>JAVGVS010000021.1:1754361-3137601 GCA_032718565.1 Distichodus sexfasciatus | reverse complement strand
AGAGAGAGAGACAGATAGACAGTAATTTACAGGTGAACTCTTGGCCGCAGTAGTAGCAGTGTGTGGATGAAGGTGATTGTGCTGAACACATTAATTCACCACCATTTTTAACACATTTGTAAATCTGACTCATTCTCAACAGCGCTAACGTAATGAACCCGACTGTGAACACACCTACAAACTGACTGTGTGCAGGTGTGTTGGTCTGAAATCAGTAACCCTATTTCCCATCATCCTCCCCGTCCGTCTGTCCGGCCGTCCACACTGTAGCATTGTAATGGGAGAGATCAGATGAGCCGAGTTATGATGAGATCTCATCTGTTCCTCTTCCCCAGGGAGGGCTTTCAGTCTGATTAGATTAGGACATAGATCGCCAGTCGGCGCGCTTAAAACAACGTTATTTCATAAATCAGGGCTCCCGTAATTCTTCCCGACAACGTATTTGATGGGTGTGTTGGAGGGGGAGGAGGAGGAGAGAGGGAAACACATTTCCCCACCCAGAGAGCTTTAACTTTCACCACATCAATTTTCTCTTAATTATTTTTGCCCACCACTTTTAATTAGATAGCATTCCCCCGTAAATTTAAATCGCACGCCATCAAACAAGCCAGCCACCCACCAGCGCCCCATCCAATTTGCCTGCAAGGTGTCTTTTGATTATCAGCACAGCGTGTGGATTTATGGACTCGAAGGTAGCATCAATATTAAAATGTCCACATCTTCATCTTTCTCTCTCTCGCTCACTCATTCAATCGCCCGTTCAGTAGCTCACCTGTCGCCATGTGTTGCCGGCGTCCGATGTGATGAACATGCTAACGTTACTGCTCGTCAACTCCGCACCGATGGAACCTGGAACGAGAGAAAAAGAAAAGAAAAATATGCATAGGAATGGTAAGTGGACAAAAGAATTAAGGGAATTAAGGCACATAAAGCTATTAAATATCTATTTTCACACTGGAACTGATTCATGTAAATATGTTTGTAAGACTGTTGAAGAATCCTGAAGCTTATGCTTCGTTGTTTTTAGTGTTTTTTTTCTCTTTTTCTTGGATACGCTGTAAAAAATGTCTAAAAATTGTAAAAAGAATTTGAACAATTAATTAACCTCCAACTTTAAAAATTAATATTGCAATTTCACCTGTTTTTCAATGTTTTCATGTGTCACAACTCAAGTTTTTAAGTCAGTTCACGAAAAATGTGAAAAAGACCTTTTGAAAAAAATGTACAATAATTTTTAATGTGATTATTTTTGGTAAAAATATATGTATTGTTATTTACATTATCATTTATAATAATACATTTATAATTTTAAAAAATAAATTATTTTTGTATTATTTTGGAAACAACATTTTACAAATATTTCAAAAAATGTAAAAAAAAAAAAAAAAAAGAAGCTGTGCATTTTTAAATAATTATAACATTTTAGATACATTAGAGCTGAAGCAATTTCCACACTAGAATACCACTTATTATTATTATTATTATTATTATTATTATTATTATTATTATTATTATTATTATTATTATTATTATATTTTTTTCAAAATCATTATCATGTGGAGAATGATGAAATATAGTAAGCATGTCTTTGTTTGATACTGATGGCAAAAGAGTGACCGCATGTTCGTCAAAAGTCAGAACAAGCCTAATGAAACAAATGCTCAATAACATGAGCCTCTACCAGCCGTTAGCGAGCTAACTTGATGAGGTAAACTTACTATATTGCTACACTTATGTCAGCTCAAACATACTTTTACGGTGAAAAAAAACAATCTGCCAGTTAGGATTAGTTAAGGTGTGCTTGGTTGATTGTGACAAACTAACAGAAATCTGGTAACATTAGCTGAGGTAACGTAGCTAGCTGATAACAACTTAACCTTGTAGTTGTAAATGTAAGAGGAGACATATAACTGAAAGCCTGCTGTCTGGTGTTGTTGATGACTTGCAAATCCGGTGGCCATCGGATACAGAGATGCGGGGGAGCTCCTGCAGACATCTCCTGTAAAACGCCATTTGCTGAAAGTATTTGTGTCAAAAGTAACCACTGACAGAGAGGTATCCTGCTATTACCAAAGTTACTATTTTGAATAGTGATGTCACGCCAGAAGAGAAGTCACCAGTTTAACGAACACAGAACTAATGTTGTGCATAAGGCCCATAATGGCAGCTGCTTATAATCCTCATAGATTTGCATTGTCTAATCGGAGATTTTCAACTGGTTCTGTCCCAGGGACCACCATTTATGCTAGGCAGTAGTCTATGCCTGGCCATGTGTGTGAGTGGGGGGAAGCATTCTTTTTAATTTTTTAGATATTTGCATTAAATTAATTAATTAGTAGAGATACCCCAAACATCTGGAAATGTTTTGCAAAATAGATAAATGAAACAATTAAAGAAAAGTGATTCAGTATTTCACTTGATTGCATGTCACGCACCACCTGCGATGCCACCTTGGACCACCAGGGGGGCTGCGGACCACAGGAAAACCCTGGTCTAGATAATGACAGTACGTTCCTTTTTTAAACTACTATTGTCTAAAAGTAAAAAAACACTGCCACTGAACAACTTTCTCTCTCATGCAAACATCCACACACACAAGCAGTAGCAGCTCTCTTGCTCTCTTTGTTGGTTCCTTCCATTTACTATTAAACAGTATGGAGTAAATTTAAATACCACTAATAAATCTATCTATAGATTTTAAATTTTCAAATACATTCACATTCAAAAGTGTACTCATAAAGTCAAAAACTTGACAAATCTGAGTTTTTGCACTGTTTTAGGATACAATCATTCTCACTAGGATCCGGAATAGCCACCACCACCCCTCCCACACACACATACTCAAACACACAGCAAAAAGAGAGATATTAAAAGCATTGTTAAAGTAGCTGAAAAAGACATAGAAACATTGTTTTTGATTGGGAGATTACAGAGCTTTATTGTGAAAAGAAAGAGGCTCTTTCACACTGCTGAACAGACAGACAGTGTCAGTAACCTTTACTCGTTGCTCCAAATAAACTGAAAATAAGAATCACTCACACTTTCTGGCAGTGCCTATTCAATAAATATTTTGGCATTCACAGAGCGGTACTGTGGAATATCCTGTTGATATTGATTCAAACACTGCTACTGGAATTAAGTGGCACAATTTATTTTTCTTTATGTTGGACAGTTCTCTCTTAACAGTCAACCTGTTTTGAGAATAATCTGCAATTTCAGGAAATCATCTCATTCAAAGCTCCAAATATGTTGTATCAAACAATTTTGATGCTGAGGCGAGTATCATCTAAGTATGTGTCTACATTTTAAAGAGAAAATAAATCTTCAGATAACCCAGAATCAATTGCCAGGAAAAATGCACTATTTAACTGCTATTTGTCAGCTCTGTGCAGACTTTGTACTGTCAATATCCATTACAACAGCAACAACATTTGTAAACATTCCACAAGGGTGGAAATGTAGCAACTTCAATGGTTCCAACTAAAAAGGTAAATGTGCATGTTTTGTGTATTTACAAATAGGACTGAAAACAAAGTTCATCACTCGTTACTTAACGAGTAAAAACCTACAGGCTCACTCATCACCAATCAGAATAGAGCAGATTAATGAAGTTGGCTATTACAGCATTATTACAGAGATACTGTGGGTTTATTCTAGTCAGGTCAGGTAAAACAAAAAGTCATAACTCACATGCCAAGCTATATAATTTGCAATCTTTATTTATCTCACTGTTCTTATAATTCCTTGCTTGCTACCTTTGAACTAACTTCCAAGATTACTGGAAAGGCAAATTCACTAGACAGATATGTTGTCCTTCCCATAGATGAGAATTTTGTGACAAGTATCTAGAAAGTATTCACATCAATCTTAATTTTCACTGACTGAATAAAATTACCATCAAACCCATGCAGGCTCTGAGTCTCCCTCATCAAATTAGACAGACTATATAAATCAGCTATATAAAACTTCGGGAAGGAGATACCAAACATCAAGAATGTTAAAAATGCAACATATACAGTGAACAAGTTATGCTTTGAAGGCTTTATTTTCTCTGAAGATAGGTGAACATTATCATTATTATCACTGGTAAAATGATTGCAATTATTGGAAACCATTTTCCCCCCACACTTGCCTCCTTTCTGATACAAATATGAGAAATCTGTGAGAGATTTGAATGCTAATAGGAAGTGAACATATTGCACAAAAAGGGATCATTTAGGGATGCAGTATCTCTGTACATAGAACCAGGTACACCAAATGTTCATTTCCTCTCTACTGTATATAATATGCCTTCTTGAAATGATTGGGGGCAACCAGATCTTCACATCTTACTACTGAATGAGTTACTGTGTTTTTGTAGGTCACCTCCCTGTAGATAGTGGAGTAACTGCCTGTTCTTACTGTCCTCTTCCTGAGCTCTGAACCTCACAGTGCTTCCTGTCCAAACACTTTGACAGATTAAGAACAGGGATAAATTCACATCCCACTGGAGAGCTTTTTCACTTCTAAAACATCAGGGTAGCATGGCTTGGCCATTCTGGCCAATATGAGCCTTCCATTGACAGATCACCACCCTGAGATCCTCAGATATTTCAGCAGTGTGTCAAGGGGAAGATAATGAAAGTCACCAGAAACGTAACCCTGTTACACATGCAAATGCATAAGATGTCAGACCCTGGTTTCGTGGTGGTAGTTATGGTTGCTGCTAAAATGTCTATCTATAACAATTTCGGATTGACATTTACAGTTAGAAATTGATATTCTCAACAGGAAGTACTAAACAGTTTGAAATAGAGGTCTAACTTGATTAGATTTCTGCCCTGGCTCTGTCGTGCTGGCTACAGCTCTGACACCTCCATTGTGTGACTGCAGCAACTTACGTTAAACGGACGTTTACATTAGAATCCGAAGGCCTTCCGGTAATGAATGGAATTGCCAAAATTTATTAGCGAGAGAATAAACATGTGAAACAGAAAAATACTGTCATGTAATCCATTATTTTTAGCAATGTAACCATATTCTAAATATTCTATATACATATACTATATACTTAAGTTCTAACTGTAACGGAAAACAGTTACACATAATTTGTAATCCAAATACATAACGTTGATACGTGTATTTGTTACTGCCGAACACTGTAACTGCATGACTAGTAAACAACTGCTGTCAGATAATCAACAGATGTGAAATGCATTGATCTCAGTCAGCTAAGGCTCAAATCAAAGTATCAAGGTGAGGGATTGGTCAGTGGAGCTCAAACCTCCAGACAGTCATATTATCCACAGCTAATTAACGTGTGATGCTGTGTGTGAGTGTGAGTGCCGTTCCACCTCCTCTGACTGCTATGCTGTTGTGTGATTAACTTTGGAGCAGCAGCAGGAGGAGCTGCTCTCACATTTAGTCATTCTAATAACACTTTCTAATCCCCTTACAACACCACATCCTAAACACATATGTGGAATTAAAGCATGCACCACTTTGTGTTTGTATATGCAAATAAATACTATTTCAATAAATCAACAAAAAAAGTAAAATCTGAATATTAACAATATTTAACATTAGGAGTAATGTTACACTACTGTGTCCAGGCAGATCAGTTTATTTTCTTTTAGTGGCATCACCAGAAACTTTGGGAATTCATAAAGGAAAGTACTCCTTCAACTAAACCCAGATGTGACATAGATTCTGTTGACTTGTATGGGCTCTCACTTGTATGAACACTCAAACAAAAAGTATTTCTCACCCCAATGTGATAATATAAGGATATCAAGACATGCAATTTTAAAACTCAGTTATTTTTACCAAACATGCAGAAATACAGTTTCCAGATTGCTTGTGGTATAACTCAGTTCTACTCCATTTGCATTCCAGAGGCAGTCAGAGGAGGTAAATTTTAAGTGTCAAGTAGAAAGCTGTATATTCAGACAACTGACTTTAGCATCTTATTTTTACAGCTTAAATTGCACCCCAGAAACCCCCCCCCCCAAAAAAAAAACAAAAAAAAAAACACGTTGCTTCAAAAACTAGTTCTGTGTTCCATTAAAATTGGCATGATGACACATAATTACTCTAAATGAACATTATAATACATTTAGTGTAAAAATTGCACAAGCCTACAGTAAGTAATTTATAGATATTTTTGTGAATACAGCTTGAGACTCTACAGTGAAGTCCCTCTGAAGGTCTCCTTTAATGGACAAGTAGGAAAAATAAACCTTTTTACTGGAAGGAAGGTGTAGCTGGAGTCATTTATAATTATTTATTGATTTATTTTGATCCCAAATGAAACTGTAAACACAAACCCCATTCCCAAAAACGTTGTTAAAAGATGACTCAACAATGTGTGTGATATGTTTATGGCATGTTAACCATCACCATTTCTTTTTACCAACTTTCAATCATTTGGGAACTGAGGATACTAATTGTGGCAGTTTTGCAATTGGAAATTTTGTCCATTCTTGACTGATGCAAGACTTCAGCTGCGCAACCTTCTGTGATCACCGTTGTCTGATTCTCCTCCTTATGATGCCATACATTTTCAGTTGGAGGCTGGCAGCAGGCCATGTGTGTCTATGAAGCAGACCTTGCCCTTTATGCACTGAGATGTCTATGAATTCTCTGAATCTTTTCACAATATTAAATACTTTGAATTTTGAAAGGCTTAAATTCTGTGCAATCTTGCATTGAGAAATGTTCCTTTTGAACCGACTAACAATTCTCTCACCAATTTTGGCACAAAAAGGGAAAATTCACAACCCATTCTTGTTTGCAAAGACTGAGCCTTTTGCGGATGCTAATTTTAAATCCAATCAACTGCTACCAATTATTGCTTATTGTGAAGTCTTCCAAACTGGTGTCATATTCTGAATATTCTGTGTACTTTTCAGTCTATTCAGTTAAGAAGGTTAAACTATTAAAACCTTTTTTGGTACTTTTTTTTGGTAAATAACAGTTGAAATTATTTAGCAAATGCCAGATTTTTGTTTTTAATGCATTTTGGGAAATATCCCCACGTTTCTAGAGGAGGGGTTTGTATTTTGTCTTATATGCCCTAAAATCACTTGTGCATTCTTTTACTAACAGTTCAATGGTATGTGTTAAGCTTAAGGAGCAAACCACATCACAACTTTAATTATACTAGAATGTTTCACTGGTAGCATGACTGGTAAAGACCAGAGTGAGATCCTAAAGACTGACTAAGGAAGCTTCACTTTAGAGAGACGTGTAATATTGGCTCTGGCCAGAAGGTGTTAGTTAAAGGCATGCATTCTGTGCTTTTTCAGCAATGTGTTTTAAAATAAAAAGTGGCATTTAACCAAATGGATAATTACAGTAATTAAACAAGGCTTTCAAATCCAGTAGGCGAGAAAAGGCAACTTTGCTAACAAATACCATAATTAAAATAGACAAAAGCTGAGAATAAATTTAAGTTCATATTACAGTTTAATGTTGAGTAACATGCAGGTTGTTACACCAAAAGTCTTAAAAAATGAGATAGAATTAGCATGTATTTGGACATTTAGTCTCATTTTAATGTGCTCTAAGTGAGATGATACAGCATGAAAAAATGTCAACTTGGTATTCCTGATGTAGGCCAAGAACTTAGGATTCAGTTTATTTCCAGGAATTCAAAGTACTGCTACTGTAGACTAATGTTCGCTTCATTCTGCACAAATGTTTAGACACAACTATTTATAAATCCTAAAAACAAAAATACTCCAAGATTTTGCTAGGACTTAATTTTTTTTTTTGCTCGTTTGTTTTAATATATTTGCAACGAAAAAGTGCTAATCATTAAGTAGGCTTACAACATTAGAAAGTTGACATGAAGTGCTTTTTACAGAGCTTCTGATTTCTGTTATTCTTTGTGAAATGTTCTGTTACAGGCTGTGTAACTGCATTATTAAGCTCCCCCAAACCTGCAGCTGTTAACAACTTACCTGCACTCTAGCGTATCCTGCAGGTCTGACAGGAAACACAGGCTCACAGTGGTGTGTGTGTGTGTGTGGACTGTCTTTGGAAAGGTTGGAACTGGGCACTGAACCTACCTGTGAGCAGCGGCAGTCATTTGAGACGGCGAGGTCAGCAAAGAGACCAGATGAGGAAAAGAAGACATTTTCCACCTCATTTCCACTCATGGGACACCTAAAGAGATGAAAAACAAGAAGGAAGAAGTGAAGAAGTCATCTCCATTGCCATTTATCACAACAGCCCTCATGGAATTTGTAGTGACAGAAGCACAGGATTTAAATGAGTCTGAATCTCCTGCAATTAGTGGATGCTATGCACCTTTTACACAAGAAGGCTCAGCAGGGAAGCTTACTGAGTGCATGCATGTGTACATATGTTTAGCACTATATTCCTTTCTCATTCCCATCCAGACAGTTCTCTTTATCTTTCCTTCTGGCAATGACGTGAATGGCAGTGTTGTTTTGTTGTCTTGTTTAAATACCTCAAACAAAAACATTCATTATTTTATTTTGTAAACTGGCTAATTCTAAAATTGTTTAATTTACATCAGTAAATTAAAAACATATTTAGTTTTTTAATACACACAAACAGAGACATGATTCTGAAACAAATACACACATAGAGCAGCATCTTGTCATCTTCGTAAGTTACTTTCTTTGACTCTGGTTATTTTCAAATCTAAATCTAAATCTAAATCTAAATCTAACATTCCAAATAAATGCTAGAAAGTTTGCATCTTCACAAAATGGGTACCATTTTACAATAAGACTCCACTTATAAAGGGTTATACATGAATTATAATCAGGTTGTTAATTAGGTTGTAGACAGTTATAAAATCATAAATAAGCAGTGATGAACAAGTTATAACAGTTATGATACATTGCATGCTCACTATTTGGTAAGATCTCAGATCTTGTTAGTTAGTTAGCATAGATTATGTTGTCTGCTCATCTCAATCAGAATGTCAACTTCATCAGCTATTTGTTTGCATGCTATTACCATTAAAACATGAGTAGAATTACAGATGGGTGGCAGTTCTTCCTTATTAGGTGATTTTGATTTTTTGATCTGACTAGATATCAGATATTTAATCTGTATAAACCAACCTTGGTGTCTGAATTCTCCCGTCAATTGAGATGTTTCATGGCATTTTAACAACTAATTATTAAGATACTGACATTGATATCTGGCAAAAGGCAGCCTTGTTATAAAGCTTAAAACACATCTCACCAAATAGTGTCTGCATCGAAAACTCAGATTTTCATGTACTTTAGGGGACACCTCATTGTTAAGGTAGGAGGTTGATTAAGGTAGGAGAATACAGTTCATCACCTAAATTCAAAAACTGAACTTTATTTATTGTTATCCACATGCTCCCCTATTCCTCTATTTCCCCTAAAGCAGTGTGAATTTCTCTACATACAACCTTGCGATTCAGTGCTGTTCTGTCTGGGAAAGAGGGGGAAATAGTGTAAAGTTAATTGATACCGAAGTGAGTGTTATTTTTAATATATTTCACACGTACAATTGATAGTTCATCCAAAATGTTATGAAGAAGAGCAGATACAGTGCATCAACATTTTATTAACATAAAATTGCCCCAGGTGAGAGTGCGGTGCTTGCCTGGGATTCACATATCAGTGCAATCTTTTGAAATCCCATGTGTTTCTTGAGCAAGAGCAAAACACTGTCAGTTTTTCAAGAGGAAAAACCATGCCAACTTACCCAAGGAAAACAACGGAATATTTTGTGTGGTGCCATTCTACATTAAATCTGTTTTTAAAGAAAGAGGAATATTAAGGAAGCTTAGAGCATTGCACATGTTTGCAACATCCTTCCTAAGGATTTCTGCTGATATTTATTTTCCATCCTGAAAACCATTTTGTAAAAAAAATATATGTATGACCAGTTGTGACATGCCCTAAAAAAATACATTCATCTCAACAAGAGGTTTTTTGTGTCAAGACAATTGTGGTCTTGTTAACCACCCCCCACTCCCTCCTATTCACCTCACAGTGTCTGGCAGGATTATGGATGTGAGCTTGGCTCAGGCTGCTATTCCAAAAACAACCTCCCAACATTTGCCATTTAATTATTAAGCTGCCAATTCTGCTGCTGCGAGAGAGGGCTGGCCAAGAGGGAGGCCTTAGCTAATCCACCTTTTGGGTTCGTTTTTCCTCCACATCAGACCCAAGACGGTTGGTGTCTTGTCCCAGTCAGAGAGTGTGTGAGTGCGTAAGAGTCGTCCAATTTGGATGAGGAAAATCATTGTGCTCTCAGAGATGTAAAATGCTCATATTTGCCCTGCTTTAGTCCCAATTCACCAACCAGACTGTCCCATCCACATGAGAACACAGCAGAGAATTGATTGAACAGTGTTTTCATGAATGCATCAGTGAAAATCCGAGTTAGTGACCTAATATTGTGTTGGAGAGAAACTAACTGCAATTAGCAACTATACTAATTTAGCAATTTGTTTAGTAGTGAAGCTACTTTTAAAAGTTTTTTTTGTTTTGTTTGTTTTTTTTATTACAAATCATAATGTAGCATGGCTGTGAGATGAAATAAGAGTCTACTTATGTGACATTACAATGTTACTAACATATTACTTTATCATGTCTTGAGTCTTTTAATATGTCTTTTAAATTATTTCATTAATTTACTTTAAGATTATCCTACAGCAAAAGCATTAAGTATCAGTGGACAACATAGCTCTCATGTAGTTTTTCAACTTATTCTCTGTAGCTTGTAGTGTACCTGACTGCTATATTAAAACTTAAAAAGCTTAAAAAGCTACCTTTTGATAGTAGCTAGACCAACAATGCTAATACTGAACAGATCTACAGCTATGCTGCGGAACTGTGGATATTAGAATGAGCAGGTAGTCAGTAAGCAATTTTCACATAATACTTTCATGGCAGGAACTATGTGAGATGCATCATTCACCATGTGGCTAGAAATCAGTCTAACTCTGCCTATGCAAGTACAAACAAGGTGTTCTGGCATATAATATTAATCATAGTTTGTGTGATAAACAGCAGTGTTGTTTCATCTCTGCACAGCTCAAAAGCAAAGGAGTTCACATTAAGGCATGAAACAAGCATCAGAAAACAGCTGCAGAAACAACCTCTAGCAAATTGGTCACGCTTTATGTAAGTACCACTAGATTCAGTTCTGGTTTGAAACACATATAATTTTTATTTGTATATATTTATCTGCAGAGCTGAATAATTTCCCAATCCATAATTACATACTTGCCTTTAAACATTCTCTCACTCTCATCCACACACATATTCGCTCTCTTGGACACTGCTGTTAGTAAAGTATAATCAAAGGGCAATCGCTGGCAATTTTTACTGTATGTGAAGCTGATAATTGTCTCTTGAGCAATGTGTTAGATCTTTATTTAGTGAGTTTGAGCTTGTTTCTGACCCCATAAGTAAATTAATGAAGAAAAACACTGTTAGAGCTAATAGACTCTGCTCTGCTGGTTAGATCTGCCATGTTGCTTTACATGCACTGCCAGTGGCAATTTCAAATCTCATAGAACTCAACTCCATTGCCTACTGGTTAATCTACAGGATGCTAACATTAATGGTTTAGCAAAGAACCCAACAATGCAATGAGAATATCACCTGGTGAAATTATAACTGGATTCATCCTCTTATTAATCAATTAAATTAGATCCTAAACTTCATCAATTAGTTTCTTAGTTAAACCATAGCAATGTAACTTTGATTTTAATGTGAGCCTGAGGCAAAATTCAATTAATCCAATATGTACCATTTTCTGATGTTTTGCTGAGAGAGAACATTAAGGATGCAGGCCTCGCTACACTCACTTTTGAAACATCGATATGGCATAACGTCAACATTGTCAAATGAAACTACAGGCAGAAGTAACCACCTAGTTTTTCTTTAGTTTACTGGGAAAACAAGTTGACAATTAAGAAGAACTGCAATTACAGTACATTCTACACACTTTCCATTTTAAATATATGCAAAAGGTATTTTAATATAAAGAGATCACAGTTTAGACAGCTACATTAGATCAATTAAAGGTGAAACTCTTTTAATAAATAACATTTTGAGAAATTAAAATCAAAGATCTTTTAAAGGCAGTTATCACATAATTAACTACTCTTGTTGATGTAGTTTAATTCCCTCTGGAGGAAGTGAGCCAGGAGCTTAACTAATTACTTTCACTTTTGGGCTAATTTGCTCAGCACAGCCTCAGCTTTGCCCAATGTACATCTACCGGCACAAACAGGCATTTGATGATAAGAGACAAAAATATCACCATTCAGTATTTAAATGTGATGCAGGTATATTTCATCACTCTGTGTAAATATGATGCAATTAGTCGCATAAACTCCTGTTTCACTTCAGCTGCCTTGCCATCTTCAGTTAGACTCTTGCTTGGGCTGAGCTAACAGGAGGCCAACTAAGTGCTCTCTTGCTTTAAGCTCCCTTAGCCTGGCACCGAACCCTCAGCCAGCCCCAGGGTCCAGACTCCAACGTCATCCAACTGCAGCTCTGACAAACAAGCAGCAGCTCTTGGCCTGCGGTTTCTGACCAGCAGTCTCTCAGTAAAATCTGTTTTTGGGATACCGATTGTTTTCTAAAATTCTAAAAAATCACTGCAGGTTGTTTGAGAAGGTTTGGTGACTCTTACTAACAGTTACAAAAAGCAAACAACACATACACTAACAAAAGCCTTGCTACATTTGTGAGGTGTTTCCATTGATTTGATTAATAAAAACACATTTTTACTGGTGAGGGTCTTTGTAAGGTTCATCCATAAGCTCAGATGTTACTAGAGCTAAATAATAGCACACATGTCAATATAACCCCAAAGTTGACCTTAATTTGGTAACCAATATTTTCCATTTTAAATAAATGCTGATTTTTCTTATGACTGGTACTCAAATATGAAAAAAATCCTAATAAAGCATCTGTAAAATTGCTATTTTTAGGTCCTCCCAAATGCAAAAATGCACACACAACCACACACCCACATAACCCCTACACACACACGCACACACACAAATTAATACTAAATGGATCTTATTTGGGAATCAGATAATGAATGAAATATTTATAGAGTCATATATATCTTTACCTTTATAGATAACATTTTTATGTTCTAAATTAAGCAAGACTCATTTATTATTCTAAAGCTATTGTGAGGTTTTGGTCAGGGTCATGATTATAGGGCTCAGTGGTTATAGTTTATAAACATATGGAAACATTTTGAGAAAATGATTTTAATTCTTGGCCCCTCTGCCCCAGATAGTGACCTGGAAACCTGGTGACAATTGAAAGTGTAGAGGAGGAAGGAAAGGCAAACCCCAGTGCACGAGTGACGAGGGAAGCTAAACCCAGGCACCATTCCCCTTTCACTGAATTGTTGTGGGACTCTTAACACAGCATTCATATTACCATTCACCCGCTGTTCTGATAGAGGGAAGAAAAATGAGGCAGAAAAAACCTTGTCCTGACAGTCCGCTCCTGATATATAATGTAAAATATCTCTCCATTCCGGACACTTCCAGTGGCAGACGTGCAGGTGCCCCTGCTGCATAATTCATGTGACTTTCACTCCTCGCACTGGCCTGATTTCCTGTGAAGCCCCGGCTGCTGAAATTGCTCCACTGTTTTTTGATTGCTCTCACACCCAGTACATGTATGTTTTGTATTTGGCCCCAGAGAAAAGAGTTGTGTTTAGTCATTGGGTTTTAGCTGAATCAAAATTCTCACCAATCCAGATACAGATCAGATCCTTCAAAATAGAGTACACATACATGCATAACATACATGCTTTTTACAAGCTTTATGAACACTTGTCAAACACATATTTTGGAAAGTCTAATTGGGTGGTGGAGGCCTTGTGGTATGATACTTGGTTTTAGAATAAGAGACTGTGATTTCAAATTTAACTATTCTACCTCCAGCACCACCACCACTGAGGGCCTGAGCAGAGGGGCGTTTGCTAGCATAATGGTTAGGGCATTTGCCTGTGATCGGAAGGTGCTGGTGCTTTGGTGGCTTTTGTCAGGGATCGCTACACAGGACCATTCATTAACAAACATATTGATTAGTTTTATGCTGAATGCATTTCCTGACATAACTATTTCCATTTACTACCGGTGGCAAAATGGGAATTTAATTCAGAACAACTTACATTTGACTAATTACAGAGTCTCCTGGGAGACAATCTGAGCCTTGCTCAGAGACTTAAAGTTGGTAGTAACTGTCACGGATGGTGCCCGCGTCACATGAGGTGAGGTACACTTGCAAGCCATTTATTAAAAACTGGACAGATAAAGAAAACTCACTCTTCTTGGAAAAAACACAAAGCAGCTGAAGGCTGCTGCATGAGCCAACTGGGTGCTGAAGGCCGCTGCATGAGCCGACTGAGGGCTGAAGGCTGCTGCGTGAGCTGACTGAGGGCTGAAGGCCACTGTGTGAGCAAACTGAGGGCTGAAAGCCTTTGTTGGAGCAAAAAGGGGACTGAAGGTCATTTTGAGAGCAAAGGGGGGCTGAAAGTCATTTTGGGAGCAAAGGGGGGCTGAAGGTCATTTTGGGAGCAAAAGGGGAACTAAAGGCCGGTTTGGGAGCAAACATGGGACTGTAGGCCTTCTTTTTGGGAGTAAACACAGGTTGCAAAGTCTTTTGAGGAACAGACACAGGTCTTGTGACCTCTTGGGGAACAGACACAGGTCTCATGGCCTCTCAGGGAACAGATACAGGTTTTGTGACCTCTTGGGGAACAGACACAGGTTTTGTGACCTCTCGGGAAATGGACACAGGTTTCATGACCTCTCAGGGAACGGACACAGGTTTTGTGACCTCTCAGGGAACAGACACAGGTTTTGTGATGTCTCAGGGAACAGACACAGGTTTCGTGATGTCCCGGGGAACAGACACAGGTTTTATGACGTCTTGGCGAACAGACACAGGTTTTGTGACGTCTCGGGGAACATACACAGGTTTTGTGACGTCTCGGGGAACATACACAGGTTTTGTGATGTCTTGGGGAACAGACACAGGTTTTGTGACCTCTAGGGGAACAGACACAGATTTCGTGACCTCTAGGGGGACAGAGACAGGATGCAAGGCCTTTTTGTGGGCAGACACAGCATGCAAGGCCTGTTTGTGGGCAGACGCAGGATACAAGGCCTTTTCATGGGCAGACGCAGGATGCAAGGCCTTTTAGTGGGCAGATGCTGGCTGCAAGGCCTCTCTGGGGCAGACTCCTTCTGCAAGGCCTCCTGGAAAGCAGACTCTGGCTGCAAGGCCTCCTGGAAAGCAGACTCTGGCTGCAAGGCCTTCTGGAAAGCAGACTCCAGCTGCAAGGCCTTCTGGAAAGCAGACTCTGGCTGCAAGGCCTCCTTGAAAGCAGACTCTGGCTGCAAGGCCTCCTTGAAAGTAGACTCTGGCTGCAAGGCCTTCTGGAAAGCAGACTCCGGCTGCAAGGCCTCCTTGAAAGCAGACTCTGGCTGCAAGGCCTCCTTGAAAGCAGACTCTGGCTGCAAGGCTCCTTGAAAGCAGACTCTGGCTGCAAGGCCTCTCCTGCTGCAGACTTGGGCTGTGAGACCTCTCCTGGGGCTGAGTTGAGTCAAGCTGCTGGCATTCCACCTTGGACAAAGACAGGGACCAGCTGGACTCCTCTGGGACAGACAAGTGCTGGATGGACACCTTGGGGACAGACAGGGACTGAATGGACTCCTTGGGGACAAACAGGGACTGGTGGTCAAGGAAGGTCTGGGCAGGAGAAAGCGGGTCAGGGGAGGTTGGAGTGACAGCGTCAGGATCAGGCAGGGCACCAGGGAGTATGTCAGGAGTGCACAGGTTCTGGGAAAGGGAGGTCAGAGAGTAAGGTACCTGTGGGGAGTGAATCAGGGTCAGTCGGGGCGGTGTGGAGGCTAAGGGCAGTAGTGAAGGTATGGCGGTGTGAGTTGAAAGTGAGGGCAGGAGGAGTGGCAAGAATGTCAATTAGGGAGTCTAGATTTGAAAGGAGGGAGAATGGGAGTGAACAGAGGCAGGGAGGATTTTGGGATGGAAACAGGGGCAGAGTCCGCGAGTGAGTGGGTGAAGCTGGGGGCAGAGCCAGGCATAAAGTGGGCAGAGCCGGACAGAGCCAGGAGTGAAGTGGGTGGAGCTGGGGGCGGTGTCAGGAGTGTAGTGGGCAGAGCCAGGAGTGGTGCCAGAAGTGAAGTGGGCGGAGCCAAGGCTGGAGCTGGAGGAGGAGGAGCTGGTGCGTGGAGGGAAAATTAGGTCTTCTTGGTACAGCTGGAGCCTCAATGTCATCTCCGGCCCTGCCTATTTCACTCCAAGTCACGGAGTCTCCCCCATGCCATATTGCCAAGTGGGTCCCCACTAGCAAGAACATGGGAAGTCCTCTGTGGCAGAGTCATCCGAGGTGGGGTCATCCACAAATGCCGAGGCTGGCAGGATGGTCAGCGCCCCTCGCCATGGCCTTACCCCAGCTAGACCCAGCATCCAGGGTTCCTACTCCTTGTCAGACTCAGGGTAGACCAGCAGCTCCAGAATGGAGAAGCGGCTAACCTCAGCCCACTTCTCCTGCTACCAGACTACCCTAGTCTCACCTCCTCAGCTTGCTGTACCTCTGTAGTGGGTCGTTCCATCTGTCGTGGTGGGTGTCAGCATGACATGAGGTGAGGTACACTTGCAAGCCATTTATTGAAAACTGGACAGAAAAACTCCAACAGAAACAGGCACAAGGGCCACAAACAAAAGTCACTCTTCTTGGAAAAACCACAAAACACGCCAACATAGGAAGGGTAGTGTGAGGGTGGACCAACAGGAGACACTGGGAGAAACTGAGCTAAAATAGGGAAACAGGAACAATGAACAGGTGTAATTAGAACAGGGAGAACCAATAGAGAAGCAAACCAGGAAACAAGCAGAATTAACCAATGAAGGGAAAACCAATGGGAACCAGGGACAGGATTGAACAAAACAAGAATCAGGTGAGACTAACAAACCGTAATCAACCAATAGGACACACTGGGAAGGCGGGACAAGGACATGACAGACAGAAGACACGAGACAGAACTGAATACATCAAAAACAACTGAACAGTGGCATCTGCTGGTCGCTCAGCAGATTCAAGGGAGGCCTGTTATGGCCAAAGTCCAGGGGGGCCATAAGAGTAACAGGATTACACAGGAGAAATATTTGTGGCTTAGTGGTAGAATCCTGTCCTGCAGACCAAAAGATTCCAATCCAGGTGTATCCTGAGCACAGTCCTTAACTCTCAGTTGCTCCAGGGAGCCTGTCCCTGTAATAAGTAATTATCATTTTTGGATATCAGTGTTCCAAAAATGTATAGATTGCAGTGAAGCGTCCTACAACTAGTTTACCAAAAGCCAAACATACACACAGTTACCAATCTCTAAAATAAATCCTGCTGAAAACCCATCATCCTTTGCACTTTATGCCTACGGCATCATGATTTATCAGCAGCTGCAATGCAAATAGCACTCCCAATGGAGGTCAAATCAGAAAAATTGGTTATGACAAATACAGTCTCTTTCATATTAGCTATTAGTATTACAGGACTCTCCTGCAGCTAAAATAAATAATAAAAATAGAGACACTGTCCTCATTGTTCAAAGGGAACAAACATCATTAATAAAATGATTCTAGTCACTACCACGGGATGCATGGTAAGTCCAATGATGCCTTTACTGTTTTCATTCTCTGGGAATTGTATTAAACAAAGCGTCTGTCCGAGTTCATGCAGCAAGATTGAAGGTCATTGAGTGTGACAGCAGAATATCCCCCACATGTAGCTTTAATCATGCAGCATCATCTCATTAGTGTAGCCGCTCTCAGTCTCTCCTGATCTACATAGTGCTCGACATACTGAGCAGCAAACTCCACTGAGAATCTCTAAAGGACATTAATGAACTGCTGAGTGTCAGTTGAGTGAACTTTCCTCATCAAATACTGTGATTATTATTCCATGCTCCTCGCTACATTTACACAGCACCCTTCACAAAACACCTGATGCAGCCCTGTTATTTATTTATTAGTTTAAATTAAACGCTTCCCTAAAGGAATTAAACTGGAATAGATGCTCCCTGCTCTCATTTCCATAATCTAATGGTGTGTTTATGAGTGAGTGTGTGTGAGAGTGTATCTCTGAGTAAGTGAAAGTGAATGTGTGTGTCTGTGTTTGTTTGTTTGTGTGTGTGTGTGAGAAAGAGAGAGGGAGGGAAAGAGGAAGAAAATGAGAAAGAGAAAGAGAGAGAGTGATGGTGAGTTGGTGGGGAAACAAGGGGAAATAGAGAGAGGAAGGAGGAAGAAAGGAGAGAGGAAAGGAGAGGGATGGAGCTAGGAAGATGCTGAATGTGTCTGACAGAAAAGAGTGTGTGTGTGTAAGTGAGTGAGTGAGAAAAGAAAGACAGAATGAATACGTGAATGAGAGAGAAAGTGAGTTAAAATAGGGGGTGGGGGGTGGGAGAGAGAGAGAGAGAATGACGCTGCCACAAAGCGGTTGAGAAAAGAGACTGGGTGCAAGAGCTATTGTATATTTGTTTGTGTGTCCGGCTCTCCAACTTTACCCAGTGCTATGCTGGTAGGCAGACAGCGAAGAAATCTCAGTGGACACTAAACACACACACACACACACAAAGTCAATAATTTATTACGGGCCTCTCTCTTGGATTCTCAGATTAAATACTATTTCCTTCGCTGGGGCAATCTGGAGGGGGCAGAGAGCAAAAGATCCCCTCAGCAGCACAGCTCTGAGTATTAGCTCAACATCGCAGAGCGTGTAAGCTCAGAACCTTCACCATGCTGCTGTATGCAAGCACAATGAAATATTCATCAGAATGATTGTACACCCATTATGCTATTGTTTAGGGACCAAACATCCACACTGTCCCTTTGGAGGTTGTGTGTGACTTAAGGAGGCCGAAGTTGAGAGAGTGAGAGAAACACAACAAAAATGAGAACTTCACCATTACGATGCTCTAATGCAAAGCTGAAGTGCCATCATATGACAGCAGATATCTGAGTTCTAAGTTGGACTTGAGTAAAGCTTCTCTGTTGTCCAGGATTGGCAAATGTCACAGCTCCAAACATGTAGATTTTCGTGATTTAGCCTGTTTTATTGAAGGCAAATGGTAGATGGCATTCTGCCTCCACCTCTGGGATGTGGATAACACAGGATCTGTCTTCACAGGCCCTCTGGGAAAAATGAATAAATTGCTAAGGACTGAGAATGTGAAGCTGGTACTGACACCTGCCTCAGTGAGACCAGCAGCCTTTCACCTTAATGTCTCACACACACACACACACACACACACACACACACACACACACACACACACACCACACACACACACATGTGTAG
The DNA here is from genome assembly GCA_032718565.1 of Distichodus sexfasciatus. Lineage (NCBI taxonomy): Eukaryota > Metazoa > Chordata > Actinopteri > Characiformes > Distichodontidae > Distichodus > Distichodus sexfasciatus. Next base: position 3,118,239 of record JAVGVS010000021.1, on the reverse strand, counting down.
ATACCTACATACTGTAGATCTAACACTTTCTATTTAAAACATTTACGGTTTTCAAAATAGAATGAAAGAAAATCTCTGTATTTTTCTGAGTTTTCCTTACAGAGGACATAAGTCAGATTTGTTCCATTATTTTGAGTTAACCGATAATGATACTAAAAGTTAATTTCATGCAGTTCATCATGTTTTGCATTTATTAATTACAGGCTGTGACATTTAAAAATTTCCATAGATATAATTGCGTGCACATACACACTCAGTCTGCAGAAAGGTTGTAGTGTACTGTTTCCTTTATATGTTAAACTATTAATTAGATGTCTCACAGACAAGCTGTCAGTGAAATCAATTTATATATGTTAAACTTAGCTTGACTTTGTTATGAACTCCAGCTTATATCAGCCAGCCCTGGCCTGGCCGACTCTGTAGAATAGAAAGCAGGCAGCACATGGAAATTCAGATACACAAGATTGGTAAATTCTAGGCGGGAGTGGGGAAGTATTGAATGAGAGAGATACTGTAAGAGAAGGATTGAAAGATGAGAGAGGAGGAGAGAATGTGTGTCAAAGAAAGTGGTAGAAAGTGGGAGAAAGATGGAGAGACAAAAGGGGGGAGAGAGACAGAGAGAAAGAGAAGCCTGTTCCTGCCTTGCCTCCATCTATAAAGGCTGAGCAGTTAAATCATAGTGATGATAACGCTTAAATGTCAATTTGTGCATGACCCCAGGGGGCAAGGTAGCAGTTCATCTATACTTATGAGAGGCACAGCAGAATTTAAATAGCACAAGGTTAGAGTGGGTATGCAGCAATGATTGCCCTGTTTATGAGGCACTGCGGGAAGAGGAAGATCTAGGGCTTTTATAAGTGTAAAATTCCTCATTCTCAACATTTGTCTCTTGCTCCAGATGTTTAAGGAAGTTAAATTAATGAAAACTTTACACATAAAATGAAAATTCCACTGAATCCACTTAATCTGCTATTAATTAAAGACAAGAAGCTCTTAACTAAGAGTACATACTTGCATATTATGGGGTTATTCACTTAGGAAACATCTCTAAAATAACAGTACAGTATAACTTTTAAATGAAGTGAAAATGGAGCCACAGCTGAATAGGTCATAATTCAGTCACATCTCCCCTGCTGGAACATTTAGATTCCTCAAAGGCTGGCATTATGGCAAAAAGCCAAAGTAGCAGAGATAAATGAGGTCCCTCGACGGTTGGCTCTTCAGGAACACGCATTGTATTATTATTAACTGTTATGTAACTCATCACAACAAAACACAAATTCAATACTCAAAAAGAATGAATGTGACTTCTGTTTGATGCTGCAAGTCCAAGTCAATGCAGAGATCAAAAAACACTATGTAATTAATTTGCAGACTTTTTTTAAAAGATGCAATGATTTGTATCATACAAGTTTAAGAAGTCACAGTACACTTGTCCAATTAACACCTGAAGATGCTTGTTCCTTATAACAAGGGCACAAAAATGTAGAATAGATCAATATTTGTAGGTATCATTTATCTGATCCAAAAGAGTCAGGCACTCATTTGTTTAAAGTTGCTTGAATTCTCCAAGTGTTTTTGGTTTGTACTCATATTGAAATGCCAGCAACGTGTGATGCAATTTAACAAATCTGTGTGTAGACGAGTATTACTATTCAATCAAACTATCTTTATCATTATCCATCAATCAACAAACCAATGGGGCCAGCTGGCAGCGTTACGGTTAGTGTGTTCGCCCCGTGAACGGAAACTCGGACCGGTGAAAGAACCACTGAGGTACTCATGAGCAAGGTACCGTTCCAAAGCAGTGCTGTTGTGGCACTGGCCATGTTAGCTAGCCACTGCTCCTTCACGGATGGCTCAAGTGCAAAGGTCACATATCGTTGTGGTGCGCTGTATGCTGTGCTGTGGTGTGTTTACAATGAAAAATAAATACCATAAATTTAATACCATATACAATCCAGAAATAATAGAGTACCAATGCAAACTAATAAGTAAACAGAATCTACAAAAAGATTCCCAATTGCGCATTTTCATCCAGATTTGTCTGTCGGTGTCGATTTCACTTAAATGAACAGTTCATTGTACCAGAAAACAGTCCCACTGACTATTTCAGTTAGTATCATCAATATACATTAGTCGTGCAGCAAAATTCAAGGGTTTTTTAATGGCGACATTTTTTAAATGGATGTCTGCATTTACTTTTGCAATCACATTAACCTCACACCTAAGATATTTCTCTGCTTTGTTTTTGTGCTCACGTGCGGGCAAGCAAGCATGATTGTGTGCAGTAGGTGTTTGTGCACATTCATGCATTTATGTGTGTGCCTGTGTATGTGTCTGCCTTAGTATGCACGTGTATAATATGCGATTGCCTTTGCTTTAAATTGTGGCTTGGGGGCTTGATTGATTCATTATCATTGAGCTTGAAGCCCTCAAGGCAGTGTGCAGTGAGTTTGTCCTTGTGGTGGGGGAGCTGCTGATTTTCAAGGTCATTAGCGCTGGTTAACAGGAAGTGAGGGATAACAGGTAGGTTAAAAATGAAAGAGTTGGAAAAGCGGAGATGAACCATAATAAACCTCAGTGTGGTAATTAAAATGAGAAATACTGTTCATGTGCATAAGCTTTAAAGTAATAGGAACATGAATTCATGTAATTGGTTGCCTGTTATTTCTTTCCCTCTACCGCCTGTGTGTTTGTCCCATTCCATGAAGTGTCCATGAATGCCTCCAAAGTCAAAAATAGATATGTATGAACTGCAGACTTTAAGTTTACTTGCTGAAGTAGGATTATTATGTCTACATTCAGCAGAATTGTTTTAGTTCATGTTTTGTAAATGGCTTTGGGGATTTGAGTAAATGGACGGTGCAACTGCAGAATAATATTTCATTTTCCATAGAGATTACTTCCAACTCAGCGTACACAAAGAAGAAAAAATATGTTTTTTTAAATTTATTTGAGCCCAGTTGGACACCATGTTAGCCCTACATTGCATTTCTGTTTCCTCACAGCAAAATATTTTATTTTATTAAATAAAACTGTGGCATCTGGCATTTTTATTATTTATTTATTTTTTTAAATGTTTTGGAAATGACACTGACCACACAAGTGTACAAAATATTAGACACCTCACATGTTATGTTTAATCTGTGTTCAGCATCACTGTACAACATTGGACAGTACATGACTCCTGAGCACTCTGTGTTTGCCTTGTTTCACCTCTTCGATCAATAAAGTGTTTCAACTATAGTCCTGCCATTGCATGGATGTCTTTGGTTGATGGTCTGTTCTTGACACTTTCAAACCTGACATACACTCACTACTCTGATGCTTTTAAAAAACTTTTATGTCTGTTCTCACTCACAAACCACCTCAATTAATCTGAGGCTAAATCCTTCACTTGGTTTGCCACAATTCCACCAAATGGAACTTGTCTTGATGCCACCTATAGTTTAAGTCTAAGTTAAGTCAAAGTAGCCTTTGTCATCTCTACTACATACAAGTATAACTTCATAACTCTGTAACTCTATTTTGTAACATATTCATCTCAGGATTTTACATAAGTACCATAAATAGTTTAATTTAAATACCTGTTTAGATGTACAATGAAAAAACTATAAATGTTTTAATTCTTAAATTGAAAATCCCAGTTGGGGTGTTCCTCTGAATTGTGTACCCAGCAGTCAAAAGATGCAACTGAGCACTAGTACAAAAAGGCTTGAGTGGGAACAGTGATGTGTGGTGTTGAGATACCTGATTTGTGGCACTTCAGCTTGATTTTTCCTGTGCTACCTGTGAGTGTGTAGCAGGAATCTTGAACAGTGTGACTGCTGCCAGAGGAAGTCATTTGCTGTCAGTGGAAGTTTGGCGAGCACCTCATGTTAAAGCAAAGTACCCGCTCTTACGGTTGCCTACTTTACAGTCAGTGTTAGGTTGTTTGGCCGGTGTTTGAGAATAATAGCCACTTTCAGCTGTCAGCTATTGTTGTAGGAGGCCAACTCTCCAGCTCTAGCTCTCTTTGTGGTTAGTTCTGTTCTGGTGTACTATACCTAGTTAATATTGAACTAGATCTGGGACTAAGCTTGTATTACCTGTTAAAACATAGACTGAAGGAGAAAATTTGTGAGGAAGATTTTATTTAATAACTGCAGGTCAAAATACTGATTGAATTTGTCATTTTTGCTTCCATTAACAGAGGTTGGACCCATGTGTTTTGTCAAGTAAAAAACTTTTGCTGTACATCTGGTGCTTGTTGTGTCTAGTTCATGTGTTTTATTCCCAGATTTGTACTTAGGTGGTGTGGATAGTGGCTCCCAAACTCTTGCTAGCTCTGACTATTCTGCTTAATTATTTTTGTTGTTGTTTTCTATGTCTTTTGTGATGGGCATCTACCCATGTTCAAAGGTTCTCTCCTGTCTGTAAAATCCACAGACATCCTTCCTGATGATGCCATGCTTTTGTACCTTTATCTTGGGAGATACAGCAATATGGCCCATTTCCATTCCACACAACAACATGTAGTTCAAAAATATTTAGACTCAAACAAAGCCTCAAAAAAATCCAAAACATACTGACACCTTCACAAATGTTTGCCACTTACACCTGCAGGAAAGTGGGTGTAAGAGAGTTGTTATCTGGACGACAGGAAGTGTTAAAAAATGCCACACAGTGATGTTAAAGCATTTACGTTTTAAAATGTGTCTTAAATATCTATAAAATTGGCCATAACCACATTAAGTGGCATATATTTACTGCTAGAACACTCACATGGTATAGTAGACAAAAATGTTGTTTACATCATAATGTTTTATATGAGATGTGCTAATTGGACTGGTATTCAGTCCTGGTGTACTTGTAAACATATCAAATGATTCAAAGAGATTTATTGCCAGAAAGAGTGGATGGTTTGGGAAAAGACTCAGAAGTCTTCATATGGTCATTACAGTGAAAAAGCTTTAGCAGGAACATGGTGGTGGGTGATGCTTCAGTTCACCTGTCTCAGGAGATTACACCATGTTTCTGATTCACTGTAGCAGATCTGTGTATAGTATTTGATCCTGGACTCTATGCCAATTAAAGTCCACAGGTATACAGTATGTAGATCAAAAATTGAACAGGCTGAAATGATCTTTCTCTCCCTAAATCCATATTCATAAACTAAGGCAGGATTGTGTGCAATGCATACAGAGTTCTAGTAAAACACTAAAAATTAAATAGTCCTAATACAGCCATTATTCTTCCATGTGTTGTAAGTGTATATTTAGAATGTTTTCTGCTTTCTGTTTTAGCTCTATGTCTGTCTTCCCTGTCTAGTCTAAAATGTATATTGTATATTGTCTGGTTTAAAATGTATATTGTTTAATGTATATTTTAGTATTTTTACTTATTTATTGTCTATCCCATGTGCCTAGTCGTGCCACTGCCTATTTATTCTCTGTTCTACTGTTCTTTGTTTGTTGCACTGGAAATAACCTGGAGCCACGTCGTCTCGTCTCTCTATGTATCTGTACAGTATATAGCAGAGATGACAATAAAGTTGACTTTGACTTTGACTTTGACTGCTTAAACATTTAGATTCAGCTTTCAAATCTATTATTCTTTTCTCCCACAATAATGACAGGACTCACACTGCTAGGCCACAATATTATAAATTACAAATTCATACAAGTAATTGCTTAAAAATGCAACATTTTTATTGAATGCATTAATATTCTATAATTAGCAGAAAAGATTTAACAGATTGGACATAACTGCAAAGAAATCACTCCACAAGTCTTCTTTCAAGAAAGCTTCTTTTAATCGTATCTGTAATAGAAACTCATCAAACACCAACAGACTGATTGGTGAAGTGAGTGATTGTCATTGTGAACAGACCACAGCACAGGACACAGGGCACTACAGCGAAATGTGACCTCTGCATTTGACCCATCCACACCCGGGGAGCAGTGCTTGGGCATGGTACCTAGCTCACGAGTACCTCAGTGGTTACTTTACTGGTCCTGGATTCAAACCTGCGGCCTTCTGATCACGAGGCGAAGACCCAACCATTATGCCACCAAATGCCCCAATAATAATGTGGACATTATTTGATTGACATATAGACACATCTTACAGACTTCGGTGCCTGAGGTCAAAATTGGGTTTATGTTTATATACACACCACAACAATACATATACAAACCAACTGTAACAAAGTTTTCTACAAGTTTTAATGCTTTTTGGTCCCAATTAAACTTTGCAGGGTCAGTGCTTATTTGTATACAGTGAATACACCTACCAGAGGAATCACAGTGTCAAATAGTGTCCAAAGGTGTTAAATCAATACAGCTGACTTTGCTTTATGTATAAATATTGCATATGCATCCTGTATACTCAGAGTTGGCTGTAACAAGATGCAGAGAATAGTTCCTGCATCATCACTGACTTTAGCACAGCAAATGTGCTCTTCAGCAGGTATAATTGTGCCTAAGGGAACAAAGGTTGAGAGTTGAGAGAGGGAACATATTTATTTATTTGATAAGAATAGCATTCTAAATTCTTCAGCTAGTTGTAATATGCATAATGCAGGTATGTTCTGTGAAATGTTTTTCCCTTAATAGCTAAAAACATGGGAATAAATTATGTGGGGATTGAATTTTGTGATCAAAACTGGACAATACAACCCCAAAGTCCTCAGACCGCCATAAATGTGGGGTCAATCCCAGCTGCATGTTAAAGCTAACATAACACCACTGGCCAAAGATATATCTCACAAACCTCTTAAGAGAATTACTCTGAATTATTGCCTTCTTAGACCAGGGACGACAATGTACAGGGTGATGGCGTGAGAGAGAGAGAGAGAGAGAGAGAGAGAGAGTCTAGGCTTATCTATCTGTCAATACATCAGCAGTAGAATTGAGCTCCTCTCAGCTCAGTCACACTTTAATCTCTCCTTCTCTATTGAAGCCCTCAGCACTCTCCCCCTCTGTCCTATTGACAACAGAAAATAGCTTTGGCAACTTGACTGACAACTTTGTCTACCTGACAAAAGGCCTAATGCAGTGGCAGAGAGAAACAGTAACAACGCTTTTCAGGCCTTAATCAGACTCTGTAGATTACATTCTCCCAATATAGCTGACTTTATCAAATAGGAAAATATTTCATGCGATTACTGGGCGCCCAAAGGTTTTCTAACACTATACACATATATACTTTATTTATCAACATTCCTGTATGTTGATAACCTTATACCAACCTGTAAACTTTACAGAAATAGTAATGGGTAAGATTCTTCTCGTGATAGACTAAGAAAATATCCTGAAGATGCAGAGAATGCGTGTACCACCAATGAAGCTCTGCTCATTAGAATTCAGTCTGCTGTAGCTGTTTAAAATATGTGATAGCAACATTAAACACAAGTAAAGAGAATTCCATTATGGCCATATTCTCACTGCGTCTCACATGACCTTTCATGGCTGCTTGGTGTAATTACTGCCCGAGACCATGAGTCTCCTAACAACCTACATCAAAAGTCGTCCAATTAGACAATGATTACAGCACTGAACGCACCATGAGAAAGGGAGGCCCTGCACACCCACCACCATTTTCCTTCAGTAGTCTGCCTCTCTCCCCTCCCTTGTTTTTCTTTCTAACACTATACCTTTCTTCCTTTCCATTGAGCTCATTCAACACTCCTGTCAAATCTTCACTGAACATGTTTTGTCTGACAATTACAACAGCCATTTGGTGTGCATTTCTGAATTGCTGTTTAACCATCTTGCACAAATACTAAAAATGAGTAAAATGATTGCAGACAGTTAATATCTACATACTTCAAGAATCAAATGATGGAATTGACAGTCTATGCTCAAATTGCTTGGTGGTATTAAAAAAGGGAGAGACGAAAAGAAAAGTGGAGGAGGATGAGGGGATTTTTAAAGGTGTAAGGTAAGAAGATTCCATGTAGCAAAAGATCATTCCCTAATAAAAGGTCATACTGTAGCTCTTTAATACAAGGTCATCACCAACAGTCAAATTAAAAGAAGAGCTGGATGATCCTGCCATGTGCTAAATGCAGGTACAAAAGGGTCAGCACTGACCATCAGTATTGTCTGTGTATGTGTGTAGGACATTGATTGATTCATTCATTTATTATACAAACCGCTTAATCCCAGCTGGGGCCGCAGAGGCACCGGAGACCCTCCTGGGAACTTACGGGCACAAGGCGGCGAACAACCCTCAGCAGGCTCCAACACACCGCAGGGCACACACACTCACAAATTCACACTCACAATCACACCTTATGGGGCCAATTTAAAGTCTCCAATTAACCTATAATGCATGCTTTTGGACTGTGGGAGGAACCCGGAGCATCCAGAGGAAAACCCACTCGAACGCGGGGATAGCATGGAAACTGCACACAGACAGGCCCTACGGCCGACCCAGGACTCGGACCCAGGACCTTCTTGCTGTGAGGTGGCAGCGCTAACCACTGTGCCGCCTTGCGTGTAGACAAATAACATGAAATGAGATAAAATAAAAACCACATAACTATATCAATCATACCAACACATAAGGAGTTAGAACACTTGAGATTGGCTTTATGAGAACAAGACAACATGAGATTTTAAGACTATTTTAATAAACCATCTGACTGGAATTTTACCTTTTATTTGACTAAATAAATAAATATATAAATATATATAATATATATAAAATATATAATAAATAAATTCAACATAAATAAATCCTCAGTGCTAGATACTGACTGACTCTTCTTGTATAATAGCTCATTCGCACCAGCTTCTAACCTCTAATCAGTTAAGAGCAAATAATTCACAATTCAAAATCAGATTATAAAATTAATGTTAATTAAAACACATGTTAGACGCGTAATCCCTGCAAAATTAAAATATTTAGGGAACATTAACAGACACAATTTGACTAGGGTACTGACTGAAAATGATTAAATAACCCACAACTTGTCTTCTTGTTGCTTCCTTTGAGCCGTACTAAAGAATAAGGGCATTAGTTGCATTGTGTATAAATCTATGTATAGGTATTATGTGGAACATAAGCCATGACTACTTTGTGAGTTATACTATTATATATTTGTCTTATTTAATAATCCACTAGTCTAATCGGTGACTGCTAATAATAAGTAAATAATTGGTCATATGAATGCCGCACAGTCAGTATCCAGAAACACATGAACTTTTGACTTCTTTTTTATGGTATCAAAGGTATCTCTCTGCTTGTTTGTGGATCATTACTATTCATTAGACTGCAATAGACTGTGATAGGCACACAGCAGCCCAAGTAAAGACCCAAACAAAATTCAGATTTACTGAGAGTGACTGAGGCAGAGTTTGATGGGTCAGGGACCTGATGGTGTCAGAAGAAGCACACATCTTTGGGAGCAAAGAGGACACATCCTTTATATTCTCTATGAAGTCGGGATCAGAGAGTGAATCTCATACAGTATAAATGAATAACTAAACAAGCATACATGAAAAAACAAAGCAGTGCATCGCAGTCCTGATGCAACAAGAAAGCAACATGGAATGTTCCAGCGAAACAATATACATCACAGCTTAGGTCAAGGCCACCACACAATCTTAGGGAAGGAACAGGAGGACATCACAGGTAAAAGAAGTAAGCACCCTCATGATCTTCAGGCTGGTGATTCAGATTGAGTCAGAAAACACCTTGCAGTGGAGAGACAGAGTCATTATAAAAGAGAAGCAGTGTTTTGTAGGAAATACTAAGCAGAACATAATTTGAACCCTCACATATAGTCTTGTTGGGCGTTCAAAGTAACTAATTATGAAGACATTCCATTGTGTTCTTGCCAATGCATATAATATCCATACGTAACAACACCCCAGGTGTGTGGAAGAGATCCTCTAGCTCAATTATCAAATGCAGTTGTTGCAGCTTCGAGACCCCTGATGAAAAAGTAACCTGAAGGAATTCACTAAACAGGTTTTGAGCTCAGCAGAAGAACATCAGGTAATTTCCCCAAAGTGTTTTCAAAATGCCAACTCAGCTCTTCCATTTCGAAGGTATGGTATTCATAAAATGGAGTATTTAAAATCAAATTGCTTTAAAAATGCTTCTTCCATTTCTGAGCCGGAAAGAGGGCAATGATTTCTTCCAAAGTAACTTCAATTTTCTTGCCTCCCATTATTATTCTCTATTTCAAATGTCTGCTGAGTATAATTTCCTTTTTTAATAAAACAGGGCTTCCCATTCCACATCCAGGATATTCAGGGCGAACAATTTTCTTTCTCTATTTCCACACACATTTTAACTACTTTCTATGTACTTTATTCATCTTTCTGGGGAATTGACTGTAGAAAGTGAAAAATAAAATATACGCTTTGTTTTTTCTCAGCATCATGGGAGGTCATCAAGCTCACCAACAAATCTCTAAAACGCTTTGACAGGTCATGTTAATTCAAATAAATAAAAATAAAAACTAATGAGGACCTGATAGAACAACACATTCAAAACAATTTTTATTATTATTATTATTATTATTATTATTATTATTATTATTATTATTATTATTATTATTATTATTATTATTATTATTATTGTACACCAGCTATTAGTGGTAGTAGTAGTAGTATTTAAATCTCTACATGTCTAAAGGGCTACTGAAATTTGTACTGAAAGATATTCAGCCACACATTTTGGGAGTCTTGAAGGGTTGGGTGAACTTCTGTCAACTCAGCTTTATCCCTGCAAGGCCAACACAGGCAACACTGGCAACACAAATGCACTGAAGATTTACCTCAGAACAAACCCTTGAGATGACATTCTGGCTTGAGTTATAATGTTTGACAAAAATGCCATGACAGCATTTTAGAAAGCCATAGTTCAGCAGCTGTCATTTCCATTTAACACACAGTGATGAGTGTGTTGTAATCTATATGGGAAAGGTGGGCTATAGGGAACTTTCCTTCCTCTCTGCCTTTTGACCATGGAGTGTGTTTCATCATGCACATGGTTTAAAAGTCAGCCTTTATGCTGTAATGAGTTAAACACAGACAAAGTTGTTACTAAGTCAGAAGCAGAGTCCAGCCCGGAGGTGCGAGAGGGCCGTAGAGGAGACACGTTAAGAGGTGCAGGGAGGTTGGGGCATCTGATAATTTCTCTCATGATGCCGACGGAGATGTGGCAAGGTGATTAAGGATTAGAGGTCTGGGAGGACCGGAGGGAACAGGATGGAGAAGAGGTGAGAATGCCTCCAGCGCTAATGTGGTTACTGAGTGGTGTCCGGATATGAAGTGCCATATATGTTCTTTATGGAGTCATTTAGGCTTTTAACCGATGCAATATAATTTGATGAATTCAGGAGAGGGCAGACTCGAGTCATGCCGGGCATACGAAGTGTCTCTCATACATCTCTAATGCATTTCAGCAGAACAATGCAGGGGATCAGTAACAGTAGGTGAATTTCACAAGCTGAGCTACACAGCCACCCCTTGCTGGTCTGTAAATTGCATATTCCAATTATATTCTGTAACACATGCTTCTTTCAGCAATATGATACACAGTTTGCTGGGTGGTTACCCATGTGTCTCAGGCCTCCTGACCCAGGAATTTTCCAATGTAAACTTATTCATATGCCCTTGAAGAATGATATGGAGATGATGATGATGATGATTATCATTATCATTATTATTATTCATGAAATTATTATTATTCATTCATGAAGTTCCATACAAGATTTTCTTGTTTGCGTTCACCATCCATCATCCATAATTCAAATAAAAGGACAGTTAAAGAAAGAAAACACAGTTACAGCAGGAAAGTGAGTCATTATAGCCTTGGCTTCAGCTTGAACAGCAAACAGTCTGTTTTATTTGTTCATTCATTATGTGAATCACTTAATCCCTATCAGGGTCACGGGGACCACAGCCTATCCCAGGATTTTAGGCGTGAAGCGGGGACCAACCCTGGGCAGACATCAATGCCTAAAGGGGTAATTTAGAGTCAAGAGGGAAGAGTACGCCAGAAAGGCATGCCTAGCATTCTAGTTTTGCATACATACTGTACATATATGCGTTACTTGAGTAACCGCATACATAATTGCAACCCTTGCTTTAATTATTTACTTATCATCCTCAGAATTCCTCAGAATTTAACTTCTCTTGATAGAAGCACTTTTTCTCCCCCACTTGCACACATCAATGCAAAGCATCTTAATTACTAGGTCATCTGCAAAGGCGCTGGGGCTGTTTACTCTTTGCCGTGGCCCTATTCCACTTTCAATAACTTCTGGCAAAACCCACAAAATAAACATTCGAATCGGCCCGCGTCAGGATGTTTTTGCTCCGTTATCATAATGCGAACAATCTGACAGGAATAGGTTAGCAATTTGTGAATTGCAAGTGCTGCATTTTAAATGCAATCAGTCAGCATTTACAGAGTAATGTGGCATGTCCCTCACACACTTTCACGCCGTTTTCTCTGTCTCTGTTTCCCACGGAGGGAAGTGTTTGAATATCGACGTCTGTTTTCATCAAAAGAGAACGTTGACATCCGTCAGGAGAACAGTCCCGCCGACTCTGACAGAATGTTAAACGCTTGCGTTCTGCTGCACTGTCTGGGATTTTAATTTTTATATGTTCCTGCATTTTTCCTTGCTTTTCATCACCAGAGTCCAATAATTAGAGGAGAAATCCCACTGCTGCAGTTTTTGAAGCGCTCACAGACTAAAGAATGCTTTGTGTTGAAAAGAAAACCCTGAATTGCACATCCATAAATCTGAGAAAAAGAGATTGTTACAATCTGGACAAGAGCTAAGCAGGGAAATGGAGTCATCTTTTTAAGACTGCAGCTTTCATGGCAGACAACCTCAAACTGCTCCATAATTGGAATTACTTCTGTTCACGCACACACACATACACAGGCACATATACACAAGGGGCAATACGCACATGCATGTTTTATCCTGTGTACAGACCCTTTTTACTCCTCTCTCCCTCTCGCACACATTCACACACAAGCTAACACATTTCATCCTGCATAGAGACCCTTTCATCTCTTTCTCTTCTCTTTCTCAAACATTCCATCCAACACAAAAGACAGATGCAAATTTAATCCTGTGTAAATAGAACATCCTGTCACAACTTTAGTCTTTTACGCTAAAATCAATTTATTAACCAATAACTTACACCGATAACTTACACCGGTTCTATAATGTTTACACTGTTGTGCAGACATGCACAATGCACAATTCCATATCTGTAAATTTGTTCAGATCTGTATTATACTTCAAAGTTTAACTTAATTTTTTTTTCATATTTTATCTTTTTAACTTGTATTCTTTGTTTAACTTTCAATACTTGGAAAGTCTAAGAGTGCTTTCAGATACATTTCATTGCATTTTGTACCTATATAACGTTGACAAATAAAGAATCCTGAATCTTGAATTAACTAATCTATAGGATGCACTTGGTGGACAAACTTGTAGATGGTATTTTCTTTTTTGAGGAAAAAACATGTGCATTTGACCCATCTGTGACGGCAAAGTCAGCAGCTTTTTTTGGCAGCACCCGGGGAGCAGTGCCTGGGGGTGGTACGTTGCTCATGAGTACCTCAGTAATACCTTTACCGGTCCGGACTTGAACCAGTTAGCTTCCGATCATGGGTCGAACACTCAAACCATTATACTACCACTGCCCCTATTGACAGTACTCTTAATGCACATGCAATTGATCTATAAAAAATCTTCACAGGAAACCAAGTGACAGGAATTACACCTGAAAACTAAAAGGCGGCGTATAGCAGGACGGCCTCTTTCCCCTGACCTCAGGTGATAAGTGGCTGAGATTCTATCCTGCTATTAAAAAGGACAAAGCCAGTGATCTTTAAAACAGCGTACAGCTGTGGGGGTACAAAAAGCAGAAGGATATGAGCTCATGATGAAGTGGTGGGTCTTTCTAATGCGCTGAGACGGCAGCCGAGTGAGGAATCAGCATATAGGACAACAGACAGAAGAGGAGGCAGCCCAGGGCACAGAAGGAGAACAGAGACAAACAGAAGAAACTCAAACCACAGAGCAGCGTCTTTCTGGACACAGAGCAGAGCAGCTGAGAAGAAGAAGAAGAAGAAGAAGAGTGCCAAGAGGAGAAGCATGAAAATGAGTCAGTTACAGCAGGCACAAACTAGCTTTGTGAGTAGCTGGCCTTGGGCTGGTAATTAAGAGGCTAACGCAAGCCATGAATAAGGAAGGCAACAAAAGCAGCTATGATTCTGCAATCAGGTGTTAATTCTGTTTGTACGTTTGAAATTCTTACTGTAATGCATCAGAAAAGTCTCACTAATGCACATAAACAAAGACCAATTTAGAGTACTGGGACTTCTAATTTAATAAACTGGGGAGAAAAGTATGATTAAAGTATATTTTTCAGCTTGCACAATTCACAATCAGACAGACGTTACTGAGTTGGAGCGAGACCTTGGCTCCAAAAAAACCCCCTGCCCTACAATGGACATCACAAGTACATGAAAAAATAGAGCAGCTCATTATCGAAGCAATAGCAAAGGTTTAAAGTGGGCCAGTGGGAATTGATTATCTAAAGCTGAATATAGATGCTTTGAGTATGAAACAACCCACTACAAAATCACTATTTTCAAAATGACACATGCCTGATTAGCATCGTGTTCCAAGGCTGCACATATCAAAAAAGTGCTAACAAGGACTTCTCCTCCTGCATTCATTAACATTACTTGAACATTATCCAGCAAACTTTGTATAAGGAGCTGTGTGAAGTTCTGAATGCTGCTAGATTTGGCCAGTGTGTTCCCCCCATCAAATATGAAAATGCCTGTAAGGCGGGTAGAATTAAAAGTGTGTTAAATTAAATGTGTGTGTGTGTGAGAGACATAGAGGGAAACGATAGTGAGAATGCATATTTGTGTGTGTAAGAGAGAGAGAGAACAAAAGAGATAAAGGGAGATGGTGGGTAATAGCAGAGTAAGGACTGGTGTCTGTGCTTGTGTGTATAAGAGAGCATGAGACTCCACAAAAGAAGAAGCCTTTAGGAAATGTATTGTACTTGTTTTCTGACTGTGACATTGCTAAACCTTTCCCTCAGACATCACATCACATGCTTGTACCATTTCTATAAGTTACTGCCCACTTAATTGGAACAGAGGTCTGTAGACTCACCGCTTTAATACTAAAACAAAACTTCAAATCAAAAGAAGAACAATAAGCGCTGTTTTACCATAAAATGGATGTTACTGGATATGTGTAACATTTGCCCTGTGTTCAGAGGGTCACAACCCGGACCGGTAAAGGTACCAATAGGGGTACTCATGAGCAAGGTACCCTCCCCATACACTGCTCCCCGAGCACTGCCAAAAAGCTGACCACTGTTCCTTCACAGAAGGTTCAAGTGGTTGTGGAGCACTGGGTGCCGTGTGGTGCTCACAATCACAAGTAATCACACACTTAAATTCTCTTAAATAACTGTACTGGTTACTCACCCAGTGGTTGTTGTGATGGTGCAGTGTGCGTTTCACTGTGTGATAAGATTAGTGATTTAAATTCTGGTAGTGCCAGAAAGCCTGAACAAGGCCTCTAACCCCAAACTAGAGTTGTAGTGAAGAACACCTAAACCGAGACCAGAGTGTGTCGAGCCGATTTCGAGATAAGACCGAGACCTTCAAAAACTGATCTTGAGTACTACAACACTACCCCAAAGTGCAGTAGACTGTCCCTGTAAGAAAGAAGTGTAATTCGTTCTGGATAACGGCATTTCACAGATGTTGCACACATAAACACATACATAATACTTAAATTACTACATAAAATACTGTATAAGGCATCTATTTATTCACAGTTTATTCACAGATATTTATTTGAGTTTTGGCTAGAGTCACCATAGAAGAGTCTGTCTTCTACACACTGAACCAATATAATTGTAAAACCCTTTATATTTTATGATGTCCCAGGTTAATTTAATAAAAATATTACTTGCTCAAATGAAAATTCCAATATAAGATTGTACAGGTCACATTAGAATTTTGTTTTGGCCAAATCATTATGTTTTAATCACTTTATTTCTAATATCTACTTTAAACTTGGTGACATTCTATGACTGTCTGACATTAATTGGGTAAAACTGCAGTTTCATCACAATTCCAGACATAAAACGACAGCTATGCTTGTCTTTAATTGGAAACGTGCCCGGTCCCAGTTTGACCCACTCCCTCATAAATGTTTAAAAAGTCTTCAATTACAGCAAAGTGACAGCAGGTTCAGCAAGGGTCTGCCATGGTGCTGCCGTAAATCAAACGCTAATTTGGACAGGCGGTGTAAACAGTCAGTGTAAATACATGTAATTCAAAGTGTATCGGTGTATATCAGAATTCATCAGCAGGCTGGGCACTTTTAAAGGCAACCTTCATAGATTTGTTGCGGTGGTGGGGAGTAAATTCAATACCAACTGCAGCTAAATGGAAGCCAAACACACATTTACCATTGTGATGAGAGGGTGCCGGCCAGTCACATTTTTTTATTCCTGACATGACGATTTGTGATCAGCATGGAATAAAACGCACCTGTTAAGAACTGTGCCGTTGTGTTACATCACATGCATAAAAAATGAGCTTAAGTAAGATCAGCAGATTATGTGGAGAGGACATTTACTTCATGCTCATGTGTCATTGTTCAAAAGTTAATATCAGAGTCCACCAGCAAAGGTGGGATGTTCATTTCATTGCAGGCTGTTTAGCTGGGCCGGCTTTTGTCACATGCCCTATTTAAACAAAGTAGTTAAGCTAATTGCTGTTCAATATCATCAATGTGCACAGACACATTCAGACAGAGTTCATCGGATTCTGCAGGAAACCATTAGAATCTGTCTCCTCAAATTGATTATGTTTAACATAGTTAACACTGAGACAGCCAAATAAAGGGCTCAGCAAAAAAGGTGCAAGCTCAAATTCTTAAGAGGTATGGATTAGGTGTTATTAGCCTCAGAGTCTGGCTTTGACTATTTCATACATCTTAAAGGCTTGAGTTGAAATGCTTCTTGTAATGCGACCATTGTGGCCTGTCATCAGCTCCTGGAGCAACACACTCACACAAACACACTCCTATTCACACTGTACGGGGCCAATTTAGAGTCACTAATTAACCTACATTGCAGGCTTTTGGACTATGGAAATAAACTGGCACACCCAGTGAAAACCCACGAGAACACGGGGAGACCATGCAAACTCGACATGGAAAGGCTGCACAGCCAACCCTGGGATCGAACCCAGGACCTTTTTGCTGTGAGGCAGCAGGCCGCGCCACTGTGCCACCCCAAGCTACAACCAGTAGCAATCAAACTCTGATGTGGTTAAGTCCATATCACTATTTTCAAAGTTAAGAGTCAATAAATGTAAGCTGTAAAATAATCATGATGCAGTAAAATGAGATTTAGGGAAAGATGATTTTTAAAAATAAAAAGTTAAGAATAAATAAATGATGCTGGGTTTTTCTTATCACACGGCCATAATCATGAAATCACGTATTAAATTAGAATCAGATCAAAAGTAATGAATAATCATTAAGTCTGATGAACAGAACTTTAATGTTTCATAGCAGCAGAGGTGGACAGTAACTAAATACATTTACCTGAGTACTGTACTTAAGTAGAGTTTTTGAATATCTATAATTCACTTGAGTAGTATTTTATTTGAAACATGACTTTCTCCACTACATTTTAAACACAAATATCATACTTTTTATTTCACTACATTTCTATGAAGGTTCTCGTTACTTGTTACTTTCAGATCTGTGGATAAAGTGAATGTTATGCCCCCTTTTCTAAAATGTGATTGGTTGTTTGGCAGGTGACAGTCTATCAGTAATCAGTAGAGTTACATCACGCCTGTAGACTGTAGCTATAAAACCAAGTTCAGACAGTTCTGCTGTTTTCTGTCTTGATTAAAACATTGTTGCTGTTGGAAGGTCATGAAGCTAGAGGTGTAGAGCTGTGTTTTAACAGGTTGGAATGTTATGCTCTGAGCAGGCTGCATTTACAGCTATTACACTGTCGTCCTGAGTAACATACACATATATATGTGGACACACTGCCAGAGCTGAGTCAGAAGACTACCATGCTGTTTTGTGGGGGCGTGTAGCCTTTTTGTAGTCTTTATTTTTTCAATTAATTACAAAATAAACTAATAACTGATTTTCTTTGTCAGTTGGGCAGTTCTATACACAGGTTCTACAACAATGCCAGAGGCATTAGGTTTTGTAAGTGTTGTGGCAATAATGCAACAATGTGGTGAAAGAAGATGTACTTTTAATACTTAGGTATTTTTTAAAACAAGTACTTCAGTACTTTAACTTAAGTAAAATTTGACTGTATGACTTTCACTTGTATTGGAGTAACATTTAACTAGTGGTATCTGTTCTTTCACATAAGTAATGAAGTTAGCTACTTTGCCCACCTCTGCATAGCAGTGACTTGTGCATGAAGAGCTGAGTAAGATAAGAGAGAATTTGACGTAATTTCAGAGATAAACTTCAGTAACTTTACTCTGCATGTTTAGAATCTTCTTACAATGAAATCTCTACCTTAAAATAAAACACAGTAGCATAAATACAATACATTGATGGTGTCAAACCCTTTACCCAAGAGCAGAATTTTCAATTGCCACCGACTCAACCCAGTGCAGAAATGATTTGCTTTACACGGCCATATCCAGAATATGGAATTACTTATAAAATGCAAAATTTAAAACAGCTTTGTCTTATCAGGCTTTAAATTGGGAAGCTTTTATTTGTTACAATATTTTGATGTAATTTAGGTATAGAACTTCACTCTGACTGCAGCCGGATATAATTTATCTAGTGCTGCCTAGAGGAAGGCATCCTCCTGCCTCCTGAAGCTTTCTTCCTCTTTCCATATCAAGGGAAATTTTCCTTGCCAAAGCCATTTTCGGCATGGTCATTAGAGGACCGGACACCAATTTTTATATTGGTATTGTGACCATTTCCTTTGTTGAAAAACACAAAATAAATCAAATTCCACTGAACTGAATTGAAAAAGGATCCCTGGTTTTCAGCAGTGTACAGTCAATCCTTTTGATATTTCTTTTTCTCTTTGGTCTCCATGCGTCTTTGAGGTGAGATCCTCTTTGTGCTTGGCCTTTGTCGAGCATATTTCCTCCTGACTTTGAAGCTTGGCTGAACATCCTCCCCTACTCTCTTCTTCCCTTCACCCCGTCACCCTTCTTAATGTTTGTTTCTTTATAAAATTACCTGCCTGTCCTACTTGGTTTCTCACCCTTGACCATGAGCTCCTTCTGGGTGCATCTCTCCCACAGCTGGACTAGTTATGGAAGTCTAAACTCTTTTCTAGGTCAGTAATAACTGTAACTCTTCCAGAAAAGACCAGAATTGATTCACCAATAGAACATTAAACCGTGTTGTGCTCCTGGGATTTCTGCTTTCAGTGAGGTGGGGGATCTCCCCCCCCCCTTTCAGAGTTGAGACTATTGGTCTCACAGGAGGATGGACCACCTTCAAATAGAAATGCTCTCAATTTTAGTCTGTACTGCCTCACTGTGCCTATAGGGACCTCTCAGCCATAAGAGCCTCTTTTCTCCTTCGATAACTCCTCCGTGCCAACTCAACACAGTCTTTAGCTGCTTTTCGTTAAAGAAGCTGCACTCAACGTGGCTTTTCTGAACAGAATCACTAGCGGGGACAGAACCCATTGCTGTTATTCCTCATCTGACTGCGATCAAATGGTCTTTGTTATAATACCAATATGTCAAAGTGATCCAACACTGGTTTTATACAATTTGTCAGGAGTGTGATTGCTTTGATATTGATTTACAAAGCATTTATGCATTTATTTCTTCATTTTAAGTCTTGAATCAAATAGAAATCATTATCCCATGACTGATTAAACCATCATCATGAATCACTGAAATGCTTATTCAAATATGCTTTTATGATACTGGGCTGATGGATAAAGCAGAAAACATCTGTTATCTTTAACTTCCTACTTTGCCATTTTGTTCTTAATCTCACAAGTAAGGGTTGCGATAATTTGATGCACCTCAGACGTTCATTACTCATAATCTGTAGGCCCTCAGCCTTCTAGTTGTTAACAGTCTAATATCGTCCCTATAATAATCTCTAAAAAGTTCCCAGCTAAGTACTTCAAAGGTTGATCCTGCCACAGTGTAGTACAGGTGCAAAGCTCTTCCACTGCCTCCAATCTCGCCAAGGCTTTAATGTGTCACACACACAGAGTAAGTCTCTGATATCCACATCATATCTTGATGTTTTGTGAATATTGGTGTCACATATTTAAAAATCTTTGATCATATTGGCACTGAGATGTGGAATTCTGTAATATCTTCAGTGCAAGGCTTCAACCAGAGGAAAAGAGAGAGAGGGACCACATATAGTGATACTGTGTGTGTGTGTGTGTGTGTGTGAGAGAGAGAGAGAGAGAGAAAGAGAAACGTCATATGTTATGGCTAACATTTCATTTTCAAAATACTACTGACAGAAATGATTTCAAAAGAAAGGTAAAAAGAGAAATGTATATATTTTATATATATTTACAACAAAGTTTAGATGCAAGCAGTACCCTCTAATATAAGTAAATGTAGGGAATAAACAATATGAAAGTTGAGAATTACAATATGTGAAAAAAGAATCAATTTAGCACATATAAAACAAAATATACAGTACTAAGAGAGGTTGTAAGAGGCATTTTCTGATAATACAAAGAAACAAATGTATTTGACAATCGTAAAATTAGCAATAACCAACAATAAATATACCTAAATAGTCCTGTAGTTTATCTAAGTATACCAGGCCTTCATAAATAACTGGTTTCTACCTTAGATTGGAGATGAAAACATTAAGTGATGGATGACAGCAAATAGGGAACCATGACAAACATGCGGATTTCAAAAGCACCTCACTGAGGTCAAACGTCTGTGTCTAGTAATCAACCTGTCAGTAAACTTCAGCTCGGCTGCCAAAAACACAAACACTCCAACAGACATCTGTGGAAACCCTGCAGATGTCTACCAACTGCTTCTCATTATTTTTGATAGTTTTGTCATCACTACACAGCCCTATGCCAATATCAATGTCTCCCATCTCTTACCTTACCCCATGTAAGCAGGTCTTAGGTACACACAGACACTCTGACATCAGAAAACCCTAGTATTTTCTTAAAATACTGCTTAAATTGTCATATGAGAAGAAGTCCATTATTGTTCTGCTACAGTAAAAGCTTTCCAAGGTGAAATGGATAAATTGCCATTTTAAATGTGCATAAAGAAATATAGGAGACGGATGGATTCACACAAAAAAGGATGTTACATTATACAAAGACCCACAGATATAAAAAGAATATGAATAGTTGCTTGAGAACCACTGTCAAGACACTTAAGTTCTGCTCTTTTCCTTATTTATCTCAGTCTAGTGGTTAATGCGAAATCAGATATTGAAGGAATGTAGGAGTCTGTAAGAACACATTTTAATTGTATATGTGGTTTTTCTTTTTTGTCGGGGACTAAATATGTTTTTTTTTCTCTACCTTTTGCTGCTCCATTCTGACCTTTTCACTGTCCACAAAAAGAAGCCCAATGGAATACCCTTAATCAAGGACAAGTGCATTGACTTCCTGGGATGTTGGGGTCAAGTTAAGGATACACTAACAAGGAGAAAGGAAAAAGAAAATAAAGATTGGTACAGTTCTGTACTGTAATTTCTAGGCCAGATTGTGGTCCATCCTTTACCAGACATCTATGTAAGGTAGATAGAAAGCCTCTCCCCTCATATGCCTGAGATATGGTACTGTAACAGCAGAAGATGGATGTGAGGGACATCTGAATACATGTATATAACAGAAAAACCCTACGAAATTTTTTTCTAGAAAATGTCAGTGCTGATCATATTGTAGTATGTGCTTAACTGAGGAGTCAATTTATCTGAAGTTGCACCAAATGGCAGAAATAACAGTATGCCTTGGATGAGAAATATCAAGCTTCTAAAGGCTTCCCTAGAAACTTGACAGCATAAAACACGTCAGCAAAAGCATGGATTTTGGATAGTGCTACTTCAATATGCAGTGGACCAATTACATTGATGGTCATGGCCAGTCTGAAGACATCTCAGATTCATTTCTGTCTGGACCTGGAGAATAAAAAGAGACAAACACAATTTCCTCTTTTGTCCCAGCACAACCAAGCATGAAAAACCTCAGCTACCTATGAGTCTCAGTGGTATAATCTTGCATTGTGTGAGATTAAAGTGAGTCTGCTTGACCAAATATACACATACAGAGACACAATCTTTGAATTTCCGCTGATTCCCATAATTACAAGATCTAAATAATACTATAGCTACAACCTAAGCCTTCATTTAACCTCAGTATTCTTAGTGTTTCAAATAAATACTGGAATCTTCCTATAAAATCAATTTTCTTGTGAGTCCCATTCCGCAGTTCCAGTGTTTTTTCTTTCATCAAGACTCAGTTAAAAAATATGAACTGTTAAAAACAATAGATGCTGTTGATAAAACTATAGAGACGGATGCAACATCCAATTTTAATCATCTGCAATAATATGTTTCCTCTTGTATCACTTTATTTCATCATGTCATGGCTGTAAGAGATGTGAGTAATGTATCTGCTCCACATGTCACTCTACAAAGTGGCAGATTTAACTGGAAAAGCTGCACCTAAAATCCCATCCCAAATCCTGCAGTATTTCATTAAATAAATATGGTGCAAATAATTAATGTAAAAAAGTCAATGAGGCAAGGAGTGTGGGCAATGTGGCTTACAATGAATAAAGACCAATGGGACAAGTGGTATGGATAGTTTGCCAGCAATGCTATATGCACCACTGGTCTATTTTCACTGTTATTTAGATTTTGGATGTAATATTCTTTTAACTGACAGTGACTACAGGCAAATATAGATTAGGCTAATAAAAGCTTAACACGGTTAAACTTGAAACAAATTTTAATTAGCATTCAGTACAAGCTCTCGCTCATCTGCCCATAGTTCAGTTGATACCATCTGTAATAGGAAAGTGAAATATCTCATTATTAAATCTACAGTACTATTTTCTGTTGCGGTAGACTAAAGAGTAATTAGGTAGAATGTACTCGGTTACTTTCGTAACCTCGGTTCCCTGAGATATGGGAACGAGTACTGCATCGTAAGACGCTGTATGAGAAAAACTCTCTTTTTCCTCCTCGACTGAAGCCTTTTTCCAATCATGCAGTGAAACTGCACGTCAGTTGGTTCGTGCAGTGTAACAAAACGAACCAATGACTTGGCGGCGGAGTAGAGCAAGCCAATGGCTGCGCCGCTCGCCCGAGCCGGCAGAGTGGGCAGGGCTTACGGGCTATATAAGCGGCCGTTGCGCCGCCGTCGCTCAGATTTCTTCGAATGAAGCGTACTGAGGCGTGAAGCACATAGCACGGCCAGGAATGCAGTACTCGTTCCCATATCTCAGGGAACCGAGGTTACGAAAGTAACCAAGTACGTTCCCTGTCGATATTCCACTCATACTGCATCGTAAGACACTGTATGGGAACCAGTACAATCAGGCCATGCTATGATGGGGAACAACTCAAACATGACACCCGTGGGGAAGCCAGGGGAGTGCAAATATACACCAAGCACAGGCTGAGCCCAGGGGGATGGATGGGTCGCATGTGAAGCAGACTCAACTGGAGAACTGGCAAAGCCGCTGCCATAAGGCCCATCATCTTCTGAAAGGCCTTGAGTGGGTGCAAGGTCCCCTCCACGAAGGAGGCTGCATGGCTCTGAATTGTCCTGGCTCGCTCCGCCGAGACGTTTGCCGTCATGCGCACAGAGTCGATCACTACCCCAGGAATGAAACCCATTGGCTGGGAGATAGAACGCTCTTGGTGAAATTGACCCTGAGCCCCAGGCAATCCAAGTGGCTGAGGAGAAGGGCCCTGTGCGATATAAAGACTGCCTCCGACTGGGCCAGAATGAGCCAGTCGTCGAGGTGGTTGAGGATGCGGATTCCCATCTGTCGCAGAGGGGAGTGAGCCGCATCCATGCATCGCGTAAAAGTGCGGGGAGCCAGAGATAACCCAAATGGCAGGACCTTGTATTGGTACGCCACCCCTTCGAAGGCGAATCTCAAGAACCACCTGTGATGGGGGGCAACCTGGATTTTTCCAGCAGATTCACCACCTCGGTGCGTAGAACTGGAGCGTTCTCACCGCGCACTGTAGTAGAGACCACCCCGCAAAAGCGGGGGGGCCTGCAAGCGAATTGAAGAGTGTAACCTTGTCTTATCATAGCCATCACCCATTCTGACACCCTGGGGATGGCCTGCCAGGCCTCGGCCCGTGTGGTCAGAGGATGGATGCGGTCTACAGATTGGCTGCCCGAAGGCAGGATGTCTGTGGTAGGTGGAAGAGGAAAATTGCTCTTTTTTTGAGAAAGTGTGTTTTTTATTATGTCCACTATCACAGCGGTCGGACGCCCGGGCGCATAATTGGGCCCGTGGGGAGCCGAAGACACACGGTCCTCTGCACCCGGCGACGGTGGCAAGAGGTCTCTGAGAGGCTGCTTGCGGGGTGGTCCGGCCGTAGTGAGACTCGAGCCACTCCTCTTCCTGCCTGGAAGTTCAGAAGGGCTTCCGAGGTGCCGGGTCCATGGAGATCTTGGGCCAGGGAACCGCCTCGCAGAGAGAGAACGCCCCCTCTCCTGATGCTCCTTGGGTCATGGTTCAAGAGTGGCTGGTGCTGGCATGGCGGGCTGCTCAGTCGACGTAGGCCTGGGGCGACTAACAGCAAACGAGGCACTGGAGCATTTTGGAAGGAAGTGTCACATCGCCTGAGATGACTTCTGGGCTTCTGTGAAATGCTCGGCGAACCCTTCCACCGCCGCTCCGAATAGGCTGGCCGCCAAGACCGGAGCATCGAGGAAGGGGACCTTGTCAGCCTCCCTCATCTCCATGAGCGTGAGCCACAGGTGACGCTCCAACACCACCAAGCTGGACATCGAAGGCCTGATGGCCTGGGCGGTGGCTTTAGTGGCGCGAAGAGCCAGGTCCATCGCACTTCGCAGGTCTCTGAGGGAAGTGGCGTTGAGACCGGTCTCCTCGGAGGCAAGCATCTTGGCCTGGAACACCTGGAGGACCGCCATGGAGTGCAGAGCTGAAGCCGCTTGACCAGCAGCCGTGTAGGCGCGTCCAGCAAGTGCTGAAGTGGCTCTGCAGGGTTTCGAGGGGTGGCTTACCCTAGACTTCCATCCAATGGCGCATCTCTGCCCGCCCACGGACTCATCCATGGGAGGCAGGTGCTCATATCCCTTCTCCTCGGTGCCGTCCATGGAGGAGAGCGTGGAAGAGGAAGAAGACCGGATACAAGAAGAATAAGGGGCATGCCATGACTTGGTGAGCTCATCATGGACCTCGGGGAAGAAGGGGGATGAGCGCTGGCGGGAGCCTGCTGGTGACCCAGGAGGAACCACTCGTCCAGCCTGCTCTGAGAAGGCTCTTCTGGCAGAGATCAGTCGAGCCCGAGCTTACCAACAGCCTTTGCCAAGATACGGATGAGCTCCTCGTCCGTCTTGGACCTGGCGCTGCGAGAAGCAGACAGCAGCAAGAGGGCAGGGTCAGACCCGGAGCCCGCAAACTCTTCCATGTCAAAAGCCGCCAGGGAAAGGCTGTCCATCTCCTCGTCGCAGCATCGGCGTGAGGCTTTCCCAGGCAGGCTATGCATTCAGCGTGGCTGTCGTCAGAACGTAGGGAAGTCCCGCACGTCACACAACGACGGCGAGGCATTTAAAAATGCCATTTGCTCTTTTAATAAGAGAAAATAATGCTCTTAGAATCGCTGGATAGCGGCAGGGGAAAATCAAGTAAAACAGCAATTGCCGGTTTTCCAGCTGCAATGCTCGAACGACAGCGACAGCGTTCAGTGAGAGAATCAGCAAGGAAAGCTCTGTAGCTGAAGAGAAGAAATCTGAGCGATGGCGGTGCAATGGCCGCCTATATAGCCCGTAAGCCCCGCCCACTCTGCCGGGCTCGGGCGAGCGGCACAGCCATTGGCTTGCTCTAGTCCGCCGCCGAGTCATTGGTTCGTTTTATTACACTGCATGAACCAATTGACTTGCAGTTTCACTGCGTGATTGAAAAAAGGCTTCAGTCGAGGAGGAAAAAGAGAGTTTTTCCCATACAGCATCTTACGACGCAGTACATGTGGAATATCGACAGGGAACATTTGAACATGCACATTTACAGTGTGTTGAAACATCATATAGAAACCATATTAAAATGTTAATGTTCCCATGAAAACATCAGTCTTCATTAAATGTACAATGTGAATATTATACAAATATATTTTCTTTTTTAAAGACATTTATTCACCTAAAACTGAAAAAGGCAAAGCATGAGTCATGTATCAGAGCATCCACCTAAGAGATAGCATAAAGTGTGTGAGGGAGTGTGATTAATGAGAACTTGCACAGTAACAGCAGCAGCGCCAGGTCAGAACTCCACTCCCCAATATTGATGAAACAACGACCTTAACAAGGCACTGTACAATAGAGGTTCAAAAACAAGTTGTTGTTTTGCTGAGTCTTTCTTAAACTTTTATAATTACAAAACTATGGAACCAGCTTAATATTACTCTTAGTATGCTATACCACAGAAATGTGTGTGGTGAGAGACAATGTTGACTAATACAGTTTTGCACTTGATCATTTTAGATTATGTTTTTTAAATGGAATTTGTTATGGTTATGGTGCTGTAGTAGAAGTAGTACAATATGTGCGTATGAACCTCCATTATAATCGATTATGGTCTGCCATTGCATCGATGCAGAATCATCCATGTCTCCATTGCGATGCATCAATTATGTGATTAATTAATCAACACCCCCAAAAAACAGTGCAGACAAATACAGAGTAGGCTCTTTAAAGGTTAACATAGTTAAATAAAGTTTAATTAGCACTCGGTGCAAGCTCTCACTCATCTTCTCATAGTTCAGTTGATGCCATCTAAAATATTAAAGTGAAATGATGTATGAATTCTTATTGACTGCTAACTTTTAACTTGTTATATTTTATATCAGCATTGAATAGCAGTTGTTGACTTAAGTCTAAGGTGTAAAACTGTGAAGAACAGTTTTATCTTTGTAGACTACAAAGCACTTTACTTCACTCCGATTAAGAGCAAGAGTATTTAAGGTCAAATTCCATAAATGTAAAATATTTTATACTTCTATGTGTTATCATTATAATTGCAAATAATTAAGTAAACTTGAAAGAATTACACCAAAACACTGGACATGAACAGTAAAGACAGCATAACCACTGAACCAACGGTATCACCTCTCTGTCAGTAGAGCAGACTATAACCAAATTAAGAAGCATTTTATGATTAATGAGAGGGTGCTGCCTCGTTAATAATGACACAGATAATGTACTGAAAGGCTCTTATTTCAACACATTAGATAAAGAACATTATGCACTTAATTGACCTCTGACTCAATCTCTCTTTGTTCATAAACACATCTGTGGATGTACAGGAATGCACAAGTGTACACACCTCTGGTCTAGTGGTTAGAATTTAGGATCGACTGATTATCAGGCGGGCCAATTATCGGAGGTTAGGTTTAGGTAATAGGTATTTTGCCAATTATCTGTATTGGTGTTTAATTTTGACCATCACCAATATTAAGTAAATACAATTAATGTTCCGCCCATAACAGTCTCTGATTGGCTATATGTCACACGAGTAGTAGCCAATCAGCCTGAAGCCTTGTTGTCACTGACACCATGCTCACACACGGAGAGAGGAGAGGAGAGAGGAGGGTTTCAGCTGAGCACGGTGTTTGTAAAATTAAATATTTTGGCAAAGATTTTCTCTTTTTTTGCATATCGTTTCCCAATATCAGTTATCGTCCCTGTTAAGTGGCATCGATATCTGAAAAAACAATATCAGCCGACCTCAAGTTAGGATACTCGGTGTTGGACCAAGAGGCTGTGGGTTTGAATCCTATTCCAGCACCACCACTCAGGTCTTGGATTCCTGAGCAAGACCTTTAATCCTAAATTGCCCCAGTGAGACTCTGACTGTAATTAGCAAATGGAAGTTGTTCTGGATAAAAGTATCTGCTAAATGCAGTAAATACAATTAAATGTAAGCACACAAATACACACACATACAACACTTTGTTCCTTTCCTTAGTAAACAGGTGCATGTTCTAAAGTACAACAAAATTGGAATAGTAGTTTAAAACTCTTTCTGAATAGCAGTTCTCTAGCAACCCAGACAATGAAAGAAGCTGAGGCTTTGTGCAGGGATGAGTGTGCTTTGAATGGGATTTGAGGGGAATCATATGGTAATGGTTGGTCAGAGTGGGGAAGCATTCAGCAATCCCACGGGATCGCAATGAGGGGCAGGGATTTGCTTCATCTGCCCAAAATATTGACGTGTTTTTATGTTCATATCTATGACTCTCACTGTGCTCTGTCTAATTCTCTCTACACCAGCTTTTAAATGATTGTGAAAGACAACACATCCCTGGTGGAAGCAATTTTATCATCTCCATCCTGCCATCTAAAACTTGCTCCCCTTTGATCACTTCTGTATTGTGGGACATATATTATTCTGTCCCAGGAATGACAGAAATGAGACTTGCCAAGGGAGGAATTATCTGCCAAAAGCCTTCTTGTCTTTCATGCCACTTTATCAGTAGTGCCCCAGGGGAGAAGAATTTATCAATAATTTTTTACTTTATCTGATTTTAAGTGATAGAAATTCTTAACTTTCACCAGATAAGACTTTCACATATCTAATTATTAAAGTCACACCATAAAAGAGATGTTGAAGAAATACCATTTTATTGGAACACTGAACAATATAATCCATAATTAACTGACAGTAACTAAGTAGTTTTTTATTTTTTACAAATAATACTCTGTTACCATGGAATGTGTTCTATTTGACAGATGCACTTGAAATCTAGAGAAATGTATGTTTTAAATGTATGTTTTCCTCCAGGTATTAGAAAAACAGTCGCCAAGCAGTGAGAAGGCTTCACTTAATTTTAGATCCAATGATACAATGTTTCCATCATCTCCTTAAGTCCATCCATCTATTCCTCATAACCACTGCACTGCACACCCAGTTAAAAAAATATTTCAGAATTGTACTTGAAATGGATCTTTGCTGAAAACTGACGTTTAAGACATGGCTCTGCAGAATATACCACTTGGTGTATTTTACCTCTAGCATAGACCACTCGGTTCTTTGCTGAGTATTCTACTACTGTGCTACCAGCACTGCACATATGCACAGATTGTGCATCTAATATAATCTAATTCAAGCATATTCTATAATCCTTTAGCAATTTTACCAGCAGGCACAAAGAAAACGCATTCTGGAAATGCAAAGTAATTGCAGCAGGACATCACTGAGTAATGTGTGTAATAATCATAGATATGGCTGAAGCTGGACATGATTATTAAACTGACATTCAAGTTATACAACTGACATTCATGATATAGCGACCTACTTAATTGCAAGGTACATGCGGTGAGTCATAAGCAGCTCCGCCCCAACCTGGTGCATATAGGGAGGAAAACCTCACAACACTCAAATCTCATGCTTCAGTTGATGTTGGGAGTTACGCTAAATAATGTAAGACACACTTGTGATATTTCTATTGACTTTCATTGCATCACACATCCAATTCCAACTACTCCTTTCTCAGCTCATCATAATTTGTTATGATTTAACAGGGTAATTAAATGTGCTAGATTTGCAGGGTGAATGAAAAGAGGGAATATGTTTCTCATGTCCATATTACCAACAGCAGTGAATTTGTACATTCTGCAAGCTTGAGGAAAATGCAGCCATAAGTCAGTGTTTCCCAGCATTTTCCTGCCATACATAAGTTTTTGGGTTTTTTGATACATAAAGGGATAAACTGCTGCCCCCTCCTAAACTTTCTTCCCCAATTTGGACTTATGACATGCACCTAGAACCCTCACCCTTTTCAACCTTTTTGAAGTTTTCTGACAAAAAAACTTTTAAAAGAATGTAATACTGCTACAAATGAGCACCCCCATGGGTTCATTTTGCAAAAGTCTGAACTTCTCAGTGTTATAGCACCATAGGAGATTTTCCCCCCACTGATATGCTTTTGTTTTTAATGCCTACGTTGCATTTTTGATGGAAAAAAATGAACATTTTCTGTAATGTGAAAGCTACAGTTTAATGTTACTTAATCAATAACAGAGCTTGTGCATTGCCAATCTTGCAAAAGGTTAGAGGGAGCACTTTTCACTAATGAGGTCCAGGTAGAACAATGCCCACACTGGTCACCTTTTAAAAAGTCCCTCATTTAAAGCGTTGGTCACCACAAAGGAAAATGCCATGCTTTTCCTGTGCATTCTATGATACCTGGAAAGCCACCAGAATAAGGCGACCTGTCAGAGGGCCACTCCCAACCGTCACACCCGACTGGCTTTGGCCAGACAGAGGGTACATTGTTGCATCAGATCCTTTTCACCGATGAGCCGCTCTTCAGCCTGTTCCACGCAGATGAGAGGACCAGAGTGTGGAGGAGGTGAGGAGAGAGGGATATAGAGAGAGGCACACTGATGTCCGTGTCCAGGAAACCAACCTCTGGGGTGGATCCAGTGTAATGGTGTGGGCTGACATTCATCATACCGGCAGGACACAGCTCCACTTCACTGAAGCCAGGCTGAGCGGCTGCGCTATAGGCATGAGACTGTGAGGCACATCATCAGTCTCTATATAAGCCAATGTGATCTGCCCCTACAGCAGTACAATGCCAGGCCACACAGCTGCTGTAGTCACAAATGCCCTGAGCAATGCTGGTGTGCAGCTGCAGCATTGGCCTGCTTTTCTCTTCTCACCTCCACCCTACAGAGTACCTGTGGGACATCTGGGATTATGAGAAAAAAAACAACATGGTTTCTTTCGACCAATAGGCATAAACTTGTTCAAACTTCTGCAGGAGATTGAAATCCCAAGTGATGGTACTGTTGCAAGTGCTATTCTGGAATTTTAAAAATGAGGTATTAAGAAATATCATGGCCACTAATATCACCATAACTCACAGGTTTAGCTGCTCATAAAACATTTTGTCTGATTTGCGAGTTTGAATCCTGGAAGGGTCCAGGTTACTTCAGCAAAGACTGTTCTTGTAATTTTCTCTGGTTAATGAAAAAGTGAAAGTGAGGAAACATTTGACATTGTGAACAGACTACAACACACAGAACACCACAAAAAATTGACCTCTGTGACCTCTGGATTTGACCCATCCGTAAAGGGGCAGCGGGCAGCTGACATGGGCATTGCCCGGGAGCGGTGCTTGGGGGCGGTACTTTGCTCATAAGGACCTCAGTGGTACCTTTACCGGTCTGGGATTCAAACTGGCAACCTTCCAGTCACGGGTCAAACGCCCTGATAAATGCCAGAAATGTTAATACAAATTCCAGTTAAAAGTTTATAGTTTATTTTAAGGAGCTTTTCTTGTTTCATCAATTACATCAATTACAGGTCGTCAGTTTCTCCAACAATATATTGTATTTATTATATGATATTCACAAACTACCAAAGTCACAAAAACCCTGTGATGTCCATGTCTTTGGTAGTACTGTCTACCACAGTGTTTCATGTGGGTCAACATAAAGATCAAGGAATATACATGTCTAATAATGAATTATATGTATAAGGGAAAAAAAACAAAAAGAAAAGTCATAACGATTCACCATGGCGTACATAAGGCACAAGGCTTATTTAAAAAAGGAACAGCGTTTTCATTGCAAATCAAATTGTGCCTCATTTTCACACAAAGATGAATGTAAAAAAGGTCAGAGATGCTGACCTGAAAGAGCAGACTAATGAGGACTGTTGTGGTTCAAAGAGGTGTTAGCTCAGGTCAAAGAGAACATGATCACAGACAGGTGAGATCTGCTGAAGAATAATTATAGGAGATCCCTACATCTCATTATACAATAAAAGGGGTTGGCTGAGGGTTTAAACCAGGATTCAGCTTGTTATTGCTTCTCAATTACCGTAAGTGCACATTCATATAAGGAAGTCACTTGGGCAAATCTGAACAAATAGGCTCAGTCAACGGAAATGCTAAAATATGCTGGTCTGGGTTCAGAACAAGGCTCTAGAATTCAGATTACAAGTGAAGCAAGATTTTAAACAATGGTGAAGCTTTTTTTTTTGTTCAGCACTAAGATTAATATAGTAGCCTCATGCAAACTACAATCCAGTATTTCTTCTTCCCACTACTCACGACTCAGTGTTCTGGAAACTTTGGTATTTTTTGCACCAGCACACCTCTAATTGCTAATTAGCTAATCAGTTGGGAAAACTTGAGTCTGTGCAGAGCACTGGTTCATGAGAGCCAGGTTTGAAAAAAAATGCCGCAATATTCTATGTATAATGCATTTATGAGTCTGTGCATATGCGTTTTCATGGTTTACATGCCAATATTGGCCTTAGGCTTTAAATTATGAAATGTACTTATATTATCCAATATGCTTAGGAGGTTCTTCATGCAATGGGTCCATTTGGTAACAGAATCTTATGTCATCATGTAGCTTTGTAATCCAAAAAAGGGTAAAACAGTACAATTTTTGTCATTTTTGTTCAAATCTCCACTTATACATCTACACACTGGAGACATCCTCTTTCAAACTGAATATACTCCGAGCCTAACACATATTTTGTGGCTTAGGGTTGCAATAACTGCCAGAACTGGACATTGACCAGAACACCGATGTCCAGTTTCACTTTCCCAGTGGTGTCAGCAGTGATCTGTCAATTGACTAACTGCTTCACTGACTGAAAAGAAATGGTGGAGGGTTAAAAAAAGAGATGGTCCAGTATGACTCTGTAAGTGAATCCTGTGAGAATGCATTCGTTTCTGCTCTTATGTCAATGTAAAACAGGGTAGAGGTCAAGAGACAGAGTTTAATGGTGCAAAAGGAAAGCCTGAAGATACAGCAGGGACATAGCATAAGTTCTTTGAAATTTCAAAGAAAAGCTGGTGGTTTTGAGGGAAGATAATGTTATATTCATCAACTGTGTTATTTTCTTTGGACAATGCCATTTGAATGCATTATTTACTTTAAGGTCAAGGCATTTACCACACAGCTCCCTGAGTGACCGTTGTTCTTACCTTAAAGGCTGAATTCTAAGTTCTCTGCTCAGTGGTCATTTTGGAGAAGGCTGTTCCAGACACGCATGGCCATATTGTGAAGCACTGCCTTTATGACATAATTGGTTTTGGTATTCAAGAGAGGACTTTAAATTGTGGTGCTCTGACCTTCAGTTGACAGCGCACTTTACAAAGAGTATGACATTTTGTTTTTAATTAGGTAGGTATCCCATCCTGCCTAATAAAACTTTACTACCATTCTTTACCCTAAATAAATAATTTAGCTTGGTCAGACTGTTTTACATATATAAACATGCTTTATGTACTTTGAACATAATTGGGAAACTTTCCAGCTTGTAAAAATTACTGTAAAAAGCATTGTTGTATTAGTATTAACTAAGAGGAAATAAGAACTATGTCCACTCTTTAGCACTACTCTGACTGAATAGTCTTTGTGTACAGCATATTGTATAAGAAAGTGGTTTTTACCATTAAGATTACATCAAACTAAGTGAGAAATATAAATTCGGCTAGTTCATTCCTTCTACTTGTGCCGTCAACCTTAAAGCTTAAACTCAAAGCTTGCTGAATGAATCTCAAACCAGTGAATTCATTCCATGCAGCAGGAGAGCTTTTTGACCTGCTGAGTGATTCGAGCTGCCTCAGTCAACAACTGATGACTGCTTCTAGAAAGTTATGACTGCAATCAAAAATACTTTCTACCATGTTCTGAGAGCGTCTTTGAAAATATGATCTTGAAGGAAAGTTGCAAATAAATGACTGGGGAAACTGCTGCTTGCTGAGATGAGACTGTGATCCATCATGTGGTGAAGCCAGTGGCTATAGATACTGTATCTCACTGGAGCTTCTCTAGGAATACGGGGACATACAGATTGCATTACAACTCTTCCACAGGTAGTTAGGTATGTATCACACGGTGCGTGTGGAAGCACACAAATTTGTATTACTGCTACGTCCTTCAACATAAAGAGTCAGCAATGAGCCAGTTTGGCCAAGAGGTCTGACAGGATTTAATGCACTTCTGGCTATGAGAGGTGTACATACAAATATAATTTGGCTTTTGCAAGCACTTGACAGTCTATTTAGAATTATCTCTCTGTTTTAGCATGTAGAAACTGAAAAGAATGTACAGTTTTTATGCTTTTAAAGGACTATTTAGTATTTATTCTCAAGAAGGAAGCAGAAAATTATACAAGAGGTTTCACGATTATTATTATTATTATTATTATTATTATTATTATTATTATTATAGTAGTAGTAGTAGTAGTAGTATTAGCAAAAAGGCAATGCGGATATATCAGTCATTTCAAGTTTTATACTTTTTTAAAATAAACTTTTCAATCGAGGCTTTCTCTCCCTGCGTTCCTTCTTGCTTTCCTCTAATTAAAAAGTCTTTTTCAGCAAAAATTAAGTTGAGGATGCTGTAGACTGGTTTAGACAGACTCAACCTTCTATATGCCCAGCCTGGAAGGTGTGAGTGTTTGTTGTTGTTGTTTTTTTTATTTGACATATCCTGTGCATGTGTGCCTGAGATTCAGACTATAGTGTTTGGAGCAATTCCAAAAACACACTAATCGAGAAATATAAAGATAAAAAGCATGTGAGATAAAAAAGGAGAGAGAATGGGTGAAAGGTGAGAGCACAGTGGAACTGAGAACGTGCTCCGAGGTCAGCACTTGTTCAGAGCCATTCAGCAGTATGTGCCAAGTTGCCCCTGCAGTGCAAAAATAAAATTTATTTTATATATTTCAAAAGGGAGGTGGCTACAGAGTGCCTCAAGGAGAGATAGGAGTTTGTGCGAGACGAGGGAGTCTTAAGCCACAGAACTCAGAGAAGCAAGCATGAGAAATTGCCTCTGTCCTCTTCATCTTTATTATAGCTATTACATTTTGTTCAAAAGCAAAAGACATCAAAGGGCTGGACAGAAATTCATGAGTGGCAAGGTTTTCTGTATTTCATTTTGAACCTGGAAAAGTAATAGCAGCAAGAGAAAGAGGGAGAGACACAGAGAGAGAGAGAGAGAGAGAGAGAGAAAGAGAGAGGGAGGGAGAGCGATAGAGCAGATTTTTTCCCCTTTAACATTCACCTGGTTGCTTGCTATGTCATCCCAGGACAGGAAGATAACATGGGGTCACAGCATTTAGCTGACAGCAAACGGTATCACAAGAACAACAAGAAATCTACATCCCCTGAATTTGGAACAACATTCCAAAGGCCATCCAGGGTTCATTCCCTCTTGGAGCATTGAAATTCCATTTAGTAAAGCCACTATGTGGTGTATAAACATTAAAAAATAAAGGACACTGACACTCCTTTCCTCTACTTCCAAACTAACTCATGCTTGTTGATCAGCCAATCACATAACCTACATTTATTCTGGTTACCCAAAAATGAAAGTATTGACGTAAAGTATATTGTGCCATTTCATGCCCTGAAGTTAAATGTAAAAAACATGTGTCAAATGTAAAAAGATGGTCAAGAGAGACAGATGATTATCTCTCCATCTACACAACTACATAAGTCCAATATTATGGTAGAAATCATAAGAAATACAGCACACTCACACTGTGCAGAAGCCTCATACTGCTGCAGCTCACACTGTGTGATCATCAGAACAACAGTTGACCAGTTAAAAGCTCAGTGCCAGCTGGCAACTTGTAAAACACATTTTCACACAAAATGCAGTAAGCTTCAGAGTCACTTTTCCTATCGGGATGGGGTCATGACGCTGTTCGCGCTATACAAAATCCGACTTTTCTGACATGCCAGAAAATCAATGGGGCATCCCACCGCTCATCGAATGCATTTCTCATGCACCATTTACCCACTCACACAGTGTGACAAACAACATCCAGCTCACACTGCATTTAGCCATAAGGGATTTGAAAATGTGCTGGTGACAAAATTGTGTCAGAATTATATAGTGATAACTTTGGCCTATGTTAAAAAATAGCACAATGAAAGCTTTCAGTGTGAAGTTTTCATGCTCTCCCCGTGCTTGCATGGGTTTCTGTGTTCTCCGGTTTCCTCCCTCAGTCCAAAAGCTTTGGTTAATTGGTGACTCTAAATTGGCCCGTAAGGTGTGAGTGTTATTGTGTGAGTGTGTGTGTGCCCTGCAGTGTGTTGGTGCCTACCCAGGGTTGGTCCCCACCTTGTGACTTGAAGTTCCCGGAATAGGCTCCGGTTCCCCCACAACTGGGATTGAGCGGTTCGGATAATGAATGAATGAATGAATAAAATAATAATTGCATTGCAGGAATACTCACTACAGAATCAGTGATGGTATTAATTTATTCATTATCTGAACCGCTTAACCCCAACTGGGGTCGCGGAGCCTATCTCGGAAACTTACGGGGGCATGGTGGGGAACAACACTGGGCAGGCACCAACACATTGCAGGGTGCACACACTCACACAATCACACTCCCATTCACATCTTACGGGCCCAATTTAGAGTCACCAATTAACTTATATTGCATGCTTTTGGACTGTGGGAGGAAACCGGAGCACCCGGAGGAAACACACGTAGACACGAGGAGAGCATGCAAACTCCACACAGAAAGGCCCTATGGCTGACCCGGGGCTCGAACCCAGGACCTTTCTTGCTGTGAGGTGGCAGCGCTAACCACTGCACCACCGTGTGCAGTGGTTCAGTGATGGTAGGACACCCAATTATGAATCAAAAGATTGTGGATTCAAGTCTAGCTGTATTCTACCTCCAGCACTACCACCATCGGGTCCTGGTAAGACCCTTAAGCCCAGACTGTCCATGTAGTTAGGAACTGTTCTGAATAAGAGACTGTCCTCTCAGCATTAGAATTGACCTATGTCAATTCCTATCTGCTTTCTGGCACAATATAGTTTGCGCTCAAAGGTAAAACATCATTTCTAAAATTTAAGATTCTTATAAACAATGGATAACTATATAGAGATTTTCATTTGATATGACTAAACTCTACACAACTTTAATCGTGCATCAGTCACAGACAGCCTCTCTGTTACATTTAATGTTCTGAGTTCACCCGAGTCACATTGATTTGTCAGCAGTCAGTCACTTTTTTAAAACAGCGTCCATCACATAAGATAGCACACAAACTGAATGTCTAAAAGGGTTTTTTGAAGTAGATAAGTTATAAGGCTTCAAGGAAAACAGAGATTATGCTTGAAGTATTATACAGTCAGGCATCTATTTACGGAGGCTTGCACTCAAATTGATTTTGGCTTCAAGGAGAGATCAATAGCTTAGATTTTTTCAACATATAAATATGACAGAAATAAATAGCTTTGGTACAGTTTAGTTATTTAACTGGCTTACATATCCACACCCTGCATGGGTGTAAATAAGGCTCGGAGTAACTCAGAATCATAAGTGCCAATAAATTCTCAGGAGACAATGCATGTTTCTGAAAATCAGTCAAGACTGCAATAATTTTTTAGACATAATTGATGTATAGGTTTGTGAAGGTGTGAGCGTGTGTTTCTTTGCGTGTTTGCATTTGTCTTAGATGAAAAGAGAGAAGGAGCGGATTCTTTTGGAGTCTGAGAAGTAGACAGCCCAGGTCTGACTGCCTGGGGCTCAGTGGATTCTAGCTCCAACAGAGGCTGTCAGGAGTAATGCCAATCACATTCTTTTCTGTCCATCAAAATACAATAATAAAATAAGAGAGAGGAGAGTGAAGGTGGGAAAGGGGGATGGATGACAGGCAAGGCAGGGCTGCAAAATACAACAGATTAAAAGCTCAGGGTGCAGACCAAGGGTAGCATGCTGAGCTCAGATCTTGGGGAGACAGCAGGATAAAGCAATAAACTACTTTTATGAAACACCAACATTCTCTCATTGACAAGATTAATATATGTAAATATATTTACTGCTTCACAAGCAGCAATGCACACAGGTAGCCAAATGAACAAACAAACAGGCATGCACTCTCCCTCACAGATGCCCACCTAATGGCTTCTCGTCTCCATGTCGAGTCCACACCTCCGACAGTTTACAAACTTCTATTTGAGAATAGAAGCTTGTCTTGGCACGCTGCTTGCCACAGCAGTGGTTTCAAGTGGGATTTGAGAGGATTAGGCAACACTGAGCTGTCAACTATCCATGCACAAGGAGAAAGAATAAAGACAAAAGCAAGAGTTGAGCTCTGTCTACAAATTTCATAAAATATCTTCTGGACCATACTTGGAAAATAGATCATAAACTCAGTGCCAGAGTAAACAATTTGTGTGTGTTTTAGGATGTTTGCAGACACTGACTGTGGATGTTCCCTGCAAATGAAATGTGACACTTGTAATGCTGTTATGCTGGCTATATTCCCACAAAAAGGTTGTATAAATCATTATTGCTGATCGTTAGTGATCCACCAACATATTAAACATCACACATGTTAGGCTGCTACATAATATAATCTATATTAAAGATCATATCACATTTAATATTTATCGGATTTAAATATGTCATATGCAATTTTATGGGTTCACTGGGTCAGGACTTCAATAACACCAAAACAGTGTTGATTGTCAGAAAAAAAACGATATCTTGACTTTGGTAAACATAGTCTGTTTAGCTTCGCCAAAAGCAGCAGCATTAGTATCAGGATTTCCAGTCATCTCTGTGAAGTTTGATCTCTCTACTTGACCTTGTGGCATGGATTTAGAGTGCAAAGACAGACTCTCTGAATTTAAGCACTATCCAAAGGGAACAAGCGAGCCAGTGTCAAGAGGCAGTGTGCTTAGGGGTAATACAGAGGTCAGGTGCCACCTAATTAGACAAGTTTAATGCCCAAACTTAGAAACAATTTGTAAATTGTCAACACCGTGATGACTGCCTTAGTGACGTCAGTGCGATAAAGTTAATGTTTACATTATAAAAAACTTAAAGCAGCATGACCAGTGCTACTGACTGCAAATCTATTCTTTGAATATTTGTTTAGCTACTTATTTACTTTTCTGTTTACTGTTCATTAAACAGGATGATGAATGACAAAAAGTCATGGCAAAACTGAAAAGACTTTCCATAAAGTAACATTTTACCTCAACTCTGTGCCACATGCCACCCTCTTATATTCAGACACATTTATCTTCGGTTCCTGGATTGATTGCTTTCTCCAAATGACCCTCACAGGTCAGCCCATAATGGACTGGCCTCCTACACAGATGAGAGGGACAATCTATGGCCTTCCCATCTTCCCTCCCAGCTCACCTCACATCCTCATGGAATCCAATCTCTTAAGCACCCGTACCTCCAGGTAACGAAAGGGCAGGTGAGGTACCATTTCACCCTACAACTTCACACAGTGCTAAAGGGATAATTGAAAAGCCATTTAGATGTACACAGCAACTGACACATAGTGATTTGGGGCAATCCTATTACAAATGTGATGGTGATGTATGCAGCCGTCAATGACCTGTTTCTCATATAGCAAAAACAGCTCCTCACTACTTTTGGGTTATTCACAATTGCATAACATTGCAGACTGCATAAAATATAATAAACAATTTGGGAACGCAGCTTTAAATGTGTTACAAAATGTGATTCTTCACTAGAAGTAAGGACAATCGTGGTAATATTTTTACTAATTTATGTGCTGTTTCATTCTATCTTAGGAAATGACTGGAAGTCATTACTAAAGATTATATGAACCTAGTGCACATAAGAGCCATGCTTTAAAAGGCAGTTTGAGAGCATTAACATGACAACGAATAAATACATTTAATTACTGAGAGATTAAATGCTTCAGGCCATCACCGACTGGTTTCTAAATGTTTGTGGTACCTCATAAATATACATTTGAAGAACGCAAGATCAAGATGCAACCTCTAACATGGAGACGTCTGAATTACCATTAATATTTTAGCCATTTCTGTTGTGTACTCAGAGACCAATAGCTTACTTATTATTAAAATGTGCAAATGAATGCTTTGTTTATTAAATCTGCTTCCACTGGTGTTGCTTGGATCTCTTAATAGGGCCTAACATCTTCAATATATGCAGAGACAATCAAAAGAGGGAATAACTATTAAACTATTAAACGTATTGGCTACTGATCATTACACTTTATACAAAAATGCAAATAACAGCTGAATCCACAGTTTACTACCACCATCAATTTTAAAAATGATTTCTGATAGCCGCACAGCCCAGTAGATAACTTCAGGTTTTAGTTTAGTTCCCCATTAGTTTGAAGATATCTGATGGTGCAAAAAGTCAATAAATAAGAAGATGACTGACTTTAGTAAGCTGTTATACAAATTGCAAATTAGTTGGTTAGAAACACACAGCCTGTGCAAACACTGACTACAAAAATTGTATGATTAAATCAATTTTGAGATGTACATCTATATGAAACAGTTCAATAGTGCCTTCCACTGCTGGTCAGCATAATAAGGTGCGGTTTAGAATATGTTCAAGTACTGCGTCATTACTGAGGACAATACTTAGGACAGTTGGTAGTGTAAAGGTTAGGGAGTCGGCCCCCTGATCTGGGTTTGTTGCGGGAATGACAAGTGTACTATAACGGTATCATCTTAATGTCAAAACTTTGGGTAGCACTCCAGAATAGTGCAGATAATGATGAAAATGTGTCACATTAGCTGCATCAAAACCTACTCCTACCATTTGTAACCCCAACAGTATGGTCACCAAAACCACAAATGTCATTAGCTATGGACAACACCCAAAATCACAGCTTTAAAGTAAATAATTGTAAATTCAATAAAATAATCAGCACTTGTGAAGAATTTAAATATTTAATATAACTTAATATTCTCATGGCAAGTCAAACAAACCACATATTTTTGGCCAGAAAACATACCACATCTTGAGTAAAAACTCCAAACAGACAACATGTGATTTGGGCAGAAAAGCCAAGCATATCTCATATGATGTGGCAGCCAAGCCACTGTCAGCACTGCCATGACACTAAAA
This sequence comes from Distichodus sexfasciatus, assembly GCA_032718565.1. Classification (NCBI taxonomy): domain Eukaryota; kingdom Metazoa; phylum Chordata; class Actinopteri; order Characiformes; family Distichodontidae; genus Distichodus; species Distichodus sexfasciatus. The sequence continues at coordinate 3,077,104 of JAVGVS010000021.1, read as the reverse complement.
TAGAGGTGGCGGGTGTTATACTGGTGTGAGTGTGTAAGAATCAACATGCTTTCAAGTTTCTCCCCGTCTATATCACGACTGTAAGGACAGTTTTCTGCCACTGAAAAAGGCTGCGCTCATTGTCCAGTGAAATTTGGGTAAGAAGTTGACCACTAGAGAAATACCAGGACATGCAGCTATATCTAATAAAAAGGAAAGTGGCCAGGCAAGGTTTTTAAAACATGTTTATAAAAGGCTGGTGTAAATTAGACTCAGTTGATGTAATTGGGAGCTTGTGTATCTTAACATAAACGTTACTGATGTGGTGTTTTCTCTAAATAACTTAAATGTGATGTTGAGTTGTAAATGTGCCCATGCCAATGGCATTAAGTCAATGTCCTGAATTATTACTTGTGCAAACAAAAAGTTTCATCAGCAACAAAGAACACTGTGTTCTGTCTCTGCAATCAAAAACGCACACTCTTTTCTGCTCCATCAGAAAGAATTCATTTGTGAAGATGTCTGTATTTCCATAAGGCGAGGTCAGAAGTGTTAGAAGTGAGACAAGTTATAGAAGTCAAAGAAAAATGTTGTCATTGAATGATATCCGCTAAAAAAAAATCATAATTCATTTCAGATCAGCTTTGCTAATCATCTATCAGAAGTTCCACAGTAAACACTTTACTGACCTTAATAGGCACACATCAAACTTGGTTTTATGTAAGAGGGAAGGAAATATTTTAGTGTGGGTGTTTATTTAATAGTCAGCAATGAGATATAGATGTGAGAGCATTATCCAGAGACTACCACAAAGGGCATTCAGAGTGCAGCATCCGTGCACCTATAATGGTAAAGAGACAAGTAAAAATAGGATAACAAGAAACATTTTAAAAATACAGTCCTATAAATAGGATTATGTCAGCTTTCTTTTAGAAAACTGCCTGAAGTCCCTGGGTCATGATAAAGGCTGGTGCATCCATCTGAAGGCTTCATATACTGTACCTTTCTGAATATATGCATCTAACTTCATCACCAGAGCTGTTTTTGCTATGCTCCGCTAAATTATTACCTTCACTCCTGCCTTTGACACCCAAACTAGGGGCACCTTAGAAAGAACAAAGAGCTTTTTCGAGTCATTAAAACAGATAAGTATGGAAGAATGTGTCTTTTTTTTTGAAGAAGTAGGGAGAAAAAGGTTGTGGGAGTCATCAGCAAAAAAAGAAAAAAATGTAAAAACAGGAGAGACACCAAGAAGAGCAGCGTAAAGTCTGTGCCGACTCCAACAACAGTCTAATTACAGATTTTTGATACTGTGTTTACTTGACTCTTGACACGCATTTGAAAGTGTTTATTTTTAAAGCAAACAAGGAAGCTTTCGAGTCAAGAAAACCAACAAGCAGAAAGTGTCTCATCTCATTTAGAACATGAACTCTTCAGGTATCTTGGCCAATGTCATTAAAGACACATTTTGTGGAAATGCACATAAATATGCCTGAACGTACCACTTTGAGCTGCGCTCTGTAAAAACTGTCACTCAGAATGAAGGGAATTCTTTGCTATTAGCTTCTTTTTCGTCGTCCTTTTTCATATGTATGAAAGATAAACTTGTGCAAAAGGGGGGATTTTAAAATCAAATTATAGCAAAGAAGGCGACCATTCCAAAGTACTCCACTGTAATAGAAAAGCTTTGCGTTTGAGTGACATCACTGTTGGTTACTTTATTTGCTGCATGTCTTAGGCTACAGTGTCCTCTAATAAGTGTTTTTAATGCTTCATCAGTTAGACTGTGAATTATTTTCTCTTCCTAAAAAGATCTTTATGTTTAACTCACTCCTTAAACATTTCAATAGATGGGAAAACACAGTCAGATTAAACAGGATCCAGCTGATCCTTCAAGGATTTTGCAAGGAACAAAAAAGGGAAAGTAGCATATTATCATCTTCAAAACCAATGCGGAAGATCTAATAAACGAGGAGAACCATTACATAATGCATTAAAAATAAGAAATGTATTTTTATTCAAGTTACATTTCACATAAAATGTAATACACCAACATCAATTCTAATCTCAAGAGTTTCAGTCAAGTTCTTTCTAAAGCACCTCAATGGGTTAAAGTTTTGGTTCATAAAGTGTCCACAGATCTGAATTCTGACCTCCAGCCTAGACTGAGTGTGTATGCAACTCCCTAATTAATTTAAGTAATTAGATAGCTGGGTGTAAGCAGTCTTCTCACCTGGGTGTGATCATCTAATTTAGTGGCTATAAAAAACTCCCTAAAGATTCTACACGCAAGCACACACACTGCATGACTATCCCTGCTGGTCTACCTATTAAAAGGAAAGAGAAAGCTTAGAAAATTTATATAACAATACATACTATATTTTTAGATTATTATATAGTCTTTGGTGTTAATGGAGAATTTTATAAATACACAAGATCTGTGTCGTCTTGGCTCTGATACATTATTGGATTGAATTAATTCTACCTGAAATAAGTCATTGTACAGATCTTACAGAAGTTACAGTAGCTTGTACATGAAAAAAAAATCATTGCTACAAAGGACTTAGGTGAGGTGCAAAGCTACCGCAAAAGCATCTATTTAAAATTCACTGCTGTGGAAAACACATTCAGAAGCATTGTCTTGGCAAGTTATTCTTCTCTTGGCAAAGATACAGTATAAGAGAGGCATAATTAGCACTGCAGTTTTTAAAAACAAAAATCAGATCATCAGCGAAGTTCGTGTTATTCATCAAATAGCACAATTTAGAATGTAAAGAGCTGAACTACATACCATAGACCTGAAAATAATTTAAGTTCAATAATTCCAAAGTGAAATGAAACTTGACCCAGCCCACAATCATTTCATGGGTATAAATCATGTGGTTATAACATGCTACTCCAGTCATAAATGTAAGTAATGTTATAATTGTAATGATCACAGTGAACACTTTCAGCATGATGAATGATTTGCATGGATAAAAATATAATAAAAATGTATTTGTAAGTTTGTTGAATACTTAGCAACAACCCATCTGACATTTGAATTTGGTGCATTATGTCGGCTGAGTCAAAAACTTAATCTGTAATCTCCTTATTAAGCTGTTACACACAAGCCAGGACACACAACATGTATTTGTTTGGTCTGCAATCGTTTGCAGGCCAAACACAAACCAGTTAGCAAGTTGCTAATGGATCACTGAGTTTGCCTAAGGATGTCCATCTGTCAAGCACCAAATCTGTGTTGGGCAAGGCTGAAATGATGAAAAGCGTAAAGGACAGGAATTTGGAGTTAATATTTGTTTTTGCAAACCAGAAAAATTTTCTGTTTTCACTGATATTAACATGTTTATGGTTAAGAAAACAAGATTACAACATAATATTCCTTTCCAGTAATGAGTTTAAGTAAGTAAATTTAACTGAGTGATTGTCATTGTGAACACACCACAACACAGCACACAGTGCACCACAACAAAATGTGACCTATGCATTTTTCCCCTCCATAAAGGAACAGCACCTGGGGAACAGTGCCTTATGAGTGCCTCAGTACCTTAACCAGTCCGGGACTTGAACCGGCGATCCTCCGATCACGGGGCTAACTCCCTAACTGTTACCCTACCAACTGCCCTTGTTTGAGACATTTTGTTGAATGTATCAGACAAGTTTTCAATTACCAAGAAATTGTAAATGGAAAGCCATCATAGGTTCCAGACAATGCCAATCATCTTCCGACACATGCTTTATTTGTTATACTTTTCACACTCAATAAGATGTTTAATACTCCCATCCATCAAGAGCTCTTGCAATCTCACCTTTAAGTGGTTTTAAGGATCAACTAATATATAATAACCACCAACACAATACAATGTGGTATTTAAAAATTGTAGGCATGACCTCTAGATTCTGTCTAGTTCTACTTTAACTAATTACAATTCACAAAACCTGCAGTGTTAAGTTGAAAAGAGGAAAGAAAACCAACAGATTGTGTTGTGCTGACATGTAAGGCTGTAAGGAGTTGTCTAAAACAAGACGAGTCATGCAGGTCTGGGTTAAAGTACTGTGTTAATGACACACACACACCTCATCGATCCCTTATTGCCTTTTTGTCCACAAAGGACACACACAGACTGAAACCCCATTGAGGAAAGTGTCTTTTTACAGTCCTCTCTACTGAGCAGCTTAACAGTCCACCAAATGCCCTACAGCAATGAACTGAACTCATCTGTTTAGAGGGTTAATTTAAAGATATAGATTATTTAGAATATGGCTTTTGTTAAACTGACTGGGTGTCAATGGAGAATAATGCTTATTAATTTTTAAAACAGTTGAATGATATTTACTGAGATACATAGAACAGTTACCAGGTCAAGATCTAAGAGACAAGGACTTTGTGATCTTTATAAAGCCCCTTCTGTGTGCTAACACGCTCATAATATAATATAATGGTCATAATATATCAAATGATGGTTGAAATTATGCTTTATTCAGACTGTGGCAATGTTGTTATAATTAAATGGTAATGCAAAGCAAAGAATTAACACTGCGGATATTTACACAATGCTAATAGCTGTTAGGCACTGGAGGATAATCACAATTATCCACTTTAAAAGTAATCATATCTGTTTAGCATTGCAGTCACATAGTAATGGGAAAGCAAGACAATAGTGTTTAGCATAAGTAGAAGCAGAATTTAGAAAACTATTCAGTTTTCAATTACCCCATTTACAAAATATAAATTGCTCCGTTTAGCTCTGCATTAAATTTCGGCAAATCCTCTGCCAATTGCTGTAATCAAATCCTTAACTTGTGATGGAAAATAAATATATATGTCAGCTGAAATGCAGAAATGTTTTAGCTACTGTATTAATAGGACTTACAGGCAATGAAGGAAATAACCTAATTTGAAAAAGTTCTGATTGGGTTGTAAAAAGAAATGAACAAGACCCAGTGTGCACATAAAAGTGATGAAGACATCAGTGCCAGAATACTAAATGAGAGTTTGAAATCACAGTGGCAGGGAGATGGCCAGCGAGTAGACGCACTGCATCTACAAAGCTCGAGGAAATGAAGGTGGTGCATCAACACGGCATAATTCAAAGCTTTGCCGGAAAAAATAAGAACACAGGGAGAGTGTGTGGGTAAGAGAGAGAGAAAGAGACTTGTGCTCCATTTCTATTCTGTTTTCCCCAAAACTGCATGTATTGTCTTTTTTTAATGCTTTAGCCCCTGTTGCAATTATTCCCACAGGACAGTGGAGATCAAACATCAAAACACAAAAGCAGGATGTCACTAATCAGTATTGTTCCGAAATCCTCATCAGCAATCAAGTATAGTTAAGATGACATACACTGGAAATGATTTGCTCCTGTGTGCCTAAGCAGTAATAAATAAATAAAAGCTTCATTTGATTGCTAGTCTCAGTACCGACTTAATTACCACAATGCTTTTGCCTCCTTTGTGTGTAACATTACTGTTGATCTCAGCGGGCCACCGAATGAAACAATTCTTGCGTTTCTTGCATTCTATTTGCCTTTTCTTGTATCTTTTATATGTGTCTTTTTAAAAAAGAATATTTTATTTAATCTTTCAAACATTTTCCCCTCAGAAGAGGTTTGGCTCTGTGGGCTGGTGGTTCAGAGCATGTTAGTCGCTGCTCTTTCAGAATCTGGTTTTATTGCTTATGAACAAACAGTCTGGAGCTGGGGTTGAAACATGGACATGTATTAGTGCCTTGTTCAATTTAATTGAACAACAATATTTCTTGCATATTCTATGAGGAAATTATATTTCTCCCTTGGATTCATGGAACGAACTATGAAGCAGCTTGTAACAGAAGGGAAAATGCTGATTATAATGGGCATAACTGGCACTGGGTTTAAGGGCAACAACAGCGACTATGGTAGCACTAGCCTCTCAATGAGATGTGACGGATTTGGTAGATGAAAGAGTGCAATGGACTCTGTCCAAATATCCCCAGCTTGAGATGAGCAAATTTCTCCTTGGGAGATAAGCTATGATAATTATACAGATTAATCTTCTGTTACCCATCTGCTCCAAAATCAGTTTGTCACATTCATCTTGGATTGTCCCATTCCAGCCGTGCCTTTAGCTGTAAGCGCTTTTCCCCTCCTTCAGGGCTTGGTGGGGCGTCTTTGTGGGCCTCAAAGCAAGAAAGTCTCTCACTCGATTGAAAGCAGGATTGACATTTCAACCAGTGGACAGCCTGAAGGGGACGCGTGTGTGGTCCAGGGAGTCGTGGTGCTGCACTTCCTGCTCTAGAACCATGCCAAATAACGCTGGAGAACAAGGCTGAACTCACATCAGTTCATCAATATGTAATTGACTGGCACTGGTACAGGTCTCTGTTGAGTGCAGGCTCCGGGCAGCGAGCCCTACTTCCAGCAGTGACTGCACACACAGTGCCAAGTGGAGAGCTTTGTGTGAAAAGAAACTTTTGTCATTCATTTGCATTGTGGCGGTAGAAGCATGTGCTATACAATTCAGTTTGAAATGCTGGCAGTTTGTTTGCTGTCCTCTGTGCAAGGCTTTGAAAAGACCCATGCAAGAAAATGAAATGCCTTTGGTAAGGCAGAGGGAAAATATCATACGAAAGGAAGGAGGAAAAACCCCTGATGGCACAACCTATATAAATATAATAAGTTGTGTAAATAATACAATAATTACAAAGGGAACAAAATCAGAGGAATACCATTTGTTTTAGGAATGGGATTAAAATTATGCACATCAGCTCTCTGGCTATCTAATTAATTGGGGAATTAAAAACCTTTGTAAATGTGCACTTCACAAGAATAAATGTGTGATTCCCAAACAACAAAGGCAAAAGTATACAGACTTGCATGCCAGAAACCGACAGGTAAAATCAATTTCCCTATATGCCCTGTGCAAAAATGACTAAGATTGTTCCTTAGACATCCTGCAGTGGATAAAACTGTTTTCTGAAAGGGTTTAAGGTTATTTGGACCTTCATTGGCCTTCTCTCCGTACAGGATGTGATGGTGGGGATTGAAAAGTTCATACTTCTAACCTTGAAGAGGAGGTAATGGCAACATGTTTCAAATGGTGTTCCAAAACAGTATAATGGTCTTGTCCCCAAAACTAACCTGCATAGACACTGTTGTTCACGCCTATGTTCTACTATGTAGAATAGTGAATTCGAAACATGGCTCAAATAGTTTATATGGTGTGAATAAGAACAACTGCATTACTGAGTTTAGTCTTTATAGAGTCAAACTGCAGATTTGATGTGTGCAATCTTGTGAGTAGTTTCAGTTTTCATTAGTATATAAATAAAGCTGCAAGAAATGATATGACTAATTCTTACTAATTTGGGAATCATGACACTGCATTGGGGTGAGAGGTACCTTTATTAAAACTTGTAATGATTTCCTCTCATAACAGTAGAAAATGAAAAAAATGCACGTTACCCTGTAGCTATATGTCATGTTCCTCTACGAAGCACTGTCACATCATAGACTGATAGAACCCCCGCGGCCCTGTGAAAACTCGGGTTCAGTGGGTACGGACTCAGGGAGGTAGGGTGTCGGGCTAAAATCATAGGCTACTGTGCTCACTAATTCACACTGAACTCTTCAAATTGGAAATATCTGCAGAATCTACAAAAAGCCTGTTCGACACCTCTCAGAGTTCAAGTTGAAACTTGAGATTATCTTTGCAAGCCAAAAAAGTAAAAGAGTCTGGAGTATTGCTGACATTAAACTGGATAAGGTCTCATGGGTTATGCAGCAACAGACTGGGGATGCAAATTCCCCCTTGTCCTCCGGTACAAAACAACACAGTGGTCACCAATGTGCTTTTTTCCACTACACTTTCCCAGCGAGAGGCATTCAACCAGACATAACCTGACCCCTGTCAACCTGGAAGGGTTCAGGACCTAAGTGTGATGGCCCCAGCCCTAAACTAAGTTTGCCAGCAGCCTTTTCAAGCTCAAAAATGCATGATTATAAAGCTGAAACTCCACACTACAGGAATAAACAAGAGAACTTAGCAGGCTTTGTGTTTAGTTACAGCAATACTACAGTATTGTATATTAAGGTTTGACAAACAGTTGTCAAAATGAAGTCTTAATGAATTCAGTGACCTTTTTTAAACCATCCACTGCATGAATAAAGGACAGCATGTGTACTGTACAACAGCACAGTGTGAGCGCGTGAGCATGTGTGCTGGTGGCATTATGTTCTTCTTCATATGTAGATCTATTATCATTAGGATCTCTACCAACACACCTTTTTTTCTTTTAATAACAGATCTCTGGATGTCAGCTAAAAGGTAAACATCCACATCTGAGTTTTTAAAGGTAAAAAGTGCTAAAAATGAATTCTACTGTGATATAGCTACTAATGGCTTCACATAGAGATGTGTCAAGTCTATTTTAGAGTGAATCAATCACTTGACTGAAGTGATGAAGAAAGTAACATCCAGGTAGTTAGCATAGATAACTAAAAGAGCAAAAAAGGTGCTGATTTTTAAACCTCCCTTTTTATTTTATTTTTTTTAATTTCCTTTAAAAACTAGTAGAAAAATTTTACTATACTGTGTGTTTGCTGTAAAGTAGTTTATATAGAGGACATTTTGAAAAGCATGATACATTTCCTTTGGGAATGTACTCAGAATGTGGTTCAGATTCATATTACACCCACATGCAAAGCTGTAAATAGCTCAGCAAGCAGGTGGGCCTGGCCCTTAAACAATTCAGGAGATTTTATTATCAGCTGGGCAGCTCATAGTTAATCCAATAAAACTGAGGTAATATGCCCTTGTTCCACTATACCACATTGAAAATATTAGTGTCCAGGCTATAGCGAGGAACAACACAGCAAGTGCAAAGTGACGTATGTCAAAACCACATCTGCCAGTCACTACAGATTCACACCTGCTCCAGCATCTCCGCTTCCTCCCCCTCCATCTGATACCCCGCTTTCCCTCATCAGTGCAGATGAGTTTGGATAATTGAATTGCAAGTGCAAAATTAAATTATCCTTTTATAATTCATGACTCCAGGATCCTTCATAAAATGATCCCACCTGTTTATTTTGGTGATGTCCAACCATATGGGAAACTGTGCTTGTGGAGTTAAACATGCGATGTCTCATTTATCAATATAAATTTACAAAGTCACCAGGTGCTGCAAAGATTCAAGAAATAGTGGCAAAGGCAACAGGATGGTTGCCTTAAGGAGATAAAACCCAGGTGCATGTACTTGCTTTAATGTGTTTGTTCCACTTTTAATTGCTTTTAAAACATCATGTGCATATAAAGCTTGTGTGTGAACAGGAAAAAGCAACAATATTAATATATTAACAAAAATAATTACTGAAGCCAAATGTTACATTAATTCTTAAAGTTAATTTACATTCCTTTTTCAATGATAATGAGGTCTCAGACTTCCAGATTCTTGCCAACATTAAGAACAAAACTTTTTTATTTTTAGAAAATCTGGACATTGGCGAAGGCTAGACTGTTGGGTATCCTTCCGAATATTCTTGGAACAAGATGAAGTCCTTTTTCTCCACTTGCTTTAAAACAATGTGTCTGTTCCTAAGGGCATGTTGTTTGAGTTATTTGATGTTTAAATGGGTTGGCTCCAAGATGTTTTGTTCAGAAATGCCTTTAGAGGCTTTGCTAATGAAATTGGCTCATAGGTAGCAGTGCCTGAGCTTTGTTTGAACATGAATGGTGGAAAAAGAGGAAAAGAAAAATTATATATATGTTTATATACAAATTAAAATTATTTGAATGTCAGCTTAAAAACAAACCATAGTTTTTCATTAGTGGTGTTCATATTAAAGATGATGCTTCTCATGGTGTCCGCATATGTAAACTTATGATTGCACTCTTCCGAACCTGAAACCAAACAACAAACCATGCAATGGCCCATTATAGTGTAAATTAAGTGTTTTACATTCTCTTTGTATGTAGTCCTTTTTTTGGACGTGAGGCACGATTCCTAAGCTGACAGCTAGATTGTAGGTCAAAGAATAGCCTGGTTCTGTAATTAGTAACTATATTAATTTTGTTTTAGGCAATTATGACAAATTGTTGTTCATTTCACCTGATATGTTAGTTTGCAGTTGCTTGCACTTATGCTTTCACTATTTTATTATACACTTTTTCTGAAAGAGACTAAGCTAAAGAAGTCAGCAAAGTCATAAACAATATGCTAGACACAGCAAAACTACAAAGTGTTTGCTTAACTAAATGTTAATTATACATTGGTGTAAACTAGATGACAATTAACATTTAACACTTTGAACAATATGTACTGTAAGTATCCACACTCTAACATGTCATCTGCATTATTGTCTAAAAGAAAATAATTGGTACATTGGTACAAAAAAGGTCATTTACAATGCCCACAACTTTACAACTGAAAAAAAATTAAAGGTGTGCAATTTTTCACAAGCATGTTCAGACAGAATAGGACTGACACAGGGTTGTGTAATGTAATATAGCGGTTCACAATTCATTGCCATGCAAGTAGAAATTTCCGTTTTCATGCTTAAAATGTTTAGATGCTTGAAATGCTAAAATGTTTAGAACGTGATATAATGAAAGGTCCAGTCAATGTTAGAAATATAGAAAGAAGAATATCAAATTAAAGGTCCTTATTAATTGCTACACAGCCAAATACCACTGATCAAGTTAAAAGGTACAGAAAGTAGAGAGTATCAAATGTGACACAGTCAGTTATTTAATTTATTTAGATTAATTGAAAACGTGTTTAAACCACATTGATCTGTTATGAATTTGTTAGGAAAAACAATGTCTAACAAATGTGCAACTGTAAAGCACAATTTAAAACTGAAAGTTATGTGGGAACACAGCACTGCTGTAACGACAGGCAGGTGAACCCAAACGCAGAGTCGATAAAACCAGGTCGTAGGCACAGGGGTGAATTGTCGAAAAATCGCAGGTTTATTCAGGCAGGAGTCAGTACCAAAATACACAGTCCACGAGGCAAACAATTCCGAATCGTCAGAAGCAGAGGGGTAATCCAAAAACAGAAAGCAAGGGTCAAACCGAAAACAGGCAAACACAAGAAACGCTCGGTACGTAGCACAAGGCGTAACAATACTTCGCAAACAACAAAAGAAACTAAGGGTCTTTAAATACTGGAAGGTCGTCCCTGATAGGCTAATATTCCGGTGACGTAGGTCTGGTGCGCAGAGGTTGCTGTAACGATCTGGAGCTGGAGTCTGATGAGGTGGACTCCTCCCTGGGTCTGGGCTGGGCTCTTACAACTGCTTATTACAGACTGCCAACACCTGAATGTTGCAACTGCCTACAACCAACCAAAGTACTGAAAACTTACTGAATTCTGCTATTTGGCCTTGAATTTACTTTATTGGGCTCTGACAAATCTATAATTCTAAAGCCACAATAGCTTTGTCAGATGCCAATAAAGTAAAAGGTTCTTGACTTGCCAAGTTTATCAGCTACCAGCATCTCACTGAACATGCATCTAAGATACAGTTTAGTTCTTAATATAGGCTACTCTCAATCCGAAATACACGTGCCACAAAATACAAAACTAGATTCAAAATGACATCAGAGATCCAACCCTGCCATAACAGAGTAGGTAAAGTCATCTGCAGGTTGCTAATTAATTTGTTTAATAGGAAAAATGGATTGTACAAAAACAAAAGGGTAATCATTTAAATGACCATGAGAGACAATCTTCAACTCCTGAATGAAATCTGTTTATCTGCCACATTGATAGCAAAGCCAACAAGGATTCTCTGAGTTAGTAATAAATAAATAACAAATACCCATGGGCAGTGGCAGAGTATGGATTTTTACCCTGAATGGATTTTTAGTGTGAAAAGACATTCTAAAGTCTCTTGATTGGATAGCATGGCTTAATGAGAAGGTTTTAAAACAGTGAGTTTCGTTGAGTTCACTTCAGGTGAAATGCATATGTCTAAGTGTCTCACGACTGTGCCTGGTGACTTTGAATGTGTCTGACTCTTGCATGATTTTCGTGAACAAAAGGACTGAATTGTATTAATTGCAATGTATACTAACCCATAATTATTAAACACAATGTTTTGATGTAAATCACAACTGGAGGGAAAAAAGTATTAAAGCAACACTATGTAAGATTTGCTTGTTGGGACCCCCTACAGACGAGAAACGGTATTGCCTTAAACAGCTGTCGTAAAATCTGTGTTGCAGTAGTACACATGCATTTGTTGAAAAGCCAACGAGACTGGAGAACATCCTGAAGCAGGACAACTATAGTCATACTGTAATGCAATGTCGTTTGCATGATGATAGTAATGCTATTATCCATACTGTAATATAAAACTTTGTAGATCGATCTCTCAAACGATGATTAAGGTGTAATTGAACATATTGTGAATTTATGTACCATCAGAACGATCTTGTAAAATATAGTTTGAAAGCTGAAAAACTACATATCGTTGCTTTAATAGGCCAAAAGAATAAAAGTTATATGTAAGTAATTACAGCTCACAAACGTTCTTTCAGGTAGCTTTCCTTTCGTTCTTTTCTTTCTTTCTTTCTATCCATCACTCTTTCGCTCCATTCTTTACTCTTGCTGTAAATAAGACCTTTATACCCCCTCACCCTTTCCCCCCTTCAATTTAGGTCTCTATATTTTAGTCGTTCTACCAAAAGGTCAGCTCAATCACAGGATGCTCAAGAATGTCATATCAGATGTCATGTATGAGGCATAATCAGTTTCTAAGCAACTGATTGTATTATATAACATACCACTTGATATCTTTCTTTATTACTCCATCCACTCTAATTTAAAATCCTGAATATTTTCACAATTACACTTAAAAAGGTTCTGAAGTCTGCCTATGCCTATGGTGTCATCGCCATGTTGATAAAAGACAGGGTTAAAAAAAAAAACACCCTTACCTCTCACTTTCAGAGAAGGACCGACCTGGTTATAAGTAGACCAAATTCGTCTCCTATCAAAAGTTTCAAATCAATGCTGTGAGACGTGTGTTCAGAGTTGATCTCCCCAGATATGCGGCAGTGATGGATGTGGGAATGAGTGAAAGACTGGCCTAAGGCTTCTTAAATTGGACTGGGAGAGATTTTCTACCAACACCTGCTCACAGCACACTGTGCTATTAATGAAAGTCTTCTGCTCTAACTAGATTTTCTCTGACTCTATCAATGCGGTGTGACTGACCCCAGACAAGATGGAATAGTAACTGGACAGTGACACATTTCTACACTCATAAGAAATAGAAGAACTCTACCAATTCTATTTTCTTATGATACAAATTGAATAACAGCACACCACTGTACCACCAGCCTTGACCATATTTTATCACATTTATCGCACTACCAAGCTGTAATAAACCCTATTATGTTGGTGAGCGGGTTTTACATTTTACTTGGTCTGTTTGGATTAGTTACTTGGATTAGTTACTTTACTTGGTCTGTTTGGATTAGTTAATCCAAAATCCACATAACAACAAACTGAGCAAGCTTACTGGATGACTTAATGATGTATAATGACGACAATTAATGGCAATCAGTTACAAAATAAGACTAAAGCTAAAAATAATAACACTAAGGCTGCAATTAAACTATCGTATACAATCATGCAATCAGCAACATGAGTATGCTGTTCAGTAACAGGGATTTTTGAGTCCCAAAAACCAAATGAATAAATCAAAAATCGATAACAAAAATACTAAAGGCAGACATTAAAGCTACTAATACAATTCTTTACTAATACAGTTCTTTATGTCTTCAGGTAATGCATTCCACTGATTAGTGACTTTTACAGTTAACTGTCCGAAAGTAGTGACGGATGAGCATCCCATTGCAATAGATGGAGACTGACAACAGACGCAGCATTCAGCTTTACAGTGACTATCTAAAGAATGCTCCTTTCATGCAATTTCTTTTGATTCCACGGTTTGTAAAGGAACGGCACACAGAGGGGTGTTTAAAAATAAAGCAAAGCTTTTTGCAATGAAACTCTACCCTCCCACTCCACTCGATGTAATTAGACTCCTAATCAATTTCTACTTTAACACAGGAGGATGAGCTGACCAAGCCTTTGCCCTCAAACGGAAGGGTTTTACTCAGTAATCCACACAAAATAACGAAGAAGCGGGAGCTGTGGAGGACTCGAAGGCTGACCCACAGCCTTGTGTATATAATTAAACCCACTAAACAAGCAGGAACTCCACTGCATCCTGAGAACACACAGCATACAACTTTAATGATGGAAGAGGAAGGCAAAGCACGACTCAGAAGTATAAAAGAATGAATACATTATGGAGTCATTAGGAATTTCTGCCTTTAAAATTTTTTTCCTCTTTTCAAAGCGTCCACACACACAGAAAGCAGGGAACAGCAGGTGGCTAAGTCTTCATGGTTTTCATGGAAATACTTCTATAATGAAGACCAATTAAAGTTTTGGGGGGCTGGGATTGCAGCAGGGGTGGATAGGAGAGGCGTATCGTTAGACATGCATGGCAGCACCTGCATAATTAGGTACGAGACAGTCAGGGGAAGGCTGTGGCTGTGACTGAGGAATGAGGGACTCTCCTGATATTTTAAATGTGCTGCCGGTACAGTCAGGAGTCTCAGTGGGAGTCTGGTGTCGGACGGGTGCCTCCCTAAAGACACGGTCTCAGAGGAGAAGTGCTCTTTTCAGGTAAGAAGTTATAGTGCCATAGACGCCTCTCTCTCAATGTCTCTCTTGCCATTGGGTAGATTAAACTGATATGCCAGAGGAAAGGCCTTAAGTGTTACTGTGATTTAAGATAGACAGCATTTCAACTGGTCCTTGACCTGATTGATCAAATAAAGTCATAATTAAGTGGGCAAAAAATCCCCTTAAAAATGTGGATAGCAAACTTAAGTCACAGCGCCTGTAAATATTTGATTATACTCACTATACTGAATTTACTGAATTGATTCTTGTGCTATTCAAATTTTATTTTTCTGTATAGTCTGAAGTGTGAGCTGATGCCTCATTATTTCATTAACACAGTGTTTAGCAATAATGAGAGTTTGAACTATAAATTGGTTAATAAGGAAAGAAAAAATGCCTTGCATTCAGCCTCAATCTGTTCAGATGAAAAATATTAATATATACATAACACAAACAGATCACTGCACTGGACAACATTAATTGTAATTGGGTGTCTTTGGCTCAAACACGTTTTCATATTTTACAGATAATTAGCGGGCCATTGTGTCAACACAATTACTCACATTGAATTAATTTCTTATGCACAGCTGTTATATGCAGAATAAGCTACATTATGAATCAACAATTTTCTTTAATAATATATAATAATATCTTTACAATAATTAACATGTGTTCATGTTTTTAAACTTGACTTGGTCAAATAGAAACAGTCTTCAGTCTGAATTGCTAGGGATGTGATTACTATTGTGACACGACCAATGTTATAAAATCAAAATATTCTGAACAACAGGCTAGTAATCAGGGTTTTTGCCAATCCAATTAGTAATACATTTTTTAATACAATTGCAGCATGATTATTCATACGCTACACTTACTCATATGTCTCACATGCAAAACTAGAAAAACACAAAACATGTTGACCATCTGACCAATACTATACTTAAAAAATGTTAAAGACCACCAGAACCTTTTTTGTTTAGTTTTTCCCTTAACCTTGATTTTTCGAGCCATCAAGACCATTTTTGTGCTATTTAAGGTGATCCTGATTGAGCGCTACTTAAGAGCAACAGGGTGCCATATTGCAGTTGCCCCCCTTGGTGTTGAGTGCCCTGTTGAAAAGCGCAGAGGCTGCGCTCATTGCAAGAATGAGGACTTTAGAGCCAGCTGCCCACTGGTATAACCTCTTTTTTTTCTTGTCCTGAATTAGCTCTGATTTTAACATGCCATATAAAACCCAACAGATTTTAGCAGCTGTGGTGAATGGCCCTTAATTGTAATACTTGTATCACAGAGTGAATGTGAAGGGCAGGAGAAGAGAAACTATGAATAAAGGGTTCACTCCCTGTGGGAAAAGACCAGGGACTGCAACTGGCAGGTAAGCGATACACCAAGGGACCAGAAAAGTCCCACAAGAGTGACCAGTATGACAAAGAGGGTAAAAAGTATGAGGGAAAAAAGGGAAGAAAGACAGAAACAAAGAAAGAAGGACCAAATGTAAGTTACCAATAACCAATTACCATTTTTCTTTCACAAGTTGAAAATAGGCATAATATTTTCATTTGACGTCAACATTTTTTCATAGTTAATATCTGTAAACAAAGAATGCTTTCAGAAATATAAATAGTGATTCTTTATTTTTATCAATTTACAAAATGCAAAGTGAGCGAACAAAAGAAAAAATCTAAATCAAATCAATATTTGGTGTTACTACCTTTTGCCTTCAAACCAGCATCAATTCTTATAGGTACACTTGCACAAAGTCAGGGATTTTGTAGGATTACAGTTATTATATTATTTTGTAGTCATTATATTATTTTGTAGGATTATAGGATTACAGATCTGTGGTAAGTTCTCCAAGATGTTTGGAACAACCTACCAGCCGAGTTCCTTCAAAAACTGTGTGCAAGTGTACCTAGAAGAACTGATGCTGTTTTGAAGGTAAACGGTGGTCACACCAAATATTGATTTGATTTAGATTTCTCTTTTGTTCATTGACTGCATTTTGTTGATTGATGAAAATAAATGATTAACACTTCCATTTTTAAAAGCATTGTTTACAGCATTTTTTTCCACACCTGCCTAAAACTTTTGCACAGTACTGTATATATATATATAGCCAGCAGGAGTAACCTATAATGGAACTGCCAGCAAGCTTCAGCTGAAAACATGAAGTCTCTAAGCAAAACTGACACAGTAAAGGCATCACTGTACTTGACTGAAAGTGTAGGAGAAGGTGTCTACCTCCCAGTTGTGGATCATTCTGTATCATACAATATTTACAGTAACAGTGCTGTGAGTGACGGAAATTTTACTTCCACTTGCACAACCGCAGGTTCTTCCTACTAAACCCAATCAAACATTCGTAACATGGAGTCTAGTTTTATGCTTCAACCTAGTATTCCTAGAATCTAAATAAGAGATAAGTCTTCGGGAGGTCAATCAATTTTTCAGCACTCCAGTGGACGACGGAACTTGTGAATCACGTTGTAAGGGCAGACTGCAGAACAGGGATGAGATTCTGGGGTGAAGCAGAGTCATCAAATGATATTTGTGTAGCTACTGTGTTCACATGAAGCTAAATGGTGGAATTACAGCTTTAAGATGAAGAATTCCAAACACTGGAGTCTCTGGAGAAGTTGTGCATGGGTTTAGATCAAATATTTAGACCCAGTTCCAGGAGTGAT
This sequence comes from Distichodus sexfasciatus, assembly GCA_032718565.1. NCBI lineage: Eukaryota > Metazoa > Chordata > Actinopteri > Characiformes > Distichodontidae > Distichodus > Distichodus sexfasciatus. Next base: position 3,059,752 of record JAVGVS010000021.1, on the reverse strand, counting down.
GGTATCCAGCAGCTTTTCTGTCCCATCTGATGAGCTACACTTCAGGTAGACACTCAGCAATAGAAAACCTGCTGGATACTATCACACTAAGAACAGGGTTGTTTGACTCAGTCAATACAGTTTGGTATGGTGACTACAGCTTTTAAATGTAAAAAAGGGAAAATAAATAATTTACAATATTTTTGATGATAGTCAAAATGTTTCGAACGCAACCTTATAGGCATTTGTCTGAGAGTCTGTAGGATCAAGCCAGACTGTTTGCTAGTTCCTAGAACAAAACTTACAAATATAACACTCATATAATATTCATCTATAATACCAAAACAGTTAAGAAGATTCAGTACTGGCTCTAACTTTAATATTGGACGAATCATTGACATGTTTTGCATGAATAACTGAATTAAACTATCACTAATAGCACACAGCATCAGTATAGGCTTTCAGTAGACATAGAACTGGTGCATGTTCCTATGTGATATTCAAATTCTATCTTCATAATTCATGAATTGTCACTCTTGTGCATGTAGCATGAAACATGTAGGCCAAACTGATCTCGTGAGAATACATTTAAGAAGTTAATGTATCATAATCTTTTCACAAGAAGGATTAATATCACAAGGACGTCATAATGAAGCACCCAAATCAAATGGCAGTGTCCCACTAACAGTGTCCAGCTCATCTATTTTCAGAACTCATTTTTGCCTCTCAAATTCCCACTCCCTCTAATCATCATCAGTGCTTTAGCAGGGTGCATGGTACTACATTAATCCCATTTAACATGACTAATAACCCTGCAGAGTGAAGCACAGAAGCCAAAGTCAGATGCAATCAATGACCAAAGAACAATATAGAGCCATTACAGCCAGCAGTCAAGGAAACTTTAGGAAAGTTGTATTAGAAAGAGCATCAGTCAACGATTTAACTTCTTTATTTGGTTTATAGCGATTTTGTAAAAAATTTAAAGGTTTTGGACAAGTCCACACGGACATCTGAATCAGGCGTTTTTCTGCCCAAATCCAGACAAACGCAAGAAAATGTCGCTATTGTGTTACAGGACCGAATATATCCCTTGATTCCAAAAAGTTAGTTTAATATTCCTATTAATGCTTTAGTGGGTGACGTAAAACCAACTGTGCAGCACAGAGACTAACTGCCTACATGTGCCACAGGACTTTACTCTTTATATTTGTATATATTTTATATATTTTTTATTTTATATTCGGCACACAGGTAAACACTTTGGACAGCCTGATTACTGTCCCGAAAGGTAAGCACACAAAATTACAAATTGGGCTCTAGGTTGGCGTTAAACAGTGTCAAACAAATGCCAATATAATGCCTCACTGAAGTGCGCAGCTACAAAAGGCAACAAAAACACATAGGGCGTTCAGAGCGCATTCATTTACCCAAGATCCCATTGGGATATGGCCTTAAGGCTTGGGTATATATGGGTTACATACATTTTACATACATTTTGTCTATTTCTATTCTTTTATGTAAAAAGGCCGGAGTGAAACTATATTCACTGTTTCTCAGTAATCCATCCTTAACAATGCCACTAAAATGGTTCCTTTAATATTTTAAGCATGTCTTAAATTTAAAATGCTGCAAAAATAATGAGATTTTACATAATTCTATATAACCACACTCAGGTAGGTAAATAATCACTTCTCCTGCATAAAGGAAATAATAACTACATGCAAATTGTTCCTATTCTGTGTCTTTTAGGACTTGACTGCACTTGGGAAGTTATTAACCGAGAACGGCCCTCCATATTTGCTCAGAACGAGGAAGAGAGAGAGAAAAAAAGAATTTCCTATTCAAAGCTTTAATGTAAATCAGCCACATTCTTACACTGATGAAGCACAGTGCAAAGCAAAAATCTGCATCTCATTGCATGAAGAAAAATGGCTTTCGTAATTGCCTTTTCAGAACTGTATGTCCATGGCATGTCCAATCAGTAGTTTGTTTGGCTTAGTCTGTTCTTTGAGTTTCAAGGATTTACTGAAACTTCTGAAATGACCAGGTATGATCTAATTCATAAGAGTGAAACATGATGAATGATGACTGGAAATGTCGTTCAAGAAATGGTGCAGCTAAATGAGGCACTTATCAGTGTCTAAATTTCCCATGGTGAATTTCCTGAATATGTCAGCCAGAAATGTCACCTGATATGATGGCATGTGTCACCCCGCTGCAAATTATCTTACATAATTCATTCCACTCTCAGTAGGACGGTCACATTTCACAGAAGCGTGTTAAAATGTGCATATAGGGAAATGCACAGGGCAGGGGAGTTGAACTCAGAGTTTAAAGAGAAGGCAAAAACACAATTTATTACATTGTTAAAAACGTGGGTTAATTAAAACACCTTATAAATATCATCTTATGCCTTCAACTTCATAAATAATTACACAAGTTAATCCAGGTGGGATTCCAGAGTGCAAGCATGTGAATAGGATACCACCACCAAAGCATGCAGCAGGCTTGCAGATGACACATAATCAGCACATGGAAGTTGAGACTAAATGTAATCATATAGGTCGCTTGCTATGCCCTGTAATTGGAATGTAACAAGCACTAGAGAGATGAAAGTGAATGCATTTGGGAAGAATATTTTCATTAATTAAGAAACCAGGTTTGATCTAATACCACTTTAAATTATATTGGCTAACAATCTATGGTCTATGATTTATAGTCTAGTCATGAGGACAATGCTTCATGAAATCAGTGAATAAACAGCAGGTTTTGGGGTCTGGGAAGAGTCAGACAGCATGAATTTTGCAGTGCGCTACATGTGTGCTAGTATAATAAGAGACAAATGCATCATCAAATGATATAGAGTTCCTGATTATGTGGCATTGACTTGTTAATTTACTAGCAAAAAACTGGACCTGCAAAACGATTTTATTCATTTAATTACATGGCACAAATTTCACCATTCTACTGGCTGTTCAGATGTACGTGGAATGTGATTGTTAGCAGGTTCCCATTCTTAGTCTGCATGATTAGTGTGAGCCTTGGTAAATGAGGAGCTAATTTCACATTAACTGAGAAAGAAAACCTCTTCATATCTTCATTGGTGTTGTTTGTCGGTTCCATAACCATTGGAAGAAACATTTAGCTCTTCTGCCCCAGCTGTGAGCCAGAGGGGAACCGGGGGATGAAAGGGTGAAAGCTGAGGAGTTTCACAAGGGTTGCACAAGACTGTGTCTGAGACTGATAGCTAAACTCCATCAAACAAGCTCCACACAAAGGAACAACCGTAAACGATAGAGTTTAGGTGACAAACTTATTTATGAAACAGGTTTTCTTATTTTTCCTTTTTTTTTTAACATGTAACACACAACTGCATCACATCTGCCCCGTCTATCTGTATTTCTGTATTTTACTTTCTAGATCAGCACTTCATACTGATCAACACAAACATAAGCAACTGTATCAGACTTCCCTCTCTCTATCTCTCTCTTTCTCCCTCTCTCTCTCTCTGAGAATATCAAATACAGCTGAGGGAGACATGGTGCCAAATTACATGAGCGCACACACATACACAATTGAATTTCCAATTTCCCCTAGACCAGAACACAGGGAAATCAATCTCAGATAAATAATTCACCTCTGAACATGAGGTACCTAATTGTTTCAGTCCGACTTTTGGTTTGGTGTCTTTGCATCAACATTTCTTTGGGTTTACTAGGACTACAGGCTCTGTAAACAGAGATTTAGTACAACTGCACTGTGACCTGCCTTATGCATTTGATCAAATTTCATCTTCAGTTATCAAAGTACATCAACTATTGAATGTTACTGAATAATTCATCTTGTTATTTGAGAGCATAACACAAAAATGGCTTAGGCTTCAATGCCAGAGGTCATTTAAATCTCTTACAATTCGCCAGAGCATCAACAAAGACTCTAATCAAATACAATAAAGTATGAGTTACTTGGGTTATTGATTAAAGCATCAAAAACCATCTCTCTCTCTCTCTCTTGTCAATCTTCCACATTTTGTAATATCAGACCTTCTGCCTCAGTCAAACAGACCTTAGTATGGCCAACCGACCTGCCAAACAGAGGACATTAGAAAGAAGAAGACAGTGTTTTCCACCCAACAGTATTTAATTTTTCTAATAATTCTACTAACATTTAATTTCAATCATCACTTGCAAGGAGTGAAAATTAGACATACAACAAATATAAGGGCTCACAGTAATGATTTCCAAACTGAAACTGCTAGGAGTGGTGCTAGACCCAAATGAGCCTTGCTGAGAGCCAGTCACTCTAATAAAATCTGAGGAACTGTTTGCAATTACTCACTCTGAGGATGATGTGGAGTAAAATCAAATAAGCATGCTGTAGTGGATTTAGTCCTCCCCATTTTTTTTTTTACTACACAAGCCACAGGCATAATTATCACAATGATGATATGGGAATCCACAAAGCACTGCTTCATAGCTCTTTGTGTGTACACTGTAAATCTAGCTCACAGGACGGAAAAAGGAATTCGTAAGAAATTGAAATATCTTGGATGAAGACTTGATACCCATTTTAAAGGCTGAACTCAGGGGCATTCCGACAATGCATAAGGTCACAGAGGACAGGTGCAGATTGGATGTCAACACCCCTTGGATGCCCTCCCACGCCTCCTTCCTGTCCTGCTGTCCTTTAGTCTGGCATTGTCAGAAGCAGATTGCAGACTGTGACATCAACAGACATGCTGAAGCTTACTTTGTACTATCATCAAGTCTGCATGAAAATAAAATGGGTAATTGTAAAATGTAAAAGTATTACATACACATAATACTTAGGGACAAGGAAATTATTTATATAGGTTCACATAGGAAGTAGAGAAAAATACAATTTCAGTTCATGATTTACTTGTAAAAATATATTATTCCACTGTTTAAAATGTAATGTTTTCTTTTCTCAAACTCTTATTCTTCATCTTATTCTTAGTCAACACCACAAGATCAACACATTATAAATCTGTCCTCTGGAGCAAGACAGGTCCACAGTTCCGGGAAGTTGACGACTTATGTATGGCTCTGTGAAGCAGCCCACATGTCTTTTTGAGCTACCAACCATGCAGCATTGTCAAGCATGTCAAGGTGCCTGCAGAAGAATACTAAAATACTGCAGGATCCAACTGGATGGGGTTTGCACTTGGAGAGTGAGCAATTATTCTGCATCTCTTGAGACACAAACTCGTGAGCTCCTTTTGCACATAAAGCCTAGCATATTCATGGGACAACTTTGCTGGGACCACTGTTGAAAATACACTTTCACACAAAGTCATCATCACTGGAACATCGAGAGCTAGACATGCGATGGTGCACACGTGTGCGCTTTGTGAAAAACGTCAGCAAAACGTCATCATCTTACCCGGCAATTATCCGGCTCCGTTCACACGGGAGCTTTCCCGGAACACTGCAGGGAATGTCACCAGGTCTGTATCTGGCAGACTGCCAGGTCAAACCTTTTGTTCACACATACCTCAGTTGCTGGAATTTTTTGAAACTTTGTAAAGTGCATGTGTTAAAGCAGACTTTCCAACTCTCCGGCGACCTCCGGGAGTCTCCTGCATATTGATAGTGGCGTCCAGACATCTACAAATCATACACAATATCTTGGAGAGTGTGAGAGAGGCAGTGAGAGAGATAGTATCCTGATTGGTCTCTCTTTGTGCTAAGTAGATCTATCAGTTTTCTCACTGAGCTGGGTTTTAAGGTCGAGCTCTCTCATGCTTTCATTGCCCAGACATTCAGTCTGGTATGCTGCAATGCCAATGTTCAAAATAACAAAAAGTAAAGAAAAAGAAAACAGTCAGTATAAAACTCTTCACCTCAAACTACACTAACGTAAACTGCATAATACAGGTTGAAATAATCACATTCACAAGACACGGACATCACAGTATAAGGAAAGTTTGCAAAAGAAATTTTTAAAAGCTATTCATATGTAGCTATTAGCACTGAGTGTCCCACACACTGCATCCCGCAACTGGCACTAGGACCCGGAAGTGGTTGGTCGCAGTTCGGGAAGTATAAAAGGAGTCATTTCCTCGCGGCGCATTGCTCAGTCATTGAGTCAACCTGGCCCAATTCCGATTCATTTCGGCATCAACTGTGAGTACTCCAATTATTTGGTTCATCTCCTCTATTGAGTGTGTGTCTGTTAGAACGCGGATTCTTGTGGGAATCCTTGCTTTTTGTGTAAGAGAGTTCTTAGAACAAATCGCGTGGCAATCCTACATACTCGCGCTCCAATCCGCGTTTGGGTTAACCACCACGCTACAATGCCTAAGGGCTAACGACTAGCATTTGTGTCATATCCTAAGCAGATCCCTAACATTGAGACTACCAACAAAATACTCATCATGCGTGGCGGTATTAAGGAGGAATTTGTTGTGAACTCTGTGGAATGTTTTTGCAGTGTGGGTTTTCTTTGAGGAATATTACAGTAGCATTTATTCTTCATGACTGGAATGTGCACATGAGCTATAGTCACATCTCAGAATGTGCTGTGTCAAGCATTATGAAAATATATTTAAAATTGCCATGTTACCAATGTATTGTATCATGATACAAAAGGGAAACTCGCCCAGTTCTGATTTTCCATGAATAATCTAGAAGATAAATCCAGCTGATAAAATTTCTTCAAATTTTCAAAATAAAGTTCAGACATACTGTACACATACACACTGTACACATAGACGGGTATCAGGACAAACAATGATATATCCATGCATTTTTGCCTTATATTTACATGAAAATGGAGGTTTAATTAACTTACAACGTGAAAACGTTTCAGATTATTTCTGAAATCTCGGCCAAAGTGGAGATTTAGGAAAACTTCACAGTATGTGACAGAAAATGCCTATGAGCCGCCTATAGGTTTGGCAGGCTCATAATAGCTCTTGACGTTGTATTTATGCGGATTCGTGTAAAAAAGATTTTTTAACAATCTGGTGTGAACAAGGACATCACTGAAAAAGGAGAGGGGGAAATAGTTGTTTCTGTAAATACGCTGGAGATGGGACAGTGCTTAGTTCTTCTTCCTCACAGAGAGAAGGTCCTGGGTTTGATCCCCGGGCTGGGCTTAGGGTCTTGCTGTGTGGAGTTTGCAAACTCTCCCTGTGTTCGGGTGAGTTTTCCCCGGGTCCTCTAGTTTCCTCTCACAGTCCAAAAGCATGTACTGTAGGTTAATTGGCGACTTATAAGGTGTTAGTGAGAGTGCGATTGCGTAAGTGTGTGTGCCCTGCGGTGTGTTGCCGCCTACCCAGGGTTGGTCCCTGCCTAGTGCCCGTAAGCTCCCAGGATCCGGGCTCCCTGTGACCCCGTTTGGGTTTGAACGGTTCAGATAATGAATGAATCAAAGTAATTACCCTGCTATGTGTAAAAATAGCCTCAAAAGGGATGGTTCACCTCCCATAAAATATATATATATATTTCTCCCAATTACTTTGCTTCTACTTAGATTATCCTGAAATGTTTAAGTTACAGATTGAAGAACAGCTGTGGATTACAAGGCACTACTGTACATCACTCGGGATAACAGCAACTGCTAAATGCTGTAAATGTAAATGTAAATATAAATGTAAGTCTTACCAAAACAAGTTACTCAAATCATTTGGTTTGATTTAAAATCCCATTTAAAACAACCATAAAACATGCCAACGAAAAGTTATTTATTGCATGGTAATTTGATCCAATATGTTGCAGCTCAAATCTGTAGTACACATAGTACAGCTGGATTTCATCAGAGGCCGAGTGACAGGGGTCACCTCTACACTGCTAAACAATGATATTTTTTGTTTTTTACATGATTACTGCACTGAAGGAGACAAACCAGCACAAATATAACAGCGATGAGAGGAGTCGATGCAGATGCATCACCCATCAGTCATCTGACAAGACTGTCTGTTACAATTACTCTCCACTGTGATCATGTGATTGTGTCCTGCTTCTGAGGGCTGCGCAGCACATGCAGGGACACAGAGGAAAACAAAGAGGGATGTAATTCTGCCATAGAGAGGTGAGGTAGAAATGAGCACGGGACAGAGGATAAAATGTAAATTTGACCTTTCTTTATTATTCTAATCCAATCTTAGGTCAGTGGTTTATCTCTTGTAACATTTATTTGCATTCAGTAATGACCTTACACTGAAGCACCAGGGGAATACTGATAGGGCTGGAACTTCAGTAGCTGTCAGACGCCATAAAATCACTCACCTAATATGACCGTGTTGTACATTATGTAAGAACTCACTGGATTTAAAACACATATGATTGATAAACTGAAAGATGGTTATTATGACCACAACTTATCAGTGACAACTATGAAATATTCATCCAAAAATAAATGCATGTAGGTAAATTCAGACTTTTCTCTCAATTTGTTACAATGACAGCCATTATAGATCATCTTCACTAAAAGCAAGACACAAAAATGCATTACAGCATTTAACTGGACCAAACTTTTTATTTGCTTATTTTTCCTCACACCTGTTTCATGTGTTGATGCAAACACAAATGTTTGTAATATCCTTTGAACATTAAATTTAAAAGCAATTAAGAATGATATTAAGGCAAGTAAGCATTGCAAATATGCATTGGACAGTCTGCACTATGGTCCAAAATTAAATAAATTGGAAGTTAATTGAAGCACAGGGAAAGGCTGAATCTCATCTAATTCTCTCTCATTATCATCACTATCTGCGAGACCTTATCCACATTCTTTATGCAAATTAGACTTTAACCATGATAGGTATTCATTAGGTGGCAGGCTTTTTTTAAAGTAAACAGCTGCAGGATGCCCTCGGGGACAAATATTCATATTCATTCTAAAGTTCAACTAATCAGAACAGTGATCACTTTGATCCACTTTTTACTCCTCATAAATCACTTGCGCTCTTTCAACGGCACAAACTCGCAGGTTTTTCACATGGTGATGTTCAGTGTGACAGCCTCCATGAGCGAAGTGTCACCACATGACCATGTCACTTTTCTGGGTGGGTGGACTGTCACATTTCCACTCTGTCACATGAAAGCAATGGAGACTGACAGGCACAATGAGGATAGATTTGTTTTTCTGTCCTCTCTGAACAATGATGAATGTCTATCAATTTGACCCCTTGAATACCAGCTCATGCCTCTGCAGACTTCCTCACCTGCAGGGGTGAAGCACTGCGACATGCTGGCCATTGGGCAACGCTAGGAGCTTTACAGTCTGCACCAAGCATATCATTGAAAGTACCAATGCTATATGTAATATTCATTCATTCATTCATTCATACAAATATTTGTGACACTCTTCCTGATCTGACTTTTAGCTTCACTCTTGGCTTGAATCCAAAGTCTTCTAGTTACCAACAAGGAGTTGGAGCCACTTAGACCAGGTGTAGTCATAGCATGTAGCAGAAGCTTTTATCCAGAGTGACTCACATGTCCTAGTTACAGTCTTTCAATAGCAACTTGAGGTTAATTTGACCAGTGGCTTAGTGGCAGAAGGACAGTCATGCTGTTACTTTCAATGGTAGCTTTCGTTTATTATTACTTCAGATTATATTAAACTGCTAATTAAATCTGAATTAAATATTGTTGTAAGTAATATTTGGTGTTTAAACTGCTGAAATATGGGCAAGTGGAAAATTTTTTTCCTCAGTATTGCAGAGTCAAGGACCCACCCGCCACTAAAGCTGTTGCCCACCAGAGCCGAATTTCTATGACACTCGGTGTATGGGCTTGGTCCCATATTGCCGAGCCTATTTATTTGCATATTGAGCATAAAATGAAGACATAAATAAAAAAATGTGCTTGATAATACCTGAAGAAGAGTGTCTTGGGATTCAAATGATAATTGAAGGTATGCAGATTGGACAAAAATCCAGGACGAAGCTTGAAAAGATGGGATTTCATTTTATGCAAATTATCTAAAATCAACAAGGCAGAAATAGATGTGGGGTTCAAAATTCGCCTAAAACCAAAGAATAAGATGATATAAGATTTTTGAGAATCAGAGCGGTTAACCATTTATTTGGCAAAATGCTTTTTTTTGGAAAATTGCAAAATAGCTTATTTTGGTGCAATTTTTTTGCCTGAGTAGTAAGGGGTACCGGACCTACTCCAAGCAAATTTCAAAGCTAGGTCTTACTGCTTTTCCCTCCACAACACGTTTTTAAGGCAGGAAAAATAAAAAAATCGGGCATTAATAATATACCACGAGTGTTCCACTGCATGGCCCTCAATGATAAGAGTAATATGAAATGTATATATTATAAAAATATATTTTTATATAATAAATGTCAAGTTTGTAAGTAAAAATAATTTATAAAGCAGCTTTTACAGACAAAAACTAATAAACCACTGTGCAATAAACACATAAAAGAAGTCACCAAAGTAGAGCACAAACATGAAAATCAGAATAATAAAAGCATTACAGAAAATATTAAAAACAAGAGTCCAAGCAATAACAATAACAATCTAAGGTCAAATCACAGTAAGGTTCCCATGACATTTTGGAGGGAGAGAGGATTTTGATTTAAGCTACACTCAGCTGTGTAAGTCCTCTCCATTTGGCCTCACATGATCATACATTTAGACAATATGGTCATGGGATCTTGCTTCCTTCCTGACCAAGGTTGATTTTATCCTTCAACTCCATCTTGCAGCTGACAATGCGATGCAGTAGTCTATCAGATGCCACTTATGCTAAATCAGCACCGATCAGAAACATCTCAGATCAAAATACAAATCTTTACAAAGAGAAAAAAGTAATCAATTTTTAAATAACAATGTATGGTTTCTCCAGGCGACATCACTATTTGAAAAAGAAAAAGTTCCTGGAAATGTTATGGAAGTTTGCCTACCACTAGTTTTCCAGTACAACGCGAATGATATGAAACGAACTGATACGTGTGGCTTTTATTTATTACCCAGGTTAGTCTCAGTTTGGTCAGAGTGACCCGTTCTACAGCCTTATTCAAAGGAGCAGGACATCACAACTACTACCCATCTGCACCTACATACAAGCATAAAACATTTTCAGGATTTAAGGCTGCCAGCAATAGCTGAGTAGTCTGAGTACTGAAAAATTACTGATGTAGACACAGAAAGAATCAGGATTTTTGTATCATTTCATGTCCTATATTTAAACGGACTGTTTTACTGAAATATAATGATCTATCTTGTATCCTTTATTCACAACAACCATGACAAACCAACCAAAAGTTTTAGTTTTGTATTGTATTTGTACAAGAATGCATACTCAGACACAGAACATTTGCATCATGAACGCACCATGGTACAGTGCCTTGCTTATGAGTACCTCAGTGGTACTTTCACCCATCTGGGACTTGAACGCTCAACCCTCTGACCCTCTGACCAACTTTCTTTTGTGTGTTGAAACTATATTTATATACACTGTGCACTTTGTATATACTGTATATGCATGCACAAAAAGACACACCTAAAATCATTTTTGTGCACACTCACACTTACACCACACAGCTGATAAAGCTCATCCTCCATCCTGCACAGGTAAACATGGCAGTAATATATGAGCTCCGTCTCAGACACTTACGACTCCATCCCACATCATGATAAATTACCCTCGGCAGTTTCACACAGTCCCATCCCCAGCCGCTACAGAACAACAACTCCAGAGTGCTTCTGGTGTCAAAAACAAATTAAACATTGTTAGTGTAGTTTATTGCCGATTTATTAAACAGAGACCGTTTTCTTTTCCTTCATACTGAGAATATTCTTTTCTTCTTCACAGCTTATCAATACAGTGTGATTCTGTGTTAATTTTTGCAATTAGGAATGTTAGGCATAAAAGTTATTTAAAAAAAATGTAATGGTCCCAAAATTTGTTGAATTGTCCTAGTGAGCTTCCACAAACCTACTAACAAAGAGAGAGAGAGAGAGAGAGAGAGAGAGAGAGAGGTGCAACAAATATAACTAATATCTATCAAAAACAGAAAAAAATAATTATAGGTTAATATAGTCTTTAATTTAGTATCATTAGGAGTAGGTCATAATAACGTTCCAGCATCCTCATCACTATATTGATGTACACAACAATCAGGTCCAGTAAAATAAAAATCCAACGCAGCATGCTGCTTTTTTTGCTGCTTAATAAAAAAGGAAAATACACCCGGTTCTCTAATCCTCGAGAGAAGTCTGCCTGATATCACATCATTTACTCAGATTTAAGAGTTCTGGGATAAGGTTCAAGAAAGGATGGTTCATACTCAAAACTTTTCATAGTTTTGGCATTACTTGCATTGCATTACTATTTTCTGTGAAGATGCATTCACCTTTAAAATCACCCCAATCACTCTAGAACGACTGATTTGTTCCAAATAGAGCTATTCAAATCATTTGGCTTAAATAAGAATTTTTTTTCAAAATTGTGCAGTGGTATTCAAGAACTGTTTCTATTCTAATTTTTGGACGTCCATGCTCTTAGAGTACATTACGTTGAAATTATTAGTGGGAATTGATAAGATTTTATAACTATCAATCCCACTGTCGATTCTGCATATCAATCTAATTCCTTATTAATTCTCTCTGAGTAGTTTTTTGTGTGCAAAAAAGTAGTTCTACATAGTCTTCCACACCAAAAGCAACCATTTTACTTTTCCCAAAATGATGCCTGCACAAGACAGTGAATTTTCAATATTTATTTTTTAATTTCTAACAATATAGAATGGGAAAAATATGTTCTGATTAATGGACAATGAAGAAATACTGAAGTTTTCACATTTTTTGAGCATTTGGACTCATTTTGGCCTTTAGCTCATTTTTGACTAATTTCTGGGAGAGAGGGCATTCCCCATGAGGGCATTCCATATAAGAGCCATGGTACAATAGCGCTGTAGATGTGGGTCAGGATTAAATAAATATCAAGTAAATGATATAATAAATGTGAAGATTTAACTGAACTGGACCCTCTCTTTCCTGTGAGAGTTGTGTGTGCTAACAAACGCTGCTCGTGTTTACATTGCGAAAAATATCATTTATGCGCCATGATTCCTCATGTTTGAAGGTCAAGTTGCAGAGAGTGTGACGTAATGTGCCACGACACAAAATTTAGGGAAAACCGGAAAATACTATTTTGGGAAATAAGAGAATGGTTAAGAAGAATCAATCACGTTGGAGACAGGCATGGATTAACGCACAGGCTAGATATGGCTGTAGCCCAGGGGCCCGAATGTGTGCCAGCCTACCAGGGAATATCAATCTATTAAAATAAGCCCGGGGGTGGGGCTAACAGAAAATGTAGCCTAGGGGCCTATGTACACCTTAATCTGCCCCTGGTTGGAGGTGTACAATTCCGATGGAACTGATCAACTGGAGCCGGTTCTGAGCCTGAACCGGTTTTCAATTCCCACCTCAACTTGAAATACTACATGGAGAGTACATGAAACTAAATGGTAAAAAATGATTTCACATTCATTGATAAACAAGAAAGTTAGCACACTAGGAGCAGGGGGCATTTCAGTCACATCATTAACATCATTAAGATCAGCGGCTGCAATGACAGGATCATTTTGACGAGAGGAATCGTGATTAAACTAGGAGGCTGGCGTGAGCCGTCTGGGTTCTCCTGACCCCACGAGAACGTGGTTTGGGATCTGAAAGGAAAGCAGGGATGAAACAGGCCTCGGGTAACGAAGCAAGAGATGAGGGAGAAGAAACAGTGCCGCGGTGACACCAGAGCATTCATTACTCCAACTGCGTCATCTCAAGAGTTCTCTTCCCCGAGTACAGGGGCCCAGGCAGCCGTTTCTTGCCATAATCTTCCCGAGAGTCCCGGCTTATCCATTACTAACAAGCAGCAAGAGTGATTAAGCTGAACATCTTTGGGCCTATAAAAGAACTTGTCTCCCTCCATCCAGCTCACTCCATCCCTTCCTCCCTTTCATTCTGACTCATCCCATTGCTTTGATGGATGTACAAATCTGTTCTCTTGAGACTGAATGGCACCATTCATCGGCACATGAAGGCGATTGGCGCTTTCCACACCGTAGCCGTACTTGGAAATTTACTGGTTTGTGAGAAATGGGCTCCATGCGGTGTGTGTAAAGTTTCTAATGGTTTGTCTGAGCACTGATCCACTCATTTACAGCTCATGGTTCACACATTAAAAGTGTGAAAGGATGCCACAACTCTATAAGCGAGTGTTTATGGCAGAACCTGTCATCAAGCTTAATTACTCCCAAAGGAAATGTTATGTCAGGTAACAAGCTGGAGATGTTGTTCTTATGGAATGGAAATCACCTTCACAAAAACACTCTCTCAACCTTTCCCACTGTGTCAGAGTATTCTTTTTTGTATGTGTCTTCTCTCTCAACCATGCTTGTCTCAGACAGAAAATGAGATGGATCAAGTGTAAAACCGCCATTATATTAAATGTAATATTTAAAGGAACTATATGTAAGATTGTGGCCAAAACTGGTACTGCAGTCAAATTCTTTCCCCTCCCCCTCCTCCCCAGACTCAAGGTTGCCAGATATGTTGGGGGATCCTGCAAGAAGCAATCTACAAGGAGCTACCATGGTAAGTGACGGGACCTAAACTGTTGTTGATCGCTGTTGATCATATAATGCTTAATTATTTGTGAAGTAGTTATTTATTTATAGCATACATTACATTTTTGAGAGTCATAGCGAGGACATTTAGTTTTAGCAATGTCAGATAACTGTAACTGGCAACCTGGAATATGAAATGCTACTGACTTCATGATTGGCCGATAGGGTTGAGGGGTGCTGCAGGCCAAAAAACAAAATCAAAACAAATGTGAATATTCTGGCTGAACTAATTTTGTCAGAGGGATCAATATTTTAATTAACATGATTCCTTAATATCATATTAGGGACATATTAGGTTTATTTTAGGATTACTTGCCATATATTTCTTAGATGTAGCTCCTTTAACATATTCAAAAGTTAAACCACAAGATGGAAAGCCACAAATGTATTTATAAATCCTATTTTTGCAACATTTTTACAGGGTAAAGCCATAAGGTATAGAACAGAAGCAGAATAGAATTCACACATACAATATGGATAAAATAAGGGAAAGTAAAATTACAATAATGCAGAACAACCATAAAACAAATCTCTCGCAGGTCATCATCCTAATAAACAGTCTATTTAAACAGTTGTGTCTTTAGCTGGCTTTTAAACAATTCAACAGTTGAGTCATGCGTAATGCAGGAGGGAGGTTATTCCATAACCTTGGCCCAACAGATGAAAAGCACGACTTGTCTATCTTTTTCTTATGGTTTATCTTTTTCATTCTGTCTGATCATCTCTCTCAACTGTCTCTCTCTGCGTCCTTTATTTTGTATGTTTGTCCTCTTCTTTCTTCTATTTTGTTTGTGGTCTCTCTTTTTTGCTGGTCTGATCTTGTCAACTGTTCCCTTTGTGTCAGTCTCTCATTTTTAGTCTCTGTGGCTTTCCTCCTCTTTTATTGTATCTCCTGTCTCTGTTTCTGTCCATCTATCGTGCTCTTTTGCTCACTCTCTTTTGTTCTGACGCCTTTTCTCATCTCACTTTGTCTGTTTGATGCTCTCCTCCCATCTGTCTTTCTTTCCCACCCTTGTTCTCTCAACTTTCCCCTCTGTTTTTCCACACTATTTTTCTCTCTTGATCTTCCTCCTCTTATTTGCCTTTTCTTTTTCTCCATCTTCCTCTCACTCTTCCATAAACCACTCTGTCCTTTACCACAGGCCAAACTGCTTTACCACAGGCCAAAATGATGTTCATATTTCTGTATGCACTCTTCCATTCTGTCTATCTGTCTCTCTTACCATCTATCTGTCTTAGTCTGCTTTCTTCCATTTTGTATCTCTCCCTTCTTTCCTCCCATCTTTCTGCCTGCCGGTCTCTCCATCCCAGTGTCTTTGTGTATCTGAAATTCCTCTTCCCCTTTCCATCTGTCTCTCGCTTCCTTTGTCAGTCTGTCTAATCTTCTTTCACAACTTTTCCCTCTGGCTCTCTGTTGCTTTCCCCCTTTTCTTTTCTTCCTGTCTGTCTGCCCCTCCCTTTTTCTTTCCTAAGGCTTGACTTATCTGAGTTTAGCACTGAATTACCCAGAGCTCGCTCTCTGTCCCTGACTCCGGCCAGAGCGGACCGGAAAAGCATCTGCCAGCGGAGGCTTGTGAAATCTCCCAGCGGTCACTAGAGACGGAGGCAGCGCTGGGGTTCTGTCTGTGCGCCAGCTTGGGCTTTTCAGGATTATAGCTCAGCACCTGAGCAGCTGTGTGATCACTCATCCGTTGACTCGTGATGAGGTAAACAAATCTTATAATGCCCTACTGGTGTTGAGTTTATATCACAACTCCCAATCAGTGACGGTGAGAACTAAGTGTATGTTCTAGATAGTGTTCCATCAAATGGAGGAAGATTTATAGACTGTTTAACAGAGCTCTGATTGGTCTGAATCTCAGCAACTGCAGTAAAGTAGCAGTCGTGAAGAAGTGAATGGTAAAAAAAAAAAGTCAACAATTGCATCTGCTAAAAGCAATTCACAAAATAGCAACAACTTTTGAAAATAGAGCTTTGTGGACAAGATCTGGTGTAAAAAAGTTTCATTCATTCCAACTGGGGTCGCAGGGGGACTGGAGCCTATCCCGGGAACTTACAGGGGCAAGGTGGAGACCAACCCTTGGTAAGCACTAATACACTGGAGAGCACACACACTCACACAATCACACTCTCAACCACACTTTCAACCTACAATCAGCCTAGAGTGCATGCCTCTGGACTATAGGAGGAACCCGGAGCACCTGGAAGAACACGTGGAGAGCAAGTAAACTCCACACAGAAAGGCCCTACGCCAACCTGGGAATTGGGCCCAGGACCTTCTCGCTGTGAGGCGGCAGTGCTAACCACTGCACCACCGTGCCGCTCTCTAAAAAACATATTAATATAAAATGCTGTACAAAGTATCATATAAAAAAGCTAATATTTATTTATAAAGACACAAATTTATTTATGAATTCTACTGTGCAGCACTTCCTTTCACAGGCAGGAAGCCACAAGATACCGCACATTAGAATTCACAAAAATAATACTGGTAATATATAAGAGAAAATGTACATCAAGCTACGTGAAATTACAGCAAGTCAGAAGGGCCATGAAAGCCAAACTAAAACTCTCTCAAGCAATAATCCTAATCAAATATATTTTCAGCAATTGTGTCTTTAGCTGGCTTTTAAACAATTCAGTGGTTCAGTCGTGTGTAATGCAGGAGGGAGGTCATTTCATAACCTTGGCTCAACAGATAGAAAAGCATGACCCCTTTATAGCTTCAATATAGTATGAAGGATGGAAAGAAGGTCCAGTTCTGAGAGATGTAAAAGCGCGACCGGGACACAGAGTCTGTGCTCAAGGTCACCGATATAGTGAGGAGCTTCACCAAAAGTGAGAACCAACATTTTGAAATGAATCCTGAATTCAATATTCAGCCAAGGCAAAGAAAATTAGATGAGTAAGTGTATCCTCCTGCTAGTTTTGGGTACAAATTCTGGCAGCGGCAGATTTACTCAAAAGTCAAATAGCAAACAAAGAATTACCAATCATTTACCTCGGGTCGCTAATCAATTCAGACATTTTCTACTTAGTAGCAGTAAATGTACCAGAAAGCACAGTTAGAAACAGGACTGTGTATGAGTTATGACATATGGAAGCATAAACAGTGCATCAACAGAATCTGGTGTTAATTAAGCAAAGTAAGTCATGTAAGATTCATGATTCTTATCAAATAATTTAAACCTGAAGCATATTTTTTGCAGGCATACTATAATGTGACAGCTGCAAAGATTATTTTTTTGTTTATTCATAGTTATTTCCCTTGTTTAACCCTATAATAAAATATAAATATAAAGAACAACCAAGCATATAAATGCAGGTGTGTGTGGGTTTAGCACTGTCACCTCACAGTTAGGGGTTTGGGGATCTTTATGTGTGGAGTTTGCATGTTGTCCCTGCTTGTTTAGGCTTATTGGTGACTCTAAATTGGGCCCATAGGTGTGAATGTGTTTGTGTGGCAATGTATGCCCTGCAGTGTGTTGGTGCCCACTCAGGGTTGGTCCTAGGGTTGCAACCTAGGTCTGACAAAAAACCTGGACATTTCGACCAACCACTTTGCCTATAAGCAAGCAGAAACGCATCTTGAACAATGACATTCAGTGTCCTGGCAGAGTGATTTTTCCCCGGGACAGACCATTAAAAAGAAGGACAATCCTAGTAAAACCAGGACAGGTGGCAACCCTAGTTGGTCCCCACCTTGCGCTCGTAGTCTTTGGATAGGCTCCTGAGGCTCCTGTCCCAGTGAACCTGAAAGGGATTAAGCCAGGGGTCGCCAACCTGTCGTTAGGATAGACCGGTAGATCTCTGAGGCGTTCACATTAGATCCCGAATATAAAAAGAAAAAATATATTAAATCTCGCCTTATTAACTTTTGGTTTTGGAAGTGCCTCCCTCTCTATTGGACCAGTTACCGCATTTTCATAGTAGCATGAAAGCAACCAATGAGATCAGAGAAAAATGCTTTTAACTGACCAATGAGAAGTGTTCTTGATGCAGATATTAGTGATGGGAATTCCGACTCTTTTAAGAGAGTCAGTTCTAATAGCTCGGGTCACTAAAAAGAGCTGGCTCTTTCGGCTCCCAAGTGGCACCTTTGTACTAAGTACAATGTACAAAACATACTATATAAATGTGTATTATTTATATGGCTTATTATACTCAACATGGAACAGAGTGTTACAAAAATACAAGTACAAAAACAAATACCCATCTCAATTTGACCAAAAGATCTTTTCTCTGTTTTTGCTGTCTTTTTCTCTCAGTGTTTCAATAGGACCAAGGTCAGGGAATCTGGACAGTGAATCTGGACTTGAAAAGGTTGGTGACCATTGGATTAAGTAGTTCAGATAATTAATAAATGAAAAGTCAAAAGTCAAAGTCAAATTCAAAGTAAACTTTATTGTCATCTCTGCTATATACTGTACAAGTATACAGAGAAATGAGACGACATGGCTTCAGTTTAAAAAGTGCAAAGAACAAAGAACAAGGAACAAAGAACAAATCAGGCACATAGAGTAAGCAATATATAAACAGAATATAAAATATACACTTTAAACTGGAAGTAGAAAGAGAGACAATTTGGTTACATGGGGTATTCAGCCTACAACTACCTACAACTATTCAGTGAACTCCCACTATTCAGTTGACTCTATATCATGAACAATAATTGCACAACAGCTGCATTTTTAGAAATCATATCTTGTTAATAATTATTTTAAAACAGTATAACATGTATGTAATTGCCATACACACTGTGTTTATTTGAGTTTGTTGTTCATCTCAGAGACCGCCAAGTCATTTATAAAATGTACTGACAAATTCACCAGAAACAGGGCGGCACTGCATGTCGCCTCCCAAAGCCCAGTGCATGGACATTATATTTTTTGTTAAATATATTTCTGAAAGTTGTGATGTGATTTTGATCAAATGCGTCACATTTAAGCTAAAACAGCTGAGCCCAGTGCACCGCCTCAGTACTGCCTAGCCCTCTCTCTCGCCAACTCAATCACTCTAAACAGCCACAGTAAAAAAAAAAAGTCCTGCAGTGCAGATCAGGACATAAATAGTTGATTCATCTGCTTATGACAAGGTGTAAAAAATAGGGGCAAGGGCAGAGAAAGAGGAAGAACATTTTACCTCACTGTGACTCAGGGAGAGAGGCAGGGAGGCAAAAGACAATGAGACAGAGACAGAGAGTGAAAGATAAAGAAAAAGAGAGCGAGAGAGGGTGTCAGGGAGGGAGTGAGAGAGAAAGTCAGACAATGATGGCACGAGAGAGAGAGAAAAGGGGGAGAGGCAGTGAGAAAGGCTGAGAGAAAAAGGAGAGGCTGAGAGAGCATGTGAGGCATGGAGAAGGCGAGTGTGAGAGAGAGACAAGGAAAGGATGGATGGAGAGAGAGAGAGAGAGAGAGAGAGAGAGAGAGAGACAAGGGAGGGATGGTGAGTGAGAGAGAGAGGAGCTGAGAAACAGACAGACAGAGAGAGAGGGAGAGGGGGAGAGAGAGAAAGAGAGAGAGAGAGAGAGATGTGAAGTGTCATGAGAAGAATGAATTTCGAACAGACGCACAAAAGAATCTATAAAAGAGCATGAAAGAATAAAAATGAGAGTGCATCTACTAAATGATGCCATCTATTCTCCATGGAGTGCATCCATGTATAATGCTGAAGCAAAAAGAAAACGTTGACATGTGAATTCGTTAAAGCTCCCTTTTATCAATGTACATAATTTATACATAATAGATGTGTTATTTTAGAGGCATAAATCCAGCCGTTTCCTTGAGCGCCCACCGTTACTGATCACAGTACTGACCTGCTCCACACAGGGACGAGATCAAATGTTCATCAGTGCACCTGACGGCTTAGTGGCAAAGACGTGAGACTTCAGAACATCACAACCACTTAGTGTCTCCTTACAAATGTCCCCGGTTCAGCTCAGCCCTGTTCAGAGCACAGCCTTTATGCCAGTGACCTTCTGGGTGTTAAACAGGCAGGAAGACCTGGCTCCATAACACACACCAGCTCCTTGCCAACACTGAGGATTTGAACTGCTGTCAAGCTTGTGTTTGTTCTCATATACTGAAGTATGTGCATGTGTGTGCGTGTGTGTGTGTTTGCAGACCTTAAACTCAGCATATTACACATCACATTTATAAGTGGCTATTTATATCATAATCGGACATTTATAACATGCAGCATGAAATGCAAAGGCTTTCTTACATATTAAAGTGTGTGTGTGTGTCTGTGTGTGTGCACGTGGACAAGTTTTTGTGAGACATGACTGTTCCCTTTTTTTTATATTTAAAATTAATCAAATTAATTTTTCAAAAAGATGCCAAAACTTCTGGAAATGTTTTTTCAAAATTAAATGAAATAAAATCATTTTTAAAAAACAATTTTGGTAGTGAAACTGGATTGCATGTCACAGACCACTGGTTGAAAACCTACCCTAAATAATAGGAAAGCCTAATATGAAAGATTTATCATATTATTTTATCTGTAATAGTACATTTTTTTAAAGTAAGAAGCACTAGCATAGATAAAATCCAGCATTTATTTGAAAAACTAAGTCAAAAGATTTGCTTTTGGTCTTTGATGAAAATCATTTATTAGAAATATCTATTAGGTACAGTCAGCGAAAAGACCTCACAGAGTAAGATGTGGCTGTGGAGCGATTTGTAGGTCTGTGAATTTGGCAGCGAAACTTGTCAAAGTGTCATATTTTTGTGAGCATATTTTTGTATGTGAGGACCAGCTTCTAATTTTAATGGGTTTGTTCAGTGCTTTTTACAACAGACATTGTCACAAAGCAGTTTTACATATTACAGACTCCAATCAACTAACCGGAAAGCCTAAGGTGATAGTGGAAAGGAAAAACTCCAGTCCTCATGAGAAAAAATGCCATTATTTAAAGGTTCTGGGACAGTTGATAGCATACCGGTTATAGCGGAGTTCGCCCCGTGATCATAAGGTCACTGCATTGAAACCTGGACCAGTAAAGGTACAACTGAGGTACTCATGAGCAAGGCACCATCCCCAAGCACTGCTGCCTGGGCATTCCCAAAAAAAGCTGCTGGTTCACACCTAGGTCAAATGCAGAAGTCACACTGCGTTGTGGTGCACTGTGTACTGTGTTCACAATAACAAATAATCACTCTCGTATTTATTGAAAACTTTATCAAAAGAGTTGTGTTTGGTTTCTGAGGTTAAGATCACAGTGGAGATGTTGAATTATCTAAATCTAGAAATGATGGGTGAATATGGAAGTACCTCACAAAGATAGCAAGACCCAGATCTGTGTGTATGTGTGTGAGTGTTTGTGCAGACTTTAAACTCTCAGCATTACACGTCACATTCATAATCGGCTGTCAACAGCATGAAGATGAAATGCAGAGTCTCTCATGCATATTAAAGTGTGTGTGTGTGTTTTGGGCTAAAGCGGGGGGGGGGGCTAATAAATCACATTAATGCCTCTCCAATGATCTCTCTATGATATGTATTAATCTTACGGCAGGCCGAGTGTATAACTTTGTTTGCCACTTTGCCTCCTGCTTCAATGTATTTGTTTGTTGATGAATCCTTTTAGAGGCCTATTTTTAGAAACACACACACACACACACTCTCTCTCTCTCTCTCTCTCTCTCTCTCTCTCTCACACACACACACACACAGAGTACGTCCAGTGAAACTGGAGCTTCAGCTCAACATTGCCCCCCTTTGGTAATAATTAACTTGATGATATGACCTATGTTTAAATCGTCTCGCTCAGACACATGCACACGCACACATGCACTCACATGCACACACACACACAACTCAGTCTAGAGAGGAATACATGCCATATGCAGCCACTAACATGCTCACATGCCTTGAGCTACCATGTAAATTTATGAAGCATATAAATTTGACACTCCTGCACTGAAGTATAGAATACCACACAGGGAAAATTTGCTTTTGGACATCACAGAAGCATCCAAATTTTATACAAACTTTCAATCAGGAGGTCAAGATGAGAAGAAAACCAGACAGAAAGCGAATTCCTGCATCAAAACTCCAGGCTATCCCATTGCACATTTGTTGTAAAGACATTCAGATAATTCATTCATTCATTATCTGAACCGGATCTGTGGGAGGAAACCGGAGCACCCGGAGGAAACCCACACAAACACAGGGAGAGCATGCAAACTCCACACAGAAAGGCTCCACGGCCGACCCAGGTGTTGAACCTAGGACCTTCTCACTGTGAAGCAGCAGCGCTAACCACTGCGCCACTGTGCAGCCCACATTCAGGAACAGTGGCCAGAAATGACCTTATAGTAAGAAAAAACTTCCTCAACTCAAGACTAAACTGAGTCAATATAAAAATTTTAAAGAGTCACTTTAAGAAAGCTAACAACCTTTCTGGTTTTGGGTTCTGTTCTGTCTGCCGCACATTCAGACAATGGTATTCAAAAGTCGCTCGAGGGTAACATCCGAAAATGATACCAGCTTGTCAAACATTTGGCTCAATATTTAAGGATATGTTATAAAAACGGTCCTGAGTAAAATCAAAGTCATGTAAGTCTCCTTTCCTCAGATGTTCTACTTCATAACAAAGGCAATCTCCCAGCCAAGTGATGTGTTGGCCAGATTTCGTATTGCTGTTATGTTAACATTAACTAAATAATGAACACTAGTTCAGCATCATGTATTTGCCTGTTTCCTGTTGGCTTTCCCTAAGGCTTCTTCCAAGGCATGCATGTGGGATTTCAAATCTTGTTCCTAGTTGGCCCTCTAAGCTCTGTTACATGAAGCTCCATTCTGAATGACAGTATGGAGGTAAACTTATGGAACGCAACGCAGAAGATTAAGGCGTAGCATAAAGGCTTACTTCAAAAAAGACCCTCCTCAAAAAATAAAACTCCAGTATTTCATTTAAATCCTTTTCCACATACTAGACATGGATTTCAAATATTACAGGGGGACTTTTCTGGGACTTTTTAAGGTCATTCTGTGGGCAAAAACATTAAACTGACATCTACTATTGGAAGGATTGAGAGCAAAATCAAATTAAAACAGTTTTTAAGAGCTAAGAAAAAGATAAGAACATGTGAGATTATACCTTAGGCTTCCATAGAGGTAAATAGTAGCATTTTCCAATGAAACCAGAGTATATTGAATTTAGCAGTATCTAAGATTTAGGGTTTGGGTCTTTTGGGTTGAGTTTTCAAAAGTCATAGTATAAAACATAACACTAGGGGCTGGTTTCTTGCTCATGGAATAAGCTTAGTCTTGGACTAAATTGTAGTTCCAATGGAGATTTACCATTCAAACTCAAAACTAAGCCTAGGACTAGACTTAATCCTCAACTGGTAAATTGGCCCTAGGTGTAGCAGTCCAGTCTTTGTTCAAGGGCAAACACAACACATAGACTATCCTTATAATATCCAAATATGAAACATGAAAGGACTGACAAATACTGAAATCACAAACAACTGCATTTTGAATTAATGTCAATCTTTTTAAAGCTCCTGACCTTTCTCTTGGTCTCCCTTGGTTTCAGTTTGACATCAGCAGCTTAGCTAAACAGGTTTCCCTCTGAACACGTTCCACCCAAACCCATCAGTGTGTCTGCTTTACGGTGTGAATTCAGCTGATAACACAGCATTACACACCCATAAAGCCACAATGTTTAATTCAGTCAAAACCCAGCTGAAAACAAGCAAGAACTGCAAGTTTGGATCTTTCAGCATGATTGCCAAAGCAAGCACTAAGCGCTCTTGTTTGCCTGTATTTCAGTTCTAAATTTACCATCCAGCATAAGCGAAAAGGAAATGTGCAGAGAGATGGGATTCCGACAAATATTCATTCCATAAAAGTCTGAATTTTTGGGGCTTCAAACGTAATTTATTTCCCAGGGGGCGCAAATACAAGCAAAATTACCACAGAACTCACAGATCTAGACTGGCTGCACGAACTTCTCTTATCCTGCTTGCTCATAAATGACTTGTATGTGTTGGAGTCTATGTGTGTGTTAGCGTGTGCATGGAGGGTGTATGTGTGTGTATACATGAACATTCATACACAATATTTACAAATGCCTTTTCCCCCACTAAGAAACACAGCATACGGATTTGCCACAACAGAAAGCCGGAGGCAGAGTTAATTAGACTTTGCACTGCACTGAGGAATCTTCTCTCACTCCTTCATTCTTATCTGCTAATTTGTTAATTTACTTGGATAAATTTCAGATGGGGACGGCGTGGTAAATCCGTTCTGCCTTCTACGCGTTGATAAAGCATAAGGGGCAGCCAGTCTCCACAGACTCCCTTCTTCCTGCCGATAAAATATTCATAGAGACCCGTGTGTTTAACAGTGTCTTCACCAGATAGGTTATCAGGCCTGTGATACTTTTATACAAAATCATAAAAAGTCTCAGTTCCTCTCTCTCTCTCCCTCATATACACACAGTATCTGTCTTTTACAAGCTTACTTGTGTTCTCTTAATCTCTCTTTTTATTTATTTAACTTACACCATGAGCATCGAATTGCCCAACGTTTTATCTTAGTCAACGCCGAGACTTCTCCCTGCACCGTACATAAGCTACACCTCTTTCACTCCTTGTCGCTTGGGCTGGAAGGTGTCCGTACACACACACACACACACATACACACACAAAAAGTGAGGAGAGATGCTAATGACAGACCTTAAACAGAATTTCTGAACACTGTCCTCCAAGAACTGGCCAACTCACAAAGAGCAGAATGAAAGTGAGCGGCCCTCCTCCTCTTTCCCCCTGCCTCTCTCCTTTCTCTCCATGCAGCTGATTTACATCTTATGGGCTCTTTCTCCTTCATCCCGCTGTCATTGAAGGTGGATTAGATTGGGCTTAGATTGCTTTAGACATCAAGCATCAACGGCTCCATCCATCATGAAATGCCTTTTAGCAATGGATCGTTACTGCCATCTATTGCTTGTGCTATCCTTTGTCCCCTTCTCCTTCCCCTTTCTGTCTCTCCCTCTTTCTCTCAATCCTTTCCCCCTTTCTCTCTTTTGCTGTATCTGCCCTAACCGCCTAGTGCCAGTTTTTATGGATCCTTTCACCCCCACTGTGCTCTATGGCAAGCTAAGTCAAAACCGCAGCTCCAGGGGACTAAAGGCGCTCTTCACCCCTCCTCTTTCTTCTCTCTCTTTCTTTCTGTCTCTCTTTTTCCCCTGCCTGTCGTCTTTTTACTGGGGACTTCTGAGTGGCAGCCAATCATGAGCTGAGTCCCCTCTCTCCTTCTTTCCCTGACAGCAACTGACAGAGAGGGAGAGAGAGAGAGAGAGAGAGAGAGAGAGAGGTTTTCAGCATGCAACTGGAAAAATGGAGAATACAAAGAGTGACAAAAGCCTCCGATGACAGACAAAGCAAACAAACGTTTTAAAAAAGTGAAGCGAGTACAAATGAAAACCTGACGAAAGAGAGCAAACCAGGGTGAAACAGTGACTCAGAGGTACACCAGACTGTTGGTGAAAGAGTGACACTCTCTCAAATAGACTCTCAGTAACTCATACATCCGTACACACACACACACACACACACACA
Organism: Distichodus sexfasciatus; assembly: GCA_032718565.1. NCBI lineage: Eukaryota > Metazoa > Chordata > Actinopteri > Characiformes > Distichodontidae > Distichodus > Distichodus sexfasciatus. Next base: position 3,033,586 of record JAVGVS010000021.1, on the reverse strand, counting down.
CACACACACACACACACACACACACACACACACACACACACACACACACACACACACACACACACCGTACGTACTGAAACCCAAGTGCAGGAAAGGTGTCAGAGGAGCCAGTGCGCGGTTGCGCTAAGGAGGGACAGCCGCGTGCCTGCTAATGCATAGATCAGCAATGAAGCATGAAAACTGAAGGTAAAACCTTTCTCACTCCTCTCTCCCTCCATCTCCTGCTCTCTCCCCTCCCTCACTCACTCTCTCTACATCTTTCCTTCTCTTCGTTTTTCTCTCTCTCCTTTACCCTCTCTCTCCCTCCCTCTCCCGGTCTCTCCCTCTCGCGCTCACACTCGCTCTCGCTCTCTCCCTCAGACGGATGAAAGGAGCGTCCTGAAAGAGTGCAGTCATGTACGTAATTCCTCCCGCGTACGCCGAATCTGAAGGTTATCATTAAGACAGATGCCCTGCGCACCAGGACTTACGCGGCCGCCGTGGAGATATACAGCTCTCTAATCTGGGAAATATTTGATTAAAGTTTCTCAAAGACGGCTCCGAAGCCACCGGGAGGAGAATCATCGCAGCGAGTTGCGACTAATAACGTGAGTGGATGCATTATTGGTTTTATTGCATTATTATTACTATTATTATTTGTGGCATATTCAAAAAATAAGTTGTTAAAGTGAAAGAGAGGAAAGAATTGTAAGATAATAGAGTAGTAGTGGCTTATAACTTTATAACATTGTATAGACTAATTGTGAAGTTTTTTTAAGCACAGAACAGGTGAAACATTTATTTTATGAAACTGAATCGGAAGTAGAATTAATATGAACTGTCATAGGCATAGTTCACATTTACGTTTGTCCAACTTGACATTCTGCAGAAGTTTTTTCCTCTGTATTTATCAATATCAGAAAATGTCAGCAATGACACCTGACGACCAATAATTTGCATCTAATTTATATTTACATGCACACACTTTCTTTTTGATTGTTTCCACTTTTAAGAGAAAGCTCACTGAAAACAGCCATGAAACTGAAGCAGAAATGTAAATCCTGGTTTAAAAAGGTTTAATAATTTCTTTAAAACCAGTCTAAGAACTTCAAACGACATGTCACGGGTCAAATGGAGAAAGTGTGCTGCTGTGACAATATATCCAAGAATACTGCAGATAGGAATTCTTCAATTACACAAATGCTTTTGCCTGTTTCCAGTAAGCCGATTATTACTGCGACCTGTGTGTCATCTGTCCACTATTCTGCTGGCTGGCCTTGGGTCAGATAATAAATGGTGTGTGTGTGCGCACAAGCGAGAATGAGTGACATAGAAAATGAAGCTAGGTATAAGCACTGAGGCAGTGTCATAGTGTCATATTGTGAGTGTATTTATGAGTATCAGGACATACAAGTTTTTCTAAATATGTATATATGTATTGTGTATATGTATAGAATTTACATTATAATTATGATAGTTATTTTTTGTTTATCTGTATGTTTCTGAAAGATATACAAGTCTTTCATCAGTTCCGCCTGAACTCATTTTCCTGCATGCACTGAAGTGCTTCATTAGTATGTAGACATTATTCTTCAAAACAAATTAACTGCAAATATGCAAAACTCATCACTGTCAAGCTTAATAGCCTCGCCTGACCTTTTCTGAAGTTGCATATGCCACTAAGCCACACACCTTTTGGGCTTGTTTAGCGTGTGTGTGAACAAGACAGCAAGAGTGGGGTGGGAGAGAGAGAAAGAGAGAACGGGAGAGAGGAAGAGAGAGGGTGAGAAGGGGAAGAGAGAGAGAAAGAGTGAAAGGGGGGAGAGAGAGATCCATAAGTGAATGCTGCATAGTTTCTGTGTCTTGTTACATTTATTATGCCATTTTGTAATTTATTCTATATTAATTTATGCTATGTCATGTCAAATTCATTATTATCAATTCTCTCATAAAGACAGTTTTTTTCTGTTGTCATTTTAGGAAGCACAGAAACATTTCAGCAATGCCATAGGAGTCATTAATTTAAGTTACATGAACTGCATCTATCAAAAGACCATTTGTGACATACAGTACATCCTAATTAGTGTCTCCTCAATGCATTTGCATCTTACAATCAATATTTAGACAGAGGCAGAAAGCGGCAGCACATAAAAAATGTGCATGGAAATCAGAGAGAGGGCGAGTGGTACAGATGTATATGGGTCTCTTTGTCAGAGAGATGGTGAGCTCCCCCAAGTGGTCAAGTTTGTCACTACTCCACAGACGGGCAGCTTTGCTTACAGAACTCATAGTGGGCCATAAATATAGCACCTTCTCTCTCTAAACTCTCTCTCTTTCTCTGTCTCTCACACAAACATATTGACATATGCATGTACACACAAATGCCTAAATAGCCTGGCACAATTCTGGATAAACATTGCCTTGTGCCAGTCAGAAGTAGTAGGTTTTGTATTTGATCAAACGTTGCTGACTCCCCTTATCTCCTGGGGTCAGAGCTCCGGGCGCAGTACAGGTGTGCTGGAGATATCGTCAGGGTTTATCTGAAAGACTTCAGGCAGTGTTTCAATCTTTTATATGGCATGCGGTCCATAGCTCATCCAATATACGTCGTGCCATCTCATAACGTCGCTCTCTTCCTTCATTCCTTTCCCTCTCCATTTCTCAATCAGCCTCGCCACTCAATCCCATCAGTGCTTCAAATCCATTTTCCATCCTCCACGTCTGTGTTCCGTCAAGGTCACGGGGAAGGTAGGCAAGGGGAAGAGGAGGAGGAGGAGAAGAAGAAGCAGAATAAAAAAACTTTCCTCTGGTGGCAGTTTGTAAAATGAACATGCGAGTGCAGGCAACGGTACCCCACATATGCCTACAACCATCAATCAGGCCAGAGCCAGGGCAGGGACAGCACTAGCCCAGATTCCCTAAATGATCCATGTCTGAGGCCGTCTAGCGATGGGGAGACGCGGGGAAAGACAGAAAGAGAGAGAGAAAGAGAAAGGGAATGCCAGTGAGAGATTGGGTTGAGCAAACGAGGCTGTGCTGGACTATGGGAAATGTATTCCCAGTGGAGGCTCCTGCTCCAGACTGATTTTATAAGCCTCTGGAGAAATAGAGCAGTGCCTCTTAGACAGAACTACAGCAATTACAAAGACAGAGCCTTGCTAGCCAGGGCGTGCACAACCTGCTCCCCTAGCGCCCCAAACTTCCTACACACTCCCTCTCACTATGTGTGTATAGCATGTGTGAGTTTGTGTGGGTGTGTTTGGGTTTACTTCTATTTGCGTTTACTTCTCTTTGGTTCAGTAAGGTTCATTGTGGCACAGTAATAAATCGCTATGTAACACACTGCAAATGCAAGCGACACTGCAGGCTCCAAGTCTACGGCAAAACCACGGAAGCACCGCCAAGCACCGTCCGCTCCTCCTTACATCCTCATTAGGGCTGCTCTATCTGAGCATGTTTGCATACGCACAAACAGGCTTGTACGCCCACCACTTAAGCCCTGTTAATAGGACAAGTGAGACTCTGCGTCAGAATGTTTGCCTTTTCCCTCCTTATGTAGCTCGGGCTCATTTCTTTCTTCCCCCCACCTTCACATGGAGCTACAGTAAAATCTTAAAATCTGCATTGACGCCTTTCTTCGTAAACAGCTTTTTAATATGACATGGACTTTTAATACACTAATCAAGTTGAAATAATTAAGTGAAAGTCCTGAACATCTGGGGATTTTTGTCCCCCCCCCCCCCCCTTTGTGGCCCCTCTTCTACGTCCTCCCCCTTTTTGGATGGCCGGCAAGTGGAATTTTAAAAAGATACGCTGGTTTAATGCTTAATAGGCATGCTGCATCAAAGATTAATATCCAGAATGCTATTAAAACTCAAGGACAGCCTTGAATGATAATTAGAAAATGCAATCATAGGAATCGCCATGCTTTAATTGCCGCAAATGTTTTTTTCCACCGATTTTTCTAGAATGCTCTTGCTTGCCATTGCTGTGGCAGTGCCCCGCTCACAGGGCTCAGAGTGAGCAATAACAGGGAAAGGGGGGGTGAAATAAGAAACTTTATCAGCTTATGGCTTATTGGCACCCTGTGAGTCACCCAATCTCCACATAACCGCCTAATCTCCTATCTGGACCCTGCCACAAGCCGCATTCTCTAAACAGTCACGTTACATGACAGCAATGTCAACACTTTCTCAGCAAAGGCAGTTCTGCGCGCAGCACTTTCTTTAAGACGCCTGCTCCCTGGCCCCTCAAACAGTGTTTGTGATGCATGCTGTGATACCTCACTGTCACCTCGCTTATGCAAGCAAAGCTTAACATTTCAGTGATGACTGCAGCCCAACATATTATTTAATAATGCTGACTACATTACTACCAACATAAACCAGAGCTCTTTGAAAGTGAAAGTGAGTGATTATTTGTCACTGTGAACACACCACAGCACAGCACACAGTACACCACAATGAAATGTGACCTCTGCATTTGACCCATTCATGAAAGAGCAGTGGGCAGCTAACAAAGGCAGCGCACTGCTTATGTTGGTAGTAATGTAGTCCCTTGCTCATGAGTACCTCAGCGATGCCTTTACCTGTCCTTGGACCTTCCGATTGCAGGGTGAATGCCCTAACCATCACGTTATCAACTTTATATTAGAGACTATCCAATAAATCCCTGTATCGATATTATCGGCCGATACAAACTACTTGGGGATAAATTGTGTGTATTAAAATGCAAAGACAAAGTTAAAATTTAGTTATGAGTTATGCTGTTTTGGCTGAATTATTAATACAATGTGATTCATTAAAACCACCCAGATCGTACACAGCAACTTGCATTTCAGCTCAGTTTTTATATTTTCAGTGAACTGTAGAATATCGCAATATATCGCAATATGTATAGTACTGCAGTATATCGTGATATCGTCACCCATGTATTGTGATACGTATCGTTTTGTGAGGTCCTTGCCAATACCCACCCCTATTGTGAACACACAACACCACATAGTGAACCACAACGAAAAGTAGTCTCCTCATTTGACCCATCCAAAGCAGTGCTTGGGGTCAGTACCTCATGTGTACCCTAGTGGTACCTTCAGTGGTTCAGGTTTTGAGCTGGTAATTCCCCAATCAGGGAAACAAAGCTTTAACCATTACACTACCAACACAACCTAGAGATGTAACAATACAAAAAGAAGATTGTTTTTCATCTAAATGAAATGATGGTTGAGTGGTTGAGCCCAGGAAAAGAGTGTCAGTAGACTTTCTGATATCAACAGACACTGAAGTGTTGTCCATTGAATCTATATAATATTGTATTGTGAGAAACAGTGCTTATAGATGAGAAGAGAAAGAAACAGAAATGTGACTAATTGACCATTTGGTGTTGCCATTATGTAGTTTGTCCACTAGAGGGCAACACAGTGTTTTTGTGTTTTTATACATTTTGAATGTAATTTAAAAATAAAGCGTGTTAGCTGATGTTATTTTGGTGATGAAAATGAAAATCTTTTATGCTTCTAAGAAAAAGAAGAAGAATACTGACATACCTCTTTACATGATTTTAAAATCCTCCATATATTGATGTTAATAATTCTGTATTGGCCAGACTATAATTCATATTTCTATATACCATACAGCAATATTTGTATATGCACTATTCAGAATATTCACATATACATCCTAAAAATAATAGCATATACACTCACACACTGAAGAATGAGAGTATAGGAGTGCTGAATGATGGGAGAGATTTACACTCCGAAATGTCCTTGAGGTATGATCAGGGGTGTTTGCTTGCCATGAAACCCATCAAATCCATCAAACCTCAAGGGTGGTCACTTGTCATGATGGATGGATGTCAAGCTCGATAGAGTGCTGCCACTAAGGAAAGTGAATCTGTATTAAAAATATTGTGTATGTAGCAAGGTCAGAGCATGGGCTCAGACAGATCTCCCGGATTCCATCTTTGCATCACATTTCTCTCCACAGATGTGACATCATCAGGGTGACCTTATGGGCAATTAACAGGGCCCATGTTATGCATATGTAATTTGACTCCCCACTTAATTTGATGATACCATACTGGCACAACCATATTAGATACTTTTAGCCTTACTTTATGGTACATCATGTTTTATGCATGAAGACGGCTGCAGAGGTTTTGAATGTCAAAGTTTTCCCCAGTTCCCCAACCCTGAGAAGCCAAGAACCGTATGTCTCTGTCCCGTGGAGGCCGTCCCACGCTGGGCCTGTGTGAATTCATTACCGGCATTAGCAAAGTCAGTGATTCCCCAAATTACAGCAGTCGGCACACTTTCAAACTGCTGCCTTGTGAATAATGCCCAGTTTAATCTGTATCTCATTAACTAAATTATTTCTCTCATACTCATAAGATAATGTCCTGTTACACGCACTGCTTCAGTCATGTCGAATGGAACCGCAGCGCTAATTTGTTCATAGACGGAAAGACGAATCGCTTTGTTCTCCCAAATGCCTCCGATGACATTGTGCCTTTTCATTCGCCCCTCTTTTTCCTTGTTGATTCGGAGCGGTGAACAAGAACGGCACAATATTATGAATCCGTTCCTCATTTGCCTGCGATCCCCCTTGAGATACAGTGGGTAATAAATGCCTGTCAGGCTGCTTTGGCTCTTTGGCCTTCTGCATTTTCCTTGAAACTGGGCTCCCTCGGAATGAGGGGAGAAAGATTTATTAGGATTAAGTTCCAAAAACCCATAAATTATGCATGCACTCCCCAAATTACCTATCAAGAGTGGTCCTGGAGGACACTGTGCTCCATTGAGCCATTGCCGGTTGAGCTGCGCCGTCTGCTCCGTCTATTGTGTACTGTGGAGGAGTGTGTAATTAGAACTTTGGACAGAGCACTACAGTTTGCTATGGACTTTTCATTTGGCTGGCGTATACAGCGAACCTGAAGTTGGAGAAAGTTTGGTGCAGAACGAGTTATCAAAGTGCTGGTCACTCAAGGCAACTCAAAGCCTAGACCAGTTGCTTTGGGTTGCTGTTATCTCATAGTCTGACTGGTGCAGAAAAAGAAGGGAGCATAATGCCCAACTTTGTGCCTCATCAGTCTTTTCTTGTCTTCTCACAGGCCCGAAGAGGAGAGGAGAAAAGGAGAGGATAAGATGTCCCACTCTGTCGCACTTTGCATTCAGCTGTATCTCTCACACGACGCTCAATTCCTTAATTGATTCCTTATCGAGGACTCTCCAGGAGTGATTGGATACAATGATAACCAATCAGCTCGCTCTGCTTCTGCTCCTGTCTCTCCCGGAGTGGAGCTCCGCCCTGATCCGCCCTGTGCCTGGAATTAGCCCGGCCGACAGGGACGGACGGACCCTTCACCGCACTAAACGGGGCTGGATGTGGAATAGTTTCTTTCTCCTGGAGGAGTGGACGGGAAGCGGAAAGCAATATGTAGGCAAGGTAAGGGCTCCGTTTTGAAAACGATTAATCCAGTTTGGAGGGCAAAAGGAGGAGGATCCTTAGGGAGCAGAAAGAAAACATACATGAGGTTATTTGGTGTCAGCGTTTGAGAACTGGTTCACAAAGCGTCGCTCATCCATCACCGTGCTTGTTGGCTAGGGAATAAGGGGGGGTGGGGGGAGTGGGGAATGAAATCTGGAGGTAAAGGCCTCTGGATGGAGGAGCCGAAAATAGCAGCAAACACAGACCAGACTCAGTGATATTTTAGAGAACAAATATGACCTCTTTTGTTCGACGAGCAGACAAACTGTATGACCAAGAGTAATAACTCAGAGCTACAACACCATCACCACATCGGCACATATCAGCGCCACGGCAGCTGGGCTTATGTCTACAAAACGCCCCCAAAACATTTTCCATTTTGAAATAAGGCTCCGTGCGTCTTTTTCTTTAATCAAAGAACTGTGCACTTGTGACGTGGAGCTAATGTCAGGGCCTCGCGCGAGCACTCGGCTTTGCACATTCACTGAGAGGTGTGCCTGGCAGCGAGCGGCACTGCGATAAAAATCACAATAGCGGAAGTGTTCTTCACAGGCGGCGTGGCATCAGATCAGAGCGAAGCGCTTGTCAAGCCACCAGCGTTAGCGCCAAGCTCTGAGACAGCCGTAATTTAGAGAGCAGCAGTTACATTCCTGAGGGGGAGGGGGAAACGAGGGCGACTGTCGGCAGCCAATTTTCTGTTGAGGAAGCTCGCTTTCATCACTCCCTTCATCTCCCCCAAGTAAACAAGTGTCATGAGCAGGGGTTTGAGGCGGAGAGCGCGGGCCCGAGAAGGCGAGCGCCGACTGATAGCATCGCTTCCTCTCTCATCTGCGGAGTGTGAACGAGGAGATGACTGGGTAAAGGAAGCATGCTTGAGAGCACAGCGATGGAGAAGAAAGTGAATAAAAAAGTGGAAAAGAAAACAATAAATCAATCAAAAAAAGAGAAAAGAACGAAGCGCTCTCATCCGTAGCATTGTGTTTACGTGATGAAGCAGCAAAGAGCTGCTGACTGGGACGAGTCCATCAGCAGAGGAAGTGTTAGACTCAGCAGTGGCCTGGCCTTCTTCCCAGAGCTTTGATGCTTCTGTTCGTCCTCTCTCCCTTCGCTCCCTCTCTCCCTCTGGCTGGCAAGTTTCTCTGGCATGACAGCAATCACATGCGTTTGGCCCCAGTCTCGCCCACTGTCCAATCTCATTCCCAATTAAAGTGCCAGAAAGACATGGGGCCGCTATAAATACTGGAGAAGTGGGGGAAAACACCCACATGCTGTTTCAAGGAGGATTCTGGGGAGCTGCTATATCATTAATTCCATCAGTTTTCTATCAGTGTGTGTGTGTGTGAGTGTGAGAGTGAATGAGAGAGTGAGTGTGTGTGTGTGTGTGTGTGTGTGTCTGTGCACTGGCCAATGAATAGGCACTTAAAAGCCCAGCGAGAAGCCATCAAAGCCATTGATGGTCCTTCTCATAAAGATAATTCAGCAGCCGTTTGTGAGTCCAGTGGGAGGCCATATTTATTTCTGTCCAATCAAGGCCTGTACTGGTCTCCGTCATATTGAAGTCCAACCAGTAGATTTAATCCTATAACACAGGATGGACTGGAACAATCCATAAACCTACCAAGAGAAATACACTAATAAAAGAACACAGCAATTAAAGCGCCGTGCTTTAGATGGGTTGATTATGCGGCATGACATCCATGGACGAAAGCCAAACGGGTAGGCATCAAGCAAGCAATAGCACAAGAAAGAGAAACAAACTAGGTGATGGACAATATTCACAATAAATAGAACAATATAATTGGAAAATATTCCTATATAATAACTAAAAATTCCTCCACCTTAACACTCCAGACTCTTAACACTTGCGATTATCCGCCGGGCCGATTATCGGGGGCCAATATTAGGCCTTTTTGAAGATTATCGGTAACTGTTTTTAATTTTGACCATCACCAATATTAAGTAATTACAAGGTGCGCTACCTAGGCTCTACAGCCATCTCTTCTCTCTGTGCGGTTTGCTCTCGACTTGCTGCTTCATTTGATGTCCCGCGCACAACAGTCTCTGATTGGCTATATTTTCACACAAGCAGTAGGCAATCAACCCTGAAGCCTTATTATCACTCAAACCACAATCACACACGAGCGCAGTGTGAAACTACGAGAAGGAGGAGAGAGGAGAGTTTCAGCTGAGCTTGGTGTTTGTAAAAAACAACATTTTGACAGATTTTCTTTTTTCTCATATTGGTTCGAAATATCGTTTATCAGCCCTGTTAACTAGCAATAATCAGTATTGCTATCTGCACTGAAAAACCAATATGGGTCGACCTCTAGACCACAGTGCTGCCACTGCCTTGAAACTAGTTGCAGGAAGGCTTGACTACACATTTGCCAGTGAACAGAAGGTGTTTCTGGTCAGTTTCGAACTGGAGAGCTTTAATTAACAAACCTCTACGCTACAGAAACCACATACTTGACTGATATATTATGATTTTGTGTAGTAAGATATGTAAAAAAGTCATAAAGCACTGATGAACACTTCTACTGCTGAAGATGGGTCTGTTCTTGCCCGTTCATATTTACCTGGCAAATGTACCAGCGAACAAGTGCACTTGGAATTTAAATGGAAAGGGAGATGGCATTCTCATTAGTTTATTGCATCTTCTACCCAAAACACGCCCATATTTTAATAAAGAGAATAAGTAAAAACCTTATAGTCTATGGACCTCACGCAAAGACACCTTTTGTGACCTTAAACTAGCAGAATTCAATTTAGACACACCCTAAATGCATTTGTGCCATGCACTTAAGATGGCTAAAATAGAGCCCACGCATAACACCCATGGAATAATTCCCAGAGGTCAGCAAGGATATTGAGGTCAACACAAGGACTCGGACACACAGTGTCTCCTACATGACTCACTCTGCAGCAAAACAGCAAATTGGCAGCACCTTTTTTCTAAACGTGCACTTGGCACCGGATTGCCATTAGTCAGTAGAAGTACATAAGCGGCCTGGCCCTGGTGAGTAGCAAGACACTCAGGAGTGCTCGCACACGGCATGCAATCTGCCTGCTTTTGTGGCCGCAGTTTGATGCGAGGGCAGTAGCTCACGAGCTGTTCCATCAGCACTATTGATGTGAACAAAATCCTATTAACCTTCCAGAGCCCTGTGATTCACTGAGTAAGTAAACAAGCTCATACTCTCCCGTCTTCCCCTTGCCCTCGTTCAACCCCTTCTTACGAACCTGAGCCTGATCCTTAGCACTTGACCTCTTGATAGTTTTTTGTTGGGAGGGGGGAGTCTTACAAACAGTGTAAGGAAGAGAGTTCTTGTGCTAATTACAGTATAAATAGAGACGTCCGTCATTATTAAGGAAATGTAGACTACACACAGTTAGTTCAGCTTAAAATGCTTAATGTAGTAATTAGCAATTAAAGAGACAGAAATTGAGTAATTCTGCCAAAACTTAATAAATTTCTAATTTTTTACTTGCTGTAATATGGTTTATGGATTATGGTTAATTCACACTTAGCACTTTAATTTATTTTTTATAATTGGTATTGATAGTCTGAGTGGTATGAACCTCATGTTACCTCAAATTACCATGAGACTGGGGGTTATATCCCACAAGAACACTGGGCCCTTGAGCAAAGCCCTTAACCTCAAGCTTATCCAGGAAAACTGTCCCTGTAATTAGGAATGGCACGTCTTCCTGCATAAGAGTGTCTGATAAAAATGCTGTAAATATTAACTAATAAGAAAAAAAGAAACAGAGCCATGAACCCTGATTTACTGACCACAAAATTGGGGCTCCAAATCTCATGAGAGCCTAAAATTACCGTTCGGCCCCTGAGCAAGTCCTTTAACCCTAAGTTGCTCCAGGGAGTGAAAAGAGAAAGTGAGTGATTATTTTGTTATTATGAACACCATAGCCCAGCACAGCACATGGTGCACCACCACAAAATGTGACCTGTTTCTTTGACTCATCCGTGAAGGAACAGTGGGTAGCTTTTTAGCAGTGCCTAGGGAACAGTGCTTGAGGACTGTAAATTGCTCACAAGTACCTCAGTGGTACCTTTACCGGTCCTGGATTCGGCAGGGCGATCGCTCTATCCGTTACGCCACCAACTGTGCTCATGCACTGCTCCTTGGGTGCTGCCACTGTTAGCTGCCCACTGCTTTTTCACGGATGGGTCAAATGCAGAGGACACATTTCGTTATGGTTCACTGTGTGCTGTGCTGTGCTGTGTTCACAAAGAAAAATAATCCCTCACCCATGTAGCTGCCATATGTGTAATTTTCACTTCACCACGAGTTAGGCTTAAAAAAACAGAGAGAGGTTCACGTCTGTACGATCAAATCCCAGAGCGATATCAGCTGTACTGTACCTCAGTCAGCTCTTCACAAATGAAAACATCCATTTACAGTACACATAGACACTCTCTACTCATGCGTTCTAAACACCTGTTAATACTCATTAGCTAATTGTCAGGTTGATGATACATGATTTCGGTAAACAATTGTACACAAGCTAATGGAGTCACTTGAGCTTCAGTGCCTTGATTACAAAATGGCATAGCAATGCAATTATGCACATCAGACGACACAATCACCTGGAACGACTTGTCAATTAAAGCAAGAGCTCTACTTCAAGATGAACTACACACAAGCTCACACATACTGTAAGAAAGTCTGGGAATAAAGCACTGCCATTCAGAACTGCTGATGGTTAAAAACTGTGTGTACATTGGAGGCAATCCTGCTGACATTTCTGGAGACAATTTTCCAGCCAATTCTGTGGACAATCTTACATGGGGTGAAAGCCATCTGAGTGTTTGCACTGTTTGTCCTTATTCACTTAAATACACCATCAGTGTCCAAAGCCAGAAGAAGGGATGAGGAGCGCTGGAGGAAAGGTAATTGTCCATGTTCAGGTGCTTTTTGGCCCTTTTCGAACAAGATGTTCTGCCCAGGATGAAATGTACCAGGAACTATATTGTGTGGAATGCCGGGTAAGTATATTACTTTTTTTTTTGCTGAAAAGGCCTGCAGGATTTGGAAGGATGAAGCAGTGAACAGTGTAAACTACAAAGTAAATAACTGGAAGGAGAGAGAGAGAAATATGATTGTGTGTATGTGTGTGTGTGGGTGTGTGTTTGCACACAAGCATGTGTATGCAAGGAAAGTAAAGGAAAAGATATGAATTACGCAGGACACACATTTGATAAAGAAAAAAAGGGAGAAAAACAAAATTAACTTGAAGTAGAAAAATAACTGGTTAGACTGAGGAGGATCCAGGATAAAAGAAAATAAGCAAGAAAAGACTTAAAGAACTGATAAAATTGGAGCAAGAGAAAGAAAAAAAGAAAGAAAAACACTGTTTTCTCCCAGTCGCAGTCCCTCTGCTCTGATTGTGGATGGCATATGGCAGGATGAAAATGAAAAAAAGAAAGAAAGAGAGATAGAAAGAAAGAAAGAAAAAGAAAGAACTGATAAAACAAGATGAAGAAATAAAGAAACACCTTGTTCTGTTCAAGTCGCTGTGCCTCTACCCTGATTGTGGATGGGGTAAGGGAGGATGAAAATTGTGGAGTGCACAAATTTGAAAGAAAAACATTCAATGAGCTATAATGATTGTGGAGTAAAAAGGAGGAAAATAAATGTAAAGAAATGAAAAATAAACCGCAAAGTAAATACCTGGAAGGAGGCAGAGGGAATACTGTGTGTTTGTGTGTATGAATTACTGGGTGAGCGAGTGAGAGAACAAATGGGAGAAAGAAAATTAGAATGAATTATGGCCGGCACACATGTGACACACAAAGACAGGGAAAAAAAGAAGGAAAAAAGACAGCAGGGACTGGTATGACTGCGCCTTTTTGTGTGTTTGTACTTGAAGCGCACATGGTGGAGAGAAATGAAAAAAGAGCACCCCAATACTCCCCCAATAATTAATCTATCCGTTCTGGCCTCATCACTTCTTTTGCTATCTCCTCTCTGCAGCACTAAGCAAGTGTTCAGCTCCGACCTGACAGGAATTGTCAATGATTTCTCTGGTGCTCTGCTGACAATCCCTCTGTGTGTGTGCAGGGGATTTAATTCCTCAAGCTGCTCCACAGTCAAAGGCTAATTTTGTGTTACGTGAATTAGCGAAAGCGACAGAAAGTCGCGGACAACATAAACCCCCGGCTGCCATCTCTCTCTCTCTCTCTCTCTCTCTCTCTTTCTGTCTCTCTCTCCCTCTCTTACTCAGTGTAGATTCTGTGCTCGCCTCATTATAACCAAGCATGTGCTTCAAAAACAATTCTGCACCCTTCCCTCGAGAACACGGCCACACTCCATACATTACACCCCTCTTTATCTGGTGTCGTACAGTCGAGTTTTTTTTCCTTTAGGCCTTGCTCTCCCCACCCCTTTTTTGTTGAATAATTATTCCTGCCATAGAACAAAGGCTATCTGTTCGTGTTTGCCGATGCCACAGAGAGAGTTGTGTCGGGCCAAAAAGGGCGCTGTGTCGTGCCAAAAAGTATTCACTGAGCAAATGGGTTTGCCATCAGTATTCTTCGCCATGCTGCTCTCTCCTCATAGCGTCTCCAAAAACGAGCAGAGGGACTGCGGCTGGGGCGGGGAAGAGAACGCCAAGAGCACGGCACGGCTCGAACGTGACGGCAATATTTTTTCATGAGTCACTGTAAATGGCTGCCACACGACTTAGGGATATTTTATTCTGAAATGTCTTTTAATTCCTCCCTTCCAAACCCCTGAGGATCTCTCACTCTCTCTCCCATCTCTTTTTTTCCTCCCCTGCCCAGTAATTAGGACACCCTGTGTGCTCCGCCGAGGCCATAGAGAGCAGCCGAATGAAAAACATTGGCTACACTGTGGAAAGGAAACAGCTGGAGTATTGTGATTCAGAAGCATCTGAAATGAATAAAAAGGAAAGGGAGGAAAAAAAAATACAAAAGGGATTACAATCAATTAGGCCTGTTACTAATGCGCCTGTAACTGCAGTAATGGTACATGCTCAGGTTGACGTGCAAGGGACTGCTCATACCCCAGAGCCATTTTAGTGCATTAGCCCCCAAAAAAAAGATAAATGACCAGCGGTAGTTGAGGGAGAATTCAATTAAATAGCCGCCGTGTTGTTGATGTAATGGTGGAGGGCAGTCGGCCTGTATTGGGCCTGCAGTGTTTACTTTGTGTATAAAAGAAATATTTTGCCGTTAGCGCATGGCGATGAGCGATAGACTTACAGTGCGGAGCGTTTTGAGAGGTGGACTAATCAATTTCACACACAGCTACATTTCCAACTCAAACTTCGAAGCCAAAAGCAGCAGAGCCTAAGCCTGTGTGCTGCTGTAATGATGTAAACCGCATTTATATTCCAGCCGTCATTTGTACAATCTGATCTGCTAAAGGGGAAAGGCAAAGCCAAATCTGATTTAGGGTTTCTGCCTGCTATTCTGATGCAGACCAGTAGGTTCTGTCAGACACATATGCAGTTAGGTAAAATTCTCTCAAAGCTTAAGTTAAATAATCTCTGCAGAATAACAAAAGACACACAAGATTGAGCTCATGAATTGCAGAAGGTTGCAGTGTGCTGCTGCTAATGATACGGAAGTCTCATGTTTTGTTAATTTTGTCAGTGTATGACACTGTGTACACATAAACACACACACAGACACAGAGTTAGCTTTGTACGTTAATTGACATACATGTTACTACATGTAAATAATGCTGCAGTTATGCATACCTCTAACCTGTATGCGTACTTTTCAGTTGTTGAAATAAATATTATAAATAATAAATATGTAATTTTTTTTCTATTAAAGCATTTCATTCTCTCTTGGGATCAGTACTGTGATGAATTACACGTTTTCTACTTTTTAAAGGACAATAAGGTAATCTCAACTGCCTAAACAACTACCTATACCTAACCGATACATACGATTGGTTAAATTAATACACATTTATTGTGTGATTGTGCGTATGTAAAGACAAATATAATACAGGCCTAAAAAGTGATAAGGTAGTAGACGTTGTCAATTGCAGAATACAAAAACATGTTGTACATGCATTTACAACTGGTTTTTCTGCTCGATATCCCTCAGGTCATGTAAATTTGACCACAATCCACCTCATATTAATGACCCGCCGCTGCCAGCGCTCCTTTTTGAAGTGTGTGTTTACTCCAGAGATTAGTACAATTATATTATATAGATCCCATAAGCCAGTGTAGTCTGTTGTCTGTCAAATACCAATTAGCCTAGAGAGTGTGTGAGTGTGTGTGCGCGCAAGTGTGTGTTGGCCGTCATCGTCTTCCATTGTGTGCCTTTGTCTCTGACGTCTTCTTGTGGATTTAAAGCTCACATCTGAAAGAAGGCGGCAGCTTTGGATGTTTTTTTTTCCATAATAAAGGACACAGAAAGTCTAATTATGGTGCTGTCAGGGGATTTCAGCTGCGATGAAAATGGGATCTGCATTATTATCGCAACTCCCCATGATCAAAAACCACATCAGTGGTTCCTCTCTGACTCTCTAGTATTTTACTATAATATGCTGTTTGTTCTCAGAGGTATCGAAAATAGAAAACATCTCTAGCTTTGTAATTACAGGAACTTTCTGTTCAAACATGGGGTGGTATGGGATATGTAGCTGTAGAAAAAAAAGCGCATTTTGATACTCAGGACCTGCGTGGTGGAAGTAATGCAGGTTGGAGTCCCAGCTGTGCCCTGCGCCGTCCATAGTGGGGGGCCTCCAAGAATATAAATTACTGTGTTATTATTGCAAGCTTTGAAAAGCCATTGTGACAGGTGAAACGTCTCTCTCTCTACTTCACTATAAACCCCGTCAGACTGTAAATCCACTGCAAGGAAAACAGTACTTCGGACAGCATTTCAAGTCTCAGAACTGGTTCATCCCCCATTATAGTTGTTGGTAGAAGTCTCAAGTTGTCATCTGTAAATATGTGGGAAAAATAATTAGATCTTATCTGAAGTTATTTATATCTGCTTTGGCTGGCATGCATGCTGTGGCCCTCTCTCTCCCTGTCACTCTGGAGAACATGCACTCGTGAGATAGAGCGCACAAACATTTCATTAACCACATGCTAATGAGCTCCATGCTAATGTTTGCATACATTACTGCCTCTGTGCTGAAACCTCAGACAGTCGTCCCGGCCCTATCCCTCTTTTTTTTTTGGCTTGACAATTCCTGCTATTGTTTGTTTAGACCTTTAAGTCATTCTTGTCAAAAGAATTTCACATTTGGGTCTGCTCAGCAGGTCGAAGAGGTTAATTACAAATCCTGACCTTGAGGTATTACGCCCCCGGCTAGTGAAAATGTGATTTTAAAACACTTTTCCAGGTGTAAAAGAGTGTTTCATTTCATCACTTACTATTGCTTTAGAAAACAATGTAATATTTTATTTCCATCACCTAAAAGCCTGCTTAAACTCAGTTGAGGTTGATTCATGTGACTGTCCCGGCACAATCTAGTACATGGATTTATGGTTTTACATTACTCCTGAAACCCACAATGTCCTTGCACATTGTAAAAAGAAGTAAATGTACCTGTCCGTACCAAAATATCCAATGAGAAAATTTTTGAGTCAGCCAGACCTTGTTTAACCTTCAAAAATTTGAATCCATGTCACCATTTGGTAACATAACAGTTCAGGAGATCACCCCTTGATCAGAAGGTCGCTGGTGTGAATGCCGGGCCGTTAAAGGTACCATTGAGGTACTCAAGTGCAAGGTATCATTCCCAAGTGCTGCCCCCCGGGTGCTGCCCATGGCAGCTGGCCACAGCTCCTTCACGGAGGGGTCAAATGCAGAGGTCACATTTTGTTGTGATTCACTGTATGCTGTGCTGTGCTCACTACTTGCTAGGAGTGGGAATTGAAAACCAGTTCCGACTTGGAACCGGTTCCGATTGATCAGTTACAACGGAATTGTACACCTCCAATGTTAATGATTCTTCTTAGCCATCCTCTCATTTCCCAACGTGACATTTTCTGGTTTTCGGGAAGTTTTGTGTTGCGGTACATTACGTCACACTCTGTGCGACTTGATCATGACGCATAAATGCTATTTTTAACGATGTAGACGCACTGCATTTGTTAGCGCTCACAACTCTCACAGGGAAGTCCAACATTCATTAAAACATTCCAGTTCAGTTAAATCTTCCCATTTATTACAGACAAAACTTATATTTAAGCTGATAAATAACAAAAACAACCAGTGTTCTTCTCACAGTACAGCCATTTACTTAATATTAATTTATTCCAGATGCGTGTCCACAGCGCTATTGTGCCGCGGCTCTCATATGGAGCCAAAGAATGTCTCATCAAGTGTCCTTCAAATAATCTGACCTGGGCATTGGAAAACTCATTTTATTTGACCAAAATTTTTTAAAAGTACAGAAATGTCAGTCAAAGCACCTAAGCTAAGTTAGAAATCAGAATTGGTGCAGGAAACCCAAGTGCTCTTTCATTCCAGTGTTAAAATGATAGAAATAACCTTCCCTGGAACAAGGTTTAACTCCAGCAATACATGACGGTGATGATTACAGTGTTGTGCATGTATAATGGACACCTAATGCAATTTCATGATTGGAAACACTGATAGTGTACGATGACGCAATTCTTAAGTGGAAGTATGAGCCACTCAAATTATCTGCATCTTGATAACCGAGTGCAGACAAAAGAATTACATCCAATTACAGCCTGTAATTACTCTAATCATGAAATTGCGGCCTCCAATGTTTCTAACAGCACTAACATAATAGAAGCAATGTTCTTTTGGTTGCCTCTTATAGAACCAAGCCTTTGTGATGATGATTTTGTTGCTTTATAAAGACTTTAGTGACATATTCACAACAAGGTGAATAAAAGAGTTGCATAATGATCATGTCACCGATTGGTTATTTCTGTCCGATGGGACGTGTGGTTCCAGTGAAGGTCTCTTCAGGTGGAGTCTTCAATCAGGATAAGAAGCGTTGCAATCAGTTGGAGAGGAAGCAAGTACACAACTACACTTGTTGCTAAGAGACAGGTGCAAAAGAAAGTTTTTTGCAAGTTTTTGTGCTCAGGCAAAATGACTCTGAACACATGTAAGCATTACTGGTGCCAAAAATGAAACAAAAATAAGGAAATGGGTAAAGATCATCAGCAAACAAACCAACTCTACTCTATGATGATGTTTGAGAAAAGAAGAAAGAGATGAAGGTAGTCCACACGTTTAACCTTTTTGTTTGTTTGTTTTTAAAGCTTCACTCTGATATGGACAGCGAAGACGGCTCCATCAAGTATGTACTCACAGGAGATGGAGCCGGAACCATTTTCGAGATTGATGAGAATTCGGGTGATATCCACGCCACCAGAAGGCTGGACAGAGAGGAGAAGTCCTCCTACACGCTCAGCGCTAAAGCAGTCAACAAAACCTCTGGACAGGTCCTGGAGAGGGCCTCCGAGTTCGTTATCAAAATCCATGACATCAATGATAATGAACCAAAGTTCAGTAAGGACACCTATGTGGCCAGCGTACCTGAGATGTCCAATGTTGGTGAGTTGCTAATTATTTTATTCTACACAAACACAGACCACTTTGACTTGCGATCCTTGTTGAGTACTTCCACTGACTCCCATTTATAACCAGATATACGTAGATTACGTGATGTATAAGTTTAAATCAAATCTGTAAACTTGTATATACAGGGACAAATACTAAGTTCTGAAGTTTTTTTTAAAAAGGAGGTCTTTGCATGATTTCTTAGAGACTTGGCGTTTCCTGTGATGCACTTCGTATTCAATGTGAAGTAATGCATCAACAACCCCAATACATTTACACATCAACTATCCCCTCTGGGTATTGAAGTTTGCTCGAGTAATGGTGCTTCTATAAACAAACTTCACAGCGTATAAAATTAAATTATGCAGCTACTGAGGATAGTCCTGTAAATTAAACATCCCCATAATCCCACTGGGGTAGACATTTGACCTTCTTAAAAGAAGAAGCGCCTAATAGAACAGCAGTATATGTGGAAGGAGCAATAAGAAGTACTACCACTGTGATCACTTTTGGAGAATAAAAATCACACCCTGAAGAACTGAGAGTGCTGGATTTTTTAGAAACGGACCGAATATATTTAGTTTCCAGGCCACTTAATTGTTGTCATTAATAGTATGACGAGCGTTCAGCCTCCAGTGATTCACTTTAAGGGATTTGACTTCATCCTGTTTTAATTAATCCCATTATTGTCAATAATTTTTACACCTATTAAGACAACCAGACTGAATCAAAGTAGACGAAGGCAACAAAGCAAATGGAAATCCATTACTCATTATGAAGCCCCAAATTAACCTGCAGATTTATCTCAAATGAATCTAAACTCATTTGCTGACGAGATAAAACACGGCAGACCGCTTTGATTAGAGATTGTGGGTATGATAATATAATCGTTGTTGATCTTAATGATCAGAATGGCAAATAAATCAACAGCCAAGAAAATTAATCAAAGGAAAATGAGAAAATCATGTAGGTGTCTGACAAACTGCATTTAATTTCCATTTATTCTTTAAACTTATTAAACAATAGGATTAACTGTAGGCTCAGATGTACAGATGTCTGTGTGATCATGAACACTAAATACACTGCATATGGTCATAATAATCTTTTAAGCAAGTAAAAACCCATCAAAAACATCAGTGCTGTTTGTAGACAAACATGCTTTTAAAAAAATATTCTGCAGGTAAATGTTAGACTTCATGCCCGTTTTACACTTATTTCAGAAAGAGTTTTTTCTGTTGATTTATTCTTTAATAAAATACATTTTACATTGGAAAATGATCTCTTAGCAATTTACTCAATAAACAGAATAAGAGATCATTTCCTTTTTTATTTTGTTTTTTGATTATTTTGTTGATAGTGATTACATATAAGAATGTTCATATTTATTTAATTGTTTAATGACTTTTGATAAATACTAATAAGACCACTCCTGGAGTCTCATACTGCACTGTGAGATCAGCCTCCTTTTAAGCATACAAAATCACTCACGTTCACACGCTGGACTTTTTCCTTTAACACGTTTTACAGAAGTGTTTCAGACACGTTTTATACCTTCACCAATTATATGTTCGGTCATGGCATAATGTGGACATACCTTGTGGTTATGCTGCATAAATATTCAATTTCTGAAATATGATCTAAACGTAATTTTAAAGTTCTTTTAAAACCACGTTCCTGACAGTCACACTGACTTACACACCAAAGTCACTCATAATAAACAAAGACTAATGGTGCATCTACTTTATGAAAAATAGTATTATATCTATAACAGATAGGTGCTGAATTACAAATGAGCTACAATGTAAAACTTCCCAACATAATTAGCTGTAGCATTTAGTTTTGTGTAAATGCTATAGTGTGGTATAGTGGTATGTGGTGTAGTGGTATATGGCATTAGTACATTATACCAATGGCACAATAGTGCATCATTGTAACTATTCTAAAAACGTCAGTGTATATGGTGTCACTTAAAGGTCCCATATTATACATTTTTTAACAAGTTATAATAGGTCTATGAGCTCCACTAAATAGGTCTCTGAAGTAGTTTGCTGAACATACCTCTCAGATTAGGCATTTTCACCTGCTTGTTACCCCTCTATTTTAGTCCCTTTCAGAACAGACTGCTTCTCATTAGTATTCCTAAATGTAAATGAGCGGCTGCTGCCCACACTGGAACTGCGGGTAGACAGCGTAGCGAGAGTTTACCTCACATGAAAATACTTAACAGCCGTACATGTTCAACACAACACTCCCCCGGTGGACATCTTCATTGTGATTCCTATGCTAGTGCTTGCGAGAAAACATGGCGGATCAGGAAGTGCTAGCAGTTCTACCTTGTGGGCGGAGCTTCTCAGATAGGAGGGTGGGGTTATTCAAATGTCCCCTAATGTGATGTAGAAGTAGGGGAGAAATCTAAACGGCTCGTTTAAGCACACGATTTCTGACATTCATAAATTAATACTAACACAATTGAACATTTTTATCAACCTTGTAGTGTATTAGAGGCAGTACAGACCCAAATGTCCGAAGAACAGAAAATGTGAATTTTTCATAAAATGGAACCAAAGTGGCCAACCATCTATGTTTTGACTCAGTGGATCAAAATTCATTGTAAATTAAATGTCTTTAAAGTCCATTTTAACTATCAAAAGTACTGTACAAAAACGTAGAAGACATAGAAATATAAAAGAAAAATCAACCTATTAAGAATATAAAAAAAGATTTGTGCAAACATTTTTAAATGCTAGACGCACACCTTCATAACTGTGGAGCAGCAACAGACAAAGTTCCGTCACTTTCTAGTTTGAGTCCGGGGCACATGCAATAGCTGCTTAGTTAGTTATATCAAAGAGTGAAGTTTCAAGTTTCATGTTTGTAAGGCCCACATTCAAATTGAAATGTTTTATTTTTGTAACTTTTAAATAGGAATTGGTTTTATTTTTTGGGATTTAACTGGGTTGCATTTACTAGGAAATGCCTAGTAAAATAAACACTAAAAAGGTTAGTTTTTACTTTTTAAGCACAGGGTATTTCTAAATGACACATTTATTTTTTGTTGTTAAGGTGTACGGGAGCGTATATACAGTAGGTAAAAAAGCAGCACTCTTAATGGACCTCTCTCTGTCTCCCCATGGCTCTTGCACTTGAAATCCTTTGCCTTTCTTCCCCCAAGTCACTATGCTCTTGCTCGCTCTCTCTCTCTTTCATTTGTCTATTTCTCTGCGGGGTCCAGAGTTACATCATCCACAGCACTCCCGACTCTAAACGGGACACTGCTCTCGTCCGCCACCTCATATTCCTCCCTCCCCCTCCACTCGTCCTGCAACCTCGCTGCAAAGATTCAAATAGGCGCAGTGTGCGTCGCGGGTCACGCGTGGTGCCGGCGTTTAAGCCGGACAAACTGGCCATGTGTCACGAACGTACTCTCGGTTAATCGGGTCTGGCCATCCGTGAAGAGTGAGTCCCTGCTCACTCCGTGTTATCCCGGCACCATCAGAGTGCGACAGATGTTTCTGCGTTCATTAGTATTCTCCAAGCCGTTCCGAAAGTGAACGCCACTCAGCCGAGGTCTCGAAGATGCCAAGGGCGGCACGATTCGGTGGCAGAGACAGCATGTGTGCAAGGCCCCACCTTCAGAGCCTGAGGCTTTCAGAAGGAAGGGTCGGGTCACCTTTAAAGTCCATTCCTGAGTAGAAAGGAAGTTGTTTAGAATACAGAAACGCAGGGCTGCCGCCAGCCATTGTCAAAGTTGATGGCGTAAAATGCTTAAAATCTATATTTTAAACTTTTTAAATTTTTTAATTTAGATTCCAAAAGTTTAAAAGCCTACAAGAATCAACCAATTCTAACCAATGCTATTTTTTGCATGAAAGATACTGGACCCTTTAAGCTTGAGTTATTGCTTTACCTCAATCAGTGTTCCAGTTTTTTTTTTAAACATGGTGATTGCTACAGAGTCTGACTCATTTGCTTAAAGAGATTCAGTTAAACAGTTTCAGCTTTGAAAGGATGGGAATACTACAAATGATTAGAAAACAAAAAGTTGTTTTGTTTACTATGCAAAGTTTCGATGCACACGAGTTGCTGAAGAGAAAACGCTTAGGTAGTGCTGGACGATAAAACGATCTCGATATTTTATCGAGAAAAATGTGATGACGATAACGATGATAAACGTAAGCTATAAAATTCGATCATACTTGTTTGTCCACTATGCAACAGCGCGTTGAGATAGACAGTATCTTTGGCCAATCACGTAGCTTGGCATAGCAAATTTGCCCATAACGCACAAAAAAGCCGCGCGGTAAACATTAGTGGTCGCGTGCCGAGATATACTTAACGTTCAGAGCGCTTCTGCACGCGCATCATGGCTGGCACGCGTTCTCAGCGTTCTCTTGACGCATCCGCTGAGCATCTCGTCATAAATTCATGAGAGCTGCAGTACCTCTTGAAAAATTGGGGCGGCTGTATGTTTAAGTTTTGTCACGTGACGTCAGCATCGTTGTTTACTGTCAACACGGCTGAACGGTTTCGCCGGTTTCTTTGCACCTTTGTAACATCTGAATGCAAATAATTTTTTTATCTTCCTCATTTCACAGCGAAATGTTTTCTCTCACTACCGCTTTCTACTTCTTCCTCTCCTTCTGTCACTTAACGGCAGACTGGACGCTTTTATGGTGTACACTGTCACCTGTTGGAGTCCTCAAGATTAAACGCAAGCGCACCCGTTGCGTAGCGTTGGGTATGTCGCGGCCCTTAGAAAAGATGCCGCGGTGAGTGAAAAAAGGCGATGAAAATGCAGTGCTTTATAGTTACGGCGGACGCTTTGACAACAAATGCCGCCTGGGAAAAAACGTGAAAGTACCCGATGACGCTTTTCGTAACTTAGCAACAACAAGCACCGAGAAAGCGCTCTGGAAGTGAGGTGTTGACAGCTCTCTATAGCTGTTCTTTGGCAGTGGCAATTTTTTTCCCCCAGTTCTCAGGGCTCTTCAAGTAGAAATTTGTTGAAAATTATTTGTTTAATATTGTTTGATTATTTTAACTTGTTCATTCAGTCTGTATAAGAATCCAAAAAAACAAAACATAAAAAAAACACAATATGACAATATATCGTGTTAATTATCGAAATCGATCAATATGACAAAAAATATTGTGATAATGTTTTTGTTCGTATCGCCCAGCTCTACGCTCAGGTGTTGTTCTGGAGGACGGACCGCCAGCAAAGGAACATCAACCCGAAATTACCATTAGTACGAGAGATTAATATTGTTTGCCCTTGAAGCTACTAAATACACTCACTATTAAATCCGTAAAGTCTTCTGCCTGCGATGTTATATTTCTAGGGGCTTGGTGGTTGAAAAAATGTTTAAGCTGGAATGTTTTTTTTTTGTATTTCAACTGACGGTGACTGTGTATTTTTCCATGTTGAGATTAATGAGATCATATCTAATTATTTTCATTCCCTCCATAAATTTTGTATATGCCACCTGAGCAAATTACTGTGATCAGTATAATTAAAGGTACAAGTTAAAGGAACATAGTGACTAGTAATATCACTAGAGGGTCTAGTAATATCTCTATGGTGCAGTTGGTAGCGTAAAGGTTAGCGAGTTTGCCCTGTGACAGGAAAGGTGGCCGGTTCAAGTCCCGAACATGTAAAGGTAGCATTGTACTCATGACCAAGATAGCGTCTAAACATGGCACGATATCACTTTTTTATGTCCGATACAGATACCGATATTGTACATTTGGATGTCTGCTGATATGATACAAATCCAGTATAGTCTCTGAGTCTTTTGTAAACAGAAAACAGAAACTAATTCTTTAAAAAAATGTCTAAATACATGACTGAGATTATTCTGTTACGCTTAAGGAAATACTTGACTTAAATACTGTTTTCCAACTAAAACATTGTAATAATTATACACCCATATGTATTATTAACAAAAATTATTTGTTTAAACACTGTTCTGTAATTTTGTGACGGTCCCTAATCCTGCGGTGCTAAAACCATCGCGGACACAGAGATCACGAGTGAGAGCTGAAGTTGTTAAGGTAATTAAACAGTGAAATCTCTTTTGGGGTTGTAGTTTGTTGCGTTGCTTGTAGGGCTGGGTTCAAAAAATCGATTCACCGATCAATATCGATTCTCGTTCGAAAAATACGATATCGATTCAAAAATTCGCGGATCGATCTTTTCCTGCGGCTATGCACTACTTCTCGCAACCGCGCAAGGAGAGCTATAAAAATGTGAGACCGGCGAAACCCAAACCAGATAGAGCCATGGCTGAAGCTGCTCCGCTCAAATCACCGTCTGGCCTAAAGGCCGATGTTTGGCCACACTTCGGTTTTAAAACAAGTTATTTTATAACCAAGCAAAACTAGTATTGACACAAAGAAATCCCTAAATAAATTGATATCGAATCAAATCGAGAATTGAATCGGATCATGACCTTGTGAATTGGAATCGAATCGATTCAGGAAATCAGCAACGATACCCAGCCCTAGTTGCTTGTTGTGCACATTGTCTTATTAATATGTGAGAATTAGCAGAAATGATAATAAACCAACTTTACCCTAGTGCCACTTTGCATGCATAAACAATTGTGCGTGTGCGCATTTACAGATCGGTTGCATCTTTAATACCGTCCCCAAGAACTGCTCCACAGACGTTGCCAGAAAAGCAGCGTCAGCAGTCCTCCAATCCTTCATGTATGTGTCAAATGCAGAGGTCACATTTCATTGTGGTACACTATGTGCTGTGCTGTGGTGTGTTCACAATGACAAATAATCACTCACTTATAGGAAAGTTTATTAGAACTCATTCACAACCTTTCTTAGGAGGAATCTTGTTCTTAAAACCCACTTCATCAAGATTCTAACATACACCAATGTCTTCTTATTTGAGGTGGAGGAACAAAATCTACAAACGCTGAAGGGTACACAAATTTTATTACATGCCTGTTTTTTTCAAAAATAATATTATACTTCTCGACTAATTTACACAGTCAGTAGACTGACAGAAAACAGTCACTAGGAGCAGCCCTAGATAAATGAAAGGGATAGAGATATTTTCAGAGGAAACAAGCTGGACATGAACTGCAACTGAACAGCATTTGGGTGGACAGTCCAAAATGAGAGTAGCTTTGGTGTTCACATCAGGGCCACCCTCGTCTCAAGATGCCAAATCTTTTTTTTCTTTTCCTTTTTTTAAGGAAACCTTTCAGACACCACAACTTGACATTTTCTTTCATCAGTCAAGCTCAATTAGCGGAGTCTTGTCAGATAAAAGCAGACACTTGTTTTCAAAGGAGAACGTGTGCGTCTCTTCTTTTCTGATGTGTTCACATTTGTATTAATAATGAAGGAATATTCCCTCCAATTGTAACATCTAGAATTAGGCATCAGCCAAAGCCAGCGCTGCAGCGAACGAAAGTATAAAACTCCAAAAAAGTCATGCTACTGCATTTGTGAAACAGCCTACTCCAAGTTTAATTTGACTAATTATGATGTTTCTTTGAGTGGATCAAACCGTGTTACTCGTAATTCTGATGAACCCTAACAATACGGAATATCATCAGAGCAATGAAATAAAAGAAGACATGGCTTGGAAACATCAAACTGCCAAATGAAGGAAAGAAAAGAAAAAATGGACTATCAAAGAGATGTCCATTTCATAGCAGTGTTGGAGTAATTATGAGATCGTGATTTAGATAAAAAGCAGCAGCAGATAAGCTAAACGAGGATAAAAGAAAGAGAGCAATCCGACAAAGTCTCGCCTTCATCACTGTTCACACTGGGGGGTGCACACACATTTACATGTTTTAATTACAACTCAAAGGGTGTGCACATATGCGGGATTAACACCACCTAGATGTTTCACCAGCATGTGAGGAGATTGCTGTTGTCGTTTGCCCGTTTGTTTATTTGCTTATAGCAAAATTAAAAATTTGCATTAGGTTCATAAGTAGGGCTTGGCAATATGAGCTCTAATCAGAATCACAATTAATTTAACATTTTAATTTTGTTTAAGCACATTTCTTTGTGCAGTAAGTGCCATAAAATCAATAGATGCCATATCTCTGTAGGGGCTAGTAATATCTCTGTGGTGCAGTTGATAATGTAATGGTTAGGGAACTGGCCCTGTGATCGGATGGTTGCTGATTCAAATCCTAGACTGCTAAAGGTACTACTGAGGTACTCATGAGCAAGGCCCAAAACAGCATCCCCAAAAGCTGTTCCTTCACTTATGTAAGGCGGTCACATTACAACACTTCATTGTTGTTGTTTGCTGTTTGTTAATTTGTTTATAGCAAAAAAAAATTATCCGTTTGGTTCATAAGTAGGGCTGGGCGATATGACCTCTAATCAGTATCACAATTAATTGAACATTTTGCCTCGATTACAATTAATCATGCAGTTTTTTTTGTTTGCTTTATCCCCTACTGTTCATTGACTAGTTTTGTATTGTAAATATACTCAACTATTAACACTGGGATTTTTTTTCTAATAAGAAGTGTATATCTGGCCAGAGTCACGAGATAACACACACGGTAGTATATTTTTAAGGGAACACACACTGAGGAAAGTATTAACAGAATTAAAAACACATTAAGGTAAAATCAAAAATAATTTAAATGACCGTTCCAAGAGGTTCTGAATGTCAATCTGAATTTTCACTTAATTGCCAGGCCCTATATATGAGTACACGGGACCTATTCTGACTCATTCTATTTCTGAATCTCTCCGTTTTTCAGGGGCGTTTGTGATGAGAGTAACAGCTACAGACGCCGATGATGAGTCCTATGGAAACAGTGCTAAGCTTGTGTACAGCATACTACAAGGACAACCCTACTTCTCAGTGGAGCCTGAGACAGGTATGGACATGAAGGCCAGCAAACTGGACACATTTATTTACTGTCTAGATTCCCCCTCTGTGCTCCATTTCATTTTTTAATTCCAAAAGTAGTGCCTGCCCACATTTTTGCCGTTGCTTGCATGACATGTACGCTGACATAGGAGTAAGTTCCCCCTCCACAGCATCACCGTTCTTCCCTTTGGCTTGTGCTGTGATGTCAGGTGGACAGGCCACTCAGAGCACTTTCTGCCCAAGTGAGCAATTAGAGTCATTCTAGGCCATTGTATTGAAAGCAGTGTGCTCTGGATATGAGATCACTGAACTGTATGAGACGTCCAATCTGTGCAGCGGTGTACAGTCCAGGCTGCTTTTGTTCAATCCCATTTAAATGCTCGATGTGTAGAAAGTTAGACACTGAAACTACAAGGTCAAGATTTTCAGTCCTCAGGATGCTTTTACATGTGCTATTGTGTTAAAAGGGCTTAACTCTGCCTGGATATGTTACAGAAAGACACAAAGTAAAACGGGAAATATTCATTATAACAGCCAGTAAGCAGGTGATTTTTATCCAAAGACAGGGATAATACATGAATTCATAATAAAGACTGATGGTTAAAAATATAATCCAATCCAATGCCATAGGGTTTCTATCTAAATCAGTGTGATTATAAGAATACAGCACTATTTAAGGTTCTGTATGCATTCACTTGAGAAAAAAAAAGTTCTTCTTTTGAGTTAAGTTTTCATGCAGGAAATGTTGGTCCATTTTTCTGAATTAACAAGACACCTCAAAATCCTTTAAGAAGCTCTCATTTAGCCTGCTTTAGAGCTCGATTTGACTGAGACAAACATACCCCACCTTAGATTAATCTAGTTTTATTTTGGTTTGGATTTGAGCCATGGGGAGGGGAGATACTTGTGTTTTTAAGTAATATTTATTCGACTGTGTTTTTTCAAAAGGAAAGCTCATTTTAATATGAGTTTCAAGTTCTGAGATAAACTTGTAATACATTCAGGAAAACAGTATAGTGATAGTCATAAATTATTAACCCATAACCATTATTTAGCCATAACATTATATTTGGTTTCTATCAGGTGTGATACGGACGGCTCTGCCCAATATGATTCGGGAGAACAGGGAGCACTACCAGGTGGTGATCCAGGCGAAGGACATGGCAGGACAGATGGGAGGTCTCTCAGGAACCGCCACGGTCAACATCACCCTGCTGGATGTCAATAACAGCCCCCCTCGCTTCCCTCACAGTGAGTCTGCACTTATGCTGGAAGCATTACTAGTGGAGCAAAAGAAAAATCATTTACATGTGGATGAAAAAAGAATTTAACATGACCTTTATGTAAATAAATATTGGCATCAGTGGATAAGATGAACACACATGCCCTGTTGCTAAGTACTGTAAAGGCTTGTGTGCAGAACCTTCCCATGCTGATTGAAAAAAAAAAAGACAAACAAAGAAAATATTTAACAACAGAGGCAGAGGTTGTAAAAGTGTGTGAGATAGATAGATGGATAGATAGAATAATAAGAGAAGGAGAGAGAGTGAGTATGTGTGGCAGAGAGAAAGAGCGTGGGTGAAAAAAAGTAAAAGGGGTGTGTGTGTGTGTGTGTGTATGACATTGTGTGTGAAGGTGGGATAAAGAGAGAGGGACTGTGTGTATGATCTGAGAGAGTGTCTGTGAGTGAGTGAGTGAGTGAGTGAGTGGGGCAGAGAGTAAGAAAGAGAGAGAGCGTGTGTATGAGTGAGTGCGAAAGAGTGATTGTGTCTATGAGAGAGAGTGAGAGTGTGAGAGAGAGAAAGAGAGCATTAGTTCTTTTAGTTTGATAATCCCTCTCTTTGCCACACTCTCAAATCCAATACACAAGGCAACATCAGAAACACATAAGCTTGGGAAATGGCAAAAATACACACACACACATAAAAAACTCCAGTGGTTCATTGGAGCCGAAATTCTATTAAACAATAACCATAGAGAGGCAGCTTTTCCCTCTCCCCTGAGACGTGGGTAAACAAATAGACAAATACACTCTGAAGCACCGATGTAGAGAACAAAGGGTTCGCTCAAACACCTGGCTGTTTACTCAGTTTATTCACAGCTTCCTCTCTTTCTCCCTCCTTCCCTCCCGAGGTGCCTACCACCTCTCTACGCCCGAGTCAGCAGAAGTGGGATCTTCCGTGGGCCGGATCAAGGCTAACGACGCCGACACTGGGGAGAACGCCGAAATGTGGTACAGCATTCTGGACGGCGATGGGCAGGACATGTTCAGCATCATCACTGACGGAACAAACCAGGAGGGAGTGATCGTAGTCAAGAAGGTGAACAAACACGATGCACAAAATATGACATTTAAAACATGCAGCGAATCTTGGATTGCCACTAACAGCTATTCTTATAATAATGAAACTATTGGCAATTTCATTCATCTAAATGATTATCATATATATAGAAATATTCCATTAAAGGTCCCATATTATACATTTTTCAACAAGTTAAAATGAGCTCCACTAAACATGTACCTGAAGTAGTTTGCTGAAAATACCTCTCAGATTAGGCATTTTCACCTGCTTGTTACCCCTCTGTTTCAGTTCCTTTCAGAACAGGCTGTTTCTCAATAGTATTACTAAATTCATATGAGCTGCTGCTGTCAACCCCCCCAATCCGGAACTGAGGTGTAGACAGCACAGTGAGAGTTTACCTCACGTGAAATTATTATATGCAATCAACCATTCAAAAGTTACATAAGTTTATGGCATTTACTGGACCTTGAAATGTATTTAAAAAATTGGCAAAATAAAATAATTTAGATAGGGTTCATGTCTCAACAGTCAACACGCAAGGAAACACACACAGGTGCAGTCAGTGTAAAATAACTTCAGATTCCAGCCTGGCACAGAAGTTTGTGCATAGCACTGCTGCTGCTGTGGCCATTGAAACTGGCAGCAATCTTGCAAACGTTAGCACTCTTGGACCTTGGGTTGATGGTATTCTAAACATAATCACCTAAATCAAAGTCACTGTGTCATATTACCTACACAATGGTGCTGAATTTTATTCCCTTCTAGAGACTCCCTTATTCCATTTTGACTTTAGTCTGAGATTCTATTTGGGCAGTAAAATCTGCCTGTGCCTTCCTCACTCCCTCTTGCCATAGGGTAGGAGCATTCATGCTTTGAATGAGCTTTTATAGAAATTATATTGCTAAAATAAGAATTGGAGACAGATACTAACGAACAGAAAGGTAAGAAGTAAAAAAGAAGCACCTTGAATCACTAATCTGCACATAATTAAAGAGGTGTATTAAGGCCAGGCATTTGTGCATTAACAAAAAAGATACTTAACGTAGAAGAAAAGGGGCCGCGATAAGCGCCATTCAACAAGAGAATCACACAGAGGCTCAGCTTTAGAATGAGGAGAAAGTTCGAGGCTAACAGCAGCTGGAGGATATCATTAATCCACGGCCAAATGCCCCATTCTGGCCAAAGCTGAAAAGAGCTAAAGAAGTCAGGCTCCCTTTTAATCCAAAAGGGATATGGAACCTATCCAGATCTCATTACTTCTCTTTTATAACCCTTTTCTAGCCTCTTGACTACGAAAGCAAGAGGACGTACTCTCTGCGTGTGCAGGTGACCAACACGCATCTCGACCGCCGCTTTGATCACTTGGGCCCGTTCAGTGACACAGCCACAGTCAGGATCGCAGTGACAGATGTCGACGAGCCGCCGGTCTTTGGACGGAGCCATTACATCTTTGAGGTGGATGAGGACACGGTTCCCGGCAGCCCCATCGGCACGGTTACAGCCCGGGATCCAGACGCTGTCAATCACCTGGTCAAGTGAGTGAGAGCCGGGAGCTTTCTGAATTGCACCAACATCAATTGCTCAAACTTTCTGCAATTACCAAACTTTGCCAACTCAATGCTCATAACAAACTGAATTTTTATGTTAGAAAGAGGCCAGTAGGACACATGGCTTTGGAAAGGGGTGATGTTTGAGAATGCCCAGTTTTGGACTTTTTTTGTACAAAATATTTTTGGTCATGAAGTTAAATTTATTAAGATTTGCTATATACTCAATAAACTCACCAACCGTTTTTATGAAGAAATTTGTTCTTAAAACCCAGTTATGCAGTTTTCACTTACACAGCAATGACTTTGTGCAAAATGGGCTTTGTTCATTCTACAGTTCTTTAAATCATACTTTTAAATGTCTTATATACGGTACGTGGATCAGATATCCGTCCGATAATGACTCCAATAGCTGGATCGGGTATTGGTGGCATTGGGCCGCTCTATGGAGCAGATCTGCAAATGCGTGCACACTCAAATCATTATGCATCGGAGGTAGCATTGCGGTAAAGCTGGTCTATTGTTCGACATTCACGCTAATTCAATATCAATAAATATTGATATGGCAATGAGCAGAACAAGCAATGCAACAAATAACAATTCTAAAAGCAAATCGCTAGATTTTACTGTTTAATTTCCTTAACAACACCAGCTCTCGCTCACAAACTCTCCTGATGATTTTAGCGCCGCAGGATTAGGGATCGTCTCAAATTTGTTTAAAAGAAAAAATTTTGAGATATTATTTGAATGATAAATAATTTAGCCTATACATATGGGTGTGTAATTATTACATTGTTTTAGCTAGGAAAGTATTTAAGTCAAGTATTTCCTTAAGCATAACAGAATAATCTCAGTCATGTATTCAGACATTTTTAATGCATTATTTTCTGTTTTTGTTCAAAAAAATCTCAGAGACTATATCGGATTTGTATCGTAACAGCAGATATCCAAATTTACAATATCTGTATCGTATCAGTTTTAGATTTCACTAATAAACCATACCATCACTCTAAAGAAGGTGGATGAGATTCATAAAAATGAAAAATTTGCAAACTATTACACACATCAAAAAGCTGGTCTGTACTAATGCATTAATTCAACAATGTAGGTAAAATGCAATCTGTGCTTTTGGGAGCATTTATACTGGTGTGGCTGTGTTGCTTAGCTATTATGATGACAGTCAACCCAAATAAACACTCTTTGTTGCAAGCTTTTTCAGTTCGCCACTGACATTATTTGGTGATAATAAAACTGACAATTTTGGAGAATTCTTTCCACAAATGTTTTTAATTTGGTGATCATATAAGCCAGAAATGCGTAAGAGGGGATGCAATACTACCAGCTATGTATAAGTAAAAATATAAAGTATAAATCAGCTTTAAATCGCTAAATATGCCGGACGTGCATGGGACAAATGGAAGGAGCCATTAAAACTCAAGACATGGGCTGCTCCATCAAAACGGCTCTACGTGTCACTGTCTCTGCAATCCATCTCTCATAGGATTGTTGAGCCGATACTTTGGATAAATCGAATCCATCAGCAAGACTTTAAGCACACGTGCCTGTGTTCGCAGTTGTGTTTTCGTGTGTGTGTGTGTGTGTGTGTGCGTAACCGGGAGGAAAAGCAAATTATTCATGGGGTCTCTGCTGGTGATTTCCCAGTGGAAGTTGAGCAGGATGAATACAGACACTGTTTATCTGCACCATCCCCCCACCCCTTTGAATTCTTTCCAACTTCCATAAGTCACAAACTTGACATGAAAGAATCTGCATTGTTTTCTTTTTTCTTGTCCACACACACACAATGAGCAATTGTCTGAAATGCGGAGAGCTGTCGCTCGGCTTCTGTAATGCATGTCGTTTTCTGTTGCATATTTAAATGTCAGCAGAATATGTAAGTTGACATTGATAAATGGGTCTAATATGAAGGATTTCCTTTCCTTCCTTCCTGACAACAAAAGGAATAGAATAGTCGGAGTGATCAGCACTTGAGCTTGTTCAAATGAGACATATCAAAATGCCACCTTGCCACCCTGAATGTGATTGATTATTAAAAAGCAGTCACTCCCTGGTGAAAGAGATGGATGTCTAGTCGTAGCGACATGCCATTCCCAGCAAGAACATCATGGAAATGAGCAAACTAATAAATTATGAAGCACTCTAATTTTGGGATTACCTTTGTAATTACCTTTGTCCGACCATTTAGAGCTCTTTGCTTTGTTTCAACTATTATCAATAGGTGTGAACAGGAGCACATTAGCTCTCAATTAGCAAGTCAAACCATACACACTCTGACATTTTTGAATATTAATCAAGTGTCTAAGTGTTTGGCCGCATCCCAAGCACAGGCGCCGATCTGGATCATTAATGATTGCTGCATGATGAACCTTGCTCGCCTGCCACGGCGATGCGCCTTTAAACCTACAGCTCTGGATGCTTGGCTCTTCTGCCAGGCTATAATCGCTCGTCCTCGGCCATGCATTCATTACTGATGTTCTTGTGCGCAGATACACCATCGATCGGCACACAGACTTGGAAAGACTGTTTAACATCGACTCCAACAATGGCACCATCAGCACCCTGCAAGCCCTGGACCGGGAGACGTCCAAATGGCATAATATCTCCGTCCTTGCCACAGAAATCAGTGAGCGCAGATTTATCTTTTTTTCTCCCCTCTTCAGCCATGACAACCGAAATGAATGATATACAATTAACAGTAAAATACTTTCATGTATGCTTTAGAGGATGGGGGGGAAATCTATTCAATTATTAAAAATGAACAAAAGACAGCTGCAACCATGATTCGAGAGCTCAGCACAGTTTTGCTTTTGTTTTTTTTTCCACTTGCCAATAGAGAAATCCATTTCCCTAGGGTTCATCATTCTACTTCAATTTGGTGTCGAGGAAGAACACCCGGCTTGCAAAGAGGAAAATAACGTAGAGAACTACTAGTAACTCGAAAGCCTTTAACGATGACTTCCTTGAGCAATGAAAGTGAAATTATAATAGACCAAGCACACATAAATTTGGAAATAAACTGAAAAGTTTGACAAAAACAACAAGATTTTCTCATATTGTGCTATGTATAATTCCCATATTTGCTGTGGAAGCTGGTTTGCCAACAGCAGTGTGCGATATAGTAAAGTCCCAGTAACTGGACACTGAAAACATCTCATTTGTTGGCTCTGTATCAAAACACACTGGACGAGAAACAAAACACTGCTCATGAGGTGAAAGTGTAGAACATTGATCCTAAAGTGAGGATGTATAATTTATAAGGGATGAGCTGGGCAGGAATCGTAAAAAGGAGAAATAGTGGTCTATTGGTTAGGATCAGGGGCAGATTACGGTGTACATGGGCCCCTAGGCTACATGTTCTGTTAGGCCCGCCCCCGGATTATTTTAATGAATTGATATTTTTACTGGCCAATCAGGGCCCCCCTGGCAGGCTGGCACATGTCGGGGCTCCTAGGCTCAAGCCATATCTAGCCTGTGCGTTAATGTGTGCCTGGTTAGGATACTTGTCTCTGGATCAAGATGTCATGGGTTCGAATCCTGCCTCCAGCATTACCATCACTGGGTTTCTTAGCAAGACCCTTAACCCCAGGGAACCTGCCCTGGTATTAGGAAAATAGAAGTCGCATCTGCTAAATGCCATAAATGTAAATGTGTCAGTAAAGCAAGTAATTATAACAGAGCAAATTTGCCTAATACAGTGCATATTATGATTAGTAAATATTAGAGATGGGCCGATACCACTTTTTTTATGTCCGATACTGATACCGATATTGTAAATTTGGATATCTGCCGATACGGATACAAATCCGATTTTTAACATAAAATGTCTGAATACATTACTGAGACTATTGTTACGCTTAAAGAAATGCTTGATTTAAATACTGTTTTCCTACTAAAACAATGTAACAATAACACACCCATGTATATGCTAAATTATTTGTTCTCAAAAATTGTTTGTTTAGACATATAAATATTTCTTCTTTCTTATTGATTACACTAGAACATTATAAAATTGAAAAAAAAAATGATCAATTGAAAATGAAATACTGAAGTTTGTCATTTTTAACCAATTTGGCTTATAAAATGAGCTGCTTTCCCCGAGAACTACGTTGCCCACAGTGCTACGCGCGGCCCCCTTGGAGCCGCGTCACAATGAAACGCAGGATGCGCGTTCCAGAATAAACGATGGAAAATCTATGAGAAAATCTAAATAAACAGCAGAATTGTGAGTGGTTGTTGTGGTTATTTATTGGCTAAAATATGGTTTGTGTATGTAATAAAGGGGACATTTTCACTTAACTGTTTTGCGAGTGATGGCGCTCATGCTCGTGTTTACATCGCGAAAAATGTCATTTATGCGTTTATTTCTGTTTTAGTGCACGGAACGTCTCACAAATACTTTCACATACAGAGGGATCAGGTCTTGTCTTGATCACGCCACTGAAAACCTTTTGTGTCACTATTAAGCGTCCATGTGAAATACAAGCGGAGATCTAGCGAGTAAAATGAATTAAACCAAGCTTCTATTCTAGAAAAAAAATTGGATCAATGGTTTCAGCTCTACTTTACTGCAGTGCCACTTCCCATGCATAACGAATTAAGCATGCACGCATTTACAGATCGGCTCCATAGAACAGCCCGATGCCACTGATACCCGATCCAGCTGTTTGAGCCCATTATTGGACCGATACTGATCCACAAATTGGATTGGTTACACCTCTAGTAAATATTTAAGCTAAAAAACTAAATTGTTTGACTTTGATGATGTAGAAAGCAACAACACACTGATTCAGCAGACAATCGAAGACTAGAACTGTTGAAAGAAGAAAAACTGTAGAAAAGATGACCATTACTGTAAGTGTCTTCAGATGGTCTTCACAAGATGGTTTGGTGTTTAATTCAAAATGGACATGGAGTTCTGAGACTTAGTGTTTTAGTACTCAAGACCGGTCTCAAGACCAGTTTTTAAAAGTCTTGGTCTTGTCTCAGAATTGTCCGTGCCAAGACATGAACTTACCAGACATATTCATTCCTCTGTATGTGAAATTATTTCTGAGTAATTCTGTGCACAAAAATGTAAGTAATTATGTAATTATGTACATTAATGTAAACACGTTAGCGTGCGACTCCAATACGAAATGCCATCATGTGCAAAAATGTAGTTCTCTTCCAGAAAGGCCAAAAGCAGCTCATTTTATAGGCCAAAATGATTTCAAATCGGCTCAAAATTACCAAAAACCTTACTATTTCTTCATTTTCAATTGATCAGAATTTTTTTTTTTCCATTCTATAATGTTAGAGAGTAATCAATAGGGAAAAATGAATATTATTTGTTATCAAATACTGTATATACAAATATACATGTTTCTATATGAATATACATGTTTATTGTTGCTTAGGCGTTGCGTGTTCTTCTTATTTGTCATGTGGTGTAAAATATGCACTGGTCTGGTCTCGGTCTCAACTCGGTCTCACCCCGCCCTTGTCTCAGTCTTGTCTCAGCCCTTTAGAGTTTTGGTCTTGTCTTGATCTCGACACACTCTGGTCTTAGTCTTGTCTCAGTCTACTACGACTATGTCTTATGAATTTGTACCACAGAGTGAGAGATTTATTGGAGGAAAAGGAGAAGTAATAGTACATCTATTAAAATGTAATGACAGACAGCTGTGACTGATAGCGAAACTGGTCCACTTTATTTTGATTGCTGATGTAACTGCGGACAGCGGACTGACAGATTTTGAAGAGAAGACCATGCTGAATAAAATCATTACTGAACATTACGTTTATCCTTCTAGGATTTCATGATTTATAATGGCAGCTTAATGGTATACATTGTCCCTAATGAACTCTGTTCTCTGTTAATATTGTAATCCTAATGACAAGTGTAAAATCTTTAAAAAAAAAACAAAACTAAGACAACCCCCTTTAGTATCCATTATGGAAACCACCAGATATTTTACTAATGGCATCTAATGATTTTTTCATCAGGAATGAAGCATCTTTAATTGATCAGATCCAGACATGTCTCAGTGAATAGAGCTTTATATTATAAGAGATCAATGACCATACTATTAAAACTAACATAGAATTTATCAGAGGATAGTGATCGAATGGTTGACTGGCCAGTCAGTCACCATCTTGAAGCTTGTTTAGCATGCTTTTCACTTATTTAACACAAAAAGCTGAAAGCAAAAACACCCCAACACAAGCAGGAAGTAATAATGGCTTTATTTTTGGTTTTACAGCATCATCAGAGAAAAATGCCAGTCGCTGCTGATGTATACAGTTTCAGTCATTTTACTGCAGAAAAATGTATACCTCCGTCTGACCACATCTGTTTATACAACTCATCTCTCACATTACAGGTACTGCTCTTCAAACTAGAGTACCTGTGTTCATCAAAGTTCGAGACGTGAACGACAATGCTCCGGAATTTGCCATGTATTACGAGACATTTGTTTGTGAAAATGTCAAAGCCGGCCAGGTACGTTTATTACACCCAAATAAAAATCTTGGTTTAATCATTTCATTTGCAGAATGAACAGATCAAAATTTTGCAGCAAATGATAAATGTTTAATCTATTCCAGCTCATTCAAACGATAAGTGCTGTGGATACAGATGAGCCCCTTGTTGCACATAAGTTTGTGTTTAGTCTGAGCACAGTCAACCCAAACTTCACCATCTACGACAATGAAGGTGAGAGTCATGATGCCACTCAATACTGTGATTGATTAATAGACCAATAGTTGACCAATTATTATAATACAGCACCTCTATCTGTGTGACATACACATTTATTTCTCGGTATCAGATCACAAAAAACACATTCAGCATTAATTAAAAAGCCGGGATACGATCAACTAGGCTTTAAGCCAGAGAAAGCCGGCAACTTCCCAGCACTGATAACAGAGAAATGACCATTAATCGCAGGGATGTGGTTATTGTCGCTGTTGTTTGCTCTCCAGATAACACAGCTCGGATATTAACACGCAGAGGAGGCTTCAGCCGGCATGAGATGAGTTCTTACCTGCTACCTGTAGTGATCTCGGACAATGACTACCCCATCCAGAGCAGCACCAGCACACTGACTGTCCGGGTGTGCGCCTGCGACAGCCGCGGGAACGTCCAGACCTGCAGCACCGAAGCCCTGCTACTGTCGGCTGGCCTGAGCACTGGAGCCCTGGTGGCTATCTTACTCTGCATCATCATACTGCTCAGTGAGTGCTTCCTTGCGCTGTCACATACATTTCAGTCATCAAACACATGTCCACTTGAGTCCCACTTTATATGCTTCGGGAAGGAACATCTAGAACGAATGCAGATCTTCAATTCTTGATGAAATTCAACAAAATTGCAATTTCAGTAGAAAGTAGAAATTGGCAGTAGTTAGAGACAGGAATGCCATTAGAAGTGTCATTTGTTGTAGAGGCACTTTCTAAGAAATATGTGCCATTATACAGTTGTGTCTAATACTTGAGTAATTATACTTCGGCACTCTACAATTACACTTTATGTACTTGAAGCGAGTATTATCATTATGGGCATCTTTATGTCTGTACTTGAGTGCAGTTTTAATAACGTTGCACAATAGCGCATTTCTATTGACTACAGTTGTTCGACCTGGTGGGCGGAGCTTCTCAGATAGGAGGGTGGAGTTATTCAAATATACCCTACTGTGATGTGAAAGTAGGGGAGAAATCTAAACAGCTAGTTTAAGCACACAATTTCTGACTTTCTGACGTAAATTAATACTAACACAATTGACAATTTTTTCTCAAACTTACAGTGTGTGGAGAGGCAGTACAGACCCAAATGGATGTCCAAAGAACATACATAAGTGACTTTTTTCATCATTTGGGACCTTTAACTTTTACTGCAGTTATTTTTATTATAAGGAATCTTCATTTAAATAAGAGTCAAAAATAGGTTTCATGTAGTACACCACTGCTGTTATATCACACTGTATGATGTGCCATAACCATTTAGCTCGTCCACAGCCTAGGACCTTATCTCTGTGAACTGGCCGGAGGTGATGCAAGAACAAATTATGAAAGGAGAGATTAATTCAGAGACTAGAACTGCAGCTTTATCAACACACCCTCAACACACACACACACATGCCTCTAAAGGAGAAAAATGTACAGAAATTCTAACGCACCAAAACATGTCCTATGATTTTAAACGAGAACTGCATGTATTTATTAGCACGGGCCACTACGACATATATTCCACCAAATCCTTGCAAGAAACTGATGCAATACACAGGACATACACCCTACAAACCCACCTGTACCTGCTCATCCCCCCAAACACTGATTAGGCCATCCTTTAAGTGTGTCAGAGATATCTTAGTCTGTGCTGTCACACTGTGTTCTGACCTAGATCTGCTTTCTTCTTGATTAATGATGGAGTGGGAGCCTCTGTAAGATGGTAGTAAACCTCTCGGTCAGTTACTGGCTACTGCGACTCCCAACAACATAAGACCCCATAAACATGTTGCGTCAAATCTATGTTTTCAAGCTTTTATTACAGAACCAAAAATAATAGTAATAGCTGATAGTCTGTATATTATCATTCATTATCCTTAATAGAATTTTTTTTCTACTACCACAGCTATAGTCAGGCTTGGAGCTTAACAAAATCTGCTAAACAGATAAATGCTGCCAAACGCTAAAACAAATGCTGAAAATATCTGTTACATTTGAGCACATGAAGGTTACTCAGTTACCTCCAAGCTCTTTTGAAAGAAAATGCCATATAGCCTGATATTTTAGCAATCCCAGCAGCACTAGTGATACAGCACATACCAGAATGTGCATAATATCCATTTTTATAAATAATTTTTTTCCCCCTCGCTGTTATTTATTCATCCTCCCCCCGTTTAATTTCCCCCCAAACATTTTCTTCAGACCATCAAAAACTAGGGCGAAACTAGGGCACCCCATTAAGATGTTACTTTAGGTGATGCTTATAGAAAGTCTCTTTCCCCCCCTCTTGCTCCCTCTCTCTCTCCCCCATTTCTCTCTAAAAGTGCAACGGTGGGGAAAAAGAGCTTTCATTATTAAATGCTTGCAATTGACAGAAAGGCCTTTGTGTTCTTGCAAGCCCCTAAGTAGGTCGCATGTTCCTGCCCCGACATCAGAAAACACAGCTTTTACCTTCTTGTAAGTTAATGCGGTATGAACAAAACACTCTGCTCCGAACAGCGAGAATTCTTTCTAAGGCAAAGAGGCAAGCAGCAAGCACACGTGTGCTGTGCTTATATCTAGAGGCACATAAATAAGAAATTGGTTAAACTCTCACAGCCCCCCACACAACCAAACACAACTTCCAGCTCACCTGCAGCCATATTATCCGCTTCAGTACAGCTATACCGGTAACTGGGATTGTCCTAGAGATTTGCGCTTACAGGTCCCGGTTTACATACTTCTATCATTTCTAAATAACTGTTTTTGTGAACTTGTTGCCCTGTACAGTTTCAACAAAAAAAGGATCCAGCGCCTGCCAATTATCAAGCTCTTCATCCGATGAATTGGGTAATAGAGTGGGGGAAACATGAAAGGGGCGCAGGATAATGGTTCCCTAAGATTAGATCTGACAAACGCTGATTTAATGCGCTAGCTTAGTAGAGGAACATGGCAATAATGTATGCATGAACCTGATATGAATGTGAGTGTGTGTGCATATGCATGCATCAAGTATAATGAGCAACATTTTTCTCATATTTGTGACACGATGTAGTCAATGTCAACTCATTAGATTTAAAAGTCTCTTGCCATATACTCCATCTGTTGAGCTGCAGTAACTGTCACATATTTTATTGTTTTGCATGTCGAGCACAGCTTGGCCCATCTCTCTTCTCCTTCCCTCTCTCCGTCTCTCTCCCCATTCCTTCATTCCCGAGCAGACAGGTTATAGCAATGGAAGGTTGAACCTGAGCGTTTACGGCTCTTGAGCGCAATATCATGACATCTGCTCGTTACCCTCTCTCCATCGCTCCCTCGCTTCAGTCGTTCGTTCTGACGAGCTGTCTAATTCACCTCCGCAACCCACCACAGTCAGAGAGGGAGGGATGCATTGAGCCAGAACGAGAGCTTACCTCCACCTCCGACCTCCCCCCAGCCCCAAGAACAAGCCCTCCCCTCCCTTCACCTGCCCCGCCGCCCTCTGTACCGGCCAGCACTCAGCGTGCCGCCCCCCCACAGGGCTTCCTTCATAATTAACACCTGAGTGGGAGGTAGGGGCAATCGCTCCGTTTACCTGCTGAGAGAAGAGAGAGAGAGAGAGAGAGAGAGGAGGGGGAGAAGGAGTTGGCGCTGATCAGGAAAAACAAGCCGCAAACAGGAGCACCTGCTCTCTTTTCAGCCGTAGAATTCCCTTCCCACTCGTAAGCTCAAAAAAGTGCTGCTTTTTTCTAGCCGGAGTTCGACTCTCGGCCTCGTTCCACCCTTCGCTAAAGTTCAAACAAAATGCCCGATGAGGTTTAAGGGGAGAAGAAAAGAAACGGAAGATCTCTGACGGGCTGCCTCTGGTAAAGCCACATCACATGAGCTGTTTAAAAACCTTGAACATTCTATAATATGACATGAGCACGAAGAGAGAGAGAGAGAGTGAGGGGGAAAGAGAGGGCGAGAGGCAGGAAAAAGCAGAATAAAGCATTCCCCCCCCCTTCTTTTTTTCTTGCTGAATCTTTAATACTGTGAGGTGATCGCCCCAGGCAGTACTAAGTCTTTATCAGCAACAGTGTGTGGCTCTCCGTGCTCTATTCATGAGGATCTTAAGCGTATGACACCTTTTGAAACACACTCCTCTGCATCTTCTGCTAAGCCCTCTGCAGTGTTATGCGGTGCTCGTTCCATTCTTATCTCCTTGCTTTGCCTTAGCCAACCGGCAGCACTGCCTTCTCTGGCTCTCTAGCACCCCCTTTCTTTCATGTGCTGTAACTGGTCTTACTGTAAACTACTGCTCCTAGAAGGTAGATGCTCCTTCCCTCTTTTCCACATGACCTTGTGAATGCACATTTTCCACGCTCGTAGGGCTGCTACTAACAAAAGTTTTTTCTGTTGATTATCTATCAATTATTCGATTCATCAAAACAATTAATATTCTGACACAGATATTGATATTAACTATGTTCTTTTAAGTTAGATC
The DNA here is from genome assembly GCA_032718565.1 of Distichodus sexfasciatus. Classification (NCBI taxonomy): domain Eukaryota; kingdom Metazoa; phylum Chordata; class Actinopteri; order Characiformes; family Distichodontidae; genus Distichodus; species Distichodus sexfasciatus. The sequence goes on along the minus strand of JAVGVS010000021.1, from coordinate 2,990,665 downwards.
TTTAATTATACTGATCACAATTCATTCATTCATTCATTTTCCAAACCCATTAATCCCAAATGGGGTAGCGGAGGAAACACGGCAGGGCACACACTCACACAATCACACTCTCATTCAAACTTTACAAGGCCAATTTAGAGTCACCAATTAACCTATATTGCATGCTGTTGGACTGTGGGAGAAAACCAGAGAGAAACCCAGGCGAACACAGGGAGAGCATGCAAACTCCACTACGGCCGACCCGCGTCTCAAACCCAGGACCTTCTCGTTGTGTGGCAGCTGGCCTAACCACTGTGCCACCGTGCCACTCCCTGATCACAATTATCCTTTCAAATGTTACCTACTGTATTTATGGCATTTGCTGCACAAATCAAATAATGTTAAAATAATATCATAAATAGATATTTTATAATAGTCTCAGAATGAGCAATTTGCAAGAATACACTACACTTGAGGGACAATTTCCCAGTCTAAGATTAAGCCAAGTCCTAGATTAACTTTGACTTTCAGTGGTAAATATCCAATGGTACTGAAATTTTAGTCCAAGACTAGGCTTAGTCCATGTTCAAGAAACAACCCCCAAATCTCTTCAGCAACCGAGTAAAACTTTAAGGGCTGGTTTCCTGGACATGGTTTAAGCCTAGTCTTGGACTAAATTGCAGATACAATGGAGATTTACAACTGAATTTCAAAGATAGTCTAGGTTTAGGCTTAATCATTGTCTGTGAAACTTGTACTGAGGGCTGGTTTCCTGAACATTAATTAAACCTAGTCTTGGACTATATTGTAGATACAATGGAAATTCACCACTAAAATGCAAAGACAGTCCAGGCTTAGGCTTAGTCATTTTCTGGGAAACTGACCCTAAAAGTTAAAAAATGTGTCGACTAAAGTCAATAATTTATGACCGGAGTCACAAGGGACCAATAGCATTCAATGTAGCACTGATATATGGAATATATTAAAGAAATAATTTTTGTAACATTTTAGAAATCACAATGTTGAACTCATTTTAAAAATGATGCCTCGGTTTACATATCGTGTTGAAACTTTGAGAACTTACGGCAGCCTTATTTCCTTTTGTATCGAACATTGTCCCTCAGGTCACTCTCTCAATGAATGTCACTCCCCGCTTTCAATCACAGCATTTTCTCTCTTTCACACTCTTTCTCTCTTGTTGCTATAGTAATCTTACTGGATCTGTTTTTCTCTCCCCACTCCATATTCACCACTCGGCCTGCTCTGCCTCCCTTTCACACACAGACTGCTTAGGGAACGTAAACCATTGTTTATTTTGACTGTCGCCATAGAGATTGCAAGGTTTTGTTTGTCTGTCCCCCTCTTCCATCTCCACAGTGATCGTGGTCCTGTTTGCGGCGCTGCGGAGGCAGAAGAAGAAAGAGCCTCTGATAATTTCCAAAGAGGATGTGAGGGACAACGTGGTGAGCTACAACGACGAAGGCGGAGGCGAGGAGGACACGCAGGCCTTTGACATCGGCACCCTGCGCAACCCCGAGGTCATCGACACCAACAAAATGAGGCGCGACATCATCCCCGAAATGCTGTTCCCCTTCCGACGCGTTTCCCCCATAAAAGACAACACGGACGTGAGGGACTTCATTAATGGACGCCTTCAAGAGAACGACTCGGACCCCACGGCGCCACCGTATGACTCGTTGGCCACCTACGCCTACGAGGGCAACGGCTCACTCGCCGAGTCACTCAGCTCGCTGGAGTCGGCAGCGACGGAGGGGGACCAGGACTTCGATTATCTCAGCCACTGGGGGCCACCATTCAAAAAATTGGCTGACATGTATATAGGCAAAGATGTGCAGAGAGAGACTTAAAGCCAAGCTGTAACACTGTACTGTGTATTCCGACTCGTACCACTCTATACATCCACTCCACACCCACGCAAAGCCCACTCTTTTACTCAGCTGTATAATCCAGTTAAAATCTAAGAAGACTTGAAAATCATTCTCAATAACTGGGGACAATTTACAGACATTCCCTTTGCCCCTCCTCTACATTCCACTAGTATTTCTTCTTCTTCTTCTTCTCTCCCTCATTCTCTCTCTCTCTCTCTTTTTTATTCAGTAAAGATGCCTTCAAAGTTTAGGAATTTGTTGTGATCGATGGTGTGAAAATGTGTTTTGTATTTACGAACAGTGATAGCAGCTTTCTATACTATTGATGTTTATTGCTAAATAAATGGATGAAAAACGATCTGGTTACTAGCTTAGCTTTTATTGCCAACCATGTCTGAAATAGTTAAATGTATAATATGTTTTACAATTATGAGCAATGTAATGAACTATTTGGTATCTTTGTTTAAGAGGAAGTGTTCCAGTGAAAGGTTTGTATGGGTTTCTGTCAAACTGTGCATTCATCACAGCACATTGAATTAGCTCTGTAAAACGAAAAGTGTGCTACTGTAGAATACCAGCCATAATCTCCATGTTGTTTGAATGCTGTCATATTGTTTTATACTGTATTTATATTTTTATACTTATTTTGATAATAAAGTTGGAAAATCCCTAGTGTGTTACAGACTGTGGCTGACAAACGTGCATATTGATATCCCAGTCTTCAGCACTGCAACAAAACTGTTGAAGGCTGTCTTTTCTCTTGAGCAAAAAAACGTCAGTATTGTGTGCCACTTGCCCATAGTAACCCACTTTACCGTTTGACCTTCAATAGAGCAAAAACAAGATTTCATCCGACAGAGTAACTGTTAACATCATTTCCTGACACCATGATATTTCTCGTTTTCAGTAAGCTTTCCTCCTCTCCTGAAGATGATGTGTAAGACTGCTGACCTTGAGCCTCTTTCAGGTGAAGCAACAAACAGAAATCTCCAGAAATTCAATTTTTATTACAAAAAGAAATAAATGCATGTTGTCAGGAAAACAATATCCCTCAAGCATCCAGGCAGGTTTTAGGGCTATAACTTGAAATTGTTTTACGCATTTATTTATTTGTATGAATGCATCTACTGTTGATTTGATTTCCTTCGTAAGTGTCTGTGGAAGTCGGTACCTATAATTTCTCCATTAAATTGAAAAACCAAGTTACGCCGTGGAAGAACATGATAAAAATTGTAATTTCGCAAAGACAATAAGAAATGTTAAATTGCTGAGAAAAGCAAAAGTTAAAATGAAGGCATTTTGTGCTTATACCGGCACAAGGAGGGTTACCTATTCATTCCTTTGGAAGAAATTGTTTCATCACCCTCTAATGCATTGCTCAACGCTGTATGTCCCAGGATGCTTACCAAATGGTGCGGCTTCAATTTGCACTTCAGAAATACATGAAAATGTGCAGTGTTTGCAAGAAAAAGTTTGTCTTGAAAGAGAAGGAGGCAGTGGAAAAAGCAGCGTTTTCACAAATGCTTAAAAAAAGAGTTAAAAGTGGTCTGGACAACTTGAGACTAGTGGTCAAAAATATTTTCATCTACAGGACCATATTAGTTATTCTAGTCATTAGCACATGACGGCGGGGAATGACACTAAGATTAAGAACAAAAAATATAAGGAAAGACAAACCCGTCAATTAAAAAAAAAAAACTAATAAGAGGTGATGTATTTCATTTTACTTACTCAGTAGAACATTTACTAGATTGCAGATTATTATTATTATTATTATTATTATTATTATTAAAATCTTTAGACAGTTAATGGGTTCTGTGAAATACAGACAGTCATAAAAACATTTTTCAGCCATGCCTTTTACAGAGGTGGCCAGCAGTATATTTTGCAATTGGGACTCACAGTAAATCTCATCTGTATATATTTTTCCTATGAGGTGTGGGGGAGATAAGCTACAACCAACATTCTATTTATGACCTGATTCTAATGTGTGGTGTAAATCTGCTCTGCTACCTGCAGTGAAATATCAACAGTAAATATGCTGAGGATTTTATCAGCAGCCCTTGATTGTCTTTTTTTAGGATTATAGACTTTTCTTTTTTCAGACACTGTATTGACTGGGGTTTGTCCACAGTGGTTTCACGTTTCTCATCTTACCAACTGATATAGTGCTGTTAATGTTCATACACACATACATAATTTAACCACTGTATGGGGGGGGTGGCTTTGGAAGGGGGCAGAAATAGAAGAGATCCATTACAACAGTGTTATGAATCATGTCATTACTAATTCATGGACCCAAACTGTTGTGACAATCCTGAAGAAAGTTAACTGTACACATATTAAAGTTTGCTGTGTTGTGCATATAGCAATAAAAAATCAGGCAATGTTGAAATGTTGAAAAGTTAAAACCACGCTTGCCATCTGTCAGCTTACTGCAGACTGAGCATTTACATTTCTTGAAGTTTGCCATCACTGTGTCTGGTCACTGAAAGGGTTATAGTTGTATCTACAGTATATTTGTTTTAATAGCACGCCGCCGTGCTCAGATTTCTTCGAATGAAGCGTACTGAGGCATGCAGCACATAGCACAGCAAGGAACGCAGTACTCGTTTCCATATCTCAGGGAGCCGAGGTTACGTAAGTAACCGAGTACGTTCCCTGTCAATATTCCACTCGTACTGTGTTGTAAGACGCTGTATGGGAATCAGTACAATCACGCCGTGCTATGATGGGGAACGACTCAAACATGACACCTGTGGGGAACCCAGGGGAGTGCAAAAATACAGCAAGCACAGGGTGAGCCTTGGGTGGCTTGGGTGTCGTCCCAGTTGGCGCCCTAAGACGGGCCCGAGAGAGTAGGGACTTGAACAATATTGGTCAAGTAACCCTCAAGACCACTCAGTCAGTCTAAGTGACGGACTAAGCCGAAAGGACTCTGGACTGCAGAGCGGGGACGTCCAGGTTGTAAAACCTGACAAATGTGGATGGTGAGGACCAGCCAGCCGCCACATAAATCTCTGAGATGGAGACCCCGCTGGACCACGCCCAGGAAAAGGCACTGCCTCTGGTGGAGTGGACTCTGACTCCAATGGGGCACTGCAACCCCAAGGAGGAGTAAGCCAAAGCAATGGCCTCCACTATCCAACTGGAAAGCCTCTGCTTCGTAACCGGGCGACCTTTAGCGCGGCTACAGAAGCCAACAAAAAGCTGTTCTGAACTCCTGAACAAGGCAGAATGCTCGATGTATGCCCTTAAGGCCCTGACGGGGCAGAGCAGGCACAGGTCCTGGTCATCCGACGAGGCGGGCAGGGCGGAAAGCACTACCACCTGGGCTCTGAACGGAGTTGAGAGCACCTTAGGTACATAACCCAGCCTTGGTTTCAGGACGACTCTGGAGTCATCAGGCCTGACTTCCAGACAAGACGGGTTGACAGAGAGAGCCTGCAGATTTCCTACCCGCTTAACCGATGCCAGTGCTAAGAGCAGGGCGGTCTTAAAGCGATCTCAAGCTCGAGGAGTGCAGTGGTTTGAAAGGGGGGCCCTTCAGGGCCCTCAGTACGGTAGACAAGTCCCAAGAGGGAACTGTGCGAGGACGCGGAGGGTTCAGCCTCCTGGCGCCTCACAAAAACTGAATCACCGCACTGTGCCTGCCAACCGAGCAACCAGTGATAGGGGCGTGAAAGGCCGCTATAGCTGAAGCATAAACCTTGATGGTCAAAGGAGAACACTGCTTATCCAGCAACTCCTGCAGGAATGAAAGAACCACTGACACCTCGGAGGTGACCGGATCAATGTCACGGTCTCGACACCAAGCCAAGAAAAGGGACCATTTCAAAGCATAGAGACGCCGGGTGGACGGGGCTCTAGCTTCAGTTATAGTGTTCAGGACACGCTCCGGGAGGTCCAGAGACTCCCATTGAGCGGCCATACGTGAAGGGCCCATAACTCGGGCCGTGGATTCCACAGCAAGCCGTTCGCTTGAGAGAGGAGGTCCTGCCTCAAGGGAATGGGCCACAGGGCTGCCTTGAGCAGCTGGAATAACTCCGACACCCACGGCTGTTTCCTCCAGAAGGGCCACCAGGAGAAGCTTGTGTCTGCGTTCCCTGACTTGTCTGAGTACCTGTGGTAGCAGAGCGACTGGAGGGAACACATAGAGCGGAATGTCTGGCCATTCGTGGGCCAGGGCATCCGTGCTTCTTGTGGAGTAAAGCGGGCAATGAGAGTTGCCTTTGGAGGCAAAGAGATCTACTCAAGCCTTGCCAAAGATTTCCCAAATCCTCTGAACCGTGAGGGGGTGGAGTGTCCACTCTTCCGAGGAGATGTTGTTCCTTGACAACATGTCTGCCCCTTGGTTCAGTTTGCCCGGCACATGCGTCGCCTTTAGTGAGCGCAGGTCGGCCTGGGCCCAAACCAGAAGGCATTTCGCAAGCATGTAAAGGCGCTTCGAGACGATGCCATCCTGGTGGTTCACATGTGACACCACGGACCTGCTGTCTGAGTGCACCAACACGTGGTGTCCCCTTAACTCCGGCAGGAAGAATTGACAGGCACGGCACACTGCCAGCATCGCCAGGCAGTTGATGTGCAGTCCCGCCTCCTCCTTGGACCAGAGGCCGGAGGCCGGTTTGCCCTTGCACAGCGCTCCCCAACCCTTGTTGGAAGCGTCTGTCGAGACAACCTTCCTCCTGTGCGCCGTGTCTAAGCGCACCCCTTGGGCTAGCCAGAGAGGGTCCCTCCAATGGCTCAGGGCTGTAACACAGGCCCGAGTTACCGTTATGCGGTGGTGACCGTGGTGCCACGCCGTGAACGGAACCCTCCGCTTCAGCCAGAACTGGATGGGTCGCATGTGGAGCAGACCCAACTGGAGGACTGGCGAAGCCGCTGCCATGAGGCCCATCATTATCTGAAAGGCCTTGAGTGGGTGCGAGGTCCCTTCCACAAAGGAGGAATTGACTTGGCTCGCTCCGCCGAGACGTTTGCCGTCATGCGCACAGAGTTGATCACTATCCCCAGGAACAAAACCCGTTGGCTGGGAGGTAGAACGCTCTTGGCGAAATTGACCCTGAGCCCCAGGCAATTCAAGTGGCTGAGAAGAAGGGCATGGTGCGACAAAGAGGCTGCCTCTGACTGGGCCAAAATGAGCCAGTCGTCGAGGTACTTGAGGATGCAGTTTATCTGTGGATATCTGTGGTAGGCGGAAGAGGAAAATTGCTCTTTTTGTGAGAAAGTGTGTTTTTTATTTTTATGTCCGCTATCACTGCGGTCGGACGCCCGGGCGCATAATTGGGCCTGTGGGGAGCCGAAGACACACTCTCCTCTGCACCCAGCGACGAACGAGAAGACGCTTGCGGGGTGGTCCGGCCGTAGTGAGACTCAAGCCCCTCCTCTTCCTGCCTAGACGTTGGGCAGGGGACCCATGCGCTGTGGGAAGGGGAACCGCCTCGCAGCGCGAGAACGTCCTCTCTCATGGCGCTCCCTGTGTGGTTCAGAAGCGGCTGGGGAAAGCGCAGCGGGCTGCTGAGTTGACGCAGGCCTGGGGCGACTGGCAGCAGACGAAGCACTGCAGTGTTTTGGTAGGAAGTGTCGCATTGCCTGAGACGACTTCTGACCTCTGTGAAACACTCGGCGAACCCCTCCACAGCTGCTCCCTGGAGGACCGCCATGGAGTGCAGAGCTGAAGCAGCTTGACTGGCAGCCACATAAGCGCGTCCAGCAAGCGCTGAAGTGGATCTGCAGGGCTTCGAGGGATGGCTTGCCCTTGCCTTCCATCCAATGGCCGTGGGCTGGCAGAGATGCATGGCCATGAACTCATCCGGAGGAGGCAGGTGGTCGTATCCTTTCTCCTCAGCGCCGTCCAAGGAGGAGAGCGCGGTAGAGGAGGAAGTCCGGATACGAGAGGAGTAGAGGACACGCCACAATTTGGTGAGCTCCTCATGGACCTCGGGGAAGAAAGGGGACGAGCGCTGGTGGGGGCCTGCTGGTGACCCGGGAGGAACCACTCGTCCAGCCTGCTTCGAGATGGCTCTTCTGGCGGAGACCAGTCAAGCCCGAGCTCACCGACAGCCTTTGTTAAGATGCAGATGAGTTCCTCATCCGTCTTGGGCCTTGCGCTGCGAGAAGTTGACGGCGGCAAGCGGGCGGGGTCAGACCCGGAGCCCGCGAACTCTTCCGCGTCAGACGCCACCAGGGAACGGCTGTCCATCTCCTCGTCACTTCCCCCAAACGAGATCATGTCGCTCGCAGCCGCGGAGGGACGCTGATCGGGCTGGGAGAAGAGGACGGGCGAAGCTCTGCTTGGAGGAGATGGCGAGGCACGCGCTGAGCCGGCGGGCGCTTGTCAACCTCCGAATGCTCAGCAACTCTGCCCTGCCGTTTCTTCCTCACAGATCCCTGGGAAGAGGCAGACGGGAGGGCTCGAGGGGCGGAGTCGCTCTCTGAAAAGAAAGTGATCCGCGAGCGTAAAACGGCGAAGCTGAAAGCCTCGCAGTGTGGGCAGTCAGCCGCGCTGAGCGCAGCATTGGCGTGGGGCTTCCCCAGGCAGGCTACGCACTCAGCATGGCCGTCGTCGGCACGCAGGGGAATCCCACACGTCACACAACGACGACGGGGCATTTAAAAATGCTGTTCGCTCTTTTAGAAGAAAAAATAAGCTCTTTAGAAATCGCCGGATAGCGGCAGGGGAAAACGAAAGTAAAACAGCGAATGCCGGTTTTCCAGTTGCGAAGCACGATCGACGGCGTTCAGTGAGAGAATCAGCAAGGAAATCTCCGTAGCTGAAGAGAAGAAATCTGAGCACGGCGGCGGAATGGCCGCTTATATAGAGCCAGTTAGCCCCGCCCATGCAAATGCTGGGCGCTGGCGAAGCGGCACGGCCATTGGCTCGCTCAATTTCGCCGCCGAGTCATTGGTTCGTTTTTATTACTTTGAACGAACCAATCGACGTGCAGTTTCACTGCATGATTGAAAAACGCTTCAGTCAAGGAGAAAAAAGAGAGTTTTTCCCATACAGCATCTTACGACGGAGTACGAGTGGAATATTGACAGGGAACATTACAGCACACCTCTAAGGAACAGTAAGAGCCAAAGGACAAATATGGTCAACAAACAATGTGAAATGAATAAATTAGCTGCTTTTATCTCTAAATCTTATATCAGGGGATGGAACACTACTGATGCAAAAGTTGGAATCCTTCGACATTGGGGCAGTTGGTAATGTACCATTAGGGAGTTGCCCTTGTGATAGGAGGATCACTGCTAAGGGTACCACTGACGTGCCCCTGAGCAAAGTACTGTCCCCAAGTAGTGCTCCTCGGGCGCTGCCAAAAAGCTGCCCGCTACTTATTCATGGATTTAAATGCAGAGGTCACATTTCGTTGTGGTGCACGGTGTGCTGTGCTGTGCTGTGTTGACAGCAGCAGTTAGTAGCATCACGTTTGCTCGGTGATCGGAAGGTACTGTTCACAATGACAAGTAATTGCTTACTTTCACTTTCACATGGCGTGGATAGGTTCAGGTGTTTTCCTGATTGCTCAGCGCAAACTTTTCTATTTAGTGTTTTATGCTCTTTTTTATCATTGTTTTATGGTCATTATCACAGTGTCTTTAGTACTCAGAGGTCTGCATTTCACTACATGTTGTACTTGTTTAACTATGTAGGCAGCAAGTAAAGAATCATCGGAAATTCCTTTTTAAAAATAAATTCTTCTTCACCAGTGTTGAGTTATGGTGGTATAGCTTTATGGGGGAAAAAGGGTCACAACATCAAACTATAATTATATAAAAGTTACTTTCTGATCCTAGATCATTTTTCAAAATGTATCAGTATACATTAGGAAGTTGATATACCAACCAGTAAATAAATAAATAAATAAATAAATAAATAAATAAATAAATGTTGTGCTACCATTACATTCGGTCAGTATAACAAGGAAGCACACACAATACATCAGCTTCCAATTAGTGAGGAAAATACTGTTTACCAAAATACATCATGTCTTTCTAGACATAAACAGTACGGTAGGACAAATTTTCAGCTTTAGGTCTAAAATAAAATGAACTTATTGCCCTCACATAACAATAGACTGGAGGCAAAGACTAAGTGGAAGATCACTAGTTGGAGGGAATGATGCTTCAAAGCTGAAGCTGTGGTATGAGCGAGGTCACATTATGACCTGTTAGAGCAGAATCTGCAAAGCAAAACGTCAATGCTGAACTCGATGTGACCACATCTTAGACACGCTGCCAATGAACTGTAGCAATGCAAATGTAAGAGTTGATGAAGCCTGCATGTCACAACGGTGCTATTAGAAAGTCAGAAGTACTCATGGTATTACCTCTGAGAGCTAAAGGTAATCTAAAAAGAGGAACAGAACTGTGTTTATAAGGGCAGTCATTGGAACAATCACTCATGTGATCATTTGAGCCATCATTCATCTGAAACATTTGTTTTAAGGTACTTTGAGTCTCTAACAGACCGATGCATGAGACTCGAGAATCTTCTCAGATAATAGCAACAGTAAAACTTCTTCCATCATAAATTTCATGTCTAATTGGGATCGTTTGTCTTTGATAATGTTTTAAATGAAGCTTAATGACACTGAACAGCAGACAGTGTCACATTAAAAGCCCTTAAAATGCATGCGGAGCCCTAATTTATTTCTCAATCAGAACTGGGAAAATGTGACACGCAGTGCCACCATTAGTCTGCCATAGCATAAAAGTGGCTTTCAAAGTCATGACTTTTTGATTTCTCTGGATATTCACCACCAACAGGGCAAGACTGACGCAAAGCACGGCTTCCTGTAGAGGTGGAAACAGTTTAATCACAGCTTTTAGAGTGGGTAGGGGACCGGGCATCACACAGCGAGCTATTTGCAGAGAGCAATGACCCATGCACTGCAATGAACTGTGGGAAATGTCTCATGTCCTGAGGGACACGGCGGGGGTTGCCTCGGCAACGTGATGGGAAAGATTCACACATGCATCAATCAGGCAAATCGTAGGGGATGATCACAGGGATCGCAGCAACGAGAAGCTCTTGGGGCTTTTGCTCTCGAGAGGCGTTGTAAACTTCTGCACATGTGGGACATGTAATAAAGCTTGAAAGTCCTCCAGTTATTGCTACGTTTGCAGTTCAGGAGATGGCTGCTGGCAGGAGGTCGAACGGTCAATCTTCCCAATGCTGTCAATTACCCTTTCGTTTTACAGGACTTTCGAGACCTGATCAGAGATAAGCTTTCAAATCAAGAATCTGCTCTTACTGTCTTCAACACAGCGAGGGACTGTTGAGTCAGCAGAAAATGATGCGTGTGAAGAACATACCTCCTTTGCATTCACTGGCCCCTTTTGGCTGTGTCAGCGCTCTCATTAAACACACAAGTGCGTGGGTACAACATTCCAAGTTGCGTTATGATCAACCAAATTCAGCGTTGATCTCTGGCCACTAAGGTACAGTATTTCTTTGTTATTTCACACATTTTCTAAAAGAGGAACCTCAGCACTGGCTGTCTCTATGGACTTCTTCCCTTCCCTCAGGCCTCAGCTTCGGAAAAGGTGAAGAATTATTCACTTCCTAGTTGTTATAAGAGCAGGACCTATTCTGCTGATTGTAAATAATCCATAATAACTACACTGAATAGCCATAACATTATGACTAAATTATGGCCTAATTGCAGTCGCTCGTAACTGTAGTTGTATGGTTTGTTTAGAAGACATTTAGAACAAATGTAAATCTCTTTTGCTAGATTGCAAACATTTACTCTTTTCTAATAGCTAAAGCTCACTTCTGCTAGAGCAGCTAAGATCATCACGAGATGTCAGCACGACATCATCACATGTTAACAAAAGTTGCATTAGCAGGGTCGCCAACTCTCACGCATCTGGCGGGACACTCACGCATTAAGCATCAATCTCATGCTCAAGCAGGAAATCATACGCCAATTCTAACCATTTTCTACAATTGTTTACTCATATGCTGAGTTAATTACTAGACTAGACAAGAAAATTATTTCCAAATTACAAGAAACAAGCTCTAGTCAAAAATGGGCTCTAAACTCCACTGCATTCATTGGCTGCAGGTAATCTGTCTCGTGCGTTATCTATGCACTTTTCTCTGATTGTTGATTCGCTGAAAATATTTTCGGCCATTCGTCAGTTACGTCCGTCATCTTTGGTATGAAGCTGTTCAAAGCCAGTAGGACAGAGGTAAAGGCTCGGTGTGAAATTGACAGAAACAGCATTACCGTACATACAAATGATAATGTTCAATTATACCCTCTGTAAATGTGTATATTTCAGGCACTTATGTTCATCAGACTTGTAAATAACATTAACTAGCTAGCTTGTTTATCACCAACAACAGCCAGGTCTTACTACCTCCAAACTCATCTCTGCTTACTGCTTTGCTGTCTCTGTTTCGTCCAAGGAAATCCATTATAGCCATTTACAGAATTCATTCAATAATACTGTGGTTAGTGTAACATCTTTGCTTTCGTATGTTACCATACTAAACACAAATACAGGGGAAAGTGCAAAAGTGATACCCATGAACAGTTCACTTGCAATGTTCAGACACATGCATTCTCATTGCACTGCTTTCAAAGTTGAACATGGGCTAAGACAAGCACACTGACTTGCCTGCAAATATGCATTAGGGTTCGATGACCCTGTGTTATGAGACAGGAATGTTCCTTCTCCGACCACTGTATTTACAATCTTGTGCCAAAGAAGCCTGTATGTCTCAGCTCATCACAGACGGGGTAACATTTGTTGCCCTCACGTGCCAGTAAGCCTTGGGCACCCAACACCCTGTCAGCAGTTTGTGGGCTGTCCCCCCTGGGACCACTGTCAGCAAGTACCCTCCCCACAGTCACCTCAAGTCTTTTGCCTGTCCATTTCTCCTGCATCCAGCATCTTGGTTACAAGAATAACCCACCTACCTGCTCAACACCCAGTATATCCCAGATATTATTGTTTTAAGTCTTTAATCAATGTCAACACACGGCTAGCAATTAGCCCACTAGTTTTACTGATGTCCTGCGTCATAACATTTCATAACATTCTATCCGCTTACTTGAGAAATAAGCACATAGGGCAATTGTCTTAATCAGAGCGCTGTGAAACCTTATTTCATATTCTCAAGGAAAAAATACATAAAATGCACTAATGCCATGATTCACAGAAAGTTCTATATTTTGACCGAAATCTAGCAGTGAAAGCTATCTAATCTTGCTTGAAAATTTTTCAACCAGTTGTTGGCAAACATCATTTGCTGCATGTGTGGTGAAAATAAGCTTTTTTTCACAATTTTGACAAGCTGCATTTGCACTGCTGCAAACTGGCATACAACAAAAATAGCAAACAAAAATTAATGCTAGAGAGGTGGGCAAAGTAGCTAACTTCATTATTTACAGATACCACTAGTCAAAGTTACTCCAAGACAAGTGAAATTCGTACAGTCAAATCTTTACTTAAGTTAAAGTACTGAAATACTTGCTTTGAAAATACTTACGTTTTAAAAGTGCATCTTCTTTCACCACATTGTTGCATTATTGCCACAAGACTTACAATACCTATTGCCTCTGACTAGCTTATAGAACCGGTAGAATAATTGAAAGACTACACACAATCACAAAACAGCATGGTAGTGTATATAAGTTAAATAGGAGGACAGTTCAATAGCTGTAAATTCAGCCTGCTCGGAAAATAAAATTAAAATTTCCACCTGCTTAAAACCCAGGTCTAAACCTCTAGTGTGACTTTTCAACAGCAACAATGTTTTAGGCAATACAAAAAATGGCAGAACTGTCTGAACTTGGCTTCATAGTTACGTAACCTTACTGATTACTGATAGGCTGTCACCTGCTCAAAAAACAATGACATTTTAGAAAAGGAGAAATAACATCCACTTTATCCACAGATTTAAAAGTAACGAGAGCCTTGATAGAAATGTAGTGAAGTGAAAATCATGTTTCCAAAAAATACTACTCAAGTGAAGTACAGATGCTGAAAAACTGTACTTAAGTACAGTCCTCAAGTAAATGTACATTGTTACATTGTTACATAATCTTATAGGAACATCTATAAGAGGGTAGCTCCGGTTTTCTAGCAGCTACTTCTTCTTTTTCTTCTTCGTCTTTCTAATTAACAAATTAAATAGCAATTGGCTGGCTAGCATAGAGGACAATTTTACTCTCATCGAGGCATTACTTTAAATAAAAATCACAGAATGTTTGTAGATCTAACTTCTCAGTAGAATATTCAATTACGTACTACCCATAGCAAGAGCTTATGTTTAATAATTGATGGTAACTGATAATCTTGGGGAAAATATGTGGAATATAAATGTTTAAAAAAAGTGGAACTGATGCTCAACATATGCCTTAAACACATGCACATACACACACACCAGCATATATGAATGAAAGCTCATAAGCTTCTTAGGGTCATGGCACAGACTGTAAACAGGCACTTCAGTGCCGACTCCAGGGTGTGTAAGGAGAGAAACACAGGCTGCTTGGACAATTAATCATTTGAGTCATGCCGCCCTACAGTCCCCACGGATGCGCTCATTGCTTTTAAAATCTATCTTAAAAAGCAGCCTGGCTCTCCGGGGAGGTTGAGGGTAATAGTGGGGCAGAGGCTCTGGAGGTGCCTGGCTATGAGGATAGCAGCCTAACAAGCTGTGGAGGGCACTGACGGGATACACTGTGTTGATGTTGTGGTGCTGGGGGACTCCGAACCAATTTGGGATAACAGTTTGATATATTGTCAAGTCCTCTGAAAACTCTTGCATTTATGTGTATATAGCTTCTTCATTCCACTTTGGCACTTAGTGGCCATGTTGCGTGTGCATAGTAGGCCTGTCAGGGTCTTAAGTAATTCATTTGAAAGGCAACGTAGGACTAAATGCAGCCGGGATGGTACAGTGTCTTAAAAGTTACGCCATCGGTGGAGAAACACGCCATTACAATCCGATATTATGACCATTACCTAGCATAATTCATGAACGTGCTTCACTCCATAAAAGCCTGTCCTACAGTACGTATAATCTAATTTACAGAGGACTTGGCACTTACTCCCTGAAAGCAGACACTTGTACCAGTGGAGGGGGGGGGAAAGAAAGTGCTCAGTGTTTCCATTAAACCTCCTACTGGGGAGTTTTCCAAAGACAGAGAGTCTGAAACTTTGCCAGATGATCTTCTGTACTATCTGCCATTGTGAGTCTACGTTGAGAAGGATCTGAGCTTATCAACGTCAAAAACATTAATTTTGCCGTCAATATTTCACATGTGACTGCCTCATTGTGATGACAAGAGGCTTAGAAAGTGCAACCTCAAACACAAGACCTTGGGGCCGGTTTGCTCCTCCTTCTCTTTCTCAAACCCACACTGTGTGATACTATTACAAGCTTCATTACACAAACACTGGGCAAAAAAAAGAAGGCACATAACCATGAAACACCATTTTAAGTGACAGTGATGACCTCATTCTTTGACGCTTGTCAGCACAAATGACTTCCAAGGGCGCTGAATAGAGGCATAAGCCTGCTATATTGTAATCACAGTCTTAAACAAAACACAGCCGCTTTAATGACCGCACAAATCGTCGCATATTTTGCCTCCATCTGGGCGATTTTCTTAGGGGAAAACTGTAATTGCTATTTCTGAATTCGGGGAGCCCGGCTTTCTATCGCCGCAGTAATATGCATTCATCACATCTCAGATGATTATGGAGGCAGTGGATGCCAATCATGTCATTTCCAGCTTAATGCTGATGCCATGGTCCTCTGACAGTGAGGATGTGCAATTTAGGGAGTTTAGGGAGAAAGCAAGGAGAAGACAGCCATGAGAGAATTGTAAGGGGGTGATTTAGATAATTACAGTTTCAGCTGCCAACCGAAGGCACACATTAGAGTTTTGCGTAAACACCAGGGTATTCAAACGGCAGAAGGTAAAATGGTATTGAGATTATTTTGGCTGGTGTAATATAACACATCATCTTGGGCTAGGTTGAGTGACAGGTTCTTCTCTTAGGCTATGTGAGTAAAGCTACAGTAAAGTAAATTAAAAAATGGATTTGGCACATTCTCACCCACCAGATCCCCACTAAAGGAGGAAAACCTTCTGGAGTTTACAAGGCAAAGGCAAAACCTTGGCAGCGTGATGCGTTTAAATCGGACATGACCAAGATTATGTAAGGGTCATTTTTGACCAATTAATACTTTTAATACATTAATTATAATCCGCTGAGTGTCGCAGTACATGTAGACAACGCTTTATCAAAAGAAGCAGGAGGGGACACGCATCTTATGAACATTCATAAGCTCTTAAATTTACAGTTAAAGATGTAGAAGGGTGCAAGTGAATAGCAAAAAAGTTCACAAGCAAAAAGATTATCCGATACAAAATACACACCTCCTCAAACACATTTAACCATTGTTATAGTTCTTTAACATTTTTGTAAAACATCTAATATACGTCTGCTGCCTACTATTTCTTAAGTATGTGGCACCACCTAGTGTTCAAATTTCTTTATTACTACTTTTTAGCTTTTATAAGTCAGAAAAAATGCAGGTATGACAGCACAAACACTCTTTAATGTATTATCATTCTTATGTCTCTTGCAGCATATACTGTTCTCATGCATAAAACTGAATTAGTTGTTATGCATGATCAAGATCGTGCTCACACTGTAAAACCAAATTATATATATTAAATGCTGAACAGTATATGTATTTCACATATTGATCTTACTATTAGCTAACAATCTGGGGTAAGCGGACAAGGCAGAGATATTTCTTTGCTCAAGTTCATCCAAAACTAAGGACTTGGCCCCATCTTGTGAAAATGAAGGAGTTCAAAGCAAGTAATTTATGCTTTTTGATAACTTTTATCACATATGCAAATTAAATCCTACGTCCATCTTCCACCATAGAGTTCCTTAGCAAGGCCCATGACCCCAAGTTGTTCTATGAAGACTATCCCTGTAATCAGCATTGGTAAATGCTGTTAAATTATAGATTCATATAAAATGAAGAAAACTGTCAAAGATAATCATTTCAATCAGTTAAGAATTTGTTCAGATATTAGAATGGATTTGAATAATAGTGTGAGGTGTGTTAGACTGTAACACACCTAAACTGTAGCAGTTGATGTCTGGGACCAGTCAGTTCTGTTTCGATAAGGTCTTGCTACTGGTGGCCCTACTCTTTCCTAGAAACCTAACATTTGCTTTCCTTTTTTATATTTTTCCTAACATTTGTATGTGTACTTATTCATTAAGGTTTCACTATGACAAGTTTGAAATATTAAGCTGTTGAGATCTGATCAACAGTTTGAAAATAAAGTTGTATTTATATACATAGTACTTGGTTCATAATAACAACAAAAACTGTGCAGCAACAACACTAGAGGTTAAAGGTCAAAGGTTCCATGCTGTGTTATTTATAAGTGAAAAGAGGAAGTCAGCAACTACACAATTTTATTAACATACAGTAGCAACTCTATTCCAGAAATAAAAGTTTCTAATGCAAACTGCAAAACCTTATTTCTACGGTAACCGATTTACAGACTTATTTCTGGTTGTCAAAAAAACCAAAACATTTCATGCTTAAGGTGCTCCAAAATTAATTATGTAAATTGTACCTACTTAAAATGTACTTGAAGCGTAGATATATACAGCTGTCCATTTGTCTTTCGTTTTTTTTCCGAAGCTGTGCACTCTCAGCCTGTTCAAACAGTGCTCACATGCTGATGCAGATGGGTTGAGATAGGTTAAGACACAGTATTTCTGAAGAAAGTCAAGCCATCACAAGTGTCAACAATTTTCCTTACCATTGATACAATGCGTGAGGTTTATGTTAGCCAAAATGTATTGTAGTGTGAAACGATAAATGCATTTGGCCAAAAACTATGAAAAAGATTTGTTGAGCTGTGCGCAAAATCAGTTTTTACACAACTGTGCCTTATAAGAGGTACATATACTTAGCAGGTACAATACACAACTCTCTCAAAATTGTTCTGAATATCCCAAGCTTTACTTGGATGTCATATGATTGTACAAATATGAACTTTTGTGGGTTGTATGACAGTCACATTTTGGAAAGATTTTTTAAAACAACCTCACTTTTATGCTGAGGTATCTCCTAAATGGAAAGTCAAAATAAAACAGATTTTTGATTGTATTTTATAAAGTGCAGACATGTTTAGATCTTAACCTTGAAAATTAAAACATCAGAAATGATTAATGAAATACAACAGACAGACAGACATGTTTCAGATTTCCCATCTTTCAGGTACTATGTCATACTCACTCTCATATGCTTACAGATTCCCTAAATATTTTTTGGGGAAAAAAACTACTTTCATGACATTTGGGGATTGCAAAAAAATGCTTCAATGATATTTCTCATAAATCAGCATTCTGACACTGTCATATTTACTCTTACTACGTCATGTCACCATGCCAAGATGTTGCGGAAAAAAAGAAGAGGGGCTTTGGAAATGCATAGTCATCAGTACTGATCTATGCAATATCTAAAACATTATTGCATTAAAGTACTGTAACATTTCGATAAACTTAAAGTGGTCTTTCATATAAAAACACCTATATAAACAGTGTCTGTTGTTTGTGAAACGGAATTTAATAAATGCCCTCTACTGGCAGCTCTCCGTAACTTCACAGCTGATTAAAGTGGAGCCGTAACTTCGCTGAGTTCTCGGTTTTTGCGAGGGATTTCTCGCTAATGTGTGAATTTATGAACTCGGACAATATCTGACCTTAATGACTTTTTTTCTCATAAATTTGTATGGGTTCTTTCTGAACAATTGACCACTTTAATCTCGGAGATTATAGATTCTGGATTCTGGATTTAAATCTCACTGCAGAAAATTAGAGTTTTTCTCATAAATGTACTACTTTACTTTGGAATTTCTGACTTTTCTCTTGAATTTTACATGCGTCTGCGTAACAAAAAGTAAAATGAAGAGCTGATTGGGAGCCGAAGGTGTCAATTCTTCTTAGTGTGCAGAGTCAAATGATCTACTTCACTAAAAAGAACCGTAACTCCCATCATTAGCTTTTATGCGCCTGCTCACCGTCGCCGAGTCAACAGTTGGCGACAGTGAGCAGACATCACTTTTTGATCCGGCAGATGCTATCGCAGCATCAAGACTCGATCCTCCAGAATGTGTGATAGGTGAATGTGTGATTGCCATCAGACTTCTGAACACACTTCCTGCCCTCACATTTTCCTCCACACACACACCCGGACTGTGAACTAACTGACTCTGTTGCACCTCTGCACTTTACACATCACCATCGCTGTGATGCACATGCTGCTATAGGGACTATTTCCTCCTCAAATGACTGTTAATACAACACTGCTATAATAATTTTTGCACTGCCGCCACTTATTTGCACAAATATTGAACATTGAATGTATAAATAAACCAGATATAGAATTTTTTCATATTATAACTGTTCTAACCTCTTGCACATCCAATGTAAAAGTCAATTTCCATCTTTGTGGGTAACACTGCATCCAAACTGTCTCCCTATCCACCTCTACCTCTATTTCTAGTTGTAGTTTAAAGTTATATTTAATATTCCATGTTTTGTTTAAAATGTATATTTTGTATTTTATTTATATATTTCCTACTGCACTGTAAAAACTGGAGCCACATCGTCTCATCTCTCTGTATATCTGTACAATATATAGCAGAGATGACAAAGTTTACTTTGACTTTGACTTTATTCACGTCTTACGCGCAGGCCGAACAAACTGATTGACAAGAAGTAATTCCTTTGTAATGATAAGGTTTTGAAATTGGGTTCCTTTATAATGTAGGTAACATTTCTACATGTTTTAGTGACTAGAAAATTAATTCCATATTGAGAAAGAGAGAGCATTTATATGTGTATTTATCTATAATTAGTAATGTAATAAGCAAGGTGAGGTATAGTATACATAGCTGCAAGATCTTTCGTCGTCTCAAGAACCCAAAAATCACATGCATTGTCTCCGCCTTGAGCAATCTCATCTCCCTGCACTATGAGGAATACTGGACTTGAGGAAACACAATACGACTTCAATACAACACAAAATACTGTCCCAGCAAGAATTCTGCAAGGAAGACTGTAAAAGAGAAGGAAGTGTCTATCATATCTCCAGCCCTGCTGCCACCACTATACTTTTGAGCAAGACTCTATATACAGAGAGTAAATGTACATGGCCTTGAATATTTCTACCCAGATGCAGTTACTGACACAATTATACACACACAATGAATAGAATTATGAGACACACTGTTAATTTTTAATATTAGGGTATATATATTTGTTTGCATATTATATGTCAGTTTCTACTGATGGAATGTTTTAAATGTCATTTAGCAAGTTAATTATTTGTAGATACCAATAATTACTAACTATTTTAAATAAATAATTTCAAACTAGGCGGCACGGTGGCGCAGTGGTTAGCCCTGCCGCCTCACAGCAAGAAGGTCCTGGGTTCGAACCCCGGAGACGGCCGTAGGGATTTTCTGTGTGGAGTTTGCATGCTCTCACCGTGTTTGTGTGGGTTTCCTCTGGGTGCTCTGGTTTCCTCCCATAAATTGGCCCCGTAAGGTGTGAATGTGAGTGTGATTGTGTGAGTGTATGTGCCCTGTGGTGTGTTGGCGGCTGCCCAGGGTGGGCACATTTTGTCCTATAGGTATAATATGGGATGTTACCAAAATATTTAAAGGACATTAAAGGACATTAAGTAGGTCCACCTACAAAACAGCCCTGATCCATTGAGATTGTCACGCACACTGCTGTCCACGGCCGGCATTAGGACCCGGAAGTGCTCGGTCGCGGTTTAAGAAGTATAAGGGGAGCCATTTTCTTGAGGCGCATCGCTCAGTCATTGAGTCCACTAGTCCAATTCCGACTCTGCTTGGCTTCAACTGTGAGTACTCTCAGTTATTAGGTTCATCTCTCTGATTGAGTGTGTGTTGCTAGAATGCGGGTTCTTGTGGGAATCCTAGCTCTTCGCGTAAGAGAGTTCTTAGATCAACTCGCGTGGCAATCCTACCTACTCGCGCTCTCAGCCGCGTTTGGGTTAACCACCACACTACACGGGCTAACTGCTAAGTTTAGCATTCTGATCATATCCTCGCCAGATCACTGACAGAGATATAGACTTTACTAGGCTTCTGTAGTTGGGAGGTGGAGCTTCCACAGATCAGACATGTTGCTTCCAGCACATCTCACAGATTCTCGATTGGCCCTAAACAATCTAAAGATCTAAAAAACTGGAAGTCAGCTGCTCAAACTTATTGCTGTGTTCCTTAATCATTTGAAACTATTTTTGCAATTTAGCCACTGCATTTAGTGAATATTGTTTTTATGCAGCCGTCTACTTGGTCAGCAACAATGTTTAGCTACAGTAGCTGATACGTGTCAAATTGACATCCACATGAAAAGAACAAGGTGAACAAGCAAAACATGTCCCAAAGCATCACAAAAGCTCTGCCAGCTTGCCTTTTTTCCACAGTGCATCGTGGTGCCATGTTTTCCGCAGGTAATTCACACACGGATACCTGGACTTTCACATGATGTAAAATAAAATGGGTTTCATTAGATCAGGCCATCATCCGCTGCTCTGTGGTCCAGTTTTGATGCTCACATGCCCAGTGTAGGCACTTTGGGTGGTGAACACAGGTCAGTATGGATACAGCCTATGGCTACGCAGCCCCATATGCAACCATACCGAAACCTTTCTGTCAGAACCAGTACTAACATTTTCAGTAATATGAACTACAGTAGCTTTTCGATTGGATAGGACAGCATATACAATGTTCCATTCCACAGGTGCATCAGTGAGACTTGACCGCCCATGACCCTGTTGGTGGTTCACCAATTTTCCTTCCTTGGACCGTTTTAGTAGGTCATGGCCACTGCAAACTGGGGACATCCCACTCACAGCCAGATGCCATTGTAAAGAAGTAATCAGTGTTATTCACCTCACCTGTCTGTGGCTATAATGTTATAACTGCTTTGTAAATCTTAAACTGTATATATTATTTATCCCTGAAATATCCTGCTTTTGTAATGGCAAAAAACGACAAAGTGACTAATTAGGTCAACACTGTGCCAATTATTTCCCAGGTTAAGCAGTTCGGACAATGAATAAATGAATAAATGAATGAATTATTGAAAACGTATGGGAAGTGATCAGTAAAACAGTCATATGGACAATTACTTATGATGCCAACTATACTGACTATACAAACTGAAATACATTGATAAATATTACACAATGTGAAAGAGTGAGTAAAAAGAAACTGCAATTAAGCCACCGACATAGGTTCTGGTCGCCATGGTAATGTGCCAGTGGCTTGAGGTTCTGTAAGGCAATGAGCTCAGCTGGAAGTCACTCAAGTGTTAGAGAGAGAGAGAGAGAAAGAGAGAAAGAGGAAGAGAGAGAGAGCGAGAGAGAGAGAGAGAGATCCAAGTAGTTTTTATTAGGAGGGAGTTGATGTGAGTCACAATTGTCCAAATCGGATAAAAGTACTTAAGCAGGATTTTCGTTCAAAGACACATATATGAGCTTTTAAATTGATTCCTGAAATCTTCCGCTTCCACTAATGAATCTCTGCAGAACATACAAAATGCTCAGCTTATTCTGTTCAAGTTGTTAAAAGTTTGCAGTCATATAATGTAGTGTTCCAAAGTGTGCAATGTCACCAAGTGAACTTTGTATTACATTTTCAAAAGCATTTCTACACTTGGTCATGCACCTGATAAAAGACTTCTAAGCCAATTTGTGTCTAAATATAACAAGCAATTTACCACTTGAAGACGTGGCATCAATATTACAAAAAAAGTAAAGTCAGACAACATAAATCTTTCTAAACGTTCTTTAGACAGAGGGACACAAGTAGAAAATCAAGTCAGTTTTTACCTGTCAAAAAATGTCTTTTACATTGCTTGTATAACAATGTATGGTGTATTTATATCAATTGTCACTAAGTCGTTAAAGTACCCTGATGGTGAACGATCACATTTTGCTTTAATATGAATATAGTAATTTTTAAAGAATAAAAATAGCACCTGATTTATGCTATGTAAGTTTTTGTGCCGAGTTAAACTGTAAGACTGTGATCTCTGATCCACACAGCTAGCTAGCTATGGTTAACCTCTCATCCTGTGAAACAGTCATACTCTTTAAACAGACTCTTGCTGTGAACTACCCGTTAATTGCTCTTTTGTGAACTCGCTAACTGCCTTAAATGTTTTCAAATATGCAAAGTTGGTGAAAAGTAGCACACATCATCACAGGAAACACAAACGTGGCAGAGACGCGGCACTGCGCCACTTTTCCGGTTGCCGCAGCTCCCTGAGTAATGGCGCTCGTCATCACTGATACCGGAGGGGCGCACATTGAGGAGGGAACCACGAAGGAGGCACTCGGCTTCACTGGAACTGGAAAGGCAGGGCCTATCGCGGCGAGAAACACTGTCCACTGCGAGGGCTAGTTCTTCTGCTCCTGGTCCTTCTGACGTTAAAGGTAAGATTTATAAAAATGTATAAAAGGTACTTATTTAAAGAGAGTGCAAGTTTGTCACAGAATTTATCTGATTAGATCACTGATTCATGACATTAATGTGTGAGCAGATGTGTGCAGTAGATTCAAATAAATAACATACCGTGCAGTTTAATTCATAGCTCTGAGTACCAGTTAATTTGTACCAACAGTTCAAATTAAATGGGGTGATAAGACACAATGGGTAATGTATAGCCATAAAAGGTCAATTCAGTATAATATAGGTTGATTAAAGCAATGAGAGGTCAAAAATAATCAACAATACCTTTCTGACACATGGTCTTTCAGACTTCATAAATAGATATTTCAATGTCATATGTACTCTCATCTTTTTATTAGTGTCTGTAAACAAGCATAATACATTTTTGTACCAATCATACTTTATTTAGGTAAACAAATGGGGCTTGGCAGGGTGGTAGATGACTGGGCGGTTACTTTAAGTGACAAAGTGTGAAAGTGAGTGATTATTAGTCATTGTGAACACAGCACAGCACGGTGCACCACAACAATATGCGACCTCTGCATGTGACCCATCCATAAAGGAGCTGTGGGCAGTTAACAAACAGTGCTTGGGGACGGTACCTTGCTCACTGGTTCCTCAGTGGTAACTTTATCTTTCCTGGATTCGAACCTGCGACCTTCTGATCACAGGGTGAACACCCTACCATTACACCACCAACTGCCCTCAAATACTACTATTTAGAAACAAGGTTACTACGCTTACACTATGTACATTATGATTTTGTCCCACTGGGTTAAACCCATTGCTTAATCTGGCCTTGATTGATACTCAACACTAAACAGCCGTAGTTGGTACAGTAACGATTAGGGAGTTCGCTCCATGATTGGAAGGTTGCCGGTTCGAATCTCAGACTGGTAAAGGTACCACTAAGTTAAGCTATAAGACTAAGGTACTCATGAGCAAGCTACCGTCCCTCAGCACTGCTCCACAGATGCTGCCCATGTCAGCTTGCCATTGCTCCTTTACGGAAGGGTCAAATGCAGAAGTCACATTTTGTTGTGGTGCACTGTGTGCTGTGCTATGGTGTCTTCACAATGACAAATGCTGACAAATTACTCACTGTCACACTTTCACAAGCACTATATAAATTTTCAAATTGCAGTGCCTTATGTCAACACTTGATGGCAGTATACAGTAGACAATGAATTCATTGTCCGCATCCGTCATTGCGGAAGTGTTTTTCCGGTGTAAATGTGCGTCAATTTGATTGAATCATTTATGTATATACCTTATACATCAGAGTATGTTATCATGTATGTTAAATGCATGAAATGCTGCCTTTATAAATGTTAACTTTTTAACATGTTTCAAAGGCCAAAGGTGATCTCTTCTTTCTGTAGAAGTGCTTCAATTGCAGGTACTGCATACCTTCATTCATTCATTGTCCGAACCACTGAATCCCAATCGGGGTCACAGGGGGGGCCGGAGCCTATCCCGGCAACTTAGGGGCGCAAGGTGGGGACCAACCCTGAGCGGGTGCTAACACACCGCAGGGCACACATTCACCCCTTACAGGGCCAATTTAGAGTCGCAAATTAACCTGTAATGCATGCTGGAAACCAAACCTGGAGAAAACCCACGCAAACACGGGGAGAGCATGCAAACTCCACACAGAAGGGCCCTACAGCGGTCCCCGGGGTTCGAACCCAGGACCTTCTCGCTGTGAGGCAGCAGCACTAACCACTGCGCCACCGTGCCGCCCAGTACTACATACCTGTTTGGCAAATGTAATGGTTCAATAATTCACAATATTATTGCAAGGTTGTTTTATATTCTTGTCAGTGTATTCCAAAGCAGTTTAACCTTGTTCAAATACTTTTTTGATCTTCCTGACTTGTCAAACTACCTTATGTTCATTAGTCACCTTCCTACACCTTCCATCAATGTGTGAATTGTCTTTGACTAATAATAGAACTGAGAATGTCTACTTGTCTCTGCCATCCTAAAGGGCTTTGCCTCCAGGAATTGTTTTCAAAAGATATTAAAAGTGAGAAGATAGAAAATAGTCTAAATAGTTGGAAATTGAAGTCTCTGTGGAAGTCCTTAGTTTAGATTAAAAGCAGAACTAAACAAACAAAAACAGCTTGTACTTGGCTTCAGCTTATAAAAACACTGGATCTAATTGGAATTAAACAAGATAATAGACTTTTAAAAATGAAAAGAACTAATGAGTATACTGAAGGTGTGATAAACACCTGCTCTGTTGCCATATTCATAGAGGTGTTACAATGAAATAAGGAACAACTTTCTTTATGTTTACAATAAAGTGGCCATTAACTGATTCAATAATTTGATCACGCTGGGCAAAGTTTCTACAAATGAATGCTCAGCCTGCTCATTTTACAAGAAAAGCACAAAAAAGAATGTACAGTAACAACTCCATAAACAAGTGTCATCACTACAAAAAAGACATTAAGAAATCTATCAGTAATTTAACCCTGACAGCTATGAAGATAAAGGGGAGTCACATAGGCTAGTCCATGTCAATACAGCCCATAGATATTATAACCCTAACGTACACCTGTGTCTCCATAGCAGAAACCACCTGTGAATTATTAATAACCTGTCCTTTTATGGAAAGTGGAGAATATTGAACTCTGCATCAATACATTGGAGGCTGTACAGTGAGCTCAGTTCAATTCATGGAAGAGGCTCTTAAAATATGTCCTAAGACTGCATCCGGTTTAGAAGCTTGTTACATCTGCTGGATCATTTTTATGGGAAGAAAACATACCAATGTGATTAGTCTTAAATAAATAAAAAAAACATTTGATTGTGACATGGTCGCCTCATTCTCATGCATTCAATGAGATCACAGTTTTATTGAACGCATGGCTTGCAACTCTCTTCCTCCCGTTGTTGAAGGTCATGTTTTACATTAAAAGATCATGCATATTTCATGACAAACATTGCCCAAGAGTGGAGCTGTGATATCGAAGGTGTGCTATTCTTATCTGGGCTCTCAGACAGCACAAAGATCGTGAGTGAAGCGATATGACCTTAATATGTCAGCAAAGATGACACCGTCTGACTCAGACTGCCAATATTATGTCAGAATCAGCACTTCAGAGCTAAACAAACCACTGGAGTACACTAAGATGTGCTCAAAAGAGCAAATAGAGCTTGTGGAGGTTACAACATGCACTAAATATCACCAGCTTAGGCTTTAGACTTTATCAATTGACATGTCACCCAACACTGCAAACACAGCCCATGGTGAATGAAATGTATTTGAATAATGACATCTATTATGACAATGTTTATGTGGAAAATTGGAGGAAAGAAATCTGTATTGTTATAATAAGAACAGAATTGTTTTAACTTTAATGCCGCAAAATAAATTTGACTTTTGACGTCTAGGTATATTTTAACCAGTGTTTAACCCTTTTTACCCTTCTTAATACAACGCAATCATGTGCTGGACAAAGAAATACAGTGCACGCACTCACTCACCACACAGATGCAAAACTACATGGGTTCAGAAAAATTCAAAGGGAAACTTAAATATAGATGATTTTGAACCAAGATGTCAACAATGTGTTGCCACCTGCCTGAGCGTTTGTTGGCTCTGTGGGAGACATCAGGCTAGTAACTCGCTTTCACAATCTTGTCAATCTTGGCTATGCATGGGTGAGATATTTCAGGGAAAAGGAGTAGGAGGGAGCACAGCCATAACTTCAGATTCTGGGAGCCACTGTAGGTACAGGAGTCAGGAGTATGACTCATAAAATGAACTACAGCAAAATGTACAACGATATTAAATCATGATATGGCCATTAACTGGAAATAGATCGTTATAACATATTAGGGAGCTACGTGCACAATTTTCAGAGTATTAATAAAGAATCTATATTGAAACTGTAATATTCAAATCTCAAAATAAATAACAAAATAAATGCACAATGCACAAAACTGTCACAAAAATTACAGACCATTAATTTACCATACAATCCTTCCAATCTTTAAAAAGTGCCCTTTTTACAGTAAAATGCATATTTCAAAACAGCAAGTGGTCAAAAATATAGAATTCACAGGTCTCTATATTTGCTGAATTCTTTTGAACTCTTTTGACCTGCCTGATCAAATATACCAAGATCTTTGGTTCCTTCTGTGACATAAGCTTAGGTTAAATATTGTTGTAGAGTTTGGAGAATTGACTTGATTGCAAAAACATGATTGCAACTATTTATCTATGTTAATATTTATCAGAACTCTAAAGCCAAGTGCGGCTAGAAACATTTGCCTCCCATATTTGTAATCAGTGCAGCACTTGACGGCTTGGTAAACGACCTCACACAAACTTGTTAGTCTGTTACGTTGAGTAACTGAAGGGCAATGGCTTTGAATTTCCTACCGTTGAACACGTAACATCTGCTGCATGATTACTAGTGTAAATAACAGATGTTATGCATCCAAAGGTATGCTTAGAGGAAATTACACTTTGTCGAAGGCGGAGGATAAAAACACCTTCACTGAGGGCGATGGTCCATTAACTACAGAAAATTATCTCTAAAGCAAATAAACCCAACTAAGGATTTCAAAACAAGCCCTTGGTATGAGTGGAGCACCAAATGGGAGCACCTTCCTTTAGCTCATACATCAAGGACAAGTTTTAAGGGCCGGCTCTTTTGCTATATATTTTTGCAGCCCTGTAATATAAAGGGGTGTTGATGATGGTGTGTAGGTCAGGAACATACATGCAGTAGTTTGTGTGTGTATACCAACTCTAAGCAATTCCCCAGGGGGCACCGTGCAATCACAGAGACACGCTGTACTTTGGTCTAATCTTCTTCAGCAGTATATTATGTGCACTGTGGCTAAGCCTTTTATTCTTTTAGTCCTGGCGTGACGGCCGCCTACCGCTGACCCTCATTTTATTCTATCAATATCTTTCTCTGCCTTGTGGCCCAGCGCATTTCTCAGATGGGTGACATACACCATATAGGTTCTTCTTTTTGTTCGTGTTATGCCATAATGTACTATTTGAGATCAACTAAAGATGGGAACGCATCTGTTACAATGAGACAGACCTCAATATTTTTTTGTCAAGACAAATTCATAAAGTTTGTACAATACACAATCTGCTGGGTATACTAAATGACTTAGCAAATTATACAAAGTTATGGAAATGACATTGTCTGGGTAGGCTGCAGTCACTTCATTCTGATTTATATATTACATCAAAAGGATCCCTTTTCTGACCTTCAGTAGGTTAAATACGCAGTTATTCGCATAACTCTCTTCCTGTACTAAACGCTAAGCCTCATTGTGTATTCTTCTCTTCTTTGAGAAGCATCGCTCCGTGGAAAACAGGCTACCATCACCTGCTCTCATTCAGCCAAGCCTGTTATTTGATGGCATTACGACTAGGGATGAAAGTGAAGGACACTACAGTGTTAACACTAGCATAATGGAGACACTAGGCTGTATATTCTCCCCTCTTTTTGAAACAGGTGCAATGGCAGTCGCTTAATTACTAGCCTGATTAATTACTCCATATCGTCCAAGGGAAGAGCAGTTAGTCTTCACACACAATATAACATCCTCTCATCAGCCTCTTCATACTTACTCTATTTAGCACATGCACATTGAATTCACAATGCCAGCCTATCACACTCAGGTTAATATGGCTATTCATGGCTAAATGGATCAGTGAAACCTCCATTTACCTCTATCAGGTGTAGGACAAAACCAGCCACTGGAAATATAGAGAATGAGAATAGTTTCCCCCACAGAACAAAGACAAGTCTGTTGAACACATACACCAATACATTTAAACATAAATAATTAAAAAGCGTAATTTGCTCTATTTTCTTATAGGACAAATAGAGTTTTATTTACATTAAAAAGAAGGGTGATTTATTAAATGACTTGGTGGAGGTAAAAGTTAAAACCTAAAATTGATAAAACACTATCTGCATACAGTTGTGGTCAGAAGTTTACATACACTCATTATGGGTATGAATGTCATATTCATTTTAAGCTTTTAATGATTTATTTGAACCGTTCTTTTCCCATGGCAGAATGTTTACATGACACACAACTTCAATTATTTTTTAAAACATGCATTGGGTGCACAAGATTGAATTTATTAAGGATTGTCTATAATCAACACAGGGTCAAAATTATACATACAGGCTCAAATATATACATACATCCTAACTAATATTTGGTTAAATGCCCCTTAACAACTTTTACCGCGATCAGACATTTTTTGTAGCCATCAACAAGCTTCTGGCATAATTCTGGCTGGACATTTGACCACTCCTCTTGGCAGTATTGGTACAGTTCATTTAAATTGGCTGGTTACCTTGCACTGACCTTGCTTTTAAGCATAGTCCACAAATTTTCAATAGGGTTGAGGTTGGGGGTTTGAGAAGGCCATTCCAGATGCTTGATGTTAGCCTGCTTTATCCATTCCATAACCATGTTATGTGTGTTTGGGATCATTATCTTGTTGGAACACCCAATTGTGTCCAGGTTTCAACTGTCTAGCTATTCATTTGAGGTGAAGTTGAAGGATTTGGAGTTAGTCCTTCTTCATTATTCCGTCCACTTTGTGCAAAGCACCAGTGCCACTGGCAGCGAAACAGCCCCAGAGCATGATACTTTCACCACCATGTTTGACAGTTGGTACAGTGCTCTTAGGTTTGAAAGCCTCACCTTGACTTCTCCAAACATTGTGGCCAAATAGTTCAATCTTTGTCTCATCTGACCATAAAGTTTTCTTCCCGAAAGATTAAGGCTTGTCTATGTGGGCAGCTGCAAATTGTTGTCAAGCTTGAAGGTGTCGATTTTGAAGCAGGGGCTTCTTTCTTGGTTGTAAAACTCGCTTCACTGTGGACATTGACACTGATGTTCCAGCAGCTTCCAGTTCATGGCAGGCTTGAGTCTTGGTGGTCCTTGGCTTGATCCTGAACATCCTAACCAGTTTCCTTTCATCTGAGAGTGACAGTTTGGGTCTTCTTCCAGGCCTTGGCAAAGTGGTGACACATCCGAATAACTTGTACTTACTTACAATTGTTCGAACCGATAATCTTGGAATCTGCAGTTGTTTAGAGGGGGCTCCAAGAGACTTTCCCAACTTGTGTAAATCTACAATTCTCATTCTTAGATCTTCACCGAGTTCCTTGGAGTTTCCCATTGTTCTGAGAATTGGTCAATCCAATGAATACTGTCAAGCACATCCTTTTTCATGCTGGCAAAGAGACACTAGCAGCTGCAGTTAATCGTGATCACTAACGAGAAGTTAATAGGCCTTGGCCTTGTCAAGTTAAGACATTCTAGAATCTTCAGCACCATTTAATAAAGGATTTAGTTGGGATGTATGTATATATTTGAGCCTGTATGTATAATTTTGACCCTGTGTTGATTATAGACAATCCTTAATAAATTCAATCTTGTGCACCCAATTCATGTATTAAAAAAAATCATTGAAGTTGTGTGTCATGGGAACATTCTGCCATGGGAAAAGAACGGTTCAAATAAACCTTTAAAAGCTTAAAATGAATATGACATTCATACCCATGATGTGTGTATGTAAACTTCTGACCACAACTGTATGTGCATATGTATGTAAGTGTGAGACTAACTTATGAGCGTACATTAACTGATGTTCTTGTCTTCATTCAAATAGACCAAGACAGATGTGAAATGAGTTTAACGCATCTCTGCTGTGTAACGCAGAACATTATTATGCAATGCATTCACAACAGCGAATGACTTCACACTCAGATAGCCAAACACATTTGCTACATCAAGGCGAGCATTATTTACAGATAAGACAATGCTCATGCGGACGGGGAAGTTGATGGA
Organism: Distichodus sexfasciatus; assembly: GCA_032718565.1. Taxonomy (NCBI): domain Eukaryota; kingdom Metazoa; phylum Chordata; class Actinopteri; order Characiformes; family Distichodontidae; genus Distichodus; species Distichodus sexfasciatus. The sequence continues at coordinate 2,959,368 of JAVGVS010000021.1, read as the reverse complement.
CACACACAGTAATTACACTAATGAAAAACATATGGAGACGTTTGCATGATAACCAAAGTGCTCCTGAACAAGCAACACATGAGATATAGTTTTTTTTAAACCACACACCAAAAAATTCTGAATGCCTATTTTTAAATGAAAGATCGATTTAAAGCAGCAAGAAAAACTAACAAAACTAAAAAGAAATCACTGGCTCATCTGTGATTTTGAAGTAGATTTTTTTGTGTACTTTCACAAAATAAATGAGTGAGATACTATATCTGCAATGTGCAGAAAGCAAGATTGCCAGCATTCTTGAACTGAGTAATTTCAAACTCCTAAACTTGACAGGAACATGCATAAAACTGAGAGACCAGAAGAAGGGCTTGTAATAAGTTCAAGGCCAGAATAAAAAGGCATTGTACCCAACCTTCCAGCTAGAAAAGTTACAAATTCATTCAGGAAGAGAGGAGAAAAGCGATTAGCTACATTCCATGCTGGCCAGGACAGTTGCTGACTAAGCAGATTTGCTCTATGTAACCCTCACATTCCCACTTCCTGCCTGTCACTATGGCAACTGTCATCATATTCCACAAAGACACGGCTCCGAGCAGACGACACGTCAGCTACACCAAGTGACCTGGGCCCATGGCAAGGGGCATTCAATTATCCTTACTTTCTGTGTGTGTGTGTGTGTGTGTGTGTGTAAGCAGGTTTTTCAGGATTCAGGTTTTTCAGAGACCTAATTTTCAACTAAAGGGAGGAAAACTGGGGATGTTACGTTTTTGTGTCTTTATGCCAACATTTTTTTATATCGTTTAATTTTGATTTGCCCTTTTATGAGAAATAATTACTTGATTTTGTAGCAGAGTGTAAGGATAGGGAGAGAGGTAGGTGTAACTGTAGTATTACTTACATCTTGCTATACCGTGTCAATGAAAATTGCTTTCAAAGATAGCAAGATGCAGTCAGTGTGTCTCAATAATGTAGCACTTCTGGCATCTGAAAAGATTTACATAGACAAAGGAGATACTTCAACTTGTATCAATGTGCAGGGTAAGACCCCTGAGAAATGAGTTGTGTTTTCCTCTTAATGGATAATCATACCACAGTGAGTGGAAACTTGAATAGGTCAGATTGGGTTCTGTTCACAAGAGAAGCTGGTCAAGGCCATGAAATCTTTTTGAATCACAAGTTGATGACAAACAGTTATATTTATGTCTCAAGTATAGTGGCAGAGGAGAGGCCTGGGAACTAGAAAAAAGTATGATTTTTTGTGAGATCCATTTTTGGTGACTAAGAAATAGTTAAGAAAATTGTCACATATAATGTATGTTCATATTTCATATATGACGTGAGAAACCATACTGGCTGACTGACTAGGCAACAAAAACATTGATGACATGATGCCACTGATGCCATTCTGCACCAACATTGTCAAAGCATGGAAATTCAACTGAATGGCCATGGAAGGCCAGTTTTACCCAGGACAGCATGGTACCAACTAGGAGTGTATCAATACCAAATATTCATACTCAGACCGAAAAAAAATTGACACTGTTCTTTCAGTTCGGTACACAAATGTGCCGAGCTAATATGACACCTTATGTGTTTCCCTCAAGGAACATTCGGAAGTCAGCGGATGAAACACTTTTACACATGCACGCAAAGTTAACGTGAACAGATAAGCCAGTGCTTAAAGACCCCCCACTGTCATTAAAATCTGCATTACAGTTTCTCAGTTAACTATAACAACTATAGACAAAAAGAGGTGGATTGGAAGAATGCTATATCCTGGTGTTGGTAAGTGCAATTGGGTATGTAGCTGGCTCTATGTAAAACTTGATCACTAATTTGAAATGGCATCATTCAGATAAAAACTTACTGGTATAAGGGAAAAAGAGAGTGCAAACCTAGTTGTTCCTGGCTAAAAATTCAGACCAGTCCAAAGCAATTACAGACACCACAGGCATTTTTATAGCAGTGGATATGTGACACACAGGTTTTGAACACATACTGAAAATAGTGGAGCCATGTTACCAAGTTCTGTCTCATCAGCATTTTATGCCAGGTCTATATAAACAAGTATACCCTTTAGTTAATGGATATTAAGGGTCCAAGCATGCAGTACTGAAAGCCTTTTGTTTTTGCTTGGATATCTTTATTTATTTATTTATTTATATTTGCCCAAGTAGCAGTATTGACAGACACTTTTCTTTCATTTAAGAAATACAGTTTTACTTTGTTTATTAAAACACAATTTAATAAAGAACAGAATCAATGTGTTTCTTTTACCCTTGCAGCACTGAAAACATACCAAACAGTCACCGTGATTTTTGTGCACTGTTACACCCCTAGGACCAACCTTAATTGAAGCTAACATGTGACATTTAAGATTTTTAAGGGAAAAAGAAAGAAAAAAATAGTCACACATACGTTCTGCTATTTACTGTTGTATCTTTAAAAACTTAACACACCTACTTTGTAGCCTAACAAGCTAATCCTGCCCCTCCTACAGGGCATTGTAGGCTGTGTGCAGCACTAGAAATAACAGCCAGATCACAATTACCCTTGAGACAGCTATTGCTCTAAAGCTCTGTGAGCAATATTCACTCTTCGCCTGGATTACAATTTCATGCATGGGTAAACTATCTCACTGCACATTTTACAAAAGCAAATAAGCTGGCAGCTACCAATCATTTCCAATGGGAGGGTGTTCATGTGCGATGTCAAGTAACATCCTGCTTGACATCCCTAAGAGTAAATGCCCGGGGCAACGTGACCTCAGCGATTTGGGTAATAGACAAAGTTGTAAAATGACGGTAGACATCACGCTGATTCTTGTTATGAAGCACTTTGTAGCAGTTACATTATGTTAACTGTTGGCATGCCATGACATACAGATTGATAGTTTACAAACGTCCTGAGAGTTACTACCCGAGACCTATATTTATCAAATGATTTATTAGATGTACCAGTGGCTCACCAGTAGTTTTTCTAATGAACACAACACCAGTCCTAAAGGTCATTTTCATAGTGAAGCATGAATGTAGATTTTGTGTGGATTTCTTCCAAAAGGCAGCAGACTGCTTGATGCATTGCTCAACAGGTTTAATAGCCAGTTAGCAGCTGACTGATTATGCAGGAGATTAAAAAATTACCTGACAACACAACACACACTTAACAAATTGATGCTAAATGAAACAAGATTTTGAAAGCCTTGTTCATAATGAAATTTATAATCTTGCATAGTCAATTAACTGAGGAAAGGTTGAAGACTATGTGGTGTGTGGTGCAAATGTAGTGCCATCTATCCCTAACTGAAACTGACTTACTGTTTGATTAAATCTATATGATGTAACGAGACATTAAACTCAATAAAAGACATACAAGATTACTACCATTTAGTGCTAATCTAGCTACATAGTAAGATCACTAAGAACTAAGTTGTGTTTTCTCTACATAGATTATCATAGCACACTGAGCTGAAAAGGTCACATTGAGTTGTAATCACAAGAGAAATTGATCTGGGTTATGAGATCATTTTCAGCAGCTATTAAGTCACTGATAGACTAGAAATGGACAGATTTAGGTTTCATCTTTAAATGGGCAGTTTACTGCCTAGACAACACTATGAGATGATACTGAGATAGAGGCCTATAAAGGCTCATAACTAGGAGATAATTATTACTGCTGTGGTCCTAATATGGATCTAAAGGTTTAATGGTAATTTAGAAGAAGTTAGCTTTTCAACTTACTCTTAACATGGTTAGACATGGTTGAAAAACACATACAGAAAAAACACATATAGAAAGAACAAACAGTTTATGAGTAAGTTGAAAAGCTAAATTAAAGTGAGTGATTATTTGTTATTGTGAACATAGCAACAGCACAGCACACAGTGCATCTCAACATCAGTGCTTGAGAATTCTACCTTGCTAATGAGTACCTCAGTGCTAACATTACTGGTTCGGGACTTGAACAAGCGACCATCCGTCACAGGTACAACTCCCTAACCATTATTCTATACCGTCTCTATAAGGTCATTTTAGTTTCTAATTTACCACTTTTCATATATAGTCGGCCCTCGTTTATCGCGGTTAATCAGTTCCAGACTCTACCGCGATAGGTGAATTTCCGCGAAGTAGGATTTTTTATTTATAAATCAAATATTTTCGTAGTTAGAGCATACAAAACCTGTTTACGACCTTCTAAATATGGGTTTTAACATTATCAGAGCCTTCTAGACATGAAAAAACACCCTTTAGTTACAATTATACTCGTATTACCCAATATATTAGACAAAATAAGAGAAAATAAGACATATTAGACGTTACAAATATCATATTATTATTGTACATTTAATGAATATATTTGAAAAAAATGTGATAGAGTGAAGCCGCGAAAGTCGAAGCGCGAAGTGGCGATGGACGACTGTATGTGAATTTTTGCATGGTCTAAATCCAATCAAAACCACGGAAGCAAAACATATGAGAATGCCATGCAAAAGGTCATAGTTAGAGATATATTCACTACATACATTGAACACAACAGTTTGTCTGTATGTCAGATTGTCCCAAACTTTAGCTTATTTGTAACCGCTCTCTTAACTTTACTCTAACCTAAACCCATTTCCCCAAAGTCAAGGCACTCAAAAACCACTCCAGGCAGACCGACTCATCAATACAACAACACTTTCCCAACATTGCTCTTCAAGTAAGAGAATCTTCTTTTCCTTCTGAGGATGAATTGCTGCTGTCTTTCGTATTTCTCTATTTGAGGGACACAGTTTGATCCACACAGTTTGTCACTGCTGAAGGCACACAGGGAGAGTGCACGAGTGCAGACTGCCTAAGTTTTACTTTCCTCTTTCATTTATCACTAACACTGCTAACAAATCACTACTTTTTTCCCCCAAAAAGCTTTGGTCCCAGAGATGGCTTGTCAATCTCTGTTTCCACCTAAATGCCTCTTAGCACTCTTAGAAAAGTCAAGGCAAATCTGTCCCTCTCCAGCACTTCAAACCGCACCGGCTGTTTTCACACTAATCTACATAAACAAGAAAACACAAAGCACTCTTGTGAAGGAACGCAAGCCTCAAAGCATTACTAAAAATCTCCACATTTATTGCCACATGAGGAGTGATAAATAGGCATGTGCTGTTAGACACAGCATTTAAGAAAAAGTGAAATCTAAACATTTATGTGTATAATTATTTTTTTTCCTGTGTGTGCAGATACAGACTAAAGACTGAAAGGTGTTGAATATATAATTACGAATTTAGATTATCGTCCAATCAGAAGTTCATATATTTATACAGTGGGCCTAATTCTCAAACCCAGTCCCGAGGGCTGAAAATTATATCGTTTTCCTTTCCCTGCTGTGATTATGTGGTTTTACAGTCCCAAACCCTTCAGGAATCTGAAGAGGGAAACATAAAAGGGTGCAAAAGATGTTTCTTGTCACTATTAAAATACATTTTTGTATCCAAATTTATACAGCAAACTTTGTCACAAGGCAGCTCTACATAATACCAGGTCTAAGCCCCTGAATAGCAAGCTTAGGAGGCTGGTGGCATGATGGTGGAACTCTTAAAGAGAGACTTCCTCCTCTTCAGGGTGACCCATACACTTCCATGTGTGGGAAGTGAACACAATATGTACAACTATTTTGTGTTCATTACAGTTGCTTACATATCTATTTTGTCGTATTGTTCATGTTCCAGAATAAAAATATAGCAGCGATTCTTGCAAATATATTTTTATTGCCTCCAAAGATGTCTAAATGTCTCACAATGACAGGCCAAATTATTGATCCCCTAATGAGAAAGATGAATATACTGTTATCAAATGTCTCTCTTGTTTCCTAATTTACAAAAATGCCCTACATAATGACAAAACACTTAAAAAAATGAAAAAAACTGAAACATTGACCCTTTTGTCATTAGAGTTGTATTGATGTGTGAAATCATAGTTAATTTGGATGCATAATGTACCATTAAGGACCCATTGTCACCGCTGTGGCCTCTGCTTGTGTTAGGTTTACTTGATCATCTCAGTTTAAATACAACCGTCTCTGAGCTTCCTTATTCATTTAATAGAACGCAAAAAACAAAGGCATAAATAAATTAAAAAATACGTAATTAGTAAAAATGATACAAGGAAAGTCTCTAAATGTTCCTCTATGCTCTTTCCAAACCATTTAATCTGTAAAAGTAAATAACTGAAAGCATCGAACATGCTCACGCAATGCCTCAGGGCCACAAAACAACCATCAAAATTACTCTTATATTTCCTTCACGTAAATAAGACTGAAATGAATTAATTATATTTTACAATTTTATTTTAAAAGTATTTTTACAATAATGATCAGATGCAGAGATTTATGGAATTCAATTACCTAGTCATTCAGTTAAATTTATTATTTACTTGTGAATTTCCTTAGATAATTTAAAAAAGAAAGAAAAATAAGTAATGTGTAGCATTTTTCTTGCTCAAGCAATACATGGAAGGTTTGAATGACCTTACATGCATGCTTATTTGTGTTAGTTCCTTTCAACACATTTTAACATATCTTCACACTAAAAGCTAGTTAAAAATAAAATTACTTATATTCTCCATAAAGAAATGCTTTTTAAAATGCTAATGAATGTTAATTTTACAAACCTGTTAAGGAACTGGGAACAATTGGGAATTACAAATGCTTTTAAATTCAAATAACTTCAAACTTGTGAGACAGAACTTTAAAAAAGTCTTCTCAAGTCTAACATAGGCAGAATTGAACGCGATATCTTATTCTCTCCGGATGATGAATAGCAGTCAAGTGCACTATAGACAATCTGTCCAGTGGAATAACAGTTGGTTTGAAGCAATTGCAAATGGTTATTGCCATTCCACAGTACTTCAGAACACAAAGGATGGTAAAGGACACTAATTCTTTAATTCTGTTAAGGCCAACCAACTTTTGGAGTGACAGGCACTAACAGTAAAAACACACAACTTTGGGAGAGAAAATGAATCTGCCATTCAGAAAGGTATATTTAAGGTCTAAAGGTAGAATCAGTATTAGCTTTTAGTTTTGCAATTTGATCAGGAAATTTTTCACACCATAGTCCATTAACACAATGCAAATTTAAGCACATTTAAAGGAAAAAATACATACTCTTTTTCAGAATATATATTGTGTACATAGGCGTACATAGGCGTCGTGGCCATTATATTTAAGGGGGGGTGTCACCCCCACATTAAAAAAATATTCGTTTAGACCCCCCTAAATTTATCATGTAAAATTTTAGTCCACCCAGCATTGTTTCTATTGCTTCACCAAAAATCCAGTCCACTCAATAGGAGAATACCCATACCAATGAAAGTCTACTCCAGATTTTCCTGGTTACCTACAACAGCACGGAAGCACAAACAACGATCAGTGCAGGCTGCTCAAAGCTGGAGGAGGCAATATTAACTCCACTGCCATGTCGCAATGTCCAGCTTTTGCTAAAATCTTATTCTTTGGTTACATGGTTAATTAGCCCAGGGTCATATTAAATTGATGTTGAGTTCAGCTAAACAATGAAAAAATAGGAGCAAGCTTTACTTTAAATTACTGTAGTATAGATTGGTATTCGTAGGCTGACGACCAGTTGTTTGCAACATCTGCTTCCTCTCCTGAAACAATGGACATAAGGAGATTCTTTACAAATTCCCCCACGGGACAGTTTTTAGAAATTTCTTTAAGTAAAATGCACCCTTAAAAGTCAATGTTGGTGATAAATCGTGTGAAATTAATTTCATTATCTTAGCCATAGCAGTGGGTTTAAAAACAGGTTAATGCATATATGGACTAGTTGAATGAGAAGTTATTTTTGGGTCTGTCTTTGAAATTGTCATTGAATCAAGTGTTTACTTCTTTAGGTAAAAGTAGGTGTCTGACAACCTGCACCAGAATGCAGGAAATGGCATCGACTTTATTAAAAATTTACTGGCAGAGGCCCCCAGATCCCCCTCCAGTGTATTCCCAACATGTTACAAATACTTCTGACCCCTCTGGTACACAATATATGTTATCTGCACACTTTGAATACATAAGTTCATCTTGGGTTTACACAGATGAGGATAAAGCCCTTGTATGATGAAGTTTTTCCAGGCCACTGTTGCCTTAAACTTGTTGGTTAGGGACTTGGACCTGGTATTATGTAAAGCTGCTTTGAGACAGTTTTTTTCACAATAAGCTCTACACAGATAAAATTGAAGTTAGCAGAACCACAAGAAACATCTTTTACACATTTTTATATCTGCCCCCTCAAACACACCCTGCTAATGTAGAGTTCAAGGCTGTAACACCAGTTAAATCACAACTGGGAAAACAAAATGGTGCAATGTATAGCCCTCAGAACTGGTATAGGTTGTCTGAATTGCAGTCTGCATGCAGTAAATCACTTGAGAATTTTAAACAAATACATCTCTACAAAAATGTTGTTTCAAGAATAACTGAATGATTTTATGGTTTGAATAAAATGTTTTTACTTTGCAAATTCAATAAAATGTGTTTAAACTGTGTCATCATGGTTATGCCTTGAGAATGTATTTTTACCTGTAAACACCAGGGCTGTTAATGCTGGAAGGTTGAGCCAATACAGTATATATTCTTTGTGAAATAATGTCCCTGCTCCTGAGCACATTCAGCTGAAGTTTAAATGCAACATCATGGGTCATAAAGCCCTCAGTAAGAAGCGAAAGTCTTAGCTCACCCGGAGGCAAACTCACAAGCACTGCAGTAACAACAAACTTGACAAAATGCCATTCCCAGACATTTATTTAAATGTGTATGCAGATAAAAGGAGCAACCAGTTAATGAGCAAATTATTCACTTTAAATTATTCACTTCAAGCTCAGTCAAAAGAACGGCAATGCCTCTTTAAAACCGATCCGCATAAAATGCCCTGAAAAACCATTTAGCCATTTCCCTAATTCTGGAATAATTGGTATACTCTACACATAAACAAGTATTTGACTCTACATGACTTGGCCTCATATCAACTTCCTTTAGGCAACTATTATAGTAATGCTGTCTGAAGCTCTGAGTTTTTCCAGTTTCTCACCCAGTCTTCAAATGCTGATGCTGTATTGCTTTTGTCATTCCAAAATAGCAGTGATCTTTGTGACATACAGTTAGCTCACTGCTAAAAGCTGTGATTGAAGGCCTTGTCAGTATAATCGCATCAGATCGCATCAGAGGGAGCATGTGCCCTCACCGAGTCTGATCAAACAGATGCCCAATGGATACTGAACAGAAATGGACATGTAATGTCTGTCATTATCATTAAGAACATTTGTTCACATAAAACAGTTATGCATAAAAAGTTAGAGGGTTTGTGTGGGCTTGTGTGGGTGTCATCATGTAGACATGTAGACAGTGAGGATCATAGTGGAACATGTAATTAAAAAATTTGTTGTTACCATCAGTCTGCTGCCTTGTGCTTGACCTCACGGGGTTGATGAATGTCTGCAGATTCCACCATGACACATGAGCAGAAAGCCGTCAATGTAAGGCAGTGTGCACTCGATGGGGTAATTAATCATAACACATGGGCCTGTTCCCTTCAATAATTAACTCTGCAGCCCAGTGAGCTTCTTGAGATTGTGGGCATTAGGGTAGGAGGCTTTAAGCATCACCTATTGACTGGAAATGCCATTTGATCACCACTACATCCCTCCTACTCAACTACAGACAATACCATTTACAATTTATTACAGCATACTGGAACTATGATGTTACATTTTCTAAGTGGTCCATTCATTGTAAGCTATTGTGTGTCTTTCATCTGATTATCTTTCAATCAGCTTCAAACTAGAGAGTCTAAATGGATATACAATTAGCCTATAAGCAGTTTGAAGTCACTGAATCCAACAACAAAGAGCATGCATTAATGGTGGAAAAAGCCATGCATCTAGCATTGTTTTTTGTACCTGAACCATACTGCAGGTTACAAATGCACACAATCTATCCACCTTAGACAACCTTCCCACTGTAAAGAATTATACATGCTTTTTAATGCATTGATTTATGGCTATCTAGTTCCAGTTACCGGCTCGACTTTCACAGAGCTATCCATCTCCTAAGGTCAAGCCATCATGTCTGTATAATCACTCAAGCAGTCCTATTCCCGGGCTAAAACTCAGAGTTCCTGGAAGTGCAGGGAGACAGTGAGAGTGTGTTGGGAGCGATGGGTTTGTGTTACAGCACCTACAGTAACCTCACTGCCCACAACCCACCTCGATGATACGAACCAGAGCCAAGGTGTTGAGGAGACACTGGTGACAACTTTTCTTCTCTCTCTACACACACACATTTTCTCTCTCTTGGCATCTGGAAGAACAGAAGGACCCGATATGAAGAGGGAGTGAGTGCCACTCGCACTGCCGAACCCCAAACCCGTGCCAAATTATTTACAACCAATGCTGCGTAGCACACCTGCTTAACATTCAGCAAATACGAGTTATGGCTGGACATGAACCTGAATTTCAATAGGCAAAACAGCTTAGGCAGGACAGTACATTACCAAAACTGTACAGCTCTGTAAGAACCACGAGGGTAGCATTCGTAGAACAGTGTTACAATATAAAAAAATACATAGTTATGCATACTTGACAGTCCAGAGGATGCTGCATCTACGTTACTCTTCAAGTGCACTCATTCCATCAAGTAAAATGGATCATCTTTCATTCACATTTGAAAGAGCACAATATGCAACTGAAAGCTATTTCAGTTCACTTCCACCAACAAATGTACAGTGCATCACAGCACCATTAGAGTTCGACTACATAGGCTGTTTGGTAATGAATAAAGTGATTGAGAAAATCGCACATTTTTCACATAACAAAGGATATGACATCTCATATTGAATTCCAGCTATAACGATGGCACAGGCAGTGACAAATGGCGGTAGACACTGATGGAGATTATGTTGGAAAATATGTACATCAATAAGTGGCCATATGATAAATGGGAACATGGTTTATGAAGTGGCGCATGATGCAACGCCATCGTAACTCACTGGAATAATGAATATAAACAGAAAACCAGAATGCCACACTGCACATGTTCGTGCACATTTTCCCCCAGCCCACCCACTCACTCTGTGAACACCACAAGAACCCAAATAACACAAAGGAAGTGTGGAAATACTTGTGTACAAGGAAATGTTCTCCGGTAGCAGAGTGTGAGTGCACCAGCAGGAAAGGATAGAAGCTGATTTGTACAAAGGTTGTTAGGTAGAGGTTGAATAGCTGCTAACAGACTTGTATTATTGCTCCTGACCACTTATCTAAAGATGAATGATATGGAAGTTAGCTGTAAAGTGAGGATATACAGAAGCAGAGATGGTATAAAAGGCTGAGTGTTCATGACACACCGGTTCCGGTTAGCACTCACAGGACTCCTTTATGAATCCTGACATGTCCTCTGTCACCTACTGTTGTGATACTACCATTGTCACATCAGAGGATAGAGAGACGAGGAGAAGATTGGAAGCAAAAAAAGAACCATTCAGGCAGAATAAAGCAAAAAAGAAGGCAAGCAAGAGATAATGAATGAAAGATCGAAAGAAGTAAAGTAAGAAAGATAGAAAGAAAGGAGCTTCACCTCAGGGCAGAAGCTGGACTGTCGCAGCTGGTGCTGCTTGAGTAAAAGAAAAACTGAAGCAGGAGACAGGAAGTGTGAGTCAAGTGCTATGGCAACAAAACCAGTTAGCCGTGGCTTCATCAGCATGCCCACAGCACTTCTAGTCTCAGCGGGTACAGTGTGGCCCACATTCAGGATCAAAACCAACAAAACATCACTCGCTCTTTATTTCCGAGCCCTGCTTAGAATACTGAGACAATACAGAACAGAACTATGTTTTCTTATAAGATTTTTTTAAATTCAGCATCAGGGTTTAATCAGCAACCACAATGTTCGAACGCTGCTTCGATAGGTTTGAATGAACACTATATTAATGCACTTACTTGATGAAGAAAACTTCATAGCAGATGTTACATCCTACTGTGTTTTAGGGGGTGCTCTCTGGTTCCTCTCCCTGGATGTTTTTCTGTTTGTGTTACAGAATTGTATACAGGCTGATACTGAGGTGGGTACAGATAAACACAAAAGGGACACTTTGTTTATTGCTCTGACATTAACTGGTAGATGGTTATTGATGGTTGCATTTGCAGTTACATAACTTTCAAAAAACCATGAGATTTTCTTGACAAACAATACAACAATACTTTTGAAAGATTAACAAGTGATATCCCCTAACTTCATTAGATTAAGGGCTGATGTCGCCTAATTTCGTGATTAAAATCTAACAACAGTGATGGCCGTTGCTTGTTCAAGACGCTGCATAAAGATTTATACAGAGATTACACTACTTTCCTTTTAGATAAAAGCACAGATACACAAACTGTTTTTTATTGCAGGAAATATTGCAGACGATCAATTTACTAATGTTTCTAATGCAGTGTTTCTCAAAACTTTTTCTGTCATTCCCCACTTCAAATGAGGGAGGATTTTCGCACCCCACCTCTCCCATATTAACCCAATAAAATGGTAATGAAATACACTGATTTTACGTTTTCAAATTTATTGATGTAACATCAACATCTATCTTTAAATCAGTAACATTAAACACATCAGCATCAACATGTTCATAAACACAGAATATAAAATAAAACAAAATACTAATCAAAAATGCAGACAATACAAATGAAATTGTAGACCTACTACAGTTTCTCATTTTGCAATCTAGGCTAAATGGTTTGCTAGATGTCCCCTATCTAATGTTATTTTAACATGTTTGTGTGCTATTTGTGATTCCTTTGTGACTGGGTGTTTTTTTTATTGTGTGATCTTAACTGTCAATACAGAAAGCATTAATGAAGACCAGTTATTAATTACGTCTCCATAAAAGTAACTAAGTTATAGCATTATAAAAGTAACTATAACACCCCCCTTTTTTTAATAAGAGGTGCTTCGTGAGATTAGAATAGTTTACAACCGACGTGGAGAAACACTTTCTTCCTGGGCATAATGTACATTTCACATATAGCTTTTTCCTGTTACTTCGGTGTGGGGAAAAGTAATGTGTCTGTAGTTCCAGTTAAAAATGCCACCTTTGAACCCTCTGCGATCACCATTGCTGCGCGTGTCTCTGGCTCGTTTTTGTGTGCTACTGTGCGTGTATGTGCGTGTGTTTGTGTGTGAACGCCCGCCCAACTCTTTTACTCTTTCTTAGCCAATCATCATCACTTATTCGGTTGGCCCACCCCCACCCCTCACCCAACCAAAGACGTGTCCTGTGTCTGAGAGAGCCTGGTCGGATAAAAACAGCTTCAGTGAGCTAAATTATGGTACCTCGCTGCATTTTGTTCTCAGTAACGGTAACGGCGTTGTAAAAAGCAATTAGTTAAATTACCTGTTACTGAAAAAATAACCTAGTTACTAACGCTGTTATTCCCATCCCATCAGTGATAATATATTCCCCACTAGGAGAGCGTGCCCCACATTTTGAGAACCACTGTTCTAAAGATGGTCAACGTATCTGTTTGCCTTATAAATAAGACAACAGGCAGTGCAAACTGCACTGTAATCATAGTTTATATTTTCATTTGTAGTTATCTGAGATCTTTTGGATCTGTGACAATGCAGATATATGTACAATTAAGTGCAACTTCTAGCTGCATTTTAACAAACACTTTAAAAATTGTGATAATGTAACCTAGTTTAAGCTCCAAAATTCATATCACGGACACACTTTTAAGGTAGGCTGTCCTTAGACACACAAAACCTGCATTCTCTCTCTCTCTCTCACACACACACACACACACACACACACACTCTCACCACTAGGACATCAAACACATCTCACTTCCATATCTCCTCTGATCCTCTAGTTTATCCCTCCTCCTCCTCCTCCTCTCCTGTTGGCATGAAGATTTTCATTATTGTCTGAAGTTTTCTGTCACAGTCCTTCCTTTTATCCCACCGAATAACTTTTGTTGATGCTCATATTGGAGCTTGGATGTTTCTTTACAGACTTTTGAAGAAAACCTTACCCTATTTTTTATTTTTTATTTTAGGGCCACTTGGGATGAAAGCCATTGGGCTATCCCCTGGAGAGCCTATGTGCTGCTCTACACAGATGATGAAAAAATGAAACGTCAGATCTCGAATTGGTGCCTCCGATCATTTCTAGGGCATGTAACACTCTCCATGAAAATGAGAACGAATCTGTCTTGACATTTCTACACATCGTCGGGGTGAGAACAAGAGGTGTACATTCTTTTGCCCTTCTTTTATGAGTCATTATATAAAAGAGTAGCATGGCGTTTAGCATGAGCCTCCTTTCCACTTTGGAACTACAGTCCCAGTAAAAGTTTCTGAAATCATTCACCTTCAAGCCCAATTACATTTACACAACTTATCAGACCCTCTTATCCAGAGTGACGTCTGTTTCATAATTGCAGGGAAAGTCTCTCTGGAGAAACTTGGGGTTATGGTTTTTGCTCAGGGGGTCTACAGTGGTTTTTGGGTCCTCTCAAGATTTAAACCCCCTTAAATCTTTCCAGCGTTCCAGACACTCAGACCTGTGACCCCACCACTCTTTAATTTACATGTAAAATTTCAGCACTTAGCACAGACCCTTATCCAGAGCAAATGACGTTATCTAATGAAATGGAAAGTCTCCCACAAGTGAAATTTAATGATTATTTGTCGTTGTGAACACACCACAGCACAGCACACAGTGCACAACAACAAAATATGACCTCTGCATTTGAATTAAGGACCTTACTCATGGCTTAATGATGATTTTAAGTTCTCTTGGGATTTAACGCCCCAAATCTTATGGTTACCAACACTGAGTTTTAGTCACTCAGATTACTGCCACCAATTTGGATTTACACTACTGTTTACCTTTGCATTCGTAAGTTAACAGAGATGCAAAGGGGAACCATAATCCCTTTGTAGCAGATATCCTAATAACTGCACACGACTCCAAATTACAGAATCATCAATGCGCCTGATTAAACGCCTGAAATCTGGATTGACTGATTATTATTTTGAGGGTACACTTGAGCACACTTACTAAAGCAAACAAAGGATGAGGGCGTACCACTTTCCCGAACAGACGGCGCATCTACCTGTCATACGCCAAGAGACTTCCATTATTCACAGCGCTATGTTTGTTTTCTCTGTGCGTTTTATCTCCATGCACGTTAAGGCAACAAAACCTTTGATTAGGCTGGATTATTCATTTCTGTACCCTCCCCTGGCCACTAAATGTGTTTTCAGAGAGACAGAGGGGGAGGAGTGTATTCCAATGAATGGTACACCTTGGAGAGTTCACAGTTCCGTCTTATCTGCAGTATGACACCTGAATGACTCTGAAGGCGTTTGACTCTTTTATTTCCTCTGACGGACTATTTTGAATTCATTTTCTACACAGCAGAGGAGTGTAAGCAGAAAACAAAGGGGTTCATCTGACAGAGCCAAAAAAAAAACAAAAAACAATTTGCCAAAAGCGAGTGGCAGAGAATAGAAATACAGTTCAATAAATAATTAAGCTGTTGGATGAGTTTTACATTCTTAATATCAATGTAACACAACACAGGAAAACAAATATGAATGCTTCCTCTCCAACACACAAATGTTTAGAGAATGTATGGAGTTTTATACTATTACACTACTGCTTTTACTACTAATACTAATACTAATAATATGAGGAAGAAGAACAAACCTGCAACTTTCAAAAATCCAAACTTCAGCACAGTAGTACTCTTATTGTCCCTGCTTAGACTTCAGTCATTTCCAAAACACAGATAGCGTCAGATGTTGGGGAGGTGCAGCAGAAGATACTCTGCATAAGGAACAGCTGGTGCTGTTTTTCTTGAACATGTTTGTGCCAAAAATGATTAAACTTCGACCAACTTAAAATGGTCAGCATCAGCATGCATCTAGTAATCACCAATATCAAAGTCATTTTGTCATCCTGTGAAATGGTTACAGGATTATTTTGAATGAATTATCAACCTGCACAAGACATAAATGCATTCATTAATTTTCAAATCCAGTGCTATTCAGGATATGCAGTGTTACTTTAAGCCTTGCAGTAATGTAATTAAATAGTTTCTGCACATTCTCAGTTCTTTCACATTAGAAAGAAAAACACTCTTCCTGTTTGCATCGACACTGTCAAAACCTTAAATGCAGAATGATATTTTCATCTACAGTACTATTTTCTGTGCTGCTAACCTCACAGGTGTTACCACCTCACAATAACACGACATAACATAATAGCATAACACAACTTACAATGAAAATAATAAAAAGCAATAAATAGCTTCTGCATCAAAAGGAAGAAACTGCAAATACAGCATAGAAAACTTCACCCACATCATTTGACACAATGTGAGGTACAGCAAGCCTCCCTCCTCCATATTCAGCCTGTAATTAAACCACAAGATGATTAGCCAGATTTCTAATGTCCTAATTTGGAAGCAGTTGGGCAGAGCTTCCATTTAGCTTGCAATAGTTAAGACCTGTAATGAATGAGCAGAGTTTGGATACTGATTCAATGTGTCATAGACCCTTTTCCACAAATATCAGTCATTGTCTTATGCAACCCTTGCCTTTGTGGTTCATATTTATAAAGCAAGCAACACTGGGCTCATGATAATGAGAGTGTTGATTGTAATGCACAGGAAATAATACGAGCACTCCAAACTGAGCAATGCTCAAAAATAATGAGACTCTTAATGAGATGATGGAGAATGCAAAAAAAATGGGGTAATGAAATACCAACATTAAGAAGAAAAGACAGAAAGAAAACATGCCTCTCAAAAAGCACTTTAAATGCAGGTTAGTCATAGTTCACAGATAAAACTCATCCTTACTATGTTTCACCAAAAGCAAAACCTTTCTGATGGAAAGCTGGCTAGGGTTAGTCAATATTATTGATTAAGGCTCTCAGATTTAATGTTATGGATGTATTCCAGTATTAAGTGTAAAATGGTCAAGGCTATACAGCATCTAAAAGTTTATTTCATGACTCATACCTAGATAAGTGAAGAAAGACATCATGCACAAGCAGAAGCAATGGCTGGGGTTATTATGTAAAACAAAAAATATATTTGGACAAGGCCAAATATCTGCTTCTAAAGATTTGCACACTTGTTTCTGAACATTGTTCCATCATTCTTTAATCTAGGGAGAGAGTGACAGGTCAAAGAATGAGAGGCCTAATGCCTCTATACTGATGGTAGATTGATAGAGATTATAAAACACATTAGGGCACATAAATCATTTATATGCTGTAATGATCTCATATCTCAAATAAGACAGGCCCTCAGAACATATCCTCAGAGCGACAGCACAACAACTTCACTATAGGATATGCAAAACTGTGTGTCTAAATGGCAACATGCACTCAACCAAAGCTGTAAATAACCTCATCCACGTGTGGTCATCTTAAAAGTCCAGAAAAACTGAGAAATGTTGATGTCCTGTCCTATTATTTTAGGTTGTTTGTTTTCTTTGTACATTTTTTTCAGATGTGGGTGTCCTTAGATCTCGGCCGTAATGAAAAACTTTACTGATCTGACCAGGGAAGTCTGAAAGATTAGGGCTGTCAACAGCTTCAAAGAGAATCTGAGACCCACCCACACAACTTTTGAAAGGAAGCCAACACAAAATCCTATTGTGCAGAGAAAGTGTAAAGGTGGAATGCTGAAAAAGTATAAAAGTATAAAGAATAAATGTATGATAAAATGTGTACACATGAATACTGTAATATAATGTATAGTGACAGTGCAAAAAGCCAGTCTCTGGGAGACAGAAAACAAGAATTAAAAGCAGTGAAGAAAAAGAAATAACATAATAATGTATTTTTAAAAATTATAATGGGTGAGAATTACATATGCAGATTCCAGATACAAAATATGTTACAGACCAGTAATGATTTCATGCTCAAGCACGCCTAACTTTTAACTCAGCACCCCCTGAAAAATAATTACAATTATGTGAGGTAGCCAGAAGACAGGAAAACAGGCCCAAATGGACCAGTAAAATCCTTGCACCAGTCGGATCCTCCTCTGATTGTTTGGCGTGTCTGGGATTGCCTTATTATTTTAATTCAAATTTGAATGTACTGCAGAGGCATCTCGGTGTCATCGTTCTCAACAGCCAAATGAAAAGGTATGGCTAATGGAGTTAGAAAGAATGTAATTAACGCATTAAAATACAGCTGCAATAGTTGTGGTTCCTGTGGGCAATTATAAAAATAAACTTAATCCCATTTATTATGGAGTCCATTGTTGTACTCAATAGGGCAACATTACAGTCAGTGTTGTGCAAGTTACTTGCAGAGTGTAATACACTATACATTACTTGTTACTGGTATTCAAATGTAATCCGCTACCTTACAATATTACTGTCTCAGAATTGTAATCGTTATATGACTTCTGCAACTTTTCAGTTACTTTCACCAAAATATCTGAACATATAACTTGACATTCTAATATGAGAAAAAAATATTGCAGATCATTCTCAAAGTTCAAGTGGCATGATGGCAGACCCTGTGAAACTTAATTTCTGCTGCTTTGGCTGATCACTCTCGTCGCCCGTTTTCTTTCTCTTCTCAGTCAGTGTTTGCATGGCAGCGCTCGAGGTGTTTTTTTCAAATTGCTAGTGCTATTTCTCGACGTCTATGGTTCTTTAGGGTTGGGGCAAAGATTGCACTTGACTAAAACATTCTTTTTGTCCTTAGCCCTGACGAACTCAAAGTAATGCGCAAACGTCCACCTCGCAAAAGTACTGTCTTCTGCCATCTCACCGGAGAAGCAAGCCTTACGTGATGCACTGTGCAAGGGGCTTAACTAACCACGAACAGGAAATACAACTCTCACACATTTTTTTTAAATCACAGATAATTAATATGAGGTCTCGCGGTCTTGCTATTTTTAAACAAATACATTTTTGGTTAAAGGTGCTTTGTAACGCACGCGTTACTGAACATGTACCGAGTAAAATATTACTGAAAACTGACAAGTAGTGTCTTACATTACTACGTTACACCAAAAAGTAATCCGTTACTGTAACTCGTTACTTTTGTAATGCGTTACTCCCAACACTGATTACAGTAGGCTTATCATGTTTATAGCCCACCAACCGAATTTTAAGAAGGTATTTCCTAATAGCCTTTATGGTAAGCCTATCGGCCAGCCAGCTTTTGTTTAAAAATGTAAGCCATTTCCAAAAGATCTTAAATCTGGAGTAAACATGGCAACCACATTGTTCAGCACTGGGGGCTGAGCTCCCCTAAAGGTCAGCTCCTAGAATCGCCCCTGTTACAGACCCACTATGCAGCTAAGGTATTACAGTATAACAAAAGACGCACACAGTAAACTATGTTTACCTTCATAACACCATCAGTACTGTATTAATTTTTTTCCTTTTGATGATCTTTTACACCTTTGTGTTGTTTTTGCTATTTTCATTCAAATGACAGGGACATGCTAAGTGTCTGCATTCTGGAGATCATCTCACATTCAGGGGTTGGCTGTATTTTTTAAAATTGCAAATGAAATATGTACAATCAATTTCCACAATTGATGGAAATATATTCATCAGAGCAAATCACTGAAGGTTATTTGCTGTAATGCCTAACACTGATAATGCTTTTATAAGCAATCAGCCTTTGATTTCCAAGCAGGATTCTCATTATTGCTATTAATATAAGCATTCAGACCCGGCATGTCTTAATTTGATATTGTGAATCGTTTGTTTGCTATATTGAGTGAAGGGAGCACAAAGAAAAACAAGTGCCATTCAGCATTTATCACTATTTAGGTAACATATGCATGATCAAGTCAAATTCCTTCCTACGTGCAGTGCCATGCTAGGGTCATACAGAAAAACTGTTGTTTACTTTTGTAGATTGTTTTCATGTAAGGCCTAATCTCTCACTTGCTGGCCCAGCTGTCTTGCTGATCACTTCTCATTTTATTATCTGACACATATACGTAGAAAGCACTGTAGAAAGGAATCTAAGACCCATCTCAAGTTCATGGACAAAACAATTAATTATATATATTAATACAAAAAAGTAATATATTAATTTATAAAGTACAAAACTGTATAATACAAAACTTAATTGAAACAGAAAACTGAGAATTGAACAACGATACAAAAAAGCATATAGGGCAAATACAGTATAAACCAATTCGAAAATGTTTAAAAAATAGAAAGTTACAAATATACATATGTTGTTTGAGCTGCTCCATGAATAATTCCATTGGTGGAGAAGGAATAGTAGGAGTAATAACACAGAGTGATACTGTGCAATCAAGTGTACAAACAATTATGACTTTGGCACACAATAACAGGGCCACAACATTTTGTATACACCTCTGGCTGTCCTGCTGTTTTATCAAAGTCTGCATCTTTAAAGGCAACATATTTACATGGTGAAGGGGATAAACTTGGGCTTTTATCTTAAAGCTGAGGGGTACAATGTCCCCCCACAAAAAGACTGTCAGTCACAGCTAAGAAATGAGAAAAGCTCTGAGGCACAACAGAACACACTCTATTAATACAGAGCGAGTGAGCGATTGACTTGAACACGAAGGAGATATTGATTTCTAAAGCTTTTTGGGTATTCAAAGTTTCTTTTTCTCTGCTAGTGGAGATTGCCCCAGGGCCAAAATATCAGATGAAAAGTAGGCATAGTAGAAGTAAACTCTACTTTGCAATCAGATAACACATGGTGGCAACAGTCAGCTTTTAGAAATAACTTTTTAAAATTTTAATAAAACAATAGGACTCTCAATACATGCTGATTCATATTCAATCAGGACTCCAGACTTGGCAATTGAACTCTTGCTGTGAATAAAAATCTGGTAAGGAAATCCAGAGTAGACCACCTTATGTCTTGTCAAATCTATTTCACTCTAAAGAGAAAAAAAATGTGCTCATCAAGGTCGTCTAAGCTGATGAATGCCAACAACAGATGAATGAGTAAAAAAACAGCTAAATTCCAGCAACATCTCCCAAGACTTATAAAAGGAAGAGATCAGTAGAGGACACAAACCAAAAAGATCACAGAGGAGTGGTGAATGTGTTGGATGGAAGACTTCCTTGGCTGTTTAGGGAGCTTTTGTTGCCTATGACTGCATTTGACACACAGCGTCCTTCTGTCAGGGTTGGCAGGAAGCCCAGGGGGTAACTGTCTCTTCTGTGATTAGTCAGAAGCGAGAAACCCAATTAGGATGGCAGGTAGCTGCTTCGTCTTATTAAAGCAACAGAACAGAGATGCACTGTGTCACCTGCTCTGAGGAAGCTAGAGAGCCACTACTCAGGGGTCCACACAGCGAGAGCGATAGATAGTTACTGAGAGAGTTAGTTAATCTACGGGAGTAATCCCATCTAAAAGATCTCACTATGTTGACACCTTGGTGTGTCTCCTCTCTTTCTTTTTTGTTAAAGTCCAAGTTGATCACAACACATTCCCAGTTTCCTGGGGTAGGAAAGAGCTAGGAAAGAGCACTATCTATAGCTGTATCACAATTAGAAAAAGTGAAATTAAACTTTCTTTAAAAAAACGTGTTGCACTACAAGTAAAAGTTAGGAAAGTGAAGCTGGAAGTTTATGAGTTATATATGAAACAGGGACAAAAAATTGACCTTCTTTGTGCATTAGCTGTGCATTTATTTTATGATTATAGCAGTCCTTCATTGCCATCCACACACACACACACACACACCTGTCTTCGCTCCTTCAGTCTTCTTCTCACTGCCTCTTCGTGACCTTTTTCTCCAGCTGAAGCAGAAAGATAATTGTCAGATATTCTTCTTTATCTCTAGAGTCTTAAAAGGCCAACATCTGACTTTTTCTGAACTTTTTTGTTCATAAATAGTGCCTTGAACAATGAATATACCAAACTATTGTATTTATTTTACAAGTAATCCAGCATTATAGTGCTGCAATTCAAGCCAAGCATAGAACCCTCAAAGAAACTTGGCTCTGCCACAACAGAACCACCAAGAAGGACATTAATCATGTCTGAATTATATAATTCATTCAATAATGCAATGAATTTTGCAATTCAGAATGAAGAGTAACTTCGATTGACAGTGACTTATTGATAGAGGACGCTATCTCGGACTAATGTGTTTTAAGGGAAAGCTTCAGATGTGCATGAGAACATCTGGTTTCTGAGATCCTTTCACTAATGTAACCAGCACTCACATATTTTCCATATTCTGTTCTCATTCCATCATTAAAGCATGATCTGTCAACTGGTGTTTTCCTTAATGGGAGGGATTTTTTCAGGGTGCAGATTTCATTCCTGATGCTAATTATCATTTCAAACACATACCAGTCCCCCATGCCAGTGGCAAGCTCGTTAGCATCCACTGTGGATCAACTTTCTTTCTCCTTTAGCCCAAGCTGGTTTCTCCCTTTCATTTCCATTATTCTATGCCTGTACGATTAACCAAATGCAAAATTTAAAAAAAATGAGATGGACAAAATTCTGCCATGTCATTTTTAAACTTTATCTGGTTGACTCAGAAGATGTAATGCATAGACTTTTCCTGGAACAATCCCATTGGACACAAGTGGCCTTTGCTTGGACCTCATTTCTAATTTACCACCAAAGTGAAACAGGCTGATCATATATCAGGACCAGCACATCCCCTGTCGAGAGACTGGAATGTCAGCATGCTGCAGCTGATCAGTCTTCAACATCTATCTTGGATCAGTGGAAATTTATGGAGCCTTTATTTCTCCCTATAAGGGGGTCACTCTCTGTGTGGTGAAACTTTCCCCACTCTACATGTGAGAGGGAGAAGGGGAAAAAAGCTTTTATCATACATTTTAAGCTATAAGGTAATCAGTGGTAGACATTCCCTTCGAGGGCCCCACAGCAAGCAGAGATCCCTTTACATGACAGTGGGCAGCTGAGAGAGAAAGAGAGAGAGTGAGAGAGAGAGAGAGAGGTATTTCTAAATAAAATGAAAAGTTGCAGCAAAGATTAACCAATGTGGTTGCTTGTGATGTAGGAAAACTGCATGCTCTCCTGCACAGGTGAAATTACTTGATAATGAATACTGCCTATGGATTAATATACTCATTCACAAGAACATCCATACGCACCTCTAGAGTTTAATGATGGCATTAAGAAAAGTATAGAAAAGAGTTTGGAGGGGTTTTTTCCCCTGAGAATCTGAACATCGCTCAAGGACAGGCAGGCATGAAGGACATCTCTCTGCATGTGGCAACTGAATGTAGCTAAGGAGGTGTCTGTCTTTCAGCATGGCTGACTAGCTGACATTTACTGGGGAGGGGATGACGGAGACAGCTATACACACACACAAGTGCACACACACATGCTCACACACCCGCAGGTCTTCCAGCTTGTTAAAGAAAGAGTTGACAACAGCTGGAAACATAGTAGTTGTTATGCTATATTAATTCAAAGCCGAAAGCCACGCTTACATAAGAAATGAAAACAGCAGCAAAACTGTTAATAATAATCTCAGATGTGTTTCCTGTGGACGTGCTATTCTTGTCCATGTTTCAGATTTAGGCCACACTGTTAGCTTGATTGGGCAATAACATGGCCGTTATGATGCTTCATTTATATGGTCTCAGTTATAACATATTACATTAACAAAAGTAGACGGCAAATGATCTGTAAAAAGAACTGTATATATGTTTATAAGTCCCATATTATGAAAACAATCACTTTTTCTGTTCTTTAGTTATCAATTTGGGTCTGTACTGCCTCTACACACACTGTAAGTTTAATAAAAATGGTCACTCATGTTAGTTTTAATTTGCAAATGTCAGAAATAGTTTAGATATTTGAATAGCTCCACCCTCCTATCTGAGAACCTCTGCCAGTGGAGTGTTGTGTTGCACATGTACGGCTGTATGGGTGGTCTGTTAGCAGCAGCCATGGGCGTGGGCAGCAGCGACTCATTTACATTTAGGAATACTAATGATAAACAGACTGTTCTGAATGAAATAGAGGAGTAAAAAGCAGGCAAAAAAAGATGAGATGGAATGATAATACCACCCACATATTAACTTTTTTGAGTTTCACCCAATCTTTCTATTAGTTCATGTCTTTCTATACTGTATGTATGTGTGTGTGTGTTATATGTAAGGCACTTTGTGATAATATCTGTTGACAAATTATAACTTGGAATAGTCATATAAACGTCACAAAATGACAGTTGTGTGTTATGGAATTATTATGACAAGAGACAAATGATTGATTTACATGACTAAATGTGAAACCCAGTGTGGCCATTGTGCTAAATTATTGGAGCAAAAAAGAAAACTTCAACACCAGAAGAGGGCTTTCAAGAGATAAATCCAAACTGAAGGCTGTATCCAGAGGGAGAATGGCCTCCTTTCTCTTAACTTGGCAGAGCTAAAACACATTGATTCAACACCGTGCAAAATTCTCGCCTTCCTTCACCAGCCTTTCAAGTTCCTCCCTACACTCTTATTATAGCCAAAGATCCTTAGAGAAACTTCAGATTCATGAAAGTTTATATCCAAATTGCCAGAACATCACAGCTCTTAAGAGATGCTACCACATGTCACAAAGAAGACAAATTTTGTAGGTCTATCCAATTACATGGAGTTAGACATTAAATATATTTCCATAGTGGGTTAAACAGAGATATTTGTAATTTACTTATCACATTTGCTCTGGTGGTGGGAATTCTCTTGCCTAGAAAGGAGCCCCCTGACATTCAATAAAACCATGCATCACACTGGGAGTGTCACAATATCGGACTAAATTGAGTTTGTCAAACAGACCAGAAAAAAACAGACTGAACTTTGCCTTTTTAGGAGGTTCATCAAAGATTAATGTTGGGTGCCACTGGGGTGGGAGTGGAGCTTTCATTACTCTTTTATTGCACTTTAGAACACCCTTGAGAGTCTTACCGATCACTTCACTTATGGATGAACGAAGCGATGTGTCATATGATTACTTGATCAAATTAGAAATGACAACAGGACGAGGAATGATCACAATGTGACCAACCTCATCATGCTACACTTGTCAGATTTTTTGACAAAACAAAATATCTTCAGTGTATACAATTTTATTAATATTCAATGCAGATGGACTTTCCCCAAAAAATCCTAGAAATTCTAGAATGACTTTTTGTTCCCAAAAGAGCTTTTCAAGCCTAAAATCTCCCTTTTTACACAGTAATATATCACAGAAAAAAATTCAATATAAGGTTTTCCAAATATCATGCAGCCTCAATGACAACAAGGCGACCTAGCAATGCTAAATTGCTGGATACACACCAGGTATGTACTTATTTTTAAAACACCTTAACAAATTGTGTCAGTGCTGAGAACATTTGGTGCAAGCAGATCCTACAATTCAATTATATTTTATCAGTTGTGTAGAATGGTGTCTCCTTATGCCTGTTCGGACACAATATTAGAAGTTACGGCACCATGATAAGTGCCCCATCTCCCCGTTCTGCCCCTATGGATTTGTTAGAACTGTCTCTTATGCAAGTTATTGGCCATAGTGATGATGAATGGCCATAATGCTGAAATATTGACTAAATGCCAAGAGATTCTCAAATTATATCCCCTGTGAGCGTGCATGTGAGTAAACAACAGTTGTTTATGCTTGGTATGCCTCAACAAGAGTGTGTGTGAGAGTGAGAGAGAGAGAGAGAGAGAGAGAGAGAGAGAGAGAGAGAGAGAGTGTTGGAGAAGTGAAGAAGTTAACACAGACAATAAGCTTACCTTGCTAATCCTGAAGGTAAAGCAAGGGCACATTAAACTTTCAGCATTATTTGGTCAGCATTTAATAGCACAGCAGCACAAGGCAGAAGCCAGTATATCAATGTTTCCTCTTAACTGTTTGGCTGACAATACGCTCAGAATTTGACAATCAGAGGTGGGGTAGCAAGAGGCAGTAATTGGAAGCATGCCGCTGTGCAGTGCTGATTATGATGCTGTAGTGCAGACGGAAGGAGAAACCTGCACAAATGTCCCACTGTTTAAACACACACTCAGCTCAGCATAGTGCCACCACTGCTATGAAGATCATGCAGGGCTCTCATTACTCACCCATCCACATCCTCCTATGTTTGCATTGTGTTCTTTGCCCAGCACAGAGAGGGAGAGAGAGAGAGACAGAGAGAGAGAGAGATGAGAGAGAGAGAGAGAGAGAGAGAGAGATGGGGGATGCAGTCATTTTTTATTCAATTAATCACTTGTTAATGTGCTAATAATATACATATAGATAGATGGATAACTAGCTAGCTAGATAAATGGATAGAGCTGTGTGTTATAGTTTTAATACAATTTTACATTTTACTTTTACATGCTTTGAGTTTACTTTTATAGGTTTAATATATGTCTTTTGTTTCTTGTAGGGAAACATAATCATACACTGAATGATCTCTGTGTATGAAAATGTGCTACAAACTGTAAATAAGCCTTGCCAAAAGAATGATTTATGTGTTGTGCTGTTAAATTGAGCACTTAAAAAGGCAAAAAGGAAGTCAGTATGAATCCAGGTGATGCTTTTGTTTGGATCTGTTTCATGGCTGAGCTGCCAACGCCCTGCCTTCTTCAAATGGCAGCTTAATTACGCTCATTGTCTAAACACCCCCAGTACCCATTTTTCTACCTCAATGCAAACATTTTGCCAATATTTGAGCTGCTAGAGAATTTTAAACGGTGGAAAATTTTGTGCTCTCATACAAACACGTGATTGCTAGTTTTAAGAATGAAAACAATCATGATTCAACTCTACTCAATGCCTCAGGGAACTGCAGAGAATCTGTGTGTCCTTGCAGCCCGAAGACGCCTCCAATCATGCCCAGTGCACCACAGAACAAAAATTTGATCCAAATGTAGCCTATTAAGTTCTCTCTCAGGTCTCTGCCAGCACTTCTCATATTGGGAGCATCTCCTCTAGGATAAGTGCTTGTTTTATCTACACAGCCTTCATACTCTTCACACTGTACTAATACTTCTGCCTCATGAAGAAGCTCTGAGACTATGGCTCCAGGTGCTGAAGATGAGCACTGCAAAACCACAGTGGAGCTCTGCCAAACTGAACTCTCACTGGTGCACTGAGCTATCTATTTGCTAATGAGGGCCTGTAAGGCATGGATCGTAAGACATTATTTCTGGATCCAACTGGTCTTGCATGAAAATGTAAGACTAAAGTTTATGTTACTTAAACTCTCGGGTGAACTTAAATCATACTGCTCTTAAGATGCCCTTTCATAGTGAGAAGAATGTATGAATGACTGAAGAATTCTATTGACTAACTGAAAAAGAAAGAATTGCTGAAGCTTCTATTCTGCTTTACACATGTTTGTCTACATATAAGAACATGCAATTTGTTTGATGATGATTTCATACAATGTATTTGTATGTTTGCTTCAAAGGCTCTATTGTAAATTCAATGAATGCCAGTAAACATTCAAAATGTGCTTTATTCTGTGTTAGAAATAATCTAAGTCATATAAACAAATCCTCTCAATTCTATTTCACAGGCACAAAAACAGTAATACCAAGTTACATACAGCCTTGCTTCCTCAAATACAAATCCAAACATATAGGGCAGGGACAAAGAAGAAACTTTCTCAGAACTACTGCTTCAGGCACCTATTTCTACATATATGTCGTGCTAATCCCTGATGCTGCTTCCTTTATCAGAGACTTTAAGAAATTCCCCTTCAGCAACACAGGACTCCGGCCCAGAATGATTCCTGCATCATTGGTCTGCCTTTTCTCAGGGTGTTTCTGTAACTCTATAGAGGGAAATCCTGTGGGCCATGGCTCTCTCTCAGAACCTAAAGTGGCACAGAGCCGCTCGTCCCTATCAGAAATGAGTGGGTTCATCCTGGGTCTTGCCCAAAGTGAGACAATTACGATCACCATGGTCTGCCAAAAAGACTGCATTATGGCGTTGCTGCTAATCCTGCTGCCCTATGCTATTTCCAAGCAGCTGGCACACTACCCACTGCTTGTTAAGAGACCAAAGGCTACCCATATTCCTGCTTTATTTTGGCCAGAGGGCCAAAGCTCCCACTGGGCAGGAGAACAGTGCTAATGAATTTCTCACAGCACAGACTCTAAGAAACTGCTCAGAATAAAAGCTGTAAATTATTAAAACTCCCAAACAAAAGGTTAATCGGAGTGTGTGTGTATTTCTGGTTAGAAAGGAATTCCTATTCCTCATTCCATACATTAGCAACCTCTAAAAACACTCTCAGTACATGTTGATCTGTTGTTTTTGCCCAGATTATAACTGAAATTATGGTAGCTCAAACACTTACAATCCTTGTAACATTTTCAGGAAATAAATCTGTTTTTTGCTGTTATTGATGAGTAACCAAGATCATTTTTCATATATATTTGTGTATTTGCATATTTTAACACGATTGTACGTTTCAAAAACACAGGTTTATTAGTCCGCTGAAGGTTCATCTATATAGGTGCCATGTGATTCCATAATAAATGTTGATTATATTTCTGCAAAAATAACATTCACCTGGGGAAGAGTTGCAGAATACATTAGATTGTGCCTACACAAAACACTTACTCCCCCCACGTATGTAAACGTAATTCGGACCTTTCTAAATGCTTCTCTACAACACTGACTTACAATCAGAAGGAAGAAAATGGAAATCTTATTAAGCAGGAGGTACTGGACCTGCTGCAGAGATGGAGATCATGTCACTCATGAGAGACATAAACACTGAGAAGGAAGGATGGAAAAAAAGGAAAGAAAGAAAGGAAGAGGCATCCATGGAGCATTGTTTTTAATTTTCTCTTTCAATTCCCAGTATACCACTGGGTTGCCATGGAAATGAGAGAATTCAGCTCAGTGTATGTCAGGCGTCCTGCATCATGGTGATAGAGTGTTTAAAAGAGACAGAACAGACTTTACGAGTAAAAGTAATTAACTGACTTACAGTGTTGCCTGCCAAGCATGGCCCATAAATGCCATCCGGTGCCATGTTGAGAGGTGAGACAGTGGCATTTCTAAGCGTTTTAGAGAATGTGGTTGTGTAGCACACTGTGAAAATGACTGTCATTGCCGCATTATTGTAGAAATTCTTACATGTAATCTCTGAAGGATTCACATATTACATTTATTATGCCTCAAAGGCATTTTTCACAAGCATGCTACAAATTGATAAGAACTCTCATGTTTCTGTTAAATGCTTTCATGACTAATACAAAATCTAAGTTAATGTTATTCTCTGATGAGTTAATGGCAGACATTGTATATACACTACCAGTCAAAAGTTTGGACACACCTTCCCATTCAATGTTTTACTCTTTATTATCATGACTATTTACATTGTAGATTCTCACTGAAGGCACTATGAATGAACACATATGGAATTATGTAGTAAACAAAAAGTGTGAAATAACCCAAAACATGTTTTATATCTTAGATTCTTGAAAATAACCACACTTTGCTTTGATCACTGCTTTGCACACTCTTGGCATTCTCTCGATGAGCTTCATGAGGTAGTCACCTGAAATGGTTTTCCAACAGTCTTGAAGGAGTTCCCACAGATGCTGAGCACTTGTTGGCCCTTTTGCCTTCACTCTGCGGTCCATTTCATCCCAAACCATCTCGATTGGGTTTAGGTCAGGTGACCGTGGAGGCCATCTGGCGCAGCACTCCATCACTCTCCTTCTTGGTCATATAGCCTTTACACAGTTCATTCATAGTTTTAATGCCTTTAGTGAGAATCTACAATGTAAATAGTAATGAAAATAAAGAAAAAACATTGAATGGGAAGGTGTGTCTAAACTTTTGACTGGTAGTGTATATAAATATCCAGGGTCGCTCTCTTACATTGATTTTATAGCAGAAAATAGGCTTCATTTAAGAAAACTCCCAACCTGATTTCTTCAAGGACCTTACATCCAAGCATTGAACATTCTTTATCCACACTGCATTAACATTCAAAATAACTTTTGCTCCCCTTTATATCTATAGTTACACTTGCATGTATGTGAATATATCCGAATGTATATAAAGTATAATTAAGTCAACACATATATCTATTATATGTAGTATATACAGTACATGCACGTAAATGATCACAAACAATAAATTAAATTGGATTTTAGAAGCTAATCCTTGTGTGATGCAGAGGTATTATTTTGCTGTAAGGAACTTGTCAAAAATCCATTTGTGAATTACACAAGCCAGAAAAAGTGCTGGCACTATCTGTATCAGTTTCAGACGTGTCCAATGTTAGACCAGATTATACACTAGTACACTTCATTTCATCCCATTTACTTTCAGCAGTAACAGTGACATGCCATCTTAATTAAATAAAGGCCACAGAGGGCGTGAACTGAGCCCGTTCTTGATGGTGAGAGGGAAGATTAAATAAAATCGATTTAAACGCATTTTGCACTCAATCTGCTCGATGTTTTTTGTTTAAAAAGAAGATAAACCAAGAGAATGTGGAAGAGGGTGAACAACAGCCAATGAAAATCTTTGACCATAGGCAGCAGTAGTAATAATGCAACCTGTAATAAAGTATTAATATATTATGAGTCAGTGCCAGATAAGTCCTGCACAATAACTGTTGGCACACATTTTATCACCTCTTGAACTCATTCACCCCACATGGTTCATCGAGGAAGAATGAAAAGAAGTTTTTTTTTTTTAATTACATGCTATATCATGCTGGTATATACTTTTTGGCACTTATGAGTGTGAGTAAATGATAGCAAGAAAAGAAATTACAACTCAAATTTCACTACAAATCTGTGCTCTAAATTTGTCCCTCAGTAGTACATCCTAATGGTATAAAGATTTATATAGCATGTAATGCACTGATGGAAAAATATCCCTTTTTGTTGTGGTGGTTTCCTTAAGCTCAACATATGTTTGTGTGAACCACAGTCAGAGTAAAGGAGCCCAATAATCAGCAATAGCAACCTGTCTGGACCCTTACCAAACATACAACAGGATGTCATGACCTTGATGCCATCCCCTCCTACTCCACCTCCACCTTCCCAATTCCACATCACCACCAGTTTCTGTTACCAAGGAAACCAGGGCAAGCAGTTTCATCCAACAAGGTCAGCTTTTTAGATATGTCCATTCCTCCTTACCCGTTAATACACTGACAAATAACACACTCACTGATAGAGGCATGGCTAAAGCTTTATAAATAGAATATCCACAACTGAGGTGCTTACACACTAGCATCTATCTATGTATCCATCTATCCATCTGCCAAAATAAGATATAGAAATCATTAACAAATTCTGGTTACAAAGCAGTTGTTCTGGGCAGTTGACCTTTCAACTTTACCTTCTTTGCTTAAAAAAGGAGGAGGCTCTTATCTGAGCTGTGCTGGAGCAACTGATTATTTTTTAATTGCCCCCTACAGAATACAAACTTATTAGCAAGAGAGAAGCCAGTAAGCAGTAAACATATAATGAGTCTTATAGGTACAAAATCGATGTTGGTGCATATTGATAGCTGCTACGCTAATAAAAGTTAGCAGGTGAACACAAGCTAGTATGCTAACACTAGCTAGAAGCTGGCTAACATTGTTCAAAGCTACATTTCTCAAAACAAAACATGACATCCTGCACCACTTCTGCTTGTTGTTTTATGCTAGTGTAATCTCACCTTCAATGAGACAGACATTAGTTGGTAGTGTAACAATTAGGGAGTTGGCCCGGTGAAGCATGTTCTAGACCGGTAAAGGTATTACTGAGGTACTCATGAGCAAGGTACTGTTCCCGAGCACAGCTACCCGTGCTCTGGCAAAAAACTGCCCAGCGCTTCTTCATAGATAGGTCAAATGCAGAGGTTATATTTCATTGTGGTGCACTGTGTGCTGTGCTGTGGTGTGCTGTGGTCACAATGACAAATAATCACTTACTAACTATGGTGGCATAGCGTATAGGTTGTTTGCCCCATGATCAGACGATCAGCAGTTCGAATCCCAGACCGGTAAAGTTACCCCTGAGGTACTCATGAGCAAGGTACCACCCCAAGCACTGTTCCTTGGGCGCTGCCCATGTTTGCTGCCCACTGATCCTTCACGGATGGATCAAATGCAGAGGTCACATTTTGTTGTTGTGCACTGCATGCTGTGTTGTGGAGTGTTCAAAAAAATAAATAATCACTCACTTTCACTTAATTTTTACAATCAGGCATAGGATGATTTTCAGCATTGCAAAAGTTTTCAGAACAACACATCCAAGTTCATTATTGCATAATGACGGTATCAAAACACAAGCCACTAAGAAAAGAGTAGAGTGATAAAGGTGAAAATGAATATCTACTCGACTCCCATTATACCTAAATGAGTGGACATATTGACACTGAGTTTAACGGCTCGTCCCTGAATCCCAGCATCATATGCATAGGCTCACTGCTCTCCATGTGTGAAAGTCACCTTCCATACTGCCTGCATGATGCCGTAGTGCTCCCTTAAGACTGGACAGAGCCATCACTGCATTAAGCAATGACATAATGAACTAAGTCATAGTGAGTGACATTTTAGAGCATGTCTGTCACATAAGAGCTGTCTCCAGAGGTTTGGCCAACCTTCAACCTTTCAAAGTAACAATCTGTTCTCTATCTCATATGCACCCCTTAAAGATTATTATAATAAAACCTGCACCGGCTGTCGAGCCTCACTGTAGGAGCCATTGTTCTCCCAGGCAACATTTTGTTCTATCTGAAGTTAAACATAATAGAGTTTAGTTTTGTCGCCCACTGCTTCATTTGATAGGCAGGTTGGAGACACAACTAACCCTCTCCTGTGTCCTCTCCCTTCAGCCACACACTGTAACAGGAGGGACTTTACTTGCACTATTGTTCCTGGATGAACTGCTGCATTTGCAACTCTGTCATCTACATTTAGCTTTGTATTTTTCCTTTGTTTTTTTCTTCCCCACAGTTCCCTACAAAAGACAAAACAGCTTATAATCACTGACATTCTTATGAGATCTGGCTCTCTCCTTCATGGACCCTTATTTCGAAGTGATTCAGAAATAGAAAGTGGCAGAAAGTTGGTGTGATCCACAGACATTTTTGTGGGGTCGTCATTTGGACAACGTACAGCATGTACACTAGAAGAAACAGTTCACAGTATGAAATTTAGTGCTGTTTGCTCACCTCTATACTTCTCCCTAAAGTAAAAACTAATTAGCCGACATTTCAATCACTTGTCTTATATTGTGTAGGTACCTTTTACTACCAACATGAAATCTACAAAATAGCATCCTGTGATATCTGGCATCAAAGTGAGTGAGTGATTATTTGTCATTGTGAACATACCACAGCACCTCACACAGTGAACCACAACGGAATGTGACATCCCACAGAATATCCCACAGTTGTCCAATCTGATTGGGATCTGTTTAATTTAGAGCCCAAGTCAACACATTGAAATCTTTCTATACTTTAATCCTGAAGAATTTTTACAGTGTGACATTGGATATTTTTCACCTGAAAGAGACTTTCATCAGGGACCACTGTGACTATAAAGGGGTGTACTGCATAGGATCTGCAGGAATGTTTAGGACAGAGGTATGTCAAAGATACATTCAAATCAATACCAGGACCTGAGGTTTTCCGACAGAACATTGCCTCTGCCAGCTTGCCTTCTTTCTATATTGCTCCCCAGGTAAACGACACACATGCTCCTGACCCTCAGGTGACCCTGATGAGTCATCAGACCATAGCAGTAATGGCATGACAGTAAGATGTTCGCCCCATGATCAGAAGGTTGCAGGTTCGAATCTAGGACCAGTAAAGGTACCACTGAGTTACTCATGAACAAGGTACCATCACCAAGCACTACTCTGCTGCCCGCTACTGTATACCAGTAGTCAGTGACTACATTTCTAAATATAAAACTTGAGAAGATATTTTTATTTTCAACTGATGTGAACACGTATATTTCTTTAGGCTTCATAATGACCAATAAAACAAATTAATTTAATTAAAATGTACAAACTTTGCAAATCTGTTTGTATATATCACACCTACTGCATCTGTCTTTTCAAACTGTAGCTGTTACATGAGTCACCGCATGCAGAGAATAACTGAGCAGAATTTGAACTTTTTTTTATGACAAACTGCATAGTAACACTGAAGTTGAAACCTAAAATAGAAAATTATGGGCTTTTGCATCAGCAGCCTGTGACTAACATTATTGATCTACTCCATTCCACAGCGTTTAACTGTATTTAAAAAACTGTTCTGAGAACTCAGTCTCCTGCCATGCAATTTATTCTATGGTTCCCGGAGAACTCATGATTTGATATTGTCCCTACATGTCATTCAACGATACCATGTATTCAAAGATTACTGCTATGTAATTTGCATTTAAATGTTATATAAATTTAGTCTAAAGCTAGAAGTTGCATGAATTTCAGAAAGTCTTGTGGTGAGGAAAAATGCAACATTTTTTGAGAAGTATCATTTAATGAAAAAAAAAAAATTCTTTCACCTCTTTCATCTGTAACTAACAATATTGATCTGTCCCATTCCACACCATTTAGCAACACTTAACACCTGTTCTAGGACTGCTGTCCATGCAATTTAACCTATGATCTACTGAGAAGAGAGCTTATTGTCTAAAAGATGTCTCATTCTGTCCCTTAGTGCCTACTAGCAAACAAAAATAGCGTACTCGGTTACTTTCGTAACCTCGATTCCCTGAGATATGGGAACGAGTACTGCGTCGTAAGACGCTGTATGGGAAAAACTCTTTTTTCCTCCTCAAATGAAGCCCTTTCAATCACGCAGTGAAACTGCACGTCCATTGGTTTGTGCAGTGCAATAAAAACGAACCAATGACTCGGTGGCGGAATTGAGCAAGCCAATGGCTGAGCCGTTCGCCAGAGCCCGGCAGAATGGGCGGGGCTACTGGCTACATAAGTGGCCGCTGTGCCGCCGTGCTCAGATTTCTTCGAATGAAGCGACTGAGGCGTGCAGCACATAGCACGGCCAGGAACACAGTACACGTTCCCAAATCTCAGGGAACCAAGGTTACGAAAGTAACCGAGTACATTCCCTGTCGATATTCCACTCGTACTGTAAGACGTAAGACGCTGTATGGGAACCAGTACAATCACGCCGTGCTATGATGGGGGACGACTCAAAACATAACTCACTTGGGGGAACCCAGGGGAGTTCAAAAATATACACCAAGCACAGTTTGAGCCCAGGGGGTCCTCTGTGGCTTGGATGCCGTCCCAGTTGGTGCCCGAAGATACGGGCCCAGAAAAAGTAGGGACTTGAACAATGTTGGTCAAGTAACCCTTGAGACTTCTTAATCAGTCTAGGTGACGGATTTAAGCAGAAAGGACTCTGGTCTGCAGAGCGGGGACATCTAGGTTGTAAAACCTGATAAATGTGGACGGCGAGGACCAACCGGCCGCCCTACAAATCTCAGAAATGGATATCCCGCTGGACCACACCCAGGAAGAGGCAATGCCTCTGGTGGAGTGGGCTCTGACTCCAATGGGGCACTTGCAAGCCCAAGGAGGAGTAAGCCATGGCAATAGCCTCCACTATCTACCTGGAAAGTCTCTGCTTCGTAACAGGGCGACCTTTAGCATGGTTACCGAAGCTGACAAAAAGCTGTTCTGAACTCCTGAATGAGGCAGAATGCTCGATGTACGCCCTTAAGGACCTGAAGGGGCAGAGCAGGTATAACTCCTGGTCATCCGTCGAGGCGGACAGGGCAGAAAGTACTATGACCTGGGCTCCTTAGGTACATAATCCAGCCTCGGTTTCAGGACGACTCTGGAGTCATTAGGCCCGAATTCCAGGCAAGCCGGGTTGACAGAGAGGGCCTGTAGATCCCCTACCCACTTAACCGACGCCAGTGCCAAAAGCAGGGCGGTTTTAAACGAGAGCGATCTCAAGCTCGAGGATTGCAATGGTTCGAATGGGGGCCCCTTCAGGGCCCTTAGTACAGTCGATAAGTCCCAAGCACATAGTGTCCCCTTATGTCCAGCAGGAAGGATTGGCAGGCACGGCACACTGCAGCATCTCTTGGCAGTTGATGTGCAGTCCCGACTCCTTCTTGGACCAGAGGCCGAAGGCTGGTTTGCCCTTGCACAGCGCTCCCCAACCCCTGTTGGAAGCGTCTGTCGTGACAACCTTCCTTCTGTGCACCGTGTCTAAGAGCACCCCTCACTTTAGCCAGAGAGGGTCCCTCCAATGGCTCAGGGCTGAAACACAGGCCCAAGATATTGTTATGCAATGACGACCATGGCGCCATGCCGCGAACAGAATCCTCCGCTTCAGCCAGAACTGGATGGGTCGCATGTGAAGCAGACCCAACTGGAGAACTGGCAAAGCCGCTGCCATAAGGCCCATCATCTTCTGAAAGGCCTTGAGTGAGTGCGAGGTCCCTTCCACGAAGGAGGCCACACGGTTCTGAATTGTCTTGGCTCGCTCCGCCGAGACGTTCGCCATCATGCGAACCATTTCAGATCCAGAGACATGAACCAGTCCCCTAGGCATATTTGCGAGAGGATCTGTTTCAATGTGACCATCCTGAATGACCTTTTTACCAGAGCGCGGTTCAGGAGTCTGAGATCTAGGATAAGTCGCAGACCACCGTCTTTTTTGGGAATGAGGAAGTAGCAGCTGTAAAAGCCCAACTCGCTCTGAGCTGGAAGAACAATCTCTATGGCTCCGTTTTCAAGCAGATTCACCACCTCTGCGCATAGAACTGGAGCATTTTTGCCACGCACTGTAGTAGGGGTCTGCAAGCGAATTGGAGTGAGTAACCTCGTTCTATTGTAGCCATCACCCATTCTGACACTCTGGGGATGGACTGCCAGGCCTCAGCCTGTGTGGCCAGAGGATGGATACGGTCTACAGATTGGCTGCCTGAAGGCAGGATGTCTGTGGTAGGTGGAAGAGGAAATTTGCTCTTTTTTTGAAAAAGTGTGTGTTTCATTATGTCCGCTATCACAGCGGTCGGACGCCCGGGCGCAGGATTGTGCCCGTGGGGAACTGATGACACACTTCCCTCTGCACCCAGCGACGAGCGGGGCGGCAAGAGGTTTCTTAGAGGCTGCTTGCTGGGTGGTCTGGCTGTAGCAAGACTCGGGCCGCTCCTCTTCCTGCCTGGCTGTTCAGGAGGACTTCCGAGGCACCGGATCCAGGGCGATCTTGGGCTGCGGTCCCTTGCACTTAGGGAAAGGGAAACGTCTCACTGAGTGAGAACATCCTCTCTCCTGTCGCTCCTTAGGTCGTGGTTCAGGAGCGGCTGGCACTGGCATGGCGGGCTGCTGAGTCGGCACAGGCTTGGGGCAACAAATAGCAGACGAGGCGCTTGGGGCGGGGAGGAAGTGCCGTGACGCTTGAGATGACTTCTTGTAAGCTTCGTAAATCGCCCACAAACCTTCTAAGCAGCCGTCCGAACAGGCGTCTAAGGATACCGGAACGTCCAAGAAGGGGGGGGACTTGTCTGCTCTTTCATTCCAAGGAGCGGAGCCATAGGTGGCGCTCCAACACCACCAAGTTGGACATCAAATGCCCGGCGGCTCGGGCGGTGGCTTTGGTAGCTGCCGGAAGGGCCAGGTCTGTTGTAATTCGGCAGATCCCCGAGAGAGGTAGCACGTAGACTGGCTCTCCTCGTGGCGAGCATCTGGCCTGAAAGACCTGGAGACCACCATAGAGTGAAGCACCGAGCCGCCGCGTAGGCGCGGCCCGCGAGTGCCGAAGTGGCTCTACACGGCTTCGAAGGGTGGCTTGCCCCCATCTTCCAGCCGATGGTGGCCGGGTGGCGGGCAGAGATGCAGGACTCATCCAGGAGGTAGTTACCGTGGTCCTTTTCCTCAGCACTGTCAATGGAGGAGAGTGCGGAAGAGGTAGAAGGCCTGATACGAGATGAGTACGGGGCACTTTTATCGACGGTGAGCTCGCCGACTTCGGAAAAAAGCGGGTGACGCAGCGCTGGCGGGGCCCGGCGCACCCGGAGAAACCACTTGTCCAGCCTACTCCATGACGGCTCTTTCTGGCGGAGATTCGTCGAGCTCCGAAGCTCAACGACAGCCTATTAATACACGGACGAGGTTCGTAATCTGCCTTGGTCCTGGGCGCCAGAGAGGAAGATGCATATGCGCAAGAGGGTGGGTCAAAGCAGGAGCTCCAGCGAATCCCTCCGTCCGGCCGCCATGGTGGCTGTCTATCTCTGGCCATCGCTTCCCGCAACGAGATCGCGTCGCCGTACGCCGGAGAGGGACGCTGGATCGGGCTGGGTGGGGAGGACGGGCGACCCATTCTTTAGGAGATGGCGAGGCATGCGGGTGTTGAGCCGGCATGCGCTGGTCAATCTCCGACTGCTCAAGAACTCTGCCCCGCCGTTTTTTCCCTCGTGACGCCCTGGAGGTGAAGACGGGAGGGCGCGGTGGGCAGAGTGGCTCTCTGAAAAGAAAGCTATCCGCAAGCGTAGTGAGGCAAGACTGAATGCTTTGCAGTGCAAGCAGTCAGCCACGCTGAGCACAGCGTCAGCGTGGGATTTCCCCAAGCATGACACACACTCAGCGTGACCGCTGTCAGCGCGCAGGGATAGTCCCGCGACGCCCATAGCGGCGCGCGGCATTTGAAAAAATGCCGATGCTCTTTTTGTGAGGCTCTTTTAGAAATTGCCGGATGGCGGCAGGCGAAAACGATAATAGCAGGCGAAGGCTGCCGGTTTTCCAACTGCAGTGCGTTTCGACGGCGAGCTTTGGTGTCTGTAGCGAGAATCCTGGGGCCAAGAA
Organism: Distichodus sexfasciatus; assembly: GCA_032718565.1. Lineage (NCBI taxonomy): Eukaryota > Metazoa > Chordata > Actinopteri > Characiformes > Distichodontidae > Distichodus > Distichodus sexfasciatus. Next base: position 2,920,551 of record JAVGVS010000021.1, on the reverse strand, counting down.
GAAGCTCTGAGAAGAGAAGAAATCTGAGTGGCAGCGGCACAGCAGCCGCTTATATAACCAGTAGCCCCGCCCATTCTGCCAGGTTTCTGGGCGCTGTTTGCCATTGGCTTGCTCATCGCCACGCCGAAGTCATTGATTCGCGCATGCACTGCACGAACCAAATGGACGTGCAGTTTCACCGCGTGATTGAAAAGGTTTCAGCTGAGGAGGAAAAAGAGTTTTTTCCATACAGCGTACTTACGACGCAGTACGAGTGGAATATCAGGGAACTACAATCTACCATTCAAACAGGTGGTTGGGTTTGTTTCAAAGTAAATGAGGCATATTAAGGTCACATCCTGACCAAACCAGATTAAAACTGGTCTATAAACTTTCAGAACATTGAAAATATTTAATATTCATCTCTTTAAACTCTGCCACTTTGGCAGGACCTAACATCAGCATTTGATGCATTTTGTATTCAAGCCATTCTGCTGAAAACACATTCTATCAGGTTCTCATCAAACTGTCCCAAAAGTACGGGACCAGCACAGCAGACATCACTAATGGATGAAATACATATCTAAGACGTCCTATCAAAGGTGATGATAAAGTGACAATTAGCCCTGTTGCTAGCCACAAGCTCTGTTTTAACCTTTGGCCCAAGATAAAACAGCTTGGAAGAGCAGCACCAAAGGTAAACAAAGGCTAAATTACACAGGAGAAGAAGTTCTAATTGAGAGAGATTTTCCTTTTGATGTAACTCCAGAGATCTGAGAGGCACTGCTTGTGTACTAATTACAGAGCCACAGAAGGGAGATAATCAGCTCCATGCTAATGAGTCTTGTTTACTGCTATCTGATGTCAAAACGGCATGGATACACGTCCAAAAAAGAAGCATGGGTGAGAGGTTCATGCCAAATAAGACCGGTGTGATCCTGAAAGCAGAAAAAGCCAGTTATCTCATCTAGATCATTATCTGGTGAACACTTTTAAGAAAAGAAAACAGTGATGTTTAAAATGAAAAGGATTCAAACTCCTGTGCTTTTTTATTAATCATAAATTAATTAAACTGAATGATAAAGGATTAACAGTATAGTTCAGATGTAGTCACACGTAAAGTTTAGACACCTACAATTCTATCGTTAAAAAAATAATTCAGTATTTAAATGCTATATGCTGTAAATTATAGTATTTTGTTCAACTAAGTTCTTATAAAGCAATTCATTTACCTTCCGTCATTCAACGCAATGATGAAGCGTAAAATCCTTTTTCTGCTGAAAAGTTGATGTTTTTACATTTGCTCAGCACAAACTGCTTTCTTTAACTACAATTTGCTAAAAGCTAAACATGGGCCACATTCAAAAAATGCATGTTTAGAATCTCAAATTATAAATAAATATAGTACATACTCAATTCATAACATTAATTTAACAGTTAATAACAATACAATTGAACTGATTTCCAGAACATAATATTTGGCACATGCAACCAAAAGTTTCAACTAATACTGTACTTCAGCATAAGTACTGAAAACCAATGACGTAAATATAAAACACTGTAAGTAATTGAATAATGATTCTATCAGATTGCTCATTTTGTCAGACTATTTTGAGAAAGTAATACTACATTAAAAAGATCAAAATTTAAAATGTAAAATTTTTCATCTAAATAAAATTTAGATGTGTTCATTTAGTTAAAGATTTCGCTCTTTTGTGCTAATTCTAAGTACTAATGCGTTAAAATATTTGAAAAAGTGAAAGTGATGATCATCTGTCTCCCCAAAGCTATTTAACCATGATAGCCCTTTCGCTACAATACATTTTTAACAGGCAATTAAAAGTGAATATATGAACTGAGTGAGAAATTTAAGAAAAAAGAATCTAGATGTTCAGTTAATGCAATGGTGGTTGTAAGGCTAAAAATATGAACTCAGATTGTCTACCATAAAACTGTCCCCATGGAGCATCTTAGTACCAAAACATATTCCAAAACCTTCCTTTCATATTTGATTATCAGCAATTTAAAGAGGAAGTTAGTGATCTCTATAGACTGCAGCGTCTCTAAGGATTGAGCCTTCATTCAAACCCAGAGGTAAGTGAGCAAGCTTCCTGAGAGAGACCAGACTACTTTCTGGCTTATAAATATATAGCAAACATTGTTGTGCAGATACATATTTTACCCTAATTAATAACCTAAAATATAGAACTATGTGATATCAACATTCTTCATTTAAGCTAATTTGTTTGATGGGTATGTTGGCCAAAAATTTCACATCTCTATTTTATTACAGGCGCAGTGCAGCGGGGAGGAATCTCGTTCTCTTTACATATATATAGAAAGAGCATACATATATATATATATACATATATATACATATTAGAGATGCAGCCGGAATCATATGTGGATTTGCACGGTCCGATAACACGCCCAAACGGCTGGAACGTGGATATCGTGGTATTGGGTCGCTTCTATGTAGACGATTGTAAATGCGTGTACAGTCAATTCGTTATGCATGGGAAGTGGCACTGCGGTAAAGTAGCGCTGAAACGATTGTTCCAATAACTCGAATAATTCTATTACAAAAATCGTCAAGGCAATTTTTCTAGAATTGAAGCTTGGTTTAATTCATTTTAGTCGCTATCGCAGCTCCGCTTGTATTTCACACGGAGGCTTAATAGTGACACAGGGTTTTCAGTGGCGCGATCAAGACAAGACCTGATCCCTCTGTATGTGAAAGTATTTGTGAGATGTTCCTGCACTAAAACACAAGTAAATGCATAAAAACATTTTTTGACTTTTTTTGCGATGTAAACACACGCGCTGTGTTAATGAGCACGCGCATGAGCGCCGTTACTCGCAAAACGCTCCAGTTCGGTCTCTTTATTACAGACACAAACCACTTTTTAGCTGATAAATAACCACAATAACCACCGTTCTACTCACAATTCTGCCGTTTATTTAGATTTTCCATCGTTATTCTGGAACGCACGCCCAGCGCTTCATTGTGACGCGGCGCCGGGGCGCGCCCAGAGGATCGTGAGAAATGTAGTTCTCTGCAAAAGCAGCTCATTTTAAAGGCCAAATTGGTTCAAAATGACAAACTTCAGTATTTCATTTTCAATTGATAAAATTTTATAATGTTATAGTGTAATCAATAAGAAAGAAGAAATATTTAGATGTCTAAACGAACAATTTTTGAGAACAAATAATTTAGCATATACATATGTGTGTGTAATTATTACATTGCTTTAGTTAGGAAAACATTATTTAAATCAAGCATTTCCTTAAGCATAACGATGATCTCAGTCATGTATTCAGACATTGCAAAGCTTTATTTTAGGTTTAAAAAAAGACTGTGACTGTATCGGATTTGTATCGGTATCGGCAGATATCCAAATTTACAATATCTGTATCGTTATTGGACATAAAAAAGTAGTATCTGCCCATCTTTAATATATATATGAATGAACATATTCACCCCCAAAACACACAGAAAGAAAAAGTCAGACATGTGACAGAGAGGAGGAGAGAGACAACAAGCACAAGGCAGTAGAGCAATTGCCTTGTGCAGGCAGGCCTAAGCTGATCATCAATAACGCATCCCACTGATCTCAGCAAGACGTTTATCTCCCTCCCTGTTCCTTCACCTACCACAGGACACTAAAGGAACAAGGGAGCGAAGAAACAGACAAGTGCAGTGTATTTAAGGAATTGACACAACCACGGGAGGCTGAGCTCCCTTTAAAGCAAGGTCACAAGGTCTGAAATTACTCAACGCAGGAACTTGGGTATAAAGCAAGAGTGCAAGTTTGCACCTGCATTACCTTGGGAAAGCTGAAAAGTGGGTACACCAGCTGTATTAAAAGTAGCTGTAATCTGCCTCAGAGAAAAGATCATTTAAAAATCTAATGTTATCAGGCATTTTTTAAACAAATATATGCAGTAACCATGGTAGTCGGAGAGTGCAGGTGACAAATAGTGGTACGTGGCCATTGTGATAATTATGCTTCTGTTTAATAAAAATGAAGTTCTCCTAACACTGCAAGAGAGGGATATTATTGAAAATGTATATCACCACACCTGAGAATAATATTTTGAAATAGTATTTTTAGGCACTAGCCAAAAATGAACAATGGAAACAATAAGAAAAATGAGACTAATAATCTCCTCATTGATCCAAAGAATCGTTTATATAGCAATCAAATGATTACTATGAGTGATGATGGTGATTAGTAGATGAAACGGAAATCCCTATTTTTGCTTGTAAATGTGAACCTGCCTTCATAAGAATGCTTGGAACACTTTCAATGTTTATGAATAGATAATACATTTCATGCACTATAATAATGCAGAAGAAATTGCATGTGGAGAGCCTGAGTGAGGTTTAGTAGCATCTAGGAGACCACCATCTGTAGATGAATTGTCTCTCTCCTGCACTCTGTCTTGATGTTTTGCCCTTGAAAGTTTTCTGGCATCTCATTCCAAATGTCAATGAGATGAGAGGCTGCCAGGTTCTGAATTAATAGATTCTGAACAATAAATCCATCCTTCACATGAAAGGCTTGGTCAAGCGCACACCCCCGATACTCACGATTCAATTATTAGAAGACAGCAAATATTAATGAGATCCAAGGATCATTGACAAAAAATCTGACAAATGAGCAGGATCGTGTCCGCATGACTTCTTTTCATATCCTATGCAATGAAGCCACTGACTGTGCTGAGCCTGACTTTCTGCAGGATATGGTTCGGGTCATATAACCTATTCTGTTATCATATAAGGGGATCAGCATCAAGAGCACTTATATGGGCTCAATGTTAGCAATCCAATTCATGAAATGGGACTGTCATTAAGTTCTCTGAAGCGCAGTCTTAAAAACCGTTCTTTGAGACATTGAGTATCTTGGGCACCTCTCCTCATTTTGGTACTACAGCCAAGGTAGATAAAGAAGCCTTCATGGATTAAATCTTCTAATTTGCCATTGTCCTTGTAGCACAAAAGTCGATAGTATGTAAACAGTGTGTGAGATGAAGTCTAAAGGGACATAGGTGGAAGTGGTAAGACATAAATGGGACACTGTCATTGGTCCACTGCATGATGTAAGTTCTTATATGACATGGCTTTGATTCTTCACTAGAACAAAAAAAGAGATTACATTTATCATCATCGTACATGAACAGTCAGCATTTAGTGTTGCCCAAGAGATATGAGGATATGGACATTCAGAGCCTTGGGAAATTATGTGACCTTGACATGCATGAGAGTTGGACATGACATTAATTTTCTGAAATAGACAATATAGAGGAGAGGTGCAAAGAAGTGCAGTTGCATGTTTGATGGGGAACAAATTCATGGTCATTTTTAAAAGTATGGGTGAAGCAAATGCTACTTTCACTTATCAGTAGTCCTCACTGTTTAGACCTGGAACATATTCAAGGCAATTTAGCCTCAGTAATACCTCATGCCATTACAACGTTTTGAAGCAGGCTAAGTCACATGCTAAATTGACCATGTTACTTTAAACATGAAATTCCACACATGCTTCTATATCACCTTCTGGTGTGTGGCAAGATAAAGGGAGACATTTTAGGGAGCCTGACCGCTCCTTGAATTTAGATCCTATTAATGCTGGTGTCATAAAACTATTAGATCCCCATTCATATGCTATCTATGGCACATCACCTGAACACAGCCTTGGTCATCATCCACTTGAACTGGTCAACTTGAACATAACGGAGATGTAGTGAAGGTGAGGCCAACACAATTCGCCTGGCTCACCAGCTTTCACAGCCATAATTCCCCAGCAGATGGAGGTGTGAGTGATTTAATTCAGGGACAGCATGGCCAGAGTCCACCAAGCATGGGGCAGGAGTTGCCATAAATCAGAGACCCTGCAGATTAATGACAATAAACATTCATCCTCTCAACCTCTTGAAGCAATTCTGCAAAAGCCTCGGTATTACAGCTCTGCATGCATGTAATCATTGTTGGGAGATAAATGGAATTGGGTCTTCTAAAGCCCTCCAATTAGACAAGATATAGTGTCTATCTGCCAACTTTCAGCATTTATTGTATTCATTATGGTATGCGGAGGAGTGAGTGGAAATAATATCCATAAAAATGCATGTTAAAAAGGGCATTATTGCAATGAATTTATAGATAAACTAATGGAAATGTGTTTTTTTATTTCATAAAACAAGTGGTGCATGGTAATTTAGTTCTTGTTTCTAGGTTTGTACTTTTCTTCTTTTTAAAGTTAAAAGCTAGAAAAAGTGCTTTAAAAGAATCATTCATTTTCATCTTTCTGGAGATGTTCCCTGGTCACTCAAAATACAGTATGTCTGCTGTAGGGGAATACCAGTAAAAAGCTAACAATGCCAACAGTCTTTAGAATGCTTACTTCTTCATGCTAGATAGGGATCAACACACATAAACTGACTAACATCAAAGTCATATTGAGTTCTTCATGATCTCTAAATAACTACGAAATATCCTTTAAATAAAAGTGCATATCCAGAATCCAGCTAATCCACAATCAATTTTTAGAATTCAAGAAGCACAGTATCACCTTTACACACCTAAGATGCAAAAATTACCAATGTTATGTTATTTATGTTTATGTTATGTTTTGTGGGGTTGTTTTTAATCACAAATGATATAACCAGACTTTTTCAAGCCAGAATATACCAATGACAAAAGAAGGCTCAAAATGTTGGCAAAATCACCGACATTATGTCCATGTTGCGATGTTTTATGAGGACACACTGGACTGCCTAATAATCCTAATATAGAATTATGCAAAAATGCAGAATTTGAAGGTTAATGTTGTTGAAAATATTGAATATGCAATATATTTGTGTGTGTATATGTGTGTGTTTTTAAGTGAGAAGTTTTGTACGTTTATAATCATGTCCTCAATTATGAAACAGTCAATTTAGTGCATATTTATCATGACATGAAAATGTGGTTTAGTGTGTGTAGTACAAAATATTTTTAAAAGTTATTTAATTTAATCAGTAACACAACATGAAGGCTGTCTATATAATACATGAATCACAGTTTAAGACGCATTTGAAAGTGAATAAGACACCATTTTTGAGAGTGTATAATACAAGTGGCTTTGCTCCTTCACCCCACCAGAAAGTGCATAAACATTTTCAATGAGCCCTGAGCTCAGTCCTAGTATTATAACAGAACTTACCAGGATATTCCTTCACCTTAAATAGTAAAATATCAAGTAATCTGGAATATGCTACTAATTATTTCATCTTAGACAGTCACATAACAGATATTCAGTAACACTTTATAATACTGGTATAAAAATGAACATATACTAATAATAACTGACATATATTTCAGTATAATTGAGTGGCTTCACTAAAATGTACAGCATCAGGAAATACTGAAGCACATTTGGTATTTTAACAACATTTTTTACCCACTAACATATTCCAGACTGAGTAATTATGCTGCAATTAATATTACTCTGTTACAATATTGCTATACTAAGTCAAGGGGAAGATATTTAAACTTCACAACTATTTCAAGGAGATTTTCATTAGATTCCATACCTCAAGCCTCTTTTAGGGTACAGATGGTCACATTAGTTTCAATTTTGTACATCTAAAGGTGCAAAACTGTCTGGAAACCTGAAAATTTTTGAGTAGGTCCATACAGATGTTTCTAGCTTAAGTCAAACAAAGTGTAGGGATGTCTATGGAAGCTTGTTTTCTTTGTTGGTGACAGTTGACTGCAGTTGTCTTGAATCAAAATCTCTGAATTAATTGGCAATCATTAGTTAAGTCACAAGTGTGTTTGGGGGAGGGAAAATCACACCCACAGAATGCACATTTAGAAATCCACTGGTTGTGAAGTTATGTGCTTCAGTATTTGTTAATGGTGAATACATTAACTTAAATGTGACTCAACTACTACTATTTTATAATGCATTAATTAATGTTTTAAGAATATGCATTAAGTTTAAACTTCTAATTCTGTAAAATGTCACTAAAATCTATTGAAGATATTTTGAATGTCATGTAGAGACACTACAGCGCTCTGCATTTGATCCATATCACACAATAAAAAAAAACACATTTTAAACAGTGTATGTCTTGTAAATATGAGCATTTCTCCGAACTCAAAAAGTCACTTCTGACACCTCTAATTGTGCCTGGTTGTACCAGTAAGAGTATTAATAGAATTATTGGATCTTAAATTGCCAAAACACTGCAATCCTTTCTGTGTTTAACAGAGCTCCTTGCAGACACTTCAAAAGACAAACGACACTCCTTATGGTGACACATTAATGAGCTCCAAACAAAACTGTGATTCCAAATCCTCTCTCCCTAAAACATGAATCAGGATTATGAGTGCAGGTATGTGACATTTTAATTTGCCTCATTTGAGCCATTAAATATGCAAAGTCAAAGACGTTGTTGTTTATCTGTGTGAGGGGGGATGAATAAATCCAGATTGTTTGGAGAATTAAGGCCTTTGAATGGTGTCTTCAAGTCATGTTGGAATTCTCTTAAATGCAAGGTGAGAAGACATAACTGCCCCTATGAAGTTGTAATAAGTGTCATAAAACAATATTTTAATACACCCAAGATGTAGGAAAACAACAGTATTGATGTTTGGCTAACTTATACAGTTTTCTCAAGACGCTAGGTAATTACACAATTACCTCCACATTTCAGCAAACTTTTATTTGGTGAAAAGATTACACAGAAAATTACTGACCTCATTTAAAATTTCATACCTGTAATATGACGTGAATTGCCAGATTTCATAAATGCCATGAATGTAAAATGACAGCACATTAAAAAAAGAATTATTTCTTTGTTGCCAATGATGCTAATATTACCTTAAGCAGTATACACAAAGGCAGGGTTATTCCTATATATTATTTTTATTTGTTGCCCATCTTCCAATGTGCTGGCGAGTGAATGACGTATGGCTTTGGTGTCTTGGCCCCTCTCAAGGTTTCATCATCAAAACATTTCAAGGTGGCCGTTTTTGTCTTCCCATTGTCACCCTTAGCCTGGCCTAGATCTCTGTGAAACTGCTTTGTGAAAGAGTCTATTGAGAAAAGCACTCAGAAATGAACCAAAATCAAAGACCTTTGGCTTCTAATTAAACTGATTTAGCAGAAGACACCATCAGCTCCAGGTGGAATTGGTCCTTTCAAATAATTTCTGATAATATCAAATGAAAATTACAACTTTAAACTAATTTGAAAAGATGGCTTTCTGGGTGAATGAAAAAAAAACTTGATAAAGAGTGTCTGGATCACTTATGCCATGCATATAAGCAAATATCGGCGCATTGAATTAATGATGTGGCCTTGCATATTGCCAGGTTTCATTAGAATCCTTCACACACTTTGTAAGGTGTAAGACCAGAGCAGCTTCAGCTTAATTAACAGGTAAGACTTTATGTCTAAATCATGTAATTGCAAAGCTGAGCTGTTCACATTCTTTTACTTCTTTTCATTCTGATAAAAAAAGTGTGGAAAAGAAAGTGGCCACATACATTTTTGGTGAGCAAACCTTGTGCTTTGTTGCATGGTCTTGCTTGTCATCACTGACTTGATTTTTATGAACCAATTTTGCCTGCCTTGTTGAATGACATTTCATTTTTGTGATAGTCAAATTTGCTTTTGCGCAGATGCTTGGTATTAAAATTTGACGTCCATTATCATTAATTTATTTAAGCTTTCTACAGGACATTGCTTGATAAATTTGTTCCAAAGCATTTAACAGCGTTTGCTTATTTGTTTGTTGCTTAGAAGATAATGTGCTCCTTGCCTGCAAGACAATTAAACAGCACAGTCAATTCCACTGCATAAATTGCATTTAGAATCACCAGATGTTTATAGTAAGAGGCTTCTCATAAATTCTTTTTTATTTATTCCACCACCAGAAGAGAACCATTAGAAAGTCCTATATGAAATGTAATAATGATGTGCACTCTGTGTGCATTATATACTAAATATAATCAACTGATGAAATTCTCTGAACAAATTAAAAATAGAATATAAGCTACAGAAGCTGGTCACTGAATGGGTTATATTTAACTCTCAAGTGGTCTTTCGTTCTTTACTTTACCCTCCAGCCACTGTAAATATCTATTTGTCACATGTAATATTATTTAGAATTGGTTAAAAATTAGGTCTGAATATTTTCTCTGTTGATATGTTTATGATCTTTAGTACCTTTCAATACCTGAGTTTTTATGCTCATGCATGATCTGGATGTTAATGAAAACAGCAAAAAGAGCTGCTCATGAAATAAATTCTTAGATTATCTTAGATAACGAGAGAACAGATCTGGAGTAGAAATGGCAAACATGGTGCAGGATATATGAACTGCTGCAATAAGACTCTCGTACTGAAACTGATTAAGGCAGGTTACATGCAGTAATGTGTGGTTAAGAGTGAACTCAGTGATGCAAAGTACATAAATAGGCTCTGAGGACACAATGACCAAAGGAATTAAAAAAAAAAAAAGCAGAATCACACACAAAAAAAACGATTTAATCTCAGGATTTCTTAGACAGACTTAAGGACTACACAGGCAGAAAAGAGATGTCTAAATTTGTAGATGTTTAATGTTTGAAATGTTTTAAGTAATTGATTCTTATTTAAATAACTTGATATTTGATATACTGTCTTAATGAGAGATTTTCTTCTACGTATATTTGATCAATGAATAATATTAAACAATAACTACTTACAATTTTAGCCCATGGATTATTAGAAAAAATAAGCCTCATTTATATATCATATTATCTGATGGTAAGATATCAGGACATTGTTTTAGAACAGCGTTGCAATGTTTGGATAACATATTTCGAGGACATTTGTGTCAACATTTGCGCATCTAAAATAATACAACCAACAAATTACTTTGGGATACGATGCATAGTAGAAGATATTTCCCTACTGAACCAGAGATAAAATCAGATGCAGACAGGCAACAAAAAGGTGAAAAGAATGAGGGAAAAATCATGCATTTTTAACGAGGCACTAACTTAATGGCCAAACCTCAGGCCAAATAGGCAGCATGTGCCATGACTGGAGACACAATTTAATAGTTCCATACTGATATAAGAACACATTAGCCCAGAAATGAAGCCATTCATTTTTGATGCGCTCATCTGTCTTTCTTTTGTCTCTCTCTCTTCCAGTCCATTGTGTGGTCTCTCTCTTTCTCTTTCTCTGTTGTTGAATATTTACAAACCATTCATTCTCATTATACAGTCCACTGCCGATCTGCCGTACCAGTCTGGAGGGGCCATTAGCAAAGCAGTGAGGGGTCTTAGGGTGGGCCACCAGCTGCCCGTCCATCTCTCTGGACCTTCTTTCCTCCCTCTAGACACACGCTCCCCCGCTCCCTCTCTCCCCAGCAGGTGTCCTGAATGTGGTGCCGTAATTGAGGCAACCCTGCGAGGCTAATGGAAGCAAGCTAATGTAAGCTTTCATTAACATCATCAGCAGTGGATGGCCACTTTGTCACACGGCTTGTTTCTGTAGCAAAGTCACCAAGAATGAATCTTTTACTACTTTTAAATGTTACACAGGATGTTGATGTGGAATTAATACAATCACCAAAATTTGGATTTGACATATATGTGTAGAAATATGGAAGCCAGGCGGTGACATAAAATAGCAAACTAGTTTACTGAATCATGTGCTGTTACCTATATCAATGATATCAATGTCACTTCCCATAATTACCTTCTCTCATCTGTGTATTGAATTTGCAAATATCTCGTTATTTTTTCAAAATTATGTCATATCTATATTTTTTACCTCAAAAGAAATGACGTAAATGCAACAGAAATGATAATAATTCATTAAACAATCTCATATATTGGCAAAAAAAACATCAACTTCAACAAGCAAGCTAATTAAACCGTAAATTGTGAAAAAAGCCCTATGGACAGTAAAACAGCTTCAAGTTAGCCACTGCATTTTGCCAATTATAAATATGGCTGCTAGGTTCAGTTTTGGATAATGAGGACTGGGTGGGACAATCCTTACTAAAGTCACCTTTAAAAAGTTTAAGATCACTGTAAGAACAAAAATGTCTACTCTTTGCCTCAAATGTCATGACAAGCAAGCAATCTGTCATTGACGCTCTGTTCACTCCTCACGTCCCCTGAACCCAACTGACTTGGGCCGGACCCGAGGCTGTGATGAACCTGTCGGCAGTAGCATCATTCATACAGCAGTCTGTTCCACACTGATGAAAGGACCAAGTGTAAAGGTAGAGATGAAAGAGACATGCTGAAGACTGTCAGGAAACCAAACTCTTGGAAAGAAACATAAAGATCCTTAGCAACCTCTTCAGCAGGAACATCCCACACCAAAGATTCTGAGGTTCATTAACTCTATGCACCAGAGATATCAAGCCCATTGTCTTGTTTTTCTTACACTATTTATTTATCTTATTACTGCATTATTTCTTGGTTATTTTTTGAAGGTGAGTGATTATTTGTCATTTTGAAAACATCACAGCACAGCACATAGTGGACCACAACAAAATGTGACCTCTGCATCTGACCCATCCGTCAAGGAGCAGTGGGCAGCTGACCTGGGCAGCACCTGGTGAGCAGTGCTTGGGGACGGTACCTTGTTCATGAATACCTCAGTGGTAACTTTACCAGTCTGGGATTTGAACCAGCAACCTTTTTCTCATGGGGCGAACACCCTAACCATTACACCACCATCTGGTTACTAAAAAGGAAAAGGAACTTCATACCCAATCCTTCCGTGTGCTTAAGGTCTGCTTGTAGAACTTTGGACTTTTAATTAGCTCCGATCAAACATGTCCACTCTATTTCACGCCAGTGATTAAGATGGACCTGACAGAATGCAGATTTTCTTTTTGGTTCACCAACACTTTGTTGATTCTGAAGGGTTTTTTGGATCACATTATGTGGAGGGTTCTGTCTTCAGCCAAGATGCAGTCTCTTGGCAGAGTAAAACAGGACTGTAGCCAAAATACACTGGTACTTTTGAGAATTCGCCTTCATATCTTCACAAGTGTCCAAGGACTAAAGAAGCAAAGCAGCCCCCACGGCATTAAAGATCCCTCGCCATATTTTACAAAAGCTATGATGCTCTTTTTGCCACAGGCACATACTTTTTTTATGCAAAACACGATGAAACATAAAAGTTATGTACAATTATGTCTTGCAAAAATGCACCAATAAATGAATATACAATGGAGTAAATAATTATTTGATCCCCTGCTGATTTTGTAAGTTTGGACACTTACAAAGAAATGGACAGTCTCTACTTTTTATCGTTGATTTATTTTAATGAAGAGAGACAGAATATCAACCAAAAATCCAGGTTATACATAAAGGTTATACATTCATTTGCATTTTATTAAGAGAAATAAGTATTTGACCCCCAAGCAAAATACAACTTAGTACTTGGTGGAGAAACTTTTGTTGGTAAGCACAGCGGTAAGACGTTTCTTGTAGTTGGTCACCAGGTTTGTGCACATCTCAGGAGGGATTTTGGCCCACTCCTCTTTCCAGAAACTCTCTAAGTCCTTTATGTTTCTTGGCAACTCTAAGCTTCAGCACCCTTCACAGATTTTCGAATTGGATTATGGTCTGGAGACTGGCTAGGCCATTCCATAACCTTAATGTGCCTCTTCTTTAGCAACTTCTTTGTTGCCTTGGCTGTATGTTTTGGGTCACTGTCATGCTGAAAGACCCGTCCAAGACCCATCTTCAGTGTTCTGGCTGAGGGATGGAGGTCCTCATCCCAGATTTTATGGTACATGGCCCCATCCATTGGCCCCTCAATGCAGTGTAGTCGTCCTGTACTTTTAGCTGAAAAACAGCCCCAAAGCAAAATGTTTCCACCTCCGTGCTTGACTGTAGGGATGGTGTGCTTGGGGTCATACTCAGTATTTCTCTTCCTTCAAACACAGCGGTTGGAGTTGATGCCAAAGAACGCGATTTTGGTCTCATCTGACCACAGCACTTTCTTCCATGCCTTCCCTGAATCATCTAGATGTTCACTGGCAAACTTAAGATGGGCCTGTACATGTGCCTTCTCGAGCAGGGGGACCCTGTGGGCACTGCAAGGCTTTAAGTAGTGTGTTACCAATTGACTTTTTGGTGACTGTGGTCCCAGCTGCCTTCAGATCATTAACACACTCCTCCCGTGTAGTTGTGGGCTAATCCCTCACCTTTCTCATGATCCTCCTCATTCCATGAGGCAAGATCTTGCATGGAGCTCCAGATTGAGGGAGACTGATAGTCATTTTATGTTTCTTCCATTTCCGAATAATCGCACCAACAGTTGTCACATTCTCATCAAGCTTCTTGCTGATTGTCTTATAGCCGATTTCAGCCTTGTCCAGGTCTACAAACTTGTCCCTGACGTCCTTTGACAACTCTTTAGTCTTGCCTATGGTGATGAAGACGTTGTAATGGAAGAAACTGATTCTGTGGACAGGTGTGCTTTATATTTATAACGAGATGAGATCAGGTGTATCTGTAATTGATTTATTGCAATGTGTGTGCCACACCCAACTTGTGAGAGCCAGAATTCAGGTTGGGTTGTAGGGGATCAAATACTTATTTCTCTCAATAAAATGCAAATCAATGTATAACTTTTATGTAGTGTGTTTTTTCTGGATTTTTCATTGATGTTCTGTCTCTCTTCATTAAAGTAAAACTACCATAAAAATGAGAGACTTTTCATTTCTTTGTAAGTGGGCAAACTTACAAAATCAGCAAAGGATCAAATAATTATTTCTCTCAACTGTAGAAGGAGAGAATGAAGAAAAAAAAGCGAGAACGGTATCAAAAAAGAAGTGAAGAAAGGAAGAAAGGAAACAATGAGAAAGAAATCATGCTGAGACATGCAAAAAGTAACAAAAAATAAATGAGTCATGAATTGACCTTCATGACAACTTTGCCAATAATGATGTTAAATTACATATTGTTGTTTGAAGGCTGCTGTGCTCATCATATTAAACCCTTTAACACTTGCAGAGTGGTGATGTAATTTCTCCATTACTACAGCCCTAACCTCACCCATTAACCCCCATGACACCTCATCTCCACCTCTCAATCCCATTCTGTGCTCATGTCCTTCACAGTCATCTGATTAGCGACCACTAAGCACTCCAGCTCATTACTGCTCCATGGCTTGGGCGTCACCTTTGAACTTCATCACAATAATTAAGTCCATTCATCAGGTTGAGAGGTGGGCGGGCCAGAGGACACGCTAGAGAGGATATATGACACCCAGCACGAGCAATATAAATATCTCAATAGGACAAAAGAGATGAGAAGAAACTCTTTTGGAATGGTTATGTAGCAGTTAGAGCAGGGGTCTGCAGGACAGATGGTTTCCTCCAAAGTGAGAAGTCTGGAATGTAGGAAGTGAAGAACATTACACTCGTAGTGTTGTTTTTTTTTGTTTTTCTTGTGTTTTAGCCTGAAATAAAATTGGCATAAGGCTCTCTTTGTATCAGATGTAGAAAAAAAATGAAAAGGTTTGTAGATATAACTACAAAACCTGACACATCCACAAAGCATAGAGACAGCAAGAGAAAGCCCTATTTTGTTCTGACTGATGTATAAATGAATTTTCCCGACCCTCCACTGACCATGAGAGGGAAGAGAGTTCGAACTTGTGAAGAGAAGAAGACAGTGAAGTATTTGCTTGCGTTGCAAAGACATGGCGTAGACTGTCTTACATTGCTGTTTTATCAGAGTCAGACAAGCGTGTGTGCGCATGTGATTGCGTGACCTGACTGTCCCATGAAAGAAAGAAACGCTTGAGAGGTGTCTTGTATTTTTTTCTTAGTGAGGACATTTTTGGATGTGAGGACCAGCCCTCAGAACAAAACATGATCTTATAGAAAAGCTCCAGCATTTATCTGAAAAATTAATTGGGTCAAAATTCATCTGTGTTAACTAAGGTTAAGCTTTAACTGTAGTATTATTTAATTCTAATTAATAATACTACATGGTAGCCAGTGGCAGTACCTCACAAGTTGGCTTTAGCAAAATGCTGCTCTGTGTGTGTGTGTGTGTGTGTGTGTGTGGGAGTGTGTGAGTGCGTGCCTCTGTCTACCTCGGGCCCATAGGGATCTACGTTGAGGGAACTCTAAGGACCTATTTAGATATGGACACTCTTAAGTGGAAACACTTTTGTGCTTTTTCAGCAAGGGGATAAATAATAAATGTGCTTTGAAAAAGGGCAGATGGTAAAGTAGTTTCATAAAAGACTGAGGAAAATTAAATGCACACATCTAATACACTTAGTGCATTGCATCAGATTGACTGGGATTGACATGCAGACCCAAGGGACAGACAAGACAGCAGCAAAGACACTTTCACCAGGAATGAACAGCCCTGCCTCACTGGATAGGAGAGGATTTTTTCAACCACACACAGCGCGCACACACACACACACACAGCGCACACACACACACACACAGCGCGCACACACACACATACACAGTGCACAAACACACATACACACACACACACACATTCAATACACAAATGCTCACAATCAAACACACATTCACTCTCATACACACGTTCACACAACCAAACACAAACTCTCTCTCAAAATGTTCTCGCACACACTCACATCTACAGTATGTGTCTCGCTACCTATGTGAGGTTCTTCCTATGACTCAGCACACAAGTTGCTAATTTGAACAATGAGCAACTGATGGAAAATAGTGCCCAACCTATAGAGGATTTAAAAGATTGAACCAAATTCTGAAAAATCTGATTATTTATTTTTCAAAATATTTGTCATAAGTAATCATTTCTAATACTTGCTACGCATAGTTATTTTACATTTCTAGCCACAAAGTATGTCATAATAAGGTTTAAAGATATATAGAGATTGTTGTCATGAATAGTAGTTTTAACAGCAGTACTAAATTAAATATTAATATTTTGATAAGTTTAAAATGCATAACAGAGATCCCCCTTTTGTTAATTGGACGTTACAAACACAAGTGTGATTTTCCTGCCACGTGAATATATCAGTCAGACTCTACACCCAACCATAACCTCAGCAGTCAAAGCTTTGTTGTTTGCCTTTTTTTTTTAATCTTTTAGAAGATATCTAGACTTTTTCTATAAAAACAAAAACCTGCATGTGAAATCACAAGGCAACACAAACCCTCCACTGCTCATGTTTTTCTCTCTAGATTACAGCACAATCATCTAAAAATGTCGAAATGCACACATAGACTGCCGCATTAGCACATCTACTTAACAGCAGACTAATTTATTTCAAAGTAATAATATGCACACAAACTTTACTAGCTCAGAGCTGTTAGTTCATAGTGTAAGAACAAAACTGAAAAAATCTGAGCACTCTAATAATAAAATTAACACAAATCCATTTTAGTCATCGACTTTGTTGCAGAAGTAACATGGGAAGTAACAAAGCTGGCTTCCACCATTCTCTGTAGTTATTTATTCAATAAACATATGGATATTTTTATGGTTAAATTATTCCCACCTATGCAGAAATGAAATGTTAGTATCACTGAGCGAACTGCTGAAGATAGCTAAGAAAATGAAGGCTAATAAATTAAATTCAGAGAAAATGTAAACATGTGGTGCAAAATGAAGTAAAGAAAAAAGACAAGCTTTCCATTAAAATGATTCTGAGAAGGACATGTTTTGCTTTTTGTGAAGTGAAAGTGAAGTGAAAAAGAAGAAGAACTTTTTGTGTTTTGCTGAAAGCATTATAATTAAGTCTGATTTGCACTTCTTTATGGAAAAGAAAAGTATTGCCTGAGGTATCATTTGATAGGGAGTTGAGTACAGACCATGCTAATATGTCTCTAACAACAACTTAAAGAGCTATCACAATCTCAAAGGATTTGCTGCAGAGTCAAAAGAAATGGAAACAAGGAAAGAAAAAAAAGAAAGAGAAAGTCTACAAAGCGTTGTTATCAGGCATGTATAGAGACAGACACCAGTATAATTATGCAGCAGCATATGCCCCTTTGCCCTGAGACAGCCGATGTGCCCTTTGAGCCTATTTTCTCTTTCCATTTTGAATGTGAATGCATCTGCCACCAACATCCCTCCTTTCATATGCACAAACAACCTCACTAGCCCCCAACCCCTCTGATCAATGCCCTTTCTGCACTGTGAACATGGAACATCTTCCCGCACGGTCCTGGTACTTTCTGTTAGAGACTGACCAATACATTATGACAATTTTATCAGGTGATAAGAGCTAGCTGCAGAAAAATCATATCTGTGTTTATATCGGCCAATTAAAGTGATCCTATTACCATGTTATATGAAAGTGAGTGATTATTTGTCATTGTGAACACATCACAGCACAGCACAGCACATAGTGGCCAACAACAAAATGTGACCTCTGCATTTGACCCACCCATGAAGGAGCAGTGGGCAACTGACATGGGCAGTGCCTGGGGAGCAGAAGGAGGATGGTACCTTGCTCATTAGTTACCTCAGTGGTAACTTTACTGGGATTCAAACCTGCGACCTTCTGATGACGGGGCAAACACCCTAACTGTTACGCCACTGTCTGGTCCATAAACATTGTCATTGTGCAATTTTGTCCCAGAGGACAGACGTCGATGTCACAGTTGGTCTTTTCTGTGTTTATACATTTTACACTTATCAAAATATTAATATATATATATATGTTTCCGTACTATTTCATAGCAAAAATGTATATATTTATAAATGTTAGTGGTCACAATATTAAAATAATTATGCATAGCAAATATTAGAGAATTTTGTTATTTATTAGGAATATTAGTTTGTGTTTCTGAGGGAAAAAATTAAAAAATATAAATGAAAGCTAAAATTTAGATTTTCAAAATCAAAAAAATAAAAATAAAAATTGGTATCAGTCTTTAAAATCCTATGTACTGTATATTTTGCTCTACTTTCTGTCAGACCTTAAAATGAGCAACTTTATGAACTGCCTTACCTACTTCTGTTCCAGCCCAACTCCAGCCTAAAGATCCAGCATGTAGGAGGACCAGACTCCCGGGAGTCGGCTCTCTAAACGCTCCCCAGCTGGCACATAACCTCATTATAGAATTAGTCACATTACTGGCCTTTGATCTGAGATGGAGAGTCACACTCCAGACACAAATCCCCCTCAGTTCCTCCCTCACTCGTTTCCCTCCTCTGCTCTGTTATTCTTCAGCTCTAACAAGGACATTTGGGAGACAATTGTGCAAAGTTTTCCTTCAAAACACATGTGAAGAAATAAAGATGTTCAGAACTCACCTCAATAAAAAACAGAGCCCTTGGTAGGAAGTGTTCCTTCCTTTTCTTAAGAACAAAGGTTTGCTGTTTCTTGTATGCAGATCGCAGAAAGTATAATGGAGTAGATGACGAGCACAAACAGCTTTTTGTTGAAGAGCAAAGACTGAAAGTTGTAATCACAGTTCAATTGCCCCAGTATCTGGGGATGTTTTTCACAGCCACTTAGTCGTGTGAATGTTTTGGCACAGGGTCATTATGAGCCTCAAAGCCACCTCCACATTTAATCTGACATATTATGTAAAGCATGCAAGCAATTAAAAGTTTGCATGACCTTTGCACCAAGGGGTATGCATGTGTGCATGCGTGCATGTGTGTTTATGTGTACAGAGAAGGGTTTAATCTAACTCTCCATCTTTTTCCAAACTGATCCCTTTCTTTCTTCAAGGGGCAGAATCGTATTATTTATTTATAGACTAGCGTGAATAATTAATGCCAGTGCTGTATTATTTTTCCTGTGCTGTTTAAGGTTAAATAAATGTGTGAGGTTGTGCGTGTGTTTTGCATATTACAGGTGTAAGGACTATTTCCCATGTTCACTGGGGCATCTATAATGGTACACTGGCTTTAACCTTGGCATCGTAAACAAGGAAAAGTCTCTGTGAAAGGAATATCAAATTAGTGCAGAAGATTCACAGCAGGTGAGCACCCTATTATACTGACCACAGCAGTGGCATCAGGCAAACGTCCAGATTACTTCGCGTATAGTCTTATTGCTCCGTATCTATAAATGCATGAACTACAGTGAACATAATCTATAACCAATACAATGACACTGTATAAACTAAATAAATTATAAATCAGATGTGTCAGGTACGTTGGTCCTTGTTTTATTCAGTTCACAG
The DNA here is from genome assembly GCA_032718565.1 of Distichodus sexfasciatus. NCBI lineage: Eukaryota > Metazoa > Chordata > Actinopteri > Characiformes > Distichodontidae > Distichodus > Distichodus sexfasciatus. The sequence goes on along the minus strand of JAVGVS010000021.1, from coordinate 2,900,391 downwards.
AATATTGCCACTTATCAAAGGCAACTGAGGGCAAATTGGTGCTGATTGGAACGGATCCTCATCATTATGCACCAATTTCAGAGGAAAGAAAATATCAGTCCCTGTTATCTAACAATAGAAATAATTTGAGATGGAATAAAAACCAAAAAAAAATGGCCACAGTGTTGACAGCATACAATTGGTAAAGAATGCTTTATTGTCTAAGAATGCATATAGATACTATACGTTCATTCATTATCATGGGGACCAGAGCCTATGCTGGGAACTAAGGGCGCAAGGCGGGGATCAACCCTGGGCAGGTGCCAACACACCGCAGGGCACACACACTCACATTCACATTTAGAGTCACCAATTAACCTATAGTGCATGCTGTTGGACTGTGGGAGGAAACCGGGGCACCTGGAGAAAACCCACACAAACCCACATCACTTCAGAAGTAATGTAACATACAAACTTGTAAAGTCATGAATCACACTGGTTTCTAAACACAAATAAGCAAACGTTTGGAAAGTGCACATTCAGTGCATGTTCAGCTAAAATAGCAGTTTTGCAAATGTCCTAACAACCGTGCAGCTACCCAGGTACACTGAACTGTCCACATAGTAATGAACTGAAGCACTTAACCCATCAGCAGGAGGCCCAGCGGGTGGGTCTGCCTCCGAATGAACACACACACACACACGCACAAGCACACACACACACACACACACACACAATGTCACGAACAGGGACCTCCACCAAGCAGCAGACACAAAGAGACGAGGTACAGGAAATCTGCCCGCTACTGCACCAGTCCCACAGACACATTAAAAACACACAGATGGACGTGCAAACACACACATGCAAAGACACATCCACACACACACACAACTCACTCACACTCAATAAGGCTGCGAATGTTGTTGCACTGACTATCCTGTAAAGAAAACACACACACATGCAAGTACACACACACGCTCGCACACACGCTCTCTCACACGTGTAAAACATTGCATCAACACTCTTAGATTGACTATGTGGGCACACTTTACCCACAGACAAATCTCATCAACTCTGCTCCCCCGAACCCTCGAAGACAGATAAGGCTGGTGCACACTGCAGCCCACGCAAACATGTCAACAGGCACTCACATGGACCACACACTCACACACACACACACACCTCTTTAGTCATCGCACCTTTCGCTAAATTAGGCTGACATGCTGATACACACACCAACTCACACATATTCTGCCAATTCCACCTCATACAGGACAGAAGACATAGTGAAAAACACACTCGAGAATCATGAAATCATGACAGATGGACACAAACACACATCCAACTTGGCCAAACATACTACAATATCGTGCACACAGATACCACCCCCACACCCATGCTGGTGCTCACTGAAGCAGACCGAATAGGGCAGATGCTCCATACACTGCTCATGTGCTATTCTCAAACACTCCACTACTTCCAGCTCATCTATCTGCCCTTACAGCCCCTCCCAGGGCGCAATGCGTTCCCACAAACACACAAGACAACAATCACACAACGCATCCCCTGAGCTTCAGCAGATCACAACGGCACAACTGATAGCAGGCAGGCACAATAGCAGCGGTAGAAAACGTACATTAAGACAAGACAGAGTGGACACACAAAAAGAACAATAGCCCTCAATGCTTCAAGGTCATGACATCCAGGAGATTCTGGATCGGATATTTTAGCTGACCATAGTTGTAAATGGTTCTCGGAAAGATGAACAAATAGCGTAGTTGTATCCATTCAAACACATTATGGCATTTTGCAACTGCTATTTGCTGTTTATTGCTAGTTTGAAGTTGGTTTCAGGTTTACTTTTTCAGGTGCTGAGCCAGGAAAGGTGCTTTGTAACAATGTGTAAATAAATTAACATTGAATTGAAAGCTATACAGACATTTTTTTTATTACAATGACCTCCATAAAATGGTAATGAACCAAAACCATTTCTATGTCTTTAAAGATACACATCACTGGCTTTGAATAAAGACAGAACCAAAGACTTTCTGGAAAGGGTAAGCTTGGAGAGATATAATGATAGAGATCCAGATGCTCACCCCTCTGAAATTTCAACTCTGCTTTGAGAGTCTCAGACATCCCACTCCTCTAATAAGCGCTGATTGTTTTTCATCTAGGAGTGTAGCCCTGAGAAAACCATGCGGAAAGCTGTCAAAAGCAGTAGAGCACTTTGAGGGGAGGTCAGAAGACAAAATGTATCAGTACAAATACCTGAACAACCTTTCTTCAAAAGATTAGAAACACAGAGAAGTCATGGCAAACTCATGGAGTAAAACAGATAAAACTCTTTTGAGTATAAAAATGAGAAAGAACAAATGTCATAGATTTGTCAGGCAGAACAAGCTGGTGTTACATTATAGTTTGTTTGCAGACCCACATATGAGTGCATGTCTCAACATTAAAAAGGTTTGCTAATAAGTGAAAGTGAGTGATTATTCTACATTGTGAACACAACACAGTGCACCACCACAAAATGTGACATCTGCATTTGACCCCTCCATGAAGGAGCAGTGGGCAGCTAACATGGGCAGTGCCTGGGGAGCAGTCCTTGGGGATAGTATATTGTTCATGAGTACCTCAATGGTACCATTACCAGTCCGGGATTTGAGCTGGTGACGTTCCAATTACGGGGGAAACATCCTAACCGTTACGCTAACAACTGCCAAATCTTGATAGCTAAAGCTGCTAGTTTAATCTTGGTGATATAATATGGTATAATGTGTTTTAGTAATAGAATTGGTTCGAGCTCTAAATGGGTCAGTGCGGCTGGGATGACCTGTTGGACAGAAGTCTTCTTAGTGAGGAAGGATGTAACTGATGGGCTGTTTTCCTGTGGCTGAATGACATGATTTCAGAGCAGAGACATAGAGCTAATTTAAGTGACTAATGATCCCCCTCAAGCATTTTAAGGGAGCACTGCAGCTTGACCCATGGTTTCCCAAAGACGCCATGAAAGGTTTAACACTCCTCAGAGGCAAGTTAGACAAGAGGCAATCCAGAAAGCGGAAACAATGGTTGAGCCTTGTCAGAAAGCTTTCTCTTGTAGGAAAGCTGTAAAAAATATGATACTCATAAGTGAAGGTTAGTGTATGCATTAAATAAGACAGTAACTATTTCTAGCTGTATTTATAACACCAAAATGTCTTGCGACATGTTTCACTCACAATTTAGAGCACTGTTCAAGATGCGAGAGCTAAAAACTTTCATGGTAAGTTGTATGCTCATTGAATCCCCTACTCTGTAATAGACATTCCAAAACATCCCAATTTGAAAACTACTTAGTTTAAACATAGGCTTTAATAGACACTTTAGTCACGATTGAAATTGCATCCAATTAGGACTATTAGACTATTACAGAACAATTAGGTGACCTTGCTGTTACCTTCATCTACATTCACTGATTAAAGAGCAAAGCCACAGTTCACCAGGCCATTCAACTGAGTTCCGATTAGAACCCTGTGGAGGAAGTCTGAAACCATGGGAACCCAGAAAACAGCAGCTTGCATATGCAAAGGTGCCAACCATAACCATTACAAGACCTTCTGCAGATTGAGTGATATTAATAAATACTTATGAGGAAAAAATCTACATTTGAGCAATGAATTGCACTCAGTAACAGCAAAAAACATGTCAGAGTATGACTGATATATGGAGCACAACTGGAGACCTTTCATTCATTTCTTCACCTTTCATTTCTCTAGCAGAGCTAAACTTGGTTTTGCTCACTTGCTGCTACAGATGCTAATGTAGACAGTGCCTTGGAATCCAGCATGCGGAGGAGGAGGGAAGGGACCCCAGGGAGAACGGGTGGGCTTTTCAATCTCGGCAAATGGCTGACGTCTAGCTCCATGTCCAAAGGACATAAATAGAAATTAGAACAAAGGAAAGGTTTCTGATCTCTGCGGGTTGTCTAGAGCAAATGCAATAGGTGGGACAAAATGAAAAGTGAGAAAATTGAGCACTACAGAAAGAAGCTTCTACAACACATGAGCTTGTGATAAGACAATGAGCATCACCACATTTCAATGATTTACACATTCGTATCAAAATGAGGTTGTTTAAAAAATTGTTTTTAAATAGTTCTGGAACTGCCACCAATATTTTTATTTCTCTCCTTGCCTATGTTTTTGGATATAATGGGATCCCAAAATAAACAACAGTTTAACCTGCTGCTGATGTTATGCACATTTAATGCAAAAAGACTTGACTGCTAGACTCTACTTGGATGGAATTTTGCACCTATCATTGAATACTTAAGCTAACTAAAATTGCACATTTTCTTTTTCTACCTCTAGTTTGTTTGTTTTTTTAATTGTCTGTCTATATACAGTACTGTGCAAAAGTTTTAGGCAGGTGTGAAAAAATGCTGTAAACAAAGAATGCTTTCAAAAATGGAAGTGTTAATCATTTATTTTCATCAATCAACAAAACGCAGTGAATGAGCAAAAGAGAAATTTAAATCAAATCAATATTTGGTGTGACCACCCTTTGCCTTCAAAACAGCATCAATTCTTCTAGGTACACTTGCACACAGTTTTTGAAGGAACTCGGCTGGTAGGTTGTTCCAAACATCTTGGAGAACTAACCACAGATCTATAATCCTACAAAATAATATAATGACTACAAAATAATATAATGACTATAATCCTACAAAATCCCTGACTTTGTGCAAGTGTACCTATAAGAATTGATGCTGGTTTGAAGGCAAAAGGTAGTAACACCAAATATTGATTTGATTTAGATTTTTCTTTTGTTTGCTCACTTTGCATTTTGTAAATTGATAAAAATAAACAATCATTATTTATATTTCTGAAAGCATTCTTTGTTTACAGCACTTTTTCACACCTGCCTAAAACTTTTGCACATTACTGTATGTGTATTATATGTGCCTTCTTCATTCTTTGTACTCTGTAAAACTGGAGCCACGTCATCTTGTCTCTCTGTATGTACAGTATATATCCGATAAAGTTTCTTTGGACTTTGATTTTGACTTTGAATTTTAAACTTTCAAGTTAGCCTAAATCTTAAACTCTGCATATATTTACATAGAGGCAAAGAAATTGCATAAATAAGTAATTGTCACGTACACTGCGTAACGCGACCGACACTAGGAGCCAGAAGTGGTCGGTTGTGGTTCAGGAAGTATAAAAGGAGTCATTTCCTGGCGCTGCGTCACTCAGTCATTGAGTCACCAGCCCAACTCTGATTCAGTTCAGCTTCAACTGTGAGTACTCCAGTTATTTGGTTATCTCTCTGATTGAGTGTGTGTCTGCTAGAATGCGGTTTTCTTGTGGGAATCCTTGCTCTTAGTGAAAGAGTTCTTAGAGTAAATCGCGTGGCTATCCTACACTGTAAAAAATTAACTTTTTTATGGCCATCTACCATTGGAAAAAAAACAGATTTTTGCCATATTTTTCATTTTTTGAGAATATACCTGTAAAATACAGCACATCTGGATTGTTAAATATATGTTCTGTAAAATTATGATAAGAATCTGTAATTTTACCTTATAAAAATCTACCATGTTTTTTTACATGGTTGTGCTGTTCTTAAATGATTTAGAATGTAAAATTATGATACACTGCTGTTAAAAAACACAACACGGTAGTTTGCCTTTTCCAACAACATGCACATGCCGTATCCTATAATAAAAAGTATTATGGCATTAGAAATTTGCATTTGCTGCAAATCCAAGGTAACCATCATATGCTAAAATCTCAAAAAACTATAGTATGAGACAGAAATGTCCAATAAAATTGCTACCATCTGAATACAATATGATGACTTGATAAGACACTTGCTGAAAGTCAATTTTTTTTTGAATGTATAGATATTTTTTCTGATGATTTTACAGTAATTATAAAACTAAAAAGTAACATCTATTAATATTTTAATTAAAATCTTGCCAAAGTGAGTAGTGTAACAACTTTTGGAACGGTGGATCTAATTTCAATTTCTTATTAAATAATTACGCAAACCAATTAGCCATTTATACAATATAAAATTTACATTATAAAATGTGACATTTATTTGTAACACATTCAAGCGTTGACAAAAAAAAGGTCAAAATAATAATGTTGAACAGATTATAAGAACAATAATTGGTCAATGGTATTAACTATATGTGTTTATCCAGTAGCTGGTCTGCACCGTCATGACATTAAGTTTATTCACATCTTCCGTGATATTTTCAGTCCTCCAGAACGTCAAACGAACAGCACGTAATCGCAATAGCGACGTTCTCTTTGTGTTTGTCGGGATTTCGGCAGGAATTGATGCCAAGAAAACGTTTTATGCAGCGTTTATTTGACGCGCGTGGCTGCTCGGATTCCCTTCAATGATCAGAAAAACGGTCGGCGTTCAGTCTGCGCTCACCAGACGTCATGAACGCCAGAAAAAAGTACTAGCTAGCTAGCATTGCTGCTGCAAAAGCTATAAATGTTATGCTGATAAATTAAAGCTCCAGTACAACATTACTCTAACCAGGTTAGATAAAAACAATCGCCTTGTGGTGAACGTTTTCTTTTCTGCACATCGCCAACGTTCAGTCACGTGTAGAGACAAACAGTGACCGGGAAATGACGTACAGCTTTACGTGAAAAGATTGTTCCTTTTGATGTCAAAACATGTTTAAAAATGTTTTTTTTTTTTTTTTTTTTAATATTATTTATACAAATCACTCACAGGTGAACAGCAATTTAAAGGAACCTTAAAAATAATACCTGACAATGTTACAATAGTTATTTGTATGTCAAACTAAGAATTCATTTACAGCATGAAAATAATGTACATTATTTAAGTAGGCAAATTACCAGTAACGCTCCTACAATAACTATTTCAGTATATTGTATAGCTATAACAAGTTTCTTCTGCTCACTCACCTACCTCACTCACAGTATTAAAAAGCTGTTGTAACTCTGTCACTTCTTACATATTTCAAAATAAATAAATCACAAACAACTCTTCTTCTCTTGATAAAATTGATAACACACAAACAAGAAGATAATATAAGACACTAAACGTATTCATAAAATTGATAGAACACACCTTTATTTTTAAACAAGTGCTTCTGTGTGGTGATTGGACGAGACGGTGATATCCCGCGGAGCTTTGCGACTGTTCATCCAATCACTAGCCGATGTTAAGTTGTTTGAATCTGCACGCCAGGAGGAGCGCTGCTGCTGTTTGTACGTCTAATCAAGGATGGGTTTAGTTGTGTTCCCCATCTTGTCTTAAGAAGATTACTTCAAAAACAAAACAAAACAAATGAATCCTTGTTGAGCTGCGCGATACATTATCACAATATTTTTTGGCATATTGATTAATTTCGATAATTATCACGATATATTGTCATATTGTGTTTTTTTTGGATTCTTATACAGACTGAATGAACAAGTTAAAAACAATCAAACAAAATTAAACAAATATTTTTCAACAAATTTCTACTTAAAGCGCTCGGAGCACTGACGCAAAAAAAAAAAAAAAAAATTCCGCTGAAGACGCTTAGCACTCATACGATTTGTATTAAAATTAGCCGCTGCCAAAGAACGGCAAAAGAGAGCCGTCAACACCTCACTTCCAGAGCGCTTTCTTGGTGCTTGTTGTTGCTAAGTTACGAAAAGCCTCATCCGGTACTTTCACGTTCGTATTTTATTATTTATTTCCCAGGCGGACGTAGTTATGGCGGTTATTATTGAGGACTCCAACAGATGGCAGTGTACAAAGCGGCAGTGCGAGAAAACATTTAGCTGTGAAATGAGGGAAAAAAGGATAAAAATTATTTGCATTCGGATGTTACAAAAGTGCAAAAAAGATGGCGAAACCGTTCAGTCGTGTTGATGGTAAACAACGATGCTGACGTCACGTGGCAAAACTTTAACATACAGCCGCCCCAGTTATCGCTGGTACTGCAACTCGCGTAAATTTATGACGACATGCTCAGAGGACGCGTCAAGCCCTGATGCTAGCGCATAAGTACAGTGGCCGAGAAAGCCCAACGCAGTTCAAAGTTAAAAACGTGCTGCAAAACCACAAAGTGTTTCATTCAAGTTCACAGCGCACGCTCAAACACACTACAAATTCGTAGACGCGACACAAACTGAGAAATCACTTTCATCAATTTCGTCATTACACGTTGCAAAACAAAAAAACACATTCATCTTCTAATACGCGCTGCACACAACACAACCAAATTGAGCCAAAACACAACGGAAATGTTTGTAGAGGACACTGTTTTGGGTGGCCACATCCTTATTAGTTTTAAGTCCCGAGGTGGTGGAGACCAGTAAGTGAAATTCATTTCACAGCATTTTGTTGTCTGTAAGTCTACCAAAATTCTGTTGTAAAATCACAGCACAAAATACAGGATTTTTTTACAAGTTGCAATCAAATATGTTGGTATTTAACCGTAATTTAGCAGTAACTAGCAACTTTGCTGCCAGACTTTTTCCTTTTTTTTTTTTTTTTTTACAAATATTTTTATTTTTACAATTACCTAGTATTATTATTATTATTATTATTATTATTATTATTATTATTATTATTATTATTATTATTTACAATGGACAAGACACAATTTATGGCCTGACTCCTAATGACTATATGAAAGGCAAGAGTTGCAATGAAAAACGACCCCAGAGGACAAGAAGAAGAAACCTTGAGAAGAACTAGGACTCAGAAGGGTAAATTATCCTCCTCTGGGTGATGCTGGAGAAATAAGAAATGGATTTACAGAAGTGGATTAAACAGACACCCTTAATTAGACATAGGAAAGAGTTGAGAGAACCAACCCCAGCGCTAATGCCTATAATGAATTTGGCCAATTATGTCAGATCTAATTGTTAAGATTTTTAGATATTGCCCTGTTTGTACATAACTGTGACTCGTGTTTTTATGCTAAAGCTTTGTGATGCGTAAACAAGAACTGATGATGCACATCCCTTTAATTCACCCGAGCATTGGAAGGTCATGAACAGCCAAACTGATGATGTGGCAACTGTAAATTCTAAAAACTGCAAAAGTTTGCTCAAAGTTCTGCAGTCTTGCAAGCAGATGATGAAAGAAACCCCACCTTGAATGAACACAAGTGTGCATTGGTAAGCATCTCCTCTGCCATTTTCCCCTGTAGGCTGCTGGGAATGTAAAAAGGGCAAGGTGGTCTCTGTGATTTGAAAAATTGCCAAGTCACACCCACACCAGAGTTTTTTTCTCAGCAGGAACCTTACAAGGTCCTGCTTGCACTGGCTAACTATGTAATATTGACCCTACAGCTGGGTTTCAGAGATTTCCTTGTTCCTAAACATGCATGTAGGAGAAAGGCCCAGTGTTGTTTGCTTGCTATATTCTTTGATCAAATCATCTCTAAACAACCAGATAAATAATATATAAATAAATCTGCTTTGTCTGCTAATTCATTGTTTGAATAACCCCCCCCCCTTCACAACTTGTCATCTAAATGATAGTGTATTGATTTCCACAGGCTTATTACTCTGTGTGCGTGTGTGCATGTGCGCATGTGCGTGACTGTGAGAGAGAGTGGGAGAGTCAGAGCTAGCAAAAGAAAGAGAGACTGGGTCTGGGGCTGAGATAGAGAAAAAAGCGAGACACAGCCAGTCAGAGGATTTCTTTTACTGCAATAATTAAATAAAAAAACAAAACTTAGAAGAACATTCACCCGTTACCGCCGTAATTATGATTCAGCAGTACTGTTGCTGGTTTGATCAGTATGCAAGGACACTGCTGGACAACAAGCGAGCAAATGTATAAACTACAAAAACTCCATTAATTTATTTTATGAAACAGTCCAAGTAAGGCAGAGCAATTTGTATCTGATCTAATTCAACAAACCAAGCAATAAACATGACTCCACATTCACAAGAAAATATATAGAAACAACATGAAGCAAACATTTTGCATTTTGAGGTTTGCCAGTCAAGCAGATTTACAACACATTCTACATTCTTTCTCAGCGTGGCACAGTGGCGCAATGGTTAGCTTGCTGCTTCACAGCAAAAGGTCCTGGGTTTGATCCCTGGGTCATAGGGCCTTTCTGTATGGAGTTTGCATGCTCTTGCCGTGTTTGCATGGGTTTATCTGGGTGCTATGCGGTTTCCTCCTACAGTCTAACAGCATGCAATATAGATTGATTGGCAAATCTAAATTAGCCTTGTACATTGTGACTGTGAGTGTGATTGTGTGAGTATGTGTGCTCTGCGGTGGGTTGGTCCCACCCCCCGATTGCGCCCATAGTCCAGGGATAGGGTACGGTTTGCGTGACCCCAGTAGGGATTAAACAGTTCAGAAAATGACTGACTGACTGACAATCTTTCTCTTTAAGTTTTACAGCGGTTTAGCTTTACAGTGACATTTTTAGAGAGCTGTCATGGCAAAAAGTCAGAGATGAATGAAAAAATTATGTATTATAAGGGGATTGAAGACATTCTGCAAAGTAAAAATACAAAACAATATAAGTACTTCCTCTTTGTTATCTAAAATGAGTGGTGCAGACTGGGTCTGCACTAATCTGTGTGTTTTTGTGACGAAACAGAAACATACAAGTAAAAGGCCTATCAAAGTGTTCATGGTGCGAGAATCTCTGAACCGCTTAACCATCTCTGCAGTAAGTGACCGTTTCAGATGCAGCCTTTGCAAATCTGCTGTAACCTGACCATTCGCTCAGCATAGGGCAGACAGACCTTTTACAGAATAGTGTGCTCCCCCCCCCCATTTCCTTTTCACCACCTACAAACACTGAAGTTCATAATTTAAGTAAAAGTCAGTTAAAAAAAACAAAACTACTGCTCTACAAAAGTTTAAATGAGTATATTCAGAATTAAAACTTCTAATATTTACACTGACAAGAGGAAGACTAGAGTACTATTGTTAACAATGGAAGATGTTGATGTATTGTGATTTTTGATTCTATTATTACTAAATGATTTTTTCTTTTTCTTTCTTTCAACCAAAATATCTGTTCTTTTGTGTATTTAAATAAAAGTACTAATAATGGCCTGAAATATTATGGTTTATAAGAGCTAATCTGCGTCTTAAATATGATATTGTGCACCTAAGACATACTGAAATGAGAATACAACCTAAAGTCCTTGCTGACACACAAAAAATAAATGACAAATGATTATAAACTTTTAAAATGCTTCCCCAATGCTAAATAAGCCTTTGCACTGAGCAGGAGAGGTTTCTGTGAGGGTGGAAAAGGATAGATGAATGGTATTCCCAGTAAGAGAGAAAGAATGAGAGTGAGCGCTAATTAAAACCCAAATGCTAATCATCCGCAATGAGTCCCACCGTTGCAAGGTGGCGTCATCTATTCTAAACTCAACATACACAGAGGACATGAGAAATATTTCAACTCTGAATGTTCTTTCCACTGGATTTTAAATAAATAAGAAAATCAACAATTAGGCCAGTGTTTAAAATATCTTTTCAGTTACCTTTGGGAGGTGTTTGGTTATCACCCTCCTAGTCTCTGTGGTACTTTAAGAGCATTTAACTAAAGAAGCAGCAATAATTAAAAAGGTGAAATGAACTATAAAATCATTGGCTTCTTCTGAAACCCAACCCCGCTGCATCCATTAGAGATTGTGGGCCTGTTTGGCTGCTGTTTCCTAGCAATGCAAATCCAGTATGTATTCAAACATTCCAGTTTCAAATCCATATTTTTCGTGTGGAAAACAAAGCCAAAAGCACATACATTATCCTTTAAATCTATTCCCGGTGTGTCCAGAGACAACAATGGGTAAAGCAGACATAAACACATTGCAAATAATTTTCGATATTCTGCTTACATTTATGAGGAAATCAGCATGAGCCAGTAGGGAAACAACAGCAAATTTGAAGGAGCCGATTTGTAGTCTGAGCCCCCGAGTATTGGCGAGATGTGCAGAGTTGGGCGGCACGGAATCCACGTGCCATGCACCTCATCATTAGAGGGGGGCAAAGCCCAGCGGAACTCGTTAGAGGACAGGGGAAAGGAGCTGTAAATAAGCTTAATTGGACTGATGTGTCAGAGTAAGGAAGATGCACCCACTGACAAGAGACACCAGCTAACAACATGACACTCTCCATCGCTGTTTGTTAGGGTCACAGCAGAGCGGTGACTGAGTGTGTTTGTCTGTGTATGTGTGTGGGGAATGAGGGTCGGTGCGGGCTGTTCAAGGTGGTCAGAAGGAAGGAATAAGATGGACAGTGAGTGAGACAGAAATGGCAAAATAACAAAAAATGTATTTATTTATTTAGAACAATACATATTCATAGGCTACCCTGCAAATAAATAACCATCACAGTCAGATGAATGTAAACAAGCAACACCTATTTAAACCAGTATTTAAAACAATCATTATTTGGTGTTAAGATGAAGTCTGTGTTTTTCAAATGAGCCGTAATAAGCAGGTTTCAAATGGCTTTCTTTTTTATTTTAGAAGAAGTCAGTAGCAGTTGAGTAAATGGCCAGTGAGGGGAAATAAGAAGAGATTAGATTGAAGTAGTATCAGAGAGAGGGGTGAGGATGGAGTGTCACTCTCACATTTAGCTCTCCATTCATTTTCTTCACACCAGCTCAGAGCAAAGTGATCGCCCCAGAAACACCCTGCTCCAAATCAGCTAGCAGCTTGACATTAGATATTTCATTCCATCTACTCATCGTTCGCTTTAGAACCAATAAATGGGCAACAGCTCGGCAGAGTAAACCACTGCAAAGAAATACACTCTCTGGTAATGAGACTGATAGGACAATTACTTGCAAGGCCGACTCATTAGCCATGAGTTAAAGTGGAGGACAGCAAAGAAAGAGGAAGGAAAAAGACCTTAAATGGTTCCATGACCACTGCTTAAATTGTAAAGAAAAAAAACATTTTATGAATCTGAATCAGCTGAAAATATGAAGATAACTTTGCAGATACACTGGATAGACTGTTGTCAAAAGGTAAGGACCTCTGTCTAAAAGTAGGACCTCTGTAAGAATATAAACCATACTATTCTATATCAAACAATAACAGAAATACAGTGTACAGTGTACAGTTTCCAAAAAGAAAAAAATCAAAAGTCTAAATGTCATGCATTATGTTAAACAGAAATGGAGATTTTGAGTTTTAAAAACATGAGTCATATCACTAGGAATGGCTATATTAGAAAATACAGTACTGGAGATTTTTATTAAAGAAAAAAGTGATTTGCAAATGCAAAGTTAATGCATATTTAGTCTAGATGATTTGAAGCTGAACAAACACATGCTAAATCACTGTTAATGTAAGATTAATGATCTAGATACTTTAGTGCATTTCTTAAGTTTAGACTTTAAATAGTCACATTTGGGAAAAAAGGGGATACATGAATCACTTCCTACAGCTAAAATTTTGCTGACCTTCCAGACCACAGCACCTGATGTGAGTCTAGATTTCCTTGGTAGACTTTAGAACCGGCACCTCAGCACCAGAGAGAATAAAATAAGAAGGCTCCACACTGACTGATGAATAAGAACTTGACAAATGATCTAAAATAAATTGTAGATCTTAAATATTGATGATGACCAGGCAAATGTATTGTAGCTTCTGTATGCACTGTTGACACATTTCTATTTTAGTTACTTCCACTATTTTGTCCTTTATTCAAATGTGTCTTATCAAAAAGCAGTTAGCCAAAATGTTCACATTTTTATTGCATGCATTAATAATCTGTAGTGAGTGATGATTTGTCATTGTGAACACCCCACCACAGCACACAGTGCACCACACCGAAATGTGACCTCTGCATTTGGCCCATCCATGAAGGAGCTGTGGGCAGTTGACGGGCACCGCTGGTGAAGCAGTGCTTGGGGACGGTACCTTACTCATGAGCACCTCAGTGGTAACTACAGTATATCGATCTGGGATTCCAACCCGGTGACTATCCGATCACAGGGTGAGCTCCCTAACCCTAACGCTCCCTAACACTGAAAAGTTGCAGCATATTTGTTGAAAGTTTGCTGTCCTCTCCTCTGACATTTTGTCATCGATGCTACAGCGGAAGCGATATCAAGTGATTGGGAGACCAGTGTAGTCAATTGCTGCTGTGCTTGTGCTAAATGAGATAGCTGCACCATTACATGGTTGTAATCTCCCCCGCTATGCTCCCCAGTTATCCGATCAGATGATGAGGCTGTTTCCTCCTCAACCTGAAGATCTAATTATGGGATGTTTGGCTCGATTTGGACCTGTCTGCGCATTAGGCAGCGCAATCAGTGCCCAGGGCCATTCTCGTATTGCCTCTCTCGTGTGTCACTTTCCTGTTCCTTAAGTGCATTAGCGTCACTCAGGAGCAGCCACTGCAGCCTGATAGCCATTATGCACTCAGAAATATGCCCTTTCAGGAGCTGGTAAGTTTACATGCTGGAGGTATATTAAAAATATCCATACATATGTATTGATATCCATAGGTACACAAGGGAGGGGGCAAAGATTTCTATTGATGAAGATGTCAGATTTTATTTTCTTGACTCGCAGAGAATTTAACAGAGACTGTGTGTGTGTCTGTGTACATGCATGCATGTGTATGTTCCTGTGTCAGTGCATAGGGTTTTGGTGGTTGTAAGGACGTGAATGTCTACTACATGACCTACGATTTTTCTGATTTTTCTGTCTTCTATGAGCATATTTAAGTGAGAAGACCTCAAAAGGGAAAAAAGGCTTTATAGAAAAGCTACAGCATTAGTTCTAAAACCTAAACTATTCAAAAGATTTGCTTTTGGTTACAGAGGTTATGTGATTTATTTGTAGGATTATTTAGTATTTATTATTTCTAGTATTTATTCATTATTATTTGTTATATTTGTATTAATAACTATTTATTGTCGCAGTACGTAAGATAGTAAGATGTGAGGGGAAGGGGGGGAGAGAGAGAGAGAGAGAAAGGGAGGTAGGGAAAAGAGAGAGAAACATTTTCCAGTCAATGGAAGGATTTAGGAATTTACATAATGTTGAGTTTGCATATGCCAAATCTTCCTCATGCTTCCTGTGCACAATTTTACAAGAAAGGGTTGCTATCCCAAACATTGGAGTATTTGAGGAAAAATGAATCATTTTTGTATACACTTGTTGACTGATGCAATGACCAATTTGAGCTTCAGCTCTTCCAAAATTCTCATTATAATTCTTTTGATTAAAATCATGAGATACAAAAGAAATGCTAAGGACTTAATGACTGGGATTGTTCTGGAATGATCGTTTTAGCTGATTGTGCTCATTCAACAGCCACTTTCAATTATGTCCTTTGTAAAGGGCAAATTGCAGCAATATTTGGTGAAAGCAATTCAGAATGGATTTATTTCCTTTGATTTGGGTGAAAATGCATAGCACAGAGATTTTCAGAGAATGCCATGCCGAGTTATTCATCATCCTGTATAAATCAGGACTTTATACAGATTTTAGGTGGCTTTCATCTGTTCTGTAGACGACTTAATGTCCTGTCTTCACGGCTTTGGCTGCTTTATATGCAGCTTTTAGTGAGCCAGCATGTAGTGTAATTATGTGATTTTGTAGAAATATTACAATGATGTCATTAAGACATCATGGCAATACTGGTGAGTCATTTTTTAAACAAATGTACAAGAGCCAGAAAAAAAAAAGAAAAAAGAAATAACTTTAAGTGAAATGATCTCTCTAGACTCATTCTCCAACTCATCATAACTTTAAAAACAACTCATCATAACTTCTTGTCCACATTATGAACCTAGCTAAAGTGGAAGTGGAAAGGCAAGGGAACAGTAATGATCTAGAAGCAAACTGTCTACTGTGGAATACGTGACATTCTAAAATTTAGATGTAAAATAAGACTGCCTTGCATTTAGATCTAGAACTTCCTGTTACCCGTACATCTAAAGCAAAGTCATTACCAACATTCCATTTGCACTGATCAATGCAATGCAATTTAGATTATAGAAAAAAAGACGTACACAGCCAACATATTCTACGTATTTGTTAATCAGCTAGTTAACACACAATCTGCCACAGCACAAGATGTGAAATGTTCCTTTGGAGAACTCTCAAATAAATAAAATTAATTCAGTGTTTCAAAACTGTTCTTTTATTTATTTCTCATATAAAAAAGAAGACAACTGTGCTGATAAAATGATTCACAATTTTAAGACATTCATAATAATGTTTTGTTTTCAATCAAAAAGGCAAAGATGCAGTCTTACAAAACTAGATCAAACAGTAGTCAGTGAACCACTCTATTAAATCAATATGACTTCTTTCCTCTGAGACTTGGGCTCCTCATGTTGCTAACATTCATAA
Organism: Distichodus sexfasciatus; assembly: GCA_032718565.1. Classification (NCBI taxonomy): domain Eukaryota; kingdom Metazoa; phylum Chordata; class Actinopteri; order Characiformes; family Distichodontidae; genus Distichodus; species Distichodus sexfasciatus. Next base: position 2,884,066 of record JAVGVS010000021.1, on the reverse strand, counting down.
ATACCTTTTAAAAGATTAAATAATGGTGCGATAATATTTTGATGTTGAAGGTTGTGATAAATCCATAATTTAACTACACATGGGAGTCTGATCACCCCCATGTGATTATCCTTTGGGTAAATATTGATCTCTGACCCCGTCTGCTGGAAACCATGCCGGGGATAGATCTGTCTGCCTCCATTTAACACCCCTGTTTGAACAGTCTATAATTACAACAAAGTGAAATGCTACTCTTTTTGCTTATTTGCTATTTTGGCTGGCTTTAAAAGCGTGAAATAGACTGTGGGTGTGCTCCACAGAGAGAGGCAGCTTGCTGAGGTGCATTGTGGGTGGTGATCATTAAAAAGAAGTTGACCAAAGGGTATCGATCTCAACCACCACTTCAAGCCTCTTTAGCATAATCCTGCAACGATATTCATTAGTGTTCATGCTCATGAGAAATACAACAATAACTTTGATAAAGTTAAAAGTGTGCAAACAAAGACAACATTTGGTTTACACTTATTTGCTTCATGTGGGTGGACACACACAAGTCAGAACAAAGGTTGGCAAAAGCTAAGTACCTACATGGTATTTAACACTTGGTGCTTTCTTTAGTATATGTTTTTCGCAGGTCAGCGTCTGTGACAGTCTCGCCAGATAAATAATGCAATTTTGGTGAATCGCTTATCAGTGGAGTGAAAAAAGTAAACATTGGATCACCAACCCTGCCTCTTTCACTAAGTTTAAACTTTTACAGCTCATAAATATTTATAACTACTCAATCTGCTCCCTCAACCAGCTTTATCTGTTCATATATTTTAATATGCTAAGCTCAGTTAAGTTCAACAGGCATTTGGTTTGATAGGAGGCAGTTTAATGTTAACAAAAAGGGCACAACAGAGAAGTAACACTTGAAGACCACCATTACTAACTTATATAAAAACATCTCTGGAGCATTTGGAGAATTGTGGACACACTTGTGTTTTTATGATGTGTGAAATCATAGCCAGTATGTTTAGTTTTAACCACCTATAGTACATTGCATGCAAGTAATTTTCTTTTAAATGTTTTGAAAAAGGAATGGCACTGTGATGCAGTGGTTTGCACTGCCGTCTCACAGCGAGAAGGTCCTGGGTTCGATCCTCGAGTCGGCTGTAGGGTCTTTCTGTGTGGAGCTTGCGTGCTCTCCCTGTGTTCCTGTGGGTTTTCTCTGGGTGCTCCTCCCACACTCCAAAAGCATGCACTATAGGTTGATTGGTGAATCTATATTAGTTGAGGTGTGGGTTGTGTGATTGTGTGAGTGGAGGTGCCCTGCAGTGTGTTGGCACCTGCCTCACACCGTTGTCCAAAGATAGGCTCCGGTTCTTGCAACCCCAATAGGGATTAAGTGGTTCAGATAATGAATGTCAAATATGTCAAACATCATCCAAATATGATGTTGAAAATGGCAACGTATCACAATTTTGCTTTCTTATTTAATCACATTGTTTTGAAGTAAAAATACATAGGTTGAATGTAAATGCAATTGTCTCACCTTAAAACAGTTCTCTCCAGCGCAGTCCTTTGGGCCTGCACCCACCAAACACATTTTTTGCACTAAAGGCCGTCAAAACCTCACTTTCAGAGTGCTTTCTCTGTCCTTCTGTCTGAGAGCTGCTGTAAAAAAAACGTCTCCACAGGCATCTTTTTTCCACTGAAGGTGCTTAGCACTCTGAATGCTGAAGCTCATTGGATTTGTATTACAAATAGGTGCTGCCAGCGCAAAAAAACGCATTCTTTGGATAGGCCCAATCACTGGATAGCATTATAACAACAAAGTAACACGTCTCAGAATAAAGAGCTCTGGCTAGCACACGAGACTGATGAGTGCTACAGTAGTGTGGTCACCTGCTGAAAGAACACTTCCACTGCTCTCCATCCATTAGAGAGCAGATAAAACCTTGCCAGGGAGGGAGAGGAAAGTGGATGAAGGAGGGCAATGTGTTAGCTATATTTCCCAGTCTATAGTCTGACAGTTGAACTTATAACCTTATAACAGGACCCAATTCCCCCTTCAGCTGAGATAATATCTTATTTAGTTCATACTCCTTTCAACCGACACAGCCTGACAATATCTGTGAGGTAGACAGTCTAGTATTGGCTATGATGCCGAACAGAAATAAGCTCTGAGCAATGAGCGCTCCTAACATGTTCAGGGTTATTGACTGACATCTTAAGTCAATCCAGATTTCCCCTCTTATTCATGCACCCCCCAGTCACACTCCCAAAGAAACGTCTTGGGATCGCATTCATGTGGCCCGCGTGTGTTCTCTCTGAGAGCCGTATAAAAAATAATGAAGTAGTTCAAGTGTCTCCTGAATTGAGATATCCCAACTAAATCATTTTTTAATCAAGTGAGTGCACTCTTCTAATAAACGATCATGCTGGGAAGTGGCAAAGAGTGCATGTGAGTGTAGATGTGTGTCTGTGTGGTGTCCTGAGTGTGTCCTTGAGTGTATCCTATGTAATACAATTATTTATGCACCCACTCCTGATTATGGTCCAGATAAATCACAGAGTTAAGTGTATATGGGATCAATAGACAATAGAGTCAAATGGTCACCTTTTAAAAAGAGAAAGGTTTATGGGCCATGATGATAAATCCCATAAATGTAGGACCCTCACTTAATTTTAGTCAGATTGCTGAGGAAGCTTTAAAAGAGCTCCCATGATTCTTGCAATGCTGTCAACGTTGTGTTAAAACTTCACCTCCGACAATATCCTTTTGGAACAAAGGATAGTTTTGGTCAGCTCTCATCCCTGGTCCAAGTGCACTGTGCAGCCTCAAGTTTTCCAAGTCATGCAACTGATAAGTAAATTATCAATATAAGATTGAGATCCACTAATGCACACAGCACCAAATCTGTGGAGAGTCTTGAACTATGATTACCAGAGTGGAGAAACACTGCTTTAGGGTCTGCCATGGAAGTATGAAGTGAAAGGTTCACTTGATGCAGAATCAAGGGCTGGGCGAATCGACCTTAAATCAATATCACTATTAATTGACCACTTTACCTTAGTTACAATTAATGAATGATTATTTCGCTTTTGTTGTTTTGCCTGTAAATAAATATTAAAGATTATTTATTTTTTTCTAATAAATGAGCTGCAGTAAACTGTGTGCTTCCTCAGTAATTTTCTGGATATGGGATGAAAATCCAAGTTAAAAACCACATCCCGGTAGCAACTATGGCTGGCCAATCTGCGGTCAATGTGAAGTAATGTAGAAAAATTGATGGGATACATCGTGATGCATTGTGATGCATCGAGATATCATATCGAATCGTTGACCAAATAATCGTAAACAAATTGAATCGAATCGTGAGACCAGTGAAGGTTCACAACATAAGAGTTTTAGACACACAGACTGCTGCACCACCACAAGCCAATTTAAATACCAGAAAAAAAAATTTAACACCAGAATCAGGTAATTAAAATAAAAAATACAAGTTTGGCCTTCATCACAGCACCCATTTTACAGGTGCATAAGCAACATTGTATCCCCTGGAACAGCTTGAGGTTAAGAGCCTTGTCCAGGGAACGAAGTGTTGTTATTAGTTGCTTTTCCAGGTTCAGCTTATTTAGCTGTGAGTAGATCCCCCAATACAGCAAACCAACATAACAACATTGTGGGTTTTAGACACACAAACTGCTGCACCACCAGTGGGCCATTTAAAATGGATCCCAAGATATATATCCCATAACACACAAATTCACGCACAGGGGATTTAGCTAAGGCACTATGGAGGGCTTATTTATACCCAATAAATTAATAAATGATGACTGCTGTTTTTGACAGTATACAGTACACTGCCATATTTTACAAACAATATGAGACCAACAGTATTATGGAATAATGCAGCCACCACCTAAATGTTAAGGCACATCATGCAAAGCTCTGCCTTTGGTGAAATCTTAACAGGGTCTAGAATTATTACGCTGATCAAATGTCACTTATTTTTATTTATTTATTTTGATGGTTGCGACTGGAGAACAAATTTCCAATTCTAGTCCTGTTACAAAGCTCAATTAAAATTTCCAACCACGCAAGACAGATATGTCCGGAGTCTAGTTGGGAAAACAAACCACCTTTCCAGCATTATGGAACAGCATAATTTGAGTCAATACAATCTCCCTCCGAATTAGCTGCCTCATGGCAAGGTTATGAATACAAAGCATTGGTTCTACATGCCTTTACATTTAAATGTAAGGCAAACTATATTTCAATGACAATTAGTGGCCAGTCTTTCCACATTCCTACTACATATAACAGCACTTTATGGTACATAAATAATTTGCGCATATCCAAACAAGTCTTGAATACTAAGTCATTACAGGGGTAAAAAATGCAGTCCTAGAAGCACAGAGAACGCACAGGCCCCCTTCTGCATGTAGCCCATCCCATTTCTGGCCATGGCAAATGGAAAATTCCTGCTATTTATCAAGTGCTCCTCAATTATGGATGCTGGAAATCTTGCACAGGATTGCAGTAATACGTTTGCAGACAGTAAATAGAGGAGAGGGTGGCTTGAAAGAATGACTGAGGCATGCTCACTTTTCTCCATAACTGCCAAAATGCCACGGACAAACAAAGGGACGAGTGAGTACCAATCAATAGTTTGTGTTGCAGGTCTTCTGGCTTTATGAGCCGGCCTAATCACAATGTATTGTCTGCAACAAGACTGTACACACATTATGGCTTAATCATTAAAGGGCTATTACAGAATAATCTTCTGCTAGCTTGTTGTCCACATAAATGTGAAGCATTTGTAAGCATACTTGTTGGTTTCCTTTTGCTTCCTTTGCTTGGAAATGCCAGTGAACTATGATGCAGGAAAAAGACACTGCCAAATGGAACACAGTGCTGTCTAAACATCGGTTTCATCAAACCACTATAGAAACCTAGTTTAACAGATGATGATACAACTAAATTGTTACTCATTGTAGTTTTGGATTAGGCCAGTGACTAAAATAACACCTGTATGATGCATTTTCTACAGAATTGCAGAGTTAGAATTTTAATTATAGGTCAGTATTTCAATCTTTTATTTTCCATGTATTACTTCATCTTTATTCATTTATGTTTCAAAGGTCAAATAGAAGGAAACGTTTATCAGATTAAAAAACTGAAAATAACCAGCACACCGCTTTAAAGTTACAAAAAACAAGTTAAGTCGAGTCACAACTTGCAGGAAGGAAATTGAATCAGAAAACACAGTACCCAATGAAGAACAAGACAAAGAACTAACCCAGCAGAAGAACTTAAATAGAGAGGTGCAAAGATGGAGTAAATAACACAATTAGGCAAACCATACGGTTGGAGGATGGAGGCGTGACAGCAGGACAGAGAAAATTAGAGCTTAATTGAGAGAACAACACTTTCAGATTTATTTCTTTCATTCAGAATTCTCCTTGAAAGCTAACATGTGTTCTAAAAGAAGTCTCATTAAACACCATCGTGCTTTACTGTGTGCAGAGTGAAATCATTTCTAACTGAGGCAGTTGTGCTGGGCAGGAGATATATTTTTAAACTTTCTAGCTCAATTTGCTTTCCATGTCAAACCAGCATGCGGGTAAGTAATCAGACAGGTTGTAGGATGAGGCTCTATGTAACATCAGCATCACAGTGGCATCACCAATAACATGAAATCAGCCAGCGCCACATGATCTCCCCACAACAAATTACACATTATTACTACGCATAAGAGAAGAATATGTAAAAGAGGTGTTTTCTGTACAACCTCAAACACACCCATCATTCATCATCAAATAATTAAATAAATGGAATTACTGTATAAATCAGCTCCATTGGGAATTAAACCTAGCTGTAGATTTTACTCTTTCTTTGAACAGTGCAAACTACTGAGGTATAATCTAGGCATTCATTATGATTTGATCAGTGTCAGAAAATGTTAAATAACTAATTTGCTGGTCTTTTCTGATGTAAGAGTATGTCATCATCGTCATCATCCAGGACACCAGACAATGGCACTGCTGGGCTTAAAGTGGCATGAAACTATCTAGAGGCAGTTTTTGACATTTGTTCAACAAATACAAATACTATCCATCCACTCTCATTTGTGTACATTTACAGCATTTAGCAGATGCTCTTATCCAGAGCAACATTCAGAGTTGTGGTGACGGCAGAGATTTACACAAACTGGAGAAGCACATATTCTGTCACACATAAACTTAAAATATTGAATTTAAAGCTGACTGGTCTATGTAAGGAAATGCCTGGAATTTTTCAGGCGACCAGCAAATGAATATAATTCCATGCAATGTGCACAAGCAATTTTATACTAAAAGGTCACAATATAAGCATGTCCAGGATATAGGCCTGTTTAATGGTTAAAGAAAAGTAAATAATGAATAATTAGACAAAATGGAAGTCTCTTAATGGCCAACCATTTGTCAAAGTTTGAAACTATTTCCTAACCCTTTTCTAGTAAACAATATGGAAATCTACAAAGCATTATACACATTAGGTTTGGCTGCTCCATTAGCTTTAATAATAAACTGGTACATCAGAATGTGGGAATCCAAGTAATACAGGTATTAGCTTGAGATATAACAGAAAAATAATAATAGAAAATTTGGTCACATCTTTAAATCATTTTTAATTTCATATAGCTCAAATAAGGAGTCTGCCAATCTGCACTCTGACAGCATCATTGCCTCAGCAAGCTTGGGAATTTATCTGTGTGGTGTTACTTGAGCACATATTGAATTAAGCTCACACATGTCTAATATGCCAACACACACTGCAGCATTTTTTTCTACATGCATTTGAGCCTTAATGTGGCATAATTCCGTCAACATCCGGCAACCCAACAGCTATAAACACTGTAGTCCAACCAGACAATGAGTAAATGCCTTGTCACTGCTTTGTCCTAAATCAACATGAAACAAATAGCTTTTTTGAATGAAAGAATGTATGAATTATTTAACTGAATTTTTAGTTATTTTATTCTCAGTTAATGTATTTGTAACATGATGTACTTGCCTGATTATGAACCAGTGTTGTGTTATTTGTGGGGGAGAATAAAATCAACATCTTACTCCCCCCAAGGAGACATTTAATATTTAAAATGTCTAACCATGTCTATCTGTTTCTCGCAAAGTAGTAAAATAATACCTGAATTTTCATACGTGAGTGTTATGTGCGGGATCACTGTCAGCCTGTCCATTGTGTTCTTGGCTGCATCTCCTAAACATGTTCTATGAATATTCAGAATAAACATAGTCTTTCCCAAGTCGAATGAATTAAGTGTAGTGAAAGTGATTATTTGACATTGAACACACCACAGCACAACATACAATGCACCACTACAAAACATGGTATTAACAATGTGGGCTTGGGATTTTTGCTGGTGCAACAAATCTGTGCAGATCAGGGGTTCTTATGGACCAGTATTGGGAATCACTGTCTTAGAATAATCACTTGTAGGTGCCCATGCTACATTTCAGCTGAACTCACATTTAACCTGGCCCTAGTGCTACAGACACCCATTCTCATCTCTCTTCACAAGAGATTAACCTCATAGGGCTAGAGGCTGTTGCTCAGTGATGAACTATGTGAATGTTGCGGAAAAGGGGTTGGGGAAAAAAGTAGAAAGGAAGAAAAAAAAAAGCACCACACAACAGATCAATATGGTCAAATGTGCAGCTTCCAGCCCCTAGTGACGTTGTTTGGGTGGACGAACAGAAAGAGGCTGAGACCGAGAGGATAGAGAGAGATAGAATATGAGACTGAGTGAGAGAGAGAGAGAGAGAGCCTCACTACTTGACAAATTTGGCTGTTACCTGGACGTGTGGAGATCAAGCTGAGGCAGAAGGGCCTTTATGATTCACTGAGGATCCAGGGGCTTGCTGCATGACTTCTCTCTGACAGCCTGAAGAGCTTTTGTGTACAAAATCACCTCAGCTGCCCCAAGAGTGCACATCCCACAGAAAACAGCACTTTTCACAAATAATGTAGTCTCAATGTGTGTGTGAGGCAGAGAATGGTAGAGAGAGAAAGACAGTAAACTCACATAAAGACACATTACTAACATATAATGGTCAATTGCAGAATACATACATTTGCAGAGTACATACATATACAAGGCCTACAAATGCAAGCTAAATATGACATTTTATTCCAAAAATGAAGGCAGAGGAATATTGGTGAAAAAATAAAGATTAACAACAATGAACTGTATTTACTCAAATTAGAGGTGGATTGATTTTTTTGTTATTGGAAAATATTAAAACAGAATAATATACAGCTACTCCCTCACAAAAACAGTAATTGCTTTAAAACACATTTGAAAATGGCAAATTTTTTGGTTAATCAAGATAGCCAAGCCTTTTACAGACAAACATGCAATATAAAATAAGGCGACCATAATGAGGAAAAACAAGAAATAGGGCAACTGTAAAGAGAAGAGAAATTAAATAATGCTGTTATTGCTGAAAACAGATGGTGTGAGATAAGAATTCAGATAGCAAAGTGTGAGTGTGATAAAGGAAAAGAACAGCAAGGAGCTTAAAACTGAGCACCAGTTCATGTCATAGATGTGCCTCAGAAATGACTTCATTTGCTCTGCAGCAGTTTGAATCAGGGACAGTTGATCTCCAGGCAGACTTTCTAACCGGAGTGTCTAAGAGTCAGACTGAGACCTTGCCATGAGCCGACCCAAAAGGTCTCATTAGAAAGATACTAAATTGGCACTCAGGCCACAACTTTGTCCTTGGACGGTGTGATTGCGATTGCTTATGTAAAGCTGGAATGACGCTTTTGGCTCATTCAAGTGTCTTGAATGTCAGTAAAGTGAAAAAGATGTCAATATGTGAGTATAATTATAATGCGAGGCTATATATGAAAGTGAATACGGAAGTTCAAACAAGGAGACCTAATGAGCGTCGGCACATCCAATCGCATAATTCCTAGTTCTGTATATAAGCAGTAAACTGGTCTTCTTCTCTGTCATTACAGCTGTTCGATTTTGTGGTTCGTTCCGTTTCGCTGCTGTCTTGTCACCTTTCCTTCCAGGTTGTGTCTGTGTGGGGCGCTCCTCCTTTTTGGGGGAACTTCGTCTCTCCTTCACCTGTTGCCGGCGACGGCTCTGCCGTGCCGCGTCTTCGGTGGAGGAGTGCGCGTGTTTCCCAACTATCTCTCGACAAAGGTATTCGTCAATTGTCCGACTCCTCTCGGCGAACCGATCGCTCATGTTCACGAGATTTGCAGATGGCGTCCCCTTCTCAGTATGCCGACCATGCTCACGCCATCAACTCTTCCTCCATCTATGGCCATCGATGTCATCACGATTTTGAAAGCACACCGATTCATCGCATTATCCGACGTGAGTGTTTTTCAGATAGTCGTTGGTGGTGGCAGATTTACTCCGGGCATATAATCCGCGCTACGTATTCACAATCGTTTCCGTTACGTCGACCAGCCCATACGGGGGCATCTCCACGGCGCTCAATCAATCAATCAATCAATTAATAAATAAGTAAACAAAATAAAATCAGCGCCAGTGTTTCCGCAACGCCCCTGCATAACTTGGCCTGCTTCATCATAAGGCTTGCAAGGCGCTTGGCATAGCCGTATGCCTTGATAGTTACGTCCCTAAGACACCAGAAGCGCCAGCGTTTCCGCAACGCCCCTGCATAACTTGGCCTGCTTCGTCATAAGGCTTGCAAGGTGCTTGGCATAGCTGTACGCCTTGATAGTTACGTCCCTAAGACACCAGAAGCGCAGGCGTTTCTGCAACGCCCCGCATAACTTGGCCTGCTTCGTCATAAGGCTTGTAAGGCGTTTGGCATAGCCATACACCTTGATAGTTTTCATACCCATGAAACTAAAAACGACTGGCGTCACCGTACCGCCTTTCATTCTTGTTTGCCATCAATTTTATTTTAGTATTTTGTTCTCTTTGTAACGTTGGTGTTTCTGGAGTCCCATAACCTGTATTCAACCCGATTAATCCTATATTTCTTTGAGCAGGTCCAAAAAACTCCACTGGACAATGAAATGGTTCGGTTCTTCCCACTTCCTTGAACAATGTTATCACTTTTGGGGAAGGCTCCTTCGCCTTCCTGCCTGGTCTCCCAGCCAGATCTGCCGACTTCAGAGATGAGGGAACCAACGACCAAGCGACGGGCTTCCTCCAAAACTTATCACATACACACTAAAGACAGCTTGTTTTTGCCAAATAAAATACTTGTCAATCTATAACTGAATGGTCTCCTTGGTTGAAATACACGTAGGAATAAACTGTGAAAGCAAGACATGGTATTCAATTAACATATAACTGAAAAGTTAAGTTTAACATTTACAAAAGAAAACATCTCTCATTATCTTATCTAATTCTGCATGATAAACAAACAATTTCCTTGGTAATTTTTACAGAACTTGTAATGAAAGTTTTTAATACTTGGTGCACACACTCTGTATCTCTTACACACATTCATACTGTTTAATTTTCAGTATGAATGTATGCAAGAGTTGCAGGAAGGAACACACAAGGTGTCAGTCTTATTCAGATTCTAATCTTTCCAAGATTTCGTCGCCACAGTTCAAATAGTATGTTGTTCTCCCCTTGAATCTCTGAAACCACAGACCGCTCACTCACTGCCACACTGTGCGATAACAATGTAGAGAGAGTGTGATTGGGAGCTAATGAGTGTCTGCAACTGGGAATGAGGCTGAAGCGGAAAAAGAGCCTGCAGACAAAAAAACCTTGCTGCCTCATTATCAGTCGTTAGTGCTGAATCTAACCCATGCCAGTCGCTTCCCTTCAGGGTAAATGAGTATTAACCTACCTTTCAGAAGTGCCATTAAAAACAATACAGGCTCGACTCTGATAACCTCCACAAAGTAAACAACCCCCTCTGTCATTTGCTGCAATCAATACAGAGCAAATACTGAGGTGGACTGCAAAGATCAGGACTGTAGTGGATATTTTTAGATATTCTGGTTAATTTGCTTCTATTATTTATCATTATCAATCAAAGAACATTTTAAAAAGCAGATTGAGTTTTGAATACCTCTGAATATCCATGGCTGTACCTGCTTCTGGTTTATACCATCTAAAATTAAAACAGCCCCAGATGGGCCACCTCTGACATATGAAAGTTTTCAAAGATTATGCTTCATAGAGATTTGATGCAGTAGTGCACAAAGAGAATCCTTTATGCTTCCTAACGAAGCATGAACCAGAATTATTGCACATTAGACTTTCAAATGCAATTTGCCAAAGGCAGTTTACCAAACAGCTACCAGCTGGTTTTAATTTAATTTCTAGACCTGAACAAAGTTCCTCTTCAGCAGAAGCGTAAGTGCTTCAAGTGGACTCTCCAGTTTGGTCACCACATAAATAACACTTGTGTTTAATTTAGGGATACTTTATTTTACTTGAACTTTTTCACATTTAAAGTCTTCTGATCTGAACATTTTATATTAATAGAGTAATAAAAAGACTACTTTCATTCATTCTTTCATTCATTACCATTTACCTTTTTTGAGATGTGTGTAAACGAAGGGGTTAACTTATGAACACACATATGTGGAACTGAAAGATCGATATGAGTAATTCTATCATTCAGAGTGGAATTTTAAAGAAGACTTGGATGGAAAATTTAAAAGAGGCTCATTTACACCACTATATATTTATTGTCTGTCCATTTCTGAACAGTCCATATAATGCAATTAAAGTAATATCATATAAAATGACTCAATGAAAATCTAATTCTGTTTTAATATGTACTTTAGTTAAATTAAGTTAAAATATATGATCCATTGGTGCCAATAGCTTTGGAAAACACTGTCACTGATATGACAAAGAAAAGCAATGACTTTTTACTCAGAAGGTTCAGAAATCTGGACTGCTACATTTATGATGCTGTAGGTGATGTTTTAGAATGTTTGCCATGTCATGCCATGTTTTTGAACACTTTATGGACATATTGTTAGAATACATTCAGTTAACATTTACAAATCCTGCATAGATACCAGAGCAGAATGCAGAAAGGACCAAGTCATTGAGTCCTTTTCACTCAGAAATATCAGCTCGACTAAATATAAAAAATATTTCAATCTAAAATGGTAAATTTTTGTACAAAGCTCAGAGGCTCACTAAAATGAGTATTTCATCAGGCTGTTGGCTATAGATAAGCTGTTCCACATGAGAAACATTCACACTGTGGTATACATTTTAATGAAGAAATGCCATAATATAGCTGTGCCCAAACAATGGAGGAACAAAAATCCCACAGTAACGCTTAAATGCTTCAGTCCTTTCTCCATTCTCAATAAGGTAAAAACAACAAAAGTAATTAAATATGTTATCATAACTACAACTCATTCTGTAGACATGAGGAACTGGCCTGTGATTCTGGGAGTGTGTCATTACTGCCAGAAATCGGACTTATCCTCTTGTATTATGTGTCAACTCTTCGACACCCTATATAGTGAAAAAAAAGTGTCCTGCCCTGCGGTGTGTTGGCGCACACCCAGGGTTGATCCCCAGGATAGGCTCCGGTCCCAGCGATCCCAAAAGAGATTCAGATAATGAATGAAAGAATGAATGAATCAATGAATACAAAAGTTTCTAAGCAATTCCAATTTCAATTTCAATCCAACTAATTGAACTGAACTAAAACTAGACTAGAACTTGATCAGTGCCTGTCTCCTGCTCACACTAGCCATTAGTCCTACATGTAAAATGTTAAATACCAAACATGAACCAAGCTGTAAAGTGATATTAAGCAGAATTACTTTTCTCCTAAAATCACAGTTCATTTGGCAAATGATGCAACAAACAATCATGTTTGTTTCCACAGACATACACTTTATCTGGCATATTTTCTTAGCCCACTTAAAATTGTTGTAATGCAGTATTAGAGAAAGCTTACACCAAGTCTGTGTGTAGTAGTCTTTTTTTTTTTACCATGCTTTTCCATATTTAAGTAATGGAACAACCTTGGACACTTTTGTGGACTTTGAAACCATAAGATTATGCAGTCATTCTGCTATGCAAACTCAAAGAAATGCAAATACCTGCTCAGGTTTTAAATGGATGCTGTCAGATTAAGCATGTACTACTTTTACAAATTATATAGAAGTACTAGAATAAACACTTAAATCTCTTGCCTGAATAAATTACCCTTTCTTTCCGCAGCAAATGAGATTTTAGTTTAAATCTGTTATATAACAGTTGTAGGCTATTTACAGATGCTCATTATTATAGAATTTACCTGGTGCAAGCAGAGCAATGGCAGTGAGCTTAATGATACATTTAACAACCTACTGTAAGAGGAAAAAATCTGCTTCTGTAACCTCGAGAAGAAAAAAGAAAATAGCCTTGAAACATAACCAAACAATGTCCGATATTCATAAAACCACACCAGTTTCTTCCGACATGCAAGTCACTGTCACACTGAGTATGACTAAAAATGAAGACAGTTTCAAACTGAGACTTGGGTGCTCTGGTAAATGGCCTGCAAGGCCACAACTGCTTAGTTGCATTTTATTTATGTATGCATGAATAAAACTTATTTCCTGTCATCCGTTATTGTCAAGACAGTACCCTACCCAACCACCCACAAAGATTGAGGGTCTGTGAAAACAAATTGACAAAATGTGTGAAATACAACAAAATATAGCCACCTAGACATTCATTCATTCATTCAGTATCCGAACCGCTTAATCCCAGCTGGAGCCGTGGAGGGGAACAGAGCCTATCTTGGGAACTATGGGCGCAAGGCAGGGACCAATCCTGGGCAGGCGCCAACACACCACAGGGCATACACACACTCACACAATCACCCTCCCATTCACACCTTACCAATATTGCATGCTTTTTGACTTGAAACCGGAGCACCAGAGGAAACCCATGCAAACACGGGTAGAACATGCAAACTCCACACAGAAAGGCCGGGGATCAAACCCAGGACTTTCTTGCTGTGAGGCGGCAGCACTAACCACGGTGTCACCGCCAACTAGACAATGTATTTAAAGTTAGGTTTAGTCCTGAATTTGTGCTTTGTGTGTATTACAACCCTACGATACTCTGAGCACACTTACAAAATTCATTTGAAGAGTTAAAACGATAGTATTGTATTAATGAATTCAGTGATGGTTTGACATTTACATTTCAAATATGCATGAAAGCTCTTTAATAGGTGGAACATTAAAGTTGCAGGTATTTTTTTGTATAATTCTTTCTGCAAGAGGTAATGCTTCATGCATATTAAAGGTAGAGACAATAGAGGTGCCAATAAATGTTAATGAGTACTAATAAGTGGGCATGTGAAAAGAACTATAAGAACTGATCTTTACAAGTTTTGTAACCACACATTCTGTGTATCTCAGGGCAAGTGTGTGTCTAGGAGCAAGGTCAAATTACTTACTGCAAATGTGAATTTTCAAAAAGTCATTTAGGATTCTTCTTTAGCAAGTGTGTGGCTGAATTATCTAAAGGTCTCCAAAAGAACAGAGAGGTACATTTGGATATATGTGGCCCAAAGACAAGTTGTAACGACCATCCCTACATTAATGATGAATTCTATTTGCACACAATCCTAAAATAATCTGAATAAAATATTGCTATAATATCCTGCTACAACTGTTACCAGGAGACTGTCATCACATGTTCTGACAGTTCTGATGTTTCTCATCCTCACAGTTCAAATATCAGTCAGGTTTTTACAGACAATAGAGATTGAACTGTTTACTGTTAGGTAACATTTTTGTAGAATCTGCAATGGCTTAAAAACAGCTAGGTCGATACAAATGTATAATGTTACCACCCAAAAGATTACCAGCCATAAACAAACCGTCTATGCGATTCAGTCCTCACTACCACAACCTCATCTGCTTACTGATCCCAATGATCACAAATTCTTAAAGGCCACTTGTGCAAACAACAACCACCACAAAAACTATGCACCAACAGACATATTAGATTAGAAATATTTGTCCAGTCTCAATTTTGCAGACATGTTAGTATACAGTATTTAGAATTATTAACTACAGTACCGTTTTGATTTGAAAAACATTCTGGACCATGTGAAATTTCACAAAAGTTACCATCATTTCTCACAACAAATCTGGCCCTTATTTTGGGAGCATTTCAGCATAATTGCAGAGCCATTTCTCAAAGTCTAACATGATGTGGTGTGTGTTACATCAAGCTTACTATTTAGTTGGACATTTTTATTTAATTTGCACTGCATTTCTGCATTTCTCTTCATTTAAAAATCATATAAAATGATGGCTGTTGTGTTATTTGTGTGCCTGGGCTCTGTATAGAAAACGTTCATGTTCACTGTGTATTTAAAAATAAAGCTCTGAATTATGAGTTTTGAATTATCTCATTTTCTAAAAATCTTTGTATTCATATTCTTTTCAGCTGTTACTTTCCTACACCTTCTTACAAACATTTCAGCATTAGTTCAACAATGAATTATAGTGCGCAGGAGATTTATTTTCAGACAATGTTTTGTATTTCTGAGAGGCAGGTTTAACAATTTGGTGGTCTGTGGTCCCTCAGCTTTCAATCAACAACAGATAAGGAGGTTCACTTGAAAGCTGTCAAATTTATGTTTATTGTGTTCTTATGAAATAATTCTAGACCTTTTATTTATTTATTATCCGAACCGCTTAATCCCAACTGGGGTCGCAGAGGGATCGGAGCCTATCCCGGGAACTTACGGGCACAACAACCCTGGGCAGGCGCCAACACACTGCAGGGCACCCACACTCACACAATCACACACACATTCACACCTTATGGGGCCAATTTAGTGTTGCAAATTAACCTATATTGCATGCCTTTGGACCCAGAGCACCTGGACGCCGTCCCCAGGGTTCAAACCCAGGACCTTCTTGCTGTGAGGCAGCAGCGCTAACCACTTCGCCACCGTGCCGCCCTAATTCTAGACTTGAACCCATTTAATGGAGCTTTAATTTCACCAGCATATTCCATTACATCCTTTACTCTGTAATGGCCTGAACACCTGAGGATTTCAATATTGAATTATGCAGAAGTAATATGAGATGGATTTTGCCATGACAGACATGGGCCAATATCATTTAAATTTACTTTGGGTCCATCATGAATATACAGTATGCCCATAACAGTCAAGCATGCAGTAAATGAGAATAAACACAAGATGACTTTAACCCATATGTGTCACACCTGTTTACTACCATTAAGAGGTTATACAGAACATAAATGTTAACTATAGGGTTTCACTAGGAAACACAAAGTCCACAAACAGGTTTGACATGAAAGCATGTTCTGCAAAGTCTGATATCAAGTATGCTGTAGGTGTGACCCTACTTACACACATTTATGTCTATGAAAAAAATCTGAAATTCTAACAACTAGATATTTGATGAAATGTGACCTATAATTAATTAACACATTTAATACTCTAATGGGATTTTTTTTATGAAGTTGATGCCATTTCCTGCATTCTGGTGAATTTTAACAGGTTTTTCTTTTACCTACAGAAGTAAACACTGGATTCAAACGAATAATTTTGAAATGCGGAGGGATACGTCTACCTCAAATATAATGGCAATGATGCCTATGTCTAGAAGAGTAATATAACACATAATATTAACACATTTGCAATTATATAAATTTCATATGAAAAAAAAAACAACTGAATAAAAAGTCTTTTAGTGAGACTCATTTCAGTTGTGACTCACAGTTGTGTTATAAAGGGATACACATCAAACATGATGATGTTCTGAGATAAAACAGTTTTTGTAACCTTTAAACCTGAACCATTTGGCCATTTGAACACTTAAAAATTTATATAGTCTTGAAGACTACTGTCTATATATAGATGTATCTTCTTCTGACTTTACATATGAATTGATCTATGCTTTCTAGACTTGCTGAAACTATACATGACACTGGAAATATAATAAAAATATATAAACACACCAAACAGAAACTTGATTCCTGTCACCAAAAGTTATTCCTTCCAAAAATTACATAGACAGAAAACATATTTGCTCTCCTAACACTCTCAAACAATAGTGACAATTCCAGTGCACAATAATGCACATTTCTGCCAGAGGACGAGGCAATTCAGATTCAGTGCATCACGCACCAGACAATTTTAGCAAGATACATAAAGCACTAAAATGAATAAATGCATCAGCATCCCCATTTCAACTCTACGTCTCGTTTCTTAAGTATTATAAGAGCAGACAGGTGAGCACGATATTCAGATGACCTCATCAAAGTACAGTTTCCAAGAGGTTAGATAAAACTAGTCATCCTGACACACATTTAGAGTTGTAAAAAGGGTCTTCTTTTTGCATGCTTCAGCAGTTTTCTTATGTTTCCATGTACTCATGCAGAAATGTCTATAACAGGTAAGATGAAGCAGTTTCAACATGCACTCATGCAACACGAAGGCAGACGCACAGTTTTTTACAAAAAGCATCAACATAGGACCAAAAATAAAGCAGAGCCCCGGTATTCCGTGCAACAGCACAGCAGGAACCCCATCTTGCAGAAGCAGTGGATACTGGCAGAAATGTAGGACTGGTGTAAATCGGCACTCTATCGAGACGACACATCTCTTGAATGAAAAGTGCATCTGAGAGCAACATCATAGGTGAAGGAATGGGGATTTTGGAAGTCTCAGGAACATTTACATTTCATCATTTGGCTTCCATTTTTATACAGTACTCCAGGCCCAACTTGAAACTAGATTCCAAATTCTTAACATTTCCAGCTTTGGCTGGTTTGCTGATTGCTGGCACTCACTGCCAGTATAAAGGGCAGCTTGTGAAAAGCTCAGAGCAGCATTTTAACCTCTAGCAGCGACAGCAACCAATTCAGGTGTTATGGCCCACGTGACATTGTATGGACTGTGCGTAGGCATGTTCACAAGGTTGTGTGCATACAGAAATTGGAATGCAGGACATGACAAAAAGTCTCAAAGCCATATTTTAATGATGGAAACATTGGATTAGTTTATTGTTTAATTTAATTGTTTAATTTGTTTAATGTTTTAATTTAATCTAGTTTATTGTTTGACAACAATAACAACACCAGCTCTTGCTTGCAAACTCTGTGTTCTGAAGGGTTTAGCACCTCAGGATTAGGGACCATCAAAAAATTACAGAACTGAGTTTAAATTAATAATTTTTGCAATGTAATTTTAATAATAAATAATTTTGCACATACATATTGGTGTGTAATTATTACATTGTTTAGTTAAGAAAACAATATTTACGTCAAGTTTTGCCTTGCCATAACAGAATAATCTCAGCATTCTAAAGCATTATTTTCAGTTATATGTTTTAAAAAGACTCAGACTTTATTACCATTTGTATCATATCGGCAGATATCCAAATGTACAATGTCAGTATCGTATCGGACATTAAAAAAGTGGTATCGTGCCATGTTTAGTTTACAGCAGGTCGCAACGGTATTTAATATTAGCTGAGGTAATTTTTTCCTTTTTACAGAAGGTAAAAATCCCTGTAATCTTTACTGATATTGTCTGTAATGATTATGAACATGGCACATTCAGACAGGACTAAATTCACAGAGAAGCTCTTTCTTTTGCCATTTATCACCATTTTTATTTAATTACACTTAAAGCTATGGCTTTTTTAAATGTAGCTTCACTGCTCATAAGCTGCTTAAGTTAGTGCGCCTTATTGTTTATCTGCACATTTGTGTATGTCTATAAAAGCCTGTAACGCATAGAATTTGGGAAAATCATTAAGGGTCAAAAGCGCACACATTTTGCACTGCCTTAAAAATTGTAAGTAATAACAATATGCCTGACTCCACCTCATTTTAAGACCAACATCCCCACAGGCATAAAGTCAATTGCTGATGAAAATGAAACAGTGCATGGGCCTAAAACTAGCAAAAACACTTGCACCATGCTTTGCACTACATGTAAGATAGAGCCCTACAGGTCAATTCTGAGATTGGCTGCTAATCTGTGCATTGCATGAACAATCAAGGAGAGGAAGAGAGAAAGCGTGAAAGAAGGAGCCTGAAAATGTCAAGGTCTTCAAAGACCTTATCCATCATCTAAAAGTCAAATGCCGAACCACACAAAACCACCGGACATGTTAACTCCGGCAATACAGATATGGAATGATTATTACTTCACCCTAACCTTTCAAAGTAACTGCTCAGGCCGCACGGCTCGACTTCATCTGCATATAAACACACACATTACTGTGAAATATTCCCAGTGCAGTGCACTTTGATGTCCAGCTTAAGCACAGAAGAAAAATCCACCCCCCCCTATTATTGCATACCTAAATATAACAATTTTAATATGTATCACTAGAGGCCTCTAATTTAACCAGCAATTTTGATCTCATTCTTCAAGTGTTGCCATCATATTCTCAGCAGGGAGAGCACGGCTGACCCAGTGTTACTTTATGGGGAAACATAAAATGAAGTTGCTAATACGCCATCATTAGGGTATGTTTGTGAGAAAATGGTGTGCATTTCTTTCCCTTCGCCTAGTCGAAGGTCATGGTTAGTCATTTAATTTAATTTGCTGTGCATAAAGTCTTTAACAAAGTTTTTGAAGAGTGTTATGCTAATAAGGCTCTAATTATTTGCCTACCCATTGCAGGCTGTCTTCAAAGTTATCGTCTTTGATTATACATGGTTTGGTTTCGCTCTTCATTTGTAAGCCTTCTGCGGCTCTTCCCTAAATGTACCTTCTTCATGACTGGAGTTCAAAGAAAAGAAGTTTATTTCTCTGCTACAAATTGTCAGTTGGGTTAAAACCATGACCTTTCAAATAATTTCATTATATTCAGACATCAGAAACTGCAGAAAAGTTTTTTTTGTATCTGAAGAGACAGAGTCTGAAGAGCTTATATATACACCCTCTTGATCACTAGAATAACTGGGGTTTTAAAGGCACTTTTGTCCATTTGACTTGTTCATGGGGTCATGCCCTGGCATGGCCAGCCGTAATTTAGCCCCCTATTATCTTCTCCTACGTGCAGCGAAATCGCTGTTCTTCCTTCTGCACTTTAAGGTTAAACCATGCTTCCAGATTGCTCTGTCAAACGACATCGATCGGAATGTTCAGCTCTCATCTCTCTGCCAAACACATATTCAGCGAAACACACCGGTTTCCAGTGGTGAAGGTTAGTGCCAAGCCCATTAAAAGACAATAGGTCATTAAATGAAAGGAGCCTTGCTTTCTTGTTTTGCCCGATAAATTGCAGTTAGAAAGCGCTGACTCTTGGCCGGTAAAAATCCCAGCGTGTGATGGCAGGATTAGATGAAGGCTTCTAATGAAGAGTGGTTTAAGCTTGTTCTTTTTTTTCCACTGTGACCTTCAAGTCATCCTGGCGGCTGTAAATGGACAGAACTTGATACGTTATGATTAGGCCAGACTTTATTAGGATTTAGGGAATGTGTTTTTTGCTTTCAATGGAGAGTTGTTTGCACTAATAACATTAACTCATATGGAAGTGTCACGTGCGGGATCATAACCCTTAAAACAGAGGACGCAGATGCAGAATTTATGCTTACACTCTTTAATGCTTTTAAACACAAACGTAAAACACACAAACAACTCAGACACTGGCTCGCTCTGGTTAACTCTGTCTCTCTGCAGTTCGTAAGAGAACGCCACTCAGAAACAGACCCACACTCCAATGAGTTGTGATGTACACAGCCTGGCCATCAGCATTGAGAGTGACATGCAACCAAACAAGACACAGGTGATAGTTATTAGCCCTAAATCCCAACCTTAAGAGTGAGAAAGATGAATCATAAACATAGGCTACGTTCACACTGCCATGCTGAAGTGACTCAAATCGGATTTTTTGCCTTAATGTGACACAGATCTGATCTTTTCAGGGCTGTGTGGACACGTAAATCTGATCTTTTCAAATCAGATTTGTGTCACTTTCATATGTGGTACTAAATCGCATACGTATCCGATTCGCGGCTATGCAACCTGAATGTGAATGCTCAGATCGGAATTCATGTGGCTTTTGGCTTATACGCATGCGTTGACATCATCAGCCTGCACCGACAGCGCGGGAAGGTAAAAATGGAGGAGAGCTGCAGAAAAAGCTAGCCGCCTGAGTTTTTTTCTCCTTTTCGACCCGCTCATGTACAGCTGATTCACTATTTGTCGTCCTCCAGAGCAAAGTGCGATACATGCATGAGCTACTAACGCCTCCATTTTTAATGCCATGAGTCGTCCCACAGATATGACGTTTTTTGTTGGTGACGCAGTTGACCCGTGTAAAAACGTATCAATGTGTGCATGCGTGACATTTCAGAGGACCTATGCATTCACATTACAGTCAGATACAGGTCACTTGTAGTTATGAATGTGAACTGTCAAGATAGACAAATCCGATCTGAGCAAAAAATCGGAATTGAACGATGTGGCTGGCAGTGTGAACGTAGCCTCAGGTCTGAATTCCAGCAATCTGGATGTGACAGGAAGGATGCAAATATAGCAGTATGAAAAGGGATTTGACTAAAAATGTTTGTATCACTTTTAAATGAGGAAACATCCTTAATACATGAATCAATAACAATTCACTGTCAAAAATAGGTTCATCAGAGCTGCAACTTGTGTACAGTTGTCCGACAGTTTGCTGTGGGGAAGAGGGAGTAGGTTGTTTCTTTTTGGCTGTGCGACAGCTATTGATTTTGGGGCGCAGTCCGAGCAAACAGCTAAAAACTGCTGAGAGCTCCTGAATTCACCAAGGGAGGATTTTCAGGAGATGTGGCCCTCCCTTATTTAATTATCATTTCCTGCGCTGCGGATCAGCTTGCGCTTTCCCTCTCTTCATTCCTGACAGGCCTCTTTTCAATAGGACCTGCCAGTCCGAGGCCGGAGTGTAATTTGCAACTTTTCTCCTCTCTTCATTTCTGCATTGCTGGCACTGTCCGCTGAAAGCAGTCGATGCCGTCCCTCCACTGTGAAGAAGGCAAAGGCATTTCACCATGAGTAATAGCACTGGTAATAGGATTTATCAGCTCAAGAGAGAGCAAAGTATTAAAAACTGCCCACGTATCAAAGTCTCGCCACGCCACGGTGAGACAATAAATTGAGAGACTGCAGGGCCTGGAGTCGTTTTCCATCAAGGTCAACAGACATGCTGTCTAAATACGAGCGGGTAAATGAGAGAAAACTGTCTCAGACTTGGGTGGAAAGAATGAAAAACTAATGAAAATGACTAGAACAGACTGATGAATAAACATGAGCAGTCAGAGACTTCTAGAGCTTATGAAGAAGGAAGAAAGATATATGTCATTCTTGCTATATATACTGTACATTTAATACATTCCCGGCATTTAGAAGGCGCGTTTACCCACAGTGACTTCTATTTCCTAATTTCAGGGACAGTCTCCCTGAAAGCAACTTGGGGTCTTGCTCAGAGACCCAATGGGAGTATTGCTGGACATAGGATTCAAACCCACAACCTCTTGGGCTCGGGTGAATGTCCTAACCACTAGACCACCAAGTGAGAAAGAGAGAGTGTGAGTGTATGTGAGAAAGAACGAGAAAGACATCACTCATCACTTTGTACTGTATTCTTTTGCCTTCATTCCATTCTTCCATCTTTCACTCTTGGCTTCATATTTATAAAAAGGTGAAAAGACTGTCCTTTTAGTGCTGTCGATATCCCCTGGTTGTGTCAAAGTGATGTATAATGCAAAAAATGTTTTTTTTTCTAAAAATAAATGAGTGCTTGAACTTCCAGGTTTCTTCTCTTAAAGTTGAAAAGGCAAAAGAAGAGGAGCTTGAGACTCAAGAACATAATGCATTTGTCTTTGGTTTCTGTAATGGATGTAGGGAGCACAAAGTCCCTGGTGTCCAAGTACACAGGGTACAGTACTTCAGACAAGAGAGACAAAGAGAAACAAAGAGAGAGAGAGAGAGAAAGAGCAAGGAAGAAAGAGAGCAAGAAAGCAAGAGAATGCTTTAGAATAAGAGGGCAAGTGAAAAGTGACAGAACAAGATTGAGAGAGACAGAATAAGAAGAATAAGCAAGAAAATGAAAGAGGAAAAAAAGAGTGATACATTAAGATATAGAGAGCGAATAAGAAAAGAAAGCAAGACGAAAGAGAGCAAATGAGAGAGAGGTATTGAAAATGAGAGAGCAAGTGAGAAAAATGACATCAAGATTAAGAGAAAGGTGTGGGTGCAATGAGGGTGGGGAGAGGGGAAAAATAAGAGTGAAAGAAAGAATGGAACCAAGGAAGAACAAGACTGAGAGCAAGAGAGAAAGAGAGAGAAAAACTAAAAAACACAAGGAATCAAAGGAAGAGGAGACACAACATTTGGCCACACCATTGTCTCATTACAGTGGAAGCTGTGGGAAATAAAAGGCAGAAAGTAAACAGTTCTTTAAGTTGGTGTTTTGGACCAGATTAAACAATGTGAGTAAGAAGACACAGTACATTGTAGTTTGTGGGACTGAGTAGCTAAAGTGTTCACTGAAGCCACTTTTTGAAACCACTTACAATACTGTGTACACATCACCGTCAGAACTGAACAATGAAACAGTGGGAAATATGCGAGACGCAATCAAAATTTCCCTTTAGATCATGAGTGTATCGTTTATCCAGGGAAGATGGCAGCATGATGCATTTTGGAATGAAAGCAAAGACCACAGTGCAACCAGAGGTCTTTTAAAGTTCAAGCCTCAATGGGACACAGCCATTTTGGTAGCACAAGGAGGACCCACATAATATTAGGCAGACTCGGTTGGGGCTTATCAGTACTGTTGAGCTTGTGCTAGCCTGTCATTTTCACAGCAAGGGAGCCATCGGAGATTGCGGAAGAGGTCAGCTTGACGTCCAGTCTGCCTACTCTCTCAGCCAGAGTACAATTAAGACCTCAAGCTAAGCAGCACAACAGCTCCCACACTCCTGACATCTCTCACACATGGACACAGGTCAAGAGCATCACGCTGGGAACATGAACAGCTGCAGATTCAAACCACACAGCCTAACTACACTAACACATCACCCAGCCAAGCTAGAGAATAAGCTCTATGCGTTCCAGTCTACACTACATTGCCTTAAATCTTTTCTAAACCAAAAGGTTCACAGGCAAATACTAGCTTTCATTTTTCTTACACTCCCAGTTTGGAATGAATTGCTAAATTTGGGGCAGTTGGTAGCGTAACCGTTAGTGAACTGGCCCCGTGACTGGAAGGACATTGGTTTCTGAGATACTCATGAGCAAGGTACCATCCGCAGGCACTGCTCCCAAGGTACAGCCAAAAAGCTGCAGAGGTCTCATTCATTGTGGTGCAATGTGTGCTGTGCTGTAGTGTGTTCAAAGTGACAAAAAATCAGCCTCCCAAGCTGATGTTCACCCTGTAATTATACAATCAGAACAAACCCTGGGCCTAAGAGCCTTGCTTGATGGCTAAGTGATGGTGAGGCTAGAGGTAGGATAAATCAAGTCTTGACTTCATGACCTCTTGGTCCATAGTGAAGTATCCTATGGCTATCAATTAACTTTGTTCCCTGTGGATGGTGAAATTCAACATTCTCGCAAACACAGTTGGTGAGATACATACTTATACAAAACTACATGTGAGATGCTGTCACAGCTCCTCTGGACTTTGGCCAGACAGTGCAGCCTCGGACCTGGTTAAGTGGCATTAGATGGTGCCATTTAAGTTAGTTTATGTAATCCTGTTCTCTGGGTCCACTTTCGGTGCTATTCCTGTTGTGTCTAGTCCACCTTGTGTGTCCTCAGTTAGTCTTACTGTTGGTTTCCCCGTTAGCCTGCTCCCCACTTCCGGGTTTCTGTGTCTTCACTTCATGCTGCCTCGCGAATAGTTCACTCCCTATTTAGACGGCACCCCACTTCCGTGTTTGTTGTCTGCACTGTGTGCTCCCTACCTAGTAGGTTAATGTCTGTTGAGAACACTCCCGTGTGATTATTACTTTTACCTGCGTCTCGTTTACGTTCAGTTTGGGATTGGTGCACTCACTCGTTTGTTCAGTTGTGTAGCTTTATTTAATGCAGTTCCACGCGTGTCTGTCACTCTCATGATTTCTGTGTGGTTTGTGATTTTGTTATGGTCTGTTTTGCTCTTTGTCAGTATTTATCCCTCACCCGTGGTTCTTGTGTTTTTTCCCCAGGCTCGTGTCTCCCAGTAAAACCCCATCCGGTCAGGCTGGCTAGTTTCTCCAGTGCCTGGATTGCTTCTGTTTTGCCTTGTGGGTCTTAGAGCGTCAGGATATCACTCTTTCCATTTCTCCACAGAGGATTTCCCCTGTTTAACGTACAGTATTACTGGGAGCATGAGCCCCATCTTTATTTTGATACTTTTGTTCCTGTTTGAGTTTTTTGTCTATGTATTTTTTGCCTCTGTTTTTGCCCTGCCTGGTTTTCCCTAATAAACCCTTTTGTTCTGCCTGCAACAGTGTCCTCAACTCCCTTTCATACCACACCATGACGATGCACAATAGTTATTCCTGTTTACTAAATGTTTACTTGAGTATAACTATATCAAAGTCTCTAACTAAAATGTCACTTAATTTTTTTAAGGTTCAACTTCCCAACAAAACCTACCATTACCACTGTAGGACAATATTGCTATCATAACATTAGTTGATAGAACTAGACTGAAACACTTACAACATATTGTTAATATAACATTCTCTGGCCTTAACCAGGAATGACATCTGTGACAAGCTCTTATCTCAACTGTCTAATCATGAAGGAGCACATTATTTCCGTTCTGCTAAACAAAATAATTCAAACAGTTTTCTCTCTTATCCCTTCTGGAGGCTCCTATCTCATCAAAAGTTGATAATGACAGAATTTCTTTGTGTTCATATAATAATATGTGTGTTTGAATGAGCAACCAAGTCTCTGCGGCTCTAACAGCGACACACAACCCCAAACACACACTTGTTCATACACTCTCTCAACAAATCTGCGAGCTTGATTTCCCTTGGTGTTCAAAGTAGAAAAAGAAATTGAAAATGTCCTTGTGGATGTGGCATCAAACTGCAGTGCATTTACTTATATTTGGGATCTAATCTAGTCTGGTTTTCTGTGCTGTGCAGATCCTCACAGCTGTATAACACACGGAGTTCTTTCAGCTGTGGTTCTATAGTGAACATAAAAGTCTACACACCAGGTTAAAATACCATTTTTTATGACATAAAAAATTAGATCAGACCTTTACCATCTTCATTATGACCTATAAATTGTACAGTTCAAGTAAAAAAACAAATAAATCTTAAGGAAGGAGGGTGTTAAGCTATTTGGGTATATGTGTACACTTTTAAACTAATACTTTGTTGAGGCTGCTTTTGTTTTTTATTGTAACATTCAGTCTTTCGCTATTGAAGTCCATTAGCAAGCCTAATTCTATTTTGGCCAATATTTACCCTTGCCCTCTTCATTATAAAAATGTTTCTTGCTTTGCTTTAAATTAAGCCAGACTTGGGTGGGGTTTTTTTTAAGAAAGGGCTTCTGTCCTTACCCCATAATCCAGACTTATGA
This sequence comes from Distichodus sexfasciatus, assembly GCA_032718565.1. Lineage (NCBI taxonomy): Eukaryota > Metazoa > Chordata > Actinopteri > Characiformes > Distichodontidae > Distichodus > Distichodus sexfasciatus. Next base: position 2,857,525 of record JAVGVS010000021.1, on the reverse strand, counting down.
TGAATACAGGAGACTGTCACATGTAGCATACAAGCAATACTTCCTGAAGAAATTCCTGCAGCTCTGTCAGTGTTGCTGTAGATTTACCTGACCAGTTTTCCTCTTTGTCTTTTCATCAATTTGGGATGGATACCCAGTTTTACCCATATTTTCTTTACTTGATTATAATAATCACTGTTCGCTGGTATATCTTATGCTGTGGCTGTGATTTTTTGTCCTCTTCTGTTAACTAAGAATGACTTTTTTGCAGACCATTTCAGAGTTGAACAGGTTAAATATCACATTAAAGATGAAACAAATTTTGAAATGATTTATCTTGGTATAGACAGGATAAAAGGAAACCGCTCCGACCTCTGAAGTGTCCTACTATGTCTGGCACCAAGATGTGTCCAGCAGATCCTTTAAGTCCTGTAAGTCGGGAAATAGATCGACATGTTTTTCCAGCTCATTCGTGATCATGATTTTCCAGGATTTATGTTTTCAAAGAGCAAAGACCAACCTTCTTTGCTAGGCCTGTAACAAACATAAATTTTTATTGATTAATGCTAGCAAATTTGCTCCAGCACAGTGTGTTAATAAGACGCAAAAACAAATTAGCAATTACTAGCACAATCAGACTTTAGTTAGTGACCTAGAGAAGGATACACTATACTTCCCAGTCTTAATATAGGAAGTCCTTCCTTCAGATAATATGTTACTCAGCATGAAATTTGGAAAATGGCAAGTGTCTTGTGTTTGCTGAATTTTAGAGTGGAAATTGCCATAAACAGTCCAGCTTTCTGAGATTTGAACAGAAGCAGGTGAGATAGATGCTATAGAGGAAAGATACTCTATAAAGCAAAAGAGTTCAGAGTGTGCTCAGACTGACCTGCACTGAATGACCTATGCAACAGTAGTAATATCCAGCTGAGCTGGCAGAAGGCTGTGGGTGAACAGGTAGAAGTCAGTGTTGCTCTGGAGACTCTGATAAGTTTGCCAAATCCATAGTCCACACAGGAGGAACTGTGCATACATTAAATATGCAAAAATGCAGGTGTGAAATTCTACAGTTACCACACAACCACCAATATCACTGATATAGTCATAGTCTGTATGCGAAACTGCCGACGTTGTGCTATTATTCCTTTTCAATGAATATTACATATCCCAGATATTGAAGAACAAACTAAATACAAATCAAATACAATTCTATAAATAACAATCAGAAGGTTGACTGTGTTATATGAGTGGCAGTCCCATGTTCAAAGGCTTATACATTGTGTTGGAATAGAAGTAGAAAAAGGTTATCACTTAATGGTAACATGGGCAGCCACTGACATTCTAGATAACACTCTCAAAATGACATGATTGTAATTGAGGAAATGTCTAGAAATTATATTGTATTTGTACAGTGTTGTGCTGCCTTCGGACTTTTTTCTTTAGGTATTTTGATTTTGCTTCACTGGTAATTGTACATTCAAATTAACAATTTAAGTGTCAGTGTGTTACTCTGAGAGTGTTACTCTCCTTGAGGATGCAGAATGATTCTGATTTAAAATGGATGCTTCATACAGTGCTAACATATTTTCTTTTCTAAACTCATTAAAACTCCATGTTACATAATGTCTCTAATTCTGTAAGAATTGTTGGCAGGAAGGTGATATCTACTGTTAATTCTTGAAGATGTGGTGGACCCAGAATGCAGCCAACTAAAACTGTTCCACTATTAATCTCAGAATGTTTTTCATCCTACACTGTGTTTTTCCTCCACTACGCATGAAAGCAAAGTGCAGACGTGTTTTTTCCAAGTAGGTTCATCACTGTAACGTCTCATGCTGGTGATCTATCTTGGAGACGAACAATAAGCAAAACCTCTTCAAAAACCTGTTGTTTTTCATGGCTAAAATGTTATGGAATGGCCAATACAGTAACCATAACTCTACTGAATCAACTTATATAAGAGAAAGGCGATCTTTAATTATGTGAAATTTATTTATTTATTTATTTATTTATTCATTTATTCATTTATTTATTTATTGTTTCTTTAATATATTAACTCTTTCTTATGAGCTAGAAATCTAACACACTGTCAGGAAAGACTGGAATGATTTACCAAATATAATATTGCCAAAGCATAATTTATCTTTCCCAGAATAAGTCCGTGTCTATTGGTACAGTTGCTTTCCAGTCTATATTCTGATATACTTCATGAAAATGATGGCAAATTCATATATTTTCTCCCCCTACAAAGTTCTGCAACTTTACTTTCACAGAAGGGGCCTTTATGACAATAATTAACGAAGAGCTGCAGTGGCGTTAAAATTCATGAAGTGTAATACACATGGTGAAAACATCAGTGTCGTCAGCTTGTCATAAAAGAAAGCAGGAAAAAAAGTTTGAGCTGTTAATTCTCTCAAGGAGAAAGCAAACAGACAGCTGCACATAAACATCACCTATTTTAAATGCTTGCTGCGTTTATTACTTCTGCTGCATGGTGAACACAGTAGCAGCAGCAAATTAATATTCATTTGGACCTAGGTGCCAAAACAAGCATCATCCTGCAGTATGGTGCATGTTCGTCTGAATTCATCAGCCCAAAAAATATTCTCCTTGGCAAAGGCAGCGACATTTCAGTGACCTAATTTTCTCCTTTCACAGAGGTAAAAGAGACACTTATTTCACCATCAAAAGACCTACTGGATAATGGCCACTGCGAATCAGATGCCACAAGTACTACGTAGACTGGAAGACCAATCAAAATAATCTGGATATTTAGATGAACTATGTTTGATACACATTGAAAAATAGGTGAAACACATAAGGCTAAACAAAACCAGGCCAAGCAAAATGTTTTGGCATCTTGTGGCTGACAAGATGATTATAGCGGACATCCAGACAAACAGATACTTTAGTAAATACGTTAAATGATTTTACTGGTTATTAACCTGTTAAGCCCTGAGACTGTTTTACAGATTTTTGCTCTAAAAAACATACCCAAAATAAAATGTGTATATCTCAGCAACCTAGTTGTATGTTTTTGCTATCATTATAAAAGTAACACTTGTGAGATTACTGTTGAAGTGTTGGATTCAGCATACATGTTACTGTTTCAGAATAAAGGAAGATGGAACACAGCAGAACATGACAAAAAAAATCATGTTCGCCTAAAAAAAATACATATTCAGAGTGATTATTCCTCTGAAATGAGCTTTGGTAGCCCAAAACCTCAAACAATCCATAGTACAACAACTTGACTATAAATTGCACCACAAATATTGCTAAAAAAGTAAAGAGAGAGATATTAGTAGAGATATTAGTAGAGACATATCTAGGCGGACCCTCTAAATTATCCATTTGGGCACATTTGGGTACATTTTGGCACCATATGTGCCATTTGAGATTTCTCAGGAACCAAGCTATAAAACTTTTTTTTTTTCACTTATATGTCGCTTTAGGTATTCATTCCATCTATTTACAACTGTTGTTTTGGAATCGTTTTGAAAAAAATAAAACAAAAACAAACAAAAAAAAAACATGAAATAATTGAAATTACAAATGAAATTGGCAAAACTGGAACATTTATTCAGAATCATATGGAACTTAAAAGTAATAATAAAAATTTGTAACAAAAACAACAACAACATTATTGTCCATCATACCACAACTGAAAACAGTTCTTTTGGGAAGTGAGGCACAGTGGGACCTGGCAATTCAATAAATAGTTTATAAAACAGATTACAAACCTTTCAGAAAATGGAATCTCATAATCTAGATCACTATTTTCTCTGGATCCCATTATGTGGTCAAGAGATCATCTTCGTCTTATGAAGATTCCACAGGACAAACAGTAGCTCCACTGTCATTAGCAAGCATGTCTAGTACATCCTCAGTAGTAAAAATTTACTTCTTCTTGCCTGCCATTATTATATCTGCCTCTTTTTCCAAAGCGCTGAATCAATACAAAGCAGGAAAAGCGGCCCCTCTGTACTTCTATGCGCAATTGCACTCTCTCCGGTTTTCTGACTCTTCGGATACGCAGAGCTATACCTCAGAAACCGATTGGTCTATTTGGACAGTTCATGCCTTGTTTTACTCTGAAGAGCCAATAGTATTGAGAGGCAGTTCTTGAATAATCGTCAGCAACATCATTCACCAATCACAGGGTGCCAAATACAGCTAGTGCTGGAAAGGGGGCTGGATCTGGATCTGATTTGTTGCCCTCCTAAGCAACAGACCAGACTCTGAAGGGTACCTGGATTGATCTCAGTGTAATACAGTGTTTTGGTCTACAGTTTCATGTGGATTTTATTGAGTTGAATGCAATTTATGATTACAAAATATCAAAGGTAAGGCGTATCATCTTGTTTATTACTTTTTACTATTTAAAGCCTTTAATGACAACGTCACTGTTCCGCCCCCGGTGTCGGGGGCTATTGGGCAGTTAAGGGTGACACATTTAATAGAATTCAAAATGATGACCTAATTTTGGGGCAGTTCGTGGTGTAATCGCCCCGTGATCAGAAGTTTCGCAGGTTCAACTACAGGACCAGTAAAGTTCCCACTGAGGCCTCATTTTTGCGTCGGTTTTCTTGGAGTAGTCCGGTTTCCTCCCACAGTTCAAAAGCATGCACTATAGGTTAATTGGCGAATCTACATTGGTGATTGTGTGTGCGCCCTGTGGTGTATAGGTGCCTGCCCAGGGTTGATGCCGGCCTTGCCCCGTAGTCTCCGGATAGGCTCCGGTTCTCGGATTAAGCGGTTCAGATAATGCCTGTCTGACAGTCTTCTAGTGGACATATTTATATGGTATTTCATTCTAATATTTCCTTTTACTTTAGTATTAATGGTTCAATACTCTATACATCACTGCCACATACAACAAAAAATGCAGTGAGAAAGACAATAAGATCACTTCAGAGAAATTTAAAGTCACATTCTTAAACTAATGACACTAAATAAACAATTTTCATATTTCTACTATGACTTACACCTTGGTTTATTTCTGGTCACATTTAAAACCCAGAAGTGGCTTCCAGGGTCACCGTCATAGACCACACCAAAAAAGACCATTTTTCTGCCACAAATATCATTGCAGTTTCATTTCAGTTCTTATTACTGTCTATTGACATCTATTCTGATACATTGCAGAAGGACCGTAAACTCGATTAGTTCATCCTCAACAATCGATGGACAGCACACTGTGGAAGCAAACTAAATATAGAGAACGAATTCCATGCACATTCGCATGCTGAATTTGCCACAGCGATAAACGGATCTCTACAAGGACAATCCACTGCCCCTGACGTTCTGGCAGCCAGCGTGAGGAACAGGATTACAGCGTCCAGACCAACATGAACCGCCTGACCTCTGTGAGAATGCTTTAAGTTAGTAAGAATGGGGGAAACCCTGCAAAATGCTGAACGGGGAGACGTTATCGGGGAAGCAGGACAAAGAGATGCACTGACTCTCAGTGTGTGTGTGTGTGTGTGTGTGTGTGTGTAGGCTGGACACAAAAGCAAAAGCCAGTGGACTGGCACAGTGAAGAGCTGTGAGATTACCCAGACTCCTCCTCTATGTACCAGCCCTCCACATTTGCTCCGGATCAGTGGGGGAGTGATGCAGACACACACACCAACACACTCACAGTGGCAATGTGCTTTTTTCTGAGGTACATCCCATTATTACTAGATGTAAGCGCAACTCTAATGATAAACTCCAGTGATAAAAAGCAAATCTCTTGTACATTTTTTTAAATGACAGTTTTTCTTTAAAAGTATTTTTTCTTGACACAAATCTCAAATTTTCATATCTTTATGGGAATAATCAGAACCTCACTGTCAACCAAATATACTCCCAACCCAAAACACACCATGGTATCCTGGTGAGGTACTTCCACACATATGTAAATATATCTAAATAATGTCACACCTGACCATAACTTTAACCCCGGAAACCAAAAGCAAGTTAAAAATCCTTTTTGAGATTCATGTTCATTCAAATTCATGAGATTCAAAAATCTTCTTATGAGGGACCAAAAAAGTTAAAATAATTCAGACAAACATCAGATTTTCCTACATTTTAAGATGACAATACAATCACATAAAACCTGCCCCACATATTTTTCCAGAGGAAGCATTAATGAACAAAGAATATTAATGAACACAAACATTATGATTGTCACACTGCCTGATGATTACAGTGTGTAAATGATTCCTCACACACACACAAGAACACATCCTGCTCCTCTGCCTCAAAACTCCCACAGTGTTCTATTCAAACCCACTCTGTAAATCTATTCTGGCAGATTTGATATGAAGGCCAACAACTGCTTAGAGAAAAATGAAAAACTAAAAGAAATATGAATAAAATGATTCTGAATCTATTTCCATATTGAGGAAAAAACGAAAAGAAGAAAGAATTACATTAGGTAAGACTATCACAGAGAGGTAGAACAAACACATTCTCACTAGAAGTTGAATAAAACTTTCTTTCTCAAAATATATGATTATACATTACATTTGAACCAATTACAAGACACGTTTAATAGCATTTCTTTGTCATATTATAATAATACACACAGCAACTTACATGTTGTGCATCAATAAGGGCATGGAGAGGACAGAGACACTGACCATATGGCCACCTTTCCTGTCAGCTCCCTCACAGCAGATTAATGTCGTTTTTTAATGTAGTTATTTATTCATTCCACCAACATCACCCTCACTTAGTGCAGAGGTGACTAAAATAACTGCAGCCGTTCGGTATGAGTAGGCAAATATGCACCAAGCAATTTTACAAAATTAGACAATTACCATTAAAACATGAACACACAAACTTACTACAAAATGAACTGAATTCAACTCAGCGTAGCTACCTGCTGTCTCAAATCATTCTCCTGGTGTGCATGGACCTATAGTGGGTACTCACTTGTGTGTAATCAAACACATCTAGTAAAACTGCAGCAAAATGGGCTGCTGTAACTACTGCATTACTGCTTTTATTTAGCAATTGTCACATGCACTCCACTCCGCGGCCGGTAGTTGGAATGGGACGCGGCCGGTAGTTGGAATGGGACGCGACCGGTCGCGGTTCAAAGGGTATTTAAGGTTTCACTTCCTCGCGGCACGTCGCTCTGCCATTAGAGTCCACCCGGCCCTCTTCCGATTCTCTTCGGCATCAACTGTGAGTACTCCAGTTATTGGGTTCATCTCTTTGTTAGAGTGTGTATCGTTAGAAGGCGGATTATTGTGGTAATCCTTACTCTTCGCGTAAGAGAGTTCTTATATCAACTCGCGTGGCTTTCCTGCCTACTCGCGCTCTCAGCCGCGTTTGGGCGAACCAGCACGCTACAAGGGCTAATGAGTAGCAATTCATTACATCCTAACCAGATCACTGTGAAAGTGTGGCATTCGGTTCATATCCTAATCAGATCCCTGTCCAAATTGGAGAGCATTCCCACAACCACCTAACCCGGCCGCTGGAAGTTTGCTCGCGTCTGCCTTTCTCGTCAAATCCTTATCAGATCCCTGACAAATCTGACAGCAATACGGCCTTCCAATGAGAAGTCATCTAAACCAAGGTTATGGCCAATCAGAGACACCTTGTACACTGCAAAAAAAGAAAAAAAGAAAAAATAGATCTTGTTTTTTTTTTTAAAGAATAACTGACTTGACTAGACTTGTATGTGTAAGATAAATAATCTAATTTTAAGAAACTTTGGCTACAATTATCTTATTAAGAAAAATGTATTGATTATAAGAACTTTTTAACATGAAATAAGAAATTTAATTAAGAGAACTGAAAGGTTCTCATGCTCTCCACTACGAGTTAAGAAATTCATGACAACTACCAAAGTACCAAACTACAAAGCTACTGCAGTAGAATGATTTCACATTTATAATCTAGCAAAATTATGGATGGGCCTTGAATGTTTTCATCATAATGACAAATTTTAAATGAAAGAACTTAATAAATAACCTAGTAAATGCTTGGTTAACATGAGTTCAGACACATGCACAAATACCACCCTCCCCTCTCATCCCACGCACACACACTCTCTTCCAGCCATGCTGTAGTTTTGTGTAGAGGGATTGTGGCGGATCTGTGGGCTGCATTAGACAGTGTGACTGCATCACTTTCCTCTGTGTACAGTCACTCCACTTAATAAACACCACATCCCTTCCTCTCTCTCTCTCTCTCTCTCTCTCTCTCTCTCTCTCTCACACACACACACACACACACACACACTCAAGCCACCCCTGGGTCCCCAGACTCGTCTCAGCACCTGCATGCGACTGTCAGAAGCATTTTCCCCAGAACCCACACACACTCATTCAAGCCATCCTCATCCCTTATCCTCTCACTCACCTAGCAATTTTACTCCTCCTACAGCTGCCTACAGCCGCTCATATCACACATACACACACACACACTCAGTCCTGAGGTCTGTTGTTTGTTCCAGTCGTGCAGTGGACGACTGCTATTCCAGCAGGACTAATGGTCACACAGACTGGGGTTACTTTGTGTACTAGCTAGTCGCTGGGTGTGGATAGCTGCTCCTTCAGTGAGAGGAGGAGTTACAGCGCGGTGTGTGTTTAATATTCCACACCATACTAATCTCTCTTAGCTCACTGCAAAGAACATCCCCAAAAGATCAACAAGTGAAGGCAGCTCTCTGCTGAGAGTAAGAGCTGCACAGCATTCCTGTTAACTCGGCATTCAGACCTTTGTTTATGGAAGCCTGTGAATCTGGAGGAAACCTGCACTGTAAGCAGTCAGTGTGAACGTACAGTTATGTCTCTACGGTTTTTATTATATTTTATAAAAGTAAAATATTGTATTTTTTAAAGAAACCTGTACATACAGGTATGTTTTATAACAGTAACATATTGTATTTTTTAAAGGAACCTGTACATACAGTGGTGCTTGAAAGTTTGTGAACCCCTTAGAACTTTTTATATTTCTGCATAAATATGACCTAAAGCATCATCAGATTTTCACAGAGGCCCTAAAAGTAAATAAAGAGAACCCAATTAAACAAATGAGACAAAGATATTATACTTGATTATTTATGATGCAATATTATATATCTGTGTGTTGCAAAAGTACTGTATGTGAGCCTTTGCTTTTAGTATCTGGTGCGACCCCATTGTTCAACAGTAACTACAAATAAACGTTTCCAGTAACTGTTGATCAGTTCTGCACATTGGCTTGGGGGAATTTTAGCCCATTCCTGTATACAGAACAACTTCAACTCTGGGATGCAGGTGGGTTTCCTCAAACGAACTGCTCGTTTCAGGTCTTACCACAACATTTTGATTGGTTTCAGGTCCGGACTTTGACTAGCCCATTCCAAAACATGAACTTTATTCTTTTTTAACTATTCCTTTGTAGAAGGACTTGTTTGCTTAGGGTTACTGTCTTGCTGCATGGTCCACTTCCTCATGAGTTTCAGTTCAGGACAGATGCCCTAACACTTTCCTTTAAAATTCACCAGTGTGAATCAGAATTCATTGCTCCATCAATGATGGCAAGCCATCCTGGCCCAGCTGCATCAAAAAAGGCCTAAACCATGATACTACCACCACTATGTTTCACAAATGGGATAGATTCTAATGCTGGAGTGAAGTGTTTCCTTTCTCCAAACATAACACTTCTCATTTAAAACAAAAGTTTTGTATTTTGTATTTGTATTTTGTATTTTATTTATTTAAAAGGGACAATGTACATTAATCAACATGCTCACTTCATGAGTCATGAAATGCACCAGATTTAGCCATCTAATCAGCCAGATTCAGCCAGCTAATTTACATCCGCAGTCCCTGGCAGGTTGATGTTATTTAAAAGAGGAAAAAACAAACAATCCATGTAACATGCAATAACATACATCATACAATTAATTCCCATTGCTTACATTATACAGAACAAATAAACTGCAATGATAAGGACATCACATTCAGATGAAAGATTACAAATGATTTAATTTTGGTTTCATCTATCCACAAAACATTGCTCCATTATCTCTCTGGTTTGTCCATGTGATGGAGATGATCGAGATGGAGAGATGAAGCAAAGAGAGAGAAGAAAAAGCGATAGAGTGAAAGAAAGAATAGAGGGAGAAAGGGAGGGAGGGAGACAAAGAGAGGGGTAGAGAGAGGGAAGAGAGAGAGAGAGATAGGGAGAGATGAAAGAAAAGGATGGAAGGATGGAAGAGAGAGAGAGAGAGCGGTAGAGAGAGAGAGAATGGGTTAGAGAGGGAGGGATGGAGAAAGAGATGGAAGGAGACACTGAGGGAAGGAAGAAAAGAAGGAGAAAATGAAAAAAGTGGAAGCGAAGGATGTAGAAAGAGGAGGAGGGAGGAAGATGAATAGAGAAGGAGAGATGAGGGGGAAGAAGGGAAGGTTGGAGAGAAGGAGGGAGGGAGAAAAAGAGAGTGGGGAGACAGTGAGGAAGACAAAGAAAGAGGGATGGGAAGGAGAGAAAGAAGGAAAAGCAGGATACAGAGAAACAGAGAGGGGGGCAGAGGAAGAGTGGCAGGGAGTTATGAGACCAAGAGAGGAGAAGGGGAGAGATTAATAGAAAAAGAGAGAAAAGGGAGGTAGAAAGAGAGGAAGGGAGACAGAGAGAGGGAGGAAAGGATGGAGCAACATAAGGAGGGAGTCAAGGGAAGGCAAAGACAATGAGACACAGACAGAGAGATAGGGCGGCAAGGAGGAAGACACAGAAAGAGGGAAGGAGAAAGAGAGGGAAGAATGGAGAAAGAAAGGAAAGGAGGAAAAGAGGAGAGAAGGAGAAAGAGAGGGAAAAGAAGAAAAAGAAAGAGAGAGGGATTGAGGAGGACAGAGAAGAGGTGAAGAGGGGGAGGAGGGAGGTCTAGAGGGAAAAAGGAAGGACTGGAGAAATGGAGATAGGGAGAGGGAGAGAGATGGAGGAGGGGAAAGAGAGGGACAGACATCTATATCACACTCTACCTCCCTCTCTCCGTCTCAGTAATGCAAACGCTAAACACACCTCTTTTAATTACAGTTTGCTATTGATCTACACTAGTGTTCCTATGGTCATTCCTCCTCTCCCTGCATCTCTGCACTTAGTCGTCATGGCTACGAAAGGTCTTGCTGTACACGTCGGTCAATCATTCCTCCAAAGTTGTGGAACACGGAGGATGAAGGGAGAGAACAGTTTGCTGAAAAAGCAAGTGAGAGTGAAGTGTGAAGAACAAAGAATAAATGACATTACTGCTGACCATAAATGATGGATTTCCTGTTTGTTATGACAATCGTGATGTCACTCTGACAAAGCTGAATCTGCCATTTCAGCCATTCCAGAAAACAGCAGGAAGGGATAACTGCTGCTAGTTATTGATTGTTCTGTATAAATGCCTTTTTTCTTTCTTTTTTCCTAATGTTATGAATAGTTTTATGTTTTACAGCACTTCCATATGACAAATGGCAGGAAGAATATTGATTACACTGAAGACAATGTGTGTTGTTGTTCTTTTTATCTCATTGTGTTATTCTTTCTCTATTTTATTAATGTTCTGACTAATTTGGGAAGCGGAACTCTGTGTGTGTGTGTGTGTGAAGAGAGGGACAGGGAGGGAGGGAGACATTTTTGTGATTTATTTTTTATTACCATGGCCCTCTCTCTCTCAGCTGGAGTTAGTTATTCAAATGTATTCAGTGATTGCAGTCACACAGCAATATCACACACCTGGTAAAACAAACAAATACATAAAAACAATAAAGTAACTGTTTTCATGAGTGACCTCGTAAGCTAATTATTCCATGTGTGACTTTATTCCTTGCAGACTAATTACTCATCGATAAAAACTGATGAGTAACTGTGGATCAATTTCAGGCTTGAGATTTATCACTTAGAGGAAATATCTTTCATCTGTACCATGTTAATAAAGTGCTACAGATTGTATACATATTTATGATTGGTTGTAGATGGCTATAACTTACATACATTTTTTACTTTACAGTTACATATATGGCATTTGGCAGATGCTCTTATCAAGAGTGACTTACATTTCCTAAATACAGAGACAGTTTCTCTGGAGCATCTTGAGATTATAGTTCTTACTCAGTTTATGCTGACATAAATGCTGAAACATAGTTTTATTACAATAGGTTTCTGCTGAGAAACTACAGCACAATCACTGTCATTTCCATGAGAATTAATAATTGCTAAAAATTAATCCAAATATACACAGAGCTTATACTGACTCTGGCACATTGACCAAAATAAAGTGGGTGGTGGTGGTCTGAAGTTTGGGATGCTCACCTCTAGACCAAGAGGTTGTGAGTGTGAATCCTGCCACCAGCACTACCATCATAGGGGCCCTGAGCAAGACCTTTAAACCCAGGGAAACTGAGAAAACTGGCCCTGAAAAATTAAAGTTGCTATGGATAAGTGCGAGAAAGTGAAATGCTATTCATTTGACCCATCTGTGAAGGAGTGGTAGGCAGCTGGGGGACACCCAGGGAGCAGTGCTGGAGGATGGTGCCTAGTGTAGTAGTTAGGGAGTTGGTCCCACAGTCGGAAGATTGCTAGTTCATGTCCCGGGCCAGTAAAGGTACCACTGAGGTACTCATGAGCCAGATACAATCCTTAGGCACTGCTCTCCCAGTGCTGCCAAAACTGCCCACTGTTCCTTCATGGATGGGTCAAATGCGGAGGTGACATTTTGTTGTGGTGCACTGCATGCTGTGTGCATTTTGTTCACAATAACAAGTGATCACTCACTTATAATCCCTTAAATTCACTTAGATTGCTGAGGGTGAGAGTGTGGATTGATCACTGCAGGTGGTTCAGCTGACAGTTAACAGAGGTACTGAGAGCAAACAGAGTAAGGATTCCTGCTGAGGTGATGACACTTGCACATAAAAATCCTCCTGTCCTCACAAAACCTTAATTAATTAAGCAGCACTGTCACTTTTTATTTCCCTTAAATAAAAGTCACTTATTAAAATCATCTTTAATATTGGCATAGTTTTTTTCCCATGTTAATTATGTCAATAATGTAGACTAAAATTAGGGGCCCTGTTTGGCAACTGTCCTTACATTTACAAATGCCAAAGTTGGCAAGAAAATACAAGCCAACAAGCAGACAGACAAAGCCTGAGTACAGTTAAATAACAGTGTGTGGAGTCATGTAGACGTTGTCAGGGGACCATGCAACCAAATGAAAGTTTATGTCTCATTATTCAAGCTCACAGCAGACACATTTGTGTGTGAGAGATTATTGTACACAGTAATACGGATTTATATACTGTATTACTGGAAGTGTTTAACAAACTTCCATTCAAAAGAATTCCTTTCATTATCATTGCTGTCGGCATAGTATTGAAATGAACACAGCAAACATGAAAAGCAACTCAGTTCAGTATGTCACTGAATGGAAAGAGAATGAGAAAAAAAATATGTAGACTGTCCATTGAACCAAGAAGACATATAGAGCCACATACACGATACCACACATACCCCCCCCCCCCCCCCCCCCCCCACACACACACACACACACACACTCACTGTGCTGGTCCTAAGGGTTTAGTCTGGTCTTATTATAAGAAGACTGTGGCCTGAAGGAGACAGGAGGGCACTTCGATTAATTTTCTCACTAATGACACTCACACACCTGGGTCCTTTCACCCCCAGTTACACACGTACACCAAACCCATGTGCACACACACACCCTCGGATTTATGTCCTCACACTCAAAAGAACACACAACACACCATAATTCTGAATTTGTTTTTTTGTACAGATGCCTATTTTAAAAATATTATAAAATGAAAATGATGTGAAATGTTACACTATAAGTAAAATATGACAACAGTAAAATAAGATGGTAAAAAACTAATGTTTTACTCAATATCTTAGAGCAGACACACAAAAGAAATCTCTGGTGTCCCATCCAGGGGTAAAGTTTCCTTTTCTATAGTGTTATGAAGGACAGTGAAGTTCACTTTATAGGCCATATGGTCAGTATTGTCACTGTAAATGTGTGACCTGTAAATTCAGCATTTGAACTAAAGCAGAAACACACTGCACCTCTCAAACAGAAAATGTATTCCAGTCAGACCTACTTACAAAGGTACACTCTGAAAGTGTACTTAAACTCTGATGAAAGAGACACCAGGCACACTCACAACAGCCGGCTGTCTCAGTTTCGTCAAGATAAAATTTGTCATGTAAAGTGATGCTAGTACACAGTCAGGCAATGGGGCAGCATACAACATCAGAAGATCGATAAAGCAGGACTACATACAGTACAGGAAAAGGTGCCGCATGGTGCAATAAATCCAGAAGTGGAAAGAGTACTGAAAATTTGTACTCAAGTACAAGTACTGTTACATTGGTTAAAATGTACTCAATTACAAGTAAAAGTACTGGTGTTAAAAAAATACTTGAGTAAAAGTACAAAGTACTCTTCTCAAAAACTACTCAGAGTATTAATTACTTTTTAACTGATGGTTGTTTTATTGCGTTGTCAATAGCAGGCATTCGATTCACCAGTATAAAATTTCTACATTCAAAGCACATTTCTCAGATGAACAAGGTATAGAAAGGCAATTTGTTTTGTAAATAAATGTAGATATAAAACAAAAATGTTTTTGAACATGCATAGAACAGTTTAAACTTTTCCCAGTACACTGAGAACAACAGGCAGGTAAGTGTCTTAAACTCTTAGACATAATAGCATTTCTCTCACACTTCACTTTTGAACCTTTTGTTCAGTTTCAGCAAGAGCTGGTTTTCTAAATTAACAGAGTCTATCCGGCTTCGTTTGGCTCCATTTTGGCTTCTTTGTCTCCAAATCTTCAGTCTATAAATGAGTTTGTACTCCACTGTGTAGTATCTCCAGACACCTGTGCCTGCTGCTGCAGAGGAGTTTATTGTTTGCTTACGTCATAGATTAATTGGCGCGGTCGCGATTGCACAGCCTTATTGGCTGCAAAGATGCAGATGAAAGGTTTGAATATTAATTCAAATTGTGGGCGTACTCAGTAGCGACTTTTGATTTTATAAGTAGCGAAGTAGATTACATGGTGTAAATTGTACTCAAGTACGAGTAAAATTACACACTTGAAAAACTACTCATAAAAGTACAAGTACCCAAAAAATCTACTTAATTACAGTAACGTGAGTATTTGTAATTCGTTACTTCCACCCCTGAATAAATCTGATAAACATACATTTCTCTTTGTAGTATATTTACTTTTTCCTTCTAATTTAAATATGACAGATCACAGAGACATAACACGTCCTTGATTATTTTACACATACTGTATATGGTGGTTTATCTAACATCATAATTCCTGCTGTGTTACATCAAAATACGTGAACTGCTTGCATATTGAAAAATGTTCCTAAATTATACAGTTCAAAATAGTTTGAAATGTGTGTTAAAAACAGCCAACATAATGAAAGTGAGTGATAATTTGTCATTGTGAACGCACCAGAGCAGAGCACAGCACACAGTGCATCACAACGAAATGTGATCTCTGCATTTGACCCATCCGTGAAGGAGCAGTGGGTGGGGAGCTCGCACAGGCAGCACCCAGGAGCATGGTACCTTGCTCATGAGTACCTCAGTCTATTGCACTGTGTTGTAATACATTTCTTTGTATTTGCATTGTACACTTGAAAGTTTGAATCCTTGGCACAGACAGCTGAGGTCAAATCGGTAATTTATATATATATATATATATATATATATTATATATATATATATATATATATATATATATATATATATATATATGCTTATGACATTCCGCCTGAAGTGGCTTGCTTAAAACAGCTTAAAAGCAGCATGTTAGTAACTCTGGCTTCTAATACAGTTTCTCAGAAGCCGACACGCACACATGGTTTATTTCCTCAATCCAGACGGAGCTGGAGGCTGCATGCCCGCTTGATGGGTTCCTCTAAAATGAACTGGAGATTCATATAATTGTTTGGTTGTGCTGTTGTATCGCAGGTGACTCAGTCTGCTCCCTTCCTTCTTTTCTGGGTAACCGCTGTCAGATGTCATAATTCCACTGCTTCACCATACGGCACAGATAAACCCACCAAACACTTAACATGAAAGCTACCTTTGAAATCGCCTTGCGTCAAAATGCACTACACATTACAGTCATCATTATGAATTATGGCTGTTTTTGTTGTCAGGAAATATTGCCCACAGTCGCTGGGCTGATGAGCCGGCTGGGTCCCTTTCAAAAGACTAGCGTCTATAAGTCATAACAGAGTCTGATGGTTAATTAGCTGGCAGGACAGAAATGTCTGACTGCAGGAAATAGACAAAATGAGGCATTTAGAAGTAAATGCCGCAAAAGTGTTGACTTTGGGATTTTGGTCAGAGGGAAGTAATTTGGATATTTGACTGAAATAAAGGGAGTTAAAAATAAGACTCTACTAAGTAGCCATTTGTGTTAGAATTCAAAAAGGGGAAAAATAAGCATGTGTCAGTCAGTTAGAGAGAAAAGGAAAGGAAAGAAAGAGGGGGAACTATGCAGAGGAGAGAGAGAATAGTAAGGAAGTGTGATGCACATCTTTCACATACATATACATTTATATATACTGTACATACTGTATATACAGCACTATGCCACCTCTCATTTCTTCATATTTCTCTTCCAAAGACCCCAACATATTTATTAGAGGTGTGAACCTTCACTGGTCTCACGATTCGCTTTGATTACAGTTAGTAGTTTAACGATTTGATACGATTAATGCATGCACGCGAATGCATGCCATCAATTTTCTATCGCTATTTCATTACTGCATGCAGCTTAAAAGTGGATTGCAGATCGCCAAATCACCAGTGTCATTATGATATAAGTCAGTTAAATCAAGCTTGCCCCTGTGCACTTCCACTTAGACTACAGCCGAGTGTGGGGGAAATAGTATTTTTTTGGTATTACTTTTTTAGATATTTGCATTCAATTCATTATTCATAAAGATGCATTAAAATTAATTATTTATAAAGATGTCAAATCATCTGGAAATGTTTTGAAAATGTGAAAAAGGAATTTCTAGTAGTGAAAGTACATTGATGTCACGGACCATCTGCAATTCGCCACAGACTAATTAGGGGCAGTAGACAGCCTGTTGAAACCCCTCTGTTATATTCTAAGTATATTCTGTTTTCGCCTGCCATTGTATTGATGCAGAATCATCCATGTCTGCATCGTGATGCACGATTGGTGTGATTAATTAACACTTTCATTATTTATATAATTTATATAATGGATGGCTTTCCAGCAGAACCTAACTCCTGACATTATACACCCAGACCAAGCCGGGTTCATTAAAGGCCGTCAGTCCACTAACAACATGAGGAGGCTAATCAATCTAAAAAGATTACTGCAACATTCAAAAAATAAGGAAAACCTTGATGTCTCTACTGGATGCAGAAAAAGCTGACAGGTTAAGTGGAAATTTCTATTTGCTACATTAAAGAAATTTGGATTCAGGAGAACTTTCTTATCTTGATTAAAAACACAATTATACAGCTCACCCACAGCCTGGCAAGTAAACAAATGACCAAATTTCACCAAGCTTCAATCTCAGAAGGGCACTAGGCAAGGTTGTCCACTATCTCATTAATATTCGCTTTTATTTATTGAACCAATAGCAGGCAATACGGGGAAAATAATATTATTAAAGGTATCAAAACAGCAAATATGCTTCATAAAATTAGCCTCTATGCAGACGATGTACTCCTTTTTCTCCAAAATACACAAGGCTCTCTTCCTGAAACCATAAAACTCATAGATAAGTTCTCACCATCTCAGACTACTCTATCAACTGAACAAACTGTCCTACCACACTTCTTGTGATTTTTCAGTTCGACCTAACTATCGGTGACTCCAATTTCGGGAATATTAAAATACCTGGCTATTAATATTTCTGCCAAGCTGTCAGATTTCACACTATTAAACTACAGTCCTCTAGTTAAAAAGATAGAAGATGACTTCACACGGTGGAGCACTCTCCCCACATCACTTATGGGAAGAATATCAACCATCTAAATGACGATCTACCAAAATCACTTATTTCAATGGTTCAATAAACCCTCCGGCTTGATTCAAATCACTGACTCCATAATTTCTAATATCTATGGAAATTCAAGCCACCATGAATAAGTTTGGAAAAACGTTACAGAAACGTAAATGTCATGGTGGTCTGGAGCTTCCAAATTTCTATAATTACTTTCTCGTTAATAGACTGATAAATATCCATAAATGGTCTATTGAAGATCAATTGACTGGTAATTGGTTAGATATTGAGCAAACATTATGCACAAACATTCAACTAGCATGACCTGCCCTTTATAAGTCACATACTTAAACAATATAGCTGTTTTAAAAGCATCAGTATTAGCACATCACTGACAGCCTGTTGGGAATTTCTCAAAATAAATGGAACCTCACTGGTGCCATGCAAACTGACACCCATCTGGAACAAATCCCAGACATCTCTGCTAAAACAAAAAAGATAAATTTCATAACATGGAATAACAAAGGAATTAAATGTACAGAACATTATTATCCAACACAATCGCTAATTCATTTGACAAAATAATTGAAAACTTATGGTATCGCATAAAAGCAATACATAGAATATCTCCAGCTTAAATCAATAATACAAAGTAGGCTAAACAGTAAGCAATCAGACCTTGAACCTTCACTCAACTGCAAACTTCCTAAAAATTCCAACCAGAAAACTACTGTCCAGAATCTATGCTTACACAACAGAATATGAGACAACACTCTCGCTCCCTACCCAATAAATGGGAAAGGGATTTACTCATCAATCCCGACATTAACTTCTGGAAGCAAATTTGCTTAAACACCTTTAGAATGACTAAACATTCTAACCTGCAGCTAATACAGTACAAAATTTTATACAGGACACACTACACAGGACAAAGGATGTTCCAGATGGGTATCTGAAATACTAACATGTGTAACTTGTGAAAATAAACACCTGATAGCTACCTGCATGCTCTGTGGCACTGCACACCGGTCAGGGAATTCTGGCAGAAGATTTGTGCAAACTCTAACAACAAACCTAGGGCACCCTATCTTGCCTTACTCCACACTTTGTTTGCTCAGTGACCTTACAAACATTAATATAGAACCGGGGGTCGGTGGGCTGGGTTGCTGAGGCGGGCTCCGGTCCATCTCGCCCGGGGGGCAGGTCCAGGGGGGGTCTTGGCCCTGGCGGGGCGTGGTGGGGTGTAATGGTGGGTTTATTTATGTATGTATATATATATATATATATATATATATATATACATATATATATATATATATATATTTATATATATATATACTCTTATTGTTGTTATTATTATTATTGTTATATTATTATTATTATTATTATTGTTAGTTTCTTTGTTTTTTCTGTTGCTGTTGATGTTGGCGCTTTTGTTAACCCTTCCGCTTTTGTTCTCGCTTATTTCTTTCTTCTCATTATTATTGTTATTGTTACCATTATTATTATTAATTTTTGTTTTTTTTTTTTTGTTTGCTTGTTTGTCGGTTTTTATTTGTTTGGATTTATGTAATTCCTCTAATCAGGCCCCCTCTTTCTAAAAAAGATGCATCAGGCTTGTATAGTTTAAATTGCTCAATAAAATTTGTAATTAAAACAAAGTTGTCTCCAAAAGAGGGGGGGTGATGGCGGGATTAAAAAAAAAAACCTTTGGCAATGTTGCTGCAAATTTGCAGAAGGGTCATATTTTCACATGAAAACTTGCAGTGGACATCTAGCAAACTTTGTTCACCTGGCTCCAAAGGTTCACTACAAGTTTGTCATTACTGGCAAATTTTTTTTGGCAAATCACTAGTGGGTGACAATGGCAAACATGCGGCAACATATTCTGCAGCAAACCCACTGTTTATGCCAAATTAACCACAAGTTTGCTGCAAACATTTTGTTTTTGTAAGGGTGAGGATTAAAATGTATGCTTTCATATACAGTATGTTTGTTACTATAAATTACTGTATGTGCTGTTTTATGTTCCTGACAAAATATAAAGAAATGTTGATGTGGTTCAAGACATTTGCACAGCACTCAGTACAGCACAGTGTACATACAAGCAGAGCAAGATAAAGAGAGAGAGGCTTGCAGATGAGGGTGAGTATTCTCTTTGTTCCTTTTTGCTCCATTTACCATTTCATGTCTGTTTCTTTGTTGTTTCCTCAGTCAGATTCGTGGAAAAGCAGGATGGGCTGAAAGCACAGGGCAGAGGCCGAGTCTGATCAATCTACAGCGGCACATTCAAGCTGACTTCACAAGCAGAGCAGCACAGCACAGCACACAACAGCAGCAGCTAGCACAAGCAGTGTGTCTGTGTGGTCAAACGATGCTCAATAAACTGCACCTGTGGTTCACACAAAGAGACACTGTGTGAACACGCACACAGAGATATATCCACTGTATTTTATCCTGTGTATGTGTAAGCCAAGAGGATTACCATGAAGGCTCATCAGGGGGTTGTACACCATCTGGACAGGGGTTAACCAGGAGGGCGAGATGGGGCAGGAGTGGACAGTTGTGTGTGTATGTGTGTGTATGCTATGAATGCAACAATGACTGCATGACTAATGTCATAATGGACCTCCTCCCTTGCCGCCTGAGCTGGCAGGTCTCGGTTGCCAATGCAGAGGGCCGGGGAGAGATTGAGCCACCCAAGCTTCACTCCAGTCTCTCCAGGACTTTCCCTGCCTGTTCACATCTGCACCACTCACACACAGCTGCTCACCTCCTAATTAATCTCCTCATCACTCAGCACTTCAGCACCTATCACTGCTTGATGGCGAGACTGTCCTCCTGAACCCCTCTCAGCGGCAGCTAAGTTGGTCTCACAGCTCTGTTTGTACACAGCCCAGTGGTGAAAAGTGAATATTTGTACTTAAATACATATACTCTTGCTGAAATGAATACTCAATTACAAATAAAGGATTGTGGCAGTATCCCGGACTAATAACAGTACCACTGAGTTACTCATGAGCATGACATGAGTACCATCCCCAAGAAGTTCCAAAAGCTTCTCACTGCTCTTTCACAGATGGGTTAAATGCAGAGGTCAAATGCAGTGGTATATTCACAACGACAAATAATCACTCACTTTAATTCAGTTTAAAAGTATTGGTGTTAAAATAGTACTTCTGCAAAAGTACCAAGTACTCTTCTCAAAATCTTCTCAGGGTATAAGTAATTTTTTAGCTGTTGATTTTTTTTGGAAAAATATTCCACATAATTTTTCTAGTCCATAATTTGTTCATTTGTTTGTTTCTGTTTCTCTGTTAAGTCAAGATTTTGCAATGGTCACTAAAATCACATGACTATCATTCACTTATTTAACACAGGCATACTGAAAATGCTGAAAACTTCCGTTGTAGGCATCCCCCAGTACGAAATGTCATGTTAAAGCAGGAGCTGTTACATTTAATTAAACCTCAAGTACAAAGTAAAATTACAGAGTTTAAAATGCATCCATAAACAGTGTTGGGGAGTAACGAATACATATCAAGTGTTACGTGATTTAGAATATTAAAATATGAGTAACTGTATTCCGTTACAGTTACCGTTTAAATAGGTGATAATTAGAATACAGTTACTTTGTTGAAATAAATGGATTACACGGCATTCTTTTCCTGTTTCACATGTTAGGCTATCCCCTCTCTAATTTTGGTAATTCCACGCATTGTTACCTCCAAAACAAAACACGCAATAAGAGGCTCTAATGTGCTGGCCCTGGTGTTGGTATATTAGTTACACAATGGACCCCGAATAGCACAACAGAGCCAGCAGCGCTTGGGCAGGAATGCATTTCTTGTTGGAAATTCTACACTGCTATTTAAAAATAGAAGAAAGGATGGGCGAAATCTGACTGTGCAATGCAAACTCTGTTTGCCAGCAACCAAGCTGCTCTCAGCGTCAAAAGACTCCACCTCCAACCTAAAGAAACATCTGGAAAAACTAACTCGGCCTACTGCAATATAAGCTGCCTACTCAGGGGAAATTTAGCTTAACAGCCAATTGGTAGAGAAAAACAATTTGCAGGATGTAATTGCTACATTCATGTAGTTGTAAAAAGCATGACAATATATTAAGTAATCCAAAGTATTCAGAATACGTTACTCACATTGAGTAATTTAATGGAATATGTTACAAACTACATTTTGGGGCATGTATTCTGTAATCTGTAGTGGAACACATTTTAAAAGTAACCTTTCCAACACTGTCCATAAAAGTACAAACCAAAAAATAAAAAAAAGATTTAATTACAATAATTTTCCAACCCTGACACAGCCACTTCATCCAGACGATTCTTATGCCGGCGCTGTACTGTCTTCAAGAATTTCCCGTCTTTTTTTCCTATCGCTGACCTGAAGTGACTGGGTCTGGGTACCTGTCTACTCACACACACACACACACACACACACACACACACACACTGAAGGCCACCCGATGAAAACAAAAACCACAAATCAAGATGGCAACCTTTTTCTCGAGGCCAAAATGACTTTCTATATGGCACAAGATCATGATAGAAGGATGGGACATGAAAATGAGGAGGGAACTAAAAAGAACGTGAAAATAGCCAACATTTCAGATGTGAGTTTTAAATCCAGAGCTGGAAAATATTTTCAACTGAAATTTTCAGGTAATTTAATGTAGACACAAACACACTCTCTCACTGTTTTTGCATGTGTAAACCATGTGCACATAGACAAAGGAACAGTGTGTTAGAGAGTAGAGAGAAATAGAGAAGCAAAGGAGAGAGAGACAAACAGAGAGAGAGAGAGAGAGGAGACGAGAGGAGAGGAAGACAAGTGAGAAGATGGTTTAATGTGAGTAAAAGATTGTATAAGAGACAGAGAAAGAAGGAGGGAGGAGAGTGAAAGAGGTAAGGAGTAAAAAAGAGGCTAAGAGAAGGGAGGGAGGAAGGAGAGTAAAAGGATGGGGAGTAAAAGAGAGGGAAAAAGAAAGGGAGAAAGAGATGGAGAGAAAAGAGAAAGGAAGAGAGAGAAAGAGGGAGCGAGGGACTGAGAAAGAGAGAGAGAGAGAGAGAGAGAAAGAGGAGAAGAGATAGGGAGGGAGGAGGGAGGTGGGAGAGAGAAAGAGGAGAGAAAGAGATAGGGAGGAGGAGCAGGGGAGGGAAGGGGAGGAGGAGAGAAAAGAAAAGAGGGGAGGGCTGGAGAGAAAGAGAGAGAGAGAGAGGAAGAAGAGTGACAAAGCGGGAAGGGAGGAGAGAAAGTGGGAGAGAGAGAGAAGAAGAGAGGGAGAGAGAAGTAGGGTATTGTATATATGTGACATATGAAAGTATCAGCAAAGTTTGTGCAGGTGTGAAAAATGCTGTAAATAAAGAATGCTTTCAGAAATATAAATAATGATTGTTTATTTTATCAATTTACAAAATGCAAAGTGAGCGAACAAAAGAAAAATCTAAATCAAACTTCAATATTTGGTGTTACTACTCTTTTTGCTTCAAAACCAGCATCAATTTTACAGGTACACTTGCACAAAGTCAGGGATTTTAGAATATAGTTTTGCTTAACAATTTCAGTCGAGTTCTTTCAAATTCAGTAAGTGTAGCCTAAAGGAATTCGATGATGTTTTGAAGGCAAGGGTGGTCACAATTGTTATTGATTTGATTTAAATTTCTTTTGTTCATTCACTGCATTTTGTTGATTGATGAAAATAAATGATTAACACTTCCATTTTTGAAAGCATTCTTGTTTACAGCATTTTTTTCACCCGCTCTAAAACTTTGCACAGTACTGTATATAAATTGAAGACAATTATTAGAGTAATCAGATGGAATGAGTGTCATCGCCATAAGAGATCATCTGACACGCTTAGGAACACACACACCTTTCTCTCCAAATGGCACAAGTTGTGTTGGACCACAGGTGAGATGAGGGTTGTGCAACGAGAGGAGGAAACGTCAGTAACCTTTGCGGTGAGTGATGCATGTCACTCCTCACTCCTCCTCACCCTGACAGCGCTGCCTTCCTCCCCAAAGGTTACAGCTCACCATGCTGTCGTCTGCTAAAACTTTAGGAAACCTTGAGTGAGGAGGAAAGAAATAATAAACACTGGCCTGGACTGATCCATCCTGCCACCCTCAACGTCAACCTCATGGTTGTGTGGGACAACTTGAATGACACAAATCTGTGTGTGTGTGGGTGGGTGTGTGTTTAAGTGCATTCGTCCCAAATGGGGAAACGCAGCTCTGCTCTGGCACTGTGCTTGGCGCTGTGCTCACTGGGAGTGCCCTGCAAATAGTTGTATTAACTCCATGACCCCAAGGTTTTCACAAGAGATCCGTGAGGCTGGAATATTTCTGGATAAAAACCGCTTGTTTAGCATTACAGGGTGAAAAAGACGCTTTTGGGTGATAATACAGAGAAAATGAGATTATTTCTATACTGAGAGCCCTGACACCGCCTGTGTACTAGCAACGCAAGCTGATAGCTGTGACTGCTCGTTTAGAGATTAACACATGCACATGGACATACATTGTCTCGTCTTGCTAGCCTGTCCCAGGACATCGGGCATGAGGTGAGGACCATCTCTGTGGGCGCCACACACTGCAGGGTACACACACTCACACAAACACACTCGCATTCTTACCAGGCAATTTAGAGTTACCAATCAACCAATCAACAAACTACACACAGAAAGACCCCACAGCCAACCTGGGGATCAAACCCAAGATCTTCTTGCTGTGAGGCAGCACCACTAGCCACCCATCCCAATTGTAACAATATACAGTAATTGTGCAAAAGTTTTAGGCGGTGAAAAATGCTGTAAACAAAGAATGCTTTCAAAAATGGAAGTGTTAATCATTTATTTTCATCAATCAACAAAATGCAGTCAATGAACAAAAGAGAAATCTAAATCAAATCAATATTTGGTGTGACCACCCTTTGCCTTCAAAACAGCATCAATTCTTCTAGGTACACTTGCACACAGCCTTTTTGAAGGAACTGCTGGTAGTTTGTTCCAAAATATCTTGGAGAACTAACCACAGATCTATAAACCTATAATCCTACAAAATATAATGACTACAAAATAATATAATGACTATAATCCTACAAAAATCCCTGACTTTGTGCAAGTGTACCTATAAGAATTGATGCTGGTTTAAAGGCAAAAGGTAGTAACACCAAATATTGATTTGATTTATATTTTTCTTTTGTTCGCTCACTTTGCATTTTGTAAATTGATAAAAATAAACAATCATTTTTATATTTCTGAAAGCATTCTTTGTTTACAGCATTTTTTTTCACAGCTGCCTAAAAACTTTTGCACAGTACTGTACTGTCATACTATTTGGGGCAGTTGATACGAACGGTTACGTTATGATCGGAATGAGCATCAAATCACTCACAAAACTGTTTTGAATTTTTCAAGAACAATTTAACAAAAACAAACCAAAAATTTGATGAATGGAGCCACTTGTTTTAAGTTTTAGGGGGTTATGCATTGAACACCCTGCGGTACCCTATTGTTATTAAAGTTTATTTTTTTTTTTTTTTCTGCCTCAAATGCGCTAGGAGAAAAACAGTAAGACCTGGCGCCGAAATTTCAGATAGGTCCGGTACTCCCACCCTCCACTCAGGCAAACAAACTGCACCAAAATAAGCTATTTTGCGGTTTTTCAAAAAAATTAGCATTTTGTCTAATAAAATTGAATCTTAGTTCATTCTCAAAATCATATACCATCTTATTCTTGCCAAGACAAAATTTTTAGACCCCTGCATCTATTTCTCGCCTTATTGGATTTTTCGCTAATCTGCATAAAATGAAAAACTCATCTTTTTTCAACCTCGCCTGGATTTTTTTTAGAATCTGCATGCAACTGGTATCATTTAACCCAAGACACTCATCTTTAATTATTATCACACATTTTAATTTAGGTCTTCATATTTCTGTAATATGCAAATAAATGTCGTTGGCTTGCCATAGGACTGCAACACCACACAACGAGTGTCATAGAAATCTGGCTCTGGGTGGCTAAGGCTTTGAAAACTTCTGCCAGTGAGGTCCGGGACCTCTCACTACTTCCAGGAAAAAAATCAAAGCACTTCCTAAATTCCAACAGTCCAAACTCACCCACTACTCAGGCAAAAAAAAAACAATTGCACTACTCTGCCAGTTGGTGGCGCTAATAAGCTATTTTGCGTTTTGCCTAATAACTTTTGAACTATAGCTCTGATTCTCTAAAATCTAATACCATATTACTCCTTGGGTGAAAAGGAATCTTTATAGACCCTTGCACCTATTTTTGCCATATTGGATTTCTTGCTACTTTGCATAATATGCAAAACCATCTCTTGCGAACTAGACTACTCAGGCAAAAAAAAAACAATTGCACCACTCTGCCAGTTGGTGGCGCTAATGAGCTATTTTGCGTTTTGCCTAATAACTTTTGAACCGTAGCTCTGTTTCTCAAAAATCTTATATCATCTTACTCCTTGGGTCAAGACGAATCTTTATAGACCCTCGCATCTATTTCTGCCATATTGAATTTCTCGATAATTAATCGCTAAAAACCATCTCTTACGAACTAGACCCTGGATTTTTATCCAATCTACATGCAACTGGTATCATTTGAACCTCAAGACATTCTTCTTTAATTACTTTCAAGCACATTTTTAATGTGCATCTTCATTTGGCTGTAATATACAAATAAATGTGGTGGGCTTGGCATAGGACTGCAATGCCACACACACTGAGTGTCATAGAAATCCGGCTCTGGGTGGGCTACAGCTTAGAAATTTGGCAGGTAGGTCTGGTACCCCTCCCACTACTCAGGCAAAAAAAAATGCATCACTATGCCAGTTGGTGGCGCTATAATAAGCTATTTTGCATTTTGCCTAATTAGTTTTGAACTGTAGCACCCTAGATAAAAGGATGAAACGTGTCATATTTCAACGTCTGTCCACTTCGATTCATCAAAAACTGCTAAAGCTGCAAACTGCATGGCCCCCGTAATCACTGCTTGCAGTTACATTTTTATTTTTATTTTTGAGGACTGTTTTTCAATAGTCACAAAAATCTGATAAATCAAATTTTTCTATCTGTCAAGACACAAGCAGGGCCTCTCCCTCTCTCTCTCTCTCTCTCTCATACATATGCACAGAATGTGAAGACTTCCCTAATGAATTATTTTGATTTTCATTGTATTGTAACTTATCTCTATTCCCAAACTATAGTCAAAGTTTAAATGTTAAAACCAAATTTATACCAATGTAAACCATAAAACAATCACTAAAGCTGTGCTAGAAAAAGTCAATTTACATCATAGTTCAAAACAAATCCTAAAATGTCATAAAAACAACACATATATATACACACAAACACACACACACACACACACATACACATACATGTCAGGACTTGCATAATGGATTCAGTGGCTTTAATTATAACATAACAACACAGGAAACCTCACCCAGCCTGGACATGGCACCAAACTTCTTAGAGAGACAAGCAGCAATCAAACACGCAAGATGTTATTTTTATGTTCCTTGATGTGCTATATTTTAATGCCACTTTAGTGTCTGTGAAAGCCACATTATAAATACACTTTTATTTTAATTTTTACTTACCTACCTAGCTGCTACCCATGAAATGCAAGAGTTAACTAAAACTAGAGTTTTACAGTTATACAGACCCAGACCTTTTATTATATTTTGACTGGGCGTTTTAATTTTAACTATAGCGTTTCTTAAATTTTTTCTTCCCTTTTTGGGATTGTTGATGTATGTACACAGGAAGCACAGCGGCCAATTGTGTGCAAGTTTTAATTAATTTTTTTCACCTTATTTTAAGATGCTTTTTTCAAAAGCTCTATTTTCATTTATTTGACTTGAAGCAAAAAATAAATAAATTTTGTCTACCTCTGTTTCATTATTAGAGGGACACTCAGCTTTATGTTAAAACAATGTTGTACGTTCTTTATTTTATTTGACAGTTGTATTTCAGTTGTTGCTTACAAACATATCACTACTAGGCTACTTCGGAATATATGCCACTGAATCATAATGCATTTTAGACATGATGATGATGATGATGATGTTTTGGACATTTGCTTGAGGAACTTTAACTGGACCTCTCCCAATTTCGGTCTAAATGTAAACCTTAAAATGTTAGGATATGATTAACATCCTAAATTTGATCTATTTTGGAAACAAATATTTTAGGATAAATCCTAAGGGAACCAGCCTTGATATGTCACAAACAAAACACACACACACACAGACAATTTAACACCACCCCCCTTTTGGGGCAGTTTTGCGTGCACCAGCGCGTACAGGCCGCTGCTCCCATGCGGCAAGGCGTCTGGGCCGATTAGCAGGTCCCCACGGTGACGGCGGCACACAACAGCAGCTCGGCGCAAGGGAGAATGAGCGCGGGGGAAAGGAGGAGTAGAGGGCGGGGATGAGGGCCGGGTGGAAAAGAGGAGGGTGGGAGGGGGCGCTCTTCGTCTCTCTAATCTCGCTGATGAAGATCCCTCACTCCAGAGACCTGACAGGGGTCGCACTCACACCAATCACCGTCGGCACGACGATCAGCCCAGTGCTCCCTCTCCTCCCCCGGCTCTCTGCTTCTGCCGCTCTGACTTCAACGCTTCCTCTCTTTCACTCTGACGTCCTATTCGCTCCAAAACCGCAGGGACGCACACTTTAGCACACAATCTTTCTCTTTCTCCCCCCTCCTCTCTCTCTCCCTTGCTCTTTTTTCCTTTTTTCCTACCTAGCAGCAGCGGCAGCAGTACGCATCTCAGTTCCTGCTCCGGCTTGTGCGCTGAGAGGGATGTGTGTGTCTATGTGTGTATGTCAGAGAGAGAGAGAAAGAGAGATCTAGCGAGTCAGGCAGCAGGCAGGACGAACGCAGACTAGATGAGTGTGAAAGGGACTGAACGAGGAGGAAGAGGAGGTAGGTGAAAAGGAGAGACAAGAGGACAACGAGGACGTACGAAGGAGAGTTTGTGAAGTGCTTGGATTTTACCCAGCTCAAGTCCATTATCACCTCCTCTTTCAGTTAAGGACTCGATTAAGGTAAGAATATTTTTTCTTTTCACCAGCTCTGTCTGAGTTTCTTTTTTATGGTTTTTCTATGGTACAACTGCTTCTGATGATTAAAGCTTTTGCACTGTGGCAATTATGAAAGCTATGAACAAAGAGCAGAGAGGCGTGAAAATGGAGAGGGGGGAGAAATATCTCCCAACTCTTAGGAACGCAGGTGTGAGTGGATAGGACCAGACGAGCGTTCAGGTCCAGCTCTAGTCAAAGCCACAGCACTAACCAGCTGCAGGGGAAAGCGCTCGGACCTGCCACAATCCTTCCATCTCAAATCTGCTCTCTCTCCTCCGCCTGGGGCAGGCTGCTGTAATCCTGTGCACTTTTCTCCACTCTGGCTGCTGTGATTAATCCTCACAGCCTTGGAAGTTAACTGATTTTCTTCCCTCGTTTGGAAGACAAATAATGTGTGTGTGTGTGTGTGTGTGAGAGAGTATGCTGAGACAGAGAGAAAAAACAAATATATAGAGACTAGAAGAGTCATCCTGACTGTGGCAGACTTTGGAGAAGGAATATTGCTGATGCATAGCTGTTTTTTTGCTGCCTGACATTAAAGGATGAAATGAAAGTGTGTTCGATACAGGACAGATGGAAGGACTGGAGTCAGAGGGCTCTGATTACCACACACTACCATGGACAGTTCCAGTAAGAGAGAAAGAAAGAGACAGAGTGTGTGTGCGTGTCACACATTTTTCATTGCCCTCACAAAGTACACAGCCAGCATTTTCATATGAAAGCGAACACGTGCCATGCTGGTCTGCGCTACAAAGTGTTGAATCACAGGTTCAAACGCCACGGCTGGAGAGTTTGGGCAGCATCAAGGACTTGTTTAGAGTACAAAAAAGAGAACAAATTGCCAGCAGTGTGTTTGAGTGTGTGTGAGCAGTGAGTGTTTATATGGCTGATAGTATGCTCTCAGCAGAGAGGAGCATGTCACGAGATGTTGAACACAACGCCAGATCAGAATGCAGACAACACTGCCACGAGAGGGAAGACAATGTTTTGATACCAGACATCCAATGTGAAAGGGTCTGTGCATAAGACAGAGAGTGTTTGTGTGTGTGCAAGAGAGAGAAGAAAGGAGTTTGAGTGTGTGTGGAGGACTTGTTGTGATAGAGTGGATTCATGTTTACATGCACATTTTAAAAAGTCACCCGGTGTCATTTGAGAGGGATTAGACTACACAAAGATCTTCTACTTTTACACACACACACACACACACACTCACACATAGACGGTTTACATGAGAACACATGCTGGTGATGCAGATGCCATTGCTCTTAGCTAGATAACGCACACACGAGAGTGCTACAGCTTCTGACAGTGAATTCACAACATGATGCCCTTTATAGCTGCCAACCAAGCCAAAAAAGCAACTTCACCTGGTTCCAGATCATGACTGGCATCACGCGACCGCTCCACAGGTAGACAGCAAACACAAAACACGGAAGCCGTTTTCACATGCAAACATGCAGAATGAAGAGGGTTTGCAATGGTATGCAAACAGAAAGTCACTGTGAAATTTAAGTAAATTTTAAGGGAGTGATTATTTGTCATTGTGAGCACAGCACATAGTGCATCACGACGAAAAGTGACCATTTGACCTATCCGTGAGGGAGCAGGGGGCAGCTTTTGTAGTAGTACCTTTACCTGTCTGGGACTTGAACAACTGACTTTCTGGTCACAGGGGCAACTATCCACACTATAAACTGGAATACATGCATTGTCGCATTGACAATTTTATATAAGGATATATACAAATCGCCCTGCGGTGTGTTGCCGCCTGCCCGGGGTTGTTCCCTGCCTTCCGCCCGTGAGTTCCCGGGATAGGCTCCGGTCCCCCCACGATCCTGGTTGGGATCAAGCGGCTCAGATAATCAATGAATGAATGAATGATATATACAAATCTTCATTGCTATGACTTCCTTTGCATCTACACTTAAATCGTAATTTTAAATGGGATCCAATAAATCTGTCTGTAATGTATATGGTAAGAATCAAACTTCTGCTTACATGTACATTTCCCTAGTTCATCAGATTTTTTCTTGCTTCTTTTGTGAAATAAAACAAACCTATTAGTACCCAAGATAACAAAGGAAAATTAATTGCAACTGATTAAAAATACATTAAATAAAGTAAACACGTGCACTTTTTCTAATTCATTTTAAAAAATAATGATCATTAACACAACCCTGTTTTTCTGCCAACACTAATTGTATTCAGCTGATCATCTCAGCAGCACAGTTTTCCTGTCCTCCTCCTTAGAGAAATAATGCTGGACTCCCAAATATAAGTGGAATTCCCTGCAGGTAGGACTGTGGAAGCAAAACACACACACACACACACAACCCTTAATGAGAAGTCCTCCTTTGACCACTGGTGCCTGCATGCAAAAAAAGGGACTCAAAACCCAAAAAAGATCTCTGATTTTCCTGCTGAGCTCTCTGATGACTAATCAGCTGAAGGCAGATGGGAGCTGTGAGACACAGTGAGATCGGGAGTAGAAGATTTGGCATCCAGTTTTTTTACTCTTCCCCTTTCTGTCTGTCTGTCTCTCCTGGTGCCTGCATGCCCTTCTCCTCCTCATCAAAATTCATTTGGAACATCTAAGGCAGTCAGATCACATTATGCAGGAGGTGGATAAGTGAGGTGGCTATCAGATGGACACACATTACAGTGGCATTCTGCGTCTGCGTTCATCGCCTTCCTTCGCACCGTTTCCCAACTGCATTCAAAGCTCCATCTTAACACACCAGCAAAGTGTCACGCTTTTGGCAAATGCACCCTCAGATCCCTCTCCCATGACAATAGTGAGCATCAGTTCTTTTCTTTAAACCCTATTTCTTATTCAGAGCTAAAGTTCAGCCGCTTATCGGCCCCACACGCATTTAAGAGACCCCAGCACAAGGATGCAAACTGAATAAAGGAGCTTTTACACCGTGGAGTGCAGCACGCTACGGTATGGTGTTCCAAAGAAGCATAGAATAGAGAAGTAATAGAATAGAAGTATAGGGTCATTTCCCTATTGAAGAGGTATTATTAAAGTAGGTGGGATGCACCAGTACAGTTTTTAATATCAAGATCTGATCTGAAACCACTGACTGGATTCTTGAGGTCCAGACTTCCAGATACATGAGTTCCAGACTTAATCATTGCTTTACTAACTTGTCTAAGAACATGAAGCTATGTCTGAATGTTTGTGTACATAATCAACACCAAAATTAAAATAATTTACAATTTAATTGTAAACAGTTGAAAGCAGCAACTACTGAGAATTTAAGACAATTAAAACTCCAGCATAAAATAATACCAGTAGAAATTCAGGTCGCCAGTTCGAGTCCTGGATGGGTATAGTTACCACTTAGCAGTGTTGGGGAGTAATGGAATACTTGTACCGCTGTTACTTATGCAGATTACAAATTATGAGTAACTGTATTCCATTACAGTTACAGTTATAATTTAAATAGATGGTAATCGGAATACCATTACGTTGTTAAATATAATGGATAAAATGACAGTAATTTTCTGTTTCACATGTTTATCCTTTCTCTTAAACTGTCAAACGAAAGTCCAGTAAAGTGTTCCAGTTTTGTCAAATCTTCCCCCTTATGACAGGTAAAACATATATTTTAGCTGAAAATAAAAACAAACAGCATTTTACTCACAATGCAGACATTCACTTAATATTTTCAGTGTTTATTCCAAGACTGCATTCATCGCTGATTTCAAGACAGTGTCAGCATTTACATATCAAAGTATGACAAATCTGAGTTGAGCAGGACATCCTGAAGACAACATAAGGCATGTATGGCTAACATCTACACACACACTAGAATAAACCTAAAAACAAAGGTAGAAAAACACCAAATTCTCTCAGTGCTGTAAGCATTAAAAAAAGAAAGAGGGAGAATATGAAGGGTGTGATTGCCACATTCATACAGTTGTAAAAAGCAAGACAATGTGGAAGTAATCTAAAGTATTCAGAATACATTACTCACATTGAGTAATCTAGCGGAATACATTACAAATTACATTTTAGGACATGTATTCTGTAGTGGAATACATTTTAAAAGTAACCTTCCCAACACGGCCACTGAGGTACTCATTAGCAGGGTGACATCCCCAAGCACTGCTCCATGTTAGCTGCCCACTGCTCCTTCATGGATAGGTCAAATGCAGTGGTAACATTTCTTTGTGGAGTACTATGGGCACAGTGATAAATAATCACTCACTTTCATTCATCGCACTGATATCTGCTGCTATTATCAGAAGTAAACTTTATTGTTTAGTGTCAAAGTAAATTTTGTCACATCTGCTATATACATGTATACAGACAGAGAAGATAACATGGCTCCAGAGTGCAAAAGAGCACAAATAAGGCACATAAAATAAGTATATGTAAATAGACTATGAAATATAAACTTTGAACTAGAGGTAGAATTTGCATAACTGGATTCTACCATGACTGCATGTCTGATCAGTGCTCATTACACATTGGCACATTTACAGCATTTAACAGACACTCTTATCCAATGCGAATTATATTTCTTACCTTCAGGAAAAGTCTCACTGGAAAAACTTGTGTTAAGGGTCTTGCTCAGGGACCCAATGATAGTAGTGCTGGAGTTAGGATTCGAACATAATAACTAGACGGGCATCACCATCAATCTGAAGGGTAATGGGTACTTAACTACAGTTCAGAATGCTTTGCAACGAAAGTGAGTCATATCTGTGATCATGCTTTTAAAAGCTTACTGTACTTTACTGAACCATGCGGGGGGAAAGCACCTTAAGTGACCCGGGTGAGGCAGACGTCTCCAAAATGCAATGCAGCAGTGATCGAGTTCTGTAGGCCTGAAAGAGCCAATGAATGGGGTGTGCGGCAGTACGGGGAATCCACTATAGAGCTAACTGGCAGTGCCTCGAGCTGAGAAGCAGATCCCCCTTAATCCTGTGGATTTATTGTTCGAACGACTATTACCTGCGGAGGGGACAAAGAATAAAGAGGACGCGGCTGCATACACATGCCGATACGGCTACGGATGCGTGTCAATGAGCAAACTGAGTCCTGCTGTCTAAAGTCCTCCTCTCTGAAGCTCAGGGGTGAAACGGGCAGATCGCTGTCGCTTCCTTGCCATCCATGTGTATCATTACCTGACTAACCCGTCTCTCCTCCCTCCCAGCCTCGGGGCGCTGTCTTTTTTTCCTTTTTCCGTTAGGCTTCCTGGCCTCTAATTCCTTCTGGCTGCAGGCTGTAATCTGGCTTTATCTCCTTTCGTTCACCTGCCTCTCCCTTTTTCAATCACTGAGTTCTTTTTCTACAATCTTACCCCCGTCTCTTTCACTGCTCTTCCTCTACCATGTAATTTTAATGGCAGGATAGAGTGCCTTAGTCTATCTCGCTCTCTTTCTCTCTCTTGTTTATGTAGTGCTAATGGCTGCTGGATGTTAACTGATGGTGCATATGTTTGTGCGTGGTATCTTAAAGGTTTTTTCCCATATAGTACTCTTTAAAGGAGCCGAACTCAGTCCTCTAGAAGTGGTCCAAAATGTGGACCAACAGAAAGGGAACTCAGTTCTTTTTATGTTCACACTGTGAGTTCATTTGAAAGGGGACTCAGTTCTCTTTCTGGTCCACTTCAGCTCAGATGGGGCTTCAGTCCTTGTTCTGTTCATACTTAATTCTTATGGAGCGCTCAGACCTTTATTGCTATGCATTCTGGGTAGTTTTCACTTCAGGCAAAAACTGTCGAAGTGAACCAGGAGCACTTTGTGTTCATAAGGCACGAGTTAAATGAACCGTGTCGTGGACTTAAAGCGAACCAGACTAAGACCACCTCCCGATGTGGTCTCAGTTTGGTTCATTTCAGAGGGGTCTGAGTTCGCTTTGAGGGCTGAAATGGACCAAAAGTGAAAACATCCTTAGTTTTTAGTTATTATTTTTTTAACATAGCAGTAGAACTCTAGATACAAATTGGACAGTATTTTCATCAGATGGGTTTATAATGCTAGTGAATTAAATAATTTGTGAAAGAAAAGTTTCAATGCTTGAATATGAGTTTATATTGCAGTCAACTGATAAAAGTATGTGTTTAAATAAGTTATTTTGGAGGTCTGGAATCATAGAATTTTGCTTAAAATGTCTCATATCTGAGTCATACTACTATGAAGGTTAAACCAGACTGTTGTGGGTTGTGTATCATCTTACCAAGATTAAGGATAAGGTTCGACCTAACATTTCTCATAAACAGTGTGTGCTTGTGTGTGTGGTATGAGTTTAAGTATTCATTATCATCCTGGGTGAGATACAAAAACTGATCACTGATCTGGACATTCCAGCTATCGACGCACTGTGGTCCTGCGGAAGGTTCTTTTCCAAAAAGCAATCAATAAATGAGATTGTTAGGAACACTGCGACTCTCTTCACCTTGGGCTGTTTGAAATTCCGCCCAAAACAAAGAAGCTCATCTCATTATTGCTCATCACTCTTTATGGCACACAACAAAGAATGGGGTAATGCAAGATGGAGTTACAATTTTCCCTCTTGAGATTATTTTCTGTCTTATGATGCAGTGTTGTTTATTGCTTCACTATTTTAGATAAATATGATGTTTATAATACAGTAAATGTGGCTGCTGGTGGGGAGAGGATGGTAAAGAGTGGAGTGCATCCACATGCCTCACTTCTCTATTAATGACTTTTTCTTCTTTCATTTACTCGTTGTTCAAACTGTCCTCTCGCTGCTGCAGTGCTCCCACAACCCTTTAACCCTCACTGGTCTCTTTCTCCTCCCTCTCTCTCTCTACTGCACACTCTTACGCAGACTTGCACACATACACACACACACAGTGACAATCAGCAGAAGGGGGCCTAAACATCTCAAATTAAAGTCTGGCTGTGATGGATGTTCTCCTATCTGAGAGAGATATTGCACCTGTTTCCCCCTGAATGATAGCCACTTCTCCCCATCATTTATATTGATTTGTCTCCATTTTCACTCACTGCTCGCTCTCGGCAGCTCCCTACACGCACCAACACACAGACACACACACACACACACACAAAGATGCATACATGCACAGGCTGAACTTATAGACAGCTTGAGATTTTCTTTGCTCTAATGGACACTAAGTCGCAACAAATGGAGATTACGACTACTGAACCAAGTTTCAACTGATTTTCACTATAGAGGCTGAAGTCACTGCTGGAGGTTAAACAGAATTTTTAACTTTACTGAGATATATTCCATCTTTTGTGGAGAACTTACTTCCAATTTTTTTCACTGGTTAATTTCTGCTTTTAGACATCTACATTCAATATTTTCTGACTAAACCTAGCAGTGATACTGATGTGTGCAAGAAGCAAGTCACAGCTGTTATGTATGGTCTGCCACCTGAACAATACCTTGTCATTAATGTGGTTGACCAATGATGAAGTAGATAGAGGCTGCTGGCAAATTGAGCATGACAACAGATGGGCTACAGTCTATAATTGCACCTCCGCGGTGGACATACATCAAAGAGGCCAATGAAGGAACAGGCAAGATATTGCTAATGAAGTGCACCCAGCAGGGCTGAATTATTATTTAATTATAAATTAATTAATTTCTGGCTAGCATAGCCATTACAGGTCTGTATTCACAGTTCATAGTGCGGCCAGTGCTTTGAAGCTGTTCTAAAACCTTATGCTGTACATATATAAAAAGAAGTACAAATGGTTTATGTACTATTCTCGGAAGTGATCCCACCATATATGTAGCTATCAGGATTTAAGTGGTGAAAT
Organism: Distichodus sexfasciatus; assembly: GCA_032718565.1. NCBI lineage: Eukaryota > Metazoa > Chordata > Actinopteri > Characiformes > Distichodontidae > Distichodus > Distichodus sexfasciatus. The sequence goes on along the minus strand of JAVGVS010000021.1, from coordinate 2,820,644 downwards.
GGGGAACAGTTTCCTTTGTTATGTTTAAGATTGTTTTTTTTATAAGGGGACATAGGTAATCATTCGAAATTAAAATCACATCCATTCTAAATGAATGCAATATAAAGTTTTGGTATAAAGTTGATTAAACTTGCTGCTCTCTGCCTCTGCTGCAGTCTAAAGCTTTGGCTGAAACTCGCTTCAGTTCCTTTAAGAGGCAACTCCACACGTCTAGGTGCTAAAAGTAAAAGAGTGCATGAAGACCATCAACAGCATTGTCAGGGCTCGACTAAAGTTAATCTTTATGACACTTTTTAAAATACTTTGCTGTATATAATTACAATCTTTCAAGTTGATAGCGTACCGAATAGCAACTGTGTCCTGTCACTCTCTTTCACTTTCACTTACATAATCACAATCTTTCAAGTTCTCCAGGTGGTGGTGACACACTGTTCTGAGGAACAGAAACCCTGTGTTGAAAAAACACTGTTGAGCCTTTGAGCAATGCACTTCATCCCAAGTTACTTCAAGGAGACTGCCAAAGCAATTAAGAAAGTCAATCTGGATAAGAGCATCTGATACATAGCAGCCATCTAAAAAAAAAAACCAAACAAACAAAAAAAACAACAGCAACAAAAATCCCACATCCCTGATTGTGTAATAAGCAGAGTGTTGCTTGGTATCATTTGGATATGAAATGCATGTTACTGTCTTTATATTGCACCTTTATAGGGGCAGTGTTGGTAGTGTAATGTTTAGGGAGTTGGCCCCCTGTTCAGAGGGTCGCCAGTTCACAGCTTCCCACTGCTCTTTCACAGATGGATCAAATGCAGAGGTCACATTTCATTGTGGTGAACTGTGTGCTGTGCTGTGTTCGCAATGACAAATAATCACTCACTTAAATTCACTTAAAATAAAGGTGAAATACAAAGCCTTTAGACCATGGTCTTGTTGGTCAACAGTGTAATTGCTTTGAACCTCTGCTTTCAACCAGTATGAGCCTAAACACTTACCAGTCAAAGTGTAAAGCTACCATATGTGTTACAAAGAAAAAAGACTCATTAACATAAGACACTTTCACCCGTAGTGATGCTATGGTGTAGTTATGGTGTTTTTAAGGACTGCTTTCTGCCAGGCTGTACTGAGTTGAAAGGGATGGGCAGTGGGTTTTATAGGCGAGAGGATTCTCAATATATTCAGGACTCTCTGCTGGGAAGAAGAGCAGGAACCATGACGACCCTCGACAGCAACACTCACACTCACCAGTTCACCCTGAGCCACGCATAAGAAACAATTACACACAGCAACAGCAGGGACTCCATACACAGAACCGGGCACCGCTTTAGAAAACCAGTGTGGGAGTGTGTGTGTGGTTGTGCATGCCTGTGTGCATATGGGTGTCCAAGAAAACTGAGAATGTGTGTGAATAAGTGAGATGGTGCATGTTTGTGTCCAAAAAGCTAGCGTTGTGTGTGTTTGTGTGTATGTATTTATGTGTCCAAGAAGGATGAGAATGTGTAATTTCAATTCAAGTCAATTAATGGTACAGGCGTTAATTATATAGCCGAAATGTTTGAAGAATATTTACCTGGTAGATGTCTTGAATCTACAGGAACATGTTAGCTGATGATGCCCAGATCTAAAACTAAACAGGGTGAAATAACCTTTAGCCGTCATGCAGCACACTGCTGGAACCAACTTTCTTTGAGCATTAGATCTGCGACAAGTGTAGAATACTTTAAATGAGTTCTAAAAACTTTACGGTTGTCTACTGCTTTTTACTAATTATTGTTGTTGAAAACTTTAATACATTTTTTTCACATTAAGTGACCTGCATGTAAGTATGTGGTGTCTGTTGTCTGTTGTCTGTTGCCTGTGTGTGTGCCTGTGTGTGTGCATTTATGTGACTGTGTGCTTGTGTGTCCAATAAGTCTAAAATTGCGTGTGATGTCATATGTGTGTGTGTCCTCTGCCAACAAACTGACCCTGCATCAATCTCAGCCTGACCCCTATTGTCAGACTTGATGACACAGACTCCATGCTGTTTGGGACCACTTTGTGCGTGTGTGTGTGTGTGTTTGTGTGTGTGGGTCCAAATACACCTTCTACCTAAAGTATATCCGGCCAGCAGATAAATTCCCCTACATAACCTCTAGTGAGGAGTGAATGTCCTTCCAGACAGACAGCTATCATTACAGTGAGACCTCCTCCTCGTGCAGCGTTCATCAGCCTAGTGGCAGCGGAGCGGCGATGGCGTTAATGTTAGCCTTAGTGGCTCTAGCGTTGGTGGTATCACTAGCGTTGGCAGCGGTAAGGAGTCCCCTGGGGAATACAGCAGAAGCCCTGCAGGAGCGATGGCCTCCTCCGAGCCTCTCTCACCTTAAACACAACACAGGCAACCCTGCTGGCACCCGGAACAGATTTCCTGTCAGCCAGGTGAATGACTATTAGTTTACAGACACTGTGGGAGAGGAGAGGAGGGAGGGAGGGAAGGAGGATGGAGGGAGAGAGGGAAAGGACAGCAGCGCAATGAGTCTAATGGCTTCCAGAGATGGGCTCCAAGCCTGAGCTTTTCATTTCCGCTCTCTCTCTGTCCCATTCTCTCCATCTCTCTTTTTCTCACCCACACACATATACACAGTGCAAATCTGTCCCCCTAAATTCTCCTCTCTCCCATTCCCTCTACCTCTCTTTCCTTCCTTACATCTTCCTGTTCCATCACATTCCATTTCTCTTTCCTTTACCACAGCTGTCCTCTTTCTCTCCAACCCTTACTGCTCTTAACTCTCTCACACATTCCATACAAATTTGTCCCCAAATTCATCTCTTCCATTTCCTTCCATCTGTCTTTCCTTCCTCTTTACGCCTTCCCATTCCGTCTCTCTCCCTCTCTCTCATTCCCTTCGATCACATTCCATTTCTCTCTTTCATTTCCTACATCATTTCCTCATTCTCTCCAAACTTCACTCCCAATTCTTACCTCTGTCTCTCCCTCTCTTTCTTTTCTTTCTTACATCTACTCATTCCATCTCTCACATCTCTCTTCTCATCTTTCTCTAAAACCCTCACTCCTATTCCTTCCATCTCTCTTTAATTCCCTACTTCTCTCCCCCTTTCAATCCCCCCCCTCCTTCTTTTTACCAATCCCCATTAACCCCATTCCCTCTTTCCCTTTCTCCCATCTCTCTTTAACATTCCTTCACTTTTTCTGTCTTTTTTTCTCTACTTCACTCTCCCCAATATTCCCTCCATATCTCTCTCTGTCTCTCTCTCTCTCTCTCTCTTTTTCTCTCTCATTTTCAATTCGTCTTTGCATCTGTGACTACAGCTGACTCTCTGTCTCAACCACATGCACACGGTTTTCTTTCCATCAGCAAAAGACGAACAATCACAGCAGCAGTGAAGGTGCACTTAGAAGAGAATGACTAGTTGAACAAAGAGGGACTAAAGCATAGTTTAATACAGTGAAGAAGAGGGAGGATGGAGAGCACAAGAGTGCTGGCACCAAAGCGCTTCAATAGGAGCGAGTACAAGAACGCTAGAGATGCTCCAATGGCGGGATGTGGAGAGACGGAGGAGTAGATGATGAGGGGCAGGGAACAAGATGAGAGGAGCCAGTGAACGCAGTATGACGTGGCGCTGGAGAGACATGGGCAGAAATCAGACCAAATGAGGTGGTCTAGCCTCTGCCATGGGCAACAAAAGCAAAAAATCAATGAAGACACTTCAAAGTGTCAGTGTGGCCTCTTTAATGTTACAGGCACAGAGAGGCATCAGCATCACTCATGCATTCACTCCCAAAACCTTACGAAAGGACAGCAAACAGCACCTGCTTCATATCCACTTAAGGTCAGCCATATGAAAGTACTCAAAAAATTCTTTTTTTTCATTCTTTTCATTTATATAATATGACCATATATTACCAAATTGAAGGCGTGTCCTGTTATAAAAAAAATCTTTGGAGAATATAACTTTCCAGTCATACCATTGGACCCGTCCGTCCAATTTCCCAAACACATCCCTGCAATTAATATTTTAGCCACAGCTGAATGTCACAGGAAATTTAAAGTCATATCCATCCATGCAATAAACGATCTTCATTTCATTAAGTGGGCTACCAAAAGAGTTTCCAGAAATTAAGTCATTTCCCAGCCCAGTGAGTCATGCTTTTCAATAGCAGGACCATATTCCCGCATATGGGCCTATCATGCTCTTTCTATGGAATTAAAAACAAAGCATTACATTATCTATTACAGGCATTCACACACAAACAAACACACACACAAATGTATGGGGCATGCACGTTTTAGTCAAAGTAAACTTTGTCATCTCTGCTACATGCTGTACAAGCATACAGATAGACGAGATGTGACTCCACCTTTACCAGTGCAAAGAACAAAGAACACGGAAAAAAGAACAAGTAAGGCACATAGAAACTTTAAAGTAGAAGTAGAAAAAGACAATTAGGATGCGGTATTCAGCCTACAATTATGGTCTTGAAATTGTCTTTTACACTTGATGTGTGTAAGATCTGTAACAGCTTCAGTATAAAAAAAAAATTATATACAGACAGTCTATGAAATAAAATAGTATCTCTTAAAGAGTAAAGTTGGATCCAGTATGTGCCGATATTATAGCAGCAGCAGTGGAGAACTAGAGTCTGTGCAATACTTATAATAATTTGTGCACATACAGTTAGTTAGAAAATGTGACTAGTGAGTGATTATTATTTGAGTGATTTTTTTTTTGTCATTGTAAACACACCACAGCACAGCACACAGTGCACCACAACGAAATATGACCTCTGCATTTAACTAATCCGTGAAGGAGAAGCGGGCAGCTAACAAGCGCCCGGGGAGCAGTGCTTGGGGACGGTACTTTGCTACCACTGAGTACCTCAGTGGTAACTTCACCGGCCCTGGATTCAAACCTGTGACCTTCTGATCACGAGGCGAACACCCTACTGTTAGCGCCGCCAGCTGCCCTATGATATGTACATGCATGGAATAAAAGGGGTTGCATTTTAAAGTAGAAGGGAAGTCCTGAAGCTGAAAATGAAAGTAAGTGATTATTTGTGAACACAGCACAGCACAGCACACAAACACAAAGAAATGTGATCTCTGCATTTTACCCATCTGTAAAGGAGCAGTGGGCAGCTGACAGGCGTACGGGGAGCAGTGGTTGGGGATGGCACCTTGCTCATGAGTACCTCAGTTGTACCTTTACCGGTCCGGGATTTAAACCAACATGATGACCTAATGATCACGGGGTGAAGTCCCTAACTTTTATGTTACCAGCTAAATCCGGACATGAAGTGTGTATATCTTATCTGGATTACCAATTAGATAAGTATATTTAGTGTCTACTTAGGGTCTCAGTTATATGAGAGTACATTTTTTATTACTCTCTGTGAACTTTTGATCTTGTTCTAGTAGCGATATGGGTGAGATTATTCGCTTACAATGCATGATGTCCTGACTGATGTACGGTGATAGCTTTTACCCACACAAAGAAAAAGAGCGTGAGAGAGGAAGAGAGAAAACTAGAGGGGGTGAAAATGAGAGGAAGAAGAGAAAGAAAGTGAAAGAAAAAGATAGAAGGGTGGGGAGTGACAAACAGACAAAGAAGTGGGGAAGAGAGAAGGATTGAGAGGAAGAGAGAGAGAGAGCGAGAGAAAGGTGGAAGGAGAATGAGAACGGGAAGGATAGAGGGATTGAGAGAGAGATAGAGTATGACTGAGAGACAGGGATAGAGAGAAAGGGAAAGAGAAGAGAAGGGAAGAAGAGAGGGGCAGAGAGATAGAGAAAAGGATAGAGGAAGAACGTGGAGGAGAGCAAGAGAGGAAAAGAGAGTGGCCCTCATTTATCAAATGTGCGTGCGACAGAAAAATGGGTGTACGATCATTTTAACGCCAATTCCGCGATTTATCAATTTTGCCGTGAGCGTAGGATACGCTAAAATCCACAGCAGCTCTCAGATCATGTACGCACTTTCCTGTCAGTGTGGAATCACGCTGCAACAGAGGAAATCAAGCTGTATCAAAGAATTAATTACATCACAATTGGCCTTAAATTATGTTAAGCATTAATGGTTCAGGTGATGTTTATTGTGGGTTATATATGATTAATGAACTGTCTTTATCCACTTATCTAATTGTAAGATTACAGACTACAGTAATTATAAATGTTCCATGTGCAAAGTTACGTTATTGCAGACATGCCTATGGCTACCATTATATTTTCATATTTAGTTAATTTTATGTTAATATTTACTCAGCAAAATGTTACAATCAGTGAATTTTATAACGTTGCTGGATTTCCTGGTGAGATTGGCGTGATAGATTGTCCGCATGCGCATCTGAAGCCGTCATCAATGGATGATTATGCGTACATTAATCACAAAAACAGAGATAGGAGCTCATTCAGCAGTTCTAAAATGTGAGTGCTAATCACTTGTGTTTGGCATACAAGACAGGGCGTTTATAGACACTTTATTCTTGTTTATTTTTTTTTGATAAATGAGGGCCAGAGAGAGGTGGGGTAGTGTTCCCTTCTTTCTCTTCTCATGCACTATCCTCATGCCTCTACAGATAAAAGTTAAAAAGTAAGCGTTTAAACACTAAGTACTGTTAGAATGAGAAAACACTGTCCTTGTACATTTAGAGAAGCTCACTGCAGGAATTAACATAACTGTTTGCTAACATAATTCCTCAGTGGTTGATGTTTTCTGTATGGCAGCTCCATGTCAGTATATGAGCGTTACTCAGTGTCCTCAGCATTTCAGGGTTGCCCTAAAGGAATGCTGTGGGTGTCTCTCTGTGGGTGGAGTAAGCAGTGCAGTGACGTTCTGGACAGGATCCACCCTGCGTTATGCTGGCCATGCGTCCAGAATGCTACACTGTTTGCCTGGAGCACGATGCAGGGGGCAAACAGCCTCAATGTTTGAGTATCAAACACAAAGATCTTTCTGCTTCATTCTCTTCTGCTCCTCCTCCCCTGCCCTTTCTCTGATTCTTTCCCAGCGAGGTCACAGTCATTGTCCAATCTCACAGATTCATTTCAGAGAGTAAACAGGAGTGGCGTTTGTCCAGTCCCTCTACGGACACTCATTGCCTTCAGTGTTACACGAAAAGAACAAGAGGGCGGATCCGCATACATGTTTCACCAAATCTCAAAGAATCCAGATTGGCATGAAATCTATTTATTCAAACTATTTTTCCTCTGTATATTCTAGACACAGTGGGATTTTACAAGAGGATTGACCCATTCTCATTGTAGCACAGCATTAGTGCCTGGCAGCAATGGGAATTCCACCTGCAGCGTGCAATCTGTGGTCCACTTTTCAGAATTCAAAGCAGTAAAACATTCAGTGAACAACTTTGATTAATTAAAAATCTGCTCAAAAAATACAGGCCGTCGCTTTGAGACCCCCCAGTCCACATCAGATTTGCGAAACACTACAGGGAGCTCAAAACCTCTTTCCAATAACAACCGTAATAAGAGTTGTATGTTAATAACACATGCAGCCGTTGAATGCAAAACTTTTGTCCACACCCACAGGACCCCCTGAAAGGAGGACACAAGGACGAGAGTTTCTCCTCTGCCCTTATCTTGCCTTAAGGCTCTCATAAAAAAGGGAAGGAAAGTGAGTCAGTGAGAAGATAGTAGGATCATCATCTGTTTCTCTCTCAATTATTCAGAAGGCTGACGATTTACCATAAAATGACCCATCTTCTCTCAGCTCTCCCTTAAATCACACTGACGGCGAAGGACGTGTTCTCTCTCACATTGCGCTTTGACTAAACAGCTTACCATAGGAAGGAGGCGACGGCACTCTGCCACTGCCGCCTTGTATAAACCGTGAACCCGGCGAAGAGATAAAGCATTGCATTCCCACCATAAAAATGGAATAAGAAATCATTCTGACACAGCACCGCGTCTTGAGGCCGAGGAGAGCGGCGAAAGAGAATAGGGAGTTTCTGAAGGTCACTGCGTGCCAGCCACCTTCCTCGGCCACAGTTCCAAAGGGGCCATGATGAATTTGAAAGCGACGAAATAAACAGAGGTTAATGCGTTCGGTTCTGCCCGAGGGAAAAAGAGTTGGGGGGTGGGGATAGAGTTGCGGGGAGGGAGTAATACGGGATAGGAGAACGAGGGAGGAACGTAAGAAATCAAGCAGACAAGATCGTAAGGAGTAAAAACAATAGGCACAGAGCTGACGCGTATTTCCTTCCTCCGTATTTATCTTAAGGCCATCCCAAGAAAAATGCTTGTTCAAAACTCGCGGAGCCAATACATCACTTCGCTTTGCTGATTCATACGGCAGAGTATTTGAAGAGGCAGCGAGGTGGACCGGCTCGGTGGGAAACTTATTTTCTGCTCCGCTTTGCTACATGCGGGTGTTTAATGTGGCCAGCAGCTGCTCCGGAGCTGATACGCTGTGGATGGAGGGAAGGCGAAGTCATTACTCTCCTCGTTTGCATGCGGACTCTCCTACTCTCCAGTGCACGTCGTGCAGTGAAGAGGGTGAAAACAAGCTAGCAAAACCAACTCTGCATTCCAGACTAACACTGAGTTGCTTATTTGGCAGATGGGGGGACCTTGTGGCATAGCACCCTATTGGAAAATTTTCTCCCCTCTACACACACACACACCACCTGCCACACTCCTGCCCGTCTTTCTCATAACACCTGACCACCTGCAGAGCCTCGCCAGCCCTCTTCGAGAGTGGACCAGCTTTAAAAGTCTACAAATGTCAATCTACATCGACCTAAGTAACAAATTGCATCACAGCCTTGACGTGTCAACGTGTGACATGTCAAAATGCCACATGCAGATTAAATAAATGTAATTTGGAGTAATAAAGGCATTAAAGTTGCAATATTATTTGTAACTTGAGAGCTGCGCATTGCAATTTATTTCCTCATGCCTAGGTTTAGTCACAGTCTCTAATATATCTTATAATGAATCTTAAAACACCATATTATGCAACTTAAAGGGCCCCTCACTATCCCTAGGGTCAAATAAAATTAACAAAATAAGAGGCAGCTAAGAGGCAGTAGATTTATAAGTGCAATAAAAGTGGGATTTGGAGTGTGTTTCAAAGTCACTACACAGTAGATAGACATCACATGGAATTCATTTTGGCAATCAATAATACATAATGGAGCCAATTAATGCATAAATCAACTAGTTTACCAGCACTAGAAGGCAGAAACAGTTACCAAGGAACGTGTCACGCAAAAACAAAATATGCCAAGTAAATAAACAGAAAAGGAATCAGAAGACGAGGTCGAAGAGGCTTTGGATATCAAATGACATCCATTAAAAGTTTAGTAGCTAAAATATAATTACTCCCATGTTTAGCCTTGTACTTTCAAAGAGCATGTTTAAAGATCACCAAAGCTCACTCTGGAATATGCATTTTGAGAGAGAGAGAGAGAGAGAGAGAGATCCATTTTGGCAGGATTTACAACAGATGTTGCCTGCATCTTCAATTTGCCCCAGACAGGGTCAGCAAAAGCTTGTCCTACTTTCTTGCACAAAATTAATGAAAAAAAAAAAAAAAAAGATTTAGGGTAAATATTGGTACTTGGTGTGTTACACAGAGAGCCTGCATACATGTATGCAGATATTTTTATAAACTCATATTTTTGTATGTTTATTTTTTTAATTGTGTTTAAATGACATTCAATAAAAAAAGACGTTTACACGTGTGCGGATATTTTTCTAAACACGTTTTTTATATGTTTGGGCCTTTCGTTTACGCATATCCACAGATTCCAGCGTTTTGAAAAAATATGCATTTGAGGTGGCAAGAGCTCTGTAAGCGAAAGGCCCATACATATATAAAAAAATGTGTTTATAAAAATATTTGCATACGTGTAAACAGGCCCTAAAGGTTTGAAATCCACTGCATATCAAGGAAAATCATTAAGCAATGTATTTCCATTGGATCAAAAGACACTTTTGAATATTCTTTATTATTATTATTGAGTGGTTATCTAGTAGTATAATACAGACCAAGAAGTCATTGCGTTAAATCTAGCTCAAATCTTACAATCCAGGACCGGAGTTGCCTATCCCTGCCCTAAACAATAACCTTAATCATAAGTTGTCCCAATCAACCTATCACTGTAATCAGAAAAAGGATAAGAGCGTCCAATGAATGGCATGGCATTTGAAGCCAGCGTTCTTGAGTGAGACATGAGTTACAAAGTACAGAACAAATTTAAGGCGTGTCCTGTTCTGCTGCTTCAACTTTTTCCCCCCTCTAGGTAATGATGCCTATAATTTCATCTTGTGCAAATACACCCCACGCAGGTCGATTTCCCTTTCTCCTTGGGCAGAATCGGTGCTGCTGGTGTTTTAAGAAGTAGAACTCTGTTCACTGTCGCCACAGTGATTTCGCTGAAGAAGCACAATGTGGTGTCACATTGCAGTGGAGGGAGAGAGAGCGGAGAGAGGAGGGGGGCCCAGGGGAATGAAGACTGCAAGTCAGAGCTAACAAATCTCTCTAATATCTCATGTGGGACAGATGGACAGTGGCTTTCCTTATCACTAACATATTACTGTTCGCCTCGCACAGACATGGGGCATATGTGGGCGTCTGTATGTCATTTTATGGCCATTTGGATATAGGAATGTGGCGGTGCCTGTCAATGTACATGTCATTACAGTCATGGAGGTTGTTTTGCTGGCATTTCTGAATCATATTCTAGGTGTATATCTTTTAGTGACGACTAGAGTCCAGTAGCTTGTGGCCTTTAAAATCCAGTCTTGCACAGGCTGCTCAGGGAAGTAAAGAATTCAATAAATAATAACAAGGGACCTACCAGCTTCAGGAAAAAAAAAATAATAAAAAAGCATAAAATGAAATGGGTGGCTAGTTATAGAGTGAAAAAATGAAAAAGGGCAATTTAAAATATTTCAGTTATTTAGGATCTGAGAAACTTAATAGCTAATTTCACTTGGGAAATCATTGTTGAGAGGTTGCTTTTTTAAAATCAATAAATTGTATTAATCTTCAACAACAACTGCAATAACTTTAATGAATTTTACATGACATTACAATTTGTTCACTGATTATTCTCTTGGAGTATTATAAGGGTTACTGATCAGTATCCAGAGCTGCCCTCCAAATAGGTTACAGCAGCTCTATAAAATGAATCTGTGATAAAGGCTAATAATTGTAGAACAGGGGAGAAGAATGCTGAAGAGCCTCTGTAATCTACACACATATTACAAAGTGTAATGCTTTAGTGTAAAAGCACTGAAATTATGTGTGCACATTGAGACAAGCATCTTGATATCTTTGAGAAGTACTTCCAATGACTCCCATATTATGTGATATAAAAATCCATAACTCACGCTAACTCTACCAAAAGCAAATCTTCTGATTCTTATAGTAGGTTTACTTAAAAATGTGCTTACCCTTTTCTAAAAAGTATTTCTTTCCATTAAGGGTACACAAAAATCAGACTTATAGTCCTTATAACTACTTAAAGACTTGCCCACACATACCCTTGCAGTCTGAAAGTCATGCACATAATGTTTTATGCAGGATAATTTTACAAAGTATTTCTCCTTTTTTCTTTTAATTTATACTGAAATTGTGTGAATCCACCTTTGTGTGGTTTAGTCTCATCCTTCTAGGGTTTCCTTTCTTGCTGAGCTATACCTGGAACTGAAGAGGTTTTAATAGAGCAGAGACATCAGAATAGAACTCCTCAAAACGCTTCTTACAGCGATTGTGAGCATTCACACTGAGCTGCTCAATATTTCAATAGGATTCCCTGAAGTGAGGGATGCAGCCAAAGGAAGAGGGAGATATTAACCTCCTCTGAGAAACATGGAAAGGCTTGTGGAAAAAAGCAGATCTACAGAGGTCAAAATCAGTGATGGGCAAAATGGACCGACAGGTGCCAGAAAGATAAAGCAGTTGAGACAGACAGTATATCAGGTGTGAAAATGGTTTGCTGTAATATCAACTACAGCCATCTTTAGTTTCAGTCACCTTCATTCAAAAGATGTCAACTGCAGAGACGCTGCATGAATTACAAAAGTGTGCATAGGTTTTGAAAAGGTTGTTGCCTTAACCATTTTCCATTTTACATTTTTTGCATGACTTTGGTTTCCTCTGCACAGCTCTGGTATTTAAACACATTGTGAGTTCATTCATTCATTCATCCATTCATGGTTAATCCCAGCCAGAGTCGCGGAGGACCAGAGCCTATCCTGGGAACTACTGGGGACCAACGCTGGGCAGATGCCAACACACCGCAGGGGACACACTCACACAATCACACCTTACAGGGCCAATGTAGAGTTGCCAATTAACCTTTATTGCATGCTTTTGGACTGTGGGAGGAAACCAGAGCCCAAGGCTGAAACCCATGTGAAGACGGGGAGAGCATGCAAACTCGGGCCCTACGGCTGACCCAGGGATCGAATCCAGGACCTTCTCGCTGTGAGGTGGCAGTGCTAACCACTGCGCCACCGTGCTGCCCACTTTGTGAGGTAAACACATTAAATGTGTGAGCCAGTCTTTTCCACATTCCTTCCAAGGAAAGCAAGTGGCAGCGACCCTGAGTAAATGCACAGCTTTAGAATGAGCTGACGAGTTAAATCATTGTGAAAATGTTTAAGGTGCCGGGACTCCGATTGGGAGCCACTCATAATCTCATAATCCTGTCTACACCTTTTAATAAAATTTTATGTATAATCCAAGAAAGGAATGCATCAGCACAATTCATATTTTGCTGTACATTTAATTTAATATGCCCATCACATCTAACTTCATTTCCAAATTATACTGTAGTATTTCTTTGTAATACGAGTTGTTTGCTTTACATTTGCCAAGTATTTGACAGGGTCAGGAAAAGTGATGCTATCATTTGCACATCTCATAAGGCTAATTCACTGACAGAGGCATTTTCATGATTATTAAGGGATTTGCATGCTTCTCTCAGCTCTCTCGGTGTGATGTGTTTGATTAAGGTAGTTATGTCATTCCGGAGCCTGAAATAGCTTGGCTTTAATACCTGGCAGTGGGATTACACTACTATGGCCTGAGGCTAATGTGCCACTTGATTACAGTGCTGAGAGCGCTAATAAAACAAAGCTGACCTGGAGTGTCTTCCCCGTTATTCATCCAACTCAAAGTGCATTAATCAGTAGCATATAAGGAGTGAGAAGAAGAATGATCTCGTTATACCTTTTGGGTATTACCTTGAGTTTGAAGAGACTATAGTAGTGCCTATAATATTGTCTGGTCATTAAGAAAATGCCATGCAAGCTACAACAGAGTGGGCAGTTGGTAGTGTAATGGTTAGGGAGTTGGCCCTTTGATTGGAAGGTCACCGGTTCATGTCCCAGACTGGTAAAGTTACCACTGAGGTACTCCTGAGCAAGGTACCATCCCCAAGCACTGCTCCCTGGGAGCTGATAAAAAAGCAGCCCACTGCTTCTTTATGGATGGGTCAAATGCAGAGGTCACATGTTGTTGTAGTGCACCGTGTGCTGTGTTCACAATGACAAATAATCACACAACATTCACTGCTAGTATTTACCTTCATTGTGAACATTCTGTGTATTAGAGCTGACAAGCATCCACAACTAGTGATGCATCCCGAAACCCATACTAAGGTAAAGACGCTGTAAATAATAGATCTCCCATTACAATACTACTTTAAGAAAAGTACCAAAGCATCTGATAATAAAAGTACTTTCAAAAAACCTGAATCAAAGCCATAATATTAAGTGCTTCAATTTGTTTTTCTCCTAATATAATCAGTTCCCAAAGTATGGTGACCAGAAAGTGAAATCACTAATACAGGCATGGAGTAACCAGAACATGAATGCATGAATTCAAGGACCAGGACTTAAAAATCATAGCATGCAGATGGCAATGTCACCACTTCAGTGTCAGCTTCCAAAAGAAAAAAAATCTGTCAGATGATAAAATTAGGGTGGAAAAATAACATGCAACAATTGTTTACAATAGAAATGCACTGGAGAAACATTCATTAGTTTACTATAATTGTGGCTAAGTATATATAGAAACTTGTCAACTAAGTATATATAGAAACTTGTCAACTAAGTATATATAGAAACTTGTCAAAATTATAATACTCAGTCCTGGTACAAAATGCTCCAAATAGTACTTAAAGGAGCTATATGTAAGATTGTGACTAAAACTGGTACTGCAGTCAAACTCAAAACACCGTAGCATGTTGTTTCCCCTCCCACCCCTCCCCAGACTCGATGTTGCCAGATAGGTTGGCGAATCATCATATTTGGCCAGTCTAGTGTCTAATGTTACATTTTGTATTGCCATAATTAGCATTTTAATGTTTGCACTGTAACCACACTGTTTCAGCGTAACACAATGCCGATGTTAGCCATCACAAGTCACCGTTGTTGTTTCTCAAGCAATTCAGTCGTTTAGATGACCCGTGTACACATAGGCTACAGTCTATGATCGAACATGAACAACGTTATTTAACTGTTGAAAATATTTTAAATATTCACACTTAATGCATAATCAGGCAGTATTTCAAATTATCATGATTCCTTAATCTCTGATGACATATAAGGTTCGTTGCATGATTACTTGCCATACATTTCTTACATATAACTCCTGTAACAGCACCTTAACAAAGTACAAACTAAATAGTTGAGAAAACGGAGCTAAACATTAAAACCATAAAAGACAGGTACTCTTAGGTAGTTGTTTCAGAGAAAACTGAATGAAACTATTTCAATCCATTAGAAATCAAATAAAATGCTTAGCACAATGTTTACAATGAATTGTCATTAAAATTGACTTAACTTCTAAGTTAAGTGATCATGGATGAAAGGAGAAGGTGACAAACAGATAACCTACAGATTTGGCCTACAGATAACACAGCTGTTCGTGCCATGCAGTTTTGACTCAGTCTTTCAGCAAACAACACATCTGCTGTTCCCGTTATAGCTAAAGGGAAAACAAACAGACAAACAACTAAGGGCCAAGGTTATTCTAATCTAATGCTGAAAAACGTGGTGGTGTTCACTCCATTACTGGTAAATTCATATGAAGTGGTTTTAAACGCAGAGCAAGCGCCACTGTTGAAACTGCATCACGACTAAAGTGAAAGCCTTAAGGGCCATTCTGAACCCATTGCAGTCATCAAACGAATAGTAAGACAAGCCGTGGAAGTCCAGGCCGCCCTTCTTATAAGGAACCTTGATTTGATTTCCACCAAGCATCGAGGGGCATTAGGGGCGGCTGCGCTCGCTCCTGGGAAATGGCTATAATAGATGCGATGTAAGGAGTACTTCCTGTTTAATTGAAAACACATCTCCCAGCAAAGGCCTAATGCTCCCTGTCACCTCTGCGCCAGCACTCATTTCCAGCAGTCAGGAGTTCCTGACGGTGCACAGAGCCCCCCACCCCGAAGCTAAATAAAGGGGGCCATAAATATTCAGAATGAGAGACGCAAAGCAAGCCCCAAAAGCCTCACACCCTGAGACCTTCGCCCATAAATAGTGCAATAACACACACATAACGACTTGGCATCTCAGATAATAGGTTCACTGACTGGAAAACTAATTAAAGTAGGTATGAAGTATGAAAAAGCGCAGAGTACTGTAGTTAGCAAAATGTGCTAACTACTCTCAGAGAACCTGTCATCTCTCAGAGAGCTTCAACTAATTTGATTACAGACGTGTTTAATGGCATTATTAACTGTTGTTTTTCTGTTGGTTAATTAGCCAGAAATAATCTAACAGTTTGAGCAGATGCATCACTTACTGCCCATAGGAATTCTATTATTATATAATGAATGGTTTGAGATGTCATCACCGTGTTTTGATGGCTCAGATTTTTAGCTATTAGCATGTGGCTAATTGTGAATCTCTCCTCGTCTTTCTTTCTGAATCTCAGCGTGCCTAACAACCCATAAAGACACATTTGTGGTTTCATGGAACCTTCTAGTTGCAAATTAAAAATCACATTAGAAGATGGAATTGAGGGATACTATCTAAGTAAGTGAAAGACTAAATGAAAACAATAAATGAGAGGAACTGCAGAAAATCTTTCATTTGTTCTTTATGAATGTAGTTCACCCTTAATGTTCCAAACATCATTATATTATGTTTTTCTATATTGTATGATATTTAGCAGAATATTACAATATCTAATAATTTTCTGTTGTTATCCCCAGTGCAACTGCATTATTTTTATCTGCAGCTTAAACCAACATTTACGCCAAAAGTTATTTAGTCAGCCAGAGAAATCCATGTCTTCTTGTTCTTTTTCGTGCAGACTGCTTTCTGAATTCATAACCTATGTAAAAACTACAATAAGTGACTGGAACACCATCAATTATAGATTCATTTGTAAATCATTAGGCAAAGAGGCAGAAAGGCCCAAAGAGTACGAAAATGATTGGACTGGGGCTTTACAAATAAACAAATACATGCATATTACTTGAGGCTAATTTATTAGATTAATTTGGGTAACTTGTTCTGCCTTTAGAGCAAATAATTTTGCAGCGTGAATATGATATTGAGCAAGAAAGAGAGAGAGAGATGCTAGCAAAGCTTGTATATCCAAACAGAAGTTGCCTGGCACAGAGTTGGAGAGAAGAAAGAAAACAGCTGATTAACATGAATCTCCCAAATCTGAAGCAAGAACAAGGTCAACTGGTCCATTTTAGGCCCACTGAGTTGGTGAAATCATCATTTACCGCAGTCAGAAGTTAACCTCAAGAACAGGGTTATTCCAAAAAAAGAAACTTTCTGATCAGAGAAGGAATTTCACTGGATGGAAAAATCACATCCCTTCCAGTCAAAGCAGCATAGTATCAAGTATTTTACAAACCGACACTGAAGTGTTGTATGAAGACATGAAAAACGAGCAGGAAGCATTTTTATCTCTGTGTGCCTTCTTGTCAACCACTTATAAATAAACATATTACTCCAAAGCATGTTTAGACAAAGTGTCACTTTTTTTGATACAGACAAAGGCAGTAGATAAAGAAATAGTGAACAAAAAATAGACTCAGGGAGGCTCATTCAGCTTCTTAATTATCACACAATCAAAGAACCAAAGGACCTTCGTGCAAATACATAAATTAAATTAAAATAGATAATGCAACGCCTAAGTAGTCTTATTGTTCTATCAAGGTTTCTGTGGCTATATTTTCAATGTAAATGGCAGTGTTAGCTTTCCAACAACACTCTAGTCAGTTATATCTGCGACTGTGTTTCCAAACGTTTATTTGTTATTTCAGCATTGACTGCATGTAATTTTTCTGGAATGCTCAGTTTTGCTCTGAATAATTATTTATTTAGGGCGGCAGGGTGGTGCAGTGGTTAGCGCTGCTGTCTCACAGCAGGAAGGTCCTGGGTTCAATCCTCAGGTCGTCCGTAGGGCCTTTCTGTATGGAGTTTGCATGTTCTCCCCGTGTTTGCGGGGGTTTCCACCGGGTGCTCTGGTTTCCTTCCACAGTCCAAAAGCATGCACTGTAGGTTAATAGGCGACTCTACATTGGCCTGTAAGGTGTGAGTGAGAGTGTGTTTGTGTGAGTGTGTGTGCCAAGCTGTTTATTGGCACCTACATAGGGTTTGTCCCCGACTTGCGCCCATAAGTTCCCAGGATAGGCTCCAGTCTGCCCCGCGACCTCAGTTGGGATTAAGTGGTTTGAATAATGAATGAATGAATATTGAAATTGGGCAGTTTTTTTTTATTTTTCCACTTGCCCTGCATCATGTGCGCAGTGAAAAGGGGGTATTTTATACTAGGGAAAGTGCCTTCAGGTAATAAAACATTACAACAGTAAACCTTTTGCAATCCACACATTTTGATATTCATTTCAATTCAAGTTCACAGCCCCAAAATACACTCAGATGAATAAAAATTCGTAAAGATTCAACAACAGGCCTGTATGTCCTTTAAAGGCAAGTGACCACTTGACATTGCTGTCCCAATGCATCAAAGTTAATATAAAAAATTGCTATACCTTCCCAGCTATTAGGTTCCCACATCAAATCCCCCACAGCTGGTCAAAACTGGAAAATAGCAGCAACCCCTGAAGAAAGTTAGACACAATCGATATTGGCGTAGTCGGCAGGATAAAATACTGCATCTATTTGACCAGTCCCCTGCCTGTCATGCAGTACAGGTGACAAATCTCGAGTGACATATCACCACATCCAGACACAGAGAGTATCCTTATCATGAGCTGACACCTCCGGCCACTATGTTTTGTTACTCTGTCGGGGTTCATCCTTGAAGAAAATGATTTATTAATGGCACACTTCGCCGGAGGTCATCCTGGCTGTTGGTTCAGGTCCAAAGGAAGCGGCAGCGGGCCTGCATTTGGCAGTTCTTTGCAGCCCGGCTATTTCATTTTATCCCATTCAACACACCACATGCTTTTTCCAAAGCTCTCAGTGCTCAAGTGCAAATGCAATGAAGTAAAATAGTTTAAAGGGCTTTAATTATTTTTCCAGCTCCACATCAGATACGCTTTTATTGAAAATGAAAAACATAAATAAAAAACTAGCTATGTGTAGGGTTTGTCTGTGCAAAAAATATCTGTGGTGCAGTTTGTTCTGCAATCTATTGCTGAATTAAAATGTGTTCTGCCTCTCTTAACCAGTACTGCATGGCTATTACTCGCTGGAAGCCTTAGAGCTCATTATGGTCTGTAAATAATGAAAAAAGTACAATATATCTCTTGGTAATTCATTATCCATAGCAGAGCCATATTTTCTTTGTGGTGAAATTAAATCTTGGTTCTGCTTAATGTAGTAATGCATGTAGTTGGTGGGCCAGAGTATGTGTGTATATGAGAGTGTGTGTTTTGAGAAACCAGTGCTGTTATGCTCATGTCAAGGTTAGGGGACATCATTTAATTGATTACACATTTGGTCTTCCATGCTTGTTTACAATGAAATTATGAACTATAGCTGATTATCCATTTCTGAAGAATGAGTCCAACTGGAATAATAACTCTCTCTCTGATAATACACTCCTTCATTCAATTGAGCTCCATCTCTGCTATTAACACCCCGCTCTGATAAATATGTACTGTGTAGAGGCCTTTTCCCCTCCAGTCCTCATCCTCTTGACACGCTATGTTTACAGTTATCCATTTGCAGTTAATGCCAAGCCATAACTCATTTGTAGTAAAACGGTGAATCCATTTTGGCTTTTTAATAATTTATCCAGCTTTTCTCCAAGTTAAAAATTCCTCATTACTTATTCAGAAAGCTTATTGCACCAAGCCTTGTATACTGCATTTCATAATTGTTTGTAATCACATACAATGACAAGTAAATAATGACAAAAGGCAAAGAAACATCTGCACTTTACTAACAATGTATTATTAACATTTCAGTATGTTCTTAAGAAAACCCTACCAGTAAACTTTTCCATAAAGCTGGGTAGCAAACCTGTCCAACAGAAAAAAGGACAATGGACAATTCCAATTTTAAATATTAAAAGAAATAATGCATTTTTAGTTGTGACAGCTATGCATTCAAACAAGAACTCAAACAAACATTCAAACAAACAGAACTGTTTCAGAACAATTCTGTGCTAAGTCCACTGGGTACATTGCAAGTATGAACTGTGAGTCTTAACCTTGGCCTGTGATTTACACTACCAGTCAAAAATTTGGACACACCTTCCCATTCAATGTTTTATTATTTATTATCATGACTATTTGCATTGTAGATTCTCACTGAAGGCACTATGAATGAACAAATATGGATATATGTAGTAAACAAAAAGTGTGAAATAACCCAGAACGTTTTATATCTTAGATTCTTGAAAATAGCCACCCTTTGCTTTGATCACTGCTTTGCACACTCTTGCGCATTCTCTCGATGAGCTTCATGAGGTAGTCACCTGAAATAGTTTTCCAACAGTCTTGAAGGAGTTCCCAGAGATGCTAAGCACTTGTTGGCTCTTTTGCCTTCACTCTGCGGTCCATCTCATGCCAAACCATCTCGATTGGGTTTGGTCAGGTGACTGTGGAGGTCAGGCCATCTGGCGCAGCACTCCATCACTCTCCTTCTTGGTCAAATAGCCCCTACACAGTTCATTCATAGTTTTAATGCCTTTAGTGAGAATCTACAATGTAAATAGTAATGAAAATAAAGAAATAAAACATTGAATGGAAAGGTGTGTCCAAACTTTTGACTGGTAGTGTACAATTTACCACTGTGTATTTTGCCTTCACCTCTCAATAGAGCGCTTGACATGGAGAATGAATGACTTTCATCAAGAGAAGTAAAATGTGGAATAGTCCAATTTTGACTCTGTATAGGTAGCCCAGACCTACCCTGAGTAAAAAGCACCTAAAAATAGAATATTACTGAAAATAAATCAAATCAAAGTGTGTGCATAGTGTGAGGGGCATACAGTGTCTCATCCGTCTTCAAATGAATCTATGAGTTGCCGATGCTCACACCACATAGTTTGATTAATTTGCACTCATAGCATTGCCGTCTAATTCTCAGCTTCATGTTTCTATCATGGAATATTGATTCCACCACACTTTGCTCTAACACACATTACAATCTGCTGCCTGCAGAATCACCAGCACACTTGCACAGTGTAGTGCCATTAAAGTTTAATATTGCCTAGAAGCACCATCAACCACAACCATGCTGTTAGCAACATTGCTCCTCTCTCACTTAAAGTCATTTTTGCCCCAAATCCAGCACATCATCATTCTCATAAAATGTGGAGTGAATAAAATGGACCTCATTTGGATGACATGGATGCAATTAAATTGTCCGGTAGAAGCAATGCAAAACCATACGCACTGGCGACATTCTTAACTGTGAAAATTTCCTAACGAATTTCCCACAATTATAACAGCACAGGAAAGAGAAAGAGAGGCTCAGCTTGCAGTCTGGAAGTCTAACAGCATTGCAACTTGCAACAAAGTGCTAATTGGTCTCTCTTCATTACCTCTCCATTATAAATCTGCTAATGCAAATGAGATATGAATAATCAATTCAGAACACATGAATATTGTGCAAGTGGTCAAGCATTGCACTGTCAAACTAATGTGCATCTGTTTTGGACAGTGATGGACAGTTTCAGCTCTGAAAACCTGAAGTGTTTTTAAATGCTTAAGGTTTAGAAATGCTGCTGTCAGATACAATGGTGCTCAAAAGTTTGTGAACCCTTTTAGGATTTTTCCTCATTTTCACATAAAAATACGATCTACAACATCATCATACTTTTCACACTTCTCAAACTAGTTACAGAAACCCAATTAGAACATATAAAACAAAAATCACTCAACCAATTATTTAGAAAAAATGAACTAATGATGTGTCTCTAAGTACATTTGAAGGTGAAATTAGTGTCAAGTAGTTTCAATCAGTGGGAGGAAAATCACGTATGAGAGGGTGTTCCATGTTGAACTTAAAACAGGGATACAGCAAAGGCTGATGAGTTGATAAGTAAATAAATTAGTTGAAGTGCATCATGGCATGGAGAAAGGTTATTAATCAGGGTCTCAGGAAAGGTGCTTTTAATGCTCATAAGTCTTGAAAAGTTTATGAAACCATCGCTAAAACAAAGTGACAAAGCACAAATGAGGAAATGCTGCACACAAAAGAAAACTCATTTCCGAGTTCCAGTGTAGTTTTTAGTCAACCCACAACCCATATTTCAACTTTGGTCCCTTCCTGTCAGTCAGAGGTGTTATAGATCTATTTACAAGCAGCCAGCGAGCGTGTGCGCATGTGTCGGGCGGTATGTTGCGGGGCAGATAGAGCCGAGAGAGCGGTGTGTCACTCATGCTGGCAGGCGAGCGGGGGGAAGACTGATGGCTGAGGCGGCTGGAAGTAGAAATGATGGAGCCTTTTAGCACCAGTCGCCCATATCAGGTACAGCAGGACACGATGCAGCACTGCAGCAGGTGTGAGCACCGTCTAGAGGCTCTGCTGACCAATAAGAACTGTCAGCACGGACAGGAACACGAGTGTGGGTTGGCCAACGTATTTTTCAGCCTGACAGATGACACTGAGCAATGAAGAATAAGGAACACGGTGTTAATTCTTTCGGACAGGAAAGTTGGGGAACTCTGTGAGCGGCTTTTATTACAGGAGAAGAAGGGCAGGCAGGTGCTGTTCCAGATAATCAATGTTGAGTCAGTGTTACGATGTGTGTGCGGCTGGTGTGTGTCTACTGGAGAGTTGTAATGTCGATACTAACCACATTTCGAGCCTGTTATGTGGTATTAAAAACACACACCAACATGCACACACTCGCTCATGCACAGCATGAATCTGTCTCCTCCCAGAGGATCATGTGATAGATTGTCTCCTTTTTGTACAGCCTCATTTATATAAGGGTGCATCTCATCATAAGTGCTAAGATCATTTAGCCTCAACTCCAGTCTCTGATAGAAAGCACTTCAGCAAACTCCCTCTGGCCCGATTTTAACTCAACAGGCCACCTTTAGCCTTTATTGAATTCGTACAAAACAAAGTAGGAAGACAGGAGCAGGAGGAACACATCAGATGTATCGGGTTCAAGCTCAGCGCCAGGAGTTCCTTCCGGACATGTCTGCAATGAGGGCCAATCAAAATTTGCATTTAGATTAGGGTTGTAATGGAAAAATGGGGAAATGAATCTTGTGCCACTAAAACAGACTAACATTGGCATGTTCCCCAAATGAAAATATGCAACTTAAACACTTGAGAAATATTCTCTTAAAGGGACAAAAGTGTGTTATAAAAGCTGGTTATTGTGATCAGTGGAAAGTAACGAATTACATTTACTCACGTTACTGTACTTGAGTAGTTTTTGTAAGTAATTTGTAATTTTTTAAGTCGTTTTTGAAGTAGGTAATTTTACTTTTACTCAAGTACATTTTGACCCAAGTATTTTACTTCGCTACATTGGAAAAAAACCCCGTTACTGAGAAAAAATGAAATGCGGGAAAAAAAAACAATCCGCCTGAACTGAAAGGAAATTGCACAGGCATTCGCTTGCGGCATTCCCACTATTTTAATGTAGCCTATCGCTGGATGATGGCTGGTGCCGAGCAAGAGGTAGTTTGCACATTATACCTCTCGACAGGTTGCAAACATTATGCAGTTAATATGTCAATTATAGGGCCCTATGATTCCCGCAGAAAACGCGGACGGAATCGTGGAATTTAACAAATAAAATGGAATCCGTTGTAAAACGCGGAATTGTCTTATAATTCACTGATATCAGTGTGTGAGCAAAGCAAAGCAATGGTTTCTAATCAATTTTGGCCGCTGCAGCCCCCTGTACGTGTTACCAGTTGAGGTGGGACTCAACTTTCCACACACACAAACACATAGACACAGAGGGTAAACGTCAACGGTCAGCTATGGCGAAGAGGCTGAAACACCGAAGTCCTCAAAAAAATTACAGAATTCGACTGGCAGTGCTAAGTTTAGAGCAGAACAATACCCAAATGATTTTCATGATTCGGGAGAACAACTCTTTTGTACGTTTTGCCAGCACATGGTAGACAGGACCCGCAAGAACACATGAAGACCACTTACAGTCAAAAACTCACATCAGAAATGTTTCGTTTTGCATGAAAAAATTAATGTTTTTTGTTGTTTACAGGTAAATGTTTTACCAAAGCAGAAAATGTTCTTCTGAACCACCAGCACTTTGTTGAAGTTGAATAAGTCATTTAATGTGAATTTTATTTCCTATTGCATTGGTCTTTTTCCCCAACCACTCCATAATTAGACACTTTCTAGGTGAATAAATCTGATTATAATGTAAAACACAGAATTCAGAAGAATAAAAATGGAAAAAAACGGAATTTAGGAAAAACCAAAATGGATTTCATAGGTCCCTACAATTATATTTTCTATGAATGTGTTACACAGTGTTACTATGGAATCGCTCAGTTGTCTTTAAAATGTGAGTGTCCCGGACACTTTGAGTTTGGTTATGCAACTTATGCCACTTGTACTTGATGTAAATGTTTTATGGGGTGGTCTGAACAAAGTTTGCACATTATACCGCCTAAAAGTTGATTAAAAACAACTAGTGCTAGATTGGATTTATGACTAGTCCTTTTTTACATCAAGTAATTGAAAGTAACTTAGTAACTTTTACTGAAAATAAATTTTAAATTAAGTACTTTTTTACTTTTACTTGAGTAGATTTTTAGATGGGTACTTTTACTTTTACTTGAGTAGAATTTAAGCAAAGTAAAGATACTTTTACTTAATTACAATTTTTCAGTACTTTTTCCACCTCTGATTGTGATAATGCTTCAGGATGTTAGAGACATCATCTGATAATTTGACTGTAAACATCTAAAGAAACTGGGGAAAAAAGGGAAAAATAAGAGTGCAATAAACATGTCTCTTTTTATACTGTCTGTGAGCAATTCTCTAGGTCACTGGGGCTTGGGATCAGGTGTGTAGTTAATGGATTTATCAAAAGCAAAAGCTCTTGGGTTCCAAAAGAAGACAAGGATATTTCAAGGCACTGGTATAAGCACACTCACATTAGTCAACTTTCCCCCAACCACAATCACTTCCAGCTCTCACTTTAATAGGATCTACTCAGTAACAAAGGGAGTTAATTAAGCTTGGCTGTTCTAAGGAGGTTTTCAGAAACAAACAATGCACACATATCTCAAAAATAAACACTGAAATTCATTATCTACATCCCACGGACTCATAGCGTAGTCTGTGTTTGCTCTCTTTCAATGTTACTTTGGCTTATGGCAAGGCCCGGCCCTAACAAATTTGGAGCCCTAGGCAAGATTTTAGGCGGCGCCCCCTTGCATTGCAGTAAATTCCACTGCTAGTGTACATATACTCACAAGAAACTGAATAGCTTTGTCTTAGACATTCTTTTATTTAAATAACCCAATAGCACATTCAAAATACTTAGAAAGAAATACAACAAATATGAACTGAATATATGAAATACAATATAAATAGCTTACATAAAGTATTGGATTTAAATATTCCCAAAATAAAAGTGACATAACTTAAATTATAAATACAATGTAAATAAGGCACTGCACAAAATAAGACATTAAAGAAACCAGTATGCACAAAAAATTACAAGGCACAAAAAATTACAAGGATTAAAATAAAAATTTTAACAAAAAGGGGATCTTACAAAGACCTCTGGGGTGGCACTGAGAAACCTCAGCAGGGCATCTGAAGACAGAAGAGGAGTATGTGAGGAGTATACCTCTGTCTTTGTCGCGTTTTTCCTCCTCTTCTTTTCTTTTTTTCCTTCCCTGGGCACCAGATAATTTAGGACATTTTGACTTGCTGAGCTTGTTGACACATCAAAAAGTGACCATTCCCCAAGTAGCAGGTAAAGGCTAATTAGACGGAGGCGGTGGCCTCATAGGAAAGTTACGTATCATTATTATTATTACTACTAGTACTTAATAGGCTTTGATAAGCAGGTAAAATCATGTGGGCTTGTTCTTTTCATATTAAGACACATTAATACCAACTAGTTTTAAGAATAGCGGAATGTTACACTGTTTTTCATCCTCTGTTTTGGCGCCCCCTGAATGGATGGCGCCCTTAGCATTTGCCTATATTGCCTATGCCACGGGCCGGCCCTGCTTATGGCATTTAGTATATCAAATCAAATCATGTACACATCTGTGCACATTTAGTTCTGCACAAATTGAATACTTTCCTAATAGATTTTAATAAAACCAATACAAATATACAATATATAGTATGTATTATATACAGTATAACCTACACCAAGGGTAGGAAACTCCAGTCCTGGAGGGCCAGAGTCCTTGAGGTTTTCCATCCTACCTGATCAGTCCCTTCTGGTGGTTATCTACCTGAGACCAGGTGTAAATGTTCTGATGTTCTGTTCCAGGTGGATGGAAAACCTCCAGGACCCCAGCCTTCCAGGAGCGGAGTTGCCTACACCTGACCTACACCTAATTCTAATTTACACTTAAAATTAGATTTACTGTCATTAGTAGACTCTAATCTACAGCAGCATTTACATTACATTTCTAAATGATAGATTTAATGATGTAGATTGTTCAGAGACTCAATGGTGGTCACAGCATCATGTCACAGGCAGCCAAGATGCATCCCTTTCCTCCATCTCCCCTTCAAGCTGCTCTCTGGATAACAGTGCCATGTGACACTCCACTGAGCTCTATTTAAGACTCACCACTAAGTGTTCTCAAATCAACGCTCCGATGCCTTCATTTACTCTGGTGCCTCCAAAGCACAATTCAATCATCTTCTTTATCGTTTTCCTATGAATGAGCTTGTCACTTTCTCAGGAGCCAAAATATTTGTTTTCTTTTCATCCTCCACCCTTCATAATCATACAGATCGGATCAGGTCCTGTTGCGCTGTCGGTGGTAATGCAAGCTTTTTGTGTAGTGCTCGCTTTTAGGTATTTTAAAACATGGCGACATGCACTGATTCTGTAGAATCATAACATACCAGAAGCAGCTGGGGTTAAAGTGGGGACAGAACTGAGAACTAATTAAATTCAGCTCTGTAGGAAGTGGAACACTAGTGATTAGTCTGCACCAGCTGACAAACACACAGCCTGTTCATTAGACCAAAGCCCTGCGAGGAGAGATTGTGTTTTCACGTTGAGCGTGTTGCATCTAAATACATTTTACCATCACATTTTTTGGATGCTAGATGAATGGGTTCTTTCTCTTTTGCTAGATATGCAAACATGAAGACGCGCGAAAATTCAGCCACCAGGACGCAGTGGAAACGATTAGCCCAAACGTCATCTAAGCTTCATGCTCTGCGTACTCTCTCTCGCTCTGCTATTACATAACTCTACCCCATCTGGTAGACTGGGTGTGAATCTGAACAAAGAGTGACTTGTTCAGCCAAGCTTTATGTGTTACCATTTTCCTGTGTCCAATTAACTGGGAAACCAGGATGCGCTCAGCAAACAGTGGCAATTGTTGCATGATAATGGCCGTCATAATAGCTTGCGATCACTGTCCTTCACGCCAAGCAAATTAACTTGTTAAATCAAAGCTAATTAGCAGAACACAGCAGCTGTGCTGAAGGCTAAATCCAAACAGGGCTAGTTTTAGAAAGACAAAATTGTTGTTTTCAATAGATGTGATTTGTTCTAGATAAATCAATGCAAATTGTCCTAGAAATTGGTCTGGGGTCAATACATTTGTTTGTGTGGAATTTTTGGTCAACAGAATTGTGCATAACATTCATCCAATAAATAAATTCATAATACTTTCATACACCCATCCATATGCAGTTCCATATGCTCAATGGCAAATTGTTGAATGAGAGCTGGGACAATTACTCTGAAAAGTGTTTCCATTAGGAAAAGTGTTGCAAATTAACACAATGATCATTTACTTTGAGAGCACTCTAATGGGAGACCAGGGGAGATTGGTGTTTTTAACACAACCTAATGAAGCATCTCTTTTAACAGGAAGTGAATGAAGCAAGTGAGAGTATTAGATATGATTAAACCAGAGGACTTCACTCCCTTATAACTAATATGTGCTTTCAACACACTGTCATTTCAAGTGAGAAGAAAAACATGCTGCAAATTAACAGAGGGATTTATAAAGCTTGCATATTTTGATTTGTAAAACTTCAACAATGACGTCATAACTTTGTTAGCTGCTGTTTTCAAGGATACATAATTAAGTATTAGAAATTGCTAAATAACTATTTTTATTACATTTTATTACATTTTTATTACATTTAAAGCTAAAGTAATCTATTGTTGTATACTAAAATAAATTAGTAGGTAGACTCAACCAAATCAATGTTAGAACTTTGCAGAAAGGTAGATTTGAGTAGGGGTGGGAATCAAACACTGGTTCCAACTCAGAAACGATTCCATCGTATTTGTACACCTCCAACGTTATTGATTCTTTTTAATAATTCTCTCATTTACTAGGCAGACCATTTTCCATTTTTTCCTAAGTTTTGCATTGCAGTACATTATGTCACACTTTCTGGATTCCAAATGGATAAAGAAGTGTTTCTTCCTGGCACTAACCTTATTTTTCTTCACAGTACTAAGCCATAGAATGTCTCTGCATAATAAAATGGTTGCTTTTGTGGTGGAAGACTATGTAAAACTACTTTTTTTCACACTCAAAAAACTACTCAGGAATCAATAAGGAATTGGATTCATAGACAGAATTGACAAGGGCATTGATATTGATAAAATCTCTTCAATTCCCACCCCTAATCTTGAGCATAAGAACTGTATACATATTCATATGGATTGTTTAAGAGGCCAAATTTCTGACAGAGCAAAATGATGCACAAAGTATTTAATCTGTCTTCTACTGTATTTAATAGATGCAAAATAGACAAATAAAATAATAACAAAATACAAATGTACATATATGAGAAAATTATTCTGATTTCTTAAGAAAATCAGACCCTGAATCAATTTGCCAAAATTTAAGACCTTGCTAAAAACAAAGGGAATCAAAGCTTCTGGTTCAGTCTCAGCTCATACAGATATGCTCTTCTTGACTCTCTTTAAGAAGAGTCAAACTCTGAGAGCTCTGCCCACCTCATCTCCCTTTTTCTTTCTCTCAGCTCAATCCCTAACCATGTATCTGTTGTCTGACCTCAGGCCAGTCCCTGAGATTAGAACATCTAGCAGTGGGAGCTCTGAACCTGACTCGTCCTCCCTACTTGTTTTCAGAGACGTTCAAAGCATTGGGGTCTTGAAGAGAGAATCGTACATGCCCTCTTGTCTCCCTCTACAGCGGATCTCAAAGTGGCCGAATCTTGAGAACATTGAAACATGACAAGCAAGAGGAAAATACATAATTCAGATGCTAGAAGTACTTTTGGAACCATCTTGCTCTCTCCTAATCACATGGTTTCATTCATGCTTTGTTGATTGCATCATAAGGGTTCGGATTTTTGGCAGCAGCACAAGACGTGTTCCCATAGGAGCTTGCTGACTCAGAGTCTTCCCCTATCTATCCTCTTCCTTGCCTCTGGCCATTTCTGTCTGTGTGCTTATGCTGCCTGTGTCTTTAGGGGTAAAGGAGAGTTCACGTTTGTTCGCTTACAGAGCTTTGCCGTCGTTCAGTAGGCCAGGCAGCTGAATGACGAGATGAAAAAAGGAGAAAGGCAACCAAAGCCTACGATAACTATGCCGAAGATTGAATTAATGTGGAATTTTTAATGAACTTCTGTTCCAGCTATGTCTCGTTTTGCACCAGTTTCCTCCACAGACTTTGGCGAGAAATTAAGAATACAGAAGGGGCAAGAGGAGGAATGTGGCACAGTCACAGTGACAGTCAGAATGGAAAATAGTCCTTAGGATAGTTTGGAGATTAAACAGCCCAAGCATTGACTGACATGATTGCTACTTAATCTGCCGCAGGCTTCTCTGGGGCTTAAGCTCTGAATCAGTGGGGGTTTTGAGGCCAGCTTTCCTTTGCTTCCTACTGAGGCTTGAGCCCCATGGGCATGGCTATTATGACCTGCCATAGCAAAGGGTTGGAAGCATATAGCCAACAAGCTAACAGCTTTGTTTAAAGGTTCTAGATGATATAGTGGTTAATACAAGGCTTTGTTTGGGGACAAAAAGCAGAGAAATGAAAGGTTCTCTTGGGTGGATCTGTTCTTGTCTAACTGTGATACAAAAAGCACCCAACAGCGTTGGACTGCGCCATCTAAACGTCAGGTAAAGACTTCCTACCAGGCCTAATCGTGTGGAGAGAAAGCGCCTGGCCCACATGGTGTGTGATTTTCCATGTAGTGATAACTATTAGCATCACTGCATGCGAATGGGTAGACTCTGAAGTCCACAGAATTTTAAGTGCATAGGAATGACAAAGTAATGGTGAAGTTGGTGGGAAAGAATCGACTAAAATGGGCTGACTGTGAGCTGCAGTGGTTCAATGAAAGGCTCAAGCTGTTCTGTCTTTTTGGGTGACCTCGAGTGAGATGACCCCCGTCCTGATATTGGAACCGGTAGGGTGGGTTGAACGTGTGGCTATCCCGCTGCGAGATGCGTTGCATGGGTAGTTCCACTGGAACAGCAGAGTCCCTGCAGCGCTGCACAGCCAAGCTCAGCAACTATTCACCTCCCCCCATCTTTTATTCATGAGTCCCCTCTTGATTATTTATTTAGCTGGGTCCAGTCCACACTCACTGTTAGTCTGTTTTATTTTCTTTTCCTTTAATCTTTTTTTGCCTTCCTGTCCTTATTTAACATGAATTTCCCTTTCCGCCTTCTTCCTCGGCTCCTCGTTTGGTCTTCACTCCAGGACATTCATTCTTTACCCATGCCAAGGTAAACAGCAAGAGAGTTTGTTCTAGATTTTGTATTCATTTGCTGTGCTTTTTTATCTCATGCCAGTGCCCTAGCTATGGGGGGGTGGAGAGAGAGAGAATGTGTGTATATGTGTCTGTGTGTTTGTGAGAGCGAGAAAGAGAGAGAGAGGCTCTTTAGTTAGTAAGAGGGAGAATGAATGAATATAAGAGTGACAGAGAGAGACAGATCATTCTTAAGTAAATATGTCTTTGCTTAAAGTATTTATAAGAAATTGGAAAAAACACTTGAATGTAGTAATGTAATATAATGTCCGTATATGAGATTATTATACAATCTTTTTTAGCAGGTTGAACTCTACAAAATAAATTAATCTACTGCATTGGTAATTATATTTGCATAAACTTTGTACCACTTCTACTGGCATAGAACATATTGCAATAAAGCTGTGTATTCATAAAAAAAAATTCATTCATTTATTCATTCATTATCCGCTTAATTCTGTTATGCGTCACAGAGAACGGAGCCTATACAGGGAACTATGGGAGCAACGTGGGGACCAACCCTGGGTAGGCGTCAACATACCGCGGGGCAAACACTCACATTGTAGGAACTGTGGGAAGAGACTGGAGCACCTGGGGATAACCCACGCAAACACGGAGAGAGCATGCGATCCCCGGGACCTACTCGCTGTGAGGCGACAGCACTAACCACTGCGCCACCGTGCCGCCCCCTTTAAAAAGTTTCAGTATATAAATAAAGCAAATGTAAGGCTACACAGGAACCTGTTTAAGAATGTGTTACTTTCCGACTATAAAACTAAATTGAAGCAGTCGAGACATGAAATTCTTTCCACCCAATGAGTTTTGAATGAACTTGAAACCATCATGTCTGCAATGATGACATCAGAGCAAACTGCTTTCCCTTTAACAGCAAAATATAAAATACAAAGTCATCTACAAGGTCTGAGACATCAAATGACCTGTCGGCACTAAACATGAAAAAATGTCAAATTCTAGACAAGAAAATTGCATTTATTGTTAGATGCAAATTGATAAATCAGAGTGCTGATTTTACGAGAGGTGGCCAGCGTCATGAAGAGTTGATTTAGGCAAAGAAATCATTTTTGTCAAAAAAGGTGATGATGTCCTCTACTGTTATATACCCATTTGACACACTTATGGAAGCATTTTAAGATATTTTGTTGTACTTAAATGTATATGCTTCAACTATATTAGGTCAAGTTATCTTGGCGAATAACCACAAAACCACAGTTATGACACTCTGTCACAGACGAGAATTTGTGGGTTTGACTGACCACCTAGTTGCCCTTGTCATTAAGAAATATAATTCTCTTTGGACAACAATGTCTACAAAAGGAAAATCTGTTTTATGGAAAACCTTTTTGTTTTTGGGGAAAAAACATATATTGGCCATTATATCACTATTATATTTATAATTGACCAAAATTGATATGTGACCCGATCTGCTGTAATGAGTTGGAAGTCTGCGTTCTATTTATTTAGATATGGGCCGATTATGTTGACAAACATCAAAAATATTGATTTTTCTTTTTTGGTCTTATATGAAAGAAAAGGTCTTCAAAATTAATCTGGTCTCCAAAAAAAAAAATTATATTTTTGTGATGTTTTTCAACATAATCGGCCCGTATCTAAATAAATAGAACGCCGACTTCCGACTCATTATGGCAGATCGGGTCACATTTGTTTTATTTATTACAAACACCCACACACACCTGAGTCACCATCACAATTAAAATATAACTACCCCCATCTCACAAAATGACAAATACAGCCCAAAATAAAGGTCTCGTCCAGATGAAGACCATTCCTCTTCTGTAACTTCACAGCAGTCTCGACTGCTTATCTGTTAATCATGTTTACGACAGGCTTGACAACTAATAACTTTCCCAGGGAGTTTCGCCTCCCTCCTCTTAATCGGAGGCGGCAGCTTGGTGAGCCATATGTTTGCTGATTATTGAAGTTGATGAGTTAAGGGAACACTAAGGCAACACTGGCACAATGCTCAGGGAATGCTGACAGGCCCCAGCTTCGCGTTATCGGGGGCCGACGTGTGGGTCACTGCGGCGTGCGCTGGGTCTGACACATGCTAATGAACCCGTCTCATCAGACATGCGGTACGGCGCATTCTTAGGAAAAAAAGACCATCAGACTGTTCCGGACTCTCGAGGAACTATGGGAGCAGTCATATCCCATTACATCAGAGCGGAATAAACACTGACCCTCACATCACACGAGTGACCCCTGTAGTGACAGCCTGTCTTGAGCGTGAATGCAGGTAGAAGAGGTTGGGAGGTATGCAGAGGGGTAGCTGATGAGTTTTGACTTTTAAGTAGCACTTGTGGAAATAAATCAAACAGGATATGCAACATAACCTTGATAAAGTGATCTCTCTCTCGGGCTAGTGCTCCAAGTCAATGAAATTAACCAAAGGCAATGATGTCAATGAGCGTGGTTCTAATCAAATTTGCGTAGTGATGGCTTAAATTATTTTGCAAGTGGGGGGGATAAATTAACAAACAAATTGGTATGGTTGAAGCCAAGAAGAACACTCAGCCCAAGACCAATTACACACTGATCACTTTGTCAAAGTGCATCAACATTTTTAGCAAGATTTTTTTTCTGCTTCAGATTAAACTACTTAAGGAAGCACACTTGAGAAAAAACATAATTTTCTGAACAATGTGATGAGCTCTCGTCATTTAATGTGTCCCCAAATTAGCACTTGAGCATGTCCCAGTTTTACTGTTGTGAGCCAAAAAAAAAGGAAGATGTCCCCACACACTTAGAGTGGTGAACAGTGTGTGTAAATGCACTGTTTTAGACTGACATTGAGCGAGTCAGCAGGAGTGGCAAAGGAGAGCAAATTGTCCTGACTGGATCAATCTTTCTGTCTGAAGCATTTCTTTACAGCATGCTTCTCAGCAATTTGTTTTGGTCCACCATAACTGATTAATGCAAATCCTCTGACAGAAGTCCAGACAAAATGCGAGTCTTTACGAAATCACTTTAATCTGATCCCATAATTGCTTGATAAAGGCAATCATCAAGTCTTAATTTGGACTAAACGTCCAGCTGTGTCAGAAACGCTCAGCACTGCAAACTCCAAAACAGTAGTGCAGGTTTACAGGCTGTGATGTAGCTTTGCACTCAGTTAGAATGGATTTTTTAAGGAGAGTATTTTCCTCATTTGTGTCTATATACACCATTTATTTGTATGCAGTATGAGACATTATTAACTATGACTTACACAAGGTTGACATACACTATGATTATGGATTTGCATGGGGTGCATAGCTATTAGATCTCTGTCTGTGGTCTACAAGGACTCAGGAGTTCTTTTGTGTTGGTCAACTCTTTTATCACCTTGCATTTTCCTAGCCATGAAACTTTGGAGACTTCCCTTTAATAGAATGAACTCCTGAACAGCTGTCAGACTCTACACTGCACTGACAGTGTCTGTGGGATCTGCATTTCTTGTGAGTGAGATGAGTTTGACTTTAGGTCATCTCAATCTATAGTGAACCCTAGTGGACCTAAATATTGCTGACATGAACTTCACTCCCAACCTGACGTCCCTGAGCAGCCTCTGCAAATCCAAACTCAGTCATCCCTCTCCTCCACCATGCCATATAGTATTATAAAGTGTAGTGTAGTCTACACAATTTTCACATTTAGATATAACTTTTGAATGACTGTGAACAGAAACCTCACAGATGTGTTCTGTTATCTTGAAGAGATATAGAGAGAACAGATAAAATAAAATAAAATTGAACTGTGACATATTCTGGAAAAAAGACATAGGTTTGGGTTATTGATTGATTGATTGATTTGCTTGTGTAAATAAGTAAGATATTGTTTTTGTAAATAAGTATAAGTATTTTCTGCAGTCTTATGTTCCAGATCTAGGAGTATGTTTCTCTCTGTTGTAGTAAATGGTTCTCTTGCCATATTACATAACAAAACAAATATATGTTTATCTTATGAATCCTTGAGATAAAGAAAAACTTGAAATTATCAAGCAGTATATACTGGGCAGAGTTTATTATATGATGTTCTTGCACATAAAAATCAATTCAGTAACTTAGTCAAAAAACACAAATTAAGTCTCTTATCTTTTCCCCTCCTTTTTTGGAATTCCTGAAGCAGCTCTGTGATTTTCCTTTAAAACACAGCACTTTCAGCTTGAGGGCCTCCAAGTATCAGAAGTCAGCTGAACCTCCCATGGTCATCCGGCAGGGCTACAGAGAGTGGCATGCCCTGGAAAAAAAGCTGCTGCATCTGGGCCTCCTCAGGCCACCCGCTGACTGCCAGGATCTCCAGCTATTGTGCTCTATCTCCTGGCAAACTCATCACAGTATTTGCCGGTAATGTGCTTGAATGCTGCCAACGGCAGCACACCATGCTGCAGCAGGTGGGGTTTGGTGCAGGCCACCTGATAAGCACATTGACCCGGACACATAGCGCCAACGATCAATCCTGGAGCCAATGAACCGCGTGGGAGAAGAGGGAGCACCGAGGCATATCAGGGAAATATTGGGTTGGCATCTGGACAAGGATGGAGGTGTGAGAACGGCACCTTGCAGGGGCTGGAAATGCTCAGAACAGCACTGAGACTTGCTAATCGGATTTTGGGAAAGCGATACGGCACGGATGATCGCAGACTCCCTGTGATCTACAGTTAGGTCGCTACAATACAGCATCAGACGCCTAAGGCACACACAGTCTTGTTCTACATTTGGAAATAAACATTTGCGTGAATTAGGTCAAATGACTCAGTGTTTACTGTGTAGTAGATAAAATATTAAAGGTCATGTCTGGGGAAATTGTGGCGCATTGGATTGCCTGCGCAGCTATTCAGGATGACTATTTTCTCTTCAGCAAAGACAGAGAAATGGCAGAAAGTGTGTTTTATTCCAGACTGGGAATCTGAATGCAGTGGGTGTCTATGATTTGGTGATGTTTTTAGGCGATGTTCAGCTTTTGTTTGTCAATTGGCAGCACCAAAGCTGAGAACATCCCACAACCAACCACATGTTATCGCCAGTTACTGTCCTGCAAGGCCTGGCTTGTTTTTTTTTTTAGAGCACCAGAGAGTCCCCCACGCCATTTCATTTTTCAGAACATGTGATTGAAGTGATGGGAAAGCAATTTGACAAGTAATTATTTATATTCATCAGTGGTAGAGCTGTAGGAAGCAGGGCCTGTCTGATTAAATCTCCTCATTGCCACGAAGGGACCCACCACATCTCCGGAAAATATTTCACAGCCAGTGATGCTCTGCTAATCAATAGATGAATGAGAGATCTGATAGATCAATTCTTTAACTGCCAGCCGGCGTCTGTGACAGCCGATGACTACTG
Organism: Distichodus sexfasciatus; assembly: GCA_032718565.1. Classification (NCBI taxonomy): domain Eukaryota; kingdom Metazoa; phylum Chordata; class Actinopteri; order Characiformes; family Distichodontidae; genus Distichodus; species Distichodus sexfasciatus. The sequence goes on along the minus strand of JAVGVS010000021.1, from coordinate 2,784,976 downwards.
TGGCTGATTTTAATTGAGGTGCTATCTTCTACCAGAGTATCAGAGGTTATTTCAGAGCTGGTGTGATCATTACACATATCTAATATTACATCTGCAATATCCATGTGTCAAAAGTTCTAGAGAAGATACTGACACTGGCTGAATGTCAAGGACAAATATGCTGAAATTCTCTATTTTCAGGCAATATACAGTGAGCAAATTATTATTTGAACTCATTTCAGAGGTTAAAAGCTGACAAAGTATTCTAATTTTTATGTGACATTCATACTGCATGGGTGGACAAATTAACAATTTGAAAAAGTGTTTTCAGTGACAATGAGTCACCTACATGTTCCACAAGTGTTGGAAGGCTTTGTAAAATTATTCCAAGAAAGGAAGATATCTTTCTGATGACATACTACAGTTATATAAAGTTTTCAGTCAGGAAAAGGCTGCAATACTGTTAGCAAATCAAAGTTTCCTATAATTAGATTAAATGTCAATTGTAAATCTTTTTCTGAATTGCACTTTAACAAAACCGAGCAACTCAGTGTAAAATAAATGAATTTACTGACCACGTCTTTCTTTTGCTCTGTTTCAGTTGATGATGTCTCTACACAATTGATCGACTCAGCACCTCAAGCGAGAGGAGCAGGAGAAGAAGAAGAGCACCAGGCTCCTTCCCAGCCTCCTGTCCTAGCCCTTCCTCTTAGGCCTCACTCTTCAGCCTGTGCCCTGGCCTTTGGTCTTCACCTACCACTCTCCTCTGGACTTTGACCTGGGAATCCGCGCCGCTCCAGACCGCCCAATGCTGAAGAGGAACTGTCTGCTGCTGTTGCTGTGCTTCCTCTTCGAGCAGAGCGTATCAGCTCCCGTCCACAGCGTGCCCCCCGCTCAGGTCCAGGGCAGGCCAGGGCACGACCGGCCCCGCAGCTCCGCCAGCATGTTGGCAGCAGGCCGCAGAACAGGTTCTGGTGCCTTCCAGAGGGTCAAGAGGGGATGGGTGTGGAACCAGTTCTTCGTGCTGGAGGAGTACATGGGATCAGACCCTCAGTATGTCGGAAAGGTAAGTGCTGGTTCCTGGTCTACTATCAACTACTAACTAACTATCAACATGAGAAGGTTACACTGCCACACAACTAAAGAGGAACGCGTGAGACCACATATTGGGAAGTTTTCGCCCCCCAAAAGCACTCACTAAGATAGCATGACTAAAATAAATATATAAGTAATGTTCATTGTCATAAATAGAATTTTGAACAAACTGTGTTGAAAGTAGTGAGGTTGCAGTATCCTATTTGGTGGTCAAACTATTCATCAATACTATGCACTATTCACTTGTGCATCAACACTGTTAAATAGGTTGAAACTCTTGTTTTCAATTTCTCTATTCCTTTTTCATTCATGTTCATTATAAATACTAATGCTGATTATCAGATGAGGGTTAGTGGCATGATTCTCTCTAAACCAAGAGGCTGAGGATTGTAATACTTCCAAGACAACCATCATTAAACCCCTGAGCAAGGCCCTTAATCCCAAAATGCTCCCAGCAAACTCTTTCTTTAATTAAGAAATGTAAGTTGATAATATTGGTCTGCCAATTTATCGGACAGTCTCTGCTACTAAGTATCAAGAGTCACAAGAGAGTTTTAAAAGACTATACTGAGACAGACAGAGAGTCTTTAAGAGAAACAGAGAGAGACTTTGATCACTTCAAACTTTGATTATTTGATTAATCACTCTAAATATAACAGGGCACAGCATCGCTCATCTCCAAATGTTTTTCTATCTTAGATATAGTGTTTTTATAAAACCACACTATTGTGAATATTTTATGGTATTAATAGTCTACTAGCATAAAAACTCAAATCAATACATATGCTGGCTTCCTGCCAAAGCTTTCATATCAACCTTGCATTATCATAGGGACGCTCCCTTGGGCTCACTGGGATAGAGGCGAACTATGTCCTTGCAGGAATTCATTTGAAGCCCATGACTGCAGCTGACCCAACGTAGCCTCGCGATGCGGTTATGCTAAAAGTGTTGACGTTAATGAAAGACAGAGAGGCGCCGTCCTCCCAGCAGCGCCATAACCGCTAATACACCATCTCCCCCGGCCCTCACCCTCCCTTCCTAACCGCTTTTCATCTGTTCCTCCCCCATTCCCTCCGCTCAGGTAGGGAATGACATGTATCCTCATCCCGCTGCAGACGGTCAAAGTCAAACTTAAGACGGGAAAAAGTTACATTTAAGGAGGTTTAAGAGTACTGGGGCTGTAATGTGGAGTCTTCTGGCTTACTCGGGGGCAATAGACCCCCTGGTTTATCTGTCCTTTTGCCACAGTAATCAGCCTGAACACGTGCCGCCACTGTTTGGGTCCGGCTTAAAGGAAAGGACGAAGACGGTGAAGCCTGTGTGATTTTCCTCTAAGTCATTTAATCCTAAGCTTTGGACAGAGCTTTTAAATAACTGACTGATTTGGGGCCATTTGAAAGATGTAAGGAGATACATAAACTCGCAGACCTGCTTAGGACAATCTTAAGGCATTTGGTGGGGAAAACAAGAGGAACAACTGCCAATACAAGTCAACAACAGCGATAGGAGGCTTTAATGCTTTAGAATGAACATCTGACGAACGTTATATACCCCGTGGGTGATTTTGGTGAACCGAGCAACTTAGTGGTGGAGTCAGGGGAGGAGGGGTTTGAGCAAAGCATATGGAAGATGTTTATGACTAATTCATCATAAATTAATGGGAATGCTGTTACCCACCCTCACTAAAAACATAAATGAGGAGAGCTGGCCATTAGTTCTAATAATGGCGCTGCCAACAAGCGAAATAATGTCATTTTTCTTCTGCATTTGTTTGCAGAATCCCCAATAACTGAGAAAAAAGCATAGTAAGTGTAGACCCAACATAGAACTTTCCAAGACATGAAAGTAAATCTTTAGAGGCATGGTAAAGTAAAAGTAATAGGTATTTTATATTAAATTCAAAGGGAATGGAATTCAAATGATTGGTTTCCTGTCTGTGACCTGTAGACATGATTTAAATCTAGCTGCATTTTAAATGTGATTATAACAAGCTTAGGATAAATATACCCATGTGCTTTGTGAGATACTTCCAGTCATAATTACTAATTGTATTATTTACCTTACTAATTCTACAACTGGTGGGGCAGTTAATAGTGCAATGGTTAGGCGTTCACCCTGTGTTAACTGCGTAACGCTCCTTCACGGGTTGGTTAAATGCAGAGGTCACATCTCGTTGTGGTGCATTGTGTCACCGTGCTTGCGACATGGAACAACCAGCGTTCTACTCACAATACAGCTATATACTTGATATTATTCCAGATGCACATCTATCGCATTATTGTGACGAGACTCGTGGCCCAGGAAAAGAGAATATATCAAGATATATATTGTGTATCACAATATAGCTTAAAAATATTGCAATATATTTTTTAAGTCATATCGCACAGCCTTACTTTGACTTTAGTTTAATAAAGAAATGCATTTTTCTTAATGAGGACCACAGTTCTTACTTGTAAAAATGAGCTCTAAAATGCTGCACAAAACTGCAAAAATAAGAAAACATTTAAGTTTTCCTATCCTTGAGGGGGTTCAGAGCAATCAGTTCCTCACAAAAACCTTCCCCCTAAAAAATATGTGCGCACACTCATGCACTCACACACACATGAACACATACTCGCTATTCAAATAAACCCAGACAAATGAGGAATAAGGAACAGAACAATGTGCAGCTCAGGGCACAAACATCACCATGGCCTATGCTTTTCTTCAATAATGTTTTCAGGTACAATGGCCAAAGGTGAAGGAAAAGTCTAATGATCACGTTCTGAGGAAAAGTGTGTAACATCGATATTCAGTAACTCATTATTCAGTATTCAGCACTACTATCATTGGGTCCTTGAGCAAGACCCTTAACCTCAAGTTGCTCTCAGGGAAATTGTCCCTGAAATTAGGACATCCCTCATTGCTTACTTTACTTAACACAATACCTTGCTTTGGAAACATTCACAATATGCTTTAAAAGCAGAAAAGTTTATTGATTAAAATGAAACATATGCCAGCAGGATGTGTTTCTCTATGTTTTCTCATTTTTTAATGCAAGGGCTGTGTACAAGGGAGCCGTTGAAGCCCCCTAGACACCAGCAGGGAGAAAAAAGACTTTACAACACATCAGCAATTTAGCATTTATTACTGAGAAATAAAAGCTCCATTGAGCCTCTGGGAATAACGCAACCAAGCCATGCTTCCGCAATTAAACAATCCGTTACTACCCCTCATTGGGTCGTGGTTTCTAGAAAAAAAGGAATGCGTTTGGTTGACGTAAATCAAGCTGTTTCTCAGTTGTTCTCTTCCTCTCTGGTCCTGCCTGGCCACTTAATCACCATTAAATCCCCCTGTGTGATCAGCATCCACAATCCTGCTTCTCCTGCTCCCATCAATGCTTATGTCACAGTAATGACTCCAGACATTCAGGGAAAGTTTTCGGCTGAGCTTAGATGGTCAGTCATTATTTGAGATTTATGTTGTGCAATATTTCTCAAGAGACCATTCACTGCAATTTTCATCAACAAAATGGAAGGGGAATTAAATTTAGTCTTAAATTTATACATTGGCAAATGGCTTCTCATTAATTAGTGCAATGCAATTCATTTGTAAGATAAATCTGATGACAAGCAATCTTTCTTACCAATTACACCATTAACATCCCTCCAATGGCTAAGCTGCTGAACAAGTGGCATTAAAATGTCAGGTCTATAGTTTGGCTATATATAGCTATATTTTCTAGTTTGACATTCACTAGTGGCCAGAGGTACAATGACAAGGAGGGGTGAGATTGTGCGTCTTTGACTTCCAAGGGTTAGTGGGTTTGTGATGTTCAAAGTGGAAGAAAGATCCCAAAACAAGCCATGAACTGGACCAGACGCACCTTGTATCACAGGGCTCTGCATTCACCCAGCCTTCAATGGAATCACAAGAGGCACATACACATAGGGATTATTCTCAATTTGGTCTTGTGTGTATGCTCCTATTTCATATGGTGCCTAACTACAGCCAAGGAGCTTGACGCTGTTAACAAAGGCCTAAACAAGAGATAGAAACAATGATGCCCAGAGAGATGTGCTGCATTGTCTAAGGACATTAGCAATGGCTATTTAGGGAACCAATCCAATAATGCACACCAAGAAAGATAGTCCCCTTGAGCTCATGTACTAAAACCTAATAGCATATTGACAATATAAGATATAAATAGCATCGATATTACATATTATAAAACACGCATTTACTGCTGTAAATGGTACGGATGTGAGCTGTACATCAAACGGCATATAGTCTCTCCCTCTCTCATTGTCTTTATGTCTCTTACTTTCTCTCCATTTTTGTTTTATGCATAAAAATAGCTAATCTCAGAAAGGTCACTCATTTGAATACAAGTCAATAAGACACTTTTGTTGGAAAGGGCAGTCTTCCCTCCTGCAACAACCTTTTAATGTGAGCACAGCCTGCTTGACAGGTTGGTGAGCATCTCTCTCTTTCTCTGTTCTCTGATTTAACCCAGAGAGACAGCCTATTAGCTTCCAAAGACTTTTCCACAACACTTCCACTAGGAGAGAATAAATTTAAACAAAATGTTTTAGGCATGGACAGTTGTATTTCTGTTAAATAAGTTGCCAAAACCTGTACCATCTGTCAGCAGATAGCAAATGTGGTGGATCCATAAAAAAATATTTATAGCATAGGGTCATCTGCAATGCATTACGTATTAGAACCTGACCAATAATCAACACACACACAAGTGTGTATAGATCAGTATCAGGTTCTTTTATGCAGCCATCCTTCTCCTTCACACATAATAGCTAATAAGCACAGCTTATGTTGTTTGGCTGAATGTGGTTTAAACTGAAAGCCCAATGCAAATGCTTGACACACTTCACAAACACATGACCTACAAGGTAACCAAGCCATTAAATTGCATAATACAACCACAGGCCCTGCTCGGTGCTAATTGGCCTCGAATGACCACAGCGCGAAATCTCTCCACTGACCTATACAGTAATCAAGGTTGCCATGCCCATAAACCCAGAGCACACCACAATTATCCACTCTCTGTGTTCATGAAGCATGTCTAAAGCATTAAGTGAGATTCAGAACACCATGGCCAACTGCAGCCTTCTGCCCGGTAGAGCTGACTGCCGATCCGCGTCTCATAGTGCTTTTATGACTCTGCTGTTTGCTGTGTGCAATGACCCTTTGATTTGGAGAGTAATATGAAGCTTGACCTAACACTCGGAGTGCAAGCATCATTACTGCTGATGACCACGCCGAATTGACGCAAACGAGTCAATGAGGCATTTCTTCTCCTCTAACATTAATGGATTTAAAGCGTTCCAAACAGGTGCCTCTTTAGATATGATGGTTTTCTTGCTCATATAAATGCATAATGTCTATGATATTACATCAGTTGGGATGTAATGTAGTACTTCAAGGCTATCAATATGATTTTTGCCTTTAACATTTAGGGCTCAGTTTGACTATCTAAGCATATGGCGCCAAATCATTTAGAATGTGTTCAAATCCAATATTGCTAGTTTTAAGTGTGCAAAAACAGCTGCTGAACTAAGGACATAGGCTAAAGTTTAAGTAAGCCTCTATTTACATAATCTGTTTCATGTTATATCTCTTTTTGTGCTAATGCATCCCTGTCTATTTAGCGTGTAGTCCTGCATCCTTAAAATAACAATGTTTTGCTGCAACAAAATTTTGACCAGGATTTTCTTCATCAAAAGAGTAATTGTTTTGCACTGCCTTTTAAATAGCAATGTAAAGGTGACTCTGTCTCATTTTATGACTAGATAAACAATGGGTGTACAAAATGAGAAAATAAAACACTGCGCCAACCTCAAAATGCATGCATAAGGAAGTGTCCCTAATATACATCTGCTATATAATAAACTTATGCCACAATGCAGATTTATTCACTTAATGACTTTGTTTGACATGAAGAGTTGCAGCAACCATCATACTTCAAGTCATTGTTAATCAATAGGAAAGGGCCCCAAAGAGTGATATTTTCACTCTTCTGCGGCATTTAGACCCAGTGCCCGACTAATTTGGGGGCTGCAGATGTGGAGTCATTTGTAAGGATTACTCTGCATCCAATTATGCAGCCGACTTGCCAATAATCCAGTGGCCCATTATAATACATTTAGGGAACTGAGGACATTTACAATGGTAATATATGTTGATGATGGAGCATGTAAGCTATACTGAAAAGAGAATCGTGAAGGGGAAAGAAAAGAAAAAAAAAAACATAACGATGTCATTTATCTGCACTGCCAACCTAATACCTTTTCCCACATTTTGGTATGATCCGCTTTAATAATGGGATTTCTGCTTGAATTGCTGCAAGAGAATAGTACAGACCTGCTAATGCTTCAATCAGTATCACTTACTGCCCTTTCCAAGTCAGTGGCACAAGGTTCAGAGCAAGGTGGATGTTACTGGGATATGAGTAGATCTGTTCTTATATTCTTTCTCTCTATGTCTCTTACCCCCACACAGAGTGCTACATATACACTATTTTTTAAGCATGATAAATGTAGCATTTGTAAAGAAGGCTTATTTCTCTCAACTCAAATATTCTGATATTGTGACATGATGATGAGGACATTCTCTTTCAGTTAATTGCTGATCTTTTGCGTTTTGGCATATAGATATCAATATATTTGATAATTTATTGAGTCAAATCAAGAACATAATTAGGCTAGAATTTAGACAGATCTACTGAAGTATATATTGGCAACTGAAGTCAATAATCAGCATCTCTGTCCCAGAGGACTGGCCTTTTTGTGCATTTCAGTTTCTTTTAGATAATACATTAGAATTCCCTTTAATAGCAAATCCATGGATTTATAAGGCATATATTGGTTTTAAATACACAGACCTTTGCAAAGTACACAAAAAAACACTGAACAACATAAACCATTTGAGGAGATTTTCCAGCTCAATGTGTGATGTCTTTTATTAATGTAAGTGCTGTAAAATAATTTAGAGACAACATTGAAATGATTAAATTGGTTTTTATTTGACCAGCTGTGGACGCACTACAAACTGGTTCCCCCTGTTAGGAGATGTTTGTACCAAGATGATCAGAAACATATAGAATAACAGCTTGCATATGTCAGTCTTTAAGAAAGAAAGCGATTGAGAGAGTGAGAGAAAGATAGAAGGACCTCAGGCCATTTATAACCTCAGATCTCTAGGTGATGCATTTTGGCTTAAATAGGACGAGCGTATTGACTTTGGTAAAGAGGTCTATGCCAAGCCTTTCCAGTTATTTCATCTATTGATCGCCGCAGGAGCTTCAACTGCAAGAAGTGATCAATGACACTAACAATATTGACAATAAGTACATTTTGGGCAAGATTTTTCAAAATTTATTTTCACATTATTTAAGGAATGGAAAACATTTGACAGACAGACAAGGCTACATCTGTGGTGTATGATGAACTGCACCTAAAGCATAAGAAGCTTTAAATTGAAGGTTACTAGCAATAAAAACAAAAAATAACTCCTGAAGAGAAATGAACTCAGCTGAAAATTGTAATCAGAAGAGGACTACAGTAAAAAAAAAAGGCACATTATGTATAACGTCTAAATAACTATGTGATTAAGGATATTAATTTAAAACTTTTTAAATGTATTTTTTCTTTGAAGCTTTACACTCTTGGAATTCATTCTGTCCCTTTAAATATGTTCAAATGTATTGGCTATTTTTAGTGCAGGTGTACAATTGTAGCTATTGTATGCAGACTGGTCCAAACATAGAAAAATGTCCTCAGAAATCCACATATATGTGACAAATTTTCAAGGGACAATGAGGTCTTCTAATAATGAAAGTGAAAGTGAGTGATTATTTGTCATTGTAAACACACCACAGCACAGCACAGAGTGCATGGAGGTCCTGGGTTCGAACCCTGTGTGGAGTTTGCATGCTCTCCCTGTGTTTGCATGGATGTTCTCTGGGTGCTCCAGTTTCCTCCCACAGTCTAAAAGCATGCACTGTAGGCCCTGTGGTGTGTGGCCGCCTGCCCTGGGTTGGTCCTTGCCTTACGCCTTAGTTTCCAGGATAGGTTCCGGTCCCCGCAACCCCGGTTGGGATTAAACGGTTCGCATAATGAATGAATGAATCTCTCAGCAGTGGAGAGATTGCTCACTATTTTCTCTCCTAATCACACACAAACACACACTCACACACCATAGGAAAGCTTTACAACTGCTACACGTTTATTGCCCTGTCTTTCTCCGCCACACTTTTAGCTGATGGCCTTCATAACCAATTTTACCAGTGTATTATAAGCTACGCTGACTCAAGCTGGTGGTGGCAGGGCTCTTCTTTCCTTTTTTAATTCTTGTATCTTATTCAAACCCCGCTGTGTCCACAGGCAGAGCTGCCTGCTAATTGCTGGTATTGTGAGCAGGGGGAAGCATTAGACAGTCACACTCCAACACCTGTCGCCTTTCCGCAATGCACCCAAGCAAACAGACACTCTCAAAAGGGAAGAGGGTTTGATCTGATTCAAATTATACAACAACGATTTCCTAACCAGTTGAGCTGTAAATGTAAGTGCTTATTACCTTGGAGCTTGAATAGCAAATTGTGATGCTGTGCTGAAGCTTAGACTGAAGAGTGTGTGTTTGTGTGTATGAACACACACATGCACACACACACAGACTTCAGTCTAAGCCTCAGCGCTGCGTCTGGATTACGCCTCAGTGCTCCGGCTTTTCTGTCTCTTCTTGCCCTCCTCCTCTCATTCTCTGCTTCCCTTCTCAGTTCAGAAGTTTTGTTTCATCGGCTCCCTCGCACCATTAAATTTGCATGATAATAACTCGCTTATTTCCTATTTCTTCGACTTAACGCCTGTCAAGATATCCTCCGACTACCTTCTTCTCTGCATCAATGCCTGTGCACAAACTGAGAAAGACGTCTCGGTGCACAGAGCAGACTGGCAGAACGCTTTCTCCTAATGCCACACTTCCATTTTGTGGGTATTTTTTTTTCTACTGAAACTCTTTGTGTGTGTGTACGTGTGTGTGTGATGAGGATGTGCTTCCCCCTGTGCGCTACAGGACCCAGCGGATAAGGCAGCACATTAGAGAGAGCACTCCAGTTCTACTCCCCCATTAATGAATCCCTTTATGTCATTGATTACTATTGTTGGCCTAATGGAATTTTTAATTAGCATCACTCAACTTTCCCGCCAGCACTTAATGAGCAAATGTGCTCTTTTTTTTACCTCTTCCAAACAGCTCTTTTCTTTAAACTTCTTTAAGTGATATAGAGTGCAGATAATTAGGGGATAATTCCTGTTGTTTATGTCTGATCGGCCACCCTGGCTGAAGAGATAAAGTGGGACAACGTCTTGTGAAAAGAACGTGATATGATAAGTATGTTTTTAGTCATTTTTGATAGTTGTACAATTATAGTGTCATTAAACAGATTACAGAAATAAACACAAAATTAACACAATCTCCTAACTCTGCATTTGTCATCTTATCATCAAACTACTGGAATTAAGCCACAGTAAATAGATTCAGAAGTAAAAATGATTTAGTAAATTTAATCAAATGTCTCGCTTCTGATGTAATTTACAACTTCAGATTAACATATAGGCATTTTTACTTTGGACTGCAACCATATGTTTTAGACTTTAGTAAGACTTTAGCAATGATGCAGAATTGGGGCACCAAACTTGTTTAGCTGGTTGCGTACACCTGAAGTTCACGTGATTGTTTTGCCGTAAATTTAATTATTTTCACATGCAGTATTGTAGCTTGCTGAAATACATGAAAAATATAAAAAGCTGTAAAAAGCCTTGAGTACAAAATAATAATAAGCAGAAGAACTGAGCAGAATCATGCTAAGAAATATAAAATAATGGCGTGACATCTTAGAAAGATCTTAGAAAGAAGTTTAAAAAAAAAGAAAGAAACAAAAAACAAATCAGTCAAAAATACAAAGTGCAGACAGAATCAGGTCAGGTTAACCCAAAATACAGCTGGTAGAGCAAATCAAAGACACAAAAATGTAAGTAATACCTAATATCAAATTAAGAAATAAGAAACTTTCCCACTGCTATTTATGCCCTCTGCAAACATCCATCAAACATAATCTGTAGTCCATCAGATCTCATCAAACTAGAGTATGCTTTTGTTCTTCCACTTTAAGCTGAAACATTTATTTTTGTATGAACTTGTATTATCATTAACTCACTTCTCTCCTTTGCCCCCTATGGCTTTATTTGCTTTTTTCCTGTTTAAAAAGTGGGTATTAACGTCAAGAGCACTGAAAGCATTAAAGGTCCCATATTATACATTTTTTCAACAATTTAAAATAGGTCTATGAGCTCCACTAAACATGTCTCTGAAGTAGTTTGCTGAAAGTACCTCTCAGATTAGGCTTTTTCACCTGCTTTTTATACCTCTATTTCAGTCCCTTTCAGAACAGGCTGTTTCTCTTTAGTGTTCCTAAATGCAAATAAGCCACTGCTGCCCATACCCCACTCCGGAATTGGGGCATAGACTGAACGGCGAAAGTTTAGCTCATGTGAAAATAGTTGATATGGCTGCTGCTAACAGACCATCCATACAGCCATACATGCTCAACAAAACACTCCACCGGTAGACTTCTTCATTGTGTTTCCTACGCTAGCACCCGCAAAAAAACATGGCGGATCAGGAAGCGCTAACATTTCTACCTGGTGGGCGGAGCTTCTCAGATAGGAGGGTGGAGTCATTCAAATGCCCCCTACTGTGATGTAGAAATAGCAAAGAAATCTAAACAGCTGGTTTAAGCACACGATTTCTGACATTTGTAAATTAATATTAACACAATTGACAATTTTCTAATCAAACTTACAGTGTGTGTAGAGGCAGTACAGACCCAAATGAATGTCAAAAGAACAGAAAAAGCAATTTTTTTCATAATGTAATTCTAATTTTGATCCCACCATATCTAATATCCATATCCATATCCAAGTAATTTTTGTTTCTCTCTTCTCTCAGCTGCACACAGATCTGGATAAAGGGGACAGTGCAGTGAAATACACTCTCTCCGGGGAGGGAGCCGGCACCATCTTCACTATTGACCAAACCACCGGGGACATTCATGCATTACGCAGTCTGGACAGGGAGGAGAAGCCTTATTACACACTCCAAGCCCAAGCCGTGGACATTGATACCAACCGGCCCCTGGAGCCTGAATCAGAGTTTGTCATCAAGGTGCAGGACATCAATGACAACGAACCAAAGTTTCTGGAGGGCCCGTACACAGCTAGCGTCCCTGAGATGTCGCCTGTGGGTAAGGACTTTCCACCAGCAGTCTGACACGACAAATTAGGTCGTTTATCAGTTCATCTGTAAAATACTCAGGGAGACATTATCTGCAGAGGAATGGCATGGGAAACTGTATTAGACTTGCCAATAGTTCTGTTGATGAAAAATCTGTGTATCCCTTATGGTCACTAAAAGAAGGACAAAGATAATTCACATTGCCATATCTGTGTTATAGTGGAAACTGTGAAATTGAAATGAAACAACACTATTTTTAGCAATGGCTGTGGTGGTGCAGGGGTAAGGCGGGGACAGAAATTGTGATCTGAGACTATAATGTTCATACTGCTTTTTTTGGTCCGGTTTTAGAAGTTACACCCCTAATATATCGAGGCTAAAAGGTCTTGTGTTTTTTAACTACAATTTACACCTTCCAAAATAGCTAAGTTACAGTAGAAACACCTGATTCAAACAATTTCTGTATATAGAACAGGTGTGTATCAGTTGGCTTGGAACTGAAAAGAACTCTCACTGAAAGCAACTGTCATTACTTTATTGCTCACAATGTGCTACACATAATTTAGTCCATAACGATTTAGTTAGTAATGATTCACTCGTTTTTGTTCTGACCATGTCCGTACTGATAACACTGGTTAGGTTTTACTCCACACATCATCATTCCAATTAACAACATGGACGGGCAGTCGTGGCAGTTGGTGACGGGGGCAGTTGGTGGCGTAACGGTTGGGGTTTCGCATCATGATCAGAAGGATGCCAGTTTGAACAGATCAGTAAAGTTACCACTGGGGTACTCATGAGCAAGGTACTGTCCCCAAGCACTGCTCCCCAGGTGCTCCCCATGTCAGCTGCCCACTGCTTGTTCATGGATGTAACAGAGGTTACATTTTGTTGTGGTGCACTGTGTGCTGTGCTGTGGTGTGTTCACAGTGACAAATAATAACTCCTCGTCTTCCCGTAGCAGGCATCAAATTTCAACATGTTTTGATAAACTGAAAATCAAAGTCTGTGTTTTCCTTTCACTGTCATTATATACTCCATCTGTTCTTGCTGTCATAAAATCTGCAGACTGCGATCATCTCACTGCGACTGAGAACTCTTGGTTAAATATGGTGTAAGAGGCACACTTTGAACTTTGTGCCCTAGAACCTTCTGGACAACTTAACCCTTGAAAACGTTTTATTCCACAATCAAGTATCAACTGAGGTACATTTACATTACAATTTAAAATTACATTACTATTGGGAGAAAATTGAGAGAGTATCTTAATTAAAAATTCTAGAATAAGTCAAACACTGGCATCTAAAGCCTCTATATGCCACCCATTTAGTTGTAGTGATCTCCTCACAGGAACCCATGCTTTTAGCACTTCTTCACTTTGGCTACAAGCAACTCCTCGAAGTTTGCAATATTTCTGAGCCAGGCACCTCAGCATAGTCTCAAAACCTAACAAGTCTGAGTCACATGTACAGTATAAATATTCAATGATTTTCTGTTAAAAAAAAAACCAAAAACCCTGCAGCTTTTCAAGCACAAACTCCCAAGCCAGGTTCCCACGAGTGAGATTTTGCTCTGGCCTCTGAGTCTTATTAAATCTGTTCAACCAGGTCCTAAATATACACAATTTTAACCAGCTCTCCAGACTCCAGACTCCTCCACAGTAGAATCAATCAAGAAGCTGAAAAACTCTACATAAGATCAAAGCAATGAGGCACATTTACATTCAGAAAATCATTCAATATTTTATGTGACCTTTGGATGACACAGAGCCAGAGGATGGACATGTTATGGCGACGACACTGCTTTAAAAATGTTTTATGCACCTGGTCTTGTACCGTAACAACAGATTTTACAACCACATTACTGACCATGATTCAGAGATTTGCATTTGATAATGACAGCTTAGAAACATTTGACTGCCGCTCCAGGGTATCCTTAAAATATTTCACCCTTACAAACTGAGCGCTTGGTCTACTGATTTTCACACTAATTCAATAAGCGTAACTACAAGTAATTTAACTGAACATTATGGTCCTGCTCAAAAGGGCCACATCGCATAGTTTGTTAAAAACTTAATGACATATCTGATTTGGAGATGTCGCATTTAATACATTGTTTAATTTGATATCAGACTGTTCACAGGCCCCAGCGGTGACTTTAGGGTAATATATGACACCATTATCCTAATCATTTGATTCAGATGAACTATATATATATATATATATTTTGCAAATGTAGTGTTTCATGCTGGATTGGAGAACTCTGCCTGAGCGTATATCAACTAAAATGATTCTTAATCCAAACAACCTACTGATGAACTTGACACAAATGTATATATATATCTACATTCCTAGTTGCAAAAAAGGTCTTGAAAAATGTATTACATGACAAGGAATACATCCTTAGCACAATAATTTTCAGCAATAATGACTGTTCTGTTAATGTAACAAAAAAGTTATAAATGAACAGTGGCTGCTTAGTTTTTTTCATTATTTTAGCCAGCTACATTGTTGAGCAAACTTTTATGGAGTGTAATTAAGTTTAGGATCATTCTGCTTGGCTGCCCTTGGTTCTAGTGACTGGCACCATAGAACACTATCAGTCTTAAAGGTACAATCTGGTGTCACTGGCAGATAGCCATCTTTCTTCCAGCTTTAATTAAAGCAGCCAGGTAACCTGCCATCCGAGAGAGTTAATAGAGCGAGTGTTTAGAAACAAGCAGGAAATAAGCAAGAAAGAAATAAGAAAACAAGCAAAAGAGAATTTACCAATATATAGTTTATATACTGAAAGACATGAGAAAATTAAATCTGAAAATTTTGATTCTGAGACATAATTAGACATAAAATGAATTTTAATAATTTAATATTTGAATCTAGTCTTTTTGCTTATAATTCAGATTTCCTCTGCCAGGAAAACGTTTGGTCAATGTTCAGTTTTGTCTTTGCTTTTGATCAAAGTAGATTCTTGGTTGAAATGACAAAAATATTTAAATTAAATATGCTGAGAACATTCGATTTTACATTGCCAATGGCAACAGCAAGAATGAAAGACTTTAAAAAAAGAAAAAAGCACATAGGAGTGTTAGAGCTCTAGAATAATATCCACTGTGTCTCATAACACTCTGAACCACTTTTCATGCTTTTACCCCTGAGGATGACAGATCAAGGTAATTCACTTAGAGATTGCCTTTCTCTTGATCTGAATGGCAACAAAAATGAAATGAAATCCCCTCCAACACTGACAAATCAGGGATACTCCCAATAGCCCCAGTTTGAGAGGGCGTTTATACACATTTCATTTTGCTCAGTCTCAGCTGCAAGATCCTATGTGCAACATTTTAAGACATGTCTAATGCCGAAGCCCATCTGTGCCTGAAATCTATCCTCATAACCATGTCCACATCCACCTTCAAGAGGAGGAGTCTTCCCGCTCTTCCCCTTGGTATCTGTTTCCAGGCTGTCTGATGTCTCACGAGGGCAATGCTACTCCATGAATGAGAGCTTATTTATAAAGAGCAGTGAGGAGGCTATTTTCTCAGTATGTGAGATGAAACAACTCAATAGCACATTGACGTGTGAGAGTGTGTGTTGAAGGTGGCATTCGAAATCAAAGCTAATTACATCAGTTGGAATAACACAAGTGAAAGGCCATCCTTTGGGAAACAAGCTTGCCAGGAATTTAAGCAATAACTCAAGCTTATGCTCCTGTGATCCCTTAGACCTTCAAGTAGCCTTTGCATCACGGTGTATAAACACATTAACACATGCAAAGGTGTACAGACAACACAGTAAGTACAAACTGGGGTCACTGTTTAAAACTACAGCTTTTGAAATTTTAACCACTCAGATTAAATATCAGGGTATGTAGTTTGGTGAAACGCTTTGAGTACAATTAAATAGTCAGTCGCCACCAGTCGTCACAGAGGTTAGCACTGCTGCTTCACAGTGAGAAGGTCCTGGGTTCGAGCCTTGGGTTGACTGTAGGGCCTTTCTGTGTGGAGTGTGTGCCCTGCGGTGTGCTGGCGCCTGGCCAGGGTTGGTCTCTGCCTTGCACCAGTAGTTCCCAGCATAGGCTCCGGTCCCTGAGACCCCAATGTGAGATTAACAATAATATGGAAAAAAGCCAGAAATCACTAGCAATTCAAGTGGTGCTGAAACAGTTGGTAGTGTTTACCCCATGATTAGAAGGTTGCCGATTTGAATCCTGGACCGGTAAAGGTGCCACTGAGGTACTCATGAGCAAGGTACCGTCCCCAAGCACTGCTCTCTGGGCGCTGCCCATGTTAGCTGTCCACTGCTCGTTCACAAATGCGCAGATTCACAGATGAGGTCACATTTTGTTGCGGTGCACTGTTTGCTGTGCTGTGGTGTGTTCACAATGACAAATACGGTATTCACTCACTCACTTAAATAATTACTCCTGTATACCAAAGGCCTAGGGAATGCAGAATTGAAATGATGGCATAAACTCATTGCCAGACAATGTACAACACATTTTGGTACATACAACAAGCAAACTGCCAACTGGCGCTAGCGCTTTCACATCAATCCTACACTATATCCTCTAGAGAGACATGGTCTTACAGCGCTGCTGCACTATCAAACATGACTAGGCTTTGTTTATGGGATTAAAGCCTTGATCTTGCTCTGCCAACATTTTAATACCATTGTTAACCATCTGCTAGCAGCAGGGAGTTGTGCTAATAAAGACATGTTCGAGACAATAAGAAGATTAACTTGGTATATCCCAAAAACCACATCCTACTGCCATAAAAAAAGCCCAAGCTATCAAAGAATGGAGAATTGCTACATGTTCGCTGTTTACCCATTACAGAGAAGTGTAGAACAAATTACCATTAAAGTATCCTAAATTCTATCTACATTTTGCCATGGGCTTGTGTATTAGACTAACAGCTTTACAGCCTGAGCTAATTAAATGGGAGGGCTGTAGGGCTCTGTTTCCCAGGTAATTACCAGGGATGGGTGTGTTTTCTTGTGGCTTGAGGGTCATCTCTCCTCCATTCCTGCAGTCCCTCTTTCTTTGCATAATGTGGTATACAGGATTTGCATTCTCAGGATTTTCCCAAAATACTCCTAAAAACATTTTAATGTGTAAATACCATGTAGGACACATAGCCACTTTGCAAATGATGGTAGTCTTAGTGTTCAAACCTTTGAATTTTGCCTAAGCACTGCTGGAATGTAACCAGTAGCATTATGTCTATGAAGTCAGTTGTCATATTTAAATCAGAACATGATGAGACTAATATACGACACATTCAAAAAGTCATTATATTCCATGATCCTGTTCTCATCTCTGTTGTTTTTCTTTGCAGGCACATATGTGACAAAGGTAACAGCAACAGACGCAGATGATCCCACTTATGGCAACAGTGCACGAGTGGTGTACAGTATCCTTCATGGCCAGCCATACTTTTCTGTGGATCCCAAGACAGGTAAACTAGCAATTAGACATTAAGGCTTTACAAACATTAACATTAAGGCTTTACAAAATTAAATGTATATTAACCTTGTTAGCGGAGACTAAGAAAATGAATTATTCTTATCAAACTAGAGTCGAGACAAGGGATCCAATTTAATTACAAAGTATTGACCCCATTAAACAAATGCAGCAATACTGCTGAATTTGATTACGTTGCGGCCAGTCAGTACAATGGGTCTGAATTGCAGGGTGATTTTGCACCGTAACTCATTCTGAATGGTGCAAAGGCAATGGACATTCTGTCACTTCAATAATCCACAAAGATCAATGTTCAAGCAAGCAGGTGCTACATTTCACACAGGCCAATATTCTGTGCAAAATAATGTCGGCTTGGCAAGAGCAATTTTCCTCCATTCGCTTTTATGCTGAGGAAACACTACTATCATTAAATAGAACAGCAAACGTGGGCTTTACTAGCTGCATACGTAGGGAATTGTCTTGATATAAGATTGTAGAGTGAAAGTCTTTAAAATTAGGTTTCCTTAAAAGATGTATTTATAGGAAAACATGGTGTGATAACAAGGTTTCAAACTATACTTGTCATTAATCTAATGTTTGTTTCCTTATAATTAGGCTGAAGTAAGATACTTCCACCACAGCAGGCACCTATAGCACTGATGGAGTATCATTATAAAATACCGCCAGGCCCAGAGAGGCAGAAAGACAGAGAGAACAGACAGGAAGGGGGAGAAAGAAAACACAACCCTCAATCACTGTGCACTTCACAGAGCCCCATTTTTCTGAGCTCTTCCAAACGTGATGAGAAGAGAGTCAAAAACAGATGCCTTTGATGGTGCTCCTGGGCACACAAACCCAGGAGATCAAACGTGACATCCCTTTTTCCATATTACCTGCTGCCAGTGTTACACCTCCGTGACCCTTTTAACCACCCACCACCGTATCTAATCTGACCTATGAGGTGCTCAGTTGATCTCTGAAAGCTTTGTGTATCATTGGGGAAAGCATTAGAGAAGCTTTTTGTACTATGAGGGAAGGTATTTGATGAGAGGCTGGCTATATACGTTTTGTCAGCTTGTTCTGAGTGCAGAGAATGAACTCCTCAAGGAACAGCTTCTATTTGTATGACAAATCTCAACTGCAGTCTTACCAATAGAAAGTCATTCCTGTTTGAGTGCCTACTTAAAACTATGCATAGCTACTAGAGGCAACAATAGGGCTGTGTCGATACATGCATTTGTATCATGAATACAGCCATATGGTCGCTGAGAAAGCACAGTGTAATTCAAAATAATTAAAAACAACGCACTTTCATTGAAATGAAACGCATGCTCTACATTTCATAAATTCGCTGCACATTCATAGATATGCTGAAAATACAAAAAAGACATACAACTTAAATTTTAAATTATTCAACAGGCTACAAGTTGCAAATTGGCAAAATTACAAGTTATCTCAATCACTCTCAACTAATAAGGGTGCTTTGTTTTAATAAAACGAGATGTTTTTGGTTGTGATTTATTTCCTTTGTTTTTTTTAATCAGATCGGCCATATATAAAAATACATGAGTGTGTGCATTAACTTTTCGGTATGCTACAGACTTTAGGCTGTCAACTTGTCAACTTTATGGGTTAGTGGACGGTAACTGCTGTCTGTTCAAATAAATGAAAAGAAACCTTGTGTTAGGGGTGGCACAGTGGTTAGCACTCCTGCCTAACAGTTAGAAAGTTCAAACCCCAGGGTGGGAGTACTTTGTGGAGTTTGCATTTTCGTGTGGGTGCTCCAGTTTCCTCCCACAGTCCAAGAGCATGCACTATAGGTTAATGGTGACTCTAAGTTGTCTTATTGGTGTGTGTCTGCGCTGCGGTGTGTTGGCACCTGCTCAGCGTTGGTCCCCGTCTCGCTCCCGTAGTCCTGGGATAGGTTTTGGTCCCTGCTACCACACTGAGTATTAAGCAGTTCAGATAATGAATGAAAACTTGTCTTATGCTTTTGAATTTTTTGTTGCTAAAATCTCAGTGCGTCTTACTCATATGAATCATGACGTCCAATCTCCTTAAACCCCTACATAGAATACTATGTTTTTATTTCATTTTATAGTTTGTTAACTTTTATTGTTTAAGCATTTCTCTTTCAGTTTTTCCAAAATAGCACAAAAACTGTATTGTCCTGCCCTCCCACCCACATGATATCTGCACACCCACTTGTTTTCTCCTTAGCTGAGCCTGATTTTTTTCATCTCTTTCCCATTTTCCACTGATTTCTTTCTCCTATTTCTAAAGCCTCCCCTCTTATTCACATTGTCCATCCAGTGCTATCATCGTTTGCATCCTCATGCTGATGCTGTTTCTCTCTCTCATATCTCTGGTGGAAAGGAGTTATTAGGACTGCTCTACCCAACATGGATCGGGAAGTGAAAGAACTCTATCAAGTCCTCATTCAGGCCAAAGACATGGGGGGGCAACTCGGAGGTCTGGCTGGTACCACGACCATCAACATCAGCCTGAGCGACGTCAATGACAACCCACCCAGGTTTTCCAAAAGTAAGACAACTGAAATATACTGAAGCTAGGCTTGTCAAAAGGTGAATAATATGTTTATGGTATACAATAAGATATATAGAAATGTGCCACATATAGAATCAGGCTTTGTGTTAAAAAGTGCATGCAAATATCCAACTTGAGATATTATGCTAACTATTATGCCAGGGTGTGCAAAACAAGCCTGATGAGAACTTTGCTACAACTATGTGATTTCTTAAAATTTCACACTTCAAAGAGCTACAATTATAGGTGGGTTCACTTGGTTAAGGGATCTACAAATAATATAAATAATAAAAATATTGCTAACAATACATAAATGTGTGCTTACAGCATTTACTGATTTACATTAGAACACATTGTTCCACATTGATGACATATTTTTTTCTACTGTGCGTGTGCCTTACATACCACAAGTGACTATGGTAACCATGATGAAGGCTACAGTATCGCGATCCATGCTAGGCTTGTTGCTTGCTATTCACTGATGGAAAAAACATGACGCAGACAAGTGGTAAACTTAGAACACATTGTTCCACATTGTCATTCAGTGGAGAAAATGCTGAACTGAAGTATTATAAAATGTATAAAAATAACATAAATGATAAACTATTTCAATACAATGTGTATGTGCACAATATATCAGTGCTGACATATTTATTACATTTTATTGTAATTGCTTGTATCACAACTCTTAACGTAGCGTAACGGTTAAGGTGTTGGACCCGTTATCGGAAGGTCACCAGTTCGAATCCTGGACTGGTAAAGGAACCACTAAGGTACTAAAAAGCAAGGTACTGTCCCCAAGTACTGCTCCTTGTCAGCTGCGCCCACTGCTCCCTCACAGATGGGGCACATTTGGTTGTGGTGCACTCTGTGCTGTGCTGTATTCGCAATGACAAATAATCACTCACTTTGAATTAGCAAAAGCTACTTTTTCCAGGTGAAAAAGTTTGAACTACTCTTACACTAATAAGTCTTAACATGCTAAATATTTAAATGTGAAAGAGATGCTGACTCTGCTGTAGATTGTGAGAAGTTTCATATTTCCATGATATGACACAATGACATCACTGCATTCTGGGATCTATCCCTTGTGCATGTATCCCTCTCAACTCCACCTTGTTTGTCTCTTTTGGTACATTGCTCTAATGCAATCTAATGACTTCTCAATTAGCTGAGGGGCTTTTTTCTTCCAGCACAGCAACTCACTAATCATTACTGGGTAAGTGAGACTGGGTGTGTGCATGAGTGTGTGAGCGAGTGTTAATGTTTTCATTATCATAAATATATCACATTTCAAACATTCATTACTTCCCATTTATCCATGATCTCTAATGTGCGGGTACCGTATCCGTGCTACACACATGTTTATTTCGAGGGGCTAATTGTGAGTTATAATTTTTTCAGGTATATTCCACCTGCGTGTGCCCGAGTCCTCAGCGGTTGGCTCTGCTGTGGGTCGAATCAGAGCTCATGATCTAGACATCGGTAAGAATGCAGAGGTGGAATATAACATTGTTCCTGGAGATGGTGGCAGCATGTTTGACATCACAACCAATGAACACAACCAGGAGGGCATCATCATTCTCAAGCGGGTAAGGTTTTATTACTTTATTAACACACACACACAGCAGATGGGGCAAATGCAGAGGTCATCTTTAGTTGTGGTGCACTGTGTGCTGTGCTGTGCTGTGCTGTGTTCACAATGACAAAAATAATCACTCACTTTCACTTAAATAATCCCGCAGCTGCACCCAACCATAACTTAAACTATAAAGTCAAAGGTTTTCACTCTTAGGGCCTGTTTACTTGCATGTAAATATTTTTTATAAATGGATATATTTAAAATACGTTTGGGCCTTTAATTTACTTGTAAACAGAGTTTTAGCCACTTCAAACACATATTTTTCGAAATGTCCTCCAAAGTGAAGATTTTTCAAAACGCTGGATTTTGTGGATCCATGTAAACAATATAAAAAAACAGTTTTCTTAAAATGACATATTTTGTTCTACTGTGCGTGTGCCTTAAATACCTTAAATTTCTTACCACAAGTGACTATGGTAACGACACTTGTGTATCGTGATCCATGCTAGGCTTGTTGCTTGCTATTCACTGATGGAAAAAACATGACGCAGACAAGTGGTAAACATTCGAGTTTTCTCTACTAAAAATTTTGTGTTTCCTAGTAAAAAATATTTTGCAAAATGTCATGTAAACACAAATAAAAAAAGAAACATATAAAAAATATGTTTATAAAAATATCCAGATACGTGTAAACAGGCCCTTAGTTTTAAAAAGAAAATGCTGGATCTGAACTATGAAGGCATTTTCCACAAAGCAATCAGACATATATCAGGTTTCTTATCTTTTAGGGGATAATCAGGTGCTAATAAATACCTTAAACCAACCTACACACACATTTTCTAACTAATCATTATGATTCAATTTAAACCCCACAAAACCCTAAACAGATTCCCCTAAAAGACATATAGCATCAAAATTTAATATCGATCCCCATCCAAAACTAATGTTGACTGTAAAGTGCAGTGTGTAGGAGCTAAACGGAAAGCTATCTAGCTTACATAATCGACTAATCCCTCATATGCATATGCGCATCATGTGCATTTCATTTCAAATCTTCCATGGATTTAAGTAATCAGGCATTTATGGCAAGCAATTTCCTTTATGCGTGGCAATCCCTATAAAATAGGCTGTGACCAGTTTGTTAATTAGTTTGCTGTTTTGATCACTATTTCAGCAGACACATTACAGACGGCCTACTCAGCAAGACTGTTAAGTATGAAAGCTGATAAAACTTTGTTTACAACGAAGAGTCTCTTAAAACAGGTCCGATCAGATCTGATCGGATCTGATTTTCAGTGGAGCTGCAGCATTTGTAAGTGCAGTGCAGCACTGAAGAGAAGTGCTTTGTCTTTTACTCTCTGTTTTTGATGAGCCGAACATTTCATGGCGGGTGTTTGAGCTGGATCTGTCCATATTGACCGTCTGGTCAGCGTGTCTGCCGGCTGTTACAGTGCACACAAAAATGTTTGTCTTCCTGTGGGTTTGTTAAATATTTGATGGAATCAAGAGGTTTTTAAAATTAATTAGCAATAATCCTTTTTTAAACTAAATCTCTAAAAAGTGCACAGTACATATTCCACATCCACTGAACACACAATGTGCAGACGTACACCAGGCAGAAATTCCCACTCTTATGTACATGTCTTGGAGAAGATGACATGACTGTTAGCATGACTAAAGAGATGTGGTGGGGAACTGAGCCATATGTCGCTCTCTGCTTTCCTCTTAATGCTCACAGCATGCAGGACTAGAGCACATGCTGCTTTTCCCCTGCACTTATTAGTGTGTGTGTGTGTGTGTGTGTGTGTGTGTGTGTGTGTGTGTGTGTTTGTGTGTGTGGGTGTGTGTGTGTACTTGCACATGTGTGTGAGTGAGTGAGTGAGTGAGTGAGTGAGTGAGTGAGTGAGAAGAAGAGAGTGAAGGGACCAGTGACCAGGGAGCACAAGGGAAAGAGAAAGAAAGAATGAAAGAAAGAAATTGAGAGAGAGAGAAAGAGAGAGAAAGATAGAAGAGAGAGAGCTGGGGATGGAGAAGGGGATCAAAAGAGTGAATAAGAATGAGAGACTAGAAAGAGAGAGGGTGTGTGAGAGAGAACAGAATGAAGAAAAGAAATAAAGAAATACTAAATCAAGAATGGAAAGATAAAGAGGCTTGGGAAGGAAGATAGAGAAAGCACAAGAAGAAAGAGACAGAGAAAGAGAGCGACTGCAATCAGGGAGAGAGAGAGTGGAAAGGGGAGCAAGAGAAAAAACAAGGGAGTGAGGAAAAGAGTTAGAGAGAGAGGCAGAGAGAGAGAGCGAGAGAGAGAGATAATGTGAGGGGACAGAGGTAGAAGGATGGATAAAGTGATAAAGAATGATCTAATGAGACAAAGAGAAAGAGAGAAAGAAAGAGAGAGACTGTGGGGATGGAGATCGAGTGGAGACAGGAGAGAGTGGGGGAGGGGGAAGAAAAGAAAGAGAGAAGAAGAATTAGAGACAGATATCTACACATAGAGCATGTGATCAAGAGAGCCAGACAATGAAATTGAGATAGAGAGAAACTAATGAAGGAGGAGGAGGGAGAAAGAGACTGGAAGAGGAAAAGAGAGAGAGTAAGGGCAGAAGAGGCAGAGGAAAGGATCGAGAGAGAGAGAGAGAGAGACAGAGAGAGAGACAGAGAGAGAGAGATTAAATCCTCATTGTCTTGGCATTAGGTTTCTATTAGAGATGAATAGTGGCACAAATAGCACAATACTTTACCTTAATGTACCACTTTACATAGCAACATACCTGCACATAGCAACACATCTGCCCTGCCCTGCTCACCCAGGCTCTCATAAACGCACAAACACACACACAAATACACTCTCAGTGGCATGACTCGCACACAGTCTACCGTTATTAATTCTTCAAAACTGTGCTTTGGTAGTGATTTCTAGTTCTGTTTGTCAACACCTCGCCCTAAAGAACCATCAGGCAGTGGAAGAAGGTGAAAGTAGAGCACAGCGAAGCGTGCATAAAGCAGCAGCCACCCACCGCAGAAACCCTACGCTCACGCAAAAGGCTGAAAGATTAGTGTCAAAATCTCAAAATCTGCCACTAGCTTGCATTGTAACAGATCGCATTTTTTGGCCTCCAGTCGTAATAGATCCCATTTTTTGCTTTGTCTTTCTCATAAAAATGTCTCACTTTTACTGATGAAAGTAAGATGGATGACACATTACTGGCTTCCTTTACCTGAACGAGCCACAGAAACATTTGTTTCTTTTCCCCTTTGAGGCACATAAGCTGAAGGATTAGACACACAAAAGTGCAGGCTACCTTTTTTACTTGATTTCACCTCAACACTCATTCTCATTTTCTCTCTTTCTCTTTCTGTCCTCTCCTTTCTGCCTCCCCCACTACCACTCTCGCTGTCTCTCACACGCACACACCAAGCATTAAGTGTTAACAGCCAAAGTGATAAAAAAGTTCAATTCCCTGAAACTTTTCAGTCACCTTTAGAAGTATAGATTACTGACACTGGCACAGAGCTCAAAAGGGCAAATCCATGTAAGCCTGAATGTACAGAACTTAGATCTGTTGTTTTCTACACAGCCACAGAATTGAGTGCAGTTGATTCTTCAATCCGTTTCGCAATCCAGAGTTGTTTAGCCATTTACATTACGTGATGTTTTTGGAGGGAAAGAGTCACACTCTAATGGGCTCGCTCAGTATGAGCCGCCATTGATAACGCTTCCAAAAATAATGTAGCACTGATTACAACATTTAAATTTTACAGCATCTAGCAGTCTCTCTTTTCACAGTAACTTTCATCTTCTAACTACAGAGACAGCAACTAGGGGTTAAGGGCTTTATTCAGGGACCCAGGACTTTACAGGTCATCTGTTAGATACTGAGGTTACATTTTCAAAAGCATTGCACAACACACATTATTCTGCTCTTATACAAAACTCTCTTTCTCTCTGGGGATATATGGTATCAATAAGGCAACAATGTGATGAATTCCGCTGTATCATAGGTCCAGGCACAGACAGGGGACATTGTGAGGAAGACTAAAATTTATGTCCTGAGCACTCAAAGTGTGTGAATTATACAAGTGTGTGCATTCATGTGTTCAGCGTCTTCTTTGAATTCAGTGTATTATCCTGTTTATTACTCAAGTTATTCATGTTTTATGCCAAAATAGCCAAGTCAAGCAAGTGGAACCACCAGGTCCAAAATGCATCTGTATGGCATCAACTTAAACCTGATTACTGATAGTCTTGTCTAGACATTCTGTAATTCTACTGATTAC
The DNA here is from genome assembly GCA_032718565.1 of Distichodus sexfasciatus. Classification (NCBI taxonomy): domain Eukaryota; kingdom Metazoa; phylum Chordata; class Actinopteri; order Characiformes; family Distichodontidae; genus Distichodus; species Distichodus sexfasciatus. The sequence goes on along the minus strand of JAVGVS010000021.1, from coordinate 2,758,743 downwards.
TCCGCTGTTCTCTGCAATCTCTCTTTTCAAGTCTTTAAAAGAATGAGTGTATAAAGGAAGAACACTCCCCCACACATTAGTGATTTGAAAAGAGAGCCAGTGACAGCTACGGATACGAGACTGATGTAATGAGGGCACCATGTAGGGCCCGTCTTCATTCATAAAACCCCGCACAGTCAGTCTGCCAACTTTACCATAAAGTCTGAAATAATTTCTTTGGATTTTTACTCTGGAAGGGAAACACAGATGCAGAAGCTGCTGTGCAATTGGTCTTCAAAAGGCCAGTAACAAGCCAAAGGCAGCTGGGTGTCACTGGGGTTTCTTTCAGCCTGACTCAGCAATAGCAGCGATTGCTGCCAAAGGTATGGGCCTTGGTAACATGGGAGAAAAGATTTCGTTTCTGAGCAATTACACTATGAGTAGATTTCACACACTGTGATGCTTTCAGTTTTAAATGTTTGTGACAACCTATGGTCCTGATGACAAATCTTTCATACAGAGCAGTAAAATGTGTGTGCATGCATTGAAAGGCAACTTGTTCAATGAGATTTTATGCATTCACACTCGTATGTGGGTAGGTGCTTGTGAATATGTTGTCTCTACAGCTCTGATTTTCATTTACAAACATGACCTACCATATAAGACACTCCAGAGATGCATATTAACATTTTATCATGAGCTGACATTTACCAATAAGTCATTGTTCATACATTTATGTGTGTGTGTGTGTGTGTGTGTGTGTGTGTAAATGTGATTAGGAGACAAAGGAGTGAGCAATGCACTCTCACTGCCACTGAGAGACTGATTTAGAAACAAGGGTGAACCAGGGTAAAGCTTTTGTAGCCTATTCAGCAGGAGCAAAAGGTAGAAGGTAAAGAACAACACACAGAGACAAAAGTGAGAGTTTGGGGGTGAATTTTGAAGATATTTGTGACAACCTGGTTGTCCTGTAAATATTTTAATTACTTTGTCAGGTTTATATGACTTTGTAAGGACATAGATGGTCCATCCTCATGGGGAAATACTTTTGAAGAAAAGTTCAAGGTTGTGATTGTCTTTTTTTAAAGTGTGCGTGAGAAAGAGAGAAGGAGAGGGATACAGGGAGAGCGAGTAAGTGAGAAACTGAGCACAAATGTAAATTACTCAACCATCAATAAAATCATGCCTGGTACACTTTTACCTGTTAGAAGGTTGAGATGTGACAACTGACATTAATGTAACTCACTCACACACAAGTACACTGTAATTGCTGTGTGTCACTTCCAGGAAATTCCACCCTAACACGACAGCGGCTCCTTTGAGCACCAGTGTTGAGTGAGTAATCATTGTGCTTCAATGGGACTGACTTGGTTAGGACAGTGTTAGGGAGATGAGAAAGAGGTTGAGATTGAAGTTGTAATCAGCTACAGGAGAGAAACACTTAGGAACCACATCACCTCCGAGCTCTGAAGCTCTTACTAAAGAAGAAAAGAAGCATCTTATAGTCACATTGCCAGTTGGTAACCAGAAGGTTCCTGGTTCACGTTCCAGACTAAGGTCTTATGAGCAAGGTACCGTCCCAAGCACTGCTCCCCGGGCACTGCCAAAAAGCTACCCATTGCTCCTTCACAGATGGGTCTAATGGAGAGGTCACATTTTGTTGTGGTGTACTGTGTGCTGTACTGTGTTCACAATGACAAAGAATCACTCACTTTAATTCACAAAAACAGATCATAGGACATTTACTGTATAAAATGAATGGTAATCAGAATACAGTTACATTGTTAAAAATAATGGGTTGGTCCCCGCCTTGTGCCCTTAAGTTCCCGGGATAGGCTCCAGTCCCCGCGACCCCAGTTGGGATTAAGCAGTTTGGATAATAAATGAATGAATGCTAAAAATAATGGATTATATGATGGTATAAATTACGGCAATTCCATTCAACCTTCAGAACATGCAACCAAAGATTCTAATGCCAACGCCCATTTCAGTAAGTCCAGAGTCACATAATGGAGGAGTCAGAGCTGGAGCTAGCATCACAGAGTCAGGGCAGAAATGCATGTCTGTCTAAAAAATTCAGACAACACTTCACATTAAGAGAAGAAAGAGGGCGGAATATAAAGGGTGTGATTTACACATTCATAAAACAAGACAATGTGGAAGTAATCCAAAGTATTCAGAATATGTTACTCACATTGAATAACCTAACGGAATAAGTCACAAATGACATTTTAGGGCATGTATTCTATATTCTGTAGTGGAATGCATTTTAAAAGTAACATTCTCAATACTGCACACACCTTACCTGTTTTACACTTTTTGTGACATACTTCCATTGAACATGCAATGACATACAGAAATGAACATGCACAACACTTGTTGCTTTACCTATCGAAGATGCTAGTAGCATTTTGCCTATAGAATGCTATAGAAGCCAATAGCACTTGCATTTCGTGCCTTTAGCTTGTCTCATCCCAGAAGCCAACATCCTCAAGCCTACTATTTTATTAAAATTCAGCACCATTCTCTACTGACAAATAAAATCTTAAATATACGTGTTGTGTCCCTGAATGCTTCTTTAAGCAAGTGGCACACACAGCCTGCCCATATCGTTTCTGTTCTATAATCTTGGGCCAAGCAGTGGACGCGTGGAAAGAATGGCCCTGTTGTGGTTGAAAAGATGGGTCCTGAGTTCTTGCTTGCGATGGAATAATCATGGTTATTGTGTCTCAGGCAGCGTGGTAAACATGCCTGATAGCTGTAATTGAAAGACTCTAAGCTGTGGGGAATAGCTCTGTTTAATAGCATCATGTGTGGTATAAGCCTTACTGGCGCACAGCCACAGCCCCATTTTAAAATCGGCTCTCAGCAGAGCTGCATGTCGCTACAGACGGCCTGCAAAAAAAGGGGGAAAAAGCGCTCAACAAAAACACTGCACTATAAATGTTACATGGCTATGCTTCGCACATAACCAGCATTGTGCATTACTCTCCAAAGCTGCAATATTCCTACTTCCTCTTTAAATGGGTCAAGTTGATGATTAGTCATCAAAAATAGATCAGTCTTTTCCTCCCCTTTGGTAAATAAAAGTAGCAATTAATCAAGAGAAGTCCCGTCCTAGTGGCTCATCTCTGTGCATGTGTTAGCACAATCAGAATGTTTGATTTATTAGTAGTGCTGTAACAATACATTAAAGCGTGATGCACAGTGCACACCAGCAACAGTGCTTGGAGATGGACAGTGTGTGTGATATTCTATTAATTAGGTCATACCTGCATGTCATACGTCACACTGTCGACTTAAAGGCCACGTTCTTGCCATTTGCGCCATTAGACACCGAAACGCATACTGGGCGCGTTCCAGTCTGAAGCCAGCTGCTGCATTAATAATGTTCTTAGAAGACATCCGCATTATGGGGCAGGGTTTTATCTGGAAAAAGGACCTTGGCAGGCAGTGCACTCAGGGTGCCCTTATGTGTTATGTATAGATTGTATGAAAAGTTAAACTATGTTGCAGCAGATGGCAAGCTAATATACTATTGATTTTTTTTTTTATTATGGTGGCTATATCTAAACGTAAAACTACACTAGTAAGAAAGCCAAAAGAGCTGACACTGGCTTTAGTGTTAACATTAGAGATGATCTATGAAAATAGATAGCTTATTTGCTTGCTTACATTTTCAGCCTTAAACACAACTCCTGTCAGGTAAACTGCATTACGTGATTGTTTTCTTTGCGGTGAATCTGTACACTTAGACAACTGAATTTCAGATGATTTTTGTGCTGTTGCCTGTATTCTACTTAATTCAGATGCAAAAAAACCACACAAATCACATTTAAGCTTTTGTCTAAACATTTTTCTTTGGTCTACACGACAATGCGATGTGCACAGTGAAAACCAGAGATAGCAAACTTTGATGAACGAATAGATGTGAGGCAAAATCATCATTTGTGTTTCTAGAAAAATGTGCAACCCTTACACTATTATCTATAGTTTAATGCGCTTCAGTCATATTAGTATTCAGATTTTAAAATTATATTGTGCCATGGCTTGAATACAAGTGGTGGAAAAAAACATTCTTACCTAATGGCATTTTTGCAAGAAAATGCAAATGTGATTGCTTTTTTACAGCAAGAGAATTAGGGTTAGAGTTATCACATAGTGGGTTAGAGTTATCACATGACCCAGTCACATAACAAACCCCGTTTATGATGCAAACGGGACCATTTATAATGCACTCAGCACATTTAGTCATTGAAAGCAAAGAAATTTGTCGCAAATGAGTGCACATAGCAAAAACGTATGAAAGCACACTACGGCTTAGAAAAAATTGCTTAGAAAGTCTTGTATAAAATTGAATGACTATGGTAAAATATTCCAATAATTAATTTTATTATTAATGTTATTGTTTTGGTTATTGATTTTCTTCTTCTTCTTCTTCTTCTTTGTGCTTCGTATTATTATCTGAGTCAGATATTTGTTTCTCATATCATAATATCATAATATTCTTCATTAATCAAATTGAAGTCAGAGCTGGATGAACCTTTAATCCCCTCTTCTTTAGCGATAAATAGTTTTAAAAGCACCTACTTTTCCGGTTCCAGATGCTCTGATAGAGACCATTTAGAATTTAGAGCACTGGAGGATATTGCAGGACAACACACTGAACACCATCAGGTCATTATGTCTCATCTAACCTTTAAAACTGTCCCAAACTCTGCTAATTTAACTTTTCAAAGTCAGTGGTGGGAAAAATCACCCTCTCAAACTAATGACCATCAATTGCAATCTCTCCATTATAGCAGTGTACCAGCCACTGCGAGCTATTCAGTCTCTCTATTAAAAATGTCATTAATTTGCTGTTTGAACTGTAAATCTTTGGAGAGCATGTTAACTGCTAACAGCACTCCCAATCTCGATGAGTTACCGCCTTTGGCACATAAAAGGTAATGGCTGAATGACATCATAAAGGCCTCAAGTGCTCAAAGAAACTTGAACCTGGAAGCTCAGCTACAAAAAGAGATGATGTGGTCTGAATTACAGGTGATTTTGTTTATGTACCACTCTTACAAGTTTAATGTCTTCTGTTTGTGTACTGTCCTCACTCACAGAACTGTTTCAGGAGTAAACAATGCCATCTATGGACCACTTTAGGTAGGACTACCTCACTAAGTTTACCAACAGTGACACATTTCTCATTTTAAATGGAGCCTACAACACACCAGTGCAGGAATAAATATTACATATTTCTGAAATTCTAAATATAGAACAATTAAATACAGCACCAACAGTGTCTAACAGGGTGTGGGTACAGTCAAAGTTGATGAGTGGTGCAAAGCTTTGAACATGATAATTGCATTGGTTATTCATGCTAATACAAAGCTAGCATACATGCATGTGTGACTGAAACTGATATTTATGCAAGACAAGGAGAGGAGATGAGCGAGAAAGAGCTCTCTGATATTCCGATCTAGATGTGTTAAAGAACCTCAGGTAGAATCGAGGCTTTGTGCACCGGTGCAGGGGTTACAAAAGGAGATATTTCAGACATCAAAGAGATGCAAATGTGTGGGGGAAAACCCAAAGTCTCAAATGAATGCATGTGCATATGATGCTAATGTAGGAGGTCACACGTTTAACTGGAAAATGGCTAAATTTGTATTTAGAGCCTTTTGGAACACTTGTGTGTATGATTCTGTATACTTCACCTGCTACACTAATAAGGTGGCAGTATGAGTTTTCCCCAGATATTACACCAAATTTCCTCACTGTCACCTGCATGCTTGACTGAATAAGGATAGTTGACTCTGCCTGTGTGAACCCTGCTGTGCTGTGTGCGAGCAGACACACCACACGCTGTTTTCAATGCAAAAAGAACAACTCCAGTTATGCTCGAGCAAACCTTCTCTGCAGTTTTGCTGTCACACTCGTGATGTTGAAGATTTCTTTATTGAATTTAGTTCTCACAATTTATCTTCCTATCAAGTCTTGGTCCCATGCACTACCCCCACCCCTCCCCGATATATTACTTTTTTCTTTTTGACATTTAAACAAATTCAGTGGCCATATCTTGCAGCAGAACAGCACGAGCAGTGCATACAAAATTAGCAGCAGTGGAGACGATACAAAAAATCAGAACTCAAGTAGAAGTACTGTAACATTACTTTATTATATAAATAGCTTTTATTTGCTGCAAAATGTACAGACTAAAGAGTCTGACGAATCATGACAGTAAATCTACTGCTCATGTTTAATATTATTAGCGTAAATGTTGTTTGCTCTGGCAAATATGCTCTGGTCATTTGTATGCCTACTCTCTGGCAAATTCATTTTAAAATTAGCAAAGAATTATTCTTACTTAATAGTGACAGTACTATGGAAAAAAATACTCATGAAAGTACAAAACATAAATATGATACCATAGTAGTTGTAATTCATTACTTACAGATCAGTCGTTGGTGTTTAAATTCAAATCAAAAAACATGTGAGTATAGTACAGTGCTTGTCAAGTTCACCCACATTTGCACATTCATTCAGTGTTGGGGAGTAGCTAAGTAAAATTAGTGATGATATTGACAACTACATTTTTCAGTAGCTCATCAGTAGCAAAGGCACTTTAAAAGCACTTTTTATGTACAGATAGCGTGACAAAAGGTACAGTTGTTTTACTCTTTTTACAAAGAAAGGTATTTTCAACTAAAAGGTGATTCTGATTGGTGCTGAATTCACAGAAGTGACATCTAATAGGCTACCATGCCTGTGAGGCTCCTGCTCATTTGCATCACAGTCTACTCTTGGCAGCTGTGATATAGAGTCAGAGGATGGAGTCCACCTTGACCAGTATGGAAGCAAGAATCCCTGGCCATGAAATACCTTTGATGTAGTTTGCTATTTTTCTCTATAGGCTGTAGTATAGCTAACCACTATACTATACTATACCACTATCTCTGCTATATACCGTACAAGCATACAGAGAAACGAGATGACATGGCTCCAGTTTTAACAGTGCAAAGAACAAAGAACTAGGAACAAAGAACTAATAAGCCACATAAAATAAAATATATAAATAGAATAGAAAATATGCATTTTAAACTAGAAGTAGAAAGAGGCAAAAAGGTTACATGCGGTATTCAGCCTACAATTATGGTCTTAGAGTTGTCCTTTACAATGAATGTGCATAATATCTGTAAGTTTCAATATGAAAAATTCTATACAGACTTTCTATTATACAAAACAGTATCTTTTATAAAGTCTGAGCTAACATTCAAGTCGTATCTAGTGTGTGCAGATATGTGACCCTGCCTATGATAACCCAGCTAAAGTTATTTTTTGGCAACTCTCTGTTTTATACATAAAATAATTCTACATAATTTAAAGAACATTTTCTGAAAATTTCACCTTGATATCTTTAATACTGAGCAAGTAAGGCCATGTCAAAGATTTGGCAAATTACAGGCTCAGAAAAACAGGTTTTTGAGAAATTTCAATGTAAAAACACATATTTTCAACACTGATGCATCTTTGAACCATAATCATCCTGACTGTGTGTCATATATCGAATTAAAGCTTACATTCTCCCATTTCAAGTGATATATGACACATTTATGGAAAAATATTTATTATGATATGCATGGCGAAAAAGCATGCATATCAACACGAAAAAGCATGTTTAAACACTCGGCTACCTTCTGTTCCTTGCTTATTGGTGCCGCCATGGGGGATGGAAAAAAAATTACCTCAGAATTACCTCAAAGTTAGCGTAGAAGTCTTTTTTTTTTTTGAGAGAGAGAGAGAGAGATACCAAGCATAAAATGTCAATGAAACAGCCTGGTTAGATTGACAAAACGTTTATCTACTGAAAACAAAGCACTGTTTCTGATGTGTACGCAGTGACACAAAGCAACACACACAGAAAGCGGCACCCGGCTAAAGTCGCAATTTTTCTACCTCCTCTTTACCTGACGTGACTGCCGCGGATGCGCATTGATCTTAATGTCTGTATGCACTTTATAATGATAGAGCAGTAGTTCCTAAACCGAATAACACCCAAATCACTAGTTGTTTTTGCACATGAAGTAATCCCAAAGACGTTAGAAAAGCAATGTTTACGAAGCCAACCTCCGGTATTTTCCGGTGGAAAATGGAAACATAAGGCGAATAAAATCACGAATTTCGCTATTTATCCTGTTAGAAATTACATTTCAAACATTACATCCGAAAACCTCAGTACATAATCTATCATTTACTGCAATAAACTCATATGACATATTGTTGACATTTTACTCGCTATGACTACTTTGACGCTCTTTATTTCATAATTAGATTTGGCGATTTTAGCCGGGTTTTCACAGGCGGGGTCACATATTGTAACAGGAGTGGAGAACTACAGTATGTGCAATACTTTCAATAATTTGAGCAGATATCAGTCAGTGAGAAACTTCAATCAGTGATATGTACAAGCAATAGGAATACAAGTAGGAATTCAATAGGAAGACAAGGGAAAAATGGTAGAGGCTTCACCACACAGTCTACCAAACTCACTGGAGGTCAGTAAGCTTGCTGGTATTCAATTAGCTCCAGCCAAGGCTACATGCATCCAGAGCATTTCAGGGTCATGTAAACTCTTGTAGGAGTTAATTTGATCCATGGTTTCTGTGTGCATCCCACAGCATTCCTCCACATACTAAAACAAGCATCATCTTCTGGGACTCACAGCCACGCACCCAAAACCTTGATGCACACAGTCAACAAGCTGATTTTCCCAAGTGTACCTTCGGGCGACGGAACCTGGAGGACTGACATTTTCACACTCTATTTTAGTATTTGTGCATTTGCAATTCTATTAGATTTGGGCACCATGACTTCTTGTTTACCATCATACATTATTTTGAAGTATTCTCAGAGGAGGGAAAGCTTAAGGGTTTCATAGTAAAGCATCAGGTCCAATTTTGATAAGTGACATTCAACTGTTCCAGTGCTAAGGAGTGTGGGTAGGGTGTGTTTGAAAGATTTGTGGCGGCCGTTCGGATGGCGTATTTATACACTCAAATTAAAGATACAAGTTGTGAGGTGCTTAAGTAAAAAAGCAAAACAGCATTTCAACAAAGGTGACAGGGATACTCAGGAGAGTTCAACTTGCACCACTCTTCCACTTAGTGCGCCTTCATGCTTGTTTTTAATCCCTTATTCCAGTCTCTGCATTGTGTGTGGAAAAGAGAGGGAGAGAGATAGAGAGAGAGAGGTAAAACTGAGGAAGACCGAAGTGGAACTGCATTATTGTAATAGCACACTCAACACAAACAAATCCAAAGCTTATTAAAAATGCATCATCCTGTTCCAGCTTCCAAAAGAGGAAAGCACACAGGGGAGCAGCAGATGGGTCACTATTGTATGAACAGCCTTCTTAAGAAAACAACTAAATGAACTGAGAGCTGCATCACAGGGCACGGCTAATAGGCAAGCTTTCATGCTTTCACAGCCGAATGACAAAAGAGGCTCTTTCAGTCAAATGTGGACATGAACACAACACATGGAGTGACCCTGTTTATTACAGGATTAAATGGACTATAGACTAAAGGGTGATTGACAAGGTGATTCCTTCTGGGAGTAAACCAATTCTTGTGGACATATTTTTGTTGAAAGTTTCTATGTGGCGACTTAGTGAACTCTACAGATTATTTAAGGACCAAATGTGTCAGATTCATCAGAAGTGCTACATGGTGTGCTCATAAATGCTTGTATAACTGCTGATCAAGACAACACATTAAACTGCTAGGCTGAATAAAGATGTCTGAGCACTGGTTTTAGATTTGAACAACTTATTCTAACTGTTGTGCTACCATTGTCCACTATGAATTACAGGGACATGAGCAACTTAGGTTTAAATGTCTTGCTTAGGGGCTCAATGATGGTTGTGTAGGAGGTAGAAGACAAACAGAATCAAACACATTACCTCTTTAGGGAAGGATTCTACCACTCGACCACCACCAACCTCATAATAGCAAATGTTCTGTCTCAAAGAAATTGAAGAAAAAATACACAGGAGATGATACTGATTATGAATCTAGACCTGCAGAAAAAAAACAAGCTAAATAGCTAAAAAGGGGAAAATAGACAACACAAACTGAGAAAATTGGAGGGAAAAAAGTCCCCAAAGGCAAAGCATAAAGATAATTATGCTAGATAAACTAAATGAACTAGAAAACATATAAGGTACTGATTACCTATCACAGGGACAGAATGATTGTCTATTTATAGACTGCATGTTATGCCCCCCTGGACTTTGGCCATATCAGGCTCCCCTTGAATCTGCTGAGGCGCCAACACACCGCAGGGCACACACACTCACACAATCACATTCACACATTACAGGGCCAAGTTAGAGTCACCAGTTAACCTACAGTACATGCCTTTGGAGGAAACTGGAGCATGCCTTTCCGGGAGGAAACCGGAGCACCCGGAGAAAACCCACGTGAACACAGGGAGAGCATGCAAACTCCACACAGAAAGACCCTACAGCCGTCCCCGGGGTTCAAACCCAGGACCTTCTCGCTGTGAGGCGGCAGCGCTAACCACTGTGCCACCGTGCCGCCCCCCATTTAGTTCATTTTGATGTATTCAGTTCTGTCTCGTGTCTCCTGTCTGTCATGTCCTTGTCCCCCCTTCCCAGTGTGTCCCATTGGTTGATCATGGTTTATTAGTATCCTCACCTGGTTCTTGTTTGTTTCAGTCCTGCCCCTAGTTTTCATTGGTTATCCCTTTATTGGTTTATCGTGCTTATTTTCTGATTGCTTTCTGATTGGTTTCCCTTCGTTTAATTGATCCAGCCCCTCGTTTCTGTTTCCTGATATAAGTTTAGCTTTTTTCTATTGTCCCTGTCAGTCCTCCCTCACACTACACTTCCTGTGTCGGTGGACTTTGTGTCTTTTCCAAGAAGAGTGAGTTTTGTTTGTAGCCCTCGTGCCTTTTTATGTTCTGTTTTCTCAATAAAATGGCTTGCAAAGGTACCTCGTTTCATGTCATGCCAGCACCACCCGTGACACTGCACTGTTTTGTGGAAAGGATGAACAGATGATCAGATTTCTGGGGAGGAAGAGTGAGGTCGTATAGTCATAGGTGCAGCAGCAGGGGCCATGACAAGCACAACAACTCCATATAAATGTGTAGAAATATAACAGCGCCTACATAATACATGCTCTTAAATGAGACATGCTCTTAAAAAGGAACACATCATTTTTATGAAACACTTTTAAATGCTGGAATTACTTACATTTAATCATTTATGCTCTGCTATCTAAAAGACATATCAGAATCTAAACTGGTGGAGTCAACATATCTGGAAAACCCCACACATGAAGTGTGTAAAAGACATGCTACAAGTTTCTAGCTCTAAGCACCTGTAACTATGGAAGGACAATTCCTTGATTTAGGCCTTAGATGCACAATTATTCAATTCCCACAGTAGGTGTTGACGGGAGAGGTCGGGATCTTCAGAATTTCTTTGTTGATATCCGCACCGGTGCAAGGAGGGAGCACATTATCATATCAAAGAGGCTGCTAGTGTGAAGTCCTGAATTTAAAGTGTGCCAGTTTGGTGACGTTTGAGCGCTCACAGACACACACTTGATGGGTACTTCTCTCTCTTGCTCACTTTTTACACACACATTTGCCTGAACTGATGACACTGTTTCGAAGGTCTTTCATGTCTTATGGTGTAGGTAAATATAAGCATCTGTGTCATTCAAAGTTTGTCCCTAGTCAGGTATCAGACATTTAGTTTGGCCTCAACTTAGTTACATACTTATGCAGCACTTAATGTACACAATTATGATTGTCTAATGTCCATTTACCCATTAAGGTGTACACATGTATTGTTCTATCTTCTGCATGTTGCCTAAAAATGTGTGCCAGTCACTGAGCTGTCAGTGTTGTTTGACAAAGGCTAATCTACATTCACCAGGCAGTATGTTAGCCATACCTGTTACATTGCAAATCAATTGGATATCTAATCAGCCAGTCATGTGGCAGAAACTCAATACACTGAGGTATGGGCAGGTGATGAAGAAGATCTGCTATTGTTCAAGCCAAGTGTCAGAATAGGGGACGGAATATGATGTACATGATTATGACTGTATCATTAATGAGATGGTTTAACATATTTAAAGAACTGCTGGGGATTTAACATACAGTATAACTATCGCAGTGGTCACCAAACTTGGACAATGGAAACACATGGTCTTGACATGATTTGAAACACATGGTCTTGAAATATACATTCATATGGTATGGTCAGAATGTGGTTTAAAAAAAGGACAGCCTAAACCAGGCTGGTGGCAATGTAGTGATATGGGAATATATTCACATTTTAGGCAAAGTACAGTGCTGTGCAAAAGTTTTAGGCAGGTGTGAAAAAATGTTGTAAACAAAGAATGCTTTCAAAAATGTAAGTGTTAATCATTTATTTTCATCAATCAACAAAATGCAGTGAATGAACAAAAGAGAAATCTAAATCAAATCAATATTTGTTGTGACCACTCTTTGCCTTCAAAACAGCATCAATTCTTCTAAGTACACTTGCACACAGTTTTTGAAGGAACTCGGCTGGTAGGTTGTTCTAAACATCTTGGAGAACTAACCAAAGATCTATAATCCTACAAAATAATATAATGACTACAAAATAATATAATGACTATAATCCTACAAAATCCCTGACTTTGTGCAAGTGTACCTATAAGAATTGATGCTGGTTTGAAGGCAAAAGGTAGTAACACCATATATTGATTTGATTTAGATTTTTCTTTTGTTCGCTCACTTTGCATTTTGTAAATTGATAAAAAATAAACAATCATTATTTATATTTCTGAAAACATTCTTTGTTTACAGCATTTTTTGACACCTGCCTAAAACTTTTGCACAGTACTGTAATACCAACAGAATTTAATTTAAATGCTACATCATACTTCAGTACTGTTGCTGATTATGTTCATCCTCTTGTTACCATAGAGGTAACATATGGTACATATCTTCTAAAGTCTACATCCAGTGCAATTTCGTGTCATGTGACAATTATGTTATTAGAGAGTTCACTGTACTCAAATGGTCACCATGGGGCCAGGGTGATGTAGTGGTCTAAGTGACAGAAACCCTTTGTTGGGAGTACGATTGGTTTGCAGAAACCACCACTGTGCCCGCTATTGTTTCCTATCATTTGGAAATTGAAAGTCGCTCTGGATAAAAGGTCTGATAATTACTATAATGTAAATATCTCTATCCAATATAGCTCATTTTCGGATTTGGTGCAGGACCGATTTGCATCACAAAGGGTGCAGTCGGAAATCTTTAGCTCCTATGTGATGTAAAATTTCCCAACATTTACTTTTCTCTAGTTTGTGTGATGCCTGGTAAATATGTACATATCTAGCGATAACTAAATATCCAGTGTCCAGATGTTGTCCTCCCTTCGGTCAAAAATCACTTTCAGTGCCCCAATATCATCCCACCCCCCACTTCTGCAAAGTAATTAACTGAGGATATTGCCATGATGTGGGCAGTAGCACATGCTAAAAGGGCAATGACGCTCTTGACATTCTTCCATGGCTAACCCTCCCAACCCTCAATAATCCAACCGATTCCTTTGACATTTAATCACCATTCATGCCCACTGGGAGGGGTGGCCAGAAACAGATTGCAGGAATCCCACCCCAAGTGTGTGCACAAGCTCCCACAAGCATATACACTCAATATCTTCATTTACCGTTTTTTAGTTACAGACTCCCTTCCCCATCATATATGCTAAACCATATGTTAGTTAGCTGTCTAAACTGAGTCATGCCATATTATTTACTAGTTAATATCATGCCTGTTCTGAAAAACAGGGACAAATATTTTGAATATATATTGATCTTTTCTAGACATTTTCTTTGGGTGAATTACAATACAAAAGATAATAAATGATTTTTAGACTAAAATCAAAACAATTTTTCTGTCACCTGCTAAGTTTGTTTGGATGTGTGGGAGTTTTTCATATAGATTGCATCCCTTAATTATTCGACTTCAGATTGGACTCAAACCACCAACCACATGATTGTATATTCCTACATTCCACTCTCAGCTGGAGATACACAACGTTAATTTAGAGAAGAAACATACTCGGTTACTTTTGTAACCTCGGTTCCCTGAGATATGGGAACGAGTACTGCATCATAAGACGCTGTATGGGAAAAACTCTTTTTTCTCCTCAACTGAAGCCTTTTTTTCAATCACGCAGTGAAACTGCACGTCCATCGTTTCATGCAGTGTAATAAAAACGAACCAATGACTCGGCAGCGGCGATGAGCGAGCCAATGGCTGAGCCGCTCACCCGAGCCCGGCAGAGTGGGCGGGGCTTACGGGCTATATAAGCGGCCGTTGCGCCGCCGCCACTCAGATTTCTTCAAATGAAGCGACTGAGGCATGCAGCACATAGCACGGCCAGGAACGCAGTAGTCGTTCCCATATCTCAGGGAACCGAGGTTATGAAAGTAACCGAGTACGTTCCCTGTCGATATTCCACTCATACTGCATCGTAAGACGCTGTATGGGAACCAGTACAATCACGCCGTGCTATGATGGGGGACAACTCAAAACATGACTCACGTGAGGGGACCCAGGGGAGTTCAAAAATATACACCAAGCACAGGTTGAGCCCAGGGGGTCCTCCGTGGCTTGGGTGCTGTCCCAGTTGGTGCCTGAAGATATGGGCCCAGAGAAAGTAGGGACTTGAACAATGCTGGTCAGGTAATCCCTTGAGACTACTTAATCAGTCTAGGTGACGAACTAAGCAGAGAAGACTCTGGTCTGCAGAGCGGGGACATCCAGGTTATAAAACCTGATAAATGTGGATGGCGAGGACCACCCAGCCGCCGCACAAATCTTGGAGATGGATACCCCGCTGGACCATGCCCAGGAAGAGGCAATGCCTCTGGTGGAGTGGGCTCTGACTCCAATGGGGCACTGCAAACCCAAGGAGGAGTAGGCCAAGGCAATAGCCTCCACTATCCACCTGGAAAGCCTCTGCTTCATAACGACCCCTGGCGCAGTTACTGAAGCCAACAAAAAGCTGTTCTGAACTCCTGAATGAGGCAGAATGCTCGAGGTACGCCCTTAAGGACCTGACGGGGCAGAGCAGGCATAAATCCTGGTCATCCATCGAGGTGGACAGGGAAGAAAGTACTATGACCTGGGCTCTAAACGGAGTTGAGAGCACCTCAGGTACATAACCCAGCCTTGGTTTCAGGACGACTCTGGAGTCGTTAGGCCTGAATTCCAGGCAAGCCGGGTTGACAGAGAGGGCCTGTAGATCCCCTACCCGCTTAACCGACGCCAGTGCTAAAAGCAGGGCAGGTTTAAACGAGAGCGATCTCAAGCTCGAGGAGTGCAGTGGTTCGAATGGGGGCCCCTTGAGGGCCCTTAGTACGGTAGACAAGACCCAAGAGGGAACTGTATGAGGACGCAGGGGGTTCAACCTCCTGGCACCTTGTAAAAACTGTATTACCGCCCTGTTCCTGCTGACAGAGCAACCAGCAATAGGGGCATGAAAACCCGCTATGGCCGAAGCGTAAACCTTAATGGTCGAAGGAGAATGCTGCTTATCCAGCATCTTCTGCAGGAAGAAAAGAACCATGGACCATTTCAAAGCATAGAGATGCCTAGTGGACAGAGCTGTAGCTTCAGCTATAGTGTTTAAGACACACTCTGGGAGGTCCAGAGACTCCCATTGAGCGGCCATACGTGCAGGGCCCATAACTCAGGCCGTGGATGCCACAGTGAGCCATTCGCTTGAGAGAGGAGGTCCTGTCTCAAGGGAATGGGCCACAGGGCTGCTTCAAGCAGCTGGAATAACTTCAACACCCATGGCTGGTTCCTCCATAAGGGGGCTACCAGGAGAAGCTTGTGTCGGCATTCCGTAGCAGAGCAACTGGAGGGAACACATAGAGTAGGAGGTCTGGCCATTCGTGGGCCAGGGCATCTGTGCTTCTTGTGAAGTAGAGTGGGCAATGAGAGTTGTCTTCGGAGGCAAAGAGATCTACTCAAGCCCTACCGAAGACTTCCCAAATTCCCTGAACTGAGAGTGGGTGGAGCGTCCACTCCTCTGAGGAGACGTTGCCCCTTGATAACATGTCTGCTCCTTGGTTCAGTTTGCCCGGCACATGCGTCACCTTCAGTGAGCGCAGGTTGGTCTGGGC
Source organism: Distichodus sexfasciatus (assembly GCA_032718565.1). Lineage (NCBI taxonomy): Eukaryota > Metazoa > Chordata > Actinopteri > Characiformes > Distichodontidae > Distichodus > Distichodus sexfasciatus. The sequence goes on along the minus strand of JAVGVS010000021.1, from coordinate 2,742,541 downwards.
CCAAACCAGAAGGCGTTTCGCTAGCGTGTAGAGGCGCTTCGAGACGATGCCACCCTGGTGATTCACATATGACACCACGGACCTGCTGTCTGAGCATATCAGCACATGGTGTCCCCTTATGTCCGGCAGGAAGAATTGGCAGCCACGGCACACTGCTAGCATCTCTAGGCAGTTGATGTGCAGTCCTGACTCCTTCTCGGACCAGAGGCCGGAGGCTGGTTTGCCCTCGCACAGAGCTCCCCAACCCCTGTTGGAAGCATCTGTCGTGTCAACCTTCCTCCTGTGCGCCGTGTCTAAGAGCACCCCTGCAGCCAGAGAGGGTCCCTCCAACGGCTCAGGGCTGAAACACAGGCCCAAGATACCGTTATGCGATGGCGACCGCAGTGCCATGCCGCGAACAGAACCCTCCGCTTCAGCCAGAACTGGATGGGTTGCATGTGAAGCAGACCCAACTGGAGAACTGGAGCAGCCACTGCCATAAGGCCCATAATTTCCTGAAAGGCCTTGAGTGGGTGTGAGGTCCCTTCCACGAAGGAGGCTGCACGGCTCTGAATTGCCCTGGCCTGCTCCGCCGAGATGTTTGCCGTCATGCGCACAGAGTCAATAACTATCCCCAGGAACGATACCCGTTGGCTGGGAGACAGAACGCTCTTGGCAACATTGACCCTGAGCCCCAGGCAATCCAAGTGGCTGAGGAGAACGGTTCTTTGCGATACAGAGACCGCCTCTGACTAGGCCAGAATGAGCCAGTCGTCGAGGTAGTTGAGGATACGGATCCATGCATCGCGTAAAGGTGCGGGGAGCCAGAGATAACCCAAATGGTAGGACCTTGTATTGGTATGCCACCCCCTCGAAAGTGAATCTCAAGAATCTCCTGTGATGGGGGGCAATCTGGATGTGAAAGTAAGCGTCTTTCAGATCCAGAGACCTGAACCAGTCCCCTAGGCATATTTGCGAGAGGATCTGTTTCAATGTGACCATCCTGAATGACCTTTTTACCGGGGCACGATTCAGGAGTCTGAGATCTAGGATAGGTCATGGACCACCGTCTTTTTTGGGAACAAGGAAGTAGCAGCTGTAAAAGCCCGACTCGCTCTGAGCTGGAGGAACGATCTCTATGGATCCCTTTTCCAGCAAATTCACCACGCGGAGGGACGCTGATCGGGCTGGGCGAAGAGGACGGGCGAATCCATCCTTTGTGGAGATGGCGAGGAATGCGTGCATTGAGCCGGCATGTGCTCGTCAATCTCCGACTGCTCGAGAACTCTGCCCCGCTGTTTTTTCTTCACAGGTCCCTGGGAGGAAGAAGACGGGAGGGTGCGAGGGGCGGAGTCGCTCTCTGAAAAGAAAGCTAACCGCGAGCGCAGAGTGGCAAGACTGAATGCTTCGCAGTGCAAGCAGTTAGTTAGGGATTTCCCCAAGCATGAAACACAGTCAGCGTGACCATTGTCAGCGCGCAGGGATTTCCCGCACGTCTTACAGCAACGGCGTCGCGTTGAAAAATGCCGATGCTCTTTTATTGATAATAATGCTCTGAAAGTAAGCTCTTTTAGAAATTGCCAGATGGCGGCAGGGGAAAATGAAGTAACGGCGAAACTGCTGGTTTTCCAGCTGCAGTGCTTTTCAACGGCGAGTCGGCATTCAGCGAGAAGACAGCGAAGAAAAAGCTCCGTCACTGAAGAGAAGAAATCTCAGCGGCGGCTGCGCAACGGCCGCTTATATAGCCCGTAAGCCCCGCCCACTCTGCCGGGCTCGGGCGAGCGGCTCAGCCATTGGCTCGCTCATCGCCGCCGCCGAGTCATTGGTTTGTTTTTATTACACTGCACGAACCAATGGACGTGCAGTTTCACTGCGTGATTGAAAAAAAGTCTTCAGTTGAGGAGAAAAAAGAGTTTTTCCCATACAGCGTCTTATGACGCAGTATGAGTGGAATATCGACAGGGAACTATGTTATGGGTGAAGCTGTTTACAAGCCTAAACTGGAGGCCTTGAAAATTCACACTGTGGGGTGTCCTAATGAAGACACTCTGCCACTACCTGTGAATCAGTCAGCATACACTATACAAGATTTCCTCCACAGTGTGTTTCTGTGTGTGTGTCTGTGTGTGCCTGTATGTGTGTGCGTCTGGGGGATGGGGTGGGGTATGTGTGTGAATGTGTGAATGTATTAGTGTGCAAGAGTGTGGCTGTGAGTGAGTGTGTGAGAGAGAGTAAAGTAAGTAAATAAGTGTTGTAAACAGGTAGAAATCCTAAAAAGTCACATATAAATAATAATTCAGGATAAACAAAATTACTGGATTTATACTGTATTCTTAATTTTAACGAAAGAATAAATATAAATTTAATAAATCACAATAGACACAGTTTAATAAATCACATAGGCTGTGGCGACCCCTGAAGGGAAAAGCCGAAAGAGGAAGAAGAAGAATAAATAATTGGAAGAAAAAGTCTCAAGATCTCAAGTAAATTTTTATAGCATGTATCTTTATTCAAACTATATGGTACCTGGTGGTGAATCTCCCAAAGACAACTTTTACAAAGTAAACCAGCTTTCAAGATATTGATGTCAAGAAAATCCATATTCTCACAGTAACCTTGGACATCAAACACTTCCTTAGCACCTTACGGTCAGAGAATTGACCAGCTCAAGAGAAGGACAGGTATCTTATTGGTCTAGAGAGATTTGTGATATCAAGCACAAATCTAGCCTATTGCATCAGATCAACAGATAACTTCTAGAAAACATTTCAAAATCTTTGGTAAGCAGGGAAATGTTTTCTTAATACCAGGTGTTATGATGTAGTGTTGTCTTCACGTTAGTTAAGCAGTCTTATGTTTCAGTTAAAATGTTTGCTGCAGCTAATTAGCAATCAACTTAGCAACAGTAGATTGTGACTAATATGCAGCACTCTGCAAAGGGCATCTGACAAAATGCCAATAGAATCCCAAATCCCAACTGCTGTGAATAACTCTGTTTATCCACGCGATGATGTTGACCCAACACTGCACCAGTAAAAACTCAAGGGAAAAAGTTTATTAATTTCAGTCACATTAAAATTCATTGCTGAAGGAATCAATGTAAATTCCATTTGGTAATACATTACTGCCGGCCCTTTAATGCCTTTGGCATATTTGTGTTTTGAAAAAATTATTTCTGATAGACAACATAGGGTAGTTTGGGCAGTATAATTTCTATACATGCCATTTTTCTTAGATGCAAGATGCTTACAAAAGGATTACTGAACAGGACTTAAATAATCTACATAGCTGTGTGCCCCAAAACACACACACCCCATAGCTGTTACAATGAAGACTAACTTGGTGTTGATCTTTTAATTGACCACTGCAAAATACCAGAAGGCTATAAAATGCCACTGCTCAGAAAAAGAGCAACATTGACAACAGCAGGAAAAAAGACATGGGAACCAGACATTTCAGAGTGATGTTTGTGTGATATGTCTGAAAGCCTGTCAGAACCACAAACAGACAGTCAAAGACATGTTAGAGACATCTTCAGAAGCTGATGATACAAAGAAAGCTGCTTGTCAAATCAGAGAAGCTTTCGGGAAGTTAAACATGTCCATTCAGAAGCCTGCTGTTGAGCGCATGTCTGACACCTAGAAATTAAGACCTGTCTGCACTCACTGGATTGACTTTTTTAGTTTGTATGTCCTCATGCTTTGCTCTTCTTTTCACAGCCTCTGGACTATGAGACAAAGAAGGCATACACCTTTAAAGTGGAGGCATCAAATGCACACTTAGATCCACGATTTCACAGTTTTGGTCCATTTAAAGACACAGCAACAGTAAAGATTAACATTCTGGATGTGGATGAGCCTCCAGTCTTCAGTAAACCATCATACACAATGGACGTTTACGAGGATACACCTTTGGGCATTATTATTGGAGCAGTGACTGCCCAGGACCTGGATGCTGGAAGCAGTCCCATCAGGTACACACATACACATGGTAAATGTGTTACATCCCAGAGCATCAGTGACGGAGGCATAAAGCTGGACAATTTAAAAATGTATTTTATTGCATAGCTATATATATATATATATTTCCTGATCCCAACTACAATGTCCCAACTTCTTCAACTTCAAAAACTGTCCAAAGACCAGCTACATCGTGAACTGTTTTTCAGTATAAATATTTCATTTAAAAAAGTATCACGAAATGGACAAAGAGGCAAGATGTGCCCGGAAATACACTGTGAAATCCTTTTTTGTTGTTGTTGTTCTTCGTAGATGACGTTACTCACCATAATACAATGGTCCCATATGAGACCCCATGAGATGAGAACAAAGCTTTTAGAGTAATGCTTCAGATCGCTCACCCACCGCACGTCTCTGCAAAGTAGCAAACAACTAAAGTGCTTTTTGATAACTCTGCAAATCACAACTTTCTCCAACTTCTCAATCACTTTTCTTGGTCAGCCGAAAGTGTAAAAATAGGGGTCAAAGTGTACTTCTAAAAACAGATTTATTTAATTTTTAAAATTATTTTTCTTATTATCATTTGAATGCAGAGGATTTACCTCAAGGGCTTTCAAAATGGGCAGTTGGTAACATAACAGTTAGGGAATTCAAAAAATTTATTTAAATTTTTTTACATAAAATCTTTACATAAAAATTATTTATTTGCAATTTGTATTTGTCATTTACAGTCTGAAAGCAATATATTTGGCACTTGCACTTTAGTACAATCTCAGGTAAATGCATTTGCTATATTCAATAGTTATTTATAGTAATCTCTTGTGTAGAACTGGTCGTTTAGTCAGATCACACCAATATAGAAATGTAGGCATTCCAACAGTCCTTTGTTTTGCCTGTCCACAAGGTCGTGTGTGATTCACAAATATCACAGTTGGTTTAACCTTCAAATTAGATACAAATTTATTCCGTAACACTATTATTCAAACACATAAGAAAAAAAGAGCTAATTGAAAATGAGTCCTGCTGGCTGTGCAGGAATTGTAAATCATCACATTTACAAAACATTTGAGCTCAGACCGACCGTCAGGAGGTGTAGTTTATAGAAAGAAAACAGCTTTCCCTTCCTTTTGCCAAGAATGGAAGATGCAGTGAACCTGAAAGTAAGACGTTCCCAAAGGATTGTAATAATTCATGGACTAGGAAATTATTCCTGGAAATAATTGGACTAGGAAATGAATTTGTGATCAGAGAGACACAGACAGGCGCAGGATATATTGTTTCCCCCAAGAACAAATGGTTACTATCATTGGAAACACCAGAATTAACGGAAAATCAAATGCCTCTTAGTTTATGATTATTTATGAGGTAAACGTGAAAAAACAGTACACTGGTCCGTAAACATCAAAGTCAGAGATATGTGGAGATTTTTGGGCCTATTAGCCTCCTTCAACCTTTCAATAAAAAAGATTAGATCTATTGTTATATAAACCTCAGCAAGTTAGCAACTCTATTTTGCTTTAGCTTTTTTGAAAGGATTCATAATGTTTTATTCATAGTAGTATAACTTGCAGAAATTGTGGCAATAAAAACAATATTTTTCACAAGTAAAGTAAGATACATACCTTTTGAGACAGCAAGCAAGGACACTGCTTTGGAGTTACCGCTAGAGCTGGTGTGCTTCCAAGTGCAACCTACAAAAAAGAGAGAGAAACTGACATTGAGATTGACAACCTAAAAAGACACAAAGCCACTGATAGAAAAGGTCCTTCATCATCAGTGATAATGAAATGTTTTATCTCTATTTTAAGTCTTTATTGTAACTCCATAGCAAGACTACTTTTAAAAAACATGTTGGCAAAAAAGACTCTCTCATGAGCCAATTATAACAATGAAATAAATTCAAGAACAGTTGAGAACCAGCCCTGACCTGATTATTGCCATTCAATATCTAAAATGTTCATCATGGACCCCAAATTACCTAGGCCAAGTGTCACTCTAGTTTAGTCTTCCATTACCGCACTAGCAATCATCAGCTATTGTGTAAGCACTGGATTTTACACAGTAGCACTGAAGGAAAACATGCCAAACTGACTAAATAAAAAAAGTTGGGAAATTAAAACCATGAACAAAGGTGATAATAATACAGCCTGGCACTGCAGAAGCTGAAAATCTGAATCAGTGAACAAAGTAACTTCCAATCTAATTTACCAATTTGGCCTGAAGTTCACAGCATGTGTATGAGGCAAAAAGGGGAAAACATGAACTACAGTCAGTGACTGAATAACAGTCTGAGTGAGTGATTTATATCAATAACTCAGAATGGAATAACATTACTATTTAACTCATTTCATTATGTCAAAGTTAAAGCTTTTTTCACTTTAAATGTAAAAGTCAAATATTTTTAAAGGAATTAGAGCTGGACAATACATAGTTTCAGCATAGCCATCTCAACATATAGCAAGAGACATCTCACAGGATGTGCAATATCAGATAACACAAATAAAATCACACTTCATACTACACATTTTTTGTTGTTTTATACCAAAGGAAAACTTGGTAGTCTGTTGCTGATTGAATTTGCTCAGGTTAATATACCGGTATAAACATTCTTCTTCTTTTTCTTCTTCTTCTTTGTTGACAATGTTTATACTTTAAGAATTAATCATTCTACAATATGTGATACCTACATGAATAATATCCAATACATCCAGCATTGTTCAGCCATAACAGGAAGTGTGTATTAATCCTTAAAATAGGTATTCTATTGACTGGAAGAGTGACCTGGACAGCTTCTTTGACATCGATCCTGTGAAGGGAACCATCTCCACCAATGAGCTGCTGGACAGGGAGAGTATAGCCCAACACAACATTTCAGTTGTGGCCACCAAAGTTAGTAAGTATGCACTGAAGTATGTTAGCGTTGTTATTTTATTTTCACTGCAGTCAGTAGCAAATGTGTGTCTTAAATGTCAATTAGACAACATGGTCCAATCACTGCTCCCCACATGCATCAGTTGAGCCTTGCTCACCCATGACACTGTCACCAGTTCACCAATTCTTCTTGCTTGGAACAATTTTGGTAGGTCTTGACCAACACCTGCACTAGAACTGCAGCTCAGGAGATGCTCTGACCCAGTTGCCTAGTCATTCCAATGTGGCCCTTGTCAAAGTCACTCAAATGCTTATTCTCATTTTTATGATCCATCACATCAACTTCAAGGACAAAATTCACTTGATGCTTAATATAGTCCACTCAGGGCCAGGTGCCATTGTAATGAGGTCATCAATGTTATTTACTTCACTTGTCATTGGACGTAATGTTATGGCTCATTGGTATATACCCAGTTGTAAAATATAATAACACAACTTTACTACAACAAAGGTAACTGATGCCCTTCTTAATACTCCACAAGTGTAGGGTGGGGTTTCTGATTTTTAGCTGGTCATTCCAGACAGCTATCAAATGTTAACGGTCAAACAATTTTTAACACCCTGTAATATGTTTGGAGATTAGAGTGCTAATTTAGGAAGTCATCAAGTGCAAACTATAAATTTCTTCTCACTAATTGTGTTTATGTCAAGAACGACTACCAGATGAAGAAAAAGAATTACTGACATCAAGTCATCAAATCCTCTGAGAAGTCATGGAAGTCATTACCTTTGAGGCTCAGCGGTGCTCCATCAAAATTACAAATGCAATGCTCCACATTCATTAAGACAGAATAGGGGGAAGGAGGTCATTAAAAGTTGAGGTCTTATCGCCATGGTAACAAGCATTACTAACCATCTCTCAAGGTTGCAGCGCTGATATGCTAAATGTGATTTGCTAATGCTAATTTGCAGAGTTGATGGGAGACTCCGCACAAGCCAGTCCTGTAAAAACTTCGACTGGACAACTCCCACAGCAGCAGACAAGCAGTGTTGGAAGTCACATTTATTAATATGTATTTTTTCACTATCAGTGTCTTCCAGACATTAATACATTCTGTTTCCAGGCCCCAAATGGAATCCCACCGACTGAGTACAGAACATCTGAGGCATGCCTCATGACGCCTTAAGTTAAGCTTCACACAACCTAACAAACACTATCCCGGTTAACTTGTCTCATGTGGATACAACCTTGCCTTTTAAGCAAAAAGGTGCTTAGACTCATCTACACGTACAAAAGGTAACACTGGCAGCGAACAGACGTTGGTAAGAAACACAGAAAGGTCACCGATGACTTCTCAGCAGGGGAGAACATTTTGAAGCTGATGCATTATACATTATTCCAACTGAAGATAATATATTAAGCTACCACGTCTTAGCTATTTCATAACAGGGCTTGATAATCAGATTTACATTTACATTAAAGTTGACTTTAATAGCTCTTTTCCTTGGGTAGCTCTTTTGGGGCTAGCAGCAGAGACGGTTGTTTTTCCACAAGATTTCACAAGACTCTGTTGTACTTGCTAACATGCTCTAATTCAGGTGTGCATCTTATGTTATCATGGGGATATATCCCATTTATCAATTCTACCAGTGAACCTGTAGTGCTTTTTGAGACAGGCTCTTGATGCTTTACAGATTTATCTTAAAAGTCAAACATATAGTTTTATTTTCGACGTTTAATTCATTTATTCATTCATTTATTATTCAAACCACTTACAGTAATCCCAGCCTGGATCACGGTGGGACCTGAGACTATCCCGGAAACTACGGGTGCAAGGCGGGGACCAATCCTGGGCAGGGCACACACACTCACAAAATCACACTCACAGTCACACCTTAAGGGGCTGCCAATTAACCTACAGTACATTGTATGCGGCGGTAACTCACACCAACACGGGGAGGCCAGACTAACTTATGACAGAAAGGTCCTATGGCCGACTTGAGGATCGAACCCAGGATCTTCTGTCCGTGAGGCGGCACCGCTAACCACTGTGCCACCATGCCACCCTTGACGTTAATTTATAAATAGCAAAGATTTGGTTCACATGCACCTTTCATTCTTCTAAACGTGTTTCACATTTTCTAATTACCGGATCTTTGGGTTAAGGGTCCCGGTGAAGGTAGTGCTGTAGATAGGATAGCGCTGGATTCAAAGTAGGAATTACGCCTCATCGCCACTTTCCTCGGCCAAGTCTTTCGAAGTCATGACCAGCTACTACACTCACATATGGCTCCCACATTGTATAACAGCATGACACTTAAAGTGTTAGGGTTCAATTTATTCATGGAAAAATGAGAATGAAAAGAGCATGGTGAGGAGACTTGTATTATCATATCTTTTACAGTAACTGAAGAATATATTGAATGTTTCAATCCCTCCAAAACTCTTTTTTTCTGACTCTTTTAAGGGGGTCTGTGTCTTCACCGGGGGGGTCAGATACCTCCCATAGTTCAAATCGTGGCTGGATTTGAACTTATGACTTTGTACATAGACAAGTAACTTACTACTGATACCACCCCTGATTTTGTTTGTAGAATTTGATTTGTTAATTTGCTTATTTATTAGCTGCTTAATGTGTACTGATTAAAGATATATTTTGAGTGTTGGACATTGTCATGCCACTAACAATCTCAATGTTATCGTTCAAATTACACAAACATTTGGTAGCATTGCGGTTGAGGAGTTTGTCCGTTCATCAAATGGTCGCCAGTTCGAATCCTGCACTGGTAAAGCTGCCACTGAGATACTCATGAGCAAGGTGCCGTCCCCAAGCACTACTCCCCAGGCACTGCCCATGTTAGCTGCCCTTTGCTCCTTCTCAGTGGATCTAACCATATGTCCAAATACCAGAAAGGAGATAAAAATGCAGCTTTCAGTATTGCATAGAATAGAACTTGTAGAATGTTGTATTACTATAAGAATGCTGCTGAATCTTGTTTTAATCTTGCCTTTCTGTGGGTAGGTGCAAAATGAAAGTTCCAAGGTGACTTAAAACGTTTCACCATATTTGCTGACAGGCTGAAGACTTGTATGAATTTGCACAAGCCAAATAAAAAGAAGAAAAAGTCTATTAAAGGTTGTGAATTATTAAGGATAGAGTTAGCCATCCGTTTTTCATCCTTTGCCACAAAATCCATCAAAAGTGCCACGTTTTCTTAGTTAACAAGTTGTCTTTTTTCCTTACAAGTGACATACAGTACTGTGAAAATATTTTGAGCCACCTCATTTCTTTATATTTTTGGAGGACAATGAGACAACAAGTACAGTGATTTATAGTAACATGAGCAAATATATATGAACATATTGTTCCCCAGACATTAAAAATGCAAGAAAGTTTGCCTCTTTGGAAGCAAAGAAACGAGAGATGGCTTAAGACAACACAGTACTGTATACATTGCAATGCCTTAGAATTTAACTGTAACTTTTATATTTGATTAGACTAATATATTATTATTATTAAGTCGCCACGATAATATGCACATACAGACAGAAGCACATAGGTGCACATATTAATGTTGCTGGATGTTGCTGTGTCAATGTTATAACCTACATTTTAGGCCAAGTTGGAGGGCTTCAGGCCAGGGATGTTGGTGGTATCATCAGAACTGAAATGATTAATTAACACCAAAAACTCTTCCTTACTAGTACTCCCACAATATGCATCAAATAAAAAGGGCTTAAAGTAAAACAAATACAAGACAGGCTGGTTAGTTGTGAGATCCAAACTGTCATGCAGCATTTCCAGAGGAACACATCTGACCTCTAAAAGCCCCTCCTAACCATTACATTTATAATTCCTCACCAGGTGCAGCTCCAGATGTTCAGAGATTACAGGATATGAAATCAGAAGTTATAATGCTGAGGGCAGCATACAAGCAGATGAGTCAGCTGTGTTTCATAAAACACAGTGCTTGTTGGTAGTAATGAGAAGTGAGCTTTTCAGACCTTGTTTCTGTTAGTGCAGCACATGCGTGGGCATCCAGTCTGCATGACACTAATTAGAGCCCAGTCAGCTGGTCAACTTCAATTCCCTTTCCGTTCAAATCCCCCAAAACATTTAGACAAGCTGCTGCTGGGTATGACAAACATATAGAAAGAGAACCAAAATATTCTCACTCTCCTCTAAAAATAGCACTGTCCCATGAGACATCTACTCTAATTACTACAGTTCTTTCAGGCCTTCATCAACCTCTTTAAAATGAAATGGGGCATAAATAAGCCGATCAACTCAGCAAAAGCTCTTTCAACATTGTTCCCCATTTATACCCATCACATGAACCGGATGCTTGGCCTTTTATTGCCCTGTGAACTTTGTTCAACTTTGTTAACACTGACAAAGAATACGTGAAAAAGCAGACACAACTTTCATTTATTAGCCTACTACTCCATCTAGAGGCAAAATCTGAAAGGAGGGTAAACAAGGAAAATATAATAATGGAGTCTGATTCCCCCTCCTTTAATAAATAAACAATGGATAATTTAAGCAAGTTTTGCTTATATGTCTCAAATCTTCTTTCGTTGCAAAGAGTTGTGTTTTTCTATGTCTACATCCTTAAACAGAGTTAAACCGATTTGGTAAACTGATTGGAGTATGACTGACTGTAGAAAAATTAAAATAAAAAGAGTATATAGTCTGATTTTACCTGATTTTTCACAGTTAGAAAACAGTTCATTTACCTTTAAATATTCTGAGATTTCGGTCATCTGTGAGAATATGCTGGCCCCTGTCTGTTGGGTCGTTTGTGCAGTTGGTACAGAAAGAAGCAAAATTCCACAAAAAGTGACATCATGAAAATGTGACTCAAGAACAATCTAAAAAGTCATTTGAAAATGGCTGATTTATAATTGAAGTCTTGAAGCTTTCAAAAATATTATTACTTACACTTACACTGACTGAAAGACAATCACATTTCTCAAACAGAAGTTACTTTTCTGCTTCTCATGCTTCACATCCATGTGAGAAGAAAATATTCAAATAAATATTTTAAATAACTATTAATAATGCACTGACCAATGCACAAATATATCAATATGATTTAAATCAAATTAATTTACCCTCCACAACTTGGCAATGTGAAAATCTGTGACAAATTGGATCAGTAACCTTCTGTCTTGACAGTACTGGTCTGGATCTCATTGCTAGCAAGACTCAGAAGGGCTGCTGACATTCAGCCCTTTGCCAAATTACAGAGCCATGCCTTAGACTGGTCTGAACTGGAGACAACAGTTATTTTTGGTAGGAGACATGCCATTTAAACAGCTGGCATTTAATGGCTTTTTTTTCTAAGCACATGCATTACCATTAAATTTATTTTTGCATGTTTTCTAAAATGCCAAAAGGGGAGCATCAAATGTGTAATCTCAATACGTACACAAACAGGCTGAGATTATATCAAATTTGTGGCTAGTGGACTGAATAAAAAGTACAAAAAAGTAGAGTAGACTGATTTTCAGTTATGATTATGCATGACAAATATGTCTGCTGCATTGTTTACAAATAAACATTATTTTACTTTATCTTTAACAAAAGAAAACTGGTAAAGAAAATTGGAAACCTGAATGTTTCCAGACCAAGTTTGACACCCCACTATAGCAACAAGAGAGCAAACGCACACACATTCCCACACCCACACACAAACAAACACATCTCTATCTTGCCAGGAAGATTGCTTTTCTCCATCAAGGTCACTCAAAGGTCTTGGCTGTATATAGGACCCCTGAGGAGTCAAGCATAGATCTCTTTCCCCTCTAAGCCATCCTTTTAGTCACCCCAAGCTCATATCTCACATCAAATCCATACAAGTTCATCCCTCACAGATGCCCTCGTCCCCTCTCCTGCACACAGTCAGGTTTCACACAGCATCACCGCTGTAAGTAATCAGATCTACACCCATGCCAGTACAGGGCACTCACATTACAAATGTGGTCACATCAGGCTACCATCAGGTCCCTTGAGACAGTGTGGTTTCAGACTTTTCCTTTGAAATAAGCAAATGGTTTTTTTGCTTGTATTTTTTTGTTTGTTGTACAATATATTCTATAATAAAAATACAATGTATAAGCCTATTTTTATTATATATGTAAGGGTCTGGCAGATATTAGTTAAGAAACTGTGATATTACAGCACATAGAGTATATTTAACTGCTAGGGAGAATCAGTCATAAAAGATAACAATTCCTTTGCATGGAGGGCACAAATAGGACTTTTTCCACTTATATTGTATGTGATATACACTATCTTTCTGGGCATGTGCCAGGATTGATTACACTTTGACAGTATCACTGCATTTTAATTCTAAGATACTCGACATATTTTATGTTGTTCATTTAAAAAACTTGCTGCTAATAAGAGTCTCTAACTCGATTCTTTGTGTGTGATTTATTTTTAGCAAAGCGCCTGATGAAAGATAAACTGTAACTGCTCCCCTCTGTGAATTCTGAATGTGTCCACTTGATGGCAGTATTACACTGCTGAAGTATGTCTGAATTATAAAATGCCCAGTTTGGGTTGTAGTTTTGCAGTAACCATGTCTTATGCCATCTACTCTTCTGCAGAGTTTACTATTGATTTAACTTCATTTTTGCAAGATTAGCAGATGTAATTTCATTGAAGAGTTTTGGCAGACTTTAAACCACTAAATGATTTTGAGACAAGATCTCATGTGCTTATGGTTTGAGACACTGATGGTCTGCAAGGTGAGGTGCAGAAGTTAGGAATTAGGATAAAGGACACTAATAGATGGGGTGTAACGATACAATGCATTGATTCAATGATCAGTTTCACCAAGCAGCACAAGTCTTCTCTCGCTGAAACCGGTGACGTTGTGGCGTTTTCCACAATGACATCCATCACTTCCTCGGCTAGAGCGACGACAGGCCCCTCCTTTGTGTTTTATTGCGGCGACAGGTGCTGCTTTACTTTGCCACCTTTGTCTTTCCTGTCGCTACATGCGCCAAATCTCCTGTTCCAGCTAGGCAATTCATGACTCACCCAGGTTAATCTTCCGGATCCATTAAATAACTCACGAGTTACGAATCTGAGGTCTCTGTTAACCCAAATCCATAAAATCCTAACTACACCGTGACTAAAATATAAACCCCATCATGTACATACATCTTATAATTATTTCAAACTCATCAAAATCAATACAGCTATAGTGGCAAGTACAGCTGCTAAAAATGTCATGACCTACAGTTCGTTTGCACCACCACAGTCAAAAGAGTGATCCTAAGAATGCCCTACACAATTACATCCCTTTTGGAGACTACAGGACTCGTGTCAGTCAAATCAGTAGTGCGGCATGAAGCACACACATTCATGAGTAAATCTGTCGATTAACCTTCTCTAGAGCCGTAAACATATAGCTGAATCTGAATCGTGGGTTAGCATTTGTCACTGCAATGAGTGAATCTGCCGGTTTATTTCCTACATCCAGAAACATATAACCCAATCTGATTCACACAAACGAGCGGGTTGGCGCTCCTTGAAGCACATATAGTCATGAGTGAATCCGCCAGTTAACTTCCTCCACTCTGGTAGCCTTGTCTGGATACTTCGTCATTTAGTTGGAACTGCATTCATTCCCATCACAAGCCACGTATGCTTTGTTCTATGAAAAACAAATTATTCAGCTGGCAATTTGGCAATACTGACTCAAGTGACTCGCACACCCGGATCAGTTTAGTGAGTGACTGAGAGGGAGCTGAATCGTAAAAAGGAACCAAATATTATAGTTCTACGTAGAACTTCGACGGGTGGCACATGTCTAATTATTCCCAGAAAAAGCAAGTCAATATGCAGTTCCTGATGCGTTCGATTACGAGGGAATATGTTGTTTTCCCATTTTGTTTTACTTTGTTATTGTTTCTGTTTACTTGTAATTTAAGTTTATTTTCAACCCTCCTGTTCTCAACCTTCCTACACCTTTGCACGCTGATAGAACATAAGATACAGAGATGGAAGAGGCAAGTGTAATATTAAATCATCAGGATAGTCGACCTCTGGTGACCAAACCAGGGATCGCGAGTGGAGATCATGCAGATATTAAATAATAAACATTATTTCAATATATTTGCCATGTTATTCAACAGTATTCATTTATCTCAACAATAAAATCTCAAATCCAAGAATCATCTCCAGAGCATCATTAGCATCTGCTCTAAAATGATAGGATTATATGTTCACAGGTCAATTGTAGGCACTAATAAGTCATAAAGAAACATCTAATATTTTCTGACTCAGTTAAACCTCTCTTGGCATCATTTCTTAACTGCGGATCCTAGGAGACCATCTTTTGTTCCTGAGACTATAAGGTTATTTTACAACCATCTCTAACAATTGGTGACTATACATTTACAGAAAAACTGTATGTATTATGCCAAATTATTAAGTCTTTCAAACTGTAAAACAGTTATTTTAAAAAGTGTGTGGAATGTAGTGTGAGTAAAATTGGTGAGACTCACATCCTTCTGTCTCATCCAATTAAAGAAAAAATGAAGATGTAGCCGGTCAAAGTTTAGCTAGAGTTTGCTCTCACTATAAAACTATGCAAAACGTGTTTCACATTAACTTGTGATGAATTCATTTGCACTCCTCGGAAATAAAATGCATCTGCTAATTGATGAAAGATATCATGGTTCATGCTCTCTAGTAGTATATAACTGTGTTTTTGTATGTGTTTCTCTCTTTATAGATAACCCAGTACTTACCAGTAGAGTTGCTGTTACAGTTCATGTTCTGGACATTAATGAGTTTCAACCAGAGCTGGCTATACCCTATGAGACCTTTGCGTGTGAAAGTGCCAAAGTAGGACAGGTGAGTTTGAATCTGACTCATTCACTCACACATACTTTCATGTACAGTATTTCTTGAAGTTCAGTTCATTCTGTGGTATTTTTTCTTATAAAATGTATTCTTGTACATTTTTATTTCCAACATAGTGAGCTGTATAATTGCATCAATTGGAACAACTAACAGGGTGTAGTCTCTCTTTCACACACACAGCAAGAGGAAAAACCCATGTTAGCATGTCAAAAACTAATTTTGGAGTAATGAGCCATTTAAGATGATGCATGACACTCTCTACACACAAACAAACTGATTTTAATGGCAGTGCAGCTATGGGCACAACTGTCTGTGGGTTACAGGTATAGAGAAAATATTTAAATTGCCTCAGTGATATAAATAAAAATATGGTTAGTAACTTTATCTGTTTATTTAACATACCTGATCATAATTACTTTAAGCAAAGTAATTATGCACTTTTCACAAAAATCCAATTAAAACGAACACATAACTGCTCAAATCAAATTTGCAGTGAAGTGTGAAGAGCTGTGAAGAGTGTGAACTGTTCTGTTTGAGAAGTCTTGAAGAATCACATGCACATCCACATGGCTGGCTGAGAGCTGTTATTGCTGATTATGGAGCAGCACAGCTAGGGACAGTGCAGCTGTGAGCTGTTATGTCAGAACTCTTCACCCTAAGGCTAGTGTCCAAAGTACCAGACCATCATCCATGAAAATGTTATTTAAGTGTAAATATGTTTATTTGTACTGTATATGTATATTATTATTATTTTTAACTATATTTATTTGTTTATCTCAGCAGTAAAAACCCAAAACCAAAAATCATCACCAGAGCATCATTAACATCTCTAAAATTATTGAACGTCCTTTGAAGTTAATTTTAGGCATTTACAAGTCATAAAGAAACATCATATCAAATTAAACACAACTAAACCTCTCTTCACATTGTTTCCTAACTGCAGACCTAGGAGACCATATGGCTATTTAACCATCTCTAACTATTGGTGACTATGGGCCTATTTCCCAGTTATGGATTAAGTCTACTCCTAGATTAACTTTGAGTTTGAATGGTAACTCTCCATTAGTACTACTGTACATCTTAGTCCAAGACAAGGCATAATCCATAAACATGAAACCAGCCCAATAAGTTTTGGGTTCGAATTCCAATAAAGACTAAATCCTCTAATGATCACCTGGCAGTTAATTAGGAAATGGAAGCCACCCAGGATAGGAGCATCTGGACTTACCCTGAGTAACTGTCCCTGTTGGATAAATACATTATCTAAATTCAACTCTATTTATCCAGCCAAAAAAACTTGATTCATTCTCAATAATTCCTGCCTTCTCCGCATTCTTGTTCAGTCCCATTTGACTCAATTCTGGCTTTTCTGTCTTTGAATTCCAGAGCTGTTGACACATTCTCTGTGAGATATTCACTTGTAGCTGTTTCGAGTTTGGATTCTGGTTTTCTGACACAAATTATGTAGCCCAGCAAGATGATAAACTGCATGGCGGCATCAGGTGCCAGAGCAGCGGGCTCTGATGGATGTGCACGATTGGACGCTCGCTTGTGGATAAGTGATGCATTAGCGCAGTGCTAATCGCTTTGTTCTACATGCACCTGTAGTGCTCACAGCAGCCCCACGGCAGGTGATGCTAACGGCAGGGAGGGAAAGGGTCTGAAACAGGCATGATCAACAGTGCAGAAGAGCCTAGATGTTTGTTATTATGACACAGGGAGGACCCTGATCCATATAAGGTGTCAGCGAGTTGAGCGTGAATTCCAGGAAGGCAAACGTCATCACATGAAAATATTGTACATGAACACACACATTCAGAAAGACAGACCAGTGAAAAAAAAAAAAAAGGTTACGTGATGTTCTACAAGGCTGCAAAGGTTAGTGTTCCAGTTAATAGTAATGAACTGAGATGCTGGATCAGTTCTCTGGATAAGAGCTTTGGCCTCTTAAAGATTTCCAGTAGTTAGGGTTTTTTTAAGACTGGCTGCTGCAATATGTTAACAAGAAAAGCCATTCTGATTTCATACAGACTCTTCATATTGAAGCCAAAAATTATATCACTATAGGTCCTGAAGCACATTACTGACTTTCTGAGAGATGTACTTTCATATGTAATTTAAAATATAATGAAGTATGGTTAGTTATTGCAGTACCAGGATTTTTAAAAATTTACATTTCTTTTATCTTTCTATAAAAATGTCTTGTATAAACAACCATACAGGATATTTGGTGTAATACTTCTTCATGAGTTAACTATAATTACTTAATTGTTTATCATTAAATTGTAAAGCCATTTATGCAAACTCTGGGGCATTTGTAGGTGATCCAGATCATCAGTGCAAAAGATCAGGATCTTCCAATGGCAGGCCAGAGGTTCAGCTTCAAATCACCACAGGAAGGGATGAAGAACAAGAACTTCACCATAAAAGACTTTGGGAGTGAGTGTGCTTTAAGATATTTTTGCTTTTGATGTGTTATGCACTCACCAGCCACTTTTTCATGATACTGCACTGGTGTACACTGGACTAAAGTCAGAGACTACACATGTAGAAAAGGTCAAGGTCAATCTGGGGGTATTCAACTGAAAATGTCATCCAAGACCAAAAAAAATGCTTATTAAGCTTTCAGACACGTAACGTAGACTGCTTTCATCCCGATTTTTC
Organism: Distichodus sexfasciatus; assembly: GCA_032718565.1. NCBI lineage: Eukaryota > Metazoa > Chordata > Actinopteri > Characiformes > Distichodontidae > Distichodus > Distichodus sexfasciatus. The sequence continues at coordinate 2,724,183 of JAVGVS010000021.1, read as the reverse complement.
TAATAATTTCCATGCAGAGAGGTTGAATACAGGTTGTAGGAGCATTGTGTTGACTTAGCTCTTTAGTAGACAGATACAAATCAGATTCAGTGTTCACATGTAAATACAAATGAACAAACTTCAAGCTAATTATTATAATTTCCACACACAGCCCTTCTTAAGAACCACAAAATATAAGGAGAAGAATTTAGGGGTTTTTTTGTAGTGTGCTTTCCATATCTTGGAATGAGGCAGTTTTACATCATATAGGTCGGATTGGGAGCAGCTGAAAACTAGATTGCAGCTTAGCAAAAATGATGTGTGTACATATTTAATGTGTGACATATTTAATGCTAGCTAATTTTGTTTCCCACTAACTACGTTCAAAAATGCAAACAGACAGGAAAAACATATAATAAATACACTTAAAGCTTTATGTTGTAATAAAAGATTGACCTTACTACTTCAATAAAATAGATGATTAATTCACTTTACAGTGGTTAAATTTATTTAATCTAATTAATTAAATTCATATATCCATCATTCAATTCACCTGGTAATTATTAAAAATGTGTCATTTAAAAATGATCAGTAATGATTGTTATCCACAGATATAAACATACATTTGTAACATTATATAGACATTATATTTAGAGTTTGTTTTGACATGGGTCAAACAGCACAGTTAAAGTACACAGACCTGTCATTTCTGGATGCTGTCTTACAAAAACAGCCTTTTAGCGTCCAGCCATCACAGTCCAACAATCCCAACAGCTCTTATACCTTTCTAACCCCTAAACCATGGGTTTCCATTATTCATCATCCCTTTAGCTTTTGCAGTTCTGGGTTGAGCGAGAGGGCAAGAGCCTCATGAAAACTACAACGGTTCGTTCCCTCAAGCAATGGGATAGAGATTGTAAGGGGGTGTCCGATAGTGATGTGATTTAGCAGCTGTAAAGTGAATGAGAACTCAACAGAGAGTGCAAGTGTTAAGTGGCTGAGATGCCAGAACATTGAAATAAAAGCAGACAGCACTGAGTCTTTTGCAAATTCAAAGTAAAGATCTTTGTGACCCTTGTAGTCTGCAAATATGTGATGACACCTTCAATTAATCTTAATTAATTAATTAAGTTTACTGTCAACAATAAGCAAATTAACTAATGTATTTTAGGTATAAAAAAAATCTGGAAAGCCAAGAAAACTCCTAACAGTTTTTGTCCCTTCCCCACCAGACAACACGGCAGGAATCATGACTCTGCGCAGCGGCTTTCGGCGCCGTTCTCAAGAGATTTATCACCTCCCAGTGGTGATCGAGGACAACGGTTATCCAGTACAGAGTAGCACCAGCACCCTGACCATCCGAGTGTGTGGATGCGACTTGGACGGGTCGCTGCTGACCTGCAGTGCAGAGGCCATCTTCCTTCCCGTGGGTCTCAGCACAGGAGCACTTATCGCCATTCTGCTCTGCATCATCATACTGCTGGGTGAGTGAACTGATGCCAGTTGCCAAAGAGCCTTAAAAGACTGCATTCACCTGTGCAGGATTTAAGTTTCACAGTTTCACAAGATGACACACAGTGTACCACAGGAAAATGCAACCTCTGCATTTAACCTCTCAGTGTAGAAGCAGTGGGCAGCACCTGGGGGAACAGTGCTTGGGGATGATCGCTTGCTCATTGCTGCGGTACCTCAGCAATACATTTACCAGTCTAGGATCTGAACCTGTTACTAGTGTCAGGGAAGTTTTCATAAGCGGCTTATGATAAAAAAAAAAATAGCTTAGTGATAGCCAAGCATCTGCTTTAATATAGTAGTTAGCTACACGACAAGCTACAGAAAAAATAGCTACGTAGCTAACAAGTCTTGCTTCCACCTGGGTCAAGGTGGACTCCAGCACACTCCAGAGCATGCTGCAACACAGTCAGCATGCACTGCAGAGGATGGTAGCCTATCAGAAGTCACATCTGCAAATCAGCACCAATCGGTGACACCTGAAACAGGTGCAAGGTCCCAGGAACTACAGGCGCTAGTGGGGGACCAACCCTGGGCAGGCACAAACACACCGCAGGGCACACACACTCACACAATCACACTAACATTCACTCCTTATGGGTTCAATTTAGAGACACCGGTTAACCTATATTGCATGCTTTTGGACTGTGGAAGGAAACCGGAGCACCCGGAGGAAACCCACGCGAACATGGGTAGAGAATGCAAACTCCACACAGAAAGGTCCTACAGCCCACCCAGGGATCGAACCCAGGGCCTTCTTGCTGTGAGGCAGCAGTACAGTACTTTGTAGTTACTTTTAAAGCTATAGCACCAATAAGCTACTGAAAAAGTAGTCACTATATGTATTTACTGTGTATTACTTAACTACGGTGACTAGATTTAAGGATGTGACACCTGATAACACAACTTCCAGGTAAAAGAGGACGTCTGCACACTCTACTTAACTAGTAGTTAAGTAGCGTCACTACTTAGGTGCTTCTCTCCAATGCTGCCAGCAACTCTGCAATCATGGGACCATGGTTCACATTTCTTCAGCACATAGCACTATATATTTTGAATGGTGATGTCATGGTCATATGGTGCTTACAGTATAAGATGCTTATATTATACTTCTATTTTGCTGCATGTTACTGAAGCTCTGAAATAGGTCATGGGCACTCGATTAATCCATCAAAGGCTCCTGGATCTGCAGGTAGTATCACAACTAATCCCACTAATTAGGGTTCCTTAATTGAGAAGGAAAGATCATTAGTAAAACCAGGCAGCAATGTGCAAATGCGGAACAAATTTCTGTGTGCACACTGGTGGTATCAGGGCTATATTAGAGTCTGAATTATAATCTGTACCATCTGTGATGTACAGATCGTCTCAGAGAAAAAAATCAGGACAAAATAGTTGAAACTAGAAAACTTTGCAACTTAAACATGAAATATTTTATCGTTTGTTTTTTGGATTTGTGGTTTAACTATTTTCAATCTGGATTATAATTGTAGTAATTTTTATAGAAATGCCATTTGTTGGATGTAGGACTTGAATGAAGAGACATTTAAAACAGTTGAAACTAGGTTAATTAAACAGGCTTGTTAATAAGGCGCTGGGCCATCAGCCATAATGGATTGGCATGGAAGAGGATGGCACTTTGTGACAATGTGATTTCTCTTTCAGTCATGCTCATATAACACTGCTAGGTTTCATTGCACGGTGGCTATAGACTGAATTACTCCCCTCTATAAGGATCAAGGTCAGAGAAGCAAAACTCGGCTCCGGCTCTGCAGTAATAAACTCAAATAATCTGCATAAAAGGATTTTATTACCTACGTACTACCACGGTTTGTGTGGGATACTTGGTTATTAACTTAGTGTTTTAACAAGCTTTGATGAGTGCTCAACTGTCCTTAACAGGATAAGTAATGAGCTCCCTCGCAGATAGTTGCGAATATCGATTAACACTACTGAATAATGGCCACACTATTTATTTGAACTATTTCCTTCATATATCTAGAAGTTGTGGAGGTCATTAAATTACAAATACTATTTTAAGAAGAATATTAGACAGACTTACCCCTGTCTCTTTTAGATATGAATATAAATAAGAAAGGATGTTTCTACAGTTAATAGTGTAATGGTCAGGGCGTTTGTCCCGTGATTGGAAGGTCACCGGTTCAAATCCAAGGATTAATAAAGATATCACTGAGGTACTCTCAAGCAAGGTACCGTCAACAAGCACTGCTCCCCGGTTGCTGGCCTTGTTAGCTGCCAACTGCTCCTTCATGGATGGGTCTAATGCAGAGGTCACATTTCGCTGTAGTGCACTGTGTGCTGTGCTGTGGTGTGTTCACAGTGACAAATAATGACTCATTTACACTTTCAAATCATACAACACAATTTAAAATCATACAACACAATCGTTGCATATGTTGCATGAAGTCAAATTTAACTTTGGTTCCAAGGTAATTTATGCATCATCCCCTGCTGTCAAAAACGAAGCCGTAGCAGTTCCAGCTGCCCGCTGTGTTACAGTGTCAACAGAAGCTGTCTGTCACGGTGTCCCCCGCAGCTTTTCCACAGTCTCGCTACAGTGTCACACAGGGATCAACAGTCTATAGGACGACACTCTCAAAGTGTTGAGGGGCACAACACTTACAGTATTTACTTCTGTTTTTGATTCTCTTTCCAGTTGAACTTTCTTGCACCATGACCTTACTACTGTCCTCATCAAAATTAAACCCCTTCCCTCACTTGTCCTAATGTTTTATCATGGAGCCTCGGGGGCTGCAATAACTGCAGAATTTCAAAGAAGAACAAAGCGAAACAGGCTTGCGCCAGAAAGGATAGACAGCAAACTGCAAGTCTCTCGCAATATCCATGGTGCTCGGGGTAAAACTAAAAAGGCGTCACATTTTAAACTGCATTCATGCCTCCCTTCCCTTCAGGTACATAATTTCGGACGACTTACAAGGATATTTTGGGTGAGCATAGCGGAAACACCGAACCCACGTCGTCAAAGCAGCATATTGTTCTACGGTGAACGAAGCTCCACCTCACGGCACAAAACACTCTCACCGTGTCCTTGGAGAAGCCTGACAGGTCTGTGTCTGAGAGGCTGCCACCACAGATGTTAAAAGCTGGCATGTTTCACCGCCTCCATGCCCACGAGAAAGAGACTGGCACCTTAGGCTGTTTCTGTTACACCATGTCCTTATAAAAGGTGCCAGTCAGAACCACTGACTGCAAACACCGAGATACACAGGACAAGGGCAGGAATATGGAGAGAGAGAGAGAGAGAGAGAGAGAGAGGGGATGGGGAGAGAGAGAGAAAGGAAGGTTTGGATGAAGGGAGAGGGAGCTCATCCATTATAGGTGCTCTATTTGTCAGACTGACCCAGTTCTGCAGCAGCAGCTGTGGCCATGACAGACACAGTCAAAGCTCATTCTGACCATGGAAAAAAGCATCATCAGTTGCATACCGACCTACATGGACCACACACACATATTCTGAATAAAGCAGCGCCCACACAAACACACACTTACACGCATAACGCATGGTGATGGATGCAAGCCAAAGCGAGACACTCTGTTGCAACGCCGTTTAGTATCACTTGGGGGTGCTCTCGTTTCACCAGCACCAGAAACAAGAGATGAGCAGGACTAGCACACTGGTTATTCATTAATTTTATCCTGCTTCTTTGTTTTGTCTCATGACCTCCCTCTAAGTGTAATACACTAACAGTCTTGACTGTGATTATAAACATTTCCCTTCATCCTGAAGAGACATACACTGCTTTCACGCACTCTCTCTCTCTCTTGTTAGAGGGAACCGACTGTCTGCCCACGCGCTGAGCAGCACACAGCCTGCACAGTGGTCTTGAAAACACGCGGCTATATTTACCGGCGTCTGTAGGGCACACTGTCCTTTTTCATGGTTCACTAAAATTTAAGTCAGAAGAAGAGAAAGAAGAGTCAGACGCAACAGTTCTGAGGAGTTCGTATGAGCTCAACTGCTTTCCTTAATGTGGTTTACTTTAACAAATTGCTGAACAAACTAGAGGTCAAAATTAGACTTGTTTCCTTGATTTTAGCACACACACCCACAACCACACTCTCATTCCTACCATACGGGGCCAATTTAGATTCACCAATCAACCTACAGTGCATGCTTTTGGACTGTGGGAGGAAACTGGAGAAGCCAGAGAAAACCCACACTAACACAGGGAGCAAACTCCACACAGAAAGGCCCTCTGGCACCCCCCGACCCAGGGATCGAACTCAGGACCTTCTCGCTGTGGGACAGCGGCACTAACCACTGCACCACCATGCCGCCAAAGAACAAGTTTAAGAAAAAAAAACGGAAAATATTGGTGAATGAGGCACATTTCTTTTTATCACAGAGGGGAACTGTAATTAAGCTGTGTTTAAGGTCCGACTTGTACCTGACACAGGTATGTCCGACTTATACCTGACACAGGTATGTCCGACTTATACCTGTGACTCCTGTGGATTATTATCATATTAGTGTTTGTCACTTGAAAAAGGAGAAAGTTAGAGAGCTCTGAAGGAGTATTCAATGACTTTTCCAAGATTTTGGGCTTCTGATGCAATAGTTTAAAAAATAAAAAAAAAACACATAATGACAACTTTTGGCACTTTGAGAAAAGATTAACTCATGATTCTGAGATAACTTTTGCTACAATGAGATCACAGAACACTTAACTTGTGATGGAAATAAAGCTTACGTCGAGATCACTACACAAGCAACTTAAAGGCATAAAAAATGTGATATGTATAGCATGTAAAAAACAAAATATACTATACTTTTACAAAATATACTATCAAACACTTTGTTTGACAGGAGGCTTGAATTTCTCTCTGTCTTGTTGCAAAATTACTCCACCATTTTATGGCAATCGACAGGTCTTTGTATTTGGACCAAACTTGCAAGCAGTGTGGGCGGTGGTGGTATAGTGGTCTAAGTAACTGAAACCCTGGTTTTTGATCATGAGACTCGGAAGAACTCAAAACACTGTTGGGCCCCCAAGCAAGGCCCTAAAGCCCATTGCTCCATGGAGACTGTCCTTGTATCTAGGAAATTGAAGTCGCTCTAATTAAATCTGCTAAATGTCATAAATGTACATGTAGTCTGCCATTTTTCCACAGATGGGCAATCTCAAAAATGTACTGCATGAGGGGTTTGAGGGTGCTGCATCAAGCTTAAATGTGTAGTTTTACATGTTTCTGTCTTCTTGCAGTGATCGTGGTCCTCTACGTGGGAGTGAGGCGGCAGAAGAAGAAAGAGACTCTGATGACGTCCAAAGAGGACATCCGGGACAACGTTATCCACTATGACGACGAGGGCGGGGGAGAAGAGGACACGCACGCCTTTGACATGGGCACACTGCGGAACCCCAAAGCCATCAAGGAGAACTTGTTTCGACGAGACGTAAAGCCTGAGGCAGGCTCCGTTCCTCGGGCCACCATCACATCCCAGGACAACGCAGACATCCAGAACTTTATCAGTCAGCGGCTGCAAGAGCACGACGACGACACCTCGGCCCCACCATACGACTCACTTGCCACTTACGCCTATGAGGGTGAGGGCTCGGTGGCTGAGAGTCTGAGCTCCATAGAGTCTGTAAAAGGTGAAACAGATGAGGACTATGATTACCTCAACGAGTGGGGACCTCGCTTCAAAACGCTGGCAGGGATATTTGGGGAGCGTTCCGAAAGCCAGACTGATATCACCTCCACAACTTCCACCAACACTGACAACAAACATTGATGTTTTCTGCTTTGCAAGATTGAAAAATTTGTGAAGATAGACATTTATTTATTTGTTAGCAGATTTCTTTTTAAATTGTAATTGTTCTTTTTGCTGTTTAAGGGTTTTGTTGTCTTCAAAGTTGATTGGGTGCTTCTGTTATTGTCTAAGATGGGGAACCATAGAGGATAGATGACAAAAATGAAACAAAAAACAGATAGAGATAGATGGGGGAAATGCCTTTTTTGTTTCAAACACACACATATATACTTTGTTTTTATATTTTAAGTTTGAGGAAGAGAAAAACTCCAGGAATTAAAGAAATGAAAAGCAAACCAGTTGCAAGCATGCCTAAAAAGTGCCTCAAATGATTTTTTTATGTTATTATTATTTTTTCTTGGTTCAGTTTTGTTCTCATCCCTCCACACCCCTCTTCTGACCCCCCACGAATGAGAAGCAGTTCTAAAAGACTTGAAGAGCTTCTTAAAATGGTCAGGGGTCTGACCAGCTCATTAAGGGTGTGTGGAGGAAACACACATGGCCCTAGTTTGGCCAAAGATATTTTGAATGTTATTTATGATTCTATTTATTTATTTGTGAGGCTAGCAGGCAAGGTTTTTAAGATTTGTTGATGTATTTATCTATTTATCTCAACCTAAAATCAAATGTGGATTTTTTTATTTTTTTGACAACACCGGGCTTTTTGTAATTATTTACTCCTTACACAAGATATGAACTTGTTGTTGTGAGGACATTGTACAACTGTAAATATTGTAAAGAATCTTGTAAAAAAAAACAGTTTAGGGCTAAACATGAGCTACTGCAATTGAGTCATGTAATACACACAGTTTTCTTAAATAAACACCACTTGGGGGAAAAAAACTGCATATTTTATTAACTTTAACCCAAGTTTAATATTTAATGAACATTCTCTACCTTGAGGTTAAACTACATCAGAGGGAGTCTTTTCTAGATTTTTGTAACTCTGCTGAACTCGCTTTTCTACAAGATTTTATAAAAGAAAATGTATAAGTGCTGTAGAAATGGTCAGATATGTTCATCTGATTTTGTATGGCACCTTAGTGATCCTTTACTTAAAAACATGTGGGATGTTAGAAATGTTAAGTAGCATCTTTCATGTGCCTGAAGAGAATATTAACATTTATTATTGCATTAGGGCGGAATGGTGACACGGTGGTTAGCGTTGCCGCCTCACGGCAAGAAGATCCTGGTTTTGATCCTGGGGTCGGCTGTAGGGCCTTTCTGTGTGGAGTTTACTCACTGTGTTCGCATTGGTTTTCTCCGGCTGCTCCCTTTTCATCCCACAATCCAAAAGCACTCAGTATAAGCTGATTGGTGACTCTAAATTGGCCCCTTAACTTGTGTTAAGAGTGTATTTGTGTGTGTGTGTATGTGACCTACAGTGTGTTGGCACCCGCCCAGGGTTTGTCTCCGCCTCGCGCTTGTAGTCTCACTATGTTCATGGCAAACAAAGCTACAATGAAAGACGTCCAGTTCGAGGAAAGCCAGTTTTATAGCATGGAAGCTTAATCGTTAGCAGTGATGTGAGATCCTCCTTGTCCCTGTCAGGCATTGTCCTGCATGTGTACTGTTCCCTCTACCTGTTGGTTTCTTATTAGTCCATATCTTGAGGCACAATCGAGGAAACTTTATGAATATGGAAATACTAATACTAATGTGTTTAATGGTGCATTCTGTTCATATAACAGCCTGCTGAATGTCTTCAGCTTTGTTAGTCATTACACCAAAACAGACCACTAGAAGAGGTAAAACCACAAAAGTTTCTGCAGAGTGAGTAAAGTGAAGTTAAACATTTCCAAATCCTCTTACAGTTTGAGAGAGTCAAAGATAGAATGCAAAAATATTTTTTTTACAACAGCAGAAACACCGGAAATCGATTTCTCTGTCAATCCTAGAGGTACCTTAAGCACCACTGAAGGGCATTTATTAGCCAGTTGAAATGTTCTGATTATTGCTTGTGTTTTCTCAAAAAAAAGTGTGTGCATGTGCCGATAGGTAATTGTTGTAAAAGTGTCTCATTCAAAGGTCCATAAGGAAAAGAAAGTCTCCACTTTATAAAGCAGTATTTTTTATTTGTCAGTGGTGAACTCATACAGTCTCTTTCCTGTCATTCTCTCCCTCTTGTTCATTTTCTCTCCTTCCCAGCATATTCCTCAGTAGCTTTAGCTGTTCATCTCTGCTCTCTGTCCTCTGCAGTCTATCACCAGTGTTCACTCTCACACCTCCCCTCTGCTCTCTCCCACTTTCTCTCCAATACTCTAGGGGATTTGGGTCCTTGTGTATCTGGGTCATGCAGGCGGCCTATCATGCCTGTACAGTGGGTGAGTGAGCGAGAGAGTGAGCAAAAGTGTGCTGAGTGTGTGTGTGCGTGTGTGTGTATATATCTGTGCAGTTGGGCACAAATGGATTTTCATTTCACTATCTATAAGAAACATTACTAGCAATTATTCTCACATATCTCAAATTGAAAGTTTATCAACCAAGCCATCTCACTTTACGCTTCCTTATCCTTGCTGTGTGGAACATAATCCCAAACAAGACGAGTTTAAACATTTTCTTTAAGTATGAGGCTGCATGTACCTGTGCATCTTGATGAGCAAATTTGCAACAAAGACAAGCAATCAGTAGCAGATAGAGAATAGAGGAGCCTCCTGGATGTTTAAGGGAACAACATTGCTCAAAAATAAAGGAAATAATACATACATTTTAAAGAAATTGCAGGACTAAGCACCAAACCTGAAAACACATTGTACATTTTGTGAATGAAAGCAAATTTTCTTAGAAATTATAAACTTAATACCATTTTCCCTTTCATCATACCTGTGTTAACATACCTCTGAGTTAGGTGTGCTAATTGACTCTAACGTGCAGTAGCCACCTACAAAAATTAAAAGTCATTCTGCATCTCTTTGTTTTATGTTACGTGGCTGCTGGGTTTGCATTTTGCTTTTCTCCCTTGTTACCTTCACTTTTCCCCTTGTTATCACCCACACCTGTGCATTGTTTTCTCTCCCCTTTCAGTTTACCCTGCTATTAGTTGTATAGCTTCTCCAGCTCTTGATCGTGTTTACTTTCTCACTTTTGTTAATGGGTTCGTTTGTTTGGTTAATTTCCTTCACCTGTGATCCCCTTTTATTTTAGACAGTCTGAGTCTGTAATACTTCTCTTGTCGCTGTAATGCTTACGATTGTTGTCTGTATTTCAGAGTACTCACAGTAGAATAGCTAAGAAATAGCAGAGACATTCCTAAGGTGTTAACACGCACCTATTGCAATCTATACTTGAGTGAAGATAAGGCTGAACGACATTAACTAATTCCTATCTAAGCCAGCGCGTACATGCAGATATTCAAATGTTTACTGGTCAAAAAATACAACAATAAGGTTTTTAAATATTTTTTTCACGGTGAAGCAATGTCTTAACACTAAAATAACACTGATTTATGGGCATGAAAACACGTCCCAGTGTCGTGGGACTGCGCATGTGGGTTGCATATAGCGCTATTCCAGCATGTGCTACTTGACCAATCATGCGTGGTCAGGCAAGAGCGTTCCCTTCACAGAGCTGGCTCTCAGAGACGTTTTGTTTGTGACTTACACACCACTAGTAGCATATCATCACTAGGACTGTGCAATGTATAGTGTTGCCTGAAACTTTAGTCTACAGCAGGAGTTTTCAAGTGGTTCTGTCCCAGGGACAACCATACTAAGCAATGGACAGAAGTTTTTTTATTTTATTTTATATATATGTGTGTACACACACACACACACACACATATATTATATATATATATATATATATATATATATATATATATATATATATATATATATTATATACATATATATATATATTTATATATATGTGTGTGTGTGTGTGTGTGTGTATATGTGTGTAATCCCACTGAATTGACAAATTACAGTAAATCACAGTTCTGCTGTGTTATTTGTGATAGCCCTAACCCAAGATCCTAGCATGTCTATAAAAATTGTAGGGATTGTTAGCATCAAATGCTAGTTAACATTAATATCTCATAGGAACATTAATGCCCATTAATAAAAGGGATTTGCATTTATTTTATGCCTGCAAACCAAAAAAAACACAACCTTATAATGTGATATAAGCATATCATTTAGTCCTGATACATACAGTACATATAGTACACTTACTTAAGCAGCAGACAATAGAATAGGTGATTTGATAAGTCAGTGGCCAAAGGCAAATCATAATGTGAAATATATTCTATCTGCTAAAAATGTAGTTCCAAGAGCACTGTTGCTATGCAACCAACTCATAAGAACAAGGGACCTGCTGTGTCCGAAGCCTAATAAATAATACGTCAAAACAGCATGCAGCCTATCCTTCTATGTAGCACATTAGTATGTGGCTTAGGGAGCCAAAAATGTGTTTACGTTCTATACATATGCACCTCATTTCCTTTAATTGCAAAGTTCAAGTAAATGTACCCCATTCAAATGCAATTTTCAAATAATGAAGAAGACCTAGCAGGAAGGTAATGGTGGCAGTTGACAACTATAGAAAGGCTCCAGGATGTATTATCATTTGCAGTATACAAAATGCTATATTATATAAAATAAGTTTAGAAAGTCTTTTTGAGTCTTAATTTGGTTATGATAATTATAATGCATCTGAAGCTTATATGAATTAAATATTTTCATATGAAGCCTAAACATCCCAGCCTGGACAATCTAGCTGTAAAACTGCGAACTTAGCACCATAATAAGTGTATTTGTTTATGTGTACAAAATATTCAGAGACAATGTCCATCATAAGCAATCAGAACTGTGAGGGCAGCTGTTTCCACAATTTTGGCTTTTTGGTAAGACAGAACTTGACAGACAATTTAAAAGATTTCAAGCTTAAAAAGATACCATTTCACACAATCTTGTCAATGTCAATGAGTTTAACACAAACAAGCCTGTCATGGACAATTCCCTCAAGGACTTACACCTTTTGCACTCTCATCATTAGATTTTATCCAATTATTTTGTGTTTAGTTTATGCCGCCAACACATTTCCAATCTGATTCCAGTGGTTTAGAAGGAACAATGCATGTTACTGTTAAAAGGTAACCATGGGAAATTTATTTCTACTTAGATACAGAAGGTCTATCAATATAAAGCACATTGTGAATAAATGATCAGAAGTTGAACGCTCTGCACCTGTGGGAATGCTGAATAACCACGGCAGGCATTAATATGCTTACAATGCAGAGTATTTCTTCATATTGACTTTATTGCTTGGGTAGTTATTCTTTCTCCCTTTATGAATGTGAGTCGTTGCACATCGCTTTTAAAGGTAATAAAAGAACTGTTCTCTGTGTTGGCCACATTTATTCAAGCCACATTACGGTTGTTCTTTACATTTGAAATGTTATTCTTTTCCCACCTACTTTTCTGAAATGCGATATTTTTTCAGACCATTAAAATGGTGTGCATACATTTGCAGAAGACCAAAAAAGATTTTTTGTTGAACTGATAAACTCAGGGGCGGCATGGTGGCGCACTGGTTAGCGCTGACGCTTCACAGCGTGAAGGTCTTAGGTTTGGATTCTTGTCAGCCATAAGGCCTTTTTGTATGGAGTTTGCACGCTCTCCCTGTGTTCACGTTTTTCCGCTGGGGGCTCCGGTTTTCCTCCCACAGTCCAAAGCATGCAGTATAGGTTAATTGGACTGGTTAATTCTGGACTCCTGCTTACTGGTTTTATTTACAACATCAACCAAGACATCTTTTTTATAAATGGCAGCTTAAGTGACAAGTAGAGATCACACTTGTATTGGTGCAACAATGTGCACGCGTTCCATAAAAAGGCAAAATCTGGTAGAAAAAAAAAATAGTTGGGAACTTATTGGCAATGGTTACACAGCTAGTATATACTCAGTAAAAAACAAACATAATCAGAAACTTGCTGCTAGATGAATACAAGGAAAACCTGTTGACTGAACTTTGGTTGTGTTATTACATTGGACAAACCAACGCAATGTGGGTGCATTGTGCCTGTATGCACTTTTTGCCCTTTTCTCCTAATGGAGTTTCTCACCAGCCAAAAAATATTTTCATTTGGTTTCACTGCTGCTTAAAATAAATAAGGGGGCAGGTGGTGGTGTAATGGTAGTGTTCACCCTGTGCTCAGAAGGTCGCAGGTTTGAATCCAGGGCTGGTAAAGTTAACACTGAGGTACTCATGAGAAATGTACCGTCCCCAAGCGCTGATCTTGTTAGCAACCCACTGCTCCTTCACAGATGGGTCCAATGCAGAGGTCACATTTTGTTGTGGTGAACTGTGTGCTGTGCTGTGGTATGTTTACAATGACAAATAATCTTTCACTTTTGCTTTTACCTAGCTGGTTTCACAGTGTGGTTGGATGAAAGTGATTAGAGCCAGGTTCCCTGTGCATAACGTACTCAGTTACTTTCGTAACCTCGGTTCCCTGAGATATGGGAACGAGTACTGCGTCGTAAGATGCTGTATGGGAAAAACTCTCTTTTTCCTCCTCGACTGAAGCCTTTTTTTCAATCACGCAGTGAAACTGCACGTCGATTGGTTCATGCAGTGTAATAAAACGAACCAATGACTCAGCGGCGGAATAGAGCAAGCCAATGGCTGCGCCGCTCACCCGAACCCGGCAGAGTGCGTCGTCAGATTTCTTTGAATGAAGCGTACTGAGGCGTGCAATAACACGGCAATGAACGCAGTACTCGTTCCCATATCTCAGGGAACTGAGGTTATGAAAGTAACCGAATACGTTCCCTGTCGATATTCCACTCGTACTGAGATGCTGTAAGGGATGCTGTAAGATGCTGTATGGGAACCAGTACAATCACGCCGTACTATGATGGGGAACGACTCAAACATGACACCCGTGGGGAACCCAGGGGAGTGCAAATATACGGCGAGGACCACCCGGACCCCGCACAAATCTCTGAGATGGATACCCCGCTGGACCACGCCCAGGAAGAGGCAATACCACTGGTGGAGTGGGCTCTGACTCCAATGGGACACTGCAAACCCAATGAGGAGTAGGCTAAGGCAATGGCCTCCACTATCCACCTGGAAAGCCTCTGCTTCGTAACCGGGCGACCCTTAGTGTGGCTACTGAAGCCAACAAAAAGCTGTTCTGAACTCCTGAACGAGGCAGAATGTACGCCCTTAAGGCTCTGACGGGGCAGAGCAGGCACAAGTCCTGGTCGTCCGTCGAGGCGGGCAGGGCGGAAAGCACTATGACCTGGGCTCTAAATGGAGTTGAGAGCATCTTAAGTATGTAACCCAGTCTTGGTTTCAGGATGACTCTGGAGTTGTTAGGCCCAAATTCCAGACAAGACGGGTTGACAGAGAGAGTCTGCAGATCCCCTACCTGCTTAACTGACACCAGTGCTAAGAGCAGGACTGTCTTAAACGAGAGCAATCTCAAGCTCGAGGAGTGCAGTGGTTCGAATGGGGGCCCCTTTAGGGCCCTCAGTACAGTAGACAAGTCCCAAGAGGGAACTGTGCAAGGACGCGGGGGGTTCAATCTCCTGGTGCCTCGTAAGAACTGAATCACCGCACTGTTCCTGCCGACCGAGCAACCAACGATAGAGGCGTGAAAAGCCGCTATAGCTGAAGCATAATCCTTGATGGTCGCAGGAGAACGCTGCTTATCCAGCAACTCCTGCAGGAAGGAAAGAACCACTGATACCTCACAGGTGACCAGATCAATGTCGCGGTCTCGACACCAAGCTGAGAAAAGGGACCACTTCAAAGCATAGAGATGCTGGGTGGACGGAGCTCTAGCTTCAGTCAGAGTGTTTAGGACACGCTCTGGGAGGTCCAGAGGCTCCCATTGAGCGGCCACACGTGAAGGGCCCATAACTCGGGCTGTGGATGCCACAGTGAGCCGTTCGCTTGAGAGAGGAGGTCCTGCCTCAAGGGAATGGACGACGGGGCAGCCTCAGGCAGCTGGAATAACTCTGACACCCACGGCTGGTTCCTCCGAAAGGGGGCCACTAGGATAAGCCTGTGTCTGCGTTCCCTGACTCGTCTGAGTACGTGTGGTAGCAAAACAAATGCAGAAAACGCATAGAGCAGGAGATCTGGCCACTCGTGGGCCAGGGCATCCGTGCTTCTCGTGAAGTAAGGCGGGAAATGAGAGTTGCCTTCAGAGGCAAAGAGATCTACTCGAGCCTTGCTGAAGATTTCCCAAACTCTCTGACCCATGAGGGGGTGGAGTGTCCACTCTTCCGAGGAGATGTTGTTCCTTGACAACATGTCTGCCCCTTGGTTCAGTTTGCCCAGCACATGCGTCACCTTTAGTGAGTGCAGGTTGGCCTGGGCCCAAACCAGAAGGTGTTTTGCTAGCGTTTAGAGGCGCTTCGAGACGATGCCGCCCTGGTGATTCACATATGACACCATGGACCTGCTGTCTAAGCGCACCAGCACATGGTGTCCCCTCAACTCCGGTAGGAAGAATTGGCAGGTACGGCACACTGCTAGCATCTCCAGGCAGTTGATGTGCAGTCCAGCCTCCTCCTTGGACCAGAGGCTGAAGGCCAGTTTGCTGTCACACAGCGCTCCCCAACCTTTGTTGGAAGTGTCTGTCGTGACAACCTTCCTTCTGTGCACCGTGTCCAAGAGCACCCCTCGGGCTAGCCAGAGAGGGTCCCTCCAATGGCTTAGGGCTGAAACACAGGCCCGAGATACCATTATGCGGTGGCGACCGTGGTGCCACACCGCAAACGGAACTCAGCCAGAACTGGATGGGTCGCATGTGAAGCAGACCCAACTGGAGAACTGGCGAAGCCGACTGCCATAAGGCCCATCATCTTCTGAAAGGCCTTAAGTGGGTGCAAGGTCACCTCCACAAAGGAGGCTGCATGGCTCTGAATTGTCCTGGCTTGCTCCGCCGAGACGTTTGCCATCATGCGCACAGAGTCGATCACTACCCCCAGGAACGAAACCTGTTGGCTGGGAGATAGAATGCTCTTGGCGAAATTGACCCTGAGCCCCAGGCAATCCAAGTGGCTGAGGAGAAGGGCCCTGTGCAATATAGAGACTGCCTCCGACTGGACCAGAATGAGCCAGTTGTCGAGGTAGTTGAGGACGCGGATTCCCATCTGTCGCAGAGGGGAGAGAGCCGCATCCATGCATCATGTAAAAGTGTGGGGAGCCAGAGATAACCCAAACAGCAGGACCTTGTATTGGTATGCCACCCCTTTGAAGGTGAATCTCAAGAAGCGCCTGTGATGGGGGGCAATCTGGATGTGAAAGTAGGCATCTTTCAGATCCAGAGACATAAACCAGTCCCCTGGGCATACCTGCGCGAGGATCTGCTTCAACGTGACCATCCTGAATGACCGTTTCGCTAGGGCACGATTCAGGAGTCTGAGGTCTAGAATAGGTCGCAGACCGCCGTCTTTTTTGGGGACGAGGAAGTAGCAGCTGTAGAAGCCTGACTTGCTCTGAGCTGGAGGAACGATCTCTATGGCTCCTTTTTCCAGCAGATTCACCACCTCAGCACGTAGAACTGGAGCGTTCTCGCCGCGCACTGTAGTAGAGACCACCCTGCGAAAGTGGGGGGGCCTGCAAGCGAATTGAAGAGTGTAACCTCGTCGCTATCACAGCGGTCGGACACCCAGGTGCATAATTGGGCCCGTGGGGAGCCGAAGACACATGCTCCTCTGCACCCGGTGACGAGTGGGGTGGCAAGAGGTCTCTAAGAGGCTGCTTGCGGGGTGGTCCGGCCGTAGCGAGACTCGAGTCCCTCCTCTTCCTGCCTGGAAGTTCAGGAGGGCTTCCGAGGCGCCGGGTCCATGGCGATCTTGGACCGGGGTCCCTGGCGCTTAGGGAAAGGGAACCGCCTCGCAGAGCGAGAACGCCCCCTCTCCTGACACTCCTTGGGTCGTGGTTCAGGAGCGGCTGGTGCTGGCATGGCGGGCTGCACGACTTGGTGAGCTCATCATGGACCTCGGGGAAGAAGGGGGACGAGCGCTGGCGGGGGGCCTGCTGGCAACTTGGGAGGAACCACTCGTCCAGCCTGCTCCGAGAAGGCTCTTCTGGCGGAGACCAGTCGAGCCTGAGCTCACCAACAGCCTTCATCAAGATACAGATGAGCTCCTTATCCATCTTGGACCTGGCGCTGTGAGAAGCAGACGGCGGCAAGAGGGTGGGGTCAGACCCGGAGCCCGCAAACTCTTCCACGTCAGAAGCCGCCAGGGAAAGGCTGTCCATCTCCTCATCGCTTCCCCCAAACAAGATCATGTCGCTAGCAGCCGTGGAGGGACACTGATCGGGCTGGGTGAAGAGGACGGGCGAAGCTCTACTTGGAGGGGATGGTGAGGCATGCGGGTGCTGAGCCGGCGAGCGCTCATCAACCTCCGGATGTGCAGCAGCTCGCAACGGCCGCTTATATAGCCTGTAAGCCCCGCCCACTCTGTCGGGCTCGGGCGAGCGGCGCAGCCATTGGCTTGCTCTATTACGCCGCGGAGTCATTGGTTCATTTTATTACACTGCACGAACCAATCGACGTGCAGTTTCACTGCGTGATTGAAGAAAGGCTTCAGTTGAGGAGGAAAAAGAGAGTTTTTCCCATACAGTGTCTTACGACGCAGTACGAGTGGAATATTGACAGGGAACAGAGGACTGTGGTTGGCTTGATCTACTGACTGGCAGAGGAAATAAATAAGTTTGTCATAGGATAGGGAGAACTGGACCACAATACATTCCTAGACAACTGAATTTTTTTAACTCCTCGCTGTACATCGCTCAAGCATCGAAGGGTACAACTATTCACAAATTGGTCAACAAATGTTTCTGTGCAGTTGTGTCACTTTGGAAACCCTTAACTAAGCGATTTCCCCCAAAAAAGTTTTTCTAGCTCCCACCCAGAAAAGGGTCATTAGCTGGGGGGTATCCTATTGATCAGAACAGAGGTCCAAACTGCCCAGTCAGCAGGACAGTCGATCAAACACTGTTGTAACAATGAGTCATTAAACAATGATGGACAGATGAGGAAAATCTGGAAAATGATCACACTCAGCATATTTGGCACCACAGGGCAAAGAGGACAGCTGTATTATGCTTAAGAATGATCAAACTCTGGTCTAACAGGTAATTTTCCAATCATGTTGCACAATAATCATTTGATTATCATTACAGTTGTGATGGGGCAAAGAATGGAGTCTTCAAAACTGTACCAAGTTTTTCATAATATAGCAGGTTAATTCCAAACTGAATGTGATGGTACTTAATTGCACATCCACATGCTCCAAGACACACACTAATTAGTCTATTTCGTTTTGCGCATTAGTGTGAGAACACTAATTACTTAACTAAATGAAGTCTTATAACAAACAGCCTTTTGGTTTACAAACACCACTAATCGGTATAATTGCCCAGGGTTAAATTAGCAATATATGTACCATAGATAATGACATCATTCTGCAAGAAAACAAGTCTTGTAATTTCCTGTCTATTCAGCTAATTATTAGCCTCTGTTCACAGACCTGATTTATTGGCCCATCTCCGACTCTATACGCCGACAACCCTTTTATCTCAGTCTTTCTCCTCCACCAATGCCACTGTCACAGCCCACTACTTGCTTTATGCATTGACAGCCTATTGACAGGAGACTTACAGTCAACTGAAGAGAATGACAGGCTGACAGCTTGATGACAATAATTACTGTCTGTAGCATTTTGGCAGTGGTACGTGGACAATGTGATTTTCCAGTGGACTGTTGCACAGGCAGCTTTTGCATTAAGAACCCTGACTTACTCAGTATAGAACAAGAAAACATTTCTCACAAATGTATGTTAAACTTTTTCTTGTTAACTTTGTGTGTCTGGGGTTTGTAATATAGTAGGAAATACTCTGCAGAAAGGCTACAGTTATATCAATTATGAGCCTGTTATGCATACAAACATATCACTCTTAGAAACGGATAAATAGAGCATCCATATACACACAGCACAAGATGTGTGCAACACATACAATTCATTTGCGTCAATTATCTTTAAATGAATCTTTACAATCATTTACCACTTCTATAGTACTTCAAACATTCTGTCAGTAAGTGATACTAAAAAAAAAACATGAAGTAAACATTCTACAACTACACCATCTTAGTTAAACAACACATTATAGTAATTAACATCCAGACCACTAAGATGTTTTCTGTACTCTCTTGATGCCCCACTTACATAAAGGAAATTCCTGGTGTAGCTATAATGCAAATGCAAAGGAACAAATGCAAGCTCCCTCTGAAATATGCTTAATAAAAGAATAGGTGCTAAAACCCTACTACACAAGTGCAAAGAAACATCATTTTCAAAAAATGCTCCCCTACAATAATTAACCTAGGCACTAATATATTAATGTTTGCCTGGAAGACTAAACTATAAACTGCTTACATCCACCATAAGCATATTTAAATAAGCATATTAATCACAGAACAACAAAATAGCTCATGGACACAAAAAGAGGTGGTTCTTGAAGTAAGGTAATGATGGTTTGAGTCTGTCTGTGACATAAGCTGCAAGAAGCAGTCAAAGAAACTTTAGATCACATTTGTCATTTGACAACAAACACATACAACAAATGTCTAATGTTCTACACACTAGTCAAACTCTGCAGTCATGAAGGCATTAGTTTCAAATATAGCTGTCATATGAGAAGTGCCTGTGGAACTGGAGCTGGGATGAATCTAAAGAATCTATAGATAAAGCTTATGTGGAAAGTTAACCTGTGGAAAAGTAGATAACAGAACCAGATGTCTACCACAATGAGAACATGGTGAGGTGAGGTTTTATGAAATACAGATCTTTTTCCAGCACCAGTTTAGCTCTAGTCCAATATTTGGCTCTATAAAATCATAAACAGTTCAGTTTTAACATACTGCAAAAACCTGTGTCAGAAAATAAGAAAAAGAAAAGGATAATAAGAAAAAAGGTAGCAGAATCAAGCTAAAATATCTGTCAATACAGTGAGAAAATTTATCTTGTAAAGGTCTCCTAAAACAAGAAGAAAAATCTTTCCGTTTTTCCATGTTTTTAGCTTTAATAATACATTGTATTCTTAAAACAAGCAAAGTTGTCATGAATTTCTTAACTCGTAGTGGAGAACATGAGAACCTTTCAGTTCTCTTAATTAAATTTCTTATTTCATGTTAAAAAGTTCTTATAATCAATATTTTTTTTTAAATAACATAATTGTAGCCAACATTTCTTGAAATTACATTATTTAAGATTGTCTGGCTTATTAAGATTTCATTTTTTGCAGTGCAGCATTTGCTTATATCCTGCATTCACACATCGAACAGGCATATGTGATCAATAGATAGAATAGATATTTTTAGAAATATATATAAACATAGCCAATATGGAACTAGCATCTTACCAACATCAGCTAGGTTAATTAATTTAACTGTCATGTTAAGTTACTGTGATCCATAAGGAATCAAAGAACAAAACTATTCTAAAACTCTGAGTCAGTGTGTAGAACTCAAAAGTGTCAAAGTTCGGTATTTTAAACTTTTGGGGTTTTCCAGTTCACAGAGTTGAAAACACATGGTTATTTTAAACTTCTTTTAAACTTTCAGCATCTAATAATTTAAGCCTCAAGCAGAACATGTAATGCTAGATCCCACAAACATACACATTAATTTAACACTGAGCTCCACTGGGCTCCTAAAGTAGGTTCAGGAATAAGGTCTAGGATTTGGTATCTGGATGAAAAATTCTAGACTGAAGTAAGGTCCAGCTTCAGGCCAAGTATCTTTGAAAGACAAGTCTAAGATTCTCTGCAAGTCAGCAATTTCGACTCAAATCTCGTCATCCATCCCTCTCTTTCATGTTTTCTTCCTTCTTCTTCTCAGTCCTCCCTTTCTCTTGCTCTTTTTTCCTCTCTCATATTCCTTCCCTCTTTTCCTGTCTTCCTTCCTCTCTTTCTCACATTCCTTCCTTCCCTCCCTCTAATTTTTTTTATCTCTTCCTCCCTCCTTCAGCCCTCCCTTTTTTTCCTCTCCTCCTCCTCCTCTTCACTCTCATATTCCCTCCCTCCCCGCTCTAATTTTTCTCTCTTCCTCCCTCCAGCCCTCTTTTTCTCCTCCCCTCCCCTCGCTCTCTCTCTTTCACTCTCATTCCCTCCCTCCTTTCAGCCCTCCATCTTTTTCTCCCTTGCTTTCTCTCTTTCACATATTCCCTCCCTCCTCCACACAGCTGTCTCTTTCGTCCTCTTCCTTTTTCTCTCTTCTTCCTCCTCTCTCTCTCTCACTCTCTCTGCATCTCTTCATCTGTCCCTCTCACTCTCTCTCTCCCATTCCTTTGAGATGTGCAGTTGTAATGGTAACTGGGTCCAGTTGATCTGATTATTGTTAGTCACAAATCTGTTGACACTGAGCAGCTGAATCTGATTTGTCTGATAAACACGTGAGTTGGTGCAGATCTTGTTATTACCCTGATGGTGGAGGATGTTGTGATGGTTGAGGAGCAGAGATTAACTTTGAAAACAATTTTATTGCACATTTGGCCTAGGGCTAGAGTGTACCTGATATAATCATACATTATGCAATCCTGACCTTTTAATGTCTTAATTCATACACTCTGATAAAAGTACAAGAAATATAGCAAACTCAATAATTAGAATGTAGACCTTTAACCCAAAAGGCACAGGGTCTGTTGCATCTTGTTTAAACAGATGGTACTGCAATTTTATACATGAAGTTAATTTAGGTTTCCTAGCAAAAAACATTTTATCACTGATAGGCTGGTATGATACCCCCAGGACAGTAAGCCAACAACATTAATCATTTCTGAAAAATGGTTAGTTTGTACCAAGTAACTGGCAAACACAATTTCCAAGTGTTCTTGATCCAAGAGTAAAACTGCAAATCTTTTCTAGAAGGGTCTCACATCAGTGTATTTTTCTCTTTTCTAGCAATAACGTAAGATGAAGTTAAGTTTTATTCAAAAATGTTATATTTATGTTGATAATGCATTCACAACATGTCTATAAGCCTTATTTAGTACACATTTAAGTAAGGCTTAAAGCATTTCTAACACTTTCAATTAACAAAACATGACAGCTTTAATATCATGCTTTATTATTGTGGTTACAAATGTTATCAGTCCAAAAAGCATTCTTTCCAAATGTGATTTAGCCTATAAACCTTCACAAAGCATTCTGAATACATTTAACAAGTAATACATGGGATCATGAATGCTTATAAGGAAGCTATTATGGAATTAGTTGACCAGTAAATATGTATATATATTTACAGGAATGCAAGTCTGTAAAATTTCAGAATTTGTACTATATTTCTCACTTAAGGGTTGTAGAGAAAGGAAATGAAGCTGGAAAACACTAATTAACTGCGTACCAAACAATCCCAGAGTCTTTTGCTGTATATTTGTGTTGGTCCACTGGAGAGGCTGCACACAGTGCCCACAGCGACTGAGTGCTAATGATCTTTCTGACCTTCCAGCTTGGCAATAACTTCTTGTCACAGTCTGTCTGACTGCATCTCCCATCACTTTGTTGCATCTTCCTTTTTTCTCGTCTCCACTGCAGCAGCGAGACAGGTGAGAAATGACACTCATCCAGAAAAAAAATCCTGCCTAACTTTCAACAAGTGCTGCCCCGGTTCTTCAATTCCCTCTCACGTTCTCGACTATATCTTCTAACTTGTCTTCCGTCATTCTCTCCCCATCACTTGCTCTCTCAGACATGGCAGGCCTATATTCTCCCTGACAGCGCCAAGACTGTGTGTGAGAGTGAGCATTAGCATGCATCGCCAGCGGTGAAGGAAATGGTTTGATTCTATAGGAAGTGGCAGCATTGATTTGCGGGGCTGACAGCATGACACCGTGGATAGGGGCGTGTTTAAATGTCATCAATTGAGTCACAGTTCACAGACCCGAAGGAGAGATGAAGGAAGACCTCCAAGTGTGCCGCAATTTTTCAGGATTAGCTTTGGTGCTTGTCTCACTCAGATTTTCGTGCCTAATGAATTCTTTACGCTTGCTGCATAATGTCACCCTGGCTGTTAATATTAGCACCTTCCTTTAACCTCTTACACCTTCCAGTGACCCACATGTCATTTTGAGCAGCATTTGTCTAATAAAACCAATATTCCCCTTCATTTGACAGTTGAGCAAATATAGTAAATCGTTTGACAGTACAGTATATAGATTTCTAAAAGCAATACCATATAACAAATGGAGGATTTAATGTGATATATAAGCCAATTTTGTCTCTCATGAAAACCACAAAATGTAAAAAAGATTTTCCCCCAATATTATATATTAAAGAAATCTCACCAAGCTAAAAATAAACACATTGTAAATACTATATAGTAAAAACTAAATAGTAATTTAGAATTGTATAAGTTTGATGAGTCAGATGTATAAAAATACAAAAAAATGCAACAGTGGAGTTCCATGTCGATATTCCACTGTATGGGAAAAACTCTCTTTTTCCTCCTCGACTGAAGCCTTTTTCCAATCATGCAGTGAAACTGCACGTCGATTGGTTCGTGCAAAGTAATAAAAACAAACCAATGACTCGGCGGCAGAATTGAGCAAGCCAATGGCTGCGCCGCTCACCCGAGCCCGGCGAGTGGGCGGGGCTTACAGGCTATATAAGCAGATGTTCCGACGCCGTTGCTCAGATTTCTTCTCTTCAGCTATGGAGGTTTTGCTTGCTGATTCCCTCGCTGAACGCCGTCGCCGTCGCCGTCGATCGTGCATTGCAGCTGCAAAAACCGTCAATTTCGCCGTTTTACTTTCATTTTTCCCCTGCCGCTTACCTGGTGATTCTAAGGTCCTCCAGGTGTTCCAGGTGAAGATGCTCGCCTCTGAGGAGACTGGTCTCGACGCCACTTCCCACAGAGACCTGCGAAGTGCGACGGACCTGGCTCTTCACGCTACCAAAGCCACCGCCTAGGCCATCGGGCGTTCGATGTCCAGCTTGGTGGTGTTGGAGCTTCACCTGTGGCTCACGCTCACAGAGATGAGGGAGGCTGACAAGGTCCCCTTCCTCAATGCTCCAGTGTCAGAGGCCAGCCTCTTCGGATCAGCTGTGGAGGGGTTCGCAGAGCGTTTCACGGAGGCCCAGAAGTCATCTCAGGCGATGTGACACTTCCTTCCAAAATGCTCCAGCGCTTTGTCTGCTGCCAGTCGCACCAGGCCTGCGTTGACTCAGCAGCCTGCTGCGCCAGCCCCAGCCACTCCTGAGACACGACCCAGAGAGCATCAGGAGAGAGGACGTTCTCGCTCTATGAAGCGGTTCCCCTTCCCTCAGTGCCAGAGACCCTGGCCCAAGGTCGCCATGGACCCAGCACCTCGGAAGTCCTCCTGAACTTCCAGGCAGGAAGAGGAGGGGCTCGAGTCTCGCTATGGCCGGACCACCCTGCAAGCAACTTCTCAGAGACCTCTTGCCACCCTGGTTGTCACTGGGTGCAGAGAAGCGTGTGTCTTCAGCTCCCCATGGGCCCAATTATGCGCCCGGGCATCCGAGCACTGTGATAGCGGACATAAAAAAAACACACTTTCTTGAAAAAAGAGTAATTTTCCTCTTCTACCTACCACAGACATCCTGCCATCCTGACATCCCCCAGATTGCCCCCCATCACAGGCGTACCGCTCCCTTCTCCTCAGCCACTTGGATTGCCTGGGGCTCAGGGTCAATTTCGCCAAGGGTGTTCTATCTCCCAGCCAATGGGTTTCGTTCCTGGGGGTAGTGATCGACTCTGTGCACATGATGGCAAACGTCTCAGCGGAGCAAGCCAAGTCAATTCAGAGCCATGCGGCCTCCTTCGTGGAGGGGACCTCACACCCACTCAAGGCCTTTCAGAAGATGATGGGTCTTATGGCAGCGGCTTCGCCAGTCCTCCAGTTGGGTCTGCTTCACATGCGACCCATCCAGTTCTGGCTGAAGCGGAGGGTTCCGTTCGTGGCGTGGCACCACGGTCGCCATCGCATAATGCTAACTCAGGCCTGTGTTTCAGCCCTGAGCCGTTGGAGGGACCCTCTCTGGCTAGCCCAAGGGGTGCTCTTGGACACAGCGCACAGAAGGAAGGTTGTCACGACAGACGCTTCCAACAAGGGTTGGGGAGCGCTGTGCAATGGCAAACCGGCATTCGGCCTCTGGTCCAAGGAGGAGGCGGGACTGCACATCAACTGCCTGGAAATGCTTTTAAAGCACTGTAGAACAACACACACACCAACACTACATTTGAGTGGGCGGGGTGAGGCACGGGGTCTTCTCACACCCCTGTTCTCTGTTCACTATCCGGGGCCAGGGGCTGTGAGGACGAGCTGGCCGTCCGGTCGGGGTCTGGGCTGGTGGTGCTCTCTGCCACTGCAGGGACTGGGGTGGTCTTCCTGTCTCCATGCCAGAGCGAAAGGGGTTCAGCTCCAGGGCCTGGTGCTGATTGCCCCCTTGGGGGTAGTGGTGTCCGGATCTAGGAGCATAGATTATATATGGGGAGTGTGGGTACCATGTTGATTTTTGTGTGTCTACATGTGGGGTGAGTGTATATTTGTTTGTGTGTATGAGGGTGGGAACGTATGCTTGTGTATATGTGTGCCTGTTGGTCTTTGTCAATGTGTCAGGTCAGGCCTTAGACTCCACCTCATTCAACATCTCAGGCACTCCTGCCCTGCCACCACACCCTGCTGGTGGAGGGTGCCCCTGGCCGCCAGTGCATTGGCGGTTCCTCGCTCTGGGCCTGGATGCTCGGGGGAGCGCTGGCCCACTCTCGGCAGTCACCTGGCGGGGCCTGGCCCTGCTGGTTCTGCTGGGCCCTGGCTAGGGGGGTGGGGGGCCCTTGGATCTCCGGGCCCAGGGACTGGACTGCCCTGGGGTGGGCGGCCACCGGCGGAGCCTGCGGGCCTGTCGCCATGGCCCTCTCGGGTGTCTGCACTGTGGCTGCTGGATGACACCTCCGGGCTTTCCTCTGCCTTTTTCTGGGAAGGAAACACAAACTTCCCGGTGGTGTTTCTCCTGGGACTTGTTATGTGCGCTGCTCAATAACATTTAACATTTAGTATTCACTGTGATTCATACAGATGTTGGTTGTTGCTGCAATTTCTTTGCTGTTGTGTCTTCTGTTTTCTATTTTTGTCAGCAGGTATGGAAGCAGATTATCTGTTTTTGTTTTTGTTTTTGTTTTCCTCCTCTCTATCCTCTTTTTCTTTTCTTTTCTTTTTCTTTCTTTTCTCCCTTCTGTCTTTTTTTCTTCTCCTCTCCCCCTCCCTCTGTTGCCTCTCTCACCAACTTTATTTATCCTGTTTACGTATTTTAATTAATTGAATAAATAAATAAATAAATAAATACAGTCGTCCTCCGAAGAGGGGTGGTGGTGGCGGGTTTAAAAAAAAATACAAAAAAAAACTTCCTGGAGATGCTGGCAGTGTGCCGTAACTGGCAATTCTTCCTGCCGGAGTTAAGGGGACACCACGTGTTGGTGCACTCAGACAGCAGGTCCGTGGTGTCGTATGTGAACCACCAGGGCGGCATCGTCTCGAAGCACCTCTACACGCTTGCAAATGCCTTCTGGTTTGGGCCCAGGCCAACCTGCACTCAGTAAAGGTGACGCATGTGCCAGGCAAACTGAACCAAGGGGCAGACATGTTGTCAAGGAACAACGTCTCCTCGGAAGAGTGGACGCTCCACCCCCTTGCGGTTCAGAGAATTTGGGAAATCTTCGGCAAGGCTCGAGTAGATCTCTTTGCCTCCAAAGGCAACTCTTCACGCGAAGCACGGATGCCCTGGCCCACAAATGGTCAGATCTCCTGCTCTATGCATTCCCTCCGGTCGCTCTGCTACCACAGGTACTCAGACGAGTCAGGGAACGCAGACACAAGCTTCTCCTGGTGGCCCCCTTCTGGAGGAACCACCCGTGGGTGTCGGATTTATTCCAGCTGCTCGAGGCAGCCCCGTGGCCCATTCCCTTGAGGCAGGACCTCCTCTCTCAAGCGAATGGCTTGCTGTGGCATCCACGGCCCGAGTTATGGGCCCTTCACGTGTGGCCGTTCAATGGGAGTCTCTGGACCTCCCAGAGCATGTCCTGAACACTATAACTGAAGCTAGAGCTCCATCCACCTGGCGTCTCTATGCTTTGAAGTGGTCCCTTTTCTCGGCTTGGTGTCGAGACCGGGACATTGATCCAGTCACCTCTGAGGTGTCAGTGGTTCTTTCATTCCTGCAGGAGTTGCTGGATAAGCAGCGTTCTCCTTCAACCATCAAGGTTTATGTTTCAGCTATAGCGGCCTTTCACGCCCCTATTACTAACAGTGTGATGATTCAGTTCTTACGAGGCACCAGGAGGCTGAACCCCCCGCGTCCTCGCACAGTTCCCTCTTGGGACTTGTCTACCGTACTGAGGGCCCTAAAGGGACCCCCTTTTGAACCACTGCACTCCTCAAGCTTGAGATCGCTCTCGTTTAAGACCGCCCTGCTCTTAGCACTGGCGTCAGTTAAGCGGGTAGGAGATCTGCAGGCTGTCTCTGTCAACCCGTCTTGTCTGGAATTCGGGCCTAACGACTCCAGAGTCGTCCTGAAACTAAGACTGGGTTATGTACCTAAGGTGCTCTTAACTCCGTTCAGAGCCCAGGTCATAGTGCTTTCCGCCCTGCCCGCCTCGACGGACGACCAGAACTTGTGCCTGCTCTGCCCCGTCAGGGCCTTAAGGGCGTACATTGAGCGTTCTGCCTCGTTCAGGAGTTCAGAACAGCTTTTTGTTGGCTTCGGTAGCTGCGCTAAAGGTCACCTGGTAGCAGAGGCTTTCCAGGTGGATAGTGGAGGCCATTGCCTTAGCCTACTCCTCATTGGGGTTGCAGTGCCCCATTGGAGTCAGAGCCCACTCCACCAGAGGCATTGCCTCTTCCTGCGCGTGGTCCAGCGGGGTTTCCATCTCGGAGATTTGTGCGGCAGCCGGGTGGTCCTCGCCGTCCACATTTATCAGGTTTTACAACGTGGACATCCCCGCTCTGCAGTCCAGAGTCCTTTTGGCTTAGTCCATCACTTAGACTGACTGAGTGGTCTTGAGGGTTACTTGACCAGTATTGTTCAAGTCCCTACTCTCTCAGGCCCGTTTGTTGGGCGCCAAGTGAGACGGCATCCAAGCCACAGAGGACCCCCTGTTCTCACCCTGTGCTTGGTTTATATTTGCACTCCCCTGGGTTCCCCATGGGTGTCATGTTTTGAGTTGTTCCCCATCATAGCACGGCGTGATTGTACTGGTTCCCATACAACGTCTTATGACGCAGTACGAGTAGAATATCAACAGGGAATTTACTCAGTTACTTTCATAACCTCGGCTCCCTGAGATATGGGAATGAGTACTGCGTTCCTGGCCGTGCTATGTGCTGCACGCCTCAGTTCGCTTCATTTGAAGAAATCTGAGCAACGGTGGCGCAACGGCCGCTTATATAGCCCGTAAGCCCTGCCCACTCGCCGGGCTCGGGTGAGCGGCGCAGCCATTGGTTTGCTCAATTCCGCCGCCGAGTCATTGGTTCATTTTTATTACTTTGCACGAACCAATCAACGTGCAGTTTCACTGTGTGATTGGAAAAAGGCTTCAGTCGAGGAGAAAAAAGAGAGTTTTTCCAATACAGCGTCTTACGACCCAGTACTCGTTCCCAAGTAACCGAGTACATTATCCATCCAAGTTTTGCTATTGGATGGATAAATAACTATGCCACATTATTTTTTTTAGAATTGCTATTAGCAATTTATCTGCAAAAGGACAGCACGGTGGCACAGTGGTTAGCACTGCCACTTCACAGCAAGAAGGTCCTGGGTTCTATTCCCAAGTCGGCCATAGGGCTTTTCTGTGTGGAGTTTACATGCTCTCCCCATGTTCATGTGGCTTTTTTCTGGGTTCTCCAGTTTCCTTCCGAATTACAAAAGCATGCATATAGGTTGATTGGCCAATCTAAATTGGCCCCGTAAGATATGAATAACAGTGCGATTGTGTGAGTGTGTGTGCCCTGTGGTGTGTTGGCGCCCACTCAGGGCTGGTCCCTGCCTCGTGCCCAGTGGTCCCACGATAGACTCTGGTCCTGTGATTAAGGGTTTTGGACAATGAATGAATGAATGGATGAATGAATTTATCTTCAATTTGCTTGTCATCTATAAGTATAAACAGAAATATATACTATATCAGATGATCTCAGTTTGATGTATGCAACTGTGCAGCTTCAGCATTAGAACAAAACCTTAGCTTGAAATCTGCGGTTGGATTCTTGGGGCTTCAGAGCAAACTTTCTGCTGCCTGTAAAATTGAATCCCTGTGTGTCAAACACATGGTATCTGAACACTACAGGAAGCAATGTTCTCCTTTCATACTTTCCCACCTAGAGCTGCTTCAAAAGTGCCAGCCTGCTGCTTTTACACTTCTCCCAGCAGCAGAGCTTGTGATGCCAGTAAGCACGGCCTTTCGACGGCTAGGGAGATCCATGAAAGCACGATTTTGGACTGTTCTTTTCCTGCTGGAGATCCTGTGGGATGCTGACTATTTTATAGCCAGAAACAATTGCAATAAAATTTCTTTTAAGAGTGAGGGTCATTAAAAAAAGATCCAAAATACACACACGTACACAGCTCACAAAGATGGAGGGTAAAATAAGGCACCTGGTTGTCAGGGCCCCTACTAAGTCATGCAAGGCAGCATCTTCTAACACGGGGCATTCTGTCTGGGCTTCCAAATTGGCTTAAGGGCCTTGTGCTGCTTCTTATCTAAAGCTTCAATAATGGTTTTGCTCCTCTTGGTGTTTTAATTCAAACGAGGCATGTCTTTGTGCCACCCACCCCAAACCCCCAAACACACTCACAAACACATACACACACACACACCTCTCTCCTTAAGGGTGAGTCAATACATCTCATGCATAATTTAAATGCTCCAAACCCAGGGTAACGAGATTAATATTAAAGAACTTTTGTTTCACAAAGCCATTCTCGGCCCATCTCTTCAGCCTCCATGCAGGAAAAAGACAGGTGGAAAAAAAAAATATATATATATATATAGGTATTAAGCCTGACATAACATTTACCAAAACATAAGCATTTAATCATGACTTGGAGAAAAGAACATCAAAGTGCTTCTGAGCATTCTGCCTCGCAATTGGTTCATTTAAACAGAAATAACCCTTCAACATTTTGTAACACATTGTACTTTGTTTCTTACTAGGTGAAAAATAGTGATTTAATATTAAAAAATACGTGCTGTATAAAATGTACTGTTACGGGTTTTGTTAGTCACTGGTGTTGTTCGTTGTGCTGGAATGAATAGGTGATAACGGATAAAGTCCTGCAAGCAACAGAGGACAGCAACAGAGAGGGAAAGGTGACTCCTGAGACCGGGCTGTGTAGGGCAGATATGGAGATCAATGAGCTGAGCCGTGACCAAGCCCAACCACACACACACACAGACATGTTCATACACAACCACACCCACATATACACACAGATTTACACATGCATGTAAACACATGCACACACAAGCTGCCTCCCAACTCTCAAAATAGGCTTTGGTTCATACATAGTCTTCCTACAGCCCTCTCTCTGGGCTCTTACAGCACATCTGCAACTACACATCCATTTCAGCAAGAGTATACTTAAAGGTGCAGAGATATTTAGGAATAACTGGCATCTTCCCCTTCGATGCTCATCTAAGTCAAATGAAGCTGCCGGCATGCATTTTTGTTGCGCTGAAGTAAATGTGCATATGTATATGAGTGTATTACGTCTTTTCTTGTTGGAAAATTTCCTGGGTAGCTGAAAATAGCTCTTGTGTAGCTCCACAGGGTGAGACATTAAACCACATTCAAATTCTTCTTCTTCTTCTCTTGTATATGCCCCTTTTGAGATCATGCCACAGTTACATTCATGATCCCACAAGAATTCGCCTGAAGTGTTAAAGTGTTCAAAGTAACTCAGGTGAATTTTTAACTAAAATTTACTTCAAAGAGACAAGAAAAGAAAGCAAGGAGAAGTTCTCATCTCCCTTCTCAAAAGAGACATGATTAAGCTCCTTCGCAGTGGCCCTTATCACATCTCTGTGGCAGAGCATAAATGTTGCTGTGTAATTCAGGAAATATGACTTAACACTACTGTTATAAAGAACAAAAATCATTTCACCAAAATCTTTATGTACAGTTCATGAATAGAGAATATCTCTCCAAAATCCAATATTTTAAAGAAATGGCACAACAACATTGCTAATACATAGTTTAAATGCTTTTATCATGGTCAAGTTAATGCTTTTTTTCACCGGGTCTCAACTGACATTTATGAATAGCCATAAGAAAAATTCACATAAAATATATAATAAAACCATAATAAATGTATTTTCTTTAGCTTAATTTAGAATAGCCAATCACAATATAAAATAACAGTGTGATGCACTGATATATACTGGAAAAAAGCCAAACATACCAATGCAACCTATCGATTTTTGTTTTTAATAGTATTTATAGTATTATTATTAAAATATTAGTATCTATATGCATAGCTTTACCTAATGCATGTAATTGAATTATTAATAACCTGATAGGTGGCTATTCACATTTCATGTTTGGTACTTCAAATA
Organism: Distichodus sexfasciatus; assembly: GCA_032718565.1. Taxonomy (NCBI): domain Eukaryota; kingdom Metazoa; phylum Chordata; class Actinopteri; order Characiformes; family Distichodontidae; genus Distichodus; species Distichodus sexfasciatus. The sequence goes on along the minus strand of JAVGVS010000021.1, from coordinate 2,692,306 downwards.
ATTACAAAAACTGCTTTGACCTTGAGGTCACTCTGCCACCTACCAAGGATGATTTATCTTCTCTACAACTGGCCCTTTCTACCATGCCTACAATGACTAAATAAAATACAACCTAAGCATTCCTGGAAAAACAGAACAAAAAAAGTTCTGAAGGCTACAGTGGACACCTCTTAAAAGAAATCAAAGCTCATTAATAGGAAGAGGCCAGAGGCTAAGCAATTTCCAGCCTGTACTGAACAAGTCCAACCATGTCCAAACAACAACCATTAAAACACCTGTGGGGAATTACAGCCCATTAGCAAAGTCTCATTCGGCTTGTGTTAGCAACACAATAAAATGATTCTGGCTAATAGACCATGGTCTTCTACTGTTTGCAATTACAATGATTTCCTTCACAAGAGCAGGTATACAGTGCAGGAACTCTTACGCTATAATCTTCTGCCTTCACTAGATTGGATTTGGTTGTTGTATAGGGCTGTAAGTTTTAATTTAAATTTTAAATGGTTTCATGAAGCACAAACGTGAAAACAGATTTTTTGTACAAACACTGAATCTCAGGTTTTGCACATGAAGATACTGTATGTATGCAGCAATGTGTCAGAAATGCAACAGGCACCCACACATGTTGACAGCGTTTCTGCTCTGCTCCATTAGCAAGTGAATCACTGACAGACAAATATGATTTGTCACACCGACTATGACAAAGGTATCAGATAGTCAGCTATTTTACCAGACTTGCCAACATGCAACTAACTAAACCTGCAAAAATATATATGTAAGGACCACAGCAAGGAGGCTTACAGATAAAAAGTAGTGTATGTATCAACATTTACAAGTTTTTTGATTGAAAAATATTTTGTAGCATAAAATTATCTCCAATAGTGTATTGTGGCTTCTCCAATGTATTTCCTGTCCATCCACAAGAATCCGACTTCTTTATCCTCCTCAGCCCTAACCAATCCATTCTCGCATGCACCTGTTGAGGAGATGTTTCATCCTTTTACTGTGTTTTGCATGGTCACCACTGGTCCTCCATTTTTTGCAAAGGCACTTATAACCACACACATTTACAAACCCAAAAATAATTCTAGTTATCACACTGCAAAAAAGAATAAAATGATTGTAAGCACTGTGCAATAAAGATCTTTTTCAACCACACACAACTCAAAACACATTATCAAAGACCATAATTAACAAGTGGCCTTACATTTGGCCATGTGCTTTAAATTTCAGTCCACTCTATTCAATTCAGTGCATATATAATTAGGAAAATAATTCTTGTTCGTTTGCAGCATTTCTCTCTCAAGACCAGTGTATACAATCCGAAAAAATTTAATTGAAGACTTAAAAAATGGCTGTATTGGCTTTTCTACAAAGGCAAAACAAACAAACCCAGCTGTCAACCTATTGCTTATGAACCTACCAGCCAGTTAAAAATGAAATTTGTTTGTGCCATTTAATTACAACTGTAGTACCATCAATTCATCAGTAGTGTTTGCACAGTCTGTTTCAAGTAATTCTAAACACTAAATACCAGCCGCCAAAACTATCTGCTTGTGCAGAAACACAGTTGCACCCATAATGATGATTGAGAGGCTCTAATAATAAAATCTGGACTTGAGGAAAAGGTGACCAGTTATAAATGCCACTTGTCCAGTCTGAGAATAATAGCTCTTGAAACTCTGTATTTGTGAATGGGAAAGTTCAAAAACCCTGCTCGTCACAAAGGAAGGAGGCATGTGAAAATGAATTCTCTATCATAATCTGACAACGCCAGAACATGAAACCTTCGGGATACAAAATGTACATTTGAACATTGAAACACAACACAAACGGCACCAAATGGTAATAAAGCATTTTAATACAGGTTTTAGTAAGTTGAGTAAGTAGCCATCTTTATTTTTGACTATCAATTGCCAATATTTCTTGTGGTTCTTATATTTAAGTACCAGCAACAAAACTGCTTTGGCTTTCAGAGTGTGTGCTGTTTTATTTACTCTCTCCCATTTTCTGCTCTGTTATAGGAGCACTTAAGTACCATTTTATTTAGTATGGAAGTGGCGAGAATTCTGAAGTTGTACTATTATCAATATTGAGTTTTTAATTGAATGCCCAAAACCTAATCTGTGTGATGTATTTGATACTAGTATCATACATCTTACGTGGAGAGAGCTCCACTGTACATTTGCAGAGGCATGATATTATGTATACGGTATATTAACCACATGTATATTGCAATAAAAGATATATTAAAGCTGCTTTACAAAGCAGAGACTCAGTTGGAGTCCTCCACAGCATCTTTCAGATCTACTGTGTTCTCTCTCTCAATAGGATGGTTAAATAAACTGTTCAAAACAAGGCTTTGTTCTGCTGAAAATTTAACTGATGAAATGTGAAAAAATACCATTGAAAAGTGTTACAGGACTAATAAATTACCAAAGGTTAAAGAATGATGACTGCTCTACATTTCATTTTAAAAATTGAAGAAACAAAAAGCTCAGGCTTTGGGTCTGGCTGACCATTTTAACATCAGTTAGTTAATAACAGAAGCCTAAGCCTGATTGAGTCAGAGATGGAAAACATGAGTCTGAACTTGGACAAGTACCTGAATGACTTCTCACTTCCATAGTTGATATTTTGAGGTATTCTAAATTTCCGATAACACATCAGGAGTATAACGAGAACTAAATTCAGTCCACTAATGAGTCAGTAATAAATTATGTTTTTTTGTAAACTCACTGGGCTTTCTTCTTTGTCAGGCTAAAGTAGATATGTGACCCGATCTGCCGTAATGAGTCGGAAGTCAGCGTTCTATTTATTTAGATACGGGCCGATTATGTTGAAAAACATCACAAAAATAGCGATTTTTCTTTTTTGGAGACCAGATTAATTTTGAAGACCTTTCCTTTCATATAAGACCAAAAAACAAAACTCATTATGGCAGATCGGGTCACATATGCTGCATATAGCAGTGTAAAAGAGTCAAATATTAAGGAAAGAAAGGAGAAAAATACATGACACTGGGAAACCGTAATAGTATGAATAGCTCAGATCGGCTCCAACTTCTTTACGCATTGATGATAAGGTTTAGTTCCATAGCACTAATGTTTCTGTAGGAGCTATAGCTGTTGCTTATGCCTCTGGCTACAGTAATACAAGCAGCTGTTAGTGTCTACTGATGCTTCTCATGTTGGAGACAGCTGATTCTGTCCTTCAACTGTACCTACCTCATTGGGTGGCATCTCATTAAGCATTTTGTTTGTGTGTGTTGTGATCTCAACATACATTAGAACCTCGACCAGCAATTTTTCTCTGTATCCCTACCGTAGCTTGCAACACATTTCACATGCCACTTGTCCAGTTATTTTACTACACTGAGTTAAAATTATGTATTAGGATGACGTTTGGCAACCGACAAGCTTAAATGCGTCCGTCAACTCAACAGGAGAGACACAACAGGCTGTGACATATTCACAAGTATCTTTATCTTAAATCATAAGTCAGAAATCCATATCCATCTCTTGCATGGAGAACAAAATAATAGGACTGCGAAGGGTACATGCCAGACCACCTTGAAGGATGGCAAAAATAACGGAGGAGAAGACAGCTGTCTTAGGTGGCTTCCATTTGTGCCAGTCAATGTCTCTGTACCATGCAAATGCTGCGGTAAAAGCTGTCTACCTGGGCAGCTGCCCCAAGAATGAAATTGTGACAATTTATATGAAGGTGGTGGTCTTACACTCTTGTAAAAAGCACACATTGCTATTCCATGAACAAATGCAAAAGCAATACTGTGTGTGTTTCACATTGGATTTGTGTTGTCACAATTGCTGTAATTAGTACACAATTCTTGTCATGGCTCACATATCATACCTTAAGAAGATCAACTCCTTAATACCTCTGAAGCATGTTTCAGAACCAGCAAGCAGGGTGGTACACTAATATCATCCTTAAACCGAAGACTGCTGGAAGTTGTGTCATGACATTAAAGCAGGTTCAGTTCTTTAGTATCTAATTTTCACATTGCTAAAACACTCCACTCAGGTTTGAGTTCCAGTCTCTCATTTCCTTGTCAGGCACTGTAAAAACACTTCTGGCAATTCAAGGATCAACCTCAACTACAATGCAACACAAAAGAATATTTGATTAGAATTCTCAAGAATCACTTTAAATCAGTCACTATAACCACAATACACTCCAGGAAGTGTCAGAACTTCTGCTTTTAGGTCATATTTGGTATCATGTTATGGCTAAGTAGTGTCATCTACTGAAAGAAATAACATTATTACTGTAAGTTGAGTTATTAGTGCAGCTCTTATGTAGTCCTTAAACCACACTCTTATAACATTTTCTTAGATGTGCAAATAACTAGAGTCCTTTATCATAAGCAAATCCAGGGTGAAGTTGATAATGTAGTGAATCTATATAGTACTTATATAGCTTTTTTGTAAACTCTCAAGTGCTTTACAGAAATATGGTAGAGCTACTTCAACCTGCACCAACATGCAGCTCAACCTGGTTGATGCTACAGCAGCTATTCTGTACCAGTACACTTACCACACATTAGCTGGTGAAAGGGTGGGGGACCAGAGCCTATGGTGGGAACTACCAGCGGAAGGCAGGGACCAACCCTGGGGAAGCGCCAACACTACGCAGGGCACAGACACACACACAATCACACTCCCATTCACACATTACGGGACAAATTTAAATTAGCCAATTAACCTATAGTGTATGCTATTGGACTGTGGGAGGAAACAGGACCACCCAGAGGAAACCCACATTAACACAGGGAAAGCATGCAAACTCCACACAGAAAGCCCTACGACCAACCCGGGTATCGAACCCAGGACCTTCTCGTTGTGAGGCGGCAGCGGTAACCACTGTGCCACCGTGCCATGAAGGGGCAGGAGAGAATTTAGGAGTTGAAGACAGGTGATGATTATGAGGCCAGATTTGACAGGGACATGATGGGTAATTTCAGCAAGACATCTGGGTTCCATCCCTACTGATTTAGAAAGATACTCATCTGCCTTTTATGATCTCAGAGCCGACACCTCATTTTCCCTGTTATCTGAACAGCAAAATAATTCACCATCACCATCACTGTCCCGGGACACTGAAATCCACACAGACCATAGAATGGTCCTATCAAGAACACTAACATCAACAACCAGCTTTTCTAGTCATTCTCCCATTCAAGTGATGTCCAAACCCAGATCTGCTTCAAATTAATTGCCAAGAATGATGTCCATGTGTATGACTGCTTTAAGCATAAATGTACAAATTGGAAAGACTCAAAAGAAGGTACCATTTGTGTAGCTATACTAGGTCTTGTAGAAAGTGAATTCAGTAGTCAGTGTCTATTTGTATAAACACAGGAAAAGGAATAAAAACTTCAAGAGGATGATGATATTACATACGCTAAAAAGCTGCATCTTCCCGTTTTAAAAGAATGCATGATGCAAGCGAAAAATTTGTGGTTCCACTGAAAGGAATTCTACTCCTTCCATTTTTACTTTCACACATAAATGGCAAACATGTATCATGGGAAGCGATTGGCGTCATTTGCAGGAATTTTGTAAAAAGATTTTCTGCTTTCCATTCTGAAGCCAGAATTGCTTCAATATGCTCTGAGTAAAGAATGTGCACAATATATGTCCTTCAGAGCATTACGGGTGCATTGTGTGTGTGTGTGTGTGTGCAAACAAAGTATTTTATACATTTTTTTGAAGCAAAAGAAATGAAAAACTAAAATACAATGAAAAAAAAATATTGGAATTAAAGTGTGACAACATGGCAAACACAGGTTATTCTAGCAATGTGTGTATACAAAGTATATTATTTTAGCTAAGATAATAGGGGTGTTATATTTTGTTAAGATATTCAATAATGATGAAACATTTCTTGTATTTTTCCTCTATGACAGCTGGTCCTGATATACCAAAATGCCATTTCAAAAGCAGAACATTCTGAACATTGTAGTTTTTTCTGCCTTTTGTGGGACTAGGTGATCATCACATATACCTAAAACCTGCATGTACACACAACAACAATAGGCATGCATGAAACCCAACAACTTTGTGCTTTACATTGATCTTATGCATCATCAATACACAAGCAAGGCTTATACTGATTATGCTTGTTAATGAAACAAGCAACTACCACTAAGTATACTTGTAACAGTGGAAATACATTACAGTATAAATACAGTACAGTCCTTTTGATTTTATTACAGCACTGAATCTTTTGGTTTGGGTTTTTTCAGCATGCCACATCTCGACTTTGCCCACTATTTGCCCACTCTTCCTTGTAAGTGTTCCAAATCTGTCAGATTGTGAGGGCATCTCCTGTTCCCAGCCCTCTTTAGGTCACTCTACAGATTTTCACTTGGATTTAGTTCTGGGCTCTGGCTAGGCCACTCCAAAACTTAAGTTTTGGCCAAAATTGACTGGTATTTAGAGCTGTTCATAATTCCCTTCACCTTGACTAAAGTTCCAGTTTAACCTGAAGAAAACAACCCCAGTGTATGTTGCAACCATTGTATGTTGCAATACATCAATGAAATGATTAACTAATTAGGATGAAAAACCCCTAACCATACCACATTTTCGTACATGCTTTTGGGATACTTGATATTTTTTTCTTTGTTAAGGTTAGTCAAGTTTAGATGTTTTTCTTAGAAGCCTTCCTTCTTGTGACCCTACCCCATAGTCCAAACACCAGAGGATAGATTTTATGTCACCACTTTCTCTCGTGTTTTCATCAATCTTGTTCTTGGTAATATTCTAACATCATGTGAAAGATGAGGTGTATCATCTTTGTTAAAGTAGATATTAGTGGGACACCACTGTTTAACTCTCAACACAATACATTCACCACCTCATTTAGTAACTCACTGTATTACTCACACAGCTTCTTCTTGTTTGAATCAAATCATTCAAAGAAAGATCCAGATGGAAGCTCTTTGGAGCCGTTGGCATCCTGGTGCTTTGTGATTATTTCTCAACAGGGGACAGCCCTGTGTCGAACTTGTTTTCTCACTTTTAATAACCCCTTCAAAGTTTAAAACTGTTATTAGCTTTCATTCTGAATTAGAAAGAGATTCTGAGTGAGAATTTGATGCATCTGCAAGGAGAAATCCTGCCCCACTTAACCAGCAAAACTAATATGCAGGGATGAGAAGGAATTAGAGGAACATGTTTGAATGTGTCTAGTACTTTACTGCTGAAGAAGACAAACTCAGCCATAAAGCAAACACTGTGAAAAGTGATCTAGGCCAGAGCCTTAAATTGCTTCTTAATTTCTACCACAAAATTGAATCCTCTTAAATATTTTGCCTCAATATGCTGGAGCTTAATGGACACATTAATACAAAATAAAAATAATACATGCATGCTGTAAATAATCCAGTAATGCCACTTCTACAATGTGTTAAGCTTACTAGTTTTCTAGACCTTAAATGAACCTGAGAAGTTCAGTGGCAGTTTTACCGATAAAATATAGGATATTAGGTAAATGTATGTTCCAAATAATGTTTCATTCCGAAAAGGAATAGAAAATACTGTAGTTTCCAGTAAATAGTGTGGATGTTTCACAAACAGGGGTGGAAGTAACAAATTACAAATACTCACGTTACTGTAATTAAGTAGATTTTTTGGGTACTTGTACTTTTATGAGTAGTTTTTTAAGTGTGTAATTTTACTCGTACTTGAGTACAATTTACACCATGTAATCTACTTTGCTACTTATAAAATCAAAAGTCGCTACTGAGTACGCCCACAATTTGAATTAATATTCAAACCTTTCATCTGCATCTTTGCAGCCAATAAGGCTGTGCAATCGGGACCGTGCCAATTAATCTATGACATAAGCAAAGAATAAACTCCGCTGCAGCAGCAGCCACAGGTGTCTGGAGGTACTACACAGTGGAGTACAAACTAATTTATAGACTGAAGATTTGGAAACAAAGAAGCCAAAATGAAGAAAATGGAGCCAAACGATGCCGGATAGACTCTGTTAATTTAGAAAACCAGCTCTTGCTGAAACTGAACAAAAGGTTCAGAAAGTGAAGTGTGACAGAAATGACATTATGTCTAAGAGTTTAAGACACTTACCTGCCTGTTGGTCGCAGTGTATTGGGAAAAGTTTAAACTGTTCTATGCATGTTCAAAAACATTTTTGTCATTGTTTTAACAAACAAAATTCTTGCTTTATATCTACATTTATTTACAAAACGAATTGCCTTTCTATACCTCGTTCATCTGAGAAATGTGCTTTGAACGTAGATATTTTATACTGGTGAATCGAATCGAATGCCCGCTATTGACGACGCAATAAAACATCCATCGGTTAAAAAGTAATTAGTACTCTGAGTAGTTTTTGAGAAGAGTTGGGGGAGACCGGGTATGGTCGTAACACGGGGAGAGTTGTAACACCACCAAGTGACAGTTTCAGTCTCCGCAGACTTCCTTTACGATCACACATGGACATTTTTAAGTCGTTGGTGCAATTTCTTCCGGAGCAAGGAGAAAAAATCAAAGTTTGAGCTAAGAAAGTAACTTAAAAAAAAACGTTTTACCGTTGTAGATAACGTTGTATGAGTTATATCAGGTCAAACTACAGTTTCTCTAGTAAAGAATGGTGTAGCTCTCCCTTGCTAATGTCAAAGCACCATGCTAATACAGCTAGCTAAGCAATGGATGACAGTGGTGGGGTAGGTTGTAACAAGTAGAGAACAAAGCCATGTTCTCTAAAAAAAAATTGTTCTGTGGTACGGGGCTAGTAGACATGTCCATGTTCATTCATTTCATCTTCGTGTGTGTGACTCTTCAGCTCTCTCTCTCCCCCCGAGAGACACAAATACACACACACAAAGTATAAACGTTATGCTTTTTTATATTTTAAGTTTAAAACATTAATATGATCTTCATTCTCTATGTGAAGAATGGATTTTATGTTATACAACATATGTTGGTGAATCTATTTTCAAACCTACCCTGTTTATCACATGGAGTTCCATTGTTTTTCTGCATTTTGTCTACCTGTTACAACCTACCCCAGTAACAAAGGTACACTCTGTATTTGTCATAATCTCACAAATTCTGTGATATAGTTGAGGAGATTTAAATGGTTGCCACTTGTAGTAGACAAATGTGGGTACTTTGCCTAAAAGTTCCAGAACTGTAACTTAAAAAAAAAAAAAAAAAACAGTTTTAGGTGCTGAAGAAAAATGTGTTACAACCATACCCGGTCTCCCCTACTTTGTACTTTTACTCAAGTATTTTTTTAACACCAGTACTTTTACTTGTAATTGAGTACATTTTAACCAATGTAACAGTACTTGTACTTGAGTACAAATTTTCAGTACTCTTTCCACCTCTGTTAACAAAACATCCCAGATTAAAACATTAAGAAATATTTTATAATATGTCATACTTGTGTCCATGTATAAGATTAAATTCCAGGAGTAACTCACATAAAAATGAGCAATGAGACTCAAAAAAAAAAAAAAAAAACGCAGATGAATATTTAATATTTAATTTAATACTTAATATTTTAAATATTTCATCAGTAGGAATAGATGGGGAATAAAACGTGGTATGTAAACCATTTATTGCCATGTTAAAAGCTGCTAAAATTGTGGCCCACATCATGAAATGACTCCAGACTCCTTGAGGAGCGCAGAGGTCTCAGCTACCACAACCCACCATCAATACTGCAGATCGTATCTGCACAGGCCCCCCTCCCAAGACAGCTTGGTTAATGAACTACCCAACAAGTCCCAGGGAGCAAGCCAAGGAAAAAGATTCCTATTTTAATAGCTCTTTAGCTCAAGCCTGCCTTGTGACAGCAGAGGTCCCATGCCACTGTGAAGAAAATGGGCCTCAATGTCTCATCATCTCAAATAAGATAAAAATTACATAAAAACATAAAAGGAACTACTGTTGCTGCAGAAGAGGGGAAAGGGAGAAAACCCATCTTCTTTCAATTGTTTCGACCAGTTACAATTAAATTAACTTTAAATAATGTACGTTAATACTGTATATCATAAAATAATAGACCTACATAGATATCAATTTACCATTTTAATATAACAGAAAGTTGATAATGTCTTTCAGTGGTCAGTAACCCTATATAACAATATTGAATATGTGAAGAGGAGTAATAACTTACAAAGTGACTAAAACATCATAAAAACTACACTTTTTGTCAAAGTGACATGTTGCCTTATTTGTTAATATGAATAGTGTTGGTGTTAATATGAAGTACCTTTTTTAAATTAAATTATCTTACCACTGTAGGACACAGTGTTTAGTTTATATTTGGTTTAGTCTATATATATATAAATATAAAATCATGCTGAGTATAACATTCAAAAAGCAGAAAAATTACAAAGTCCACAGCAAATTCAGATGTGAAGTAACACATTTCAAATAAACTTATGATGGTTAAGACAACTTTTGAAAGACTAGTTATTTTTGCTAAATGTAGTGTTGTAGGGTGGCACGGTGGCGCAGTGGTTAGCGCTGCCACCTCACAGCGAGAAGGTCCTGGGTTCGAACCCCAGCGATGGCCGTAGGGTCTTTCTGTGTGGAGTTTGCATGCTTTCCAAGTGTTCGTGTGGGTTTCCTCCAGGTGATCTGGTTTCCTTCCATAGTCTAAAGCCATAGTCGGATAATGAATGAATGTATTGTTGTAGCAGAGATTATCACCAAAGATATTCAATTTGATAATTACTTTTTTCTCTTAAATAAAACACTGCCAACAGAATGAGCAGTCAGATAGTGCTTGTCCGCTAAAAATGGCAATGCTAAAATGAGATTAAGTTTAAGCACCCTTGTGTAAGAATCATGCCACAGGCATTTACACCACATTTAAACTATTCAAAAGGTCAACTGGGCATTAACATAGAAGAATGGGAGCAACATTTTCAATCCTGCCTACCACGGCAGAGCACCAGAAGATAGAATTATTGGTCAATGTTTACATATCTTAACAAATTCTCATAAGCCGACAGAGGATATTAGAGGAAGCTGGGAACACACTGCAGGGTCAGCTATCCATCCAAGGTTGGTGGTATAAACGTTGTCTGTAAAGTCTTATATTCATTACTGGCCTAGGAATCAAGCTAACAAGCCACAGATCACTAGTACAGGTCATTTGCACAGCTACTTCAATAGGTATGAGGAAAAAGTCCACATTGTGAAAAAGTGCTTATTTTAAGTCATCCCTAAAACAAATGCAACTGCTTGTCCTCAGGGATCTCTTAAACTACTTTTTTGTTGGTCTATGAGAATTGCTATTGCTTGTTATGCTAACATCCTCAGAATTTGTATAGAATTTGTCTTAGACTATTCAACTTTGATTGAAAGTTCATTGGTGATTCTGGGCTTATGTCTAATTTTTATTTTTTTAATCTAATTTTTACAGCTTATATAATGTGACACCCATCAATTATTGCATGTCCATGTTCAACCCAATAAATATGCTTTCATGCCAAATTAAATCCAAACTATAAGCAAGTGTTCTAGAAAGGAGATAATGTGTCTGATGATGGGCTCAGATTACTAATAGGAAACATACTGTACTGTTTAAAGGATTATTTGTTATTATTTTTTAATATCCAAAACATTTGCTTTCAGCTTTACAATGGTATGTATTTCTATCACAGATTAAATGAAGGACATTAGATGTTCACCTCTTGAAATGAAACGTATTCAATGGCAATAAAGTAATTTTCCTCTTTGCACAATGGGGTTTAACAAAAACAGAAATCAACAGCAGAAATCAGCCCACAACCCCAAGCCAAGCACAACAGCAACAACTTGTCCCTCAGTATCAGGATGTACTCATCTCAACCCCTGACTGAACACCACATCAACCCACAACTGCCCACCCCCACAAACAAATTGCCTCCAGGAGTAGTAACCCGCTAGCTGGAAAAAGAAATGATTGAGAGTCACTGAATGATTGAGAGTCACACAGACCTGTTGGAGCCCCACAGTCATGTACTAAAGACAGATGGTACCTGGAAGCTTTGCAATGAGCTTAGAAAACTGAGGTTGCCAACTTCCCTAGTTAAAGGCTTCTGGCAGGTCCTCCTAAGAATTGGAGAATACAATTTTAAAAAATCATTGCATTAAGCTTAAAATACCTGCCTAAAGAATTAATTGGTGCTCAACAAAATATCTTACAGATAATATAGCCAATCTTGTTATATAACAGTAATTATGACGCCACACTGAAGGATAAATATTCCAATAAAAATTATCCTGCAGATACAAGTATTTGAGGAACATTTTGTCCTTGAGTGGAAATGAAGAGTAGCAAAAGAGGTCAAAGTGAATCTCCTTGGAGATTTGGTAAAGCAGGCAGGAACTGACTAATAGAATGATGAGATATCAAGAGAGGTTAGCCAAGGTCTGAACTCAACAGTGGATGAGCAAGAGAGGGAAAAGAAAAAAGAGAAAAGAGGAATAGGTCCACCTAAACCTTTCAACCGCAAGAGGAAATCACATTTTTTAAAGTAAGGTAATACAGATACATCATAAAACTGGAGTTTTAGGTATAAGACACAGAGAATATTATCACAAATGAGTCATTACAAATTGAAAAGGTATGGGTTCAGAAGTGAACTCAATTTATTAAAGCTACAATAACACACAATTATTCTAGTAAAATATTTGAAAAAATATAACATCATGGTGGGGAATGCATACATAAAGTTTTATGAATATTTATAACATTAAGCATTTAATCTCTGAAAAGCTGAGCAATGCAATGCATATCATGTAAGGCACTATTAAATTCAGATAATCAAGATATTTTAAACGCATCCAACAGACACCAAGTTAGTGTCAGCTGTTAGACGTATTTTTAAAAAATGAACTTTTACACATTTTTCGATATTACCCATCATCGATCAACAAACACAAGAAAACAAAAAAAATTGCCAGGTAAGGTAATACTGACAATATGGAGAACCTTAAAAATACCTACCTGAGTCCTCAGTGAGCTTAATGGCATGTCCTCCTGGTGTTTAAGAGAGCTGATGGGTGCATGATGTACATGTCCTAATTAATGATGCAAGCAGCTGTCTGGACCAATTATTCAATTAAAAAGCACTATAGATCTTTCAGAGCAGCAAGTGAAGACCTTCAAGACAACTGCCGAGACCAAGACCAGACAAATGCACGTTTTACACCACAAGACAAATAAGAGGGACATGCAAAGCCCAAGCAACATTAAACATGTTAATTTAATATTTCTCTCTTACATATCATTCATTAGTAAATAGCTATACTAGTAAATAGCTAGCTGAACTGATCACACCAAATGTTAAACTCAACAAACCACAGTGGCAGAACACTCCTCAAGAGCAAACTCACTGTTTTAATTTGTTTTATTTTGCAGAGACATTCTATGGCTTATTACTGTAAAGAAAAATAAAGTTGATATTTTTATATATCAAACATTGTATTTGTAAGATCCCAGCCCAGACCAAGGAAGGAGTCCGCCTCATCGGACTCCAGTTCCGGACCTTCACAGCAACCCCAGTTTACCAGATCTACGTCAACAGAATTCTAAACCAATCACATCCATAGAACCTGTATATAAGGCCTTTCATGTACAACCAGTCTCTGCGAAGTATTGTTACGCCTTGTGCTACATACCGAGCATTTCTTATGTTTGCCTGTCTCCGTTTTAACCCTTGCTTTCTGTTTTTGGATAACCCCTCTGCTTCTGGCGATTTGGATTTGTTTGCTTCGTGGACTGTGTTTTTTGGTTCTGACCTCTGCCTGAATAAACTCTTGGTTTTTCGTCTATCTACCCCTGTGCCTGCAACCTGATTCTGTCGACTCTGCGTTTGGGTTCACCTGCCTGCCGTTACAGTATTATTTGATTACAAATAATACATTTTTCTATATTTTTTCCCCTATTATTAATGATTTCCCCTATTATTAGATTAACATTATAAAATGGTTAAAATATTTTCTGATCAATTGAAAATGAAGAAATGCTAAAGTTTTGGCTAATTTTGAGCCGTTTTGGACTCATTCGGCCTATAAAATGAGCTGCTTTTGGTCTTTCTGGAAGAGAACTATGCATGATTGCAAGCGCTTGCACTTGTGTTTACATAGTGAATAATGTAATATACAGAATTACTTCAGTTTTTGTACAAAGAATTACCCTGAAATAATTTAACATACAGAGAAATGAATATAATGTCCAGTAAGTTCAAAGTCTTGTGATTCTGATGGTATGTGTGTGATTTCTGTAAGTAAAATGGATTATGAGTTATTAAAACACTAATTAATAAGCAACATAAAATGCCTGCATCGATCTCAAAGAGTTATAATAGTAGTATTCTCAGAGTCTCAGCTGGTCTCAAAATAAAATCCTGAGTCCTCTTTGTCCAAGTCCATGACAACACCCAGTACAAATACAAACGATTCCGAGAGAAGACCGAGACTTTTAAAACTGGTCTCAAGACCAGTCAAGAGATCCCCTGCACTACTGAGCATAAGAAACACTACTGAGCACTACTGTAAGAAACAAAGCTCTCTGTTAGCTATGAACTGCACTGATATGTTTTGAGATTCTTTCTCTTTTAAACCAATTTATTTCATCCAAGTGTACATAATCATGCCTCATTTTTCACAATATTTCAGTTTTTGACATCAATCTACTAGCTAACTAATGAAAATTAAACTAGGTTTGTTCACATTAATTTATGTCAGGTTCTTGCAAGCAAATTCTTGTTACAATTTCTGTGTGTCCATATCAGATCTCTGCTGTCTCTTTTAACTAAATGTGAACTAGCGAACTGCACATTCTTTTGTTTAGTGAAAACAATCTTGTTGCACAGCATTCATAAGTGGGGGAAAATCTGGTTTGCTTGCATACTGTATATTAACACCATGCCTTTTGCACCCCCTTTCAGCAATAAAATTGTCAAGACTTTCTTGTTATTTTTCTGAAGAAAACATAGTGTGATGCTGTTCATTTACACTTTTGATCACCTCAAGGATGTTTCTTTTTTCTCTGGATAGTCTAGTAATATTCTTGCATTTTTGTCAGAAATGTTCCTATCTTGAATGGTGTGCAAAGTCTTAGTATGATAACGTGAGAGGACCTTATTGATGTGTTCATTCAAGTCATATTGCTAATATTCTATGTTCAAACGAGGACTGGGCAGTTGACCCATTGAGATCGCTTCACTAATTTAATCTTACTCCTACCAGATAATTCAGTCTATAATGTCCCCCAATGTATGCATTCATTAACAGTCAAGTGCATCTAGCACCAAGAAACAGCCTGTACTGACACTTTTCTAGCCTCAATATATTTAACTGACACTGAGAAGATTTGTCTCAGTTAAATATGTTCAAATAATCCACAATAACAACTTCCTTTTGCTCCTATGGAGGTGAACAACTGCTAGGAGTGAAAAAGACGTTATTTCATCATGACACGACCAACAATATACAGTCAAAGGTGGCCAGTTGGTGCCCATGACTGTCTATGGTTGGCACTACCTCATGAAACATGACTGCTGTCTATGTTTAGAACTAACACAGTGCTGACTGACACAAAATATGTTGTGTGAGCAATGCAACCTCTTACCATTTCTACAACCTCCTGAAATCACATCACTCTCTCAACATATATCAATCACATAATTTATTTTTTACCAGGCAGTATCCCAGTATTTTTACTTTTACAGGCCTGTTATACAAACTGGTATGTCCTTGGATGTAAAGGAAAGCAGTTCTATGTACTGAGATACTTTCTGATCCAATAAAAACCCAAGACATCTTGTACCAAATAAGAGAGGAATAGCAGTTCGGCAACACACAAAGTATGCAGGCTTTCAAAAATCTGGCACACAATAGCAGACTTGAAGGCAGTTGGAACATGACCAGCTATTAAGGAACCATTGATTGTGTGTGATGTGTGGGAGAAGATCCTGTGAAATAAACTGCAACATACCTGAGGGATTGGGTCGAACAGACACGTGGTGGGATTGCTGGCCGCAAGGATCTGAGACACGCCCTCATGGGATATTGGACTGAAGTCTCGAAGTTGGCCAGCACTAGTAGGTTGTCAGCTGGTCAGTAGTTTGTCAGTCAGAGGGAAAGTGCTCCTGATGGCAGCAATCTTCTCCTCGAAGAACATGGCAAAGTCCTCTGGTGTGAGAGCTGGAGAAACAGGAAGAGATGGAGGTTTGAGTAGGGAAGAGATGTTGGAAAGAGTTTGCAAGGTTTAGATACAGATTCTTCAAACTTGGTTCTGTAGAAAGAAGATTTTGGAGAAGTTAGATCAGTGGCAAATTTGGATGAGAGAGCGATAAGAAAGGAGGTCACTGTTACAATGTGTTTTCCTCCATCTTCTTTCAGCTGCTGTTAGTTTTCTTCGGTTGCTTCGCAGGGACTCTGATTGCCACGGGGTCGGAGGGGAAGCACTCTTTGGTCTGGAAGACAATGGACAGAGCTGATTAATAGAGTTTTGACTAGAACACTATGATATATTAATATAAACACACTCTTTGTAAATTTGTAAATGTATTTTTTTTGGTTCCTTTTCTTGTCTACTTTAAATCTCAATTACAAATATTTTAATTAATAACATCTTTCTCTCTTACTCAACTGCAGTGCATTTAACACTCTGGCAGTTAATTTAAAGAGACCTAGAGTCATACATTTTTCACATAATTCATTTCTCTCTCTAGTCGCATGGTGTCTTGTAAAACAAATTACACTTCGCCACAGGAACTCGTTCTTTGTGTACTCAGTTGTTATTTGAAATCTTGAAAGCCCCTATAGTTTTGCCACAGGACCTATGCTATGAGGCAAGGGTTTCAATGTTCATATCAGTCATATTTCTGCCTATTTGGCATGTAGTTAGAATGCAAAGTTATAACAAAAACATTGTGCATGTATATTGTGCAACATGGTGACATATTGAGTACTCATTGAGTGATGTTTGACAAGTCACTGATGCGCTCTCCTATCATTTTAAAGATAATTTGTATTCCCCAGTCCAAGCAAGTTTCAATCTGTTGCTGTTTCAGAGTTTGATTAACGTGAACCACATAATAAACGCTGTTTATTTTAAGAATTATGTCAGTGCATGAAGAATAAATCTTCAGAGAAAAAAGAAGTTTATCCAGTAAATCTCAGAACTACTGCTCTGGGAAAAATAATAATATTGTAGGTACCATGCCACACATATAGGGGGCGCCCAACTGCAACAGCATAAGGGGAGGGTCCTAAACCCACAGACCTCCCACATCCTGGGAGGAGGGACACGCCTGCACGCCATTGTAAAATGCTCTCAGACTTCGCTGTCAAAGCGAGAGAAACATCTGCAGATCGATCTTTAGGAGAACAAAGTCTTTGTCTGGCACACAGGCCCGTGTGACGAGACTCACTCCACCAACTCAAACGCGTTTTATTACTTTAAGCTAGCAAAGTTCTCAACTGCAAGTCTGCGATTGATGTTAGAGATTCGTGGACCGCCGGACCTCCAGGATTTCTCTTCGTTCCTAAAATCATCAAGACTCCCCGGGAAGGAACACCCCAAGTTTCCAGTCCAGACTTCGACTCGTGCAACGTGTGATCCGATAGTCACTCTTCGTGCGGCTCCCTCCAGGACATCAGAAGGCTCCTCTTATCGGACTCCAAGCACCGCTGGACTCTCACCAGCACACCTGAATCCTGATCGTTCGACTCGGCACCGCGAGCCATTCGGCCTGTGCTCTCTTCGAATTCTCTCATCTTGTAGTAAGACTGTTTCATCTGGGCAGTGTTGTGTTTAGTTAAACTTATAAAATTACTCTCAGTGTACTTGTTAGTTTAACTGTATAATCCTTGTTGTTTCGCTGATTAAGTCAGCTGGTTAAACAGAGAAATCTCTGTGGTGCTTTGATCTTTAATTTTATCCCACTCGCGCAGACGCGCAAGTATTTGCATGTCAGCTCCTAATTTTCCTTCTCTCTTTTCTCATGTACTAACACGGTCAGCTCATAGTGATTTCCGGTCGATGGTAATAAGTCTGAGTTAAAGAACATTTTACTACGGTGAATGTGGCTTTAATATCAGAGGTTGATCTTAGATCTATGTTATAACTACATGTGTAGAGAAAGTTGCCACCGGGCCGGAAATGTGTATGCAGTGGGGTAAATTCAAATCTCCCTCCAAGAGAGGCTATTGTTCTTGAAAATTCCAATCTTAAAATTTGGCTGCTTTGTTCTCCCCCTTTTCGAGTAATAAGAAAAGAAATAAAGATAAAAAAGAAATAAAATGATTAAAAGTGCTATAAAAATATGTTTAAAATCAGGCACAGTAAGATCAATAAGCTCAGCACTCAAGTGTGGGAAAAGCAATGATTTCCTTGGTCACTCATGATCTGATCACCCAAGAAACATGTAAAAGGAAGCGCAAAACATTTTCTAAGCTATTCTTATCTTATTCTTTATAATCATCTTATCATGAATGAACCGGGCTTAAATTCAGATGTGAAGATTCATTGAACAAGCATTTCAACTCACTGGCTGCCCATATGCGCGCATCCATTCATATGACTCAGACAGTGTGAACTTATGGGATATTTTTGAACACTGCATTCTGGGTGAATGGGAATAGCCATGACATTTTTAGAGGAAGCAAGCCTCAAAGCCACATTAGAGCATGGTATAATAATAGAGACATCAAGTTTTTTTTTTGTTTGCTTGCTTCTTTTTTTTCCTTTTTGGATTGAATATAACAGCCAGACAGCACAAACAGCAAAGTGTTTTTTGAACTCTTCTAGAGCCTCCTCATTCTCTTCAGTATTTCACAAATTCATTTCACACCTCTCGCCTCCTCACATCCTCCCAACCCCAAATAAGGTCAGACTCATCGATTTCAGATATGTTGTCATGGCAATGAGCCAAGGCCTGTTATTAGGTCTGCGTGGTAAACTCAAAAGTCTGTCATTTTGCAAATTATCTGGATGATGCTTGGCTGACTACCACCTGCAGTTATTTCCATAAACACACAGCTCTCTTAGATTTCATCCAGCGTGGCATGCCACAGCAGTGGTTGTGCTGTCGAGAGATTTTTTCTGTCAAGTCAGGAATTAGACAGTGTAGTCCTTAGGCTGCTGAATAATAGCTTCACCTTAAACTTCCCTTCTGGAGGTGTTTTGGGATGCTAACATCACATCCTCCTCAGGCTACACCCTTCCCTGGGTCAGGATGAGTCAGGAACTATGGACGTAAGGTGTGGAACAACACACCGCATGACACACACACATTCATACCTTATGGGGCAATTTAGAGTCGCCAATTGACCTATATTGCATGCTTTTAGACTGTGGGAGGAAACCAGAGCACCCAGAGAAAACACACATGAACACAGGGAGAGCATGCAAACTCCACACAGAAGTGCCCCACGGCCAACCCGGGGCTCAAACCCGGGACCTTCTCGCTGTGAGGCGGCAGCGCTAACCACTGCACCACCGTCCCGCCCCTGCATGTCTGTTTTTCCAGACAAAGAAAGGTATACCAACATTGAATCAATTAACAATCAAAATAATTCATTAAAAGTATAGTCTGACTACTTTGGTTCTATATAATGATGAAAAATGTTAAAAATTTCAGCTTCACAAAACAAAATTTCAATTGAACACATCTGTAATACTCAAATTTAATTAGTCCTGCCAATAAAAATAATCACAGAAAACTCTGCGCAATGTATTTGCTCTTTAGTTTGAATTGTCTGCTTTTTCTACACTCTTCTCGTCACTGCATTTTAATTCCAGCTGCCCACCGGAGGGCAACCATATCATGTCTTGAGGCTGTCTTCTTTGGTATGTTAATCAGTTGCCTTTGTTCTGCCCCTTGTGTCCTGATTGGTTAGCCTTCCTTTAGTTAGTTGATTATATGTTACACCTGTGCTTATTTAGCCCTTTGTTTAGCCTGATCTGTTATTTCATTGGTTTCATTTCATTAGTTCCCACCTCCAGTTAGCCTAGTTCTGTTAATCTATCAGTTTAGCATTTAGTATCTGTTTGGTTGAATCTGTTAGCTTATTGGTTGCATATGGTTTAGGTTGTTTCTCTTTTAAGGCATGTCCCTGCCTTTTGTTTCATTAACCTAGCTCACGTTGGTGTGCTGCATGTGTGCTTGTCTGAAAAGAGATAAGTTTTCAGTTCTTGTTGTGTGGCCATTGACCCCTTTTATTTTACAGTGTTTCAATGAAGAATGCTTTGCATGAAAGTAAATTTCTTGACGCTTTAACTAATTATAGCTTAATCTGCCCCAAAATATGCATATATATTTTTAAAACATTTCTAATTTTCGATTAATCAAGTTGACACTTAAGCAAAGCTAACTGGATGGCTCATATGTGGTCATGCTTGTAAATGAATGTGTTTCACCAGAAATAAACCGGCAGGCAAGGGTATTACTCACCCATTACTTCCATTCACAAAGTAGCAGTGATAAATTAAATGTCTCGTTACAAAGAAAAGGTAAATTGTAATTACTTTGTGCACTAGTCTTTTTAGGAAGGACACATTCACATTCTCAAAAGGACAACTTAATCATCTTTTGTGTAAAAGACAGTTCCACAAATGAGGACGAATGATCAGTCAGCAAAAATAGTTCCATGGTTAGAGAAGCAGGGAAAGGAGCTCAGCAGTAATAGTTTTTAAAGAATTCATGCAGAACAATGTTATGAAAATGACGTAACACTCAACACTGCAGACTCATAATACTAATTTTTTCCCCAAAATGAACACAATGGTGAGTCAGCCTTGAGTTATAAATGTCAGATTTAGTGTTGTACATTATAAAGAGTTACCATATAGTACTTGCATTGCACTTCTTGTATTAAATGCAGGTTCAGGATGAAAATCTTCTGACAATCCTAATGACAGAGTACCTCACCATCTGTTCAGTCCTTCTGTTCATTCCACTCAGTAAACACTTTCACAATTCTTGTTGGCAGAGCTGTAGAAGCTGGCAGCATGATGGTGCATGTTCTCAGTACTCTCTGCAAACCTTTGTGATGGAAATCAGTTCTGCCATTATGAAAGTCAGCATTTCATTCATTTCCGTCAAAACAGCTTTGTTGATTACAGGACAGTTCAGGACTGAAGTAGGAACAGTTGACTAAATGACTTCCTCGGCCAATCTTGAGTACCATTACCAAAAACACTTTCCTCCATTGACATGTATTTTATTTCAGTCTCTAATATTTGTTTTGAATAATTATTTAAGATTTATCCCAATAATGCAAGTTTAAAATGAAATTAAATTGTGAATGCAAAATGTAATGTACAATGTTGTGATATATTATGTTGGGTTATATTGTTCACTGTAGGAACTATTAACTACAGGAATGTTATATAGCTTTGTAAACATTTCAAACATCCTATATCCAATATTTTAAATATTTAACCACTGTGATAGTCATTCAGTTCTAGTATTTAAATCACAGCACTTGTAAATACCCACATCACCTCATCCAATGGGCCTGACCTGAAACCACATTGAGTAGGTTCTCTCCTCCCTTTTTTTAAATCAACAAACATATGTTTACCTCTCCAATAGCGACCTCCAGGTTCAAGCCTGTCTCAGGCAAAACTCTCAGTCAGGCCCCTGTACCAAAACCCCATGCTGTAGAGGGATAACCACGGGCCATGTTATAAATACTTGCTGCGCTTCTCCCCAGCGAGAGGAAGGCTCCTGCGACAAAGAGGCTGAACCGAGGGTCGACCTTCTGCCGCAGCTCTCAAAAATCACTGCCATCTGTCTGCTGACCCTGTAATGGATGTTCTCCATGTGTCTAACCCATGACCCTGAGAAACATTCACTGCCACAACTCTAGACACCAATCGCCTTCCACAGGCATTGACTTAGTGCAAAGTGTGGTCAGAGTAGACTACATGCTTGGAATATTATTATAAATATCACATAATAAGACTGTAAAGGTTTTCCGGATTTTTTTTTTTTTACACTTTGCACTGACCAGTTGACAAAGACATAGGCCTAAAGATACAAAATGTGTTAATGCGGTTATAATATAAAAACTGTGTAATCAGCATCCTATTGATCATGTCTGCACAAATCTGCTCTGTTCTGCATTGAAAGTATGAGTTCTGCTTTGAATATAAGACAATATTATTATAATAATAATATTCTATTCCTACAGGAGTACTCTGTATAAAAGGGTAATATGGCTGACTTTTACATTATATTACAGAAGCTTTTATCCAAAGCAACTTACAGCTGATAAAAACCTTCAAGCTTGGGACCGTGGTAGAACTAACAGTGGTTATTAAGTGCTAAGTTCTAGTGTAGGAGGGTCAAGGTATCCTCAGTAAGTTTGGACAGGGGTAATGATGTGTGGTGATCTAAGAGAGACTTTTTTGGGCTTAGTGTATATATATTTTTTTGCATTTCAACCAAGGAGACCATTCAGGCAAAAACAAGCTGTCTTTAGTGTGTATGTGATACGTTTTGGAGGAAGCCCGTCGCTTGGTCGTTGGTTCCCTCGTCTCTGAAGCCAGCAGATCTGGCTGGGAGACCAGGCAGGAAGGCGAAGGAGCCTGCCCCGGACCAAGACGGGAAGCCGAAGGTGGTGGAGGGGAGGAGGCGGGTGAAATCTAACAGCTGTAATGGAAGAGAAGAAGGCCAGTTTACTGCTTATATACAGAACTAGGAGTTATGCGATTGGACGTGCCAACGCTCATTAGGTCTCCTTGTTTGAACATCCGTATTCACTTTCATTTGCATGTTTCAGACAAATTGAGTGTTAGAACTCATGTATAAACTCATCATGCTGTCCTTGATCTTTACACATTGTGCTTTACACATTTAGACTTAAATTGTGAAGCTGATGTTCACAAGTATGCAAATTAGAATAATAATTCTATGCTATATCCTTATTTATTATTATTTTTAAGGATTTGTGCTTTCAGTAGTTTGGCAAAATTTTATTCTTCCTCTAAATTCAGAGGTAGTTAAGCGTTTGACCTCCAAGAACCGGCGCTCTCATAAATCCAGCTGCTTATGATGACAGCATCAGACTTGAGGGTTGGGCATGTAAATCAATCATTAATGAGATTACGAAGGTTTTGGGGTGGCTAGCTAGAAGGTAAATCCATTACATCATTGTCATATCAAATGAGTGCCAAAAAAGGGAAAAATCAAAACAAACAAAGTTAACTTTAGACAAATAGATTTTTCAAACCAAATGTATTACAGTTTTCATATTATTTTAAGCACTAGCTAAAATGCTAATTAGATCAGTAAAAATTAGAAAACTGCCCATATGCCTACATGAAGTGCCCTCTACAATTGTTGCATACTATTCCCACTGATGTGCTAACCCTTATGTTACTGCAAAAGATTTAGCAAAGTTGTTTCAATATTGAATTGTAAGTGATGTTAAAAGGGATTTGACGCAGCAAATTTTAAGATAAAAGGCCAAGTGTCTAATAATGCCTTGCTTACCCAGGCACTTTCACAAGAAGGGGTTTAGGGGGTATGCTTTTGAATATGTGAATATCATTCAAAGAGACATGATTAATTCTTGTTCTGATGGGTAGCTCTGTAATTTTGAATTCAGGAACTGGCTACAGTGGCTGGCTAAACTTTCTCACTACAATAGATAATTGAGATGATTTTGACGATTACTAAAGTACCTTTTCCATAGCGATTTACCCTGAATAGGTACCAGTTGTTATCCCGGCTGTAGACCAACCTGCATCTTTTCATGGAAAAAATATCACCAGCATTGGCACTTTACATTTCAAATGTTCTCTGTGAAATACTGAGGTTAAATTATCTAACAGAATTAAATTAGTAAACTTGGCAGCACTCTGCACTCATTAATTGTTACATCCAGGATATAATGAGCTCATATCAAAACTGTAACCAAGTCAAATTCAGCGTGTCCCGCTTTTTCATTAATTGTACCTGACACTGCAGTAAAGACAACATAAGATAAGCAAAACTAAGCCTTTAGTATCAGAAACAAGCAGATCTTCAACCTGACTTGGCCTGGGGCAGTTGGTAGTGTATTGGTTAGTGAGTTTGCACCGTAATCAGAAGGTCACCGGTTCAAATCCCGGATTGTTCAAGTTACCACTGAGTGACCAAGGTACCGTGTCCAAGCACTGCTCCCTGGGCGCTCCCCGTGTCAGTTGCCCACTGCTCCTTCACGGATGGGTCAAATGCAGAGGTCACCTTGTATTGTGGTGCACTATGTGCTGTGCTGTGCTGTGTTCACAATGACAAAATAATAATTTACAAAAATATGCATAGTACATGCATATATTATTCACTCATATATAAAACTCAATATACAGTATATATCCATATATACCTGAAAATTTCAAACAGACTGGGAAATGAGCTAAACTGAATTCTGTTCCTTTAAATGGCTACTGTCTATGAGAATTCATTTGCCATACTTTGGCATTTAATTCTGTCAACATTACCCCTCCTTCTCATTCCCTAACTATTAGCCCTAACATCAGAGGACTAGCCTGTCTACATTACCACAGACAGTACAGATATTTTAAAAAGAAGAAGCAGGCAATGATTGCAAAAATGACACAGGGCGTGTGATCCAACAAAGCAGCTCACACAGGGGCCAATCCATGTCACATCCAGTGCTGGTCAGCCATGCAGAGAGAGACAAGGATTACGACTGAAGAGAAACTTCATATACTCACTGGATTAAACCACCGCTGAGCCAGCAGCCCTCCGACTCCACTTTATTGTGTGGTTGAAATTCAAACAAGCTTTTGAACACCATTTGTGGGCAAAATGCTGCCATGCCTAGGTTATATCTGTCTGTACAAGCTCTGGTACATAAGCTACCATGTGAAGTGAACTGTGTGCATAGCAGAGATATAGAAAAAGTATGGATGTCTCTGTATTATTTAGTTATGTGGATTTATTTTCTAACAAGAGTCAGATAACTGCAGGGGTTTTTTTAGAGCTAAACTAAACCCCATATACTGCTTTAAAAGGTCGACAGCACATCAACTTGACTGTTTCAAACTAAGAATCATTTCTTCAATTTTAGTTAGTCCAGACAGACAGGCAACCATGGCATTATACTGAAGATGACAAATTTCATCCTTAAACACAGAAAAGAGATGAGTCCTGAATATGCCCTTGATTTTAATCAGCATTTTAAGGAGCGTATGGGCACGTTCAGAATTTGAAGAGAAAGATACTCCTTAAAATGTGTATCTGCTCAGGCGCAAGTGTGTACATGATAGACAGCATGGATGGATGTTTTATTCTTTACTTTTTACTTTTGGGACACATATATCTTTTTCTTCATCACTGTGTACTCTTTTAATTTCTCTCAACTGTCAAATGATCTTTTTTTGTCAGATGTCTTAGCGCAAGGTTTTAGACTGAATTAACGTGAATAAAATAAGGTTAGCATCCTTCAGGGGTCTGACCAGCACTTACTGACATACATAAAGGCATTCCCATTTAACAGTGAGCTTTTCTATTGCTTAGCCTTTTATTCGATTCAAGTCTTCTCTGGTAAATCCAAGCAGCATCAAATCTTTAGTGTAAATATTGCTTTGCCCAGATATGAGTCAAATAATATCAATAGTGCCAAAAGCTATTTTGTTCTTCACTTAGCTGATATAGAGATATTAAAAATGCTGTGAAATTGCTGTGAAATATCTCATGTTAAAGTGTCATTCCTCTGGGGCCATTTTGAGAAGAGCTGTCAATAAAAAAAAAGAAAAAAATATGTGATTTTCAAGTAATCATTACTACACGTGTTTTATTTGACATGGTTCAGTTCACTTATAAACACGTTCAGCCGACTTTAGATGCTTAATTAAGTAATTCAGTAAGGGCTAATTTCACACTTTTTTATGTGTCAAACAACTGTCAAAGGTTAAGTAATTCTTGATTTACTTGTAAGCCAGCCTTTTTCTCATGACAACAGACCTCGTTATATACACATTCTGCTGTGCTTTTAAGCATGAAGTCGGCACAATCACACAGTTGACAGTTTGAGACTTTAACTATGGAAGTCCATTAAGTCACCATGATCCTGCTGGACTATACAAGCACAAAAGGAACATAAAAGACCATACGAAGTAACTGAGGGGGGGAAAAGAAGCATATTGGCTTGAGAAGGATAGAGGCAAAGAAGGAGACTTGAAGGCTTAAACATGGTGGGTAGTGACAGAAATACTCTGGATTCATGCCCTTTATGTCACATTGTCAGTGATCCTGCACTCCTGCTGACCCGTCACCAGGGGGCTTTGCTCTTCATCTCAGAGGACTGCCCTTTTAACCTGAGACATTATGTGATGTGGGCCAGGTAGAGATGATATCTTAGATTTCTGTTGAAAGAGAACAAGATCATAGAAAGAGGTCCTAGAAAAGAGGCCATAATATGAAACTACAAAAATGTAATGTTTAGCAATGTTAAGGATAACATTCTTTAATATCTGATTATTATGCAGTTGTTTTTTAAAACTATGAACATTTTCCAAAGCTTTTTATCAATTCTCATCACACATGATTTAAATTCCTGCCTTCTCCTAAACATTTTAAATGTTTAATCTCCCTTTTAGCTGCATTTTCTTTGTGTCAACACCACAGTTGCTGTGACCACAAGCCCAAAAACAGGTGCAGTGACACTGAATAATTGGTTATTTCTTAGATATCACAGGGATGGATAAAAAATGTGAATCCCTATATTGATCTGGAATAGTGCTAAACCATTATTTGTTGCCATTCCAGGTTGAAGACTGGTCTCTATGTTTGGTGAAAAGGAATCTTGAGGATTTCTTCAAATATGAATTCACTGTTTTTGTCTTACATTTCTTCTTATGCTTCCTCTCTTTCTCTTTGTTCCTGATCTTGGATCTGGACTGTAAATATAAAATAATGATTGCTGTGGCAACTAGAAGTGGGTTTTTATTGCTCTTATATCTGTACTGGCTGTCACTCGTTGAAACACATGCACGCACACATGATTCAAATAGGCAGGCTGTTTTTCCTGTTTACAGCCTCAACCCTTTAACAATGATTGAGCTCTACCCTTAAAGCAGACTAAATTAGACAACGCGGGGAGTTGCAGCTGGAGCCCTTGTACAACAGAAGCAAAGACGGCTGAGTGTAATATTGGGGGTATAAAGAAATAGGCCAGTGATGGCGTCGGGATAACGCATGGTGGAGAAACAGCTACTCACTTGCTCTCCTCACCTCTTGATGGCTCTGATTGGCCTTAATCACGCACTTTGATTGGGAGACAGGATGATGGAGGGCTTTGCCTAAAGACAGAGCTGGGGAATGGATTCTAGCTTGCCTGTTTTCTTCTAATTTGCTTTTTCAATACAAGCCATTTCAGGTACCTTAACACACTTGTGGTAGATGTGTGATCACACAAAAAGAGCCCACCATCTTGGAAATAACTAGAAACAGACAAAAAATGAATAGCATACGTCATTATTTATTTCAAGATTACCACAAAACACTTTGATTAATATTTTTTGATTCAAATGAATATTTTACATAATAAAACAAATGAAAATGGAATGGGAAAAAAATGTCACCTGTAACTTAATATTTTGGTGCACCACCTTTAGCAGGAATCATGCCATTATAGTCATCTGTATTTTGCAATGAGACTCTGTAGTTTGCAATGCATCTGTCAACAGGTAGTTTGGCTCACATTTCCTAAAGAAATTGCTTGAGTTGTCTTTTTGCTCACTGAGCAGTATGTTTTGTTTCAGGATGCCTTGATGGTCTTGAGGATTCGTTGTGCTGTGTTCAGTTTCAAAGCCCAGTAGATATAGTGTTATTTTTCACATTATTTAAACATTATTTTTCCACCTGTGAAAAATAGGCACCATTTTTTTCTCATTACTCTGAAGACTCCAGCTGCAAGACATGAGAGGTCTTGAGTGGCATGAGAACCACATAAGGCTTTAGGCTGACTGGGTGCAGACATGTTGAGGGAAATGTGGACAAGGCCAACAAACTTAATATGTTCTTTAACAGATTTGATAACAGGGCCCCTGCCCATGTTCCATTTAACTCAACTTCGTCCAGTCTCCCAACAACACCTACTCCCACTTTCCTCACAGCCCCTATTTTGTCCACCACAACCTGATGCATCCCAACCCCCAACCCTGCTTTTTGACCTCCACAGTGTGCTTCAAAGCTGATCATGTGGTCCCTTTAGCTACTTCACCATGTATTCGGCATGAGCTTGAGTCTGAGTCTGGAAAGACTGGTATTAGATCAGTTTCGGCATGTGGTCAGGCCCCTCCTAGACCCCCTCCAGTTCGCATACCCGCCCAAATTGTGAGCTGAGACTGCAAGCATTTATATGCTGAATGGCATCTACACCCACCTTAAAAGCCAATGAGCACTGCAAAGATTATATTATGATTAACATCCCTTGTGTGTTTAGCACCATTCCTCCTGCTCTTCTGATGGTAGTGAAGATTGATGCCTATATTGTGTACTAGACTGTCCACTACGTGAATGACAGACCATAATATATGTGTTTACAGCAGTGTGTTTTTTGGACAGAGTGGTCAGCAACACTGTGACCCACAGGGGACCATATGGACTCCCATTCCTGTTCACCCTCTGAAACATGGATTTTAACTATTTACTGTAGCATGCCATGTCCAGAAGTTTTCTGATGACTCTGCTGTGGTGAGAAGTGTCAGCAATAGTGATGTGAAAGGCGTACAGTATGACAGGATGGCTGGAAACTTTATCACCTGATGTGGGCAGAATCATGTGCAGCAATGTGACAAGGATCAAGGGTCTGGTGATGAATCTGAGGAGGACCAAGGCATCAGTGATTATGGTTTTCAACCAGGGGGTCAGAGTGTAGATTGTGGAGGTACCTGGGGTGTTCAAAAACAATAAACTGGACTGAACAGGAAAACACCAGAGCCCTCACTATTTTTGAGGCAATTGAGGTTCATTAACATATGTCAGATGATGCTGAGGATGTTTTATGAGGCTGTTTTAGTCAGTGCCATCCTGTTTGCTGTTGTGTGTTGGGGTGGCAGGCTGAAGATTGCAGCCGCTAACAGATTCAACAAACCGATCTACAGAACCAGTGTGGTTAAAGTGGGAATCTCTGACAACAGTGCCAGAGAGGAGGATACTGGCCAAAGTCTCTCACTTACTTCATGACATAAAATCTCAGGATTGCCTTTAATAAATGACTCATACAACCTCTGATGCATTGCATAGTGACACAGGAAGTCATTCCTCCCTGTGGCCATAAAACTATATAATTCCTCTATACTTTATAATGATCATTTAGATTATGTAATTGTAATTATACGTCCACACAAATGTGAACTGCACACATTTCTTATGTAAATCGCACAGACATTTAAATGTCTTGTGTTAATATACATATCTATTTTATTGCTATTTTATATTTTATGTTATTTTTGTTTTATTTTCTGATGAATTCTAAATATTTGTTTGAGTTTTTAAAATTTTATATTTGTAGTATTGCCTGGAGCAGTTGTAATGAAACCAAACTCAGGGAATAATGAAATATTTACATTAAAACATACAATTTATTGTATTTTTTAAATTTTATTCACATACTAAAGGCGTGCTGGTATATTTACATACAATTGGTTTTAATGTAATCATTGTCTCAATGAGCTGTAAGGGTACTAACAAATTTGCCTGTGTGTGTAATTACATCCACAATTTGCAGTGAATTTCTATTTTTACTTAATTTATATAATAATAATAATAATAATAATAATAATAATAATAATAATAATAATAATAATAATAATAATAATAATAATGAAACAGATTTATTGGAGATTTTAAATAGCATTGCTGTTGTTTGTTAAATTGCACTACATGAACTTTCAGAGCAAATGTTAGGGATAAATAAATTCTGCATTTTTAGTGAAAAAATATAGTTCTAAGGACATGAATGGAGCTAGACAGTAAAGTTTTGGATTATTCTTTTTGATTTAACGAACCAGAACATGCTCCACATCAGCTGAGGAACAGTACATGTACAATTGCTCTCACTTATTCATTGTCTTTCTCTATTTCTGCTTACTTTCTTTGTCTATTTATATTTTTCATTTCTCTGAAATGAAAAATACAAAGCCTGGGTGACAGTAAGGGTCTGGGTGACATCAAGTAGTATTAGGTAAATCTTTCTAAGTTTAAGGAAATATAAAGTAACATTGGAAGCTAATAACATGTGTTATTGAGTAAAAACATCACTGTCATGCTGCACACTACATCCTCGCACAGCTGGACTGAGGGCCACTGACAGCTTGCTCATTTCAAGGAGCAATTTTCTTTCTCTCTCTTCCTTGACAAATGAATTGTACAAGCACACAAACACATAGACACAGAAAAGTTATAAAAAATGTTCGCAACAAGCCATCAACCAAAGAGGAGGAGGAAGAAAAAAGTGAGCGCTTACAAACCGAACAATGTTTTGACAGAAGGTTTCAGCATTGCCAGCACGAACCACAAAATGTCAAGTGCCTTCCAGCGACAGGAACGAGATATCAAAGTTAAACATTTCACCGTGAATGCACATGTAATTCAAAACCAATCTGTAAGTCAAAGAGCTAGGCACGTGGGCACTATCTGTCTTTCCCACTTCCTCTCCATTGACATGGGAGGTGAAGTGAGGATAGTTGTAGTATATCCACAGAAGGATGAATGATTAAATGAATAAATGAATAATGAATGGATGAATAAGGCAGAGTGGTCAAGGAAGATAGAACATGAAGTTCTGCAAAACTGAAATACAAGTGAGAAAAGGGCTATGCTGAGAGTTTTTGGGTGGCCTTAAGTCTTTATCCAATAACAAATAAAAATAGGACTGGAAGTAAGTAGCCCTTCTGTGCCCATAACAAATACCTGCACGATGACATTATAGAAAAAAATTGCTCTTGTATGCTCTTCAAAATCAGTGTAATATTCACTTCACTTAAAACATACAGGATGCAACACCAAGGTCAGTCTGATTTCGGGGGAAGAACACACTTAATGGTCTTTAGAGGTGTAACAGAAACAGGGTGTGCTCTTTATGACTGGTAATAGATGTGACTCAGTCTTTCTAAATGACTTCTGTGACATTTCCATTTAATGACATCTCTTGCTCCCTATGCTGACCTGCTGATTCACAACTCAAGAGGAAGCTGGTAATAAAACCACTGACCACATGTAGCTTGACCTGTTCTTCCAACCTTTTCATAACACACTAGACTGTGAGTGCAATGTGTGTAATAAGTAAGGGAGTGTGAAGGACAGGTTGGGGAGATGTTTGAGAGGATGGTGAAAGATAGGAATGAAAGATGATGTATATGTTCTGTACCTGAACTGATTAAATGAGACAGCTTTGGATTTAGAACAAACTATATTGATATATGACATTCAGACAACAATCCATTGATCTTGCATTAATATTATTGCTTTCAATACAATAATATTACTGTAAATTTAACATATGGCAGTTGTCAGTGCTGTCAATGTCTGATTATAAAGACATAACAAAATGACTTCTTAAGTCTGATGCCTGAACAGATAGCATTGCAATCCTCTAATACAAGTAAATTATAATATGCTCTGTCCCCATTCCAATTTGAAATAGCAACAAAATCTGAAGCAGATTATGGTCACTAAACTGTTGGCTATTGCACTGGTGCTCACAAAAACTGCTTGCTTTGTAGATAACTGCATTACCTTTAAAGTTAGAAAACATTTTCAGACAAGATGGGGTCTGCCTGTGGTGGGAGAGCACCACTCATTTCTTGCAATCTTGTAAATAGTCTTTTTTTTTTTTTACCTTTAAGTTACCTTTTGTGACAATGTAGTGCTAACACCAGAAAGCAGACAAAAATTGTTATACAAACCAGTTAATCACTTAACTGCCTTTAGAGGTCACATAGAATACACTCCTGATGTCTGTACCCTAGAAAAAAAACTTAAATAAAGGAAAAAAATTCTGAAAATAGAGCAGGTTCTTATACACATCTTACAATATTACCAAGGTGATTACCACTCGTAATATTACCAAGTGTTTTATGCTAAACTCACAGAAACTAGAATTAGACTCATCATTTTTAACCATCTAAACGAATCAAGAACAATGTTTTACAGTGCACTAGCTGTTTTTCTGAACCCAGCATTCACATTTAACACTAAAATTAGCAATATGCTACTGAACAAAAATACTGAAATAAGGTACATGAATGCATGATGGAACCAAGAATAGCACAATATCTTCATCCACAAGTACAGGTAAACATCTTCATGAGCACTCATAAATTCACGCTGACAAACTACACTGTAGCTGAAAAAGCTCAAAACACATTCAAATATTTCAAATACAATCATTTATGAAACAGTTTGACAATTTGACCCATTTGAAAACTATCACTGTCCACTTGAGGTGACAGCTATGAAATTCATATATTTTCTATTTGGATCAGATCAGAAGTCAGATATAGACATGCAAATCATCTTTGTTATCTTGTCTGCCCTTAAATATTCATGTGCAGATAACTAAGTTGCAGCTGATCTTAGGTCTGATGTGTCATGCATGCACAGCTATCATTAGGACACAATATACAGTTATGGTCACAGAGAGTCTGCTGGAGTCAGCCGAACAAAGGCTAACAGCAATTGGTATACAGACTACAAAGACACATGAAAAAGGACAGTTGTGTAAGTAGTCTGCTTTAAAACAGACTTCTGTATTAGATTCATCAACAACTGGGCGTTGATAGAGACACTGGGGGTTTGATTGGAGAATCACTATTTGGTTTGGGCTTATAACAATCACTTGAGCAGAAAAGCAGTTTTATACTCACTATGCTATACCCTTGACAGCCAAACTATTCATCTTTTGTTTGCATGTACTTTACCAAACAACACATCCAACCATGTTTTGGCATCAGTAAGTTTTGATGTCTTTTAAAGTATACTGTTAGGTTCAGTCTTCTGATAACAAAGCACTAAAATCTTTCAGAGCGAAAAGCAGTTGTCACCACAAAGGCAATAATCCAGTCAACAGATCACAAATATCGATTACTGAGAGGCACCATAGCCTGACACACTCCATGACCGCTTACTAAACAATCCAACATGTTTTTTTCTAGCAAAACAAATGGCTAGAAAAAGCACTCATGTTAACTGGCTAACTCAAGATATGATGGCATCAGTCATGACGAGACCTCACAAAGTCACAAGCTCCATTTAACCACTAAACAATTTACTGTCTGTCCACAACGTCAGTCATCATGGTTACTGGGTTCAATTAGTACATGTGTAAGGACAAGCAGAGAAATTGGAAGCAGCTCAAAGCAGAAGTTGCAAGTCTTCTACTTGAAGCAGAAGTAACTTAAATTGCAATGAACACTAATTATCAATGCCTGATTTGATGAAAAGTCTAATTTGAGAACACATCAAAATATCGGAAAAAACACAATACCTAACAATAAACAGTAGTTCCTGCATTTCAATCTATTTTTTCTACAAATACAATTAGATGTTTTAAAAATAATCCACATCAGACCACCAGTACACCAAATCTAGAAGGAACCACTATGGCACGGCACACCTTGATATTCTTCTGATTATTTCTGCAAAGGCCTTTTCTCATTACAATATCAATAAGAGGTGGCAAATATTTGCTGTTCCTGTGCATGTAAGTAAAGAATGACAATATTCTCACTGAGTAAAATGTGTATGTGCATGCATTTGTATAATTATGTGTATGTGTGAAAGTGAGACAAAAAGTGAAAAAAAAGTCTCTAGTCTCTGGTGAGAACACCTAAGACTTCTCAGCTGACACTACACAGCTAATCAATGCAAACATCTGTTACCTTATATATC
Organism: Distichodus sexfasciatus; assembly: GCA_032718565.1. Classification (NCBI taxonomy): domain Eukaryota; kingdom Metazoa; phylum Chordata; class Actinopteri; order Characiformes; family Distichodontidae; genus Distichodus; species Distichodus sexfasciatus. Next base: position 2,658,387 of record JAVGVS010000021.1, on the reverse strand, counting down.
TAACCACTCCCCAAATACTATGCAAATTCTTGCAATTCTGAGTTGTTTTTTGCTGGGCTTTGTTTTTTGCTATACCATTCAGATATATTCAGATACTGTTCATATACTTGCCATTTTAGTTTTTTTTTTCCACATACATGCTGTCAGACTTGGTCAGACTTTACTTGTATTTTATTTTAGGTTCTTTGAATATTTCTGTGCAGAAGTCATTTTAGACAAATTAGAAATAGGACCATATTTATTAATTATGCCTGGCACATTATTCATTAACAATCTCTGGCTGATTTAATACAAAATTGCACCTATTTATTGCTACTGTTGTTTTCATATTTCATTCAAATTGCAGTTAATGGAGAAAAGGGACATGTTACTGGCATTAAAAGAACAAACAAAGTCTACAGTGTTTTACTATCCAAGCTTTGATCACATGTTCTGGATCTAGTGGAATTGTCTGAATCGAAGAAATCTCAGCAATTTATTATTGACTGGATGGTTACAGGACAACTTCTGTCTGGCTAGATTGATTATACAATCTAAGAATGATTGTGTGCAGACCATTCTCAATAGTGGAGGTAAGTGATTGAGGGGATCCCGAAAAATGTTTTGTGTAAGTGGAGAAAGAGAGAGAGAAAGGGAGAGCGAGAAGTGTCTAATGCTTGACAAGTCTCTGTGTGTGTGCTTGCCAGTGCTCTCCTCCTCAGTGATCTGTTCATCTATTCCTCTCTCTCGATTCATGCCAGAGATGATTCACACTACCATATCCAGCACGAGGGGCAGCAGAGGGATCCCTTTCTCCCACCATCCATAATTCAGCATTTTCTCTCGTCATTTTCTCTCTTTCGCTCTGCCCCCTCACTCGCTGCCCGTGTCTGTCTGCCTGCTGCTTTCCCAGGAACAGCAAAGCAGCTGCTGAAAAGTCTGCGTGCGAGACAGAGTCCTCTGACAAATCAAACAGGTAGGACACGCCACACAACATGTGAATGTGCTGTTAATATGCTTGACTGACTTCTAGAAGTAAGATTAGTGTGAAAAGAGAAGACAGGAGGCATCGATAGTAGGAAGAAAAGGGCCATCATGTTTTCTGGAGTGGCGGGTTGGACTTACTGTTTTGGTGGTATTGCAGTATTGCACAGACTCAGTCTGGTGGCAGAAAACTTATTCTCCTTTTGCTGTGTTTAGTGTGTGTGTGTCCATGTCATTTGCAAGGTACAGAAAGCTTAGGGGAATGTAAATAGACAGTCTGAATGTGTGTGCCTTTTGAAACTTTTATATCGTTGATTCACAAATTCAAATGTGAACTTATATCCTGTGTCTTAAATATCCTAACACACATGCATGTACACACACAATCAACGTTCATAAATGTTGCCATTGGTACATCTAAAACAATGCATAAGTGAAAAAATACTTCAATCAAAGCTTTCTGAGATTTTGATTTTACAGAATAAAACAAATTGCATTTCTTGTTAGCTGAAAAGGGCAAAAAGCATTTGTCTGAGTCTCTGCTCTCATTCAGACACTCTCCTTTGAGAAAAGTGAGGTCAGCCCTAGCCATCAACATCACTTACAGACTGGAAACTTCCTCAAAACAGATCTGGGAGTTAGAATGCCTCACAGGGATTTCCCATACAAAGTGAACTCTACTTCATGTTTTGTGCTAATAAGTCTGACTTGCTGGGCGTCTGTTGAGAGAAAGACCCTTGAGGAGTAGGCACGTGTCTGTGTTTCCACACTTTGGCTTTTTGTTAGTTACAAGCTTGCAAATTGCACTCTTGTTGATTAAAATGCCCTTAGCTTGCCAGCCATGATTACCCAGCTGCTACCTGCCACTGCTCCAGAGTCTGAAAACGGCAAAAAAAAAATAAACAGGACATGCCGCCTCATTTCCAATGTGTAAATGCCGGTTTAACTGCCTTTTGGATTAAAGGTTCATCTCCTAAGAATGACTTTCCACTCCGCTTGTGTCCATGCTAATGCTCGTTGCCAGACCATTACACAAGAAAGCAATGGTGACGCTAATGTTGACAGCAATGAGCACAAGCCCACAGAGTGCTGAATAAATTGTGCTGTCCTGTGCTTTTGTGTTCTCCCTCCCCTCAAGTCACTAGAGAATTTCACTGCTGTGGAAGTGATTATGGATGACTCTCAGAAAGAGCTTAGCTCAGCACTGGCCCACCAACACCACCGTTACCCTCCTGCAAACATGCACTAATGGTTTTGGTTTTTGTCAATACTAATCATTTTCACACATACTGTGATCTTTGCTATTTCAGCAACACACTCTTTCTCTTGCTTGTTCTCTTATAGCGTGTTTGTGTGTGTGTGTGTGTGTGTGTGTGTGTGTGTGTCAAACTCGTTACTTTCTATTTTCTGACTAAGTCTGGGTTATTAATGGAATGATTCTTCAAGATATTCTACAATCAGGCATGCCAGCCTGTCAAAGAGTTCTGCTGCGAATCGTTCAGCTTGATTGGACTTGAATTTAGTTCTTCATTTTCATTGTGGGGTGAGGATACAAGATTATTTTCACAGGCTTTTCCATCAGACCTCATTCTGTTTTATATCTGAGGTGTAGTTTCATGGATCACCTTGAGTGGAGCTGTTATTCCACCACTGAACCCACTAAGCAGACCACTGCATGAGTTTTGAGAGACAGGTCTAGAGAAATGTATTTATATGTGATGTTAGATGAGGGTTTGTTTATATAGAGATGTGACACTTAAAAATGTTAAGTGGGTGTGTGTGCTGTGATGTCAATAAGCATTCTGTAGTAGATACTGACTTGATGTCTTGATGGTGCAAGTAAACACTACACACTGCTGTGTGAAATAACATTGTAAAACTAAATATAAATGATTTTAAAATCAATCAGGTATAAAATAGTTAATACTGAAGACCCAAAAATTTGATAACACAAAGAAAAGACATTAAGGATTATTAAAGATTACATAATTTATATTTAATATATCTTTCAGATATATGAGTAATATATTCTGAATAACTACAGAATTGACACCATATTGGCTCATGCTTATAGCTTAACATTCCTGACAACATAGCAAACAAGTAATACTGTAATGTACATTTATTCATTCTTATACTTTAACTTTGATCATTCATTCATTCATTAAACAAACCGCTTTATCCCAACCGAGGTAGCGGGGAGGACTGGAGCCTATCCCGGGAACTACAGGCACAAGGCACCGACCAGCTCTGGGCACACTGCAGGGCACAGACACTCACACAATCACACTCACAGTCACACCTTACAAGGCCAATTTAGAGTCGCCAGTTAACCTACAGTGCAGTTCTTTTGGACTGTGGGAGTAAACATGAACACAGAGAGAGCATGCAAACTCCACACAGAAAGACCCTACAGCTAACAGCTGGGCCACCATGCCACCCAACTTTGATCATAATGTTTTGTTTTTTTAATCTTATTTCTTCTAGAAATGTAAGAAATAAGAGCTTGTACATATATTATCATGAAAGATTATATATTAGTCTTGTTTCTGTAAGGATTCGTATTCCGGAATGTACTGAGACCCAAAATATAAGTCTGAACTTGACTAAAATGGACCTAGAATAGCCTAAAATGGTAAAGAATAGCCCTTGATACTGCAACTTAGAGTATGCTTTGGAGAAGCTAAGTGGGAAAAGATTAACATTTGGAAAGAAGTGCTGCCGTTAAATCAAATATCTCTCAATTTTTCTGAAAACACTATCAGACACTTCTACAATTTCAAAGTGAATCAGAATGTTTCAAGATGACAATTATTATCTATTAAAATAACCTTGGGTGTTAGAAAGTATTTGGTCAAGTCATATTAGAACAGAAAATGGTGTTCAGACCTTTCTATTATCAGGAAAGCTTTAACTATCCTATAAATTTACTCCAGGTCAATGCAGAAAGAAAAGAAAAATATTTTTAACATTTGACTTGTCAAGGATATTCTCATGTTCCATGTCCCATATTCTGAAAACTCTTCTGCAACCATATCTATTATTAATATTTCTCTTCTAAAATAATAAAAACCACTCTCCTAATATTGTGTAGATTCCTCTTCCCTTATCAAAACAATGTGACCTGACTAAGTTCTCAGACCTCTGAACATGTTCTGTGGAATCTGCTGCCTAGGCTTTCACCACAAATTCTATTTAAGTTCTCTAAATTAAAGATCTTCAATGGACTGGACTCTTTCAAATTCCACAAATGTTCAATCAGATTAATATCTGTGAATATGGAGGGCCATGTCAACACCTTGAATTTTGTGTCATGTTGCTCAAACCTGGCAACGCACAATATCCTGCCTCTTCCCCAGAGTATTGCCAGCCACATGATCTAAAAGAAAATGTCTCATCAGACCAGGCCATCTTTTTGATTGATCCATGGTCCAGATCTGGCACTCATTCCTATTGTGGGTGCTTGGTGGTGGGCAGAGAGTGAACATCGGCACCAACAACGGAAACATAAACGTCAGATCTGAGCCATGGACGCTCATGTTCCTATTATGAGTGACCATGATGACCCTCTGTCCACCACCAAAAGCACGCACAATAGGAAAATGACTGCAGATTTGGACGATGGACCAACGGAAAGACAGGGAGTCAGCATGGAGACTCATGGCCAGTTTGTGAATCCATGACACTGTCACCATTGTCTTACTGTGCATCACTTTTTGGAAACAATCCAAACAGACCTATCATTTGAGTGATTGAGCATTTTTCATTGTGAACCCACCACAGCACAACAAAAAGTGATTTCTGCATTTCCCACAACTACAGGCATATAGAAGCAATGGGCAACTGACATGGGAAACCGTGCTTGGAGATGGTGCCTTCCTCACAGGTACTTCAGTGGTACCTTCTGCCAGCCTGAGATTGAACCAGCAACCTTCCAATCCTGAAGGCTGCTCCCTGACAGTCACACTACCACAGCCCCTACTATCCTGGTGATGATCTGTACGAGTCATATGGCCATAACAATTTAGCCATTGTTAAAGTGAATAAGATTAGGTCCTTTTTTCTTCACCATACTATTCACTGCTTATATTTACCACCCCCTTGACATGTGACATTGTAATTAGATAATCATTATTACTGACTTTGCCTGTTAATGGCATAAATTAGATATGTATACCAAAGTTTGACATTTGGTTGCAATTATTTTATCCCCTTTTAGTTGAACGATACTGAAATGACAGGCTAAAGCATTTTTTTTAACAGCATACCTGTCTTTTATGTAAGCCATATTGTCTTCAGCATTGTGTGGTCCATAGCTTTGGCCTGTTCTTATATGGCCAGAGGGAAAGAGAAAACTCAACACAGTGATTAATGATAATGATTAGCGGCTAAGAGAATGTGCTCCTGTGGCTGAGCGGTTTGTACCACTTTTATCACTACAACCTGAGGCAACAAGCTTCACCACACATGAGGGCAATGCTGAGGATAGCTTCCTCAAAGACACAAAGCCCCCTCTGACCTACAGCAATAAAAACCTAGGTGGTAATAATAGTAGAATACTGAATCATCTTACCCTGCACATATGAGATGAACTGCAGTTCACAAAAATGTCTGTGCAATCCCTTTCATGATTGGCTTTATAGAATTTTCAGCACATATCCATTGGAAAGCTGATTTATCTGTTCTATAAAACTAAACACTTTAAATGTTCTTTGCTGAGCCCTCTGCAGAGTGAATAATAAATATGTCTACTAGGAAGACAACAAATGCTTGGAAAATCATCCTTTTTGTTTAATGTTTGCCTTGACTGCATTAAGAATTCAAGGTTCTGCCCTCTTATGCCTCTTAAGATGCATCTCAACTATCTGGGCATGTCACAGAATGCAGTCTGGCACCCAACACAAAATATTGTACTTCAAGCGCCAAATGTTGGCTTTGGAGTTTTGTTCTGTCACAACAAAGTGGGAAAGAACCTTTGTGTACACATCCTCATTACACATTAATGAGTCTGCCCATCATTTTGTGCTTCATTATGTTATCTCTTCCCTAATGAAAACAAGGAATTTTTTGGTTTAATGGGTTTACTTCTATGCCTACTTTCAGACAGACTCTTTCTGAAAGATTAAAATATCCGTTCCTCGTAAGATGATTTTGGAGCCATTGCACTGACTTATATATTACTATACTTATATTAATATTAATTAATTAAACTACTTATTATAGATTAAATAATTAATGTTAATATAAGTACAGTGCAATGACTCCAAAATCATCTTATAAGGAACAGATATTTTAGTTTTTCAGAGAGTGTCTGTCTGTAAGTAGGCATAGAATTAGAGTAATACAAAAATCTAGTGTGAAATATATAACTACTTAGAAATACATTTCACACTAGATTTTTTGTATTACTCTATTGCCTTTCTTTGTGAGCTATCCTTGTCTACAATTACATCATCCTCAAGTTCTTTGTTCATGATTAATAGGGGTGATTAATTCATAATGGTACATATGGCACTTTGTTGTTGCCACACAGGATAAGCAGGAGTTCATGACCCAAGTAAAACAGATACATGATGCAGTCTGTCTCTTTCTCTCTCTAACACAGTTAAGTCTAATTTATATCCTTCTCGTTTTAAGAGGCTTTTCTGATACTTTATCAGAGCCAATGGGTGGCACTTCTATTGCAAGGACTGAATTGCTTATTAAATACATATTATTTTCCTAGAGAACTAAATGACTGCCACTTTTATTCAACAGTCGTTAATTTGAACATGTACTTTGTACAGGAGATTGTACAAGAGTGAGTGAAAGAATAGATCATATTCTAGTATCAAGTTGTGCAGCCTCCGTAGCAATGCATGTACACGCAATACAATATTATGTACAGTATATTTACAATAGGTTTGCACCAGGTTGGCTTTGCAGCAACAAGATTCCTTATATATTATATAAAACTAGCAAAATTGCCATGGCTTTTCATTTTCCAGGATGTCTTGTATAAAGTCAGCATTATAACAGGTCCCATCAACTGGAAAATTTTAGCAAATAGGGTTGTCTGTGATTAGTGTTTCCAGTGACTGGGATTACACTGTTAAAATACATTGCAAACATTAAATAATAATCTACAATTTTCTTTATTTTTCCTCAAAGCATTTATGAGCACCAGACTATATAGTACAGAGGGTCAGCTTAACCTTAAAGGTTCCAATGTTTGAACTAGATACAGGTGTCACAGCTTTTCTAGCTGTCCTCTACAGGCACAATAAGTATTATGGGCCTGAAAGAGGCAGAAAGACACAAATCAAAGTCACAGAAATTAAAATGGAAATATATTAATGAATGTGAAAAAATGAGACTTCAATGGTGCAATACCATTGAAGACAATAGAAGACAATACCAACATGACATATTTCCGCCAGCAACAAAAGCTATTGGTCCCCTAAAAGAAAGAATTTTTGCCTGATTAAAACAGCAGGGAAAAGTGTACTGATGTATAGACCGAAATTAACCAAAAATGTCTTGAAATTCTGTATTGCACTTCAGGCAACAACAGGTCAATAAGTCCAAAACACTGCGTACAACTGTGGGGTTGAGGAACTGACTAAAATATTTAGCTTATTTAAAGTTCACATTTGACAATAAAATGACTTTTTCTCCTTATTTTGTAAAAGATATAAATATTATAGCAAAATAGAAATACCATTTACATAAGATACACTACATCTATCCACAACTACAGAGGATTAGCATTTAACTTGGCGCACATGCCATAATTGATGGCTTCAAATTGTTCTAATTAGTGATTTCATGTGCAGATTTCCAGAGCGAATTACAAGAGAGAATGAGCTGAATAGCTTCATTTTTAATTGCTGTGAGAGACACTGAAAGATAAACTATTTGTTTTATTTTTTAATTATAAATTTAAGTGATTCATAATTAAAGTGCCCCTATTATGCCATTTTAAAGGTTGCTAATATTGTTTTATGAGTCTCTTAAAACAGGTTTACATGTATGCAAGGTCAAAAAACACTTTAGTTTTCTCCAAAAATAGATTTAATTTCACCCCATTTCTAAATGATTCGTAAACGACTCGTGTGAAGCAGTTCGATGAATCAGTCTGTCTAAACCCCTCCTTTCCGTGAGCCCTCACTGCTGTGATTGGTCAGATGGCGCAGTCCTTTATGATTGGTCTACCGCTACAGTGTGCGTCGGAAAAAACGAAACGCCCATTGCCATAACTGAACGATAGCTCTGGAGACCTGTCCATACATAGACAAGATGGCCTCGATTTTACCGTATCAATCATACTTACAGGTAGAAGTTCAGAGGAGCAAGCCGGTCCATATAAACTGGGCACTGATCCATCTTTTAAGACCAAGCGTTTGGTGAATCCCGTGTTGTACTCCCCAAGATTGGAAAAGCAGTCATCAGTAAAATGATGCGAACACAACACAAGATTGGAATTGTACTGCTGAGGTGTTGTTGAAAAAATAAATGTTAACCACTCATTCTTTGTAGATTCATCTTTCGGAAGGGCATGTAAAACAAATTTACTCTCACAGCGCAGGATACAGCGTCTTCTTGACATGATGTAATCCACGTGGAAATTGTACTGTTTGTGGGCGGGCAAGTTGTTCGCGACGTAGAACGTGGGCGGACATTATTCAAATGTGTTACTTTGTGACGTGTGGCCGTAACAGAATAAGATTCGAATAGCTGATGACTCATTTAGGCGAATGTGAGCCGACTCTTTTTTTTCATAGACAAAAACTTCATTTATCGTGCACTGTCGGCGTCACAACTTTGCAGATAGTTTATGTTCACATACAGCTACATGACACACCGCATGAAAGATCATATTTGAAAAAGCATAATAGGGGCACTTTAAATCAGAATCTAATAATTCTGATTAGAACGATAATAATACCAATGTTCAGCTGTTTTGCTGTAGTCAAATCATTTTATGTATATATATCACATTATGTTGTGTTTCTCTTTTCATTTAACTAGCATAGTAATAATACAGCTTTTAGGGAGTGTATTGTCCCATGATAGTGCTGATTCATTTGTTCCCAGCTAGGCCATTGGTCTTGCACTGCTTTGCTGACATGTGGTGATATGTCCCTGCTGTGTGTGGAGTAGGGCACTAAGCTGATTCCCCACAGGGACACAACAGCACTGGGGTCTCCTGCAGTATGATGAGAGGCCTGTTTTGTGTGGATGTCTAGGGCTGCCAGAGTGGACAGTTCAACGCTTCATTTTGACATATTGTGTGGGTGGAAAAAGACGAGGGAGTTGGTCATGATGGTTCACAGTATTATTTGATGAGCTTTTCTGCAGATGGTCTCAGGTTTTCAGCTCACAGAGAATGTATGCGTGTGTGTGTGTGTGTGGGTCCATACTTACAGTCAACTACAAATGTGCATTTATCCCAAGATGTATGCATAATTTTTCCTTTTAACAAATTCATTTAGTCATCAGTGATGTAGCTAAGCTCTTTTGTGCAATTACATAAAATACAGTAAACACACAAATTATTTTATAATTGGTCCAAAAATTACACATATTGGCCAACAATACTGATATAATTAAAAATTCCAGACATGCATCATATTGCAGCACATAATGACTTAAATTAAAGACTTTATTCAAATAATGTGTGCCCTGCCGTGTGTTGACATCTGCCCAGGGTTGGTCTTTGCCTTGCGTCCATAGTCTCCGTGATTGGCTCCGGCACGCCCTGCGACTCCGGTTGGGATTAAGCGTTTTGAATAATTAATGAATGACATCATTCAAACAACGAGCATGTACAGCTCTATCTTAACGTTACTTTGTATGCCTGTATGCATCAATGTTATAAAGTCATAAAGAATACAGGAAAAAAAATATGCTGACTAAAATTTGCCCTCAAAATTTAGCCACATGAAAAGCTGCACCTAATATCATTAGCTAACAAGCCAATTACATGACACGTACAATGGAGGTGAACATGTCTGGTGTCAGTGCCAGGAGTCTTCTGCACGAGTAGGAAAAATACTGCATGCATAACAGGTCACTGATGGTAATGCAGTGTTAACTGCAGCCCCCAGGCCCTCAACATAGCGCTGGTACTTAATTACTTCATGCACAGAGCACTCAGCAGCCGCTGATGGCTATGCATGCAACGAAACGCAGCAGGTTCAGAACCATCATGACCCGTTGAGCGGAGATGGATTTCCTTAACTGTCCGTTGCTATAGAGAAGTGACAATAAGTTGTGTTCCAAATATCATTAAAGCTGTATCAACACCTCCAACTGACTTCTAGTGAGGCGCATTAGATATGTTAATTGGAGAATAACACATGACGACTGTCTTCTTATCTGATACACAGAGCTAAGATAGTTTAGGAATACATGATGGAACTTAATCATGTGCATTTCTGACTAGTAAAATAATTAATTTCCTAAATTATAAAGAATTATTAAAATGTTATAATTTTTTTGTTGTTGTTTATTGTTACTTAATATCTTATTAATTATTAATTCACTCAACCATACATTCATAACGAGTCCGAGCTGAGATCAGGTCTGTTGTCTCCAACTTCATTTTGCCCCAGTGGTCCGATTCGGCATACATTAATAGTCAGAGTTGTCAGTGGAGGCAGAAAATCTCAGTATATAAGGAACAGATACTCTAGGCTCTGACCCTTAAACATATTTAAACAAGTCATAGCATTTTAAAGTATGGACCTAATCTGATATTTAAACTTGCCTGTAATTCAAAGCTTATAATATAAAAAAAACAGAATGTAAAATGGCCAACAGGCCTTTGCACAGGCATTAGAAGCCCTCAATGAAGCTGTGGCAGATCTGTCCTTAGTAATCATGTCAACGCACGAAAATGTAATGACACCATAATCTTTTTTTTTTTACCAGTTTTTGTTCACTATTCAATTGTGACTTATGGATTTACTGGTTTTGACCAGGATTTGAATTATTTATCCTCTTTTCACAGACCAGTTCACCTGCAAAAACAAACAAACAAACAAAACATTCAGGTTTTAGAAAAGGGGGAATTACACCCACTTTATTCACAGATTTAAAAGTAACGAGTACAGAGAACCTTGATAGTGAAGTGAGAAGTACGGCATTTGTCTTTCAAATGTAGTGAAGTCAAAATCATAAGTTTTCCATAAAAATACGATTCAAGTGAAGTACAGACACTCAAAAACTGTACTTACGTACAGTACTCAAGTAAATGTACTTTGTTACTGTCCACCTCTGGTGGTAACTATTAGTCATGTATATTGTGTTTTAGTGGATTCAGAGCACTATGCTCTGAGCACTATGCGACATTGAGTTTTATGTTTATCAATTGGTCCATCATTATTGTGAAACTATGTTGTAATAAAAAAAAAATCATAATTCATAAAATTTATAAAGTTTATAATTTTATGAGTATGTGTAAAGCCCTTCCCCAGACATGAACAAGTATTTATGTGAAAATAAGAAATGTTCAGACTTGATCATACGACCATGAATTCTAGTCAAAAGCCAGTGTGACTGATCAATCCTGGGAAAGTCAAATTTGTAACTCATGAATCTTAAGAGAACATTACCACCTTTTAAGAGAATTTTTTAATTTTTTTATAGGAAAAATTCTGCATAGCATACCTTTACAGAACCATTTTTCAACACAGTGCTTCATAGCGTTACAGTGTTTCCGCACCAGTTATTCTAATGGCTAAGATTTAATATTGCCTGAATTCATTTGACTTTTCAGCTCATTCATGAGGCTAAAAGTTTTTCATCAGTAGCTAAATATGATTTCCACCCATCTGACAGTTTTCTAATTTAATAGACTGATGTACCGTTGCTACCACTATACATTTCACTATCCCTCTCAGCAGATGTGGGTGTGGGTGTGTGTGCATGTGTCTCAAAGCTCCATGAGTATTGATTTCATAATGAGGTGCCTGACTCCAGTACACTACTCCTGCATAACATCAGATTGTTTCTTCATTTCCATGGGCAGAGTAAGACTGGAAGAGAGGGAGAGATGGGTGTAAGCAAGGAAGAGAAAGCAAAAGAGTAAAAAAAAAAAAAAAAAAAGGGGAGGATTTGGTGGAGGGGAGTGCAGAGAGGGAGAGGGAGAGGGAGGCTGGAAGCAGGGAAAGAGAGTGGCAGAGAGAGAAAATTTCAGACAGAGGTGGGAGAGAAAGACTGGAAGAGGTAGAGGCAGTGAAAGGGAGGGAAAAAGAGAAGGAGAGACAGAGAATGAGAGCTCCACTCCAGAAGCAGTACTGGCTAATTCAATTGACTGTGTGCCAGCATGTGCCATCTGTGCTGGACACTGACAACCAATTGAATGGTGTCAAAGCTACTCGCCGGCACTTCCTTATCATCGATTGGCCCTTTGTTGGGCCTGAATTAAGTTGTGTCCACATAATTAGATTATGCCAGCCACCCCTCCTCAACTCTCCACCGACCTGTGTGCAGCAGCGGTGTTCAATGCTCTCTCCAGGCAGGACACGTTCAACTCATTTAGCTCTCTTTGTGTCCTCCGACTATCAATTTGCTCCTCTACCCAAAGTGAAGTTGTTATGAAGCACCACAAGGAGTCCAAAAAAATCTCAGTTCAAAAAAAGTCAGGCATGCCCTCACATGCCCAAAGGTGCAGTTCAAAACTTGGTTTAGATGCCAGAATTGTGCTTTCACTCCTAAGCTTTGACAATACCTTAAACAAGACTTCACAGTCTAGTAATAATCATTATAGACTGTTTAATAAGCTGAGAGACCTAGGACTCAACACCCCCTTGTGCACGTGGGTGCTGGACTTCCTCACCTTCAGATCTCAGGTGGTGCGGGTGGGCAGGTGTGTCTCCAGCAGCATCACCACCAACACAGGAGCTCCTCAAGGGTGTGTGCTTTCTTCACTGTTGTACTCACTATACACTTCGGACTGTGTGGCCACTCATGACTCCAACAACATTGTCAAGTTTGTGGACGACACAGTGGTGTTGGGGTTAATCTCCAACAATGATGAGATGGCCTACGTGGACGAGATGGAGAACCTGGCACTCTGGTGTCAGGAAAACTGCCTCCAGCTGAACGTCAGCAAGACGAAGGAGCTGGTAGTGGACTTCAGCCAGAGACAGCGCAACTACAGACCCCTCACCATCAGTGGTGCTCCGGTGGAAAAGGTGTGTTCCTTTAAATACCTTGGCGTGCACATCTCTGAGGAACTGACATGGGCTGAACATATCAATGTTCAAGTCAAGAAGGCAAAGCAGCGTCTGTACCACCTTCGGAAGCTGCGAAAGTTTCGGGTTTCCCCTGCTGTTCTGAAAGCTTTCTACTCTGGCGCTGTGGAGAGCATCATTACTCAGAACATTCTGTCCTGGTACGGGAACAGCTGTGTTCAGGACCAGAAAGCCCTCCAGAGTGTGATCCGGGCAGCGGAGCGCTGCTGCACGTCAGCTCTCCCTTCCCTGCAGGACACTTATTCCAAGAGATGTAGGACCAGGGCAATCAGGATTATAAAAGACTTATCTCTCCCAGAAAACAACCTTTTTCACCTTCTGCAATCATGGCCAAAACATAGAGACTCAGGAGGAGTTTCTATCCTCAGGCCATCCGTTTCCTAAACCGGGACATTATGCCTTTCTAAGCCTGTTTCTCTTATTTCATGCTGCTAATACATACCTCGTTGTTACAATAACTTATACTGTAAACTTCCATGTTATTACATGCTGCTAATACACACCTCATATTGTTACAATAACTTACACTGTAAATGTCCATGTTCTTATATGCTGCTAATATATACCTCATACTGTTACAATAACTTAGACTGTCTGACTGTGATGTAAACCTCAATTGTGATAATTACTTATACTGGTTGCCACATTTCATTGTCCACATCACATGCTCTACTCTGCCACCTACAATGCTGCAGTTGCACTTGGCACTTTAAAAAATCATCATTGCACCTGTCTGTCCTAGCACAATTTTACAATCTCAGGTTAAAAACTCTGCACATGTAACTTTATATTCCTTATTGTAAAATATAGTATATAGTTTATTTTTGTCCTGTTACCCCAACCCCCGTATTTAAGTTGTATTTATGTTTGTAAGGTTGTATTGTGTCTCTGTTTTTGTTTTCTTCTTGTCTATGGCACAGTTAAAAGAGCGGATCAGCATACATTTCACTGCATGTTGTACCTGTATAACTTGCATGTGACAAATAAAGAATCTTGAATCTTGAATCTTGAATTTATTTATATTTTTGGAAGCAGAGTGTATAAGGGGGCGGCACGGTGGCGCAGTGGTTAGTGCTGCCTCCACACAGTGAGAAGGTCCTGGGTTCAATTTGTCGGCTGTAGGGCCTTTCTGTGTGGAGTTTTCATGCTCTCTCCATGTTCAAGTGGGTTTTCTCCAAGTGCTCAGGTTTCCTCCCACAGTCCAAAGGCATTTACCTAACAAATTTACCTCACAAATTTAGGTTAATTGGTGACTCTAAATTGCTCCGATAAGGTGTGAGTGCGTGTGCCCTGCGGTGTGTTGGCACTTGTCCAGGGTTGGTCCCCGCCTTGTGCTCGTAGTTCCCGGGATAGGCTCCGCTCCCACCCGCAACCTTGATAGGGATTAATGAATGAATAATGAATGAATGACTGAATAAGTTGGTTCTAAGTCACAATGCTTGTCACCGCAAAGCCTTTGTGCACTGGATTTACCCAATTAACATTGCCAAATTCAAAATACATTGAACTATTGTAAATGCATTTCATATAGATTTCACTATATACCTCCAAACTTGATTACATTTTATATTACCCTGGAGTCACAATCTATTTGGAAGACATATGATAATACAGCAACTATATATTGTGCAGCAACAAAGAGTGAAATCCAATCGTTTTTCCTGTGTATTTCTATGCATTCACCACAAAACACTTGCAAGGAGGAATGTATATTCAGCCAAGGCATGATATAGACCATGAAAAAAATGTTCATGTGGAATGTTCATCTCCACAGCTGAGGAAGGTCTCTCAGAATTGCTAGTAGAGTCATGGCAACTTCTTAAGCATATTGCCTGGTTCTATAATGCATTTGGTCGTAGCTGGAGGCAGAGCAAACCCCTGTTAATTATTTACCAATGACAGAAATAATTCATACTACATTTGAGTAAGAAGACACATTTTCTCACGCCGTGCTTCACTGAAGTCGAAAAGTGTGACTGATTGCAAAGCTCCCATGGCGCAGTCAGCAGGAAGTACACAGATGAATATGGAAACATTACAGAACATTAGGTTTGTTTGATGAGCTTAGTAACTCTTTATGATAAAGAGCTCATTATTTATGAAGTTAGTCTGGGAAAGCTCCTGGGCTTTTATCCGTCACAAATACTGAACATTGCTTCATTATATTGAGATCAACAAGTTAATAATATACATTGCCTTATGGAAACACACTAAAGAGTTCATTTTTGCAGAGCAAAAGACGGCAGTCATGTCCAAAGATGTCAGACTCTGTTCAAATTCATTGTGGAAAAAAAACACATTTTGTTGCATTATCACAGAGTTTTCAGACTTATTGACAATTTTGCATGGTCTATGAGTAAAAAGCAGCCCAATTAATTGTTAAAAGCAGCTCATGACTTTGCTTAACCAAAAATTGTAAAACTGTCTCATTATATTCAAGAGGCAATTTCAAGCAGTTTGAATTACAATGAAAGATGAACAATTTATCTCTAGGGTACCATAAGCATATTTAGTCTTGTCTAGTGACACAATTGACCTTTGAAGTTGATTCTATAGCTAATTAACACTTTCCCAATATATCATCAACCAAAATAGTGTTATAATAATAATAATTCCTATCTTCACACCTATGTTACAGCCTTGTCCAATAAAAAAGTGTATATACAGTATGTAAAGCTGCAGCTTTATTTAAGCCATGGTTCTCCACATGTACCTGGGTTTGTGTTGAATACTGGGGGAGATGACACCCCATGGTTATATTTAGACAATGTGGAAACAGACCAAATTAGCAAGATTTAGAAATGAGAGCCAGTGTCACCTTGAGTCCAACAGTTCTTCATACTAAATGTTCAGTTCCTTCTTTAAAGCAATATTAGTACTGGAAATAACAGCAGTTGTAAAGCAAAAACATCTTTGAATAAATGATTGCACAGTACTCAGTGAAATGCTTTACGTTTTGGTTTCTCTGTGCCTTTGCATAAGCCTTTGTTATGGCTTGACTAAAAACAACCTGAATCATCCTGACTTTTCGCCCCCCACTTGCAAAGCTAAAAGACAGATAGAAACTAGTCATTAAATAACTCCAGCCCAGTTATCTTAAAGAAGTGAATTTGCATATGACTAATAATCAGATTAAGGTAATACTTCAGTTATCGAAACTACCATATAAAATCCCTAATCGGTTAAATTTGTGCCAAAAATCCATCTAAGCATAAAAAATTATGTGTTATGTCTTTTATGTTATTTAATAATGGTTACACCTCACAGCGAAAAGGTCCTGGGTTTGAACCCCAGGTTGGCTGTAGGGCCTTTCTGTGTGGAGTTTGCATGCTCTCCCCGTGTTCAAGTAGGTTTTCTCCAGGTACTGTGGTTTCCTCCCACAGTCCAATAGCATGCAATATAGGTTAATTGTTGACTCTAAATTGGCCCGGTAACGTGTGAGTGAGAGTTTGATCGTGTGAGTGTGTGTGTGCCCTGTGGTGTGGGTTTGGCGCCTGCCCAGGGCTGGTCCCTGCCTTGCGCCCGTAGTTGTCCCTGTGACCCCCAAAAGGGATTAAGCGGTTCAGATAATCATAATAATCATATTTTTTTCAGTATTTTGATTCTGTCCATAAACTGAAAGAATGGCAGCTCATGCATTGAAAACACCTGTTTAATCAGATAAACTCAAAACAGCTCAGCATTGGCAAACAACTCCAATATTGTTCTAAAAAACAAAACTGTTTTGTACATGTTTCTAATGTAATTTTAGTTCACTGCCCTTGGGTTCAGAAAGAGTCAATATGGTTGGAATGCGGAGCTGCAGTTTTTCTCCAAACGTTTCACCCACAGTTTGCCTAAACTTCCAGCTGCCTCCACTTGCTGTCTCCCCTAAGGACCTGATAAAGCAAGACCATGTTCATCAATATTTTGCTAAAATCTTTCATTTAAAAATACTGTGACATTTCAGATGTATACAAAATTCCTAGGTTTGAATTCTTAATGTAGGTGGTGTTTCAGAGAGTCAACTACATCATAACATGCTAAACTTGTTGAAGTGAAAGTAAAGGTGAGTGATTACTTGTCATTGTAAACACACCACAGTGCAGCATAGCACACAGTGCACCACAAAGAAATGTGACCTCTGCATTTAACCCATCTATGTGGGCAGCTGACATGGGCAGTGCCTGGGGAGCAGTCCTTGAGGACGATACCTTGCTCATGAGTACCTCAGTGGTACTTTTACCAGTGCGGGATTCGAACCAGCGACCTTTGCGGACAACTCCCTAACATACTCGGTTACTTTTGTAACCTCGGTTCCCTGAGATATGGGAACGAGTACTGCATCATAAGACGCTGTATGGGAAAAACTCTGACTAAGCAGAGAGGACTCTGGTCTGCAGAGCGGGGACATCCAGGTTGTAAAACCTGATAAATGTGGATGGCGAGGACCACCCGGCCACCGCACAAATCTCAGAGATGGATACCCCACTGGACCATGCCCAGGAAGAGGCAATGTGTCTGGTGGAGTGCAGGGGTTCAAATGGGGGCCCCTTTAGGGCTCTCAGTATGGTAGACAAGTCCCAAGAGGGAACTGTACAAGGATGCGGGGGGATCAACCTCCTGGCGCCTCGTAAAAACTGTATTACCACCCTGTTCCTGCCGACCGAGCAACCAGCAATAGGGCCGTAAAAAGCCACTATGGCCAAAGCATAAACCTTGATGGTCGAAGGAGAATGCTGCTTATCCAGCATCTTCTGCAGGAAGGAAAGGACCACTGATGTCTTGACACCAAGCCGAGAACAGGGACCATTTCAAAGCATAGAGACACCTAGTGGATGGAGCTCTAGCTTCGGCTATAGTGTTTAAGACACGCTCTGGGAGGTCCAGAGGCTTCTGTTGAGCGGCCATACATGCAGGGCCCATAACTCGGGCCGTGGATGCCACAGCGAGCTGTTCGCTTGAGAGAGGCGGTCCCGTCTCAAGGGAATGGGCCACGGGGCTGCTTCGAGCAGCTGGAATAAATCTGACACCCACGGCTGGTTCTTCCAGAAGGGGGCTACCAGGAGAAGCTTGTGTCGGCATTCCCTGACTCGTCTGAGTACCTGTGGTAGCAGAGCGACTGGAGGGAACGCATTAAGTAGGAGGTCTGGCCATTCGTGGGCCAGGGCATCCGTGCTTCTCGTGAAGTAGAGTGGGCAGTGAGAGTTGCCTTCGGAGGCAAAGAGATTTACTCGAGCCCTGCCAAAGAATTCCCAAATTCCCTGAACTGAGAGTGGGTGGAGCATCCACTCCTCTGAGGAGCTGTTGTCCCTTGATAACATGTCTGCTCCTTGGTTCAGTTTGCCTAGCACATGCATCGCCTTCAGTGAGCGCAGGTTGGTCTGGCCCCAAATGCCAGAAGGCGTTTGGCTAGCTTGTAGAGGCGCTTCAAGACGATGTCACCCTGGTGATTCACATATGACACCACGGACCTGCTGTCTGAGCGTATCAGCACATGGTGTTCCCTTATGTCCAGCAGGAAGAATTTGGAGGCATGGCACACTGCTAGCATCTCTAAGCAGTTGATGTGCAGTCCTGACTCTTTCTCGGACCAGAGGCCGAAGGCCAGTTTGCCATCGCACAGCACTCCCCAACCCTTGGAAGCATCTGTCGTGACAACCTTCCTTCTGTGCGCTAAGAGCACCCTTCGCTTTAACCAGAGAGGGTCCCTCCAATGACTCAGGGCTGAAACACAGGCCCAAAATACCGTTATGCAATGGCGACCGCGGTGCCATGCCGCGAACGGAACCCTCCGCTTCAGCCAGAACTGGATGCGTCACATGTGAAGCAGACCCAACTTGAGAACTGGTGAAGCCGCTGCCATAAGGCCCATCATTTTCTGAAAGGCCTTGAGTGGGTGCAAGGTCCCTTCCACTAAGGAGGCCGCACGGCTCCGAATTGTCCTGGCTCGCTCCGCCGAGACGTTTGCCGTCATGCGCGCAGAGTCGATAACTATCCCCAGAAACGATACCCGTTGGCTGGGAGACAGAATGCTCTTGGCAACATTGACCCTGAGCCCCAGGCAATCCAAGTGGCCGAGGAGAATGGTCCTGTGCGATATAGAAACTGCCTCTGACTGGGCCAGAATGAGCCAGTCGTCGAGGTAGTTGAGGATGCGGATTCCCATCTGTCGCAGAGGGGAGAGAGCTGCATCCATGCATCGCGTAAAGGTGCGGGGAGCCAGGGATAAACCAAATGGTAGGACCTTGTACTGGTATGCCACCCCCTTGAAAGCGAATCTCAAGAATCTCCTGTGATGGGGAGCAATCTGAATGTGAAAGTAAGCGTCTTTCAGATCCAGAGACATGAACCAGTCCCCTGGGCATACTTGCGTGAGGATCTGTTTCAATGTGACCATCCTGAACAACCATCTTACTAGGGTGCGATTCAGGAGTCTGAGATCTAGGATAGGTCGCAGACCACCATCTTTTTTGGGGACGGGGAAGTAGCAACTGTAAAAGCCCGACTCGCTCTGAGCTGGAGGAACAGTCTCTATGGCTCCCTTTTCCAGCATATTCACCACTTCTGCGCGTAGAACTGGAGCATTCTCACCGCGCACTGTAGTAGGGACCACCCCACGAAAGCAGGGGGGTCTGCGAGCGAATTGGAGTGAGTAACCTCATTCTATTGTAGCCATCACCCATTCTGACACCCCGGGGATGGCCTGCCAGGCCTCGGCCCATGCGGTCAGAGGATGGATCCAGTCTACAGATTGGCTGCCTGAAGGCAGGATGTCTGTGGTAGGCGGAAGAGGAAATTTGCTCTTTTTTTGAAAAAGTGTGTGTTTTATTATGTCCGCTATCACAGCGGTTGGATGCCTGATGACACGGGGTGCGGGGTGGTCCGGCCGTAGCGAGACTCGGGCTGCTCCTCTTCCTGCCTGGTTGTTCAGGAGGACTTCCGAGTCACCGGATCCATGGCGATCTTGGGCCGGGGTCCCTGGCGCTTAGGGAAAGGGAAACATCTCGCTGAGTGAGAACGTCCTCTTTCCTGTCACTCCCTAGGCCGTGGTTCAGGAGCGGCTGGTGCTGGCATGGCGGGCTGCTGAGTTGGTGCAGGCTTGGGGTGACTAACTGCAGACGAGGTGATGGGGTGTTTTGGGAGAAAGTGCCGCATTGCTTGAGATGATTTCTGAGCCTCCGTAAAACGCTCTGCCAAACCCTCCACAGCCGGTCCGAACAGGCTGCCCGCTGACACTGGAGCGTCCAAGAAGGGGACCTTGTCTGCCTCCTTCATCTCCGTCAGTGTGAGCCAAAGGTGGCGCTCCAACACCACCAAGCTGGACATCGAGCGCCCGATGGCACGATCGCTTCCCCCAAATGAGATCATGTTGCTCGCAGCCGCGGAGGGACGCTGATCGGGCTGGGTGAAGAGGACGGGCGAAACCCTTCTTGGTGGGGATGGCGAGGCATGCGGGCGTTGAGCCAGCGAGCGCTCGTCAATCTCCTACTGCTCAACAACTCTGCCCCGCCGTTTTTTCCTCACAGATCCCTGGGAGGAAGGAGACGGGAGGGCGCAATGGGCGGAGTCGCACTGCGAGGCATTCAGTATTTCCACTCTACGCTCGCGGACCGCTTTCTTTTCAGACAGGGAACCATTTCGCTACTAACTTAAGTGCCGTTATTGGTATTGTATGTGTAAGAAAACTCAAAACCTATGTATTTTATTGAAATTTCGATTTCCATTGTTTTTAAATCATGTACTCAGTGTGTTATTTTGGAGAAAAATACCAAACAGTACATGATAGGTAATTGTGTTTCCAAAGGCACATTGTTGTAATGGCAGGCAGGTGAACCCAAACGCAGAGTTGATAAAACCAGGTCGCAGGCACAGGATCAATTTGAATAAAAACCGAGGATTTATTATAGCACAGTTCAAAACCAAAAAACACAGTCCGCGGAGCAACCAAATCCGAATCACCAGAAGCAGGGGGGTTATCCGAACACAGAAAGCAGGGGTCAAAACGGAAACAGGCAAACAAAAGGAACGCTCGGTATGTAGCTCTAGGCATAACAATACTTCGCAAAGAACTGTTGTAACTAAGGGTCTTTAAATACCGGTAAATTATCTATGATAGGCTAATACTCTGGTGACGTAGATCTGGTGAGTTGAGGTTGTTGCAAAGATCTGGAGCTGAAGGCTGAGGCGGGCTCCTCCCTGGGTCTGGGCCGGGCTCTCACAATTGTCATATGATGTGGGACTGCCCTAATCCTCTCTCCAACCTGAATAACAGTAAGTGAAAGTGAAAAAAGTGAGTGATTATTTGTTCTTGACTGGAGACTATTTCGTACACTAACCATGCTGGTATGACAGTTTCTGATGTGCCACATCCTTTGTACATTGTGAGTATGAAGTACCATTTAATTCATAATGTGCTCTCAGTCTTCAGCTTAAGCCAGCATCAAAAAAGAGTTCATTTTCCAACTCGTCTCATCAACAGTTGGTCCTGATCCTATTAAATCAACATCTTTAAGCAGTTAAGGAACTGGCCACATTCTTCCACACCTCTGTACCTGATGGAGAACACAAAGAACATTCCTGCACTCTCACAAGGAAAACAATACGGATGCTGGTGTCTGTCGTCTTATTGATCACCTTTAGGCTCGATTAGAGAGAAATGAGTGTGTCAGATTCAGTTTTCCAGCTCAGTAGGTTGTGGATACTCAAATGGTTAGCATTCCAGTTGCACCAATAAAAGAAATACGTATTTAACCTTTATACACAGGTTCTGACCTCTGTCGCTGCTTTAAGAGAAACTTAAAATCTGTATGTGGCAAACAGTGAGTAAGGATGACGGTATGCAATCAGTGCATTACATGATTTCTTTTTCTGACAGTCACATTAGCCGTCACTCAATTGAAAGAAGCAGTGTCATTAGCTTTCATTCATTATTAGTCACTTTACAGTTTGACCAGGGCCCTTTAAGTCTAAATGGTCTGTTGAGATATCAGCGATCAGCAATCTTATGTGCACAACATGCATTTTTTCAAATTAAACCAACAATCCCTTTGTAAATGCTAACACAGATAAAGGTAAAGACAACTACTGATTTCTGCCTTGTGTAAAAGATAGTATGATGTCTTATGTGGCTGGTGCACTTTTTTTTTTTTTTTTTTGCATAAATACATCATTTTTAAACAAGGGCAAAAATCAGAAAACCAAATTAATTAGCAGCGAGTTAGAATAGAATAACAGCAAGCCAAGAGGTGGCTGGATGACTGTTTTCAGTGTCAAAAAGGATAAAAAGTCTTGATTCAAGGACATTAGAGATAAGTGGCAAAAAGGTATTTTCTATTCATGAACAAATCCTTCTCATAATGTCTGGTCCTGTGCAGCGAATAAAGTTGATGAGCCCTAATTTAATCATCCGAATATAAAAAATGTGGTAGATATGTTAGAAATGACGTGCTATGTAGAAGCAGGGAAAATTAACTTTGGACCACAATTTGGCAAAACATATTGGCATTTACATTCACATTTACATTCTGTCTTTAACACTGATTGCAATATTAAAATACAGATTTGATTTTGAAGCTACTCATTTTAACTGTGTATGTTATATAAGCCATAGCCATTGATATGTACCTCTTTTAATTTAAGAGGATGAAATCAACAACTGATTGGGATCTTTAACTAGTCTATTGTCCTGAAGTCTGATTTTTCTAAACTTATGCTCTCACATTTTAGTATTTCCAAACAGTGCAATACACTGGTTTACAATATCAAATTTAAAATATTCTATAAACAAAATTTCTCATTAACTAAAGGAATGAATGATGCAGGGACTTACTACAGAATCCAAGCAGTATAATTATTTAACTTGTATCACTGTTACTTAGAGAATGTAATAAAATTTTTGGCTGTCTAATCACTGTCTCTTTCATGTATACTTTTGGCTTGAAATGGGAGCAAAATCAAGATGTGGCACTAAAACATGCCCCCACCCCAATCTTTTCATTCAGAAGCATATTTCTCGCTTTAACACCAAATGTCACAAAACCAACATATCAAGAAAATGTGGAAATTCTTCCAGTTTTAATGGCTAATTTAAGCGTTCTGTCAAAGAAAACACAGGATATGTGTGTGAATCCATGCTGGGAAACACTTTAAAATATGAAGATGGACTTAATGGAGTTCTATGTAATTTATCTGTAAAAGTAACATAGAGAAATGTTCTAGTACACTGAAATTTGTTATTTTATTGCATATTTACGGCATTTGAAACAAGCAGAGAAATTAATATAATTTCAGGTAAATAATGCAATATTAATTTCTCAGCTTCTTTCTAAATAATGGTTAATGCAAACAATTCTACAAGCTTCTCTGTTTGTTTTTTGTTTTGTTTTTGTTACCATTTTCAGTTCCTATTACATGTTTATTTCATAATTTCAGTAACCCAGGTACCCATTATCCACATATAGTAAGCAGACATTAGACATGCTGCCCATACTAAACATTTAGCAAACCAACAATTTTAAAACAATCTATAAACCATTTTTCAAATGTATTATTGCAAAATGCTTTTATAACTCAATCACAAATCTAAAAGCTTTTAACAGAACTTAACCAGTAACCAAAATACTAATTACAAATAAAGGCTATGACAGCAATCTTGAGATTTCCTTTAACCTTTTAGTTAATACAAGGTAAGAAAATTTAAAGCAGAGACCTTACACTGCCAGCCAATATCTTTCTGTTGAAAGCAGTGATATATTCCTGTCTTGATGTATGGATGTGAGAGATAGGCTTTCAGTAAAAGATAACAAAAAGAATTGACACTTTTGAGATTTGGTTCTGGAGAAGACAGTTGGGAGTTCCTTGCACAGTGTGAAGATCAAACTGATCGATACTTGAAGAAATACAACCAGTTTACTCACTGAGAGGTTTGGTTGTTAGACAAAAACTCATGTACTTTTACCATATAATGAGAAGACAGGCACCATGGAGAAGACCCTGATGCTGGGGAAAACTGAAGGCAAATGGAAAAGAGGATGACAATAGATGTTGGCCAGAAGTTGACAGATGGATTGACAGAATTTGAGAAGTAAAGCATTAAAAAGCACAGACTAGTTGTTACTGACAAAAAGCCTGCTAAAGTCCACAAGGTCATGAAGAGTCATGCCAAAGTTTGCCAAAGGTTACCTGAGACAATGGCAGAGTTATCCAAATTAAGAGAAAGCCTAATTTCATCTCTGAAACAATAATAGAAAAACAGCAGTGATCAGGTAAAGAGCTTATGCATGGCCAAGCCAAAAATACACATGCAACAATTTGCACTGTGCCTTTAAATCTTCATTCTTATATTTGTTTGTTTCACTCGTTTTTCTGTTCCTTGTGCAAAATGCATCTTGCAGATAAGCATCAGCATTTCACCCCTGGAGTGAGTATGGTTCTCACCTTCTTAGTACAGGTGACTGGTGTTCTGTTCATCATTGACTATTCTTAACATTTCTAATAATGTTTTTGTTGTCAGCTTTTGTGAACATTTTTCTATAGTGCAATTAATACAAACAGTGTTAGGTCCTTTAGAACATTTTTTTAAATCTCTGTTTTATAATCGCATTAATAACGCAATGCAAACGCTGTGATTTATCCTCATATTCATCTTTAATGTGGAAGAAGTGTGAATGTGCAACATAAATAACTCATGTATATTCTCACTGATGTATGCTTCTTACTGAAGCACAGTGAGATATAGTACACTGCCACCAGTGCAGAAAAAGGCTGTACTTGTTGACAGGTTTTTTGTTATAATTTTTAAATCTCCCTTCAGAATTTAGCCTCTTTATAAATTCATAACCTTGTTATTAAAACTGTGCTTCAGCAACTTTTAAACAACCCTACTGTAGCCAGAGTGTGCACTTAAAATACTTTAATAGAGTGATGAATTCAGGTGGGAAATTGAGAGTAATCCATTGCCATTTGACCTAGCCAAAAACAACTAAGCAACATTCTAAAGTGGAACAGCTCTGGATCCAGATGTCTAGGCTAAATTCACAAGGGCTGCAATTAAACCAAGCACGTTTGCCATCTTACACTGGAAGGCAAAGCAACAGGAATTAATAATCAAATTTGATCCTGATTCCCCCAAACTGCAATAAAGTGTACATTTTTAAGTGAGCTTGCCATTTTACCTTTTCTTTTTTCCCTAAAGTTGCATAGCTGATCTTTAGGCATTAGGGTAAAGCTTGCTGGACTCCAGCACTGTTGATTTCCCTGGAGGCCATGTTGAACTTTAATGAATTAAAAAAGCAGGCTCATAGGCTTAAGGCTTAAACTTTTCCCATTTGGGGGCTTCAAAAGAGGCACAAAGACAAACATCAAAGTTGAGTTGTGCTGACAGATTATGACCTGGCTAAGTAATTTCTAGAAGTCAATCATCTGGCAACTTGTTTAAAAAAGCAAGGAAGATTGAAAGTGAGATCTAAAGATTAATCTGCTAAGAAATAATGACTCCTGCCGAAGGTGTAGCTTTCGGCTAAAAGCATGAGACACAAGTTAATGTCATATTAGTACACTGTTATTACAGGCATAACTGTGTGTAGTTCTCCACTGTCAGCGAAAGCACTGATGCATATTTTGATGAAAAGAATCTGCACTTTCATGCATACTGCAACAATTAAGATCTACCTAATTATCTCACTTGAGAAATGATTGTTTCTGTCACTTAACCATCCTAATTTTTTGTCGTGTAAAAGAGATATGGCAAGGACAAGGCTGGCATGGCATTTTATTGGAAGATGCTCAAGGTGAGAATGGTCACCATTATTTGATTAGCTTCCCTCACTTCCTCTGTCACCACAGCTGTCAGTTCAATTCAGCACCGTTCCAGCAAACTGTTTCCCTAGGCCGGGCAAGACCTGCATTTCAATCCCACCCCCGTCTCATGTATACTAATGTCCTGGCCATTAACAGCACATTAAGAAGCCACATCAAAGATGAGGAGGGCTTTCATGTGGGTTTAAATCCAGACATGACCTGACAGGAACATAATTTTGCTGCAACAGATGCTCTGTTTTTAAGTGCATTTGTTACATAAATGAAATGATGTATTTTAAAACAATTTGTGTAATTAATAGTAATTAGTAACAAAGTCAAATGTGCATTCGTTTGTTTAAAGACACTGACTACATTTTTAGACACTTCTTAAAACCAGGTACATGAGTAGAACAGATTTCCTCGTAACATTCACACTCACAGATAAAAACAATTCAAAAACACTTGCTAAACAGTTGATAATTGCTTAATAGAAATTTTGAAAAATAAGTGTGAATTGAATTTTAATTTGAATAGATCAAATAAATAAATACATAAATAAACAAACATTTATGAATAAAAAACAACTTTGCTGAAGGGACACATTATATTCTGGGTTCTCAACACGGTGTAGCCTTAATTAAACAAGCATTAACAATTAAATTCACTTTGCCTGTCCAAAAGTAGACCCAGCTGTCCTGTAAACAGTGTTGAAAAAAAATTCAAATATAAATTCTGCTAAAGCTCAGCATATTTACGGTGATTTGGGATATCTAGGGAGTGTAAGAAGAAGAGTTGTTTGTAACTGTAACAGATGCTTGGCTGCTGGTTTGGGCAAGATCCAGCTGTCTAAGAGCCTGGATTTATCTGGGAATATTAACACAGACTGAAGGACTTTTGTAGAAATACTTTAATGCACTTGCATTCTAAAATATGTCTTAAATGACAAACAATGTCAAAATTTAATATATTAAATATAGTTCTTGTCATAATGCACATGCAGTACAACTTATATTCTGCTATGTATTTCTGTTTTAAAAAAACTCATTTTCTGGTCTAGAATTAATTTAGCTAAAAATCGCAATTTCTCTCTCACCCTCCTTCATTAAACAAACTTTAATATGTTGAATTCATTGGACCTTTTCTAAAATCAGCAAATAATGATTTTTTTCAACAATAATGGATTAATATCAAATCATTGTTTTAAAAACATGGCATTAAAACATTAACAGTCACACAAATAACTAGAAAACAGTTGGATAAGCCAAAAAATACTATTTAAAGTAGCAAATGATGTGTAGTGACTGATGGATAGATGTTGGCCTGAAAACTAGTGACAAACTGACAGCATTGCATCCAGACTTTCAGCTTGACTACTTATCAAGTCTCACCTTTTACATAAAAAATAGTAGCTAAGAAATCAGAGATATCACATTATGCACAAGGTATTGGCAAATTGATCTAGTACTATTTAAAAAGGTATCTATTAAAGAGAAAGAGACACAGAGAGACAGACGGCAGGACAGAGAGAGGAATTAAATAGGGACCCAGAACTGGAATCCAATATACTGTGGTCTGATGCAACTGACTTGTAATAAAGCAAATTTGGGTTGGAGGACTGGGGAGTAACTACATGCTTAAGCTATTACAAATGAAAGTTTTATGGGCGTTGTCCTTAGAATTACAATGAAGACATCAGGGTGTTGGTCTAGGGTCAAGGTTAGATAAAGACAGATATAAAAAATAAAAAGTATCACTTTTTAAATCCTTACATTCCACTTTTGAAATTCCAGAAAAAATGTGGCCAGATAAGGGGAAATAGAATTTTATTTTACGTAAACAGTCTAAATACTGGAATTCTCTTTCCAGAGACTTAACACAACAGAGAAAATGGCAGAGTAATCGGAATGATAGAGAAAAGTCATGTCCATATGTTAAGAAACAAACTTTTTTCCACTGTAATGGACTTAGCTCTGTTTATTTTCACTGGTTTCTTTCATTTTTCTTGGCTACCTGTGGCTCAGCAACATTGTAGGACTCTTTCGCTATCTTGCCCTTCCAATCAATCTCTTTGACATTCTAAGCCAGTTAGAGAACTAAAGTATTGATAATCTGCACACATTTTCATGAAAACAGCAAAGTATTGCACAGAACAATGTGCTTATGGCTCTTAAATCCATGAACTGACATAACTGACAGCACATTTTACACTTTAGCTTGTATGTGTGTAATATAATGATGATCAGATGTCATCCCACAAAGTGTTGTTTTGGACCAAGACATTAACCCAGCTACATAGCCCCAAAGCCTGAAGCATTGCCACCTAGTGACTTCATCAGGGTAAAAAAAAATAGTAATCTTTTTCTTTTCTTCTCCAGCTCAAGTTTGTTTATCTCGCAAGGCGTGAAGGGCACTCACTGTGACAGCATGTCAATTTCCAGATCAATTGTTGGCTTTTTGCCTGCAGACCCAGCATTAAATTTACATAGTAATGGCAATTGGACCCTCATTTAAAAAAAAAAAAAAACCTCAGGTTTTCATAGTGAGCCATGCTCTGCATTAATCTCTCATGCTTAATTTAGTCACAGTAAATGGTGAAAATCATTGTTGTGATGAGCCATGAGGTTTCTCGCCCTGACATTTCTCTCCTTTATTGAGTGCTGTCAGTTCCTGATTTGTTTTATGCCATGGAGGATGAGTGAGTGCATCATCAAGGGTATGAATGCACTGTCAAATTAGGAAGTAACATCTAGTACTCATTTAATGAGCCATATGCTTGCAACCTGTAATGTATTGTAGATGGGGTCACTACTAAGTGACTGGATTATGAAATTTATTCTAAGATGTGTTAATATCATGAACTGATTGAAACTAGGGCTGGGTGATGACATCAAATCAATATCACAATAAATTGAACATGTTATCTGGATAACATGATTAATGAACAATTATTTTGTTTTTGGTTTATTTTTATTTTTTAATTCTTTTTTTTGCCTTCATACATCAGTGACGTGGTCAACTGTATTTTCTTCTAATGCATTACTTAGATGCATATTCATTGTTCAAATGGTATTTTTGTATGGCATGGAATGCCCTCTATTAAATATGCATGGAGAATTATATACCCACAAATAAGTCTTACATAATCAATAACAATAATAATTCGAAAATTTAGCTGTGCCAGTGTGATGCGTTCTTTCATCCATTTTCAGATATTAAGATTCATTAAAAAGTCTTGCATTAAAATTTTAGTCCGACAGCTTTCTTCTGTGCAAAGTTCACCATAAACCTCTCCATGTCTTCTCTCAAGCCTTGTTTTTTATTGTTTCATAGCTTAACAAAAGAGCACATTTTGAAAAGGGACAGATAAGACCTCTATGCACGTTTAAGTAGGCCATCTGTTTGGCACTTTTGGGGCAAAAAAAACCCTGAAGCTGGTGCTAAATTCTCATTCGGATTAAGAAATAAGCTCAAACAGTGGGATATCACTTTGGAGGAGGAAACTAATGATTGAAAAACAATTAATTAGAAAATCTGAAAAGTGAGAGAGAGGGGGGGAACTGGAATCACAGATGGTAGCAGAGTCTGTCAGTCAAGACCGCTAGCAAATCCAAAGAGTGTCCCATTAGACTGGGAGTCATCAGCCAAGTCAGCCCACAAATTTGGCACCTGAGCGTCTGCAGCAGGCCTCATTTAGGACCCCCCACCACACCCCCCGCTTCAACGCCACATGGCCGTGGTCAAAATGACTGTCGCCTGCTGGCAGACTTCAGGTGATATATTGAAACTGCAGGGCTAATGCTCAGCACGGACAAACAGCTTGGGGACAGAGAGGAAAGCTGAATGGAAAAAAAAACAGAATGCAATTGGATGAGGGTGGCAATGACGGTAATTAGGAGGGACCTTGTAGTGCATGAGCTTGTGAATGAAATGTCCGTGTCCTCCTGGCATCGGTTTCTCTAGTTAGTCTCCAGTCTGAATGGTATCATCACTAATGGTGAGGACAAACAACATATTTTCAGACAGTAGCCAGTCAATAAAGATCTGTTTGTCAATATGGCAGACATGTTCGAAGGACTATCGGTGTATGTGAATAAGACTTGAGTGTTATAACTTTTACAAACTTTTACTTTTACTAATAATTACAAATTATTAGTTCATTAATTAATTATCTGGACCGGTTAATCCCAGTATTATAGAATTTGGCATATAAGTGAAAAGGTAGTTAAATGACTAGTGAGAGAGATTAATAATAATAATCATCATCGTCGTCTTCGTCATCATCATCATCATCATCATCATCATCATCATCATCTCTCTGATGAAAAATGTAAAAATTGTTGCTGCCAGATTGCGGTACATACAGTGTAATTAAAGGATGAGAGTTGTTGCGTTCTCTAAGCAG
Organism: Distichodus sexfasciatus; assembly: GCA_032718565.1. Lineage (NCBI taxonomy): Eukaryota > Metazoa > Chordata > Actinopteri > Characiformes > Distichodontidae > Distichodus > Distichodus sexfasciatus. The sequence continues at coordinate 2,628,000 of JAVGVS010000021.1, read as the reverse complement.
AGCGAGGTGTCACCTTGAATCACCTTAAAGTGAGATGACTGGCTCAATCGATTTTTTTTTCTCGCCATCTGACAAATCAATAATTTTCTCTCAAGACTACTACAGCACACTATTCAGTGTAGCTGGCCAGATTAAGTGTTGCCTATTTTCTCCTTTCCCCATTTTGTCTTTTTGGGAGGAGGGTTGGTATTGGGTTGGTTTAAGGGAGGAAATAGACACTGTTTGAACAGCTGTACAATTGAGGGCATAAGTGACAGCATATGTGTTACACCTAGAAAGCTGAACGCTTTGATCACATTTGTATTTTTACATAACACTGCCTAAATTTGAGGCAATAGATGAACAGAGTAGCATGTCTGAGGGAGCATTGACAAATTGTAACTTCCAGCCTTTTTCAAACTTACAAAACCACAGCATCATTGCAAGGTGTGTGGAATATGCATTAAGATGCTTTAATTATATAGCAAGGAAACTCAGAGCAGGTACAGAGTGCAGACGGTGGTACAATGAAAAAGTGAAAATGTTTTTATTTAAATTGCATGTATATAATAGGTTTGTGTAATTAACTTCCCATCAAGCACAGCTACAGGGAAGACATTACTTAAAAGCTGAGAAAAGATGAGGATTTGGTATTTAGCATCTTACCCACCCATTTTATTTAAAAAATATTGTTTTACTCCAGAAATGCAATGTAGGAAGTCATGATGGGTGCCAGTACACCTTCTATCTGTGCATATTTCATCATTGTAAAAAAAAATGGAGACAGATGCTTCAACACATTATTCCAAACTAACTTTGATGCAATAGGACAATAAAAACTTTATATTTATATAAAACTCTCTCTATATATGTATTATAATGTGTCTGTGCTTCTCTGGTATATCTCTTAGAACTGAACAAACTGGTCAGCAAGTGGTGGCCTGAACAGAAAATAAATTAGGTGTAATATTTAGAATTTACTTCTCATTTATTTGTACTTTTGCTTTATTTAGTTTAATTAGATTTTAATGTACTCATTTATTTTCTGTAAAACAATTATCCACAATGTTAAACTATAATGATAAAGAAGACTCTCTATTCTGTTACTTTTAATTACATCCAACTAATGCAACATATTCAACAATCCATCAGTCACTAGAGGTGTGGGATGCTTATACACAGTTTGGTTTGCCTACTGGTAGAACTGCCTGATCTTTATCACAACAATGCAAAAAAACATCACCACTTCATTTATTTCAGTTGAAACTTCCATTTCTTTGCACCAATCCAAAGACCCTTGTGCAGTGTGAAATATGCAGGACAAAGTGACTAAAAAATACATTCCAGGGTCAGGGAGATAACTCAAATAGATATATGATGAAGCAGAGAAAGTTACAGTCTTTGTGGAGCTTTGCAGATAGGGTTCCACATTTGGCTGCATTTGGTTATTCTGTAGCTGACAGCATTCAAAGCATCTGCAATGCCCAAAAACTGCAACAAGCAGCATTCTGACAACACAGATTCAAACTAATCACAAACTGTCGGTTGCACATTAGGAAAACACTAGCTAAGACTTTCTGGAAAATTACCATAACACTCTTATATCATGAATGCAGGAATGATATCCATTTAAGATAAATGCAAGAATATATCAAGATCATGTTATAGTGCAGCATTCTTCACTGGGGTTTTTTTGTGTGCTAAAAATATTACACATTCGAGATGAACAAAGAAAAAGTGACAGTTTTGACATTTAACATAGGCTGATAGCAAATAAGAATTTTAAAGGTATATTAAACAAATCTGCAGTCATGGACCGTATTTAGGTTCGACTGTAACTTGACATTTCTACAGTGTTGAGATGCCAAGAATTTTCCATGCAGAAGCACAGATGTCATGTTACTAACACAAGCGAGCTTGCCGTTCCCTCCTTTTTACCACTTGCAGGAAAGGGCACAGATTGTCATGTTCTCTGCACCTTATACACATTTCAATCCAGCAGACGTGAAATGGTAAATAAGTCACACTTTGCCCTCAAACACTAATGCTACATTAAAATGCAGCTTCGAACACATGGACTGTATGACCAGCCCTTAGGAGTCTTGTGGTGGCTACTACAGATCTGTATAGCCTGCATGGCAAAAATCTGCCAGAGATAATAAAAAGGCATTATTATTTTCATACTGCCCAGCCACTGCCGTGCTCTGCTTGATGACAAGAAAAAGAATGCTTATGTAGTAGTGGAAAAAGGAAAAATTCACTCTGGCTTCATGCATAAAAGCTCTTTGGAGTCATGATGACATATATAATGCATCACTATCATATTTGTATTTCAGAAAGCTGTGTTGTGGTATCGTTGTTGGAAATATGAACTGCAGTCCTCCCTGCCGTGGAATATGACTCTAGTAATGATTTTTATAGCCGTGCCGGGAAAATTTATAACACGATAGGAATATATAATGGAGCAGTGATATTTGTAGCATTAAGTTGATCATATTCGCTGCAGTGTGTGTCCTGAATATCAGTATCAGAAATGGAAGACACCTGAAGTCTCTTCAATTTAAGATAAACACTGACGATAAATCACGAAACCCAAGTGGTACACTATAATCTTTAACACAGGAATGAGGTCGGGCTTGAGCTATAGATATAAATAATCTTTACATATATTAAAATGTCACTCAACACATGTTGCATGAATGCTTGTAGGGCTTATGTGGAGGGCAGAATATGAATTTCAAAAGAATGTCTGATTATGCAAAATGTGCTTCAACCTACTAAGCTTTTGTCAGATGCAATTGAGCCATGGGGTGCTTAGTATTATGATTATTTTGAGTTTGGCTGATGAGACATCCATGTGCAGTTTCCAGATGTGGAAAGATCTGTGTAACGAAAGCAAAAAATCAGGAACAGAATCACATGAAACAGAGGATTCAGATACAGCTGTAACACAATATGGTTATTCTTATTTGTTAACAGGTAATTCAATATTTCAGGTTCAAAATATAAGAGCATGGTAAATGTGTTAGGTCATCTAACACTTGTCAGTTTGTCCTATCCAAAATGGAAACTGGGTTTTTAAAAATCCATTATAAGTGCATTAAAATATTATTCTCCACATATTTTAATTGACATTTTATTTTAAAAAGTCATATAGCATTACTTTATTATTCACTTCTTTTTTTTTTACTTTATTTTAATTGATGTCTGTGCAATTTTGAATGACCTGTGAAAATGAGAGTGAAAAATGCAGCTCAAATAAACCTGCTTGCTACAATATATGAACAATTTGGAGAGAATAAGAGCTCTCAGTCCACAGAGTGTGCTTCTATAAGACCACTGCACAGTGCACTCCTGTAATGCGCTCACTACCTCCACCTAAGAATACCAGCTCTTAAATCTCCCCTCACTGTGCCATTGCAGTGAGGTAATTGTATTTTTCCACACCGAGTCTGAGGGAGCCAGTCTGCACCCATGGTGAGGATTCAATGCCATTGATTTTTTCTCAAAACGACGTTAAACCTGTCTCTGACTAACAGCGCAATCTTGATCACGGCAGGGAGGGAAGAGTGCGAGTGTCATTCCTGTGACCTAAAGCTCTTCTCTCCCTTGTTCCTCGATTCTCTTTTCATCTCTCTCTTCTTTTGGTCCACCCAGGCCTAAATAACAGAGGCAACAGACTGTAGATCCAGTCAGCGCATGGCCAAATCCATTTCCACACCTCTCAAAGACCTCAGACATTCATTAAAAAAATGGAGCAGATTGGGGAAGCCAATTGCCATGGTTAGCTCCAGTAACAGACCTTATAAACTCAGGACGGCCTTTACTGGGAGGGAGAGAGCTGCTTACAAAGCAACATGAGTCTAACATATGCAGGGGAAATGAAAAGAGAAAAAATTGAGCCCACTGAGTGTAAAGGAACACATGTTGTGTCCACCTATCAAACACAAAACACAAATGCTTACACAAAGACAGTTATAAAGACACACAAAAAAGTGTCCTTAAATTAGCATTTTTAATAGACTGTACTCTATACAGTGCTATTGGCCTACATAACACTGTTTACTTTAGACGTCTTATCCAAAGGCAACAGTAGTCAGTGATCTCTTATAAACACAGACATCTTTTTCTCTTCATACCCAATGGTAATTTTCCTCAGTCTCTGATGATACTCTGTGGACTAGGGTGAGTCAGCTTGTGTCCCCAAGGCAGAATATAGACAGAAAAATTGAGAATGTTTGTAAATGGTGATGACCTCCCTTGTCACCCGGTATGCAAAGTGAGGCTTTCCAAACACATTTACTTTAGCATCGCTGCAGGAGTCCAGGCCAGTGCCTCCTTAAGTGCTTTGGTTTTTGTTTCATCTGGTCCATTTTAAATTCAGTCTCTAACTGCATCTGTACTTTTCTTTGGCTTGTAAAAGACTGAATGTGCTCTTGTCTGTACTCCATACAAAGTTCTCGTAAAAGAAATGCATTCTTTATGTGGCAAACCAAATCTTCATATATACGGTATTGAAAAATGTCTACTTACTGAAATGTAAAAAAAATATTTCCCCAGAGAAATTTTTTGAGCTTTCATTATAAGATAAATATTTAATAATAGTGAGAAATACACTAATATGGCTAACATAAAGGAATAACATGGGTCTAAATTGATTTTATTTGCTATATAGTGAAATCATGAGCTCAAGAAATCTCTCCCCATTAGTTTAACCACAGCTCAACAAAGAATTCTGGTGTGTTATGGGGCTGACATACTGCTTGATGATAAAAATCAATAAGACAGTGTGCTTAAAACACTCAGATGCTTTACTGCCTGCACTATCATCAGTGCAGATGTCTCTACGTCAATTAGATGGCAGAATAGCAGAAGATGAAGAAATTCCATATGTGTGTATTAACACCAACTTTCTCTTTTGCATGGCTAATTTCTTCTTGAAGAAGGTGATAGTTTACCATGAGTGACAGCTTTTTACACTGTAAAATTTGCTGTCCTGCTCACAGCAATGGCTTCTGTATCACTGTCATCATAAAATGTTAATAGGGTTGCATTCCATTTGTGCTAAGGAACATGGGATGAGTAGGGTGGGGGAAAGAGAGTGAAGTCGAAATATTTTGCATTCATTTTTTGGAAAAACACCACTGAACAATGAACAAGAAATGTTTATTTCTCTCCTTTGTGCTTCTTTTAATTTGACTCCATTAATTAAATTATATTATTAGTAGAGTTAGTAGAGTAGGTCAATAACACTTCTTTATCCATTTTGTATCCATCTGGATACAGAATAAAATGATTTGATAAGAAATAAAGCACTTTTCTATATTTATTTTCCCTATTTATTACTCTCTAACATTATAAAATAAATACTATTTTGAGCTGAGTCATTTTGAGCCGATTTTTGACTTATTTTGGCTTTGAGCTGCTTGTGGCTTTTCTGGAAGAGAACTATGTTTTTGCACATGCTGGAGTTCCATATGAGAGTCGGGAGAGCAAATGCATGTTTAGATCACAAATAATATAATTATTGCCTTTTTACCAATTACTTCAGTTTTTGTGTAATTATTCAAAAATAATTTCACACATAGAGGAATTAATTTAATGCCCGGTAAGTTTGGTTTCTGTAAGTTCTGTAAAGGGATTCTGAGTTATTAAAACACTTATTAATAAACGACGCAAAATGCCTGCTTCAGTCTCCAAGAGTTAATAGTAATATTCTTGGCTGGTCTCGAAATAAGACCCAAGGTCTCTCAGTCTGAGTCCATGACAAGACTGAGTACAAATACGGCCGAGACCAAGACAAGACTGAGACCTTAAAAAACTGCTCTCAAGAGCGGTCTGTACAACTACAACACAACTACAACAGGGCAGCTGGTGGCGTAACGGTAGGGTGTATGCCCCGTGAACAGAAGGTCGCAGGTTCGTATCCAGGACCATGAGCAAGGTACCGTCCCCAAGCACTGCTCCCCGGGCGCTGCCCTTGTTAGCTGCCCACAGATGGGTCAAATGCAGAGGTCACATTTCGTTGTGGTGCATTGTGTGCTGTGCTGTGGTGTGTTCACAATGACAAATAATCACTCACTTTCTCACTACTTAATAGCACTACACCTAACCTATGGACCAAAATAAAATATTTTTTACTTGGTTTGTCTCTTCACTCCTACCAATCTCCTCATTATATGAGAGAGAAAGAGACGCTCACTCGACAAGTCTCCATAGCAGTGCTGGAGGTCAGGCAATGTGATGGACAGATGCTGACAGAGGAAAGGGAAAAGATTAGGAAGAATGTGGCTCTATGAGCAAAGAGCTACAGGGAAGAGAGAGGGATTAGAAAGGGAAAGCGAGTGACAGACAGAGTCCCAGTTGAAACAATAACTGACAGGGAGGGGCTGATAAGTGAAAGATACAATACAAATTTGGAGTGGAAAAAAGTACAAAAAGTACATAAAATAAACCACTGGAAGCACTAAGCAGAACAAGCAAGTATAGAACAAAAAAGTTAATAAAAATGAAGTGAAGTGTCTTTCAACAAGAAATCAAAAAGAACAGATAAAAACTGACGGTCACACAGATAAAGAAAGCAGGAATGCTTGAAAGATCTACTAAGGGTGGTAACTTTTTCATTCAGAGTTGAGATGATAACTGGAGATCTTATCAGTCGATGACACCCAAATATATTCTAGTAATTTCTCGTGTAAACAAACCTATTGTTTGACTTCTAAGCTGAATCTGGAAAAGATGCCATCTCTAAATAGATTTTTTTTGAGCCCAGTAAAATGTGCAGTCACAGTAATCAAGTTGCCTTTAAATGAAAATATGGTTGTGTTTTCTTAATCTTTCTGACTCTATTAGGCAATATTTCTCAGGTGAATCAGTAAATGAAAGTTAGATTTAACCCAAAGCCTTAATTTATCCAGATTATTAAACAGTATTTCAGTTTTGATTACATTTAACTTTAGGAAATTTTTTATCATTCGTTTATTTACTGCCAGAAAAAAGGAAGTGAGAGATTTAAAGTTGCTGCATCATTTGGTTGAGTGGAAATGTATAGCTGTGTATCACCTGCATACCTATGGAAACATACACTGTGCTTTCAATTATATCACCAAGTGTCAACATGTGTAATGAGAATAATAACGGTCCAATGTATCTCCCCTGTGGCACGCCATAACATAGCTCATGTGTCTCAGCTTTCTCCTCTTAATGTACATTCAGAACCAGTTAAACACACTGCCCAATAAACCATCAAGTCCAAAACTGAGGATGAATGCCCACTGAAGCGGATGCTATGCCAGAAAAGGTTAAAGTTTTAACAGCAAGTGTTATATATATATATATATGTATATATATATAAAATTTTACTAATTCAGAATGATTTGTTCAATCATCTTTAAATGAACAATTTGATATGTCAACTGTTGACCAAATGTATATTCAAGGTCTTCACAATCTATTGAGAAAAGGGGGAATTAAACTTCATTGTGCTCCTAATAATGTTTTTGCCATAAGCAGAAATTATATTAGTACTGTACAGCATGAAGGCTGACAAGAACAAAGCTAATCAGCATGGTACTAGAATTCTGATTTGAGAGCTTTTCACAGCAGGCTCCATTATGAGAGATATATTGTGTTAGTTGCATTATGCAGTTTATAGATATTCTTTTGCTTTTGCAATTTAAAGCATTATTAAAGTTAAGCAACAAAGTTTAAGAAGTGCTTTAAAATTTAACTATTATTTTCAAATATGTTTTCTGTCCTGTTAACCACACATTTGTAACACATTTTGACCTCAAATTGAGTAAATTTGAATTTGTCAATTAATTTAGGTAGAAATTTATGTAGCTGAATAAATCAAGTAAATTAGAAAAGGTCAACAGAATTATTATAATTTATATTATTATTTAAAAAAATATTTGCAGACTAAATTAAATACCACCAACATTCTCAGTTTTCCTGGGTGTCTACCACCTTTGAAGACTGCTTAGCAAGACTCTCATATAACTGCTTCTTATAGGGAACAGCCTTCAAGGCTTATAAAATTGGTCATACATCTATCAATTTTGTTATTACCAAAGCTTAGATTGCTAATTAAACGATGTACAAACTACACACATGCCTATTAATCACATGCCTCTGTTTCAGCACAACCTGGCAACCCACAAAGCAGTTAAGGATCAGTATACTGTTCTCATCCTTCCAAAATGTTGGCAGGTTTGAAATAAATCAGTATTATCAGTCTTTATGTTTAATATGGTAGGCAATATTGCCTGCATCATGTATTTGTTACCCCAAAATTAGGAAGAATCTGTAAACACCATCAGATATCACAAATGAACAGGTTACTTGGCTAATTTCTTCTGTTTTTGTTAATAATAAGCATGGCATAGCAAAACTATCAAATGACCAGTTTGTAGAGCACCACACTAGATTGTTAGAGATTGTTCTTTTTCTCCCTTCCTCACAAAGTTTAGCCACCTCATTGCTATGAATGGCAGCATTAGCCTTGAGATGCAAGACAGAAGCAGGCTGAATATGGTGTAATTTAGACCTGCATGTCAGCTCAGCTGACACACACATCCTTCAAAGTCAGCCAACACTTCATCAATACAAACCTCAAGTTTTGGCCACATACTCCACTACATTTTAACATCTCACTCTTGTTTCTCCAGACGTTTTGTAAAAAGGAATGGAAAGAAATGATTTACAGGAAAACTGACAAGGTATCGTTCTCTATAAAACTTTATGCTGTCACTTGGGCCAGTTCAGACCTGCCTTGACTTCTCCTGTATTGCTGTTTATATCAATGGACTGCTATTATAATGTTTGGCAAAATACAGCTTAGAAAGTTCATTACTTTTTTTTTAACCCTAACAATATTTAACACACAAGTTTCAAACACTGCAGTGCATGCATAAGGTAATTAGTAAGTCATTTCATTTTAGCCAGTGGTTGGATCTAATGCCTAGAAAACACTTTCATGTGTGTGTCATCCAGCTGGCATTTCTTTAAAAGTGTAATTGCAGATGGTAAAGGGAAAATCCAGACACTACTCAAGCTTGGGGAAAGCAGACATAAGCTTATTAAGCCATGAAATCTCTAACTGCAGACATTTCCTCTTCCTTTCCTCTCTCTCTGGTTCTTTATTCTTGGTACAAGCAGCAAGTTTTAGTTGTTCAGTTTTCCTCTGAAGTGGTTCAGAAAGTATATTTGCTCATAAATTAGGTCTCAAACATGGTAAAAATATTTCAAATTATTTGTCATAGCGGGTGCCCTAATACTCATACTCAGGTCTTAGTTTAGTTTTCTTTCTCCCTGATTTTCAGATACAAATAATTAGATATTTAAAGCATATACAGTAGTCCATCTTCATTCATTTGTAGTGAATGAAAAACTTCCTGACAAATGTCTCTAAACAAATATTGTTAAAAAATAATTAAAAGAGGTTTAATGCTTCTCAATATTTTAAGAACTCTACATTTTATATTTTCCTCATTTAATAAGATCACTTTATCAGCTCCATGCTTTTTATACCCAGCACTTGCTTAGATCCCTTCTTTACACTACTTGGACACACTCTGTGGTCTTTATGTGGTGAAGGATCCATTTGTGCAATTGTGCATTTGCATGAGAGACAACCCACAGAGCATATTTTCTACATATCATACATATGGAGAACCCAAGACATGAAAATGTAAAGATTAGCCAAAGAACGCAGATCAGCATAAAAGCTACATTACACACATGCACCCCCCATTGCTTCCAGATCCTTGAATAGAAATTCTGTGGAATAACAAGTGGTGTTGGGATTTGTGGTTTTATCCTAATGCTTCCTCCCAGAATTAAGTGAGTCACAGGAGGAAGGTGTGTGAAGTTTTAGAAAAATCGAGAGAAGCATAAAGTGTTTTATATTTTTTGACTTTTTAACCTCTTTCACTTTCTCTCTGAATTTTTGTCTAATGAGCTCATCAGCCTCTAAACTGGGGAAAAAAAGGACCCATGAAAGCTGGATTTCATCATTAGGAAGGTTGAGCCGGTTTAACAGACCAGTCAACTAAAGAAAATTGTTGTTCATTTAAGAATTACTTCACCATCACACCATCATACATCGTATCTTGTTTACATAAAATTACTTGTCAATTTTATTTGTTATAAGTTAGTATAGAAAATAAATGTTTAAAATCTACTTACATCTACTTAAATCTTAAATTAATAATGCCATTTTTGATATGCACTTATATTGCTGTTATAGTGGCATTTGTAATAATATTAGATATGAATGAAGTCACTATATACTGTATATGCTTAACACTTGATTTTATGTTAGATATGATATGTTACTGTATTTGCTAAACATACATCATGCATCATAATGTAATTTAGTCATAGCAGACGATGCCCATGTCCTAATAACCCATCTTAAGTTTTACTCTGTTTTTAGCCATCGCTATCTTCTTTTATGTTCCTTTCTTTCCTTTCCCTCTCTAGGTATCCTTTCTCTAGTTCCTGTGTGTCAATCTTAGCAACTTTCTTTTTTCCACCCTCCCATTCCACCTTGAACTTGTTCCTTGGCCCACACGGTGTGGGGAAGCAGATTAATGCCCGCTCTTTGAAATCTCAGTCACATAGTGCTGCCGTTCCTGCCTTCCCCCAGCCACTAGCATAAATCACACGTTTCCCATCTGTCAGCGCTGACTAATGTCCACTGCCAACTATCCGACTAGATCCACTAGCCTACTCCCAATAGATGGCAGACATGGCTTTAAAGCAAACACCCAAAGAAGCAGGTCAATTAAAGAAAGACATCGTAGAAGTAGAACCAGCATGGATTAGAGACATATATGCATTACTTTGGAATTTAAAAAAAGAACTCATTTTAGGATGCTTTGAGCTGAAAAATAACCTGGCTACTGGTGTGTTAAAAAAGGACAAAGTCAGCACTAAGACGCATTCAGACCTCCTCTATCTTGAAGTCACAATTTGTTTTCTCTTCTTGTTCCTCCACAATTCAGTAAAAATGTACAGCTGTGGTCAGAAGTTTACATACACTCATCATGGGTATGAATGTCATATTCATTTTAAGCTTTTAATGATTTATTTGAACCGTTCTTTTTCCATGGCAGAATGTTTACATGACACACAACAATGGTTTTTTAAATCATGAGTTGGGTGCAAAAGATTGGATTTATTAAAGCTTGTCTATAATCAACACAGGGTCAAAATTATACATACAGGCTCAAATATATACATACATCCCAACTAATATTTGGTTAAATGCTCCTTTACAAGTTTTACCGCAATGAGACGCTTTTTGTAGCCATCAACAAGCTTCTGGCATAATTCTGGCTGGATATTTGACCACTCCTCTTGGCAGTATTGGTACAGTTCATTTAAATTGGTTGGTTTCCTAGCACGGACCTTGCTTTTAAGCATAGTCCACAAGTTTTCAATAGGGTTGAGGTTGGGGGTTTGAGAAGGCCATTCCAGATGCTTGATGTTAGCCTGCTTTATCCATTCCATAACCAGTTTTGATGTGTGTTTGGGCTCATTATCTTGTTGGAACACGCAATTGTGTCCAAGTTTAACCGTCTAGCTGTTGATTTGAGGGGAACTTGAAGAATTTGGAGGTAGTCTATTTATTCATTATTCTGTCCACTTTGTGCAATGCACCAGTGCCACTGGCAGCGAAACAGCCCCAGAGCATGATACTTCCACCACCATGTTTGACAGTTGGTACAGTGTTCTTAGGTTTGAAAGCCTCACCTTGACTTCTCCAAACATACTTCTCGTCGTTGTTGCCAAATAGCTCAATCTTTGTCTCATCTGACCATAAAATTTCCCTCAAGAAAGATTGTAGCTTGTCTATGTGGGCAGCTGCAAATTTTAGTCGAGCTTGAAGGTGTCGATTTTGAAGCAGGGGCTTCTTTCTTGGTTGGCACCCTCTCAGTCCATGGCGATGTAAAACTCGCTTCACTGTGGACATTGACACTGATGTTCCAGCAGCTTCCAGTTCATGGCAGGCTTGAGTCTTGGTGGTCCTTGGCTTGATCTTGAACATCCTAACAAGTTTCCTTTCATCTGACAGTGACAGTTTGGGTCTTCTTCCAGGCCGTGGCAAAGTGGTGAACTGATGATCTTGGAATCTGCAGTTGTTTAGAGGGGGCTCCAAGAGACTTTCCCAACTTGTGTAAATCTACAATTCTCATTCTTAGATCTTCACTGAGTTCCTTGGACTTTCCCATTGTTCTGAGAATTGGTCAATACAATGAAAGCTGTCAAGCACACCCTTTTTTATGCTGGCAAAGAGAAACTAGCAGCTGCAGTTAATCGTGATCACTAACGAGATGTTAATAGGCCTTGGCTTTGTCAAGTTAAGACATTCTAGAATCTTCAGCACCACTTAATTAAGGATTTAGTTGGGATGTATGTATATATTTGAGCCTGTATGTATAATTTTGACTGTGTGTTGATTATAGACAATCCTTAATAAATTCAATCTTGTGCACCCAATTCATGTTTTAAAAAATCACTGAAGTTGTGTGTCATGTGGACATTCTGCCATGGAAAGAGAACGGTTCAAATAAATCATTAAAAGCTTAAAATGAATATGACATTCATACCCATGATGAGTGTATGTAAACTTCTGATCACAACTGTATGTGATAAAGTGAGTGGGATCAATGCTACATAAGGGCCTGTGTCCACCAAACAGCCAGTATATTTTTAATACAAATCAAATGAGCTTCAGCATTTACAGTGCTTAGCACCTTCAGTCGACAAAAAATGCCGGTAGAGACACTTTTTTTACTGCAGCGCTCAGAGCACTTCAAGTTGAAATCTGTTTAACTTTCAGAATGGTGCTGGGCTCGTCAATGTCACTTCTCTCTTGCCAGCCAATCTAAATCAAGGAAAGGGTGGGACATACACAGTCAAGAACTGTGGCGGACAGTTGGAGAAGCTTATTTGGCTTTATTTACTGTACACAGTTCAAATAAGCAAAAAACTACAATTATGTGATCAAACACCTAATCAAACCCCTAATCCAAATAGTGGTACTTTCAAATGTAGATTAAACCAGTATAATAGTAAGAAAAATGTCATATCGAGGAGTGGCCACTAATTTTGTTGTTTGTTTACAATGATAGGCATTATAGATCCTGTGCTTTCTCCCCTCATTGTTGAAGGTGTCTTGGGCTACATGCTTTGAAATTATTGCCCTAAATCAATAGAATTTCTTTTTATTTCCATTAAGATAACTTAGTGAAAAAGCTATTTAAGCTGTATTGTTTCTGAATAGGGCCTTTACAATTTTGCCTGATTAAATTGATAATGTACCAAGTGTATTAAGAAAAATCATTAGAGAACTACTGTATTCAGTTAGCACTAAAACTACTTAATGGAACTAATAAAGAAGTGAGACTAAATGAAATGTGAATGGTAACGAAATCTTTTTTTTTTTCCTAATTGAAGTTCACATTTCAGTGACTCATAATTCTGCCAGATGTCTGTGTTGTGGCTATAATATGATGTGAATTAATCTTGTTGCAAATAATCAAGTGTGACAGGGGGTGCTTCTTAAAATTTTTACGTTTTTAAGGATTTCTAATATTTTTCCCCACAGATGTATAGTTTTACTACACAATGAACAATGAACAGGTCAAATTATTTTGATTCGCAGTAGGTTATCATACATAAACATCTGCTTTATCTCTTTCTATCTCTAACAAGGAAAAGAGGGGAGACACTCCTGTCAAGAAATGAGCAGTGCTTCCAAGCTGAGATTGAGATTTGTCTTTGGGTCAAGGAGACTGATTTTGAGGTGAGTGAACCCATCTCTACAATGTTAAGTGTCTGTGATGGGTGGGCTGGTAGAGCAGTGGTGGCTACTCCTGTGGGGAAAAGAATGAAGTGGATCATTTCCAAAGGTTCATGGATGTCATACTTTTATTCAGTCTCACTGGTCTGTATAAAAACTGGAATATTAACTATGACCAACCATGATCTAGTGGTGTATTTATTTGTGATAATATCAATAGTCCATAAATGATCTCTTCAAATGACACAACGGGACTATGAATGTATAAGTCAAGGGTTTAAGTGTGTGTGCATATATCAGGGGGAGTTTCTTGCAGACTAGAACTAGTGTAACCAAACACCTTCTCCTCATGCAAACAAACCCACCACAATCGCTCTGTGTGTGGCTGTTTCTTGAATTATTTATGATGGACTGCATTGATTTCATGAATTAGCCAGAAAATAGCAAGCCTGGAAGGTAACTGGATGTGGAAAAAGGGTGATAGGGAAAAAAATGGTTTTAATGGAAGCTAGAGGTAAAACACATGTTTCATCTTTAGAGTAAAGCAATTACTCTCTGTGCCTCAATGGAAAGACATCAATTATCACCCTGGTCTTAACAAAGCATGGAAAAGAAGGTGGGAAAATCAGATGCATGTGATTAGAATGACCCTTAGCTAAAAGTTTGATGGATTTTGAAGTACATGAATAAATGTAGAAATGGTTATTTTCTTTCCTCCCAAAACAAAACTTTGGAAAATAGAAAATGAGAAAGTAACAGAAAGTGAATCAGAAGCTACACACTCTCACACTGCTTTCTAAATACAATAGAGTGCAAATAGAGGGTAATACTTTTGTTGTTTTGGACATTAAAATTATTATTAAGTCAAACTGCAGAAAGTCCCAGTAAAGGGATTTTTTTTTATGTTAAATAAAATAATCATGTTTTGTCTGTGGTTTCCAATCCTTTGCAGGTGATGACCCTTTAAAGAATGATACCATGAGACAATCCGTATTTGGCTTGGTAATGCTCTGTCAGAAAAGTTTCAGTCCTGTGTTTAATTCTCTAAGTAAAATTCAGGTCTTGCAGCCGACCTGGTCAATGAAGAGCATTAGTTGGGGCATTTGATAGTGTAAGGCATTTGATAGTGATCTGAGGTTTACTGGTTCAATCCCAGACCAGTAAAGGTACCACTTTACTCATGAGCAAGATACCACCCCACGCACTCCTCCCTGAGCACTGCATGTGAGCTGCCCACTGCTCCTTAGCGAAGGGGTCAAATAGAGTTCACAGTTTGTTGGAAGAATCTTGAATTGTTGTGGTGATCTGTGTAGTGTGGTGTATTAACTATGGCAAATAATCACTGACTTTCATATAAGAAATAATACATATGTTCACATAAGTAGAGTGCAAAACATTTAGTTTATGGAGTTTTTGGTTGGATCTTAGCATTCAAGATGCTTCTGTACACTTCACAATTCATCTTGTTTCTGCTGACGGAAGTCAGATCATCGATGAAGACAAATGAGCCAATTCCACTGCCAGCCACACATGCCACCATGTTTCACAGATGAGGTGGTAAGTCATGCTTTTCTCATTCAGTCATCCTGGTAAAGGTTAATCTTTATTTAATGCCTGTGGCTTTGTTCCAGAATAAAAAGCTGAAAATACTTTTAAACTACAATCTGGCATTTCCATTCATTAGGCTTACCAGTGCTTTATTTCTTGTTATGTTTTTGAGGTGTTCAATTCAATTTGGAGCCGGTCCATCCACTACGCTCACCTTCTTTGCTGTATATTGCAAATATTTTTAGTAAATTGACAAGTATATTGCAAATATTTTTAGTTAATTGACAGTCTCCAGTCCCGGCAACCCCAATAGGGGTTTAAGCGGTTCAGAAAATGAATGAATGAGCCAAAAAGCATGTGCTGTGGGTAAATTTTTTATTCTAAATTGCCACCATAGGTGTGTTCCTGCCCAGTGTTGGCCCCCACCTTGCACCCATAGCTAATAAGAATCTCCAGTCCCTGTGACCCTTTTGAGATAAAGCAGTACACATAATGAATGAATGAATGTGTGCCATTACAAATGACAAAAACATCAAGTCAAATTTCTCGCAGACATTAACTATCTTGGCCAACAAAAATTTCCAGACTGTAGCTGATATGAGAAACATACAGTACTGTGCAAAAGTGTTAGGCAGGTGTGAAAAAATGCTGTAAACAAAGAATGCTTTCAAAAATGGAAGTGTTAATCATTTATTTCCATCAATCAACAAAATGCAGTGAATGAACAAAACAGCATCAATTCTTCTAGGTACACTTGCACACAGTTTTTGAAGGAACTCGGCTGGAAGGTTGTTCCAAACATCTTGGAGAACTAACCACAGATCTTCTGTGGATGTAGGCTTCCTCACATCCTTCTGTCTCTTCATGTAATCCCAGACACACTCGATGATGTTGAGATCAGGGCTGTGTGCAAGTGTACCTAGAAGAATTGATGCTGCTTTGAAGGCAAAGGCTGTTCACACCAAATATTGATTTGATTTAGATTTCTCTTTTGTTCATTCACTGCATTTTGTTGATTGATGGAAATAAATGATTAACACTTCAGTTTCTGAAAGCATTCTTTGTTTACAGCATTTTTTCACACCTGCCTAAAACTTTTGCACAGTACTGTACATTGCAAAAAAATGTGCTGGCCAAAAATTGACCCCAGTTAAATTAAAAGCTGGCACAATGCAGACGTTTACATAGTTGGCATCGCATAAGACTAATTATTTTACTGTATTTTCCTATTAAAGCTAATAGATCTCCACTTCAAAGCCAGTTTTCCTATCCTAGATCCAATGACAGAGTATAGTCAATAGCCCAGACAAAATCAGAGAAAATCTTGCCACTATCCTATTAGGTATGGCCCGTAAAGTATTAGAATTGATATTTAGACCTCTTGTGCAGAGTATATGGGACTACTGACAGCAGGGCATTTTTAAATTGATAGTTTTTTCTTTCTTTAGCAAACAAGTGTGAAAAGCACAAGGAAGGAAGGAAAATTGAGAATGAACAGATTGAAACTCACAGCACATCATTCTGCAGAGAAATGTTATAAAATAGTACATAACAAGGCCACCACCAATATCATCAATATATGGAAGGTGTTTTGTGCGGAAGTGTAACATATTGCGCCTATATTCTGAAGTGCTACTTTCAAGGCACAGAGTCTCTTGATTACGAAGCAAGAAGAAAATGACAAAAGGATGCAGCTGCTATTAATACCTCAAAAAAGGGGCATTTGAGGAGAGTAACGCATATCTGTGAAATATCGGGACCATTTGTGAAGCCTATAATGGCTTTTGAAATGCCTTCCTTCTTGTATGTCTCTGCAATGCCCAAAACAAGAAATCAACTTTATGGCTGCTTTAGATTGGCATCAACAGATGGTGGCATTATTCATTCATTTGCAGTTTCCTTCCCTGTTTTATTTATTTATTTCAGCTATCTGACAAAGACAAAAGAAAGTCAAGTTAGAGCTTCAGGCCGTTTTGATATATTAACAATGAGCCTGTGTGTGTCATAGATTAATTTATGTGTGCAACACTCTTAAGCTGTTTTTTTTTTTTTTTACTATATATTGTGCCTATAAAAACAGGTTTGCCTTGCCATTTTATGCATTTTTTTAAAAACTTTTTGTAATACAAGACAACGTTTCAGTATTCCTAATTCTGCTTTTCCCACAACCATTTTAAAATGTTATTTTTCACGTACAGTAGCCTACTGTTATAGCTGACCATGTAATAATGTGTCCCTGAGGGGACATTAATCTTCTCTTGTTGTGAAGGTTAAAGTTTGCCCACCATCCTACAGGGTGCCAACGTCATGATGGCAACCTGAGCTCCATTTGAATGCAGAGAGTGCCTTAGGGCACACTTACTGTATATTTGGAATGAGTCTGTTTAAGGGAGAGAGGTAGACAGACATATTTAGAGAGAGAGAGAGAGAGAGAGAGAGAGAGAGAATCACATGTAGACTACACCTTCATGCTATTCACTATAACATTGAGACTATTCACTGGTCTTTGTGGTCTGTTGCACATTGAATAATGGTAGACTAGAGATAGCAGCAAGTGCTTACGGGAGCTGCAGTTTCAGACACGTGGATATGCACTTTTCAGATGAAGTGCAACACACTCAGTGCCCTGCCTTTCTCTCACTGATATGCCCTGTGCAGTGCCTGAACCTCTGGGGCCGTGTCGGAGACACTGCATGCCGGGTTAACATCTCCAAGAAGTAGGTAGAATTTACAGTAAAAAGACTGGAGTGTCTGCTGGTCTTCTGGTCAATCTGGGATATATTTGTTAACACAGACAACCACCTGTGATTCTTGTACAGATGTTCCAAATCTGGGTCCTCTTGCACCGTCCGCGCCGATTTAATATTTCCTTAACCCGGCAAACCTGATACTGCGCCATTAATTAGCTAAGCAGATGGATCAGCTGTGTTGTAGTTAGAAATACTCGAATCTGTGTACAGCACGCATCAGTTAGGACAGTCTGTAGTCAACAAAAAGTTGCTTTAAAAAAAAGGTAAAATCAAGAAAACATATCACAAAATATTTACACACTTGACTTGCCTTAAAACATTTTCCTTGGCAAATCACTGCTACTCGATATGTCATAAAGAGTACTCTTTATCTCTTTTCATCTTCGCAGCAGCCACTTTTCAACTTGTTCAACTCCACTGGGAAACATTTGCACTCTGTCCTCTTGTCCGTGCTCAATAAAATAATGGCGGCCTCGGTGACCTACATGAAAGATTCCCCACGTGCTTTAGTTAATGATGACATGGAGCAGGACACCAGGCTGCTGCCAGCGTCATGCTCTGTAGCTCCCACCCCGAGGGAAAGGAAGTTAAACAAACACTCAAACCTGCCCTCGAAAGCCACACTCTGTCTCCCTTTATGTCATTTATTTATTCCATTATTTACTGTGGTTGTGTCAGCACCGCTGACAAATTACCAAGTCAGAAGACACAGATACAGCAAGAGGTGTCAGCTGGATTTGCATTAAGCAATTAGAGTCACCATGTTCACTCCACACACTACAGGTAATTGCTCAAATAAATTCTGCCAGGAACACTGCTTTTTCCCCCTCTACAATAAACTCTCTCGCCCTCTGTTTCCTCTACTTTCCCTTGCTGTACAATTCAAACTCAGCATTGCAGATCAGCATGTTTTTGGTAAAGCTGATGGCATGCAGGCTGATAAAGATAAAGATAGGCCAAAGAAAGGACAGTGTGAGTGACCATACATTGTTTAAGCATCACCAGCACATGATCATGCGCAATACTTAGGTCACCAGACATGCAAAGACAAAAAAATAAAGTACATCAGACACGTCATGCTACACTTCATCTGCTTGATACAAACAGAAAACTGACTTAGGTATCTTTTTCCATCTACAAGTCTGTCTGATGGCAAATGAACTCGAATTTAAGATTGTTGGATAAAGTTATAGTGTTATAGTGTTATAGTCTGCAGAATGTAGATCTGAGCCACAGTTTTAGATTAAGTCAGTGCATTTAGTCAGCATTGGAATACAGCCATCGTCTCACACTCATCCCCTAAGGCCTTCTGTTATGACATACTGGCAGTTCTGTAGCTGTAGGAGATTTTAGTCAGATTTGTTTAATACGGACAGTGGTTTTGTAAGACCAGATCTGACAGGGTAGTTGTGCATGTATCCCCACCTCAAAACAATGTAATTACAAGAACTTGCTGCAACAGCTGTTTCAGTTGATTAGTTGTACAGTGTCTTCTGAGGATTCTAAGACAGAGTTCACAAAAAGATGATTCACTCTCAGAAATGTTTTTGTCAACTTTGTAAAGTTATTCTTATTTTCTATGCAGATGTGCTGCCCGACAAAACCCCAATCATTCTAGAAAAAAAGACATTGCAATATTCCCCTTGACCATGCATTCCTGTTTAGGAACTTAGCAAGATGTGTGTGATTTACATTGTCTCCTGTTGTATGATTGCTGGAAATCATGTGCATGAGTGGGAAAAAATGTGAGTGTCTGTTATGGAAGGTCAACACGGCACTGCATGCTGTGTGTCAATAAATCTCTCCACTTGGTGATCTCCCACTGGGGTCACACACAGTTTGATCGCATCTCTATAGCATGCCACACACTGCCCTGATGGGATGTAGATACACATCCTTTCGACCTGCCCTGTGGGTCTTCTCACATAGGCACACACATTGAGAGATTGAGACCCAAAGAGAGATATCTAGGTTCATTCAATTCAACAGGCAGTAGAGGTGCAGACACACCAGACACAGACAGATTGACATTAAAACCTCAATTAACTAAAACTTGGCATAACAATTACTAGACCATTTAATATTAAATGTAAACGTCCAGTTTTTACTTGCTTGCTTACAGGTGACTGATGCTATAGGGTAGGGTTGGGTACTGAGGTCGGTACTTTTAAAGATACCGACAGAGTTATATCGGTACTACCAGGTATCGGTTCGAGTCAAATCAAAGGGTGCCAAATTTCAGAATTATTCACACACTAATCAGCATCGGCGTGCAGGAGCTGAACGAAACATACGGAATTGCATGAAAAGTTTTAATTAATAAACAGTTATCTCAGCATTTCAATGAAATAGATATTTACTGCAGTTAAATTTCCATTTGCTGTTTAAGCTGTAGTCTTAGTTTACCATGATAATGGTTACCAGGGGAAGAAAGCACACACTAAGAAACTGCGCAGAAATCTGGAAAACATGGCGACAAGCCGAAAGCGTTCGACTGTGACTGCACTTTACTAAAAATGTCGTGCAACATTTGCCATGCAAAATGCAGAACTGGAGCTAGCAATATGTACTTGAGCAAACAAGTCATTAAACATAAAGTATATTTATAGGCGGATGAGTGTCCGTTGTTTGATTATTGGACTGCCACAGTTAAGGCTACCAACAGTTCTTCGCTGCAGCCAGCATCAACATCGAGAACATTGAATCTACGCTGTCGCTGTCAAGTTCCACTACAGTGATCTAATTAGTGATCTATCTGTTTTAGTTATTGTTCTGGGATATTTTTTATAAAAACTGTAATAAATTTATATTGTAGTTGTAACATAAGAAACGTATGAAATTAGTTTGTGACTTATTTATTATTACTGTATTTTTTGTGTTGATACAAACCAGGTATAACAGATTCAGATCAAGGTATCGAAATAAAGTACTGTTGAGTATCGGTACCAAACATCAGGTTCTGGGACCGGTACCGATATTACTTCAGATGTGAAAGGTACCCGCCCTACTATAAGGTGTGCTGCATTATGACCACTGGGTCGGCACGGTGGCGCACGGGTTAGCGCTCTCGCCTCACAGCATGAAGGTTCTGAGTTCTAGCCCCAGTTGTATGCTCTTCGTCTTCGTGTGGGTTTTCTCTGGGAGCTTCAGTTTCCTCCTACAAAGAAAAAAAAGTTATGCACTACATGTTGATTGGTGACTCTAAATTGCCCCAGAGCAATGGGGTGTTGGTGCCCACCTTGTGCGCAGGATATGCTCTCGTCCCTGCAACCCCGATGGGGATTAAGCAGTTCAGATAATGCACGAATGAATGAACATTTAGGGACTCACATCCTTAATAACGATTTATGAGACATGACTCATACTTAAAGCAACATGAACAGAACCCTGAAAAACTGTAACACTTCAATAGTAAGACGTGAGGTTATTATTATTTATGGGATACCATAACCACAGTTACACAAAGGTTCATGAAAGATACATCTGAACATTACAATTCGGTGGAGACTGGAATATAGCAGCAAAACGCTGACACTGTGGATGAATGAGAAACAGTTATTAATGTGACTCTCAGGCCAGTGAGGAACTCCGTAGAGGGACATTTGTGATTAAATCTGCTCTAAATGCCATCACTCATGTGTTAGACCTCTTCCAATGGATCTGTCTAATCACTCACAGGGGAGAGAGGTAAGCATGTCAGGGTGACAGCACCCCTCCCCATCATTCATCGAAACCGTTTGAGGAAGGAAACTTGCTATGACTGGTTAAAAATGTAGAAATAATAACTGGACCTGGAGAGATCTTGCATCACCATAATCCCTGTGGACTGAATGCACTGTCTGGGTTCATCAGGGCTTGTAACTAGCCCCTGAAGCCGCCACTGAATTCTCTAGCAGATGAATTTGGCTACATGATCACCAGTCCACAGGGTCGTCATCTGAAAACTCCCTACTTTTGGCTTAATTGATCATAAACCTTTTTATAAATCTATACACATACACCAACACACACATATATATATAGAACCTCTTGCATGAACTCAACCCCCAATAAAAATGGGTCCCTTTTCAGACTTTAAACATTTCAAATTTCCATCAAACTGAAACATGTAATTATAAATAAACTTGCATATTAAGATTTACACAATTTAAATTATTCAATCAGTCTTCATAAATCTAAATAAACATAATTTTAATACTGTGTATTTGCGATTTACATTAATTTTCTAACGTTGATTAACATTTTAGTTTATTTATTAAATTCAATTCAAATGGTAAAATTAAAGTTGAATAAGTTTTTAGTTTTATAAAACTGAATTTCTCTCATATACTTAATAGAGTATGAGTATTTTTATATACAGTTTATTAAAATTGATGTTACATGCAGTCAGTTTTGATCATATTTTGTTAAACCTAATCAAATAAAATTCATCCAGAAAGGCCATACGACTGACCAGGGATTGCACCCAGGACCTTTTCGCTGTGAGGTGACAGCTCACCACACCGCCTAAATTTGAAACTAAATTATTTTTTTTTAAAAAACAACCATTGGCACTTGCTGGCGTAGCAGTTAGGACGTCACCTCGTGATTGGAAGGTCACTAGTTCGAATCCCTGGAGCAGTAAAGGTGCCACTGCTCCTTCAGGGATGGGTCAAATACAGAGATCATATTTCATTGTGGTGCACTGTGTGCTGTGCTGTGGCATGTTCACAATGACTTAAATCACTCAATTTCATTAGTTCCACCTGAGATCCAGTTTAGAAAACCAATGTGATACTAGCATACAGTAAATACTCTGTGTTCTTTCTTCTTTGTGTCTAATAGTTATAATATTTCTCGACGCCTGTCACTTAGATGCAAGTTGTCCCACTTAACACCTTCCTTTTTAAAGCACTAATGCTATGGTGGTCGGGCTAAGAAGCTTGTTCTGGGTTATTCCTCTAATCCAGCCCAGTAAGACCCACTCACACTCCATCACAGAACGGAACCCAACTAATGCAGCTTAAAAGAACTGACACAGAGGGGACTAATTACACTAAAACTTAATTTTAGTGTTGAGGCGATTGAAAGCTTCGACACTTTGCCCTTCAGGAGTACTACTGCCATCCCATAGCTTTGTGACACATTTGCAAAGCCTGCATACATATCAGTCATTAGCCTTTAAGATGATACGTCCTTTCCTGAAGCTGTATGAACCTGTTTATCCTATGGGTAGACGCTTCTCACAGTGTGTTAGCACATACATTTTTTTAATGCATTTTCAGTAGTTCAGGTCCAGTGCTTAGTGATCTGCCAAAGTTTGTTGGTGCATATTAGGATGGCTGATAAATGTCTGCAAATTTGTCTGTGCCAAAAAAATCACTGTTCTATTAGCCAAGCCTTTTATTTCCTTCCCCACTTCACTTGGCCATGGAATGCGCTGGAAGATTGCGAGATTTACTGAGGTTGTGGGCATCTTAATACAGAGTCACAATCTAGTATGCAATTTTCAAAAAACAGGCTTTCATTATTGTGGAATTTGGACATCTAGTGTGTGTGGTGATAAGGAAGGGCTGAAGTTTATCTTTACTTCTTCTTAGCAATCAGCAGAATGAGAGGAAGACTTCAGGTAATTCACTTCAAATGCAAATTTTAATAAAACTGAGGGGCAGAATTCTGATAAGGTTGGGCAGCATACATTATCCTACCCTCTGTATTGAGGAGGGAAGTGAAGACTCCATAAGATTCATTACAGTGACCTGAGAAACAGTAATGCACAAGAAAGCAGTCTTTGCAGAACCCTGTCTGCAATGTGAAGTAAATATAAAAGGATACAAGAACAGGAACAGTGTAAAGGAAACATGTAGTGGTAATGAAGTAAAACTTGCCAATGTTCAATTTCCAAACTTTTTCCTAGCTTTTTGAAGTGTAATCACTAAAGAACTGAGGCTATTACCTATATTTACTTTGCAAACCTCCCTTTTTTTACAGGTCTGCAGTTTTAATTAAGTGTGTCATACAAATATGCAACTCTATCTAGAAATTCACAAGTAATTAGTGTTTAATGTTATTGCATATGCAGAAGAATGACTAACACAGCATTAGAAAGCTAATTATAACAACGTTCAAGTGGCCTACCACACTATTGATATTTAAGTGCTTCACTTTATTTTAATACAAAGCGGATGAATGCATGTTAATTTCAGCCTCTACTCTTTTCAATTTGCAAGTAAAATTTCTCAAAAAAGAGTTACGCCATTTTTGCATATACGGTTTGTACAGTATTAAGTTATTTTTTTTCGTCAGCTGTAAAGATTGAATGACATTTAAAAATCCTAAAAATGTACACAACTCAAGAAATATAAATGTCACTGTAGAAAAGTAAGGAAAAATAATTTGCCACATTTACACACATTCCAGGAATACACCTTGATGTGGCACATTTCTTAATTTCTTAAAGAAACTAAGAACTTTTTGAAGGTCAACAAGGCAACAGAGTCAAGGGCAAAAATGCAAAATATGTGTTTAAACATTTATCATTTTCTAGAAAGCTGCAAAGCATTTTCAAATGACTGCATGAAAATAAAATTAAATATAAAGTTCTTTATTAGAGTAAGTCAAAGGGTTACAAAAACATTTTTACACTAGCATATAACTCATAAGAGAAAATGTGGGTCTCACTTTCTTCCTATATTGGCAAGCAAGATGACTCAGATTTATCTCTGTGGTCTGCCTGGAAAGATTTAACACTGATTTATACTCAGTGAAAGGGGAATTTGTTTGAGCCTGTATTTGTTAGTCCCTCAGTGGATCCACATAAAGCATGTTTGACTGGGAAGGTTGGGTAAAATTGATGGTGTGCTAGATGTTTATAAGTCAGAATTCACAGCCTGTCATCCTTACATCACCTTCTTGGAAGGTTTTCTATTCCTTTTGAGGTGGCATTACACAAATTAAGCCTATTCTTTTACTGAATTGCAAAATCAGCATGGGCGCTCAGCTGCATCTAGGCTCAGTGTGTCTAGAAAATGTATCATTCCAGGACACTGTGCCAGGGGCTCAGTCACAAAGAAGTACCTTTGTTGGGGTCTGGCCTGCTTAAATGTTTACAAAATATTTATTACCTTTTAGTGCATGTAAAGTGTGAGCATGAGACCTGATGGAAGTTGATTTTCATTGCTGAAGTGCTAAGAGTTGCTGCTCTTAAAAGACCATGCTGTTGATTTTAGTGTGAGCATTCAAATTATCAGGCAATTTTACCAGTCAGGAAGGTGTGCCAAAACAGCGATTAAGGCAAAACAAACAATAGAGGGACATTATGCTATTATACAAGCTGCTGTTAGTGAAAGATGCTGAAATGGCACTGACGACTTTTTTTCTTATATTTATAGGTTTGCTTTTTGTCAGGGATGCCTATGGCGAAAACTGTCTCTGGTAGCATTATGATAGTAGTGATGATATTTTTATTAAATTAGTGGTTTGTTTGCCATCGTCTTGCTGACTTTTTAATAACCCTAAATCTAGTCCAGACTTTGCATGGTGGTTTTCATATTCATTCTTCATCTAGGAATTACCAAAATGAGTCTGCTTTTCATACTTCTTGGGCTCACCTGCTGACCTTTACATATATGTAACAGAAGTAAGTATTTTACTTTCAATCACTGGTGCACAATTGCACAGCACAAATCAAGACACCAACTTTATGCACACTCTATGGAATGTGGCCAAGAGCCAATGTGTTGTCTGCTAGCAGAACAATACTGAATATCAAACATGGAGAAGTAAATTGTAACAAACACTTTCAATATATAAGCTTTAAAATTACACATTCAAAATGAACTATAGGCAAATTTAAAAAATTTAGAGGCAGAAGTGAACAGAAAAAAAACATTAATCTCTATGATGCATCACTTCAGAAATTAACAACTCAAAATAACAATGCAAAATATAACCCTTATCTTAGCTCCTAAAACCATTCCCACAGCTCTTATCAAAGTCCTCATTGATTTATCTTTTTGTGTGCTCAAAGTGCCTGCAGCCTGTATGCTATAAAGACTATGCTATAAAGTACCTCTATGTATAAACCATGGTTTTGTTTAAGGATAGATGGTCATTTCCTAGAAAGCCCTTTGCTGATCAGAAAATGTTACTCTTTTGTTCTGTTGATATGCTTAAGATATGTTTTTTTTGTGTTCACATCAGCACATATGGGCCACAATTATGTTTTAAGCATTTTTTAAATATTGTAACACTTCAATGAGAAAGACGGCAGCAGATATTAGCAAATGAAGTCAATCAAAATCTGTTTAACCTCTGTCTGACATACTAACACTTTAACTGCAACTCTGTTTTCCCTTTGGAGTTGATCATTAGAACCAAATAGTACACACTGAAGTCAATTTAAAGTGTTTATTTCAGATTTAGAATCAAGATAAATTAAGTAATAGAGTAAAATTAAGTACAGTAAGTATAGTAGTCAGCTTCTTGATTCTTACTTTGAGGGTTTATATTTATGATGTGTCATGTGCACTCTGATCACATGACCAATATGAGGACCCGGAAGTAGTTGGCGCGTTTTGGGAAGTATAAAAGGAGGCTTTTTCTCGTGGCTCACCACTCAGTCATTGAGTCAACCAGCCCAACTTCCGATTCACTTCAGCATCAACTGCGAGTACTCCAGTTATTTTGTTTATCTCCTTGATTGTGTGTCCGATAGATTGCAGATTCTCATGGGAATCCTTGCTCTTCACGTTAGAGAGTTCTTAGATCAACTCATGTGGTTCTCCTACCTATTCGCGTCTCACTCTGTGCTTGGGTTAACCAACCACGCTACATGGGCTAACGGCTAATGACTAGCATCAAATCCTAACCAGATCCCTGACAGAATGACTGAGCCATATGCTGTTAACCCAGCGGAGTTTGCTGCGCTCTGCGACACGGTGGCGAGTCAGTCAGTGTTGATAGAGCAACTTCATAGCGAAGTCACGTGTCTGCGCCGCAGCGACCAAGACCAAGCGGCATTGCGACGCGAGGTGGCAGAACTGCGGCAGGAGGTCGCGGCACTCCACGAAATTGTTCAGGAGTTGGCTGATGAGCGCTGTGTTCCAATCTCCTTACCTGATAAAAGGAATGGCATAGATGGGAAGTGCGATGTATTTTAACCTCCCTGGATCTTGTGTTTGAGTTTCAATCCACCAGATACTCCAAGGATTGCCAGTGCTTGCGCTTCTTGTCTCCCTGCTGTCTGAGCAGGCAGCTGAGTGGTCCATGGCTGTTCTCCACTCCACCTGCCAGCTTCGTCTTACCTTTGAACATCCTGACAGCAAGGTGGAGACTGACTCCAGGCTTTATCATGTGCAGCAGGGTGGGTTGTCTGTGAGTTGCTACACCGCCAAGTTTTGCACGCTGGTGGTGCAGACCACCTGGAGAGATGCCACGCTCTGGACAGCCTACTATGAGGGACTTGTTTCCTGGATTAGGGAGGAACTCACCAGACAGGGGCTCCCTGCTGCTCTGGAGGGTCTTATCCAGCTCGCCTCCTAGATCGATCTCAGTACAAGCTCCTGTCCGAGGCCAGCTCCCTGTACCCTGCCGCTCACCTCCTCTACTCATCACCCAATGTTCCTGCACTTGACCATCTCCTTGACCCAGTCCCCAGTTCCAGTTCACCAGCATACCTCCTTGTCCTCAGCATCTGGTTCTGTCGGTTCTCCACCTCGACCTGTGGTTCATTCCGGAGCCGGAGAACCCATGCAATTCATGTGTGCCTCCTTAACCACTGTGGAGAGGGATCATCATTACAAACAAGGACTCTGTGCCTACTGCGGCTCTCCAACTCACCACCAAGCAGTTTGTCCTCTCTGTCTGGGAAACGGCCAGACCCGGTGAGTACCCCGGAAGAGCTCCTCTTCACCATCATCTCAACATGACCCCCTGCAACATGACCCCCTCATGTCCTGGCACCAGAACCAGATCCTTCAATGGGGGCTGACCTGCTCTGAACCAGCTGGGATGTGCTCTAGGGAGTCCGAGGCCCCTGATGTCTACCTTGAGGCCATCCCAGCACAGTACCGCAACCTGGTAGAGGTCTTCTGCAAGAAGAGAGCCATCAAGCTGCCTCGCCATCACAGCTACGACCTGGAAATCGACCTCCTGCCTGGCTCAGTACCACCCTGCGGCCAACTCTTCTCACTTTTCACCTCTGAGATGCAGGCGATGGAGGAGTATGTGAACAATGCCATCCACCAAGGTACCGTCCAGCCCTCCTCCTCGCCTGCCACCATGGGATTTGTCTTCATTAAGAAAAAGGACGCCTACCTCCGACCCTGAGTCGACTATCGGGGGCTCAACAAGATCACTGTCAAGAACCGACAACCCTCTTCCACTGACCAACACTGCCCTGAATGCTCTCTCTGGTGCCACCTACTTCACAAAGTTGGCTCTCTGGAGCACCT
This sequence comes from Distichodus sexfasciatus, assembly GCA_032718565.1. Taxonomy (NCBI): domain Eukaryota; kingdom Metazoa; phylum Chordata; class Actinopteri; order Characiformes; family Distichodontidae; genus Distichodus; species Distichodus sexfasciatus. The sequence continues at coordinate 2,599,477 of JAVGVS010000021.1, read as the reverse complement.
ACAACTTGGTGCACATCAGGGAGGGCAATGAGTGGAAAACAGCCTTCATCACCCCCACTGGTCACTAAGAAAGCCTGGTTATGCCCTTTGGCCTATGCAATGCTCCCGCAGCATTCCAACAATTCATCAATGACGTGCAGCGGGACGTGCTAGGTCATTGATGGCGCTACCCAAGATGGCGATACCCGATACCCAAGATGCCACCCAAGATGCCACCCAAGATGGCGCGGCCACGTCCAGACGCCTTCCTGACCGCTCTGTACAGACTGTGCTTGTTTCATGTTATTTATATGTTTTTTTCTACTTCTTGTGCACAAAAGTCACCGGGGCTAGTTACCTATGACAGTAAAACACTACTGGAAATAGGAAATCAGATTTCGCTTTTAATTTCGACCGATTTTAAGCCTGACCCGTTGTGGCCGTCTGAGATACTACGAGGCCCGGACATGAGGGATTGTAACATGCTTTGCTTTACTGAAACATGGCTGAACCCCACCGTGCCGGACTGAGCTGTTACGCCATCGGACTCATTCTCTGTGTTCCGCATGGACAGAACGGTGGAGTCCAATAAGGCTAAAGGTGGAGGAGTGTGTTTCATGATTAACAACAAGTGGTGCGATGCACGGAGTGTTTCTACTCTCTCCAGCCGCTGCTCTCCTCATCTGGAATACCTGAGCATTAAGTGTCGCCCCTTCTACCTGCCTCGCGAGTTCACCTCGGTCATCGCCATGGCGGTCTACATCCCACCCCACGCGGACACAGGTACAGCTTTATCTGAACTGCACGATGTGCTGTGTGCGCTCCACAACAAACACCCGGACGCAGCGCTCATTGTAGCAGAGGACTTTAATAAGGCAAATCTCAAACAGGTTATGCCGAACTTTTATCAACACGTTACATGTCCGATAAGAGGAAACAACATACTGGACCACTGTTACATGCCGTACAAGCATGCTTATAAAGTTTCATCCCAGCCGGCTTTCGGAAAATCTGACCATTCTGCCATTTTCCTTATACCGGAATATCAACAAAGCTTTCGTCATGAGGCTCCGGTCACGAGGGAGGTGCAACGCTGGTCTGCCCAATCAGAGGCTACGCTGCAGGATGCGCTCGATGACGTAGACTGGGACATGTTCCGAGCCTGCGCAGACGACATCAACGAGTTTGCGGATGTAGCAGTTAGCTTCGTTAGCAAGCTTGCGAACGAAGTCATCCCAACGGTGAGAGTTAAAACCTTTCCTAACCAGAAGCCGTGGGTGGACAGATCAATTTGCGCTGCTGTGAACGCCCGGACTGCTGGGTAACTATGTGAGATTGCTCTTTATTGACTTCAGCTCAGCATTCAACACAATAGTGCCCTATAGATTGTTTACCAAGCTGAGAGACCTAGGACTCAACACCCGCTTGTGCACGTGGCTGCTGGACTTCCTCACAGGCAGATCTCAGGTGGTGCGGGCGGGCAGGTGTGTCTCCAGCAGCATCACCACCAACACAGGAGCTCCTCAAGGGTGTGTGCTTTCTCTGCTGTTGTACTCACTATACACTTTGGACTGTGTGGCCACTCATGACTCCAACAACATTGTGAAGTTTGCGGACAACACAGTGGTGTTGAGGTTCATCTTAAACAATGATGAGACGGCCTACGTGGACGAGATGGAGAACCTGGCACTCTGGTGTCAGGAAAACTGCCTCCAGCTGAACGTCAGCAAGACCAAGGAGCTGGTGGTGGACTTCAGCTGGAGACAGCGCAACTACAGACCCCTCACCATCAACGGTGCTCTGGTGGAAAAGGTGTGTTCCTTTAAATACCTTGGCCTTCACATCTCTGAGGACCTGACATGGGCTGAACATATCAATGTTCAAGTCAAGAAGGCAAAGCAGCGCCTGTATCACCTTCGGAAGCTGCAAAGGTTTCGGGTTTCCCCTGCTGTTCTCAAAGCTTTCTACTCTGGTGCTGTGGAGAGCATCATTACACAGAACATTCTGTCCTGGTACGGGAACAGCTGTGTTCAGGACCAGAAAGCCCTCCAGCGAGTGATCCGGGCAGCGGAGCGCTGCTGCACGTCAGCTCTCCCTTCCCTGCAGGACATTTACTCCAAGAGATGTAGGACCAGGGCAATCAGGATTATAAAAGACTCATTGCACCCAGGAAACAGACTTTTTCATTTTCTGCAATCAGGCAGAAGGTTCCGCACCATCAGGCCAAAACAGAGAGACTCAGGAGGAGTTTCCATCCTCAGGCCGTCTGTTTTCTGAACAAGGACATGCCCTTTTAAGTTCTGTTATACATACTACTAATACATACCTTATATCATTACGATAACTTATACTGTAATTGTCCATGTTATTACGTGCTGCTAATACATACCTCATATTGCTACGATAACTTATAATGTCTGACTGCTATTTAAACCTCAATTGTGATAATCACTTATACTGGTTGATTTCATTGTCCAATATCACATGCTCTACTCTGTCTGCTATGTATAATGCTGCAGTTGCAATTGGCACTTTAAAAAATCATCTCATTGCACCTGTTCTGTCTTAGCACAATTTTGCAATCTCATGTTAAAAACTTGCACATGTAACTTTATATTGCACATGTAACTTTATGTTCCTTATTGTATAATATATAGTTTTATTTTTTCATCCTGTTACCCCAACCTCCTTATGTAAGTCAGTCTTATGTTTGTGTCTATTTTGTCTTTCCCTTGTCTATTGCACAGTTAAAAGAGCGGATCAGGATACATTTCACTGCATGTTGTACCTGTATAACTTGCACGTGACAAATAAAGAATCTTGAATCTTGAATCTTGAATTGGGTCTTCGTCTACCTCGACATTCTCAACTCACGTGGCTACTCTAGTATTTAATAGCATATAATAATTAGTTTTATAATCATTATTAATTTAAGTCACCAAAAATGTGTGGTTTATACAAAAAATATCTCAAATATTTATGATTGATTTATGCTTTGGTTAAAACGTCAAACATTTAATAACATTGCACTTATAAAATACAGATATAATACATAAAACTTTTGTCACTTATATGAAGTGAAGCAGGTTGCAAAACACCACATCAGGTTATAGGTTTTATCACTTATTGTTTCAGAATTTCACTGGAGCAGATGCCCTCGCTAGTGCCATATGTGTCAGGTCATAAACCATAGCTTACCGGCACATTCCGCTGGTGGCTGCCATATGGTCAGATTTAGAAAAGGACCGTGGGTTCATCTCCACCAGGACCAACAGATTAAAATGAGCTCTATGCTCAATTAATGTCTCCTGCTATGTATGGACTCATTTAATTACAGCAATCAAAATATTAATGATTTGGGGGGTTTTTTCCTGGTCATCTTTGGCTCAAGATGAAAGCAACAAATCATGCTACTGCTTAGCATGATTTGCTGCCAAAACTTCATGCTCAGGACATGACCAAGCAAGCATGTATGTATTGTGCCTATACACACATACATTAATGTGTACTGCCTTATGCACATTCATCCCTGTGACTACAATTGTATATGTCCAATGAATGTCATTAACCTGAAGTACCACCACTTAATGCTGTTAACTTTAGGTAAACTTTAGATGCATTATTGATGTGATGTATGGTCCTGCATTCGTGCCATTTACACTTTTACACTTTATCCCTGCATTGCATGTTGTTGCATGTTGTACAATTGTCAGAAAGTTAATTAATCTCAATGTAAAGGAAGAAAGTTTCAGGTAAACTCATACTCTGACTCAAAGATTAATATCCTTTAAATTGTTATAACTCACTCATACTTTGTAACTTTTTGATAACATAATACAAACAATAATCTAATAGACCCGTACCAGATCATGACTAGGTTTGCTGCATTGCTGTTTTATCATTTAACATGACCTTTCAGGTACACCATACTTTATCCTTTCTGCATAACTGTGTTTATTTTATAAAGCCCCATACAACTGATGAGCGGTCCATGACCTGTTTGCTAATGAGATTCAATAACTCTCTAGCAATCAAACGCAATGGGCTGGTTTCTTGAACAAGGATTAAGACTAGTCTTGGACTAAATTGCAATACCAATGGAGATTTACCATTGAAACTTCTAGTTAGTTTAGGCTAAGTCTTAATCATAGTCTTGGAAACTGGCCCAATGTATTAATGTACATAGTAATGTAAAATCTGCTGCATCATACAATATAACAAGTTGTAAATTTCTCATGAAAATCATTAACTGTGATAAACTGTACAAAAAATATGCTTCCCCAACCATATTGCTTTAAGAGAATTTCAAAGAACTCTGTGTGTAGAGCCTAGTTGGCTTCAGCCTTTTATAAATTATCAAAAGTTTTAAAATAGATCAAGGGGAACCCTAGAGATAACATAATACAAATTGTAACAATTAAGGATATTTATAAGCTATACAACACTCAATGAATGTTCCATCTGGAAAAAGCAAGTGGCCCTAACGGAATTGAAACAACTTTTATTTCATGCATGCCTGGTTCAGTTTCAGTGCATTGGATGATATCAAATATGAATTGTTACCTAACTTAACAACACCATTTTTAAAATCAGATTTATTCAATTTTGATAAATATGAAATCAACCAAAAATCTGATTTAATCATTTAGCCGATTAAAGCCACTTAAAAGGAACTGCCAAATTCCCCACCCCAATTCCCATGTTTTTCTATCATGGTGAGGACATTTTGATCACATCATCCTAGCACAGCGGGAACATTCAGTCACCAACTTAAGATTTAAACAGAATAAAACCCAGACATAAATAGAGAGAGGAAGACAGCAGTATCTGTGCCAAAGATGAATAATGGAGCCACTCCAGTGGTGGAAAGATGCCCAGGCCTTTCTGCCTGAAGCCCTCCTAGTGCCAGCCTGCCCCATGGAGGCTTCATTTTGCCTGGGGAAGGAGAGCTCCCTGTAGACTTTACAGAGCTGGGGAATGCCTGGAGGAGAGCCTAGGCAAGCACAGAGACGGGGCCCAGGAGTGGGACACTTGAGACGTTAGACAAACTTCATTCAGCCTGTTTGTTTGGGGCTGGAAAAGGAATACTATCTGTAAAGAAAGTCTGGGCAATAAAAATGCTAATTCAAAGGTGGCACAACATGAAATACTCAATATTCAAAAACAAGCCTGTTATGAACTGTTATAAAACTTTAAGACGATGCAGAACAGTGTGACATCACTGCCTGTTCTTCCTCTTATCTATTCTGATTCAATGCTGTAAGTTTTTTGTATCAGCTCAGAAAGAGACAATATTACAGATTAGAACAATAAATAATAAGTAGGACCTAGTAGTTGGTGGCGTAATGGTAGGGTGTCTGCTCTGTGATCAGAAGGTTGCAGGTTCGAATCCAGGACTGGTAAAGTTATCACTGAGGTGCTTATGAGCAAGGTACTGTCCCCAATCACTGCTCCCCGGGTGCTACCCTTGTAAGCTGCCCACTGTTCCTTCACAGATGGGTCAAATGCAGAGGTCACATTTTGTTGTGGTGCACTGTGTGCTGGGCTGCGGTATGTTCACGATGACAAATATTCACTCACTAAGCAGGAACAATGCCTATCAGAAAGATGGCCTAAGATTTGTTAAAGCGTTTCATCATTCCACAACTATCACATTTTCAATGTAATTTATTACCTTTTTTATCCATTTATAGGTTTTTTTTAAACTGGTCTTCAGCATGAGACAAACTATAGTATATTAATTATCTGAATTCCACATGTCTGGAAGAATAACACACTCTAGCAGCAGTCGTAATCCTATATGGAAAAAGGACAAATAAATTGCACCATCTGACCAAAGACACCCATGTTAGTGCAGATCCAATCCTAATAGAATTGTATCTTTTAGCTCATCATTTGTTTAACACCCAAGTCACACTGTCAGTGCTTTTTTGCAGAAAGTACGTATTTTTCCTGAACATGGTCCTGTCATCCTATAATTAACTTTCAATAGTGCATGAAGCGCTGTTACATAAGGTGGTGTGGTGCTTATAATGCTGTGTTTATTTTTATAAACATTGCCAGATGGAAGGAAAAAAATGCTCAAGGAAGTAATGTTGAAAGTAAATGAAATACCGTCCAAAAAACTGAGATTAAATCAAAATATTCTGACAAGTCTTATCAGACCACCCATATTTAACTCATGCCGCACATTGTATAATATTTTTACATTATTATCAATTCATTAATTTACCTTGTTCAGTTTATAGAGTAATTATTGAATACATTTCAAGTACCTTTACAGCATGAGTAACCCTTAGCTCTTCTTCCTGTTACATCACTGGTGGAGTAATAAAAAGTGGCATGGCCCAAATTCCCCTGCCGAACAGACGTGTTGCAAATCAGTTATAAACAAGCCAATCCCTTAACGTGATTTATGCCCCTCAAGATGTTAAAGAGGGATTACTACGAGAATTACAGGCAGTGTTTAGCAGAACCATGTCCGCTTTTGCAAGACCACACCATGGCTCACAGTTTACAGTGTATAATTAGCACAGGTATCAATGTAGCCATGCACAGTGTATGTTCGAACGACTGCAGTGGCGTAACTCCGATTCGGCTGGTGCTTGTCCATGCTTCTGGTGTGAGAATACTAACTACATTATGCAGGCTAATGAGGTAAGTGATTAGTATGTTAGTCTCCCTCTGTTAGCACTCCATTAACAAGGATAAGACTTGCACTGACTTCTTTCATTAGGACCGTGTTTTCCATGACTGTTCTTAAAATAAAGGCTGACAAAGTGCTTAGGTTAAGACTTCATCGCTTGCACTTTGTAGATCAATCTGCAGCCTGTGGTGAGATCACAGATGGTCAGGCTGACATGGACAAGATAATTTAATTTGCATTCTTATTAAAGTTTGCTTCAATCGCTTGAATACATTTGAAAAATTACACTTTAGATTTTGAGTGTTTTCGCACAATTTTAAATGAAAGTATTATTAATAAAACATGATAAACTTTGATTTATTGTGGGTATATTATTATGAGTATGGTATTTGAAGGAATGGCATGATCATAAAGGTGTTGCAGATCTGAAGGAATTATTTAAATGTATAAATTAGACATTAAAGTCATTTTTGATGCCTCATTTAGAAAATTGTTTTAATTATTTTCCTCTAAATTTTTATACTAAATTATTGCACCTGTTTTCTTTGTGGCAGTGGCAACTTTGCTGAATAAAAGCATGCTTTGTGATAGGCTGAAGTGGACAAGTGAAAACTGGGTCTACAGAAAATTTTACACCACAAGACCAGAGGCCTCTAGATAGTACTAACTGGGCAAGCTTCCAGTCAGCCTTTGTGGTGTGCAAGGTAAAGGATTAGATGTTTGACCTCCTTTAACAGGCTGTCTAGCACTATTCATGGAACTTTGTGCGTTTTATAGTGTTTGAATTTGTGTTAAGCAGCAAGGAGGAGATCTGCCAAAACACATTAAATTAAGATAACTCTGCTTAGTGGCAACCTATAAAACAGAGCTGCCTATTTAAAAGGATGGTGATTTAGAAATGAAAAAATACACAGGAAATGAGCACAGAGGAGTTAAAGGTTTCTGACCAGTTATTTCTGTACAGCATAGCCGATTATGCTCTAATGTGCGTGTCTGAGTCGGATGATTCAATGCGCCGTCTTATTAGAAAATAAAGTCTAAGATGCTACACAGGTTATGACAATCCAAATGTATTTTGTATTTTCATGGCCTATCAGTGTGTAGAGAAGAACATGCCATTGCAGGTGGTGAAGCATGCAGAACATCCAGCCATGCAGAGTACAAAATTAAATAATGAAATTTTATGAGCTGTTAAATGAGATTGTGGTGCAAAGCAGGAGACAGTCTCCGCTGGTTTCACTGTGGATGTGAAGTGTCAGGCTGCAGTATTTTGCTTAAATCTCAGTACTTCTGAATTAGAGGTAACTATTTTTACATTTACAGCATTAGCAGACGCTCTTACCCAGAGCGACTTACATTTCCTTATTTCAGGGACAGTTCCCCTGAGAGCAACTTAGGGTTAAGAATCTTGCTCAAGGACCCAATGTTGGTAATACCAGAGGTCGGATTCGAACCGACAACCTCTTGGTCCAAAGGCGAGTGTTCTACCACTAGGCCACCAACACCCTTTTATTTATTATATTTTAAGGAATCTTAGTCTTTGGCCCACAGAACACTTGCACACTCAACACACCCATTGTGGGACATTAACTGAACAGATGGAACAGTAACAGTTAGGGAGGTGGCCCCACGATTGAAAGACCCAGAACGGTAAAGGTACCACTGAGGTACTTATGAGCAAGTTACCATCCCCAAGCACTGCTCCCACTGCTCCTTCAACGATGGATCAAATACAGATGTCACATTTGTGGTGCACTGTGTGCTGTGCTTACAATAACAAATACTAAAATAAATAAATCTGGGTAGTTGTGAACCAAACCTTAATTTTAGTGATATTTTGGCTATTGTTAGAAATTTTTCTTAAAAAGTATTTCAAGTGTACCACATTTTCATGTTGAAGATTTCCATGTCTATCATCAACATTCATCATTTGATTGTCTTTAAAGGCCAAAAAATGTAGTGCATACACATGCAAACTCTCTTACACACACACACACACACACACACATACACACACACACACACACAGTCTACACCTAATCCTAACCTTAACCTCAGTTAGCAAAAGCACATCTTTTACCTCTTTCAGTTTCTCAAATAAAACATGCATATTTTCTGTAAAGTCATTTTTCCTCATGGGGACCTCTCAAATGTCCCCACAAAGCCTAAAAAACAGATAAGTGATTTTAGGGGACAAAAAGGTCTCCACAATGCGATAAATACATGAACACACACACACACACACACACACACAAGGCTGGATTGTGGATTTTCTCAAGCACTATGTTAATCCTTCCTCTGCCTCGTGCAGATTAGCCCACAAGAAGAAGTTACCCTCATGCTGTAACACACACACACACACAAACACACACACACACACACACACACAGAAGGAGGAAGTGGGAGAGAGAGAATATCCACTATGGACGTTAAGAAATAATAGCAGGCTTAGATTGAGGTGCAGGATGTACCAAGGTTATTGTGTGTTTTGGGGAGGGAAACTGCAGGCACTATTCACTATCATGATGCTGGCGTGAAGAACCCCTTCCACTATGTCATGCTTCAGTGCAAGTGTTCTTGCTGCATTTTAAACAGCTTGGTTATGATTTCTAGGTCACGAAAGAAAAAAAAATATCTCCACATGCAAAGGTATGGTACCTGATTGAAAAATATCCAAAATGGGAATGTAACTTATTTAAGACAGACACATTATAAAAGACACATTCAAAAAGAATATTTTTAATCAGGGGATAATCTTAGTAGGCTAAAGGTAAGAGTGATTTTGTCTGTGCATCTGTATTGGAGAGAAAGCGCATGTGGATACAGAAAAAAAATCACTTTTGCAATTTGTCTCACTTTACTGTGAAGAATAACTTCTTTCCTTCTGTATAATAAATAAATAATATTCAAGTCATATCAACAATATGCAATCTAACCGTCTTATAGCACAAAAAAAATCACTTCCTTTCATCTCTCATTGTCGTGCATACAGGAGGCAGAAACTGACGAATTGTGTCTGTGGAAAAGGCCAGAGTGAACATGACAGGCAGAGCCATTTTAGAGTAGCAAGGTTGAGTAAGATTACAGCCCTGCACAGACTAACGGAGCAATCACACGACTGTCAAACTGAACCTTGTTAAATGAAAACCAGTTCATTTAGTTGTCATGTAATGTGAGAATACACCTATTTCTTTTCCTTCAGTTACTTGATGGTGATAAGAAGCGAGCAGTTATCAAATATCTCCCAGTTTGGTGGATATCACGTTAGAATCTTGTGTGAGGTTGTGTCAAACAGAGGCTCGAAAAATCAAATAGATGTCTGATGTAAGAGCAGCCTTACCATTTCACTCAGAAGTAGATAAAAAGACAACTGTAAAAGCAATAAGCAACCTGCAATACGATTCAATTAATATAATAGGATATGTGATAATGTCTAGAAAAAAATAGTCAGTCTTTTTATTTCAATAGTTTTAAATTAGATTTTATAAATCTGTTGCAAAATATTTACATAGGAAATTTCAAATGTATCCCTTTAATATTATACTTAAAAGGCATGTTGTACATCACAGCTCTCTTTGCATAAAATTATATAATTTCTAGGCTTAAATTTAGAATTAAATGCATTCAGGAATTAAATACAATTGGATTAAATAACACACATGAAATTGCTGCTTTGCAACTTAACCACGTATGATACTCTTACAAAACACCAGTATAATAATTAGAATTTTTCCTACAATATTCACTGAAAATTGACTGTCAGGTGTTTTGGAAATACAACTAAAATGTTGAATTCAGTGGGATGCAACATTTACAGTATTTTAATTAAGGCAGCCACTTTCAGCTCACTGAGCCAACTTGAACTCTAGCAGATGTACAGCTAACATTATTAGCTTTTAGATGGAGATGAAACATAATGTATACGGGCCCTGAAAATTATATGCTATGTGCTGCATGCTTTAAAATTGCCAGCTGTAAAAAGAATTTTAATAACATTGTGCTACTATAAGCTGTAGACCATCACAACACAAACTGAAAACTGCTTTATGGAAAATTAAGTCTGCATACAGGTCTGTTTAAGATATAATTGGCTTAACTATTTTCCTTAATCTTGCAGTAGGTAGGACTGAACAAACCGTCAGATGACAAAGTCAGCAAAATTATTAGTTCAGGATGGTTGGTCAGATTAGGAATTGATATGGGAAAATTCTGCTGTAGAACATATTTTTTAGTTCTTCCATCATATAAAATGAGTAAATATAACACATTAGAATGTAGAATATAAGTGAGATGATGGTAGAATGAGTAACATTGATTCTTTAATTATTAAATTTTTTTTAAAGATTTTATCAACAAAAGGTGTTGTGGTAAAGAACTTGAGATGATTTGGCCACACTTCAGATGCAGTTGGTGGCGTAACAGTAGGGTGTTCGCCCAGTGATTAGAAAGTTGCCGGTTTGAATCCTGGACCAGTAAATTTACCACTGGGGTGGTACCATCCCTGGGTAGTGGCCATGTTAGCTGCCCACTGCACCTGCACGGAGGAACCAAATGCAAAGATCACATTTTGTTGTTGTGTGCTGTGGTGTGTTCACAATGACAAATAATTGTTTACTTTCACATTGTATATTTTTTATTTGTAGGATCATGAAATAATTCTAAAGTCAGATTGCACATCAGTTATATTCTTTAACACTCAATATCTGTATTCTTTTTTGGTCTCTCTCTCTCTCTTTTTTTCTCTGTATATGTGTGCGATGTGTGTGGGTGTGTTCGCTCCTTTCTTCACTCACTCATGCAGCGTGACAGTGGATTCAGTGCTGTGAGATGGTTTTGTCTTCTCTCTACAGACATTATGTGTCACGGCAGGGGGCCACGTCAGTTGCCATTAGCTTCTCCGTCTCTGTGCAGATAACAGGAGCATGCAGGTGTGTCTGGAGGTGGCCTGAACCTGACAGACTGAGGTGGTAAAGCCCAGAATCTGCATCCTCTGACACTGTAAACCAGTCAAGCACAGAACTAGCTCTGAGCAGGACGCCTCACCTTTGAAGCTTGGATTCAGTTCTGAGTAAGACTTATAGAGCAGGTCACATAAGGTGAGGACAAGGCAGGCATGCCCCAAAATCTGCATTTTAAAGCCATAATCTTGAGATGGAGCTATTTTTTTCACCTCTCGTACAGTATTTTCTTGTCAAGATTTTGAAGGAGTGCCTTAAGGAGTCTGAGTCCGTGGCCTTGGTTTAAAAAATCATTCATGATTCCCAAACAAGAACAAGAATGACATGGAGTGCATTCGCAGGGCGTCTGATTCATGCGAACATCCAGCTATGTATAAGTTAGATGCTTAGTACACGAAATAAATTACACATCTCTCTGTTGAAAATCTCACCTCCCCACCTCCACCATACAAACAACAACATGCACCCACTCACTCATGCTTACTCTCAAGCAACATGTTCATTCAACATGCTTTAAGTGCATTGAAAACAGTATTTACATCTGGTATTAGTGCTACCTCCTAATATGTACACACAGCTAATTACACAACAAAGGAGGAGAGAGAAATTAATAATGGGACTAAACTGTCTTTATTCCTTTCATAACCGTTTCAAAGCCCTGAGTTTAAAGTCCTTCAAGCTTTAGACAATGTGGGGGCAACAGGCCTATCTACTTTAATTATTCCCGAACAGAAGAATTTGTCATTGATGTCCGTTGAACCAGTGCAGGGTAATTGGATGGGGCTTGGTGAGGGATTTTAAAAGCACTCCCTGGACTATTTTTATGCATGGTTTAGATTTTAAAGAGTATTTCACACGTGGGAAGGCTGAGAGTAAATGAAACGCATGTGTTGCAAGTTGAATAGAAGAAAAGCTTATGAATGTTTTGCAAGCTAAAGTATCTTTTATGACCTGCAGCAGTTCTGAAAGTTCTGAATATTGTCATTTGTGATACCCTTGAACAGGCATGGTAAAATCAGTGTGATAACTTCTCTCAGAAAAAGACAGGTGAAACAATGAAATTCAATAAGGCTTTTTGCAGTAAGCTTAATTAATTTTATATTTTATGTAACACTTATTTTACCAGGAAGTCGCAGTCCAAATACCATACATTATCACTAAACAAACAACAAATATTTAACCTTGACGGATAAATTCCCATTTACTCTAGACTTGGATTATTTACTTCATCTGCTTATTTGTGGTGGTTTGTATAGTGTTACTAGATGAAAATGGAAGCAAAAGGTCAGTCAATATTTGGCTCTCAGCGTGGGGGGTTGGGGGTTTGATGAAGTTTTCATATCTGCGATATAATTTTGCCTTGTTCTCTTGGTTTCATGTTGCTGTATCAGTGCAACCCTGTTGAGACAAGCCAGAACAAAATATGTAAAACAATCAGAGTCTTACTCAGACAGAATTTGCCATAAATATCTTCCGGCAGGGCAGTAAGTGAATAAAAAAAATACAGGCAGGCTCAGTGTACTCAGGTTGTTTCTAGTATTAAAAAGAATTTGGTGTGAGCTTCAGATATACTTGACATAACACGGGCAAAACAAAGTTTATTTGCTACTTCTTTTATATTTTTCACACTTTGACAGATGGTAGCAAATGGCACTTCATGTTCGCTAAGTTGTTACTGTAGTTATTTATGGCTTGGTTTCTGGCATGTAATAAGATGACTCCTACTCCCAGACTAAAAACAGATTTTTTGTGAAGAATCCCCATTTTTAAGTTATCACAATAATTGTTTGGTCTAGAATTACAGTTTCAAGCCACACTGTTTGGAGTACAAAACCACGAATACTGCAACTTTACCAATAGGTCTCTTGTCTCTGTCCCTGACTGACATCCCACTCAATACATTTAACCCCATTAACCCACATGAGGGATGCCACTGTGGTAACCTTCCCAGCAGTTTCACTACAAGGTACAACAAGGTAACCTGCTGGTCTCGTGCTACACTGTAAATTGCTGCTAATATCAGGTTTCAGCTGCAGACGTAAATACTGTGCCATACAGACTAAATATTGATCGTCTTTGCCATCTAAAGGGCACGGCAGGTCTCCATTAGCCTGCTCATAATAACAAACAAGCTGAGCAACAAAGACATCCACGACTGACTGAAAATGCGAGAGGCCAAGGGATAAAAGGGTCACAGCTGTGACATCAATAGGGCAGACGTGGTGACTTTAATTAAAGCCAGGCATTGACGGAGTACATAATTACCTGGCCAAGACACCAACCAGTGAATAGTAGTGGTTAAAGGTTCTGAGCAATTAGTCAAGGACTGGAATTAGCTAAGCTTCAAGTCAGAAGTAAGGATAACCTACCAGGTATCATTATAGCTCAAAAGGCCATTCATTACCTAAAACATGCTCTTAGGTGTTACCACCTGTCACCTGAAAAAAAAATTATAAACTGTTTAGTAAAGGTAGTTAATATAATTACGTACTTTCCTCTTTTCAGGTTTCTACTATTTGTACATTTCTTCAGGATATTCTGAAATTCTGAGATTTCATAAAGTCTGGTGTCTTACATAAAATAAAATAAAAATGAACGCATTCTCATACACAGTTCAAACTAAAGAGATTGGATTGGTTCATCTCTAGTGTAAAACCTGACTTAAAACTACATAAGTGTAAAGTAGCTCACCTTTACTGATGCACTAATTACATTTAATGCTTGTTCCTCTGTTAAATGTGGAGGATGTGATAGACATGTTCATCAAAGCTTTAAGAAACAGCAGCAGGAACAGCAGGTGCGACTTGCCTTCCTTAACATCACCAACACTTGCACCTCCCACAGCACTGGGTGCCAATATACACACAAGCACAAGGATAGACCCATGGGATAAGAAAACAAGGAATCCTCCTTACAAAATGTGTAGTATTTTCCAAATATACAGCTTGCCCTATCTATTCTAGCACAAATTCATTTATTCATTCATTCATCATCCAAACTGCTTAATCCCTATCGGAGTCGTGGGGACCAGTGCCTATCCTGGGAACTATGTGCACAAGGCAGGCACCAACCCTGGGAAGGTGGCAACCCACCGCAGGGCACATACACTTACACAATCACACTCTCATTCACACTTTTACAGTGCCAATTTACAGTCACCAGTTAACCTATAGCACATGTTTTTTGACTGTGGGAGGAAAACGGAGCACCCGGAGAAAAGCCACGCAAACACAGGGAGCATACATGCAAACTCCACACAGAAAGGCCCTATGTCCAACCTGAGGATCGAACCCAGGACCTTCTCACTGTGCCACCATATAGTACAAATCACAAAATTAAAATGGTAACCGCTTAGGGCAAAAGTGGGTTTAAAATGGGGGTACCCCCCAACAAAAGAGGTATGAACCAAACTGTGGCTCAGAAACTGAGGCATGTATATATCCTATTTAAAGTGATGCATGCCCAAAAAATCTCACACAATTTAGACACAAACACGACAAAAGAAAGCCACAGACTACAAATGGTTTCATAACATTGATAGATAGCTGGGGAAAAAACAGCCCCAAGGAATTAGCAACATTAAAAAGAGAAAGCATTGATTACATGGAAGGAGACAGGGTTGATTAGAATGCAATACTAAGTGAAGATCCTTTCCCCCACAGTTATTCTTGTTATTTAGAAATCAAGGTCATTGAAAGTGACTCTGAAAAGAAGTAATGGGCTCCCACTGGACACCCTTGACCTACAGCCTTAAGGTAGACTGAGAAGGAAAGCAGTGAACCCTAACATTTTGCAATTTATTGTGGGCAACTTCAAGGTCATTTGGAAATCTGTCTTTAGTGGAAAGTTAATTTAGTGGTTTTTATTTTCTTCACTTCAATTTGCCCAGTATTTTAAAATCAGTTTGAGGTAAGGACATGGGGCAAAGTTAAGTAGTTCTGAGAACATTGGTTCACTACTTTGTGCTGGTAAACAAATTCAGGATTGTCCATGTGATTTCCCACTTGCTTACTTAATTCATAAAAACATGTTTTGAGCGCTTTAAGAGCACTTTTCATAAGAGAAGTAAATGCAGACCTTGGCCTACTTTTATAATTACACATCTTATTTTCAGTAATAGATGCTCTACAGTTAGGTGGATCAACACACTTTTCCTCAGTCTAAGTGACTTGTTTTCTTTCTCCTCTGGTTGTATATCTGGATTTAAACTACTGTATACAATGGCCCTTAAAAGGCAGTGGTTTTTAAATAAGGAAGTGTCAGTAATCTATACCATCTTACTGTAAAGAGGAAAGAAGGAACAGGAAGGGACAAGAATGTGTGTGAATGGTGCTGAATGGTAAACAACAGGTCCAAACAAATAAACAGACAGACAAAAACAACTCTGCAAAGGTAAACACACTCCCACTGGCGGTAGATGTTGTGGTAGATGATGAATATGTGTAGTTTGTATATTGACAATCATTACTTTTATGTTAAAATTATTTATTAAAATTAAAATAGAGAAATATTTCTACTTTATTTGAAAATGAGTGGTTCAATCAATCGACCATAATGTGAAACCATGATGTAATAAAATTGTGCGCTCAACAGATGGCAGAAGCAACCCCATCCCTCATCCCTGGTTCATGGAAGCAGTGAGAGGCCAGAATGGTTGGATGATAGGATAAGATATTAAAATAATTTTCTTCCCCCTGTACCCACTGTGATTTGTGTTCTCTATTTTAAAAAAAACTATATTGGAAGGGTAACACTGCATTTCCCAAGCTGAACCTTAGAACATTTTAGTGTGGGGATTTTTTTGCCCCGTGTGATGAAACAGAACATTTGTTTAGATCCTCTGAGTAATTAATAGCCTGAATATCTTGCTGTTGGGTGAAGTTTGTCATCAGCAAGACAGCTGGTGTGAATGTGCATGCAGGGAATATTAGACATATTGCCTTCGAGTGCTACTCATAATCATAATATTTGGCCTTTTTTGCAACATATTCTGAAACATGGCCACCATGATGCATTGCCTTGCTTACCTATAGATTATTATTATTATTATTATTATTATTATTATTAAGTTTTAGAATGTTACTGTATTTTATTGTGCAGTGCTTTAAGGGCAGTTTTGCTCTGTTGACTTTGCTTTTGTATGTATCTGCTTGTTTATTCCCAGAAAATGCACAAATCAGCAGTTAGAACAGTCTGTATCTAGCTTTTCATTGATGTTTGTAATTACGGCCCCTTGGGTGTGTCCTCTAGTGGAATAATTAACAGGAAAGGATTTGCCTATAGATATTTAGTCACTTCAACCTTGGATCTTATTTGGGATCCTATTTATTAAGCCAACAGTCGAACAACCACAAAGGCTTTCTTACTTCTTCTTAACTTAAGCTGTTTGTCTCACTCTCTCTTCCTCCCTCTCTTTCTCTCTTTCCCTCCTTCACCCTCTTCATCCCTCTCTCTTTCTTCCTCTCACATGCACACACACACACAAACACGGATTCATGTTGGTCATTTGTCACTGTGCCTCCCCAAGTACCATTGCTTGCACACACACACACACACACACACCACAGCCTGATGCAGCATTTTTATACAAGGTTCTCTTGAGCATACAATATTTCTCTATTCTGACTGCTGCAGATTACTTAACTCAAAATATCTGCATACATCGGAATGGATATAGGATTGGAATATTATAAGGCACAGTTGAAACAGTGGCACAGTGGTTAATGCTGCCGCCTCACAGCGAGAAGGTCCTGATTTCGGCAAGAGGGCCTTTCTGTGTGGAGTTTTGCATGGGTTTTCTCCGGGTGCTCTGGTTTACTCATACAGTCCAAAAGTATGCAATATAGGTTAATTGGTGACTCTAAATTGTCCCTGTAAGGTGTGAATGAGTGTGTGAGAGTGTGTGCCCTGCCCAGGGTTGGTCCCCGCTTTGTGCCCATAGTTCCCGGGATAGGCTCTGGTCCCTGCGACCCCAATAGGGTTATTTTTCAAAATGACTTGGGCCACCGTTAATACACGCCAGACATTACCACCACTTTATTTGCCTACCATATTGAAGCCGGTATTATTAAAAATGAAGGCTATTATACACTGGCATATCTCGTGAGAGAAACAAGCAACCAGCTCTGTGAAAACAAGTCTAAAGTAAGTGCCTCAGCTCTCAAAAAGGAGCACAAAATAAGCCACCTTGAGTGTGGGGAGTGTGTTTGTTTGTCTGATTGTTTTGCACTTGTCATTCCTGTGAGGAAAAAGGCAATATTAGACACGTAAACAACTTTGATTATAAAATAACTAGCTAAATCAAACAGTTATTAAACTGCTTTATTATAGCATAAATTTAAGACAAAATATAACATTTGATAAGAATAATTGTTCATGAATTTAGATTATTTCCTGTATTTAAAAAACTCATGACTGACAGGTAAAGATATTAACATAGTACATGACTGACAAGGTGGACAACATACATTTTCTATTATGCTCTGGAATTTGGACTTTACAGATTGGAGTGCATGCAGAGCCAAGGAAAAGATTGCAATTCTTCCCTAAATATTTAATGGCTTGCAAAAATATGCTTCACCAAAAAAAAAATCTGCCAGTGGTCCAAGTCATATTTGCATGCTAACTATATTAAGGTGGCAGATAAATAGCTGATGTGGCTTGTAAAGCAAATAATACAAATTATCCTCATCCAGGCATGTCACCTTCCCCTGGAGGTCTTGAGAATCAACAAGTCAATGCTGTGCCTACTGACAATGGTCCAAGGGGTGGGGGGGGAAGTCAGCAGCTAAAATGATGTTGGATGGTCAAGACTCAAAGGTCTGCTGTGAACCAGGGCCTGTGGCACTTAACACAGATAACTTGATTTTGATAGAAGTTATGCATCACAATACTGCAATGAGTCCTGCTAGAAATAGGGTTGTGCAAGATGTCAGTCAAAACACTCGCTCACTTTAGCCTCTGAAAATGCATACAATGGGATTGCAAGCATCGGCACTTGACCTTGTATCAACTGTTCCTATGGACAGGCAAATGTGCATCATAAATGAAAGAAATGGTTACTATGGGGATATTTACACTGACCAGCCTCAGCATTAACACCACTGACAGGTGAAGTGAAAACACTGACATCTCATTACAATGGCACCCGTCATGTGGTGAGATATATTGCATATCAAGCTGAGATGGAAGCAGTGCACAGGGACAAGTGGAAGGATCTCAGCAACCATGACAAACTGTGAGAATTTGCAAAATGAAAGGTCCTGTGGTAGGTTCCCAGTATGCAAAGGTTAGTACCTACCAAAGGTAGGCCAAAAGAATAACAAGAGGTGAAATATGGTATATGGTGTACAAGACTTCTTGATGTTTGTTAAAAAGCAAAAGTTAACCCTTCTGAAAGTGTGTGATTATTTGATATTGTGAATACACCACAGCACAGCACACTGTGCACCACAACATAATGTGACCTCTGTATTTGAACCATGTGTAAAGGAGCAGTGGGCAGCTGACATGAGCAGCACCAAGGGAGCAGTGCTTGGAGATGGTTAATTAGTCATGAGTACCTTATGAGTAACCTTTCGATCACAGGGCAAGTGCTTTTTCCGTTACACTACCAACTACCCCATAAGAGCTGCTGCCTCTCAAATTACTGAAAGCCTTAATGCTGGCTATGGTAGAAAGGTACTCAGAACTCATGGTATATTGCAGCGTGCTGTGTATGATTCAGCGTAGCCACAGATTGGTCAATGTGCCCATGCAGACTTCTCTACAACACTGAAAGTGCCTACGATGGCAATTTGTGCATCAGAACTGGACCATGTGTGTCATTACTTTGAAGAAAGATCTCAACAGGATGCAATGTGCAAAGAAGCAAGCCAAGTGGGAAATGATCATCTGAGAAACCTTGCAGTGTCTTCTGAGAAGTGTCACTTTGAAGCATTCCAACTGTGGATTGAGAAGTAAAAGTGAAAATCGCTCACTGTGAACACACCACAGCACAGCACAGTGCACCAAAATGAAATGTGACCTCTGCATTTTGACCCTTCTGTGAAGGAGCAGTGGGCAGCTAACATGGGCAGCGCCTGGGTAGCAGTGCTTGGGGACGGTAGGTTGCTCATGAGCACCTCAGTGGTAATTTTACCAGTCAGGGATTCAAACCAGCAACCTACCAGCGACCTTTCACACGGCCAACCATTACGCCACCAACTGCCCTAAAGGGGCATGGATTTCCATAAAGCACCGTTGCTAGCTTCTTAAATCACTGACAGGATACCAATGAGCAACAGTACTCATAGCCAGGTGCTGCTGCATTCTTGATAGATGATGCTAAGGAAAATCACCAACTGATTATATAAACTCTGTAAATATGCTGCACTTTTGATCTTGGATAATGCAACTGGGGGTTTTGGTTGATGGCGGTATCAGTACAATCACAATAACTGACAATGATTCAAATAATATCCACAAATAGGACTAGTCATGCCCTCTACTTCTTTTTTTGTTGTTAATATCAGCTTTTTACTGATCTCTTTGTTTGCATCAATACCTTTGTTGTCAAACTGATCTCACAGCATAAACACACCTATGAGTATGTGTTGGCAAAAACGTTGCAAACAATTGGGCATGCAGAGCAAGGATTAGACATGCAGAGATGTCTGCAGGGAGCACTGAGGCCACAGTTCAAAAACAGAAATATCTGCTAAATTATTTTTTGTTGCTTTAAGCAGCCAGCAATTTGGTGTGGTGAATTTTGCATGCCATTACCCGCATTATGAGAATTTAAATCTTGCTTCTGACACTTCTCAAAAGAAAGTCAATTTACAGGCACCAAACCTGACCCTTCTTCTAACCTCTACCACTGTAATGAGAGGAAAGCAGTACCCAAATGTTGAATGCAAAATATTCCACTTATAGAAAAGGACACACATAATTGTCAACAGTTTACTCAGGCGAATTGTCTTTGTGTGTCAGGCAGTATTAAAATATTCATTCATTCATTCATTCATTTTCCAAACCACTTTATCTCAACTGGCGTCACGGGGGGGGGGACCGGAGCCTATCCTGGGAACTTACGGGCGCAAGGCGGGGACTAACCCTGGGCAGGTGCCAGCACACCGCAGGGCACATACACACTCACATTCACACATTACAGGGCCAATTTAGAGTCACCAATTAACCTACATTACATGCCTTTGGACTGTGGGAGGAAACAACCCACGCAAACACGGGGAGAGTATGCAAACTCCACACAGAAAGACCCTATGGCCGTCCCCAGGGTTCAAACCCAGGACCTTCTTGGGAGCAGGAGCACTAACCACTGCGCCACATTAAAATATATATCCAACAAATAGGCAAGCAAAAATGTAATTCCAAAATGCTGGTGAATAGTCAAAACTTTTTAAGAAAAATAACAAAATCAAACAAATCCAACTAGGAAGGAATTAAGCAAAAAAAAAAAAAAACAAACGAGAGTATAAAAATAACAGGCACCACACATCCAAAATGGCAAATAAAACAAGTACAAAATGTGAGACAAAGCAAAGATGTTAAAACCAGGATGACATTACACAAAAAAGGTTTTATGCAAAAACACAGGAAATTTTAAGAAAGATTAGTATATAAACCCACATTCACAGGTCTAAAACTCATGTAATCCTAATCTAAGATTTCTTGAGCAGAAATCCAGGTCAGATCCCAAATGAGGAACAAAGAGGAAACCACAAGGCCAGATACTTGCGGCCATAATTTAAATATACAAATTGTATGGTGATTCTAACCTAACATTTAACCTTACCTGTAAGAAGTGTAACAGTATTTTACTCTATAGCAACCCCCACTGGGCGTTCTCTAAAGCCATGCCATATTAAGTGTATGAGCTGTTAAATGCAGTTCTGTAAAATACTCATTGCTATTTTAATCCCTTGAGCCCAGGTAAAGAATTGCACAGCAGTGTCAATCCAGCAAGCTTGCCGAACATGTGCACATCTATGTCCAGCAGTAGAAACTGAGGCGGAATTTAACCCTTAAAAATACAATGATAGATGTGATTAGTCCTTGTCTGAACGTGTGAACTTTAACAATACAGTCAGCTTTTAATATGCTGCAATCAGTAACAGTGAGTATAACAGATGTGGGGGGTTTTCTTACTCATCTTAATAATTACTTAACAATATTTCTTTAGCTAATGATTGCTACATTGGCACAGACATTTTGAATACCGGTGACAGATTTTATGGTTGTTCTATGCACATATCTGTCAGTGATCTGGTTAGGATATGGCAGAGATGCCAACCATTAGCCATTAGCCCATGTAGCATGGTGGTTAACCCAAACGCGGATGGTAGCGCAAGTAGGTGGGATAGACACGCAATTTACTCTAAAAACTCTCTCACTAAGAGAGCAAGGATTCCCACAAGAAAACCGCATTCTAGCAGACACACACTCAATCAGGGAGATAACTAGTGATGGGCTATTTGAAGCCGAGGCTCCAAAGTGCGTATCGAGTATAAGGGGGCGTGGCAGACGAAGCCCCGCTTCGAGGCGTGTATCGTTTGGCAGAAAACCACGTGACCGATGACAAACGAAGCCTCGGTTCGTTACGTCAGCGTTTCATCCCAAGTGTCGCTTGCAAATTGCAATTTGCATAATTAAGTAGTAGTATTGTATTAGACTAATACAATACTACTACTTAATTATGCAAATTGCAAATGTGGAATAAAATATAAGTTGCATAAAAAATAAACAAAATAAAAATTCTGTCCGATACTCGCTCATACACTCTCCAACAAAACAACCCAAGAAGCGCCGGCGGGATTCACCCCCATTTATACAGGAAGCGACACTTGGGATGAAACGCTGACGTAACGAACCGAGGCTTCGTTTGTTATCGGTCACGTGGTTTTCTTCTTAAACAATACAGGCCTCGAAGCGGGGCTTCGTCTGCCACGCCCCCTCATACTTGATACGCGCTTCGGAGCTTCATGTGCCCATCACTACTCACAGTTGAAGCTGAACTGAATCAGAGTTGGGCTGGTGACTCAATGACTGAGCAAAGCGCCGCCAGGAAATGACTCCTTTTATACTTCCTGAACCACGACCGACCACTTCTGGGTCCTAGTGCTGGTCACGTTACGCACAATATCCACAATTCATAAATGATCGACTGTCATTAGACTGAGCACGAGGTGCCAGAAGTGGGAGAAAGGGAGTTCAGATCAATACAAAGAGCCTATAAAACCACTCTGTTGTTAAAATGTAAGAGGTTCCTCACAGCATTCTCTATTTAACCTATCATAAAATACAAATGACACCTGAGGCAACTCATCAGTAAACGCCAAGACACTTTCGAACATCAGTACAGCTCTAAAAATTCATGTTAGTCTGTCATATAAATATAGGGCATAAGGCTGGTTTTTCAGAAGCAGATTAAGGCGTGCCCTGAAATTAAATTATATGGTGGTGCTTAGGGGCGGGAATCAAAAACCGGTACCGACTAAGAACTGGTTCCAATTGATCTCCAAAGTTAATCATTCTCTCATTTCCCAGCACGTTTTCCGGTTTTCCCCTTAGTTTTGTGTCGTGGTGCATTACGTCACACTCTCTGCGACTTGACCTTCAACCATGGATTCATGATGCATAAATGATATTTTCCGCAATGTAAAAACACACGCTGTGTTTGTTAGCATGCATGACTCTCACAGGGAGGTCCAACATTCACTAAAACGTTCTAGTTCAGTTAAATTGTCCCAATGCACAGATAAAAATTAGCCCTGTATCAAACACAACCTATAATGTTACCATCACTAGTGTAGTACTTTTCAGGACGTAACCCTGTCCTGCTCATAGTCCATAGTCCTGCTCATTTTTTAAACTTAACTTATACATTAAAGGGTTAAAATCAAATTCTTATGTCTTAACATTTTCCCACAAAATGAACATTGATTGACAGAGGAGAGATAAGTCATATATTCATACAAAGGGTGAAGAAAATCAGAATATATTTTTTGTCCCTAATTAACATATAATTCAATATGGAGGAGTGGAGTGGGCATTAAATTCACTCTTGTGGGCAGCTTTAAGTGCCGAATCTGAATGATGAACAGACTAAAATCATTCACTTTGTGACTGTAACATGTTTGATATCTTTCAGCCTATCTCCCCTTACTCTCATTCTTTACTCAGTCTTTACATCTCTATCTTGGGAGTCAACCAGTGTTGTCCTTCACATGCTCATTAAGCATAGCTCCGCCCCAATCTCTACCATCAGCAACAAAAGCAGCTCTTCGTCTTCTGTCCAGCTAGCTGATGAATGAACAATCTGGAGAAGCTCTTAGTCTTTTTTCTTTCTTCCTTTCATTTTTTTGAAGGTGAAGAGCCTTTTCACTCTAAGTCCGCCTCTCCCCTCTTCCCTCCCTCACACCCTCCTTCCTGTTCTCGTTTCCTTTATTATTCATTACGTCTTCCCTTGGAGCCTGTAGGAGAAAAGACGTAGAGAGAACCCCGTCGCCTCTAGCCCTTGGTGTACCTTAGAAAACTGGCAAAGGGGAGGGTCAGAGAGAGAGAGGGTGAAAGAGAGAGAGGGGGATGACCAGAGAGAAAGTGTCAAGACTTGCACAAGGAGTGAAGAAAAGCTCCACAAGAGACCGGGAAGTGTGACTGACAGCAGTGGGAGTAAGATGACGGACAGCTCTGAGAGCTCGTTTCTATCATAACGCAAATGGGAAACAAAAATACATGTGGGACTTGAAGTGATGACAAAAGGAGGTGTGACAGAATGAAGTGAATGTGTGTGCATACGTGAGTATGGGGAAGGGAGAGTGAGGGAGTGATGGGGTGAGAGAGAGCCCGAGAGAGAGAGAGTGAGAGAGAGAGAAGGGGAGATCTTGGGAGGTTGGTGCAGGCATGACAGACGCTGTGCGAGCTCTGAGTTGGCCAATCAGAGCTCTCGCTTTGCCTAAGCTGCTGCAGTAGAGGAGTCAGTGAGGATTCTCCCTCACTCTCACACACACACATACACATACACACATGCGCGCACACATCGTGCATGGAACGGGAAGCTCCTCATTCAGAGAGTAGGGAAGCATGGTGAAAATGGTGCAAGAGGCAGAAAAAGTGCAGTTCCAGACAGACGCTTTAATGGAATCTTCTGATGAGGTACAGTGCCACACATAGTCTGTTTCTCTGCTGCTGTTAGTTGGTGAATGCTTGCAAGGTTGTTGAGAGACTGATGTTGTTTCAATGCATGTGCATGCTGAGTGAGAGAAGAGTGAGAAAGTGACGGTCTATAAAAAGGACAGCCGCATGGACGTGCAAGGGAGATTTTTGCCAGGAAGGTGGAAGCAGGATAATTCTGAGAGATGATGAAAAAGAGAGGTGACAGAGTGAAAGAGTTGTTGAAAGGAACGGAGTGTAGAAGTGGAGTGGGGGGAGACAGTGAAAGAAACAGAGACAAAGAGAAAGATTTATATGTGATATATAACATATCTAATTTTTCTGCGCACCACAAATGGCATAACTCTGGAGTCTTGCTTCTCCCCTCTGTGTGTTTGTATGTATGGGTGTGTGTGTGTGTGTGTGTGTGTGTGTGTGTGTGTGCTGCTGTGGAACGATCTGCTTCCTAACTCTGTTTAGCTAACCAGCACACACAGTGCAGGCATGGGTGAGAAGAGGGGCAAGCAGCTTATCGGGCTTATCCTCCTTATGCTTTTAGCCAGGTTTAAATACTTGTCTGTGCTGCTACACCTCACACGCTGAGCCACTTCCACACATGCTGCTGCTGCAGCTGATGCTGCTGCTGCTGCTTGGCTGGACCACTGTTGGAAGGTCATGTTGTGATCTACACAAACTAGACACTAGAGTGGGCGCAAATGAATGCTAATTATCTTTTAGTGATTACTGTGCTGTAAAGAAGGCTGTGTGTGAGCTCTGTGTATGTGTGTGTATTTCTCTGTAAAAAGGGCTGATATCTATTCATTTCAGCACACGTAATATATCGATACATGTCCCTTAACTATCTCCCCCAAAGACACAAACACACACACACAAACATACATTCACACACATTCAAACCCAATACACAGAGGGAACGCTGTTCACTGTTTAAAAGCATAAAAGGGTAGCTGTGTTTAAGAGTCCAAGAGCTGTGGGCTGATTGTATGATCTTTGAAATGTGTGTCTGTGTGTGTGAGTGAGAGAGAAAGAGAAAGAGAGAGAGACAGAGAGAGAGAGACAGAGAGACAGAGAGAGGAGAGAGAGTGCACAGCACCAGCTTTTCATTTTTCAACGAGTAGAGAGCGATTTTGCCGTCCTTTTTGACTAGGTCCCTTGTTCCAAAATGATTTAACTGAGACCAAATTGCAAAGCAGTATTTAGTAAGGCAATAGCTTGATTTGAAGAGCGTTCTGTGTGGATAGCAGCACCATCCTGCCACACATAGTACCCTCAGGCAATGGACACAATTGGCCTAGTTACATATAACAATAATAGAGTAATTTATAATGCAGAAACTATTATACTGTTATACTAAAAGTATTATGCATGTATAAATGAATCCATTTACTTCAAGCAGTCTTATCTTTTTTTTTGTCCCCTTTTTGGCATGTCATATTCTCCTCAGCTGCCAGGACTTAGAGGCAAAATAAAGAGGCTTTAAAATAGCCTGAGACATACCTTATCTACATGAAAATTATAGGAATTGTAATAGGCATATGTAAAAGAAAAGCTATTGCCAGTTACCACACCCTTACACTTAAATAAATCTCACTTTTTATTACTTTTCATCGCTGACTGGATTTTTCAGATTGGCAACCATTATATTGTGCAAAAGATTCCCTATTTTTATTAACACTGATGCTATTAGTCAGTGTTTAGTGTTTCATTTTAGAAGTAATATATAAACATTTTGCCTTCAGAGTTTCTAAACACAGTCTCTTCAGCTAAAGGGGTGGTACTTCAAAAGTAGACCAGTTGGAATTTGAGATTAAAGAAAGAGCATATAACCTGCTAGATTTTCAACCTCCACCAGATAAATCCCAAAAAATACCTTTTGACATGACATGAAAGGCTGAAAAAGCAGAGGGATGTTCCCAAGCCCAGCCGGGAGACATCTTAACCTTTGGCATGTTGTTCACTGAGCTAAGTCCTTTGAGCTGATGCAGTCACTATGATAGTGAGTCATCCAGTTGCAAAAGCAGTATAGCATAACCCCCATCGTAGAGCCAAAGCCAGGCATGGAGTTAGATTAAATCCCTAACCCTTTCTAATTAAACAACTGCAACCAGAGTCAGACACAAAACTGACTTGCCAATCAAATTAAGTTGTTAATACAACGGCACCAAGAGGGCGTTTCAGGCTGATTGGAGCTTTGCCTACAGGAGGCTGATCGTTCGGCTTTTCAGGATGTTGTTCTAAAAAAAGAAAGACTGAAAACAGAACTTTTACAGTACACTGATGAGACTTATCATAACAATTATATCTGCCATGGAACAACAATTTCAAATAGCACGATGACAATATGTTCAAAAATTTTCATCATGTCGCTGCTGGGGTTTAATTGAATATGGATCTTGTGGTGGTGAAGCTTGAATGTATGACACCTATGCAATAACAGCATTTACACCTTGTCATAGAATTCCAGTCATTCTTCTTCTCTGAAATACTGCCATTCTCCCTCAACTTCATATATATGATTTGCGTCATGACCTGAAAATTCTGGAATCTAAAACATGGACATATTAATATGCAAGATAGCATATGCCTCACTTATTAACTTCTTAACTAAGCCTTGTGCTCCAGTGGCTGTGCAAAATGGAAGAGGCACCTGAGAGAGCGAGAGAGAGAGAGAGAGCGAGAGAGAGAGAGAGAGAGAGAGAGAGAAGATGATAAATGTTATCATGTGCAATAATATTAAACATATTATTGCCAATGTTAAATTGGATCGTTCCCTGCGTGGGCATGCACACATATACAAGGATGCCAGTTTACATACTGGGCTTACAGCAGTCTTTTGTTCAGATTAGAAGAAGAAAATTAACATTCAGTAAATTCTGCATGGCTTAGAAAGTGATATGCAGTTTAAAAAAAACTGGAGTGAGAGAGAGAGAGAGAGAGAGAGAGAATGAATGATTGAATGAATGAATGTATACTGAAAATGACAACTTATGCTCTGTTCTTTACCTACTGAAATTTGTAGACATTAATTTCTAATGAGATAAAGAATCTGTTGTAATCTAATTACAGTTTGACATATTGACATATAGTCTCAGTTTTAGCTGGTTATTACATTCAAGCTCAACGCAGCAAAACAAGCTCAAGATTATTCTCAATGTGGCATTTGCATCTAGAGTCACCTGGCTATCAACACCAGGATCAGATTATGTTATTATGAATGTCTTGAAAGAAAAGAATAAGCTATTCAACTTGAGGAAGAGAAGCGTAATATTTGTTTTGACACATTCATGACTGGGCAAGTCAAACACCCGACCCATCGTCCAGCAAGTCTGCATTTTACCAACCAAAGAAAAGACTGAAGGCTAGACTGACACTCCCCGAACAAGCAAGAACAGGAAATGTTTATATTACAGGCCTGACAGAGCATCACCAGGGAGGATACACAGACGATGACTGAATGGGGGTACTGGGTATAAAGATGGCTATGATTCTTATATAATTCAGACAATACAGAAGCAGACATCCTCAAACTGAAGCTGATGTTGTACATTCTGATTCCAAATTTAGTGTTTGGTGCAGAGCTGAGAAACAACAATAAAAAAAAATTTACTGTCCAGTTTGATTCAGTGGGTTGTATTTTGGATTTCAGGCAGCAGTCAGTGCACCTACAGGTGACTCATTTGAGCGGGATGATGGCAGCCTTTCTCTCACTCCTACCTGCTGGGGGCATGTGTTGATTGAAACCAAACCACTGTACACTTTCACACTGATGACTCACATGGCACAGACAAACAAGAGAATGTGGATTCTCAAGCTAAGGAAGTAGTTTTAGTTCTGCAGAGCTTGACCATTTAAGACATTACTACAACAAATGTGTGAAAGCTAGAAAGCACAAGCACATGAATACCTTACCTCAAGGCTGGCAGCTAGCAGAGAAAAAAACTGAATTTCTACTGGGCAGCTTGATCTAACTGTCACTTATTCAAGACCAATATTTAAAAAAGGTGGCAAAATCTTTTTTCGTTTTCATAAAAGTCTCACATTTCCACCCACCAGATATCAGTTACTCAGCATGAAGCCATAACAGAGTAGCAGTGTTTGATCACATCTCATAGCATCCGTAATAAGAGTTTTAAAATGGCTCTACCCTTTTATTCTTCTCTGTCCAGAATGTGAAATAAAATTTCTTGCTACTGCAGACTCACATTTTTGTTAGCACTTCATTAGCATGCTCATCTGAAACAATTCATCTGAAACTCATTCTGGAGCAGTTGGTAGCGTAACGGTTAGGGTGTTCTCCCTGTGAATGGAAGGTTGTCGGTTTGAATCCCGGACCAGCAAATTGTGGTCTTTCTGCTTCCCATTTGTTCGATTTCTCGTCTTGTCAGCTTTTACAGGAACTATAGCTGGTATCTTGCCTTCCGCTAGCTCATGTTCCACAGGGAGTGACAGCTCATATGTTCACATGCAACTTTAAATCCACACTGGTCTGCAAACATGTAGAGCAATTGAAAAGCAGTGATATCAGACACTAATAAACAAGGATAAAAGAAATCGGTCACTTCATCATCAACTTATTTGAACCTCATTTATAAGCAGTGATTTGGCTGTTGGCTGATGTCATTATTCCTCTTGTTTTCTCTGTTAACACTACTTTTAAAAAGTGTATAGCAGTGTTTCTTTAGTGGTAATGCTGTGCTAACCCTGCACTGCAGTTTTACTGTTTTCCCCTGATCCCAATCCACCTGATTCAACTCGTCAGCCCATTAGTAAAGTCCTAATAAGTTTAAATGAGTACATTAGAGCAGAGGGACTGCTAAAGGGTGGGGTGTTGGAGGTCCTTCAGGGCCAGTACTGGAAAACTGGTGTAGAGTATTTCTCAGTACAAAGATAACCCACACATCATTTCAGAGAATTCAAGAGCATTACCAAGTGCAGGCTGAAATATAAAGCATCACAATGTCAGTACAGATGGTTTAGAGCCTGCTGTTGTATGAATTCACTGCAGCTGGAGGGCTGATAAGCCTCTGTTGACTCATTTGGATTGGAAAGGGCATGATGAATCGAATGTCTTGTGGTTTATTTATATGTCTAAAACATAGCCCAAATGCATGGGGAGCTCTTTACAAAAAGCTATCTCTTAAGCAGACTGGGAAATGTTCCCTGCTCAAAAATGAGATGCAGAGCTTCCATTTCCACTGAAACTTTGACATGTTAAGCTTCCCAGGGGTCCAACTGGCCTTCTGTCTCAGAGAAGGAAAATAAATCTGGTGAATAGTGTTTTTCTGAGACCAAAGAATGTTTGTTATAGTGCTGAAATTATCCTAGTAGAAATACATTTCATCTTAGATTCAGATATGATGTCAAAATGACAGAAAAGTTGATTGTTTTACTATGTATGACAGGCTGTATACAGCATCTATATTGTATGTAATATCTGGCAACTGAAACCCACTTTTCCTTACCAATGGTGTTTGAAAATATTTGCTTTCAGCTTTTCATATTGCTTTATTTATTTATTTTGCCTTGCATTTTTAAAGAGCAGTTAAGAGACATCATGGTTATATAATATTTCAGCATTTCTTCAGGGACTCCGAAAGCTCCTATTTTTCTTCGCTCCGTCTTTTTCATCTTTCCGTCTTCTTTTTTACTCAGCAGCGACCAGTAGGGGCAGCGCATGGAAGGATTACATGTAGCGGTCATTGAACTGTATGTGTGGGGTGGGGGGTGGAGCAGTGGTAGGAGAGAGGTGATGGAGGTTGATTTGACAGCTTTTGTGACTTTTTAAAGACAGTTTTTCCATATAAGGACCAGCCCTCTTTTATAGAAAAGTTCCAGAATTTATTAGAAATACTTAATCCTAGAAATGGAAATACCCACAAAAGTTCATGTGTGTTCCTATACCTAGTAGTACCTAGCTCCTACACCTATTTATATGCACATAAATGAACTACAACTTCCCTCAAGACAGATATGCTATATTTATTTATGTTCACATGTGTTCATTAATGAGCATATTTATATACAGTAGGTCAATTTACTGAGTAGATATTTTAGATGGTTTAGATGGTCAAATGGGCCATATGCAGAATGTCCAGAACAGAGTCACATACTAGTTTTCACTTCGATACGCATATGGTGTGTTTTCCTGGTCGGTCTGAGGTAATAATATCAAACCAAAAAATGCATTTAAAAAAAGTTAATAAATTTCTTAAGTTAATAGTAGTATTGGTGTCTGTGTTTTTTAAAATCATAAGCATGTGGAGAATACTGAAATATAGTAATCCTGTCTTTGTTTGACACTGATGTAAAATGAGGGACAACACATTCATCAAAAGTCAGAACAAACCTAATGAAACAAATGCACAATAATACCAGCCTCTGCCAGCCGGCGCTAGCAGGCTACTCTGATGAGGTATTCCGAATAGTGATGTTACGCTGGAAGAGAAGTCACCAGTTTAACGAACACGGAACTAATGTTGCGCATAAGGCCCATTGTAACCACAGTGGAATTATAACCTTACACTTGGAATACAGAATATTGCTTAGTTTAACAGCAAAATCATATGACCTTTGAACACCTTTGACTGTGTTGTAACTTTGGTGTGGATATTACATGCTGCAATCAAGAAAAGGACCAAGAGGACATTTTCATCTTGACTGACTATTTGCCAGTCGTTGGATAGTGAGATGTGTCTGGGTAATACAGAATGTGTATTACTCAGAATAAAATGTGTCTTTTTATTAACTGGCATTTTTTTTGCTGGTCAATGAAAACCTTTTTTGTTGTTCATGTTCCATTATATATTCACAAAGTTATGTGATCATACTGAAATAGCCTGATGTCAATCACTGCTGTGTGTTAAAGACATGCCAATCCAACAAACAGCCCTAACCGTAATCAAGAAATCTGTGAATGGGTGTGTTAATTGGCCCCTGCAGTAACGAGAGAAAGGGAGCGGTAGAGAGACAAAATTGGGTAGAAAGATGCAGCCAGGGATATAAAAAGTGAGAAAACACACCAAGCATTAGGGTGGGATGATGAAAAAAGATTTTGTTAGGCGACAAAAAAGAAACGAATGAAGTGTGGTGCTTAACAACAAAAGGCGAGAAGCAGAAAATAGACGGAGAGAGCAAGAGACAGTAGATAAAAAGAAATGGAGAGGGTTAAGAGAGGGAGGGAAAGAGAAAGAGAGATGGACAGCCTCTCTATTGATTCTGTAGTCCAAGATGAGAAGAGAAGGTTGCTATGGGACAATCTGTCCACGCATTACCCACTTAGTGATCCCTTTTGACACACCACACACACACACACACACACTCGCTCACACCAACTTCTTTAGCCTGGTTCATCTGCCTGCACTTGATTTAGACTCATGTACACATATAAACACTTCTCAATCTCTATTTCCACCTTTATTGATGGAGGCAGATTTCTCTGTAGCCTTTCACACAACATAGACAATATAAAACAACTGACTTGTATGCTCACCTATTGCCACCTACACACACACACACACATACACACTAACCGCCCACGCTTTAATACATTTGGCACTTGTGGAGTGCTCAGTGTACAATGTTGAAAGCTATAACCATATCATGTTGCAGACAGACGAGGAGAATCCTAATCTCAGCAGCCAACTGGAGCTATCAGACCATCCAATGCTACATTTATCTGTGTGTATGGGTGTGTGTATGTGTAGGTCTGAGTGTAGGAGGGAAGGGGTTTAGGTATGTGTGATTGTCCACTAAAAAATAGGAAAACAAAAGTTTGGTCAGATTTTCTGGCTTTGTACAAACATTTTACAAAAGGATCCATTTTCATAAGAAAATGAAGAAAAATGTAGAAATACTTAATCATTTAAAATATATGATTATGTGCGCAAACAAGTCAGTTGCTTCTTATTACATCACCTGGAGAGCTACAATAAAATCCACTTTATGCTATAACACATTTTCACAGTCACACACAGCAGACCTAGTGCCCAAAACATAAAGAAATACATGGAATAAAAAGCACAACTAAATTTGACCATAAACATATATGTGCACTAAATTGATATTACCTTTTAAAACTATTACCGTTAAAACACAGGATTGCAATTTTCTTCTATTGTAACATATGAGATTTTAAAAGTGGCACTTCCTGGCCAAACATCAGAAATTCAGTTATAAATATGATCATGAGGGAATGACATAGTGGAGATCCATTTGACCACGCACATCATCACTGATAACTTCTCCCAGCTCTCTTACCTCACAGCCTGCTGCAATGCAGCAGAGAGAGAGAGCGAGAGGTAAATAGATTTTGGCAGAATAAAAATGACCCTTGGAAGAGTGCAGTAGATGGATGCTGACCCATAGGCAGCGTCCCCGTATGATGGAGAAGGTAGGAGAATCCCTTTCCTCCCACACTTCCTTTTCTATTTTTTTACCCTTTTTTCTCTTAATACATTTTCTCATTCTTACTTATTCCTCCTTCCCTTTTATATGGCTGTTCCCTGTCAACCTTCACTTTACACAAACACAGGATGGCATGCAGGAGCAGTTTTTCATATGATCATATATAGTGATCATATCAACAGAAAAAGTATACAATATTAGTTGGTTCTTCTATACATATTCTAAGTAACAACTTTGTGCAATGGGTTGTGATTGAATGACTCAAGAGTGATGCGGTGACAAACTATAAATGAGCACTGGCTGATTAAAAATATCCCTTAAAATGACGAACAATAAGAGCTACATCAGCAGACACCTGGTGTGTAGATTTTTAAGCATTTGAGCTCTTATGTAATAACATGGAAACAACTTTTTAGATTGATAAAATAAATTATTTTTCTTTGATTTCTCAGAAGCGCCATATAATTCTTATGCACTGAAAAAGATAGAAGAGAATCTTGATGAGCAAGAAGACGACAGGAACATGGGAAGGAGACAGACAGTTGGGTGTACGGTGACAGTGAGGTGTCAGAGCTGCAGTACAGTCTGATTTGTAAAAAGCAGTCAGGTTTAAATGAGCAGACCCGTTAAACTCATTGAATATATATTAGGCATCACAGACAGACCAACTTAATAAGATGCAACCTTACAGAAGTCAGTTTAACTCTGCAGGGGTTTGTTTGATGTGGGTGTTTTTTAATTGAGGGGGAACTTTTTATGAAGAAGTGCTTAAAGACCTGTCCTTAAAGTGTAGCCTGTGAGTAGAAGACGAGTATTAAAAATAAGAGTGCGGAGAGAAATGAGGAAAAAATGAAGGGAGGAAGATCAAAAAGTAAGAAAAAGTGAAAATTGGTGTAGAGTATGTGCTATTCTTTTGTGTGCGCTATGTGAGATTTCACCTTCCCTACTTGTTCATTTCCCAAATGTATAGTCACACTTAAACAACCTTGTTTTTCCTGTGATAAAAGGTTTACATATTACAAAGGAGTTTAATCGTTGTAACGGGTTCCAACATCTGTCAAAGGCTGTCCCGGTGCTATTTCAGACATTTTCAGATTGGGTTGTGATGGCCACCCCAGTGGTAGGATCACTGATTACAGACCAAAAGGTTGTGAGTTTGAATCTGGTCCTACTCTGCCTCTAGAACTATGACCCCTGAGCTCCTGAGCAGGACTTTAAACCCAAGTTACTTCATAAAAACTGTCCATATCATTAGGATATTTGTCACTCTGGGTAAGATAAAGTGTGATAAATGTTGTAGATGTATTCAAGTCACCATCAGCCATGTATACTCACATTTTCAGGGTACAAGTCACAAACACAGTAGTGAAAATAGTGCTATAATTTCCCGCACAAAAACGTATCATTGTAGTAAATATGAACATACTATTACCGTTTAAACATTAGTGGATCTGTTTTAAATGATCCATTACATTTAGGGGTTGTGCAATTTTTTTTGTTAGTTCATAGCTGTAAAATAGTTGTTGTAGCCTAAATGGGTTGATATAGATTAAAATGGGTGTATATTAAGCGTAAAGCAATCTCCTAATCCTTTCAAAAAGCCGGGTGAGCCACATTTGCCAGGTAAATGTGAATACTTTTCTAAGATGGAAACTACAGAGGAAGTTTTTCCTTGCCACGGTCTCCCTAGACTAGCTTGTTAGGATCCGGCAATATGTAAAGTTCCTTTGTAACCTTGTGCTAAACAAATAAATCTGACTTGATGTTTGAGCAATGTCGCACATCAGTATGTACTGTATAACGAGCAGAGTGTACATGTGCTGTACCCCTGGCTGTTTAGCAATATGTTACTGTCTTTATAATGCAGCCTTAAAATAGCCTGCACTTGACTTTAGACCTGTTTTTTGCTGGTCAAAACACAATCAATTTGCACTGCCTTAAAATGGCTATGGGCCAACAATGCGTCTGACTCCACTTTGTTTTTCTACATTACACCCACAGCCTCAACATCACTAACTAGCAACATGATATGAAATAGAGCACAAGACTCAAACGGTAAGATGAAATAGAGAAGGACAGCACATATATAGGTTCCAGAACCACACAGAACTATTCGGTGATACACATGCACTGATTACAGTGACGCTATTCAGACCCTTGTTTCAGTGCACAATTCTTTCATACAAGGGTCTTGAACACAACACAGTTGAATTAAAAGGGTGAGCTATGTTTGTGTTTTGATTTGCACAAAATCAATGATGCATCATTTCATCTCATGTCAAACTGTGAGTCTCAAATACACACATAATGCTGTATAAACTCACAAAGGATCAGGAGAAACAGTATTCTTACTAGCTGTAAGGAGAAATGTGTGGTTTAGTTTGGTTGTGTGGTTTAGTTACAATATTTGCACATCTTATTAGACATTACTGTACATGCCTGTTAAGAATTTTTATATATGCAGCTGCTGCATATTATATTCACATTCAAAAAATGGAAAAAATATCATTTCAGGACCAATGAGTTGTACTATATTGCACAGTCTCTCAGTCTCAGTCTATCACTAGTGTAAAGTTTAAAGTTTAAAATTCTCTATTCATAGTCTATTTATAGTCTATGTTTTTTGCTTACTCTATGTGCCTTATTTGTTCTTCTCGTCTCTCTATGTACATGTATATGGTAGATCTGCTACAATATGAATTTGATTCATTTCAGGAGGAAGCAATCTATCAGACAAAATTATACACTGATCACTTCCATTCCTATAAAATCACAAAAAGCTACAAAAATATAGTTTGACCTTTTCATTCCTGAGCTCAACCAGACGATTAAATGTAGTCTTCTCTTAACAAATATCCTAATAAAAACAGTATGTATTATGATCAAAGTTTTCATTTTTCGATTTCATTTAAGCCTTAACATAATTTAAGTGATATGCAATTAATAGTGCCTGAGCTCCTTATCCTAATCTCTGTTTTCCAGATAAACCCTATCAAAGTTGCTACTTCCACTCACATTTCATCTAAAAGTTGAGTAGGAGTAGGAAGGCTGCTAAAAAGGTTTCTCATTGAACTATAAATGGTTGCATCCCTCCAGTGGGAACATCAGGGTTTGTGTGTCTCTGCATAAAGCTGTATAAAAGATCAAATCTACTATTCATCTTATCATAAATAGAAATATAACCCCCATACAGGGCGGCATGGTGGCGGAGGGGTTAGCGCTGCCACCTCAAAGCGAGAAGGTCCTAGGTTCGATCCCCGGGTTGGCCAAAGGGAACTTTCTGTGTGAAGTTTGCAAGCTCTCCCCATGTTCGCATAGGTTTCTTCAGGGTGTTTTGGTTTCTTCCCACAGTCTGAAAGTGACTCTACATTGGTCCCCTAAGGTGTGAGTGGGAGTGTGATTGTGTGAGTGTGTGTGCCCTGCGGTGTGTTAGCACCTGCCCAAGGTTGGTCCCCACCTTGCGCCCATAGTTTCCAGTATCGGCTCCGGTCCCACCGTGACCCCAGTTGAGATTACTCAATGTGAATCTTCATGAAAGGGCATAAATCAAGCTTCAAA
Organism: Distichodus sexfasciatus; assembly: GCA_032718565.1. Lineage (NCBI taxonomy): Eukaryota > Metazoa > Chordata > Actinopteri > Characiformes > Distichodontidae > Distichodus > Distichodus sexfasciatus. The sequence continues at coordinate 2,562,763 of JAVGVS010000021.1, read as the reverse complement.
ACGATACCTATATCGAATTAATCGGACGGCATATGACTGAGATATCAACATTCAAAGGAGTCGGGTTTCTCCTGTCACGGCAAGTGAGAAACAGAGAAATCTGCCTTTCAAGTTGACTATCGCCGTAGCACTCACAGACAGTCGCGGCTATGTTTGTATTTACGGTAGCCTACACTGCATTCACAGCAACACGGATAGCCTACCTGCGTTAGGCTAACTGAACTCGGGAGACGGATGGATGGATTCCGGAGAAATATCTTCACGTTAGGCAACACGTGGATTTACCGTGAATATTGAAGTAGAGCGGTCAAAACAGAAACTTTTAACATTCTGCTGGAATTGAATTCCTCACCTCAAGAAAGCCATGTTTTTAGAATGGAAAGGGTAAATTTTTCAGCGAAATTTATTCACAACAGTACAGTATAGACCTCTACTGTTTCAAAACACTAAAAACAAAAAATCCTAAATTTTACCCCACACAACATAAACGGTCGTTTTTCTCGGAAACCTCGGTTGCGACAAGCGACTGGTTTTTGCCGTGGAGGGTCACAAATGTGCTTCTGCCCTGGCTCTGTGGTGCTGGCTCCAGCTCTGCCTCCTCTATTGTGTGACTGTGGCAACTTACGTTAAATGTATGTTTACATTAGAATTTTTGGTTGCGTGTTCTGAAGAGCTTCCGGTAATGTATAGAATTGCCAAAATTTAATAGAGGGAGAGTAAACATGTGAAACAGAAAAATACTGTCATGTAATATATTATTTTTAACAATGTAACTGTATTCTGATTATCATCTATTTAAACTGTAACTGTAACGGACTACAGTTACCCATAATATGTAATTTGATTACGTAATGTAAGGTACATATATTCCGTTACTCTCAATACTGTTTATACCTTGCATTTCCAATACAAATAAAGATGTTTTCATAATATGATCTTATAAGCTTATGTTGCATTTCATAAGCAACAATTTATCTGACAGATAAGTTACGTATTATCCTTATTTGACAAAAAGAGAAGAAGGAGGATACAAAACTCAAGAATCCCCTCATTCACAGATGCAACCCTAATGAGAAATCTGCTGTTAAGCTGTTTTCTGGAAGTACTTTTTTTAAGTGTGGAAAAAAAACCCATCGTTTTCTGCAGGTGTTGTTGGTGCTGCTGTCAGATGATGCAGATGACTAGAAAATACATGTTTTACTGCTCCTGCTGTTGTCAGAAAATAGAGAATATTCACAAAATTATGGATGAATATTCATAACAGCTTGGAAAGATTTGTTGGAAATGTAATATCTTTCTCACTTCGTGTGAGTGCATGTGTGTGTGTCCCTGTGTGTGTGCTTGCAAGCATGTTCAACCCACCTGTTTATGTATATTTCATGATGGAGGCTGAGAACCATTTGGCAGCAAGTGTACATACATTAGCTACAATAAGCATAATGTAAAAAAGCCTGAGACTTTTCTCACCTCTCAGTGACAATAATCCTCCCTCCATTCCTTCTCTCATCTCTTTCTGCTTCTGTTTAGTCTGCTATAATAGCACTTTTTTCTATGTGCTATTCCGTGAAAGTAATTTGGTTCTTTTTTATAATTATTAACTTTAGTAGCCCCAGCTCCTGTTATAAGGGCCGTCTAATCAACGAACACGACACACATCTCTAATGTTATCGATAAAATAATAGTGTTAGAATGTGTCTTCCCTCTTTTTCTCTTTTACATGGAAAGGATATCAAATGTCTTAATAATGGAACACTTCTTACCACTCTCTACTAAGCAAATTACCTCCATCCATCCATTATTGGAACTGCTTGATCCCGACCAGGGACCTTGGACCGGAGCCTATCCCGGGAGCTACGGACGCAAGGCGGAAACCAACCCCGGGCAGGCATCAACACACCACAGGGCACACACACTCACAATCACACCCTCTGACACACATTACAGGGCCAATTTAGAGTCGTCAATTAACATATATTACATGCTTTTGGACTGGTCGGAAAACCGGAGCCCCCGGGGGAAACCCACGTGAACACGGGGAAAGCATGCAAACCCCACACAGGAAGGCCCTAAGGCTGACCCAGGGATTGAACCCAAGACCTTCTTGCTGTGAGATGACAGTGCTAACCACTGCACCACCATGCCGCCCACCATTGACATTATATTTATAATTTATTTAAGTATTTTTAAAACTGTGCATATCGAGGAAGCTTTATAACCTTCACTTTCCTCCATAGTTGTATTACTTCTCATTTGCTCAATCCCAATCTCCGTTGCCTGTTCTTTATTTCTTTTCTACTCCCCTTCCCTTTCCGATTTCTCTCCTCCTCTATATCACCATACCACACTTACTATGGGTGTATGGTCTTTCCATTCAGGTGGAGAAACAGATAGTAGTCGTGTCTAATAGTTTCTCTTAGTATCCCTTTTTGCACCTGCTGCAGCTCTAACATCAGCTTTTACCATCTAAATTCTAAGCTTTATCTAAGAGAGAACACACTGCCTGATCTCACGCCTCCCATTACCTTTGAATTTCAGCTGGCTTGTCAAAGAGGGACCAGGGAAGGACAGGACTGAAGTGAGAATCAAAAGCAAAAAAATGGGATTATACGTTTTTAATTATATTCAGCAGCACAAGCAAACCAACATCCTTATGGTTGAAGAGCATCTCTAAAGTTGCCAGCATTCCCACACACATCTAAGCTCGAATCGTTTTGCCAAAGCCGATCTGAACGCACCCCAGCACTGACACACAGGGCGGTGCTCCAGGGCACTGAGCATCTATGTGATCTTGAAAATGAATTATCACGGTTTGTGCACTGAAGATCAAAGAACACTAATGTGGAATTATGTCATGTTAAAAGGCAAATCTATAGTACTTTTCCTCCACAGTTTTAACATTAGAAGGTATCAACTGATGTTATTTTTTATTTTTATGCATTAAGCTTGGGGAAGGTCATCAGTAAAATGTAGTGTTTTCTTCAATAGCTGTTCTTATAGACTTGGCTGTATTTCACACACATACTCTCTCTTTCATGGTGTGCCCATGTCATCAGTAACAAGTGAGCCATGTAACTCAGTGTGTGTGTGTGTGTGTGTGTGTATGTGGGTGAGAGAGTAATTGTTTGCATGTGTGTATATGTGTGTGAAAATTATCTTGGAATTAGAGGACTGAACAAGGAACTCGAATACATTACTTTACACTGCACATACAGTGTGTACATTTTTTTGTCTGCATTTGCATTTGGTTCATCATCTGACATTGACACCTATACAGCCAATGGTAAATATGTGAATATAGGTTTCCTTTTGAAGTCGTATGCGTTTGATGTCCATTTGTACTTTAAAATTGTTTGAATCCACTTTGAAGTAATGGCCACTAGCCATTTGATTGATTCCATTCTGTTTGAGATCGAATCCTTCTAATGTACACACATTGTGAACCTGTTATTTGGTTAATATTGCATTTTTGAACCTTTTCTAAAGTAAAACTTCAGCAGATCTTTCTGTGTGAGGGTGTTTCATGTTCATACAATGAAATGCAAATGATGCTGTATGCATGTACAGTATATAAGTATGAATATATGAGTATAAACACATACCATCTCTTGTTTTACTCCCAGGAAACTCAAAATGGACAGTGTCTCCTCTCAACTCTACTAAAACTTTTCTAAAAGCAACACCATCTTCCTGAGCCAAGACCTTTTGGAGTCCATTATGTAAATACACTTCTGTATCCTTCCTGAGATGGAAGACTGAAACATGAGCATCATCAAAGCCTGGTGGACCTTTGGCCGCAGCCCTCTTTCTGCTTGGATCTGGCTCTTCTAAAAGACCACTACAGCGGAGTACAGCATCAGGGGAGGCACTTGGAGGGGGTGGAGGAAGTCGAGGTGGACAAGGAGGGTGGAAGTCATCAACATTCCTAGGAATATACCTGCTTCTGGAATATCTCAACATTTGGAATATTGTGATTCATCACCGTAATTTGGAATACTGGAAATACCTTTGTTACTTGCCATAATGAAGGTGAGCCCGACTTCCTGCCTGTGTCCTGTGCTTGTGTGCCTCTGCTTCCTGGAGAACGGCTATGGGGCAAGCCACCATGGACAAGCTAAAGTTATCACCAGAAACCACAACCTAACTCACAGTCACAACCAGACTAAAGATGGAGAGACAGAAGTCCACCACAGACCAAAACGAGGCTGGATATGGAACCAGTTCTTTGTCCTGGAGGAACACATTGGACCAGATGCACAGTATGTGGGGAAGGTAAGAACGTATTTTTTGTGAACAGAATGTTCCCATAATAATTCTACTCAACAAATGCTAATTTACAAACTTGTTTCAAGCTTGTAGTGTCTTACTTGCAAATCAGTACAAACACTATATACTCACTACGCATAGTATCATAAAATGAACCATGTTATAAAGTAACAAATCTGTTGTCTATTTTTTTTCTTTAATCTGCCTATATTTTAGCACATTTGAGCAACAGTTGGCTGTGATTGATAACATCTACGTAAGGAGTTAGCTTAGAGCAGCAGGATGTGGCACTGTGAGTTCCGAAGTGTCAGGTGAATTATCGGATTGGGTCTGAGATTTGACAGCCATCATCACTTTGGCCGGATGCACGTCTGCTCCCCATGTTTGCCTCTCAGCCTTGTCAGACTTGTGAAACATGGCACCCTTGTCCATGCCAACTGGTAAATAGGGCTGTGAATCCATTAACATCTTGATATACTGGACTGGTTACAATGAATGTCATGTTCTAAATCCCTTGAAAAGTGCTTCGGTTAATTGCTTGACTACAGCAGTGATGTAATTCAGTTAGCTAGAACTTAACCAAATACCTATAAACTATAATGTAGAGCATTTAGCATTGGACAATACAGTATTTCTAAACGACCGAATTTCACCACTAGGAGATTAAAATGCAGCAGTTATTATAATCTAATTTAAAATGCATTTTATAGTGTACTCATTCTTATACAATGTCACAGTATCCCTGATTCTTTTCTCTAGTCTAACACACCTGATTGTAACCATCCTGAGATTGTTTGGCAAGTGTTAGAGCCTAGGAAAAAATGCAGAATTCACATGATATCACATCTTGATCCGAGAACAAATGTTATTGCTGAGTTGAGAGCTTTACCATAGATTAACTGTACTCTCACTGAATAACAACACACACGAGATTCATGTTTCAAATCAGAGCCAGAGAGTCATTACTACCACACAAGCATGTACACTGTGTCCTTGATTTAGGCTCAGTTAAGTGATGGATGTGATGGCTCAGTTAACTTACACACAGTGATAGTTGAGTCAGCAATTAGCCATGATTCCATCATCATCATTACACATTCTATCGTGACATCTGGGTCTGTTCAGTCTCTACTTGTTCTATCCATCTTAAGAAGAGAGTAAAAATTTGACTGACAGTAATGCAGTTCTGTGTCGGTCCATCTGTTTGGGGTCCTGTCTGTTCAACTGTGTGGTTTGTGATTTAGAGTGACATGAAACATTTCTACTTGGTCATTTTTCTTCCAAAAGGGAAGGCTTTGTGACACTTTATAGGAATATTACATATGGGACAGAGATGTTCGAGCAATTCAGTATAGGAAGACAGAATAAACAATTAACCAAAAATGTGTTCAGACATTCTCACTGATATGTACAGACACTATGACTGAATTCATACACTTGTCATCAGGTCACATTCTTCTGCTTCTCTTCAAGATAATTGGAGTATTAATTAACTATGGGCTTGCTCAATTATTTAGTGACAAAATTTGGCTGCTAAATGACTGTGTGGACATATTCCAGATATTCCAGAACTTTGAAGTATATTCTTGACCCCACTCTTTTTCATTCATTGTTAGCTACATTAGTGTCTTTATGCAGAGTGCTCCTTTAAAGCAGGACAATTTATTTCTAAGAATAACATTAGGGACGTGTCTGCCATGCCTCTGTTTCATTCTTAGCAAAGCTGGAGCTTTGTTCAGTACAAGTTCAGGCATTGTATGTGACTGACAACCTATTATTTCAAAATCAGTCAGACAGTTGTGCAGATTGAAAACTCCTTTTGAAAGTCATCGTTTAAAGTGACTGTCTCCAAAAATATATAGAAAGAATGGTACCATCCCCTCCTCAAACTGTTCTCTTTTTGAAGCTTTGTCTGTAGTCTTGGAGTACAGTCTTCTCAGTGGCTTACACATTGAGACCAATGGACATGGGATAATCTGTTTCATAACATTCTGTTTTGAAATGGCTGGAACTGAGCATTATTTCTGTATGGATCATTTTAATTGAGAGAGAGCTGCACCTTGCATGACAACTTTACACAAAGTGTGTTTGTGTGTGTTTAGCTTGACTTGAGGTGAATCTGAGATGCCTTTTTTGCATGTGAGGTGAAAATCCATTTTATAAGAAATACAAATTTGAAAAGAGTTAAAGTTCATTAACATTTTTTCAAAAAGTTAAAATGAGCTCAACTAAACACGTCTCTGAAGTAGTTTGCTGAAAATACCTCTCAGATTATGCATTTTCGCCTTTATGCATTTTTAACTCTCTATTTCAGTCCCTTTCAAAACAGGCTTCTCATTAGTGTTCCTAAATGCAAATTAGTCATTGCTACCCATACCCCACTCCAGAACTGGGGGTGTAGAGAGCACGGCGAGAGTTTATCTCACGTGAAAATAATCAACATGGCTGCTGCTAACAGACCATCCATACAGCCATGCATGTTCAACACAACACTCCGTTTGACTCCTTCATTGCGATTCCTACGCTAGCGCTTATAAGAGAACATGGTTTAAGCACACAATTTCTGACATTTGTAAAGTAATACTAACGCAACTGACCTTTTTTTTTTTTTTTTTTTAAATCAAACTTACAGTGTGTGTAGAGGCAGCACAGGCCCAAATGGATGTCCAAAGAACAGAATGTCATAATATGGGACCTTCAAAAGATTTGCTTTTGTTTATTGAGGGTAAGGTTAAATATAGGTGACATATTTATGTTTTACATTTTATATTTCTATGTAGTCTTTGTTTGTCAGTCTGTGTGTGTGTGTGTGTGTGTGATGTTCTAGAGGTTTTTCCTTTACACACCTGATTCACAACGTGATAAACACAGAGAACAACAAATTCATGCATTAATTATTAACTGGCAGTGCTGGGGAGTAACGGAATACATGTACCGGCGTTACGTATTTAGAATACAAAATATGAGTAACTGTATTCCGTTACAGTTACAGTTTAAATAGGTGGTAATTAGAATACAGTTACTTTGTTGAAATAAATGGATTACACAGCGCTCTTTTCCTGTTTCATATGTTAGGCTGTCCCCTCTCTATCCCCTCTCTATCCCCTCTCTAATTTTGGTAATTCCACGCATTGCCGCGAGAAGCACCTCCGACGCGGGCGCGCGCATTTGATGACTTCCGCCTTTATACGAACTACCGTCCATAAACATTGACGTTCAATTCGTTCCTACTCTCTGTTAACCCCAATGAGATGAGGTGCAAAATTACTCATATTCTTAAAAATAAAAAACCTTACACAAACTTGTAAACAATAACGTTTGTATTGTTGAATGTTGAATGTAACAGCATCATATGCAGAGTTAGAAGGGGGTGCATTTCCTGGCAGGTGATCTGTTGCAAAAACCTCCCTTTAAATTAGTTTGAGGTGGTTTAGTGCTGAGATATTATTTTAGGTTATCATATTTTAGATTTTAGATCCAGGCATATTTTTTCAAGTGACTTTAGTGAGCAAATGATTTATTAGTGAGTGTTGTTCATAATAGGCCTCTCTAGACTCTAGAGTTTAATGTTTTCTCAAACAGTGACATTTTAATGACCGTAAACATGTGAAAGGTGTTGCTTGCTATAACATATGTTTATGTATAACACAAAATGCTACTTCCTACCAGAATAGATACTTGAATTTTAGTCATGATTTCAGTAAGTACAGCATGGCCTTAAACAATAATCCATTACACTAGCCAGGTAAATGTGTGCAGTTTGCGTGGAATTAAATAGCTAGTGAATTGTGCACTTATAATATTGGTCAAATATTTATTTCAAAGCTTTATGAAAAATACGACACATTTCGCCGTTTTTGTTCACCGTTTTTTTTTTAATGAAACGTTATTGTTTACAAGTTTGTGTAAGGTTTTTTATTTTTAAGAATATGAGTAATTTTGCCCTCATCTCGTTGGCGTTAACAGAGTGTAGGAACGAATTGAACGTTAATGTTTATGGACAGTAGTTCGTATAAAGTCATCAAATGCGCGCGCCCGCGTCGGGGGGGGGGCTTCTCGCGGCAGGGGTCCCGATTTCGGCACGACACCTGTCACCCAAACAAACACGCAATAAGAGGCTCTAATGAAAGCGTCCTGTTAATGTTGGTGGCGTCAGTTACACAATGGACCCGGAGCCAGAACAACAGAGCCAGCAGTGCCCGGGCAGGAATGCATTTCTTACTCGGAAATTTCGTCTTTCCTCCTCTACCTACAGTAAATATATTGTCTCTTCAGGGAGAACAGCCAATCGGTAGAGAAAAACAAACAAGAATTTGCAGGATGTGATTGCTACATTCATGTAGTTGTAAAAAGCATGACAGTATATTAAGTAATCCAAAGTATTCAGAATACGTTACTCACATTGAGTAATTTAACGGAATACGTTACAAACTACATTTTGGGGCATGTATTCTGTAATCTGTAGTGGAATACATTTTAAAAGTAACCTTCCCAACACTGTTAACTGGGGTGTTGTGTTGGCTAAACAAATCCTGTTACCTTCGGCCTGTTGAAGAAACGGAGCACGCCAACTCATCAGAAATCCAGAGAAAACTTTAATTTCCAAGGTGGAATGGCACAGGAGTTTCCTTAGAGTGGCTGTGACATTGCAGCTGGAAAGCTACAAGGGCAGTAGCAGGACAGGGCTGATTGAATTGCATTCTTCTATAATGGAGCCTTATCAAGCCACTAATTGCATGAAATAATAATTACTTTTCATCAGTGCGTGTGAGCGGCGTAGCGGCTGGCTTTGAAGTGTGCCGACTGGTTGGCTGACTGGTCGGCTGTGGCAGGCTGAGTCAGGATGCGCTTCCCACTCCACCTTCATCCCCGTGGCAGAGGCAACACGGCAAATGAACTGTGCAAATACAACGTCAACAAAATGCACTAATCCATGATGAAAACATGCCATTAAAAACAAACCCAGGTCATTATGAGGGATTAAATTTGACACGCACATACGCAATAAAAAAGGCCCTAATCGTTAGCGCTGCTAACTTCCTCATATTTAATTACAAGAGCTGCTATCACAGGGGCCAGCAAAAAAATGTGCCATGATGCAAAATGACCCTTAATTAGATCGAGAAAGAGACTGGCGATTAATCCTTCGCCACCCAGAACCTCTAGTGTGTGTGTGTGTGTGTTTGTTTTCTCCCTGTCTTTGCTTAATTAAAAGTTGCAGAAGCATGCATATAGCTCAGCAGAGCTTCCCTGAGGACTGCCTGCCTCTTACCAACGACACGCATTGTCATTCCACTCTGGACAATATCTCACGTTTTTGCCAGCTTTCTGTTGGCTGAGAAAAAGGTTATCACTATGTGTGACAATTAACTGCATGCAAGGAAAAAAGTGACACTAAAGCTGCTTTTTAAATTTAATTATATATTATTCATTAATTTTTTTAGATTTGAGAGGTTGAAGCACAAATGTGATCACAGGAAATACTGCACTGAAAACTCTCAAGGCAATTGTGCAACTATCACTGCTAGACAATGTCAAACCAAGCAGAATAAAAAAGCTAATATAATGACAGTGCACAATGTTCCTTCAGGTGCTGCAGGATGAGCAAATAACCCCTGAAAACTATCATTTCGGTACCACCTGGCTGGTGTCATGTTGTGGAAAGGTGCAGAGTAATCATGCTTGCTCAGGAATGATGTTTGTCATCTCACATCAGCATGAGCTAATATGAATTATGATATAATTGCTGCTCTGGGGTTTAAATAGATTACAGAGATGTTGAAAGATTTGTAAAATGATTTCAAACTAACTGATGCGGTTCCAGCATCCTGCTACAGGCATGGAGTTAGTGTGCCATATGAGTTGGCCTAATGCTGAAATTATTTTATTGTTTTCATGGATTATTAACATTATCATTATTTTTTCAGTAAATCCCACTTAGATTTTTCTTTTGCAAGAGAGACCTGGCCAGGATAGAAAAACTTTTTTTTAAAAAACAATATCATATACAACATAAAATTGCACATACTGTATATGAAATAATGTTCTCAAATTAAGCACAAAAACATACATTTGTAATCACTGATCCTTATAGAGAAGAACTAGATGTCCACATTCTTTATGATTCCTCTAAAATGTCCAATCTTAAAATAAATAGATCTATGTTTAGGTGTTTCCGCAGACTGTTTTATGTGCATTTTGCAGGTGTGAAATGTCTTGTCCTCAGACAACATTTATGAGACCATGGCTACATTCAGCCAAGATGAGCTCATACTTGACTCGTCAAGCATATACACAGGTTGGTAGGGAAAATCCTTGTCATAATCCGTAATCTCTGTAGGTGTTATTCCTCTGGAGATCCTCTCACACTCTTTCATCTCAAGCAGAAGTTTAGGACAGATTAGCACAAAACCACATTGCAGCGTGCTGGAGGAACACTAAGCCCAAAAGCTTTGTAAGAGATATGCAGAGTCATACGTCTTTAGGAGTCTGCAATGCTTTTATACAGTTACACTGAGTGCAAGTTGCTACACTTGGATAAAACCAAAGCCCCTTACCTAGCAGTAAAAAGCCAATTATTTTCACGTTGTTTACACCTTCGGAGTAACTTGGAAGTGAGGAAACTATTGTCAAATATTTACTGGAAACATTCTTCCCTCAGTTTTCAAAAGTTTGATCCCACTTGCACTCTGTTCACAGCTGATTTCACCTAATGGTTTGCTCTGTGCTGACTAAAGTCTGAAGTAGGTTTAGAGCAATATTTGCAGACACTTTGACAGATAGTGTCCTAAGAACCTGCAAAAGAAAGATATGTGCACCGCTGGTGTTCAATTGCAGCTCAAGACTATACAAAAGGTGCTTCAAATGTTTTATTCATACAGTTATAAATGGAAGGTGCTTTGACAGAATCAGGAAAGTGGTGCCTTCTTTAATGGCACAAGATGGGTGAGAGAAAAAAGTGAAGTAAGGGTTATCAGCTCAATTACTTTTTTCTTCCATGTATTGTATGCAAGCAGACATCACATACTGAATGCTCATTATCGGAGAGAGGTAATTTACAATGAGATAGAATGCACTGTCACAGTTTTCATTTTCTTTCTCCTCTTCCATCTTTAACACAGAGGTTTGCTGGATTGCTGCTCAAACCAATGTGTTTAAATTATCCATCACTGGTTTTCCCCTGGATATTGATGTTAAGGAGGTTGCATAGGTGGTCTGGTTTTATTAAAAAAGCTGTTAGTTAAAATGTCTCAGTGAACTCAAGGATATATCCAGGATATTCAGACAGAAAAGTAAATTGAAATGGGTATTCCACATTTGGGTGTTTTATTTAAATGAAATCAAACAGTGGTGATATATATATTTTTTAATACATATTGAAGTAAAATGACTATTTTACTAAAATATTACTATATTAATTGTCTGGCAATGACATGGTCATTTACAGTCCTAATCAATAGCATTTTATGATTTTATTGTGAAAATTATTTTGTGTAATGCATGCATAATTCATGGTTTCCACCTCTGGAATGAAAAACTCATAAATAAATATTTTGTCATATAATATCAATGGAGTATAGTGCCCCAGCCAGGCTAGTGGACTTTTCTTCAAATGCAGGGATCTAGAAATGACCTTTCAGCCACAAGGTAATGACCTGCTTAGTCCATTTATCTTCTTGGGACAAGTGGCAAAGTTGACTGAATACCGCTATTTAAGCACAGTGTTGCCCAAATGGACATGATCAAGAAATTAAATGCGAGGTAAATTAAAATGATTAGCAGATCACTTGTTACATTTATAGAAAACACACAAACACACACACACCCCCACGGATGTGCACATACACACATACACAGCCCCACACGCAGGAGAGCTGATTAAATCTCACCCCCATACCCTCGTCCAGAGAGGATTTAATCACACACAGGCCCTCCTTACTAATTACGAATATGAGGCTTGGTGCTGATTGATGAGTTTATCCTACTCTCTAACCCCTATGCCCTTCCCTCCCTCTATCCTCCTTCCATCTTTCTTACTTCTTGTCCTCCCTCTACTCCCTTGTCTTCTCTCATCCTGTCATTTCCTGTCTCCCCTGCTCCTCCACCGCATCCCTCCCTACCTCTTTTCCTCCCTCATCTTGAAGTTTTTTCGTCCTCCTCCCCGTCCTTTGTGCCTCCTTACCCCTTCAAAAACTATTCCTCTCATCCAAACCCTAGGCTAACGTTTGGGCTAAAGATACTTCACCTGTATCAGAGTTTTCTCCCGTCACAGTTTCTTGACGAAAAACCTGCCATACAGGGAAAGATTAACACAATCCCTCTATTCTGTCAAACTGGAGAAGCATCTAATGCAGTAGAGATACCGGGTCACTAAGGTTAGTCATGGCTGTCAATTGGATTCCGGCTTCAGATGCAGGTGAATAGTGTTTTGTGCATGGTTTTATCTCTACCATAGTCATTCATTTGGGGGCAGGCAGGACTTTTCACCGCAGGGCCTGATGTTGGTTGATGCCACAGAAGGTGATAAGTCACTGCGTTTGATAAATTAGATATTGCATTATTGTGGTGTATGCTTAAGAGTGATAATGGCAATTAAGTTGAGTGTGAGTGTGTGTTATGATGCAGACTGTGTGTGGCACTAAGTCGATTAGAAAGGTCAGTTGAACATAAGGGATGCCAAAAGGAGCTTGTGCTGCCTTTGGAGCATGACAGTAACACACTCAATGACTTAATCAATAGACCACAGCAGGAAACCACTCTTCCGATTTTGCACCACAGAACAGGCTCAATGTTTTGAGGCCAAAATGATCCAAGCATTCTCAGGTCATTAACTGTTCAATACACATTGTTTGCCACTAAGTGCATGACTTTAAATCAAAGTTTTCATTTGCTTGAGAGAAATTGCAAAACCATCTTGACTGTGCCTTACAATTCCTCACAGATAATTTTTGAGACTTTTAAAAAAAGATTGAACAGTTGCATGACATCATAATAATAGACAACGATTATTGCTGTTTATTTTAGGAAAAACAACCTCAACAATACAATGAAAAATGGACATATTCATGACAAAGTGCCCTCTGTTTTCCCAGTTGATGTGACAATGTTAAAATATAGCTATTCTCATCTATGTGAATGTATACTTGGTGGCGCGGCGGCGTATTGGTTAGCCCTGCCGCTTCACAGCAAGTAGGTCCTGGGTTTGATCCCCGGGTCGGCTGAAGGTCCTTTCTGTGTGGAGTTTGCATGGTCTCCCCGTGTTCATGTGGGTTTCTGGTTTCCTCCCACAGTCCAAAAGCATGCTATATAGGTTAAATGGCAACTCTAAATTGGCCTATAAGGTGTGACTGTAAGTGTGATTGTGTGACTGTGTGTGCCCTGCAGTGTGTTGGCGCCTGCCCAGGGTTGGTCCCTGCCTTGCACTCATAGTTCCCAGGATGGGCTCCTGTCGCCCCTGCGACCCTGGTTAGGATTCAGCAGTTCAGATAATGAATGAATGAATGAATGTGTACCCTCCAGATATCTGGCCTGTTTTGTCTGTGTAAGTGAACAAACTAATCAGGGATTTATACACCTGGGATTTATAATTGGATTTATAAATGTCCTTCTCATTTAGACTTTTATTACAGATGTCTGTGCCTGAACATACTGTATGTTCAAAAAAGTTACATGAAGCATGTGTGGTTTGAAACCACATTAATTGTCCAGAATGTACTTACTGCATCCATTAACACCATTGAACTGTATTCCAAAGATGTATATTTAGCAACGCAGATCAAAATCAATATATGTGTCCTGCCATTAGTTGGAAGGTGATTTGATGGCTGACCACTCCCTAACTCTGTGCTACAGCAGGTTAGCACTGGCCTCATTGACCCAATGACACTTTTATTTCCTGGCATTAGAGAAAGACTGGCTGAGCGCTCGGGATCTGCTGTTAACAGAGTGTGATATATTAGCTGGTGCCAAAGTAAGTCAGTGGCCAAATTAGAACCCTGACTGTAGGTTAAGTGAAATTTATGTGCTCTCATGGACAAAGGCGGCCATGCCAGGATCTGTAGACTCTGAAGTGTAGGTTTAAGAAGGGAGCTCTGGATTCGGTCTTGCTGGGACACGCACAAATCCAGCACTATCAGTTAATTCCAGAATTAAATTGATTTATGAATGTTATGTTATGGTCTACAAACACACCATCATTAATGCAGTCAGGTTCAAGCGATCCAGGAGGAGACTTCTCCTGAATTGTAATCTTCACTCAAACGAGGTTTAATTTTCTCATGGCAGTTGTAAACCCTATGGAATACTGATTCTGTGCAGGTTTGCAGATTAAACTCATTAATTATGTTGTGCTTCCTGAAGGCTTTATTATTACCATCCACCTTGATGATGTAAAGACTACAGTTCTTTTGTTGCCATGAATTTTCTAATGGACTGTCACTAATGGTCAGTTTATGGCCAGAAACGCATCCCTGAATGGGTATTTATGAGCTTGTTGACTGCTCTCAACATGGCATTGATATTGACATGTGTAAACATTACAGAAATGAAGTGAGTCATTATTTGTCATTGTGAACACACCACAGCATAGCATACAGTGCCCCACAACGAAATGTGACTTCTGCATTTGACCCATCTATGAAGGAGCAGTGGGCAGCTAACATGGGCAGCACCCAGGGAGCAGTGATGGATGGTATCTTGATCATGAGTACCTCAGTGGTACCTTTACCAGTCTGGGATTCAAACCGGCAATATTCTGATCACTCCCTACACCCTGTTACGCTACCAGCTGCCCCAAATACTGCTCAACGTTATATGCACAACGCAAATGCACAACTCACTTTTTTTCATAACCCAGACCACATTGACAATACCATTACCCAGATCAAGATCTCTGTTGTTCTCCAAATGACCCGCTATCTACACAATACCATGTCAACTGGGATCCAGTGGTCACAACAAAAACTGACTGGATTTGAGAGGGGTGGATGGGGTTTACAAAATGTACAACATTATATTCTGGGTTTGTACAAGTATGAATTACATGAGTTTTTGACAGAAACTGACCAGCTATTATTGGCAGGAGATGAATGTTCCAAATAAAGTTACTGTTGGTCACTGTATGCTAACTAAGAGTAGTAACCTATTTCCTATAACCTTTTTCTATCAGGCTAAATTTTTACATCAAAAGTGAAGAACAAAGTATATTTTAAAGCGTTTGTCTCAAAACTGCTGTAAATTATAAGGGAGGGAAATCTTCAGGAAAAAAAGAACAATAAGAGTAAATCACTTTAGCCTATTTCAGGTTTGTTTATGAGACCGTCCTCTGTCGTTCACATTCTGATCTGTCAGAGGCACCGCTAATAAAATCTGCAGGGTGTTTACAGACTCCTACCACAAAGTCTCATTACCTTAAACTAACAGCTCGTGATTGGAGAAGATCTGCCTGCAATCTGGGCTCTGACCCTTCAGCTAATTACTGACTGCTTGTCTGAGTGCTGTGTTTACTGAAAGGAAAGGACAGTTCACATTGGCAGAGGGCTTTGCTCTGCAATCAGACTCTCCTTTCTTTAATTAGTGATTAATCTCTGCATTGCTGTTTGGATTAGCTCTGGATTTGGTGTGTGCTTTCCTCAACTTTGATACGGTCAGAGAACAGTATTTTCTATCCTTGCGAGAAGAACATGACATTGTGGTGTCGTAATTTGCTTTTGTTTCAGTAGAAAATTGTAAATAGTTGAAAAACGCAGATATAATTCTCAGCAGATCACACTTTGATTTATCATCATTAGGCAGAAAAATGTGAATGTAAGGGAGACATTTACTGCTCATTGTCATTAAAACCCTCAGGAGAAAGTGTATTAGAAAGTGCAATGATGTCTTTTCAC
Organism: Distichodus sexfasciatus; assembly: GCA_032718565.1. NCBI lineage: Eukaryota > Metazoa > Chordata > Actinopteri > Characiformes > Distichodontidae > Distichodus > Distichodus sexfasciatus. Next base: position 2,546,615 of record JAVGVS010000021.1, on the reverse strand, counting down.
TGTTGTCCATTGTCAGAAATCCAATGAGCCCTGGGATAATGCTTAGGAAACACAACCGGTTGTGTTCTATGTCCAAAAGCTCCTGTGTTTGATTGTCTTGCTTTCAAGATTGCTAGTATGTTGTAGACTGTATGACTAATTTTTCCTACATTTTTCAAATAGCTAAAAAGTCTAATTGCTTCGAAATAAGGACAGAATATGTTTCTGACCACAGAAGGATCAAATCTGGACCAAAAATATATGTGCATGTATTTCAGTTTTATTCTGTCAGAACCTGTTCTTTTCACAGAGCAGGTGAAGTGTTAAAGGCATGTGGCAGTGCAGATTGCATAATACATGCCTAGGTGCAGTCAGTGGGGATCACAACAGTGAGTTATTTATTTTCATGGAGCATTTTCTGATATGCAATTGTGATGAGCCATAACTAAGACGTATCTATTGGCAAGAGAGCTGTGGATAATCCTCATGCTATCAATTAAGAGGAAAACTCTCTCTCTCTCTCTCTGTCTTCTTTTTCTTTCTCTTTCTCTGTCTCTGCATATTCACAACGGTCCAAACCAAATCTCGAAGGATGTTTCTCGACATTAGCTGTGCAAGTTCTAGTCTTTAACTTTCTTGGAATGCAAAATGTCAGTTTATAGTCTATTCTTCAAACGCCTCAAACTCAGACTCCACTGAGTGTATCATTAGTCATATCTACATGTTATATAATTATCCTAAAACGGGAAGATTTTCACAATATAATTAGCCATGAAACTTTTTAATAAAGCAGCTGAACTGTATGCTACCTAATGTTTCATTTTGTCTTTTTCTTCTCTCTCAGCTGCACTCAAATTCAGACAAAGGTGACGGTTCGGTCAGATACATCCTAAGCGGGGAAGGAGCAGGTACTATCTTCATCATCAATGAGGTGACGGGGGACATCCATGCCACCAAGAGTCTGGACCGGGAGAAGAAGTCTCACTATGTCCTCCATGCTCAGGCTATTGATCTGAATACCAACAAACCTTTGGAACCAGAATCGGAGTTCATTATCAAAGTACAAGACATCAATGACAATGCACCCAAATTCCCAGACGGACCCTTTGTCACATCTGTGCCTGAGATGTCAGAAGTTGGTGAGCAAGTATTTGATTTTCATTTCTTATGTAGTTAGAGTGAAATGAATAATGAATTTTGGTAAACTGAACTGCAAAATAAGCAGTACTAAATACAACTAATTAGTTAGGATTTAAAAATAGGACCGAAAGAAGAGAAAGATTGTCACTGCTGGGCATCTTAACTTTATTTTCACTCCACTTTCCCATCCTAGACTTCTCCTGCTCTTTCTTTTTCCTGCTATATTCACAGCATAGATCTTATTTTTGTGTTTTGGTTTTCTGCAGGAGGCCCACTGAGCTCCCCCAGGAGCACTAAAACCTTTAGACACCACTCAGTACACCACTACCCATCATGCATCTGTGTGCTTTCTGGAATCCTCCACTTCAAGAGTAAAAGAAAAAAGAGAGAGAGTGAAAGTGAGAGAGAGAAAGAGAGAAAGTTCCCTACAGACAGCTCTGCTCCTGAAAAGCTTGCCTCCTCAGTCTCATATGATGCCATCAATCTTCATATTTTTGTTCTATCCTTTCCATTTTTAGTTCCATAACAGAAGCCATTTTCTCCACAAGTCCATTCCATTCTGCGCTTTGCCCAACACTTATGAAAGTCCCTCTTAGACCTACTCCAGACCTCTGTTGGGACCATAACAAAGGCAATTTGACTTTTCACAGTTTAATGAATGGCTTTGACTAAACCTAAAGGTATCCAAAAGCTTAAAATACTGCCTTTAAAGAAGTTGCAGAAATTACTTAGACCGTTGATCTTTTTATGGCATCTTCTTTTGTACTGGGCATTTTTTATTTAAACATGCTTTTTATTTGGTTAGAGCCCATTTTCTACCTATTTAAATGGTGAAAGTGGAACTTAACTCATGTGAGCAAAAGTTACTAATGTAATATTGATGTAAGATGCATATTTCCTTATTTTCTACGTTTTCCACAATCAATTTACTCTATAGATTGGCCAGTAGGTTGCGAGGCTCCATTCATTGTTTATTTGGGTCCCAAGCTGCTGTTTCCTTAGCAACAAAGGTCCAGAGAATCAGATGCATTGTTTTTGTGTTGAAGGCAAAAGCTCAACACAGCTAAAGGGTGTCTGAATGAAATCCAATCATGAAATCACAAACACTCAATCAAATTGAAACATGTATTATGTTAATTTCAAGATTATAGCTGCATGTATTGAGCAAACTGTCTAAATATTAAAAGGTTTACCTAAAATGCTCAAAGTAAACTTGTAAGAATCAAGAGACACCAATTGACATCCTATAATAATAATAATAATAATAATAATAATAACACACACACACACACGACCTCATTTTGTACTCTGGCCTTCTAGGTGGATGTAGATCAGTGGTCATTTTAGCAAGACAGAGCACTAATTGGCCTATTTGATCTGACCTTTAGTCTGGAGTATGACATAAAACAAAGCAGCTTACATACAGATGTATACAGGAGTGGAGGACAGGTCATTCTTCTCAGGTCATTGTGGTAATTGGATATAGTGACCAAGAGGCTGGTCTACAGGTGAACCACCATTAATTATTATGTGCCACTGTGTGTTGTCATACTGAAATAGAGATCACGGTCTTTATTTCCAACATCTTGAAATATTCCCAGTCCTCTCAATTCAAATAATTTTGATATTTGTGAGATAAAACATGTAATAAAGCCTTATATAAAATGCCAGGTATGATATCAACTCAGTTGGGGCAGTTGGTAGCTTATAGGTTAGGGGTGTTCACCTCGTGATTGGAAGGTCGCTGGTTCGTATCCAACCAGTAAAGGTATCACTGAGGTACTTGTGAGCAAGGTACCGTCCCCAAGCACTGCTCCCTAGGTGCTGCCTATGTCAGCTGCCCACTGCTCCTTCACGGATGGGTCAAATGCAGAGGTAGAGATAGATTTATCCATATGTTTATGTATGATAAAGAACTGTAAATGGCTAATGCACAGCCTATAGTTTCATAAGCCTGAAGCTAAACATAATCCTACTTTTGTTTCTGAAATAGTAGCTTTACTTGGCAGAATGTAAGGCCAAATCAATCCTTATTGATGAGTTGCTTGTTGGAGAGGGTTGAAGTATTAAGGACACTATGGATAGTTCAATTCAAAGGCATGAAACTTAAAGGATTCTCTTGCCAGGCCTCCACTCGAGATGCAGATTTCTGACTCTGTTCCCAATGGAAAATTAGGCCATCCACTCCTCCCTTCTCATCAATAGTGTTGATAAGACTTCTGTCTGTGTGTATTGTCTGTGTGTGTCCTGTTCTAAAGGAAAGTCGAAGTTTAAGTACTACAGCTGCATTGTTTTAATGTGAGAAACAGGGAATTGAGTTGGACAATAGCATGTGAGCATAATCAATTATTCCTTTACATACTCACCCATCCTATTTTTAATTATTAAAATTCTTACATAAACAGGAAATCATACACTACAAACATATAAACTGCAGTGTTAGATGGACATTTAGTGCAGTAAATGACCAGACTGAATTTTGCTACTGAGACTTAATATCAGAAGTATATTAGGGTCCCAGTTAACATCAGTTAATAAAGACAGGACTGAGCTTAGTATGTACTAATGTGAGAGAGAGAGAGAGAGAGAGAGAGAGAGGACAAGTATGGGTTATATTGTCAGTGATCTGGTTAGGATATGGCAGAGATGCTAACCGTTAGCCATTAGGTCTGCAGAAGCGTGGTGGTTAACCCAAACGCAGATGGTAGCACGAGTGGGTAGGATAGCCACTCTCAGAACTCTCTTACTAAGAGAGCAAGGATTCCCACAAGAAAACCGCATTCTAACAGACACACACTCAATAAAGGAGATATCCAAATAACGAGTACTCACAGTTGAAGCTGAACTGAATCAGAGATGGGCTGGTGACTCAATGACTGAGCGATTTGGTTGCAAGGAATTGACTTTTTATAATTCCTGAACTACATTTACTCACCACCTCGGTCTCGCAAGCGGTCGCTATACGAGTGTGCATATGATATACAGTATATGAGATGAGATATGTGACCTCGTGGTTGTAAAAAAGCACATCATATTTAGGTATTGTAGTTAATACAGAAATGCATAAAACATAGGACATTTTGCTAAATAAATACAAAAAAGATGATTGTGTTTATGCATTAGTGTTTAACCTAGGAGTTCAATATATGATGAGAAATTCTGAGAGGGAGCATACTATGGACAATATACAGATCAGATCTGAACCAGTGAGTCTTTTTCTGGATTTTTCAGTGTGCAAGTTAATGAAGCAATTTTGATTGTGTTTACATTGTAATACTAATTTGCTCAGGCACTTTAAATCTCTGAATGATTTAACTGTAAAAGACTAAGTAAACAAACAAGACCTCTCGGTGGTCATCCTGTTTTGAGAACCAAAATACCTTCATCATCTGAACAACTCACGCAAAAATACATCAGGCACACTTCATTGTCAATCTCCCAAAATAACATTCCACTTTTTGATGTCCATCTTGCATTTTATGTAGTATAGTTTCCACATGAGATAGAAAAGAGAAGGCATAGAAAAAACAGATTTTCACAAAAATCCATGGGCAGTGTCTCCTATCCAATCTAACTCACAGAAAGTCTCATACATGGGGCGAATTCCTACACAAATACATGTACGATAAAAAACCATGAAACCACCTTTTATTTCTCAAATGTTAATTTCACTTACTGGTCTCCACCTCCTCGGGATTAAAACTACCATGATGTGGGCCACCCAAACAGCGCCTCCGGCAAACACTTCCGTCTTTGGCTCAATTCTGCTGTGTTGTGGGCTATTTGCAGCGCCGCTTAGAAGACAGATGCATGTGTTTTCTGTATTTGCAGCGCGTTTTAGAAGATGCATGTGTTTTCTGTATTTGCAGCGCATTTTAGAAGATGCATGTGTTTTCTGTATTTGCAGCACATTTGTATGATGGCGTTTTAAAGAGCGTGTTTTAGAAGATGCATGTGTTTTCTGGTATGTCGTTTTAGAAGATGCATGTGTTTTCTGTATTTGGCAGCCATTTTAGAAGATGCATGTGTTTTAGCCGTTATTCGCTTTAGAAGATGCATGTGTTTTTCTGTATTTGCAGCACGCTTGTAGTTGATGGCCGTTTTTCTGTATTTGCAGCTTTAGAAGATGCATGTGTTTTCGCATTGTGTTACGCTTTTAGAAGATGCATGTTTTCTTGTATTTGCAGCGCTGCTTTAGAAGATGCATGTGTTTTCAGTATTTGCGGCAGCGATTTAGAAGATATGTGTTTTCTGTTTTGCAATGTAATATCACCGATGAAAGTGATTTCTGAGTTTCAAATTTGTAGTGCTGGAGTTTAAGGCCAGAACTTGAGCCAGAAACGCTTTGTGGTTTTGCAGCGCGTTTTTAACTTTGAATTGCGTTGGGCTTTCTCTGCCACCGTACCAAAAGAGTTGGGTCGTGTTTGGGTTTGTTGATGAAATGGAACTTTGCGAATTCATACATGCTCTCCAGCATTGTACGTTAAAGGGAAACTATCGAATAAATTTATCATGATCGGTATCTATGCATTTTATTGCCCAGACCTATGTGGCCGTTTATTCATTGATATACAATGAGTTCAAACTGATGCCAGAACTTGCAGTGACTCCAGTGCCCAAGTCGAATGTGACAAATTTTATTTAATGGTAGTACCTGTATAGCCATGGAATAAGGCTTCACTGCTACAAGATATTTGTTGAGACGTCCGAAAACACTTTTAAAATACAGAGCTCATACAGTGTATGAAATCGGTATAAAGAGCTTTGTTCCCAGTTTTTTGCCTTTCTACAGAAACGAATATTAAGTTTCATTTTCTAAATGCCGGACCACAACTGGCATACACGCTGTGGCCATAGTGTAATGCTAATATGAGGATTACGTGCCTAATGTTCAAATAAGTTTGTCAGACAGGCACATTATCGAAAGGTTTTCCTGCATACTCTTTCCTGCAGACAGTGGTCTGATATCGATCAGATTTGCCAGTGATTTCCTCGTGATATGCATTTATTCTCTCACATCTGTAGTCCCCTGCAGATAACGCAACCAACAACACACCTGTTAAATGGTTTGACAGTTTACGTGTCACTCATAGCACATGACTGTGTGATTGGGCAGGGCAGAATCGAGCGTGGCGTTTGTTCTTGAAACTGAACTTTCATTATTCATTATGCGGCCACAGTTTGCAACTAACAAGATCTCGCTTTGTTGGGGAATGCATTGTACTGAGATTTCACATTTCCAAATAAAGTTAGAGAGCTTGCAGGCTGGGTTCAAACATGCTGTGCATCTTTAGAACTGGACATCGGTCACCGAATTCAAAAGTTGGTTTGGCACCTTAACAAAAATGGTTAATTAAAACTAAAGTGGTTGCATTCGTTTTTTTTCTTTGGGCCATTATATTAAAAACATTGTGACGATGAAAAATACTGTGAATATTGTGGTGGCGGTCCGTACATACAGATAATCACAATATTTAATCATATGTTATTGAAAATAATTTAGAATAAATGATGAATGTGTCTGCTATTTGCCAAGCAACCATAGCATCCATTTGTCTGAACCTTTTTAGCTAACAATTTCTTCATGGTCTGTATTCATTTAAATTCACAATTTTTTGGTAACCTTTGGAAATTTGTATATTTGTAAAATCACTTACTGTTTATGTGTCACACACATAATTGTTTATGAGCCAGGGTGGGAGCAGGCTTTGTGCTTGTTCATTCAGCCAAACTTTTAAGTAAATTATGAGCCCCAGGCCTTGATAAAGTCAATAGTTCAGTACAGAATTATTTTTGTAACAAATTGATATACTGCTCATTTTATCAACTAAGTCTTCAGTAACAGTAACACTAATAGTCCTTATTTTCTGCAGGTACATCAGTATTCCAGGTGACAGCTTACAGACGCCGGCGACCCTACCTATGGGAAACAGTGCCCGGTGGTGTACAGCGTTTACATGGACAGCCATATTTCTCAGGATCCTAAACCGTAAGAAATTTCCAGTTGTTGATTTCTCATTCTTTGCTTTTACAGTTTTTCTTGATTGCTTGATGCAGTAGTCAACCCAAACTCCACATTTTAAAAACAGTTAACACAGGCCTAAACAGTGGCACTCATGGTCAAAAATGGTCAGTGGTCAAAACATTTTGTTTGCAAAAGTCACAACGTACAAAAACATTGCAAATCATTTAGCACAATCTGCTAAAACACCTTACCCAAAGAGTAAAAACACCTCACATATCCCAAAATGAAGCCTGCAGTCAAACTACAGTATATAAACACTTATCTAAACCAAACCTTGCCCCAAATAGTAAACATTTTTTCCTCTCACACTAATTTTTTCCTCCAACCAACCAAACACCGCTATGTAAAATCCAAACGCTTTTATCTTCAGACTGTCAGAACTGCAAATGCTGAGAATTGGACACAGAAACATATGTGCAGAAATAAATTGGGTTCAAACAAATCATTTACTTAGCTACAATTTGCAACAGAAAAACAAACATAAAATCCATATTACTGTACAATCTAACAAATTTAAACTCTTGGAAAAACAGAATGAGAAACATGTGCAAGTGAAAAACAAAAACAAACAATGAAACAAAATTATGCAGCTTCATGTCGTCTCGGTGGATCTGGCCACATCACCTCATCCACTTCTACATGTATATCTTCCTTGCTAGACAGCCAGGAAAGAAGCTGCCAGGAGTGTCTTATCCATCCCTGGACAGCCTTATGTCAATTTCACATTGCCTCCCTCCATTGCTTGTAGAAGCCCTCACTATTAATACAGGGTTGATGATCATAGACCTCCTACCACTCATGCTAAAAAAAGAACTTTATGGGTTTCAGAAATGGAGAATAAGGAGGAAGGTAAACCATCAGTAAATGTGTAAAATTTTGCATCAAGGGTTTAACGATGAAAAAATCACATTGTCCCACACTCACAACATATCTCTGCTGCTGCCCTTCATCGGCCCATGCGGGGCTTCGCCTGCAAATGCCAATCTGTCCAGAAATGTCAGGATCAACCCTGTGTTGTATGGACCAGAATGCATGGTGATGGAAACTCCATGTCCTGTGATGGCAGCACACATTGTAATGTTTCCCCCACGTACACCAGGAACATTCACACTAGCTCTGTGACCTATTATGTTTCTTTCCCATCATTCTTTATTGTTGGTAAATCTGTGGAGTTTTATAGTTCTCATTATCAGATTGCTGAGTTAACTAATACAGTCAGGTGCTTGACCAGGTGACGCCAGGTGTTAGCCTACCGGGCACATGGGTGTGGTTTTCTGAATGGGTGTGTTTGGAAATGGCTAAGTGTCTAAGTGTCTTGGTGTCAGATTCCTATGTTTTCTGTAAGAATGTGTGTGCACTCTAATGCAAAAGATGTCAAGTTAATTGCTTAATGTGTTCAAAGGTGTGATTTTAGGTTTCTAGTATTGCAATGTGAGGAGAGAGATTTTGCTCTCTGAGGTCAGTGTTTGCAGTTGAGCTTTACATTAGATTTTAGTGTGTTAGCAATTGGAAAAAACTGTAACAAGCAACACAGAGGTGGCACCTTTGAAAGGGGTGTACAGACTGATTGCTGATTGAAGATTTGTGTGAAGGAGTGTCAAACGGGTGCTTTAGTGAATTCATTCTAATCTAGGTAGTGTCTAAGAGTTAGGAATAGATGGTTTCTATTTGGTTACCGTAGTCAAAACAATAGAGTTTGGGCTGCTTTGACGACATATCTGTGTTAATAAAGTTATGCAAAGGGTTGTAAAAAATGTGTGAATCCAATTTGTTAAATTAATGCAAGAGATACCTTCGTGTTTCTATATGTGTGATGATGAAGACCAAGTGATCCGTAGTTTCTTAAGCAGGTCAAAACAATCAAGAAAAACTGTAATTGTGCACAATGTTCACAGTTCTAATAGGCTGCTGGTAAATAGCTGTTGGTTCTCCTTTGTGCTCTGCAGTACAAAAGGCTAGCAGGGCTTATAAATAATGAGAACAGGCTTCACACGTGAGTGCTGTATTGTTGAGATCTTTGTCCACTCCCTGCACTATAATTGAGAGCATCCCTTAAGGGTGGGGAAGGAAGTCCAAATGTGTGGAGGCTTTCAGAACACAAAAAAGAGAATGAAAGTAAAAACAGTGAAGAAGAATTGAAGTGGCCTGAGCTTTCATGAAACATGGTCATTGTTTGAGAGGTTTTACAAGGGTTCATTAAATTTTAATGGACTGACAGTGTAGCAGTGTGTGCTTGTGTGTCTGAGCAAGAGAGAGAGTGAGAGACAGAGATACTCACAGTGGGGGGCGTGTGTGTGTTTGTGTGTCAGAGAGAGAGAGAGAGAGTTTCAGTTTTGGTGTCACGGTTTTTGTCTGTTCACTTTTTTCTAATATTTTGTCAACACTCAAAATAGAAATGTCATACATCAGCAGTAGCACTCTGCGGCTCCCCGCTCGCTCGCTTTGTGTCGGGTTCAGGACGCTGCGGTGCACCGTTTGGTTCAGCGTGATGCGCAGTAGTGTTGTCTAACAAAGAACTGTATTTTATTTACATCTTTTATTGTCAAATAGCATCATCTCACACATGAAAAGGCCCTATTCCTGTTCAACCCTGTCTGTGCCTCCTTCTGCTCTCGTAGTTCTCGTTTCTTAACTATACTACAATGCTCAAAAAAACCTTTTGCCAGTAACCTAGTGAAAGGACAGAGTGCAACAGTAAGGTCAGTCACAACAACGGAAGGTTAGGGTTAAACGCAATAAACAAGTTACTGCCAAAATAAGCCCACATTTAGTCCCCTAGTTTTTAAAATGCCGCTATTCTCGGCGACATGTCATGTATTCCGCGTAAAAACTGAAAGAATGCGGGCTGTTTGGCATTAGGCACGACATTGTGTCTTAGGATTAATGCTGGGAGCAATTTTATTTGTGCAATGGGGAGACATTGGTTGATTTTAAAAATATTTTCATTTATTTGGCAAAACAGGTTTAAACTGTTTGCCTTAAACTCTTGCTTAGAACAAAATGAAGAGTTTTGTTCCAAAATGCTATAAATCCACAATTGTTAAATTGAGAAAAAAGATGTTATCCTTTCCCAAAAAAGTGGTTGTATGAAACCACTATTTTCAAACTGCAATATTTCACCATAAGTTTTTAATAACATAATCAATCTATATAGCGGATATATATTTTTTTCCAAAAATGCAATATAATAATAATAATAATAATAATAATAATAATAATAATAATAATAATAATAATAATAATATAAAATTAGCAATAAAGGATAATTTACTGGATGAAAATCAGCAAAAATATAACCATATATAACAATATATAACATATATAAACCACTTAATCATCGCTAAAAACACTCACTTGGAAGATGACAGTGTTCACTGACGGGCCACTGCCATTACAGTTTGCATCTCGGAATGGTGCGCTGTGATTAGTCAAATGAAAATCTCGCGTTCAGGACTGGCGTTTGTTGCGGTTTGGGGGAAAAAGGAAGGAAACAGTGCAGGGGTATGCACAGTTTGTGTGTGTGAGAAAAGAGAGAAAGAGAGGTGTTTATCAAAGGCTTTATTCAGGGGATAAAGGATATATACGCTCTGTGACATATAAATGGAGAATCAATTTTGGGGCAAATAATAAGTATTATTCCATTCAAGCAGAATCCTCTGTCTCAGCAGTATATAAAACACTGTGTGTAGGAGACAAAATCCATTTTTGGTAATCAAATGAGTCATTGGTGCATCGTTGCCCTCAGAGAAGGAATTTTACACTATATTGGTTTTGCATCGATGGCACTGTCCATGGTGCTGAAGCGCCAACTGATAGTGGATAAAATCCAGCTACTGCAGTGCAGAACTATCAGAGCTCCACATTTCCTGTAATCTGTCAATATATTGACAGCACTATACAGGGACTGAAATGTAAGTCTTCTCAATGTTTTGTATGCTCATGTTTAAGTTATCACTACATATTAAACAATGCTTTTTTATATTCATGGTGTTTAGCAGACATTGATATCCAGAACAGCTTATGTTTCCTAATCACAGCAACCATCTCCCTGAAGCACCTCAGGGTTAAGTGTCTTCTTGATCAGGTTTTAACCCCCCAATCTTATGATCTCCAACACTGCTTAATTAGTAACTATACTGTATATGTGTGTGTCTATTTAGAGTATTTTGTTGACTCAGAGTTTCATGACCTTTGTTATAAAAATGCTAGTGGAATACTGTAGTTGATTTAAATATATTGTGTTGATGCAATTTACAAGCATGTCTCTTGGTGACTCCGGTTTCTGTTGCTATTATGTATTTTCATCAAAGTCTACTATGCTGTCTCATTTAAACAATCTCTGTTTCACAATCGGTAACTCACACAGTTGCAGATGCGGCTCCACTACAGTCAAGGCCAAGTTAGTCATGCCACAGGAAAGAAATCAGATTTTTTGTTCACTGAATTATACACCAAGAAATCTTGATTTCTCTCGCTCCCATGAAAAACCCACCTGCTTACACATTTTTGCCTGATCTATGACCCTTTCACTTGCTCTCAAACATGGCTAATTTGAGATCCCATAGAGTTCATCCCTGCCCTTTTGCCTTGCTGTCACAAACAGTAATCATTCATATCCGTCACTACAATGAAAGCCTTTAGAAGTGAGAGAGGTGGTGACAGTATTAGTGCAGAATTCACTGGGCCTGAAACCATGCAGTGCAGGCACAATGTAGGGATGGAATTCAAGCTAAAGAGAGAAAGAAAGAGGACTGAAAGCAGTCTCACTCTTATGCGAGTCTTATTACTTGTCTTAGACGCAGTCTTACTTGAACTGTGGTTTTGTGATGCTCTCCCATTGTGTTTCTCTGCTTCTCTCTAACTTTCTTTGCTCTCATCATGCTGTTGACTCAGATGTGCTGGTAGAAAGATACAAATGAAAAGGGGCACCTGCAAAATATAAAGTGATTTATCTTCAGTGTGTTCAAACCACTGTACCTTAAGGAGCTGTAAGAAACAAAAATACAAAAACAATAACAGAGCCAAGAGCTCTGATGGACACACAAAAACTTGAGAGTAAGGCAAACTTTACTTTACTCTGAACAAAACTTTGGAGTAAAGCAAAACATCATTCTTTCCTTCTCATCATTCATTTTTGTCCAGAGAGTTACTGAGAAACTCAGACTTTTCTTTGTTTGCTATGATTGAAGGCTAAATACTGTAAATGTAAATTGAAGGAGTGGACCAATCCTCCAAAAGAAACTGGAAGTCTCAATGCACATGATGCATTGTGTATATGTGTGTCTCATTCTCAGACCCACCCTATACACAGGGAGAGACTAGAGAGAGAGAGTTGTGTCAGAAAAATATGTTCATCTGCAAGGACAGCAGTTGAGGTTGCTTTGGAATGAGATTGTGACTTGGGATTTATCTGACTCAGTAATCCCACAGCTAGGAGCCACATAACTGAGAGAGCAAGAGTGACAGGTGAACCTGCGACTGGAGTCTGTTCTCACTACGCTGACACTTGGCTGGTTATTTTGATCCAGATGTCTGCAGCAGCTTCAATGCATGTGGCATTTTTCAGCTAAAGCTGCAAAACCCTTGGGATTTTATAATACAATTTGTGTTTTCTGTGTGTACATATGACGCATAGCTTGCACCACTGAACCAAGCGGAAAAGCTTATTTTATTCTCAAGCCACTTACTGACATTAGGACCAGCTGACTTCCTTATCTGCACTCAAGAATTGAAACTTGCTTTTTGTCAGTGTAGTGCTTTTCTTACTGTTTCCCTCATTTTTTCAGTGTTGGAAATGAGTGAGGAAAGATGGTTAAAATGATTTTTCAGGATCCAAACTAAGTTATGAATTGTAACCACTTTATTTACCTTTGTGTTGCTTATGCAAACTGAATTACTCAACTGTGTTATAAAATATAGTTAAAACACACAATTTTCTTGCAGCATGAAAAAGTACCAGGTCAGATACTTAGACTTTAGTTAGACTTTCTGGGTTTATAGCAGCTTGAAAACAAAACATAGTCAGTGTTTTCACAACAAAATTGGCAAATTGGTAATAGTGCTCATAGCCACAAATCCTTTTTACTAATATGCATGTGTTTAATAATGCTTAATTTACATGATTATGTGAGGATTTACATTAACAGCATACCCATTATAATAAATTCATTCATTCATTCATTCATTCATTATCCGAACCCCTTAATCCTAACTGGGGTTGCGGGAGGACCAGAGCCTAACCTGGAAACTTACGGGCGCAAGGCAGGGACCAACCCTGCACAGGCGCCAACACACCACAGGGCATTATAATAAATGTCTGCACTATTTATTTTGCGGTACCAAAGAATCAAATCAATTTATTAGTGGAAAACAAATAACAAGTAAACAATACATAAGCAGGCAGCAGCTATACTATCTTGAAGTGTTGTAGTAAGACACAATCTTAACACGAGACTCAGCTTGCGTTCAGATCCACAGTTCATATCACAGTAGTTTTAAAACACCAAATAAGGTTGAAGCTGGACATTTTCCATCAGATTCTGCAATATGTTTGAGATGCTATATAATTTTAAAGTGCATCACACTAAACATATAGCATTATTTAAGAGAAAGTGCATTAATAGAAAATCACTATGTTTGGAACATCACTGAAAAAAACTGTGTTAGACTGGGATCAACTATTTTGGAAATGACCATTATTTTCTGAAATTATTTGCAAATGCTTTGGATTCATTGATATTAATGAAGTTTCAAAGGCACTGCAGCTACATTTATGATATTCATTTCTCTTGCAAGGGGTATTGAAGGTTTTCAGCAACAGTGCAAAATAGCTCTTAAGCGGTTCAACAACATTAATTTACAACAAACCTAATTCTCTTTTAAAGCAATAGCCTCAAATCCAGAGATGAGATGCTATCAGCCTGCACCCCTCACCATGGTATTAAATAGCTCTGCTCGTAATTGATGTTTAAATGCTGTCTCTTAGGATGCCAGAGAATGTGAAAGAGTGACAAATGGTCTTTAAAACATCATATAAACTTCCCTTAGGAAAAGGAGATGATGACCACACAAATCAAGTCATCAGAGAGAAGATGTGTGTGTGTGTGTGTGTGTGAGAGAGAGAGAGACAGAGAGACAGAGAGAGCTGAAAACCCCATAGTAATTTTCTGTTTGTCCATCAAATCCCAGTGGTGAACCCTCCTTTAATTATGCAGTAAGGAGAAGTGAATTGTAGTTTTGTTTTTGTGAGATTATTGTAGTCATTAGGTTAATAGACATACTCAGGAAGCAGAACAAACTCAAAGCCAAAGAGACTGCAGTGTCAATTATCAATTCGTTGTGGCATTAGTAACATGCGATTTAATTTAGCTTGACTTTAATTGTTTAGAGACTGGGGCTGGATAGAGAGCTGCCATAAACAGTACTCTAATGCCATGAGATTAGCTGCAATATCCTTGCTCAATCAATATCAGGTTAGATTCCCTCCATCTTGTTCTTATAGTGAGGGATATGTATGTGTGCTTGCAAATACAAAAATATATAGTGAGCGAAATAATTGCATTGATCTGTATTATCATGGTGTTAAAATTTGCTGTAAATCTTCAAATATTGCAACACTTTTATCAGAGAAGTACTATGTTTATATATACCATTCAAAATTTATTGCTGAATCGATGTTTTTACCTGGTTGAGTTTGAAACACCTGCATTCCAGGAAAATCCAGAGAAGGTACCATATGGAACAGGGACTGGCTGTAGTGGTCAGTGAAAATGTCTCTGATTGTCTGGACCATGCGTATTAACAAGGAAAGAAGGACAGACAAAAAAGCTGAAGGTCAATTAATTGGGTTGTAGGCTTTCACATCTCTCTGCCATGAGATGCCATGCCATGTAACCGCCATGTATTGCGCGGACACAGAACAAGACCCGCTTTTTCACTGATATCTCCCCGTCAGAGACATGCACATGCCTTTGCAAAATAGCTCTCATCATTGTTACTTTCACACAGGTTGGTGCTACAGACATGAGCTACAGCCTCTATTATCACTTTTGCGCTGCTTTTCTTCCAGATATTCACTCTCATACAATAACACCCATTCCCACATACTTACCACATCTCAGACAGTATTTGAGTTCTTACAAGGAATAAGACATTCCAACATACCTTCAAATCCTTTATATGAATGAGAATCTTCTGCGAGACTTAACCAGGCTCATGAAAGTATTAGAGAGTGTAAATTGGACAGCTTTGCATTAAGTTCTTCATTATATGCAGGGTTTGTTACATAATGGCACCAACATGAGTTCCAACATGTCCTCCTATGTCAGTGTAGACAGAAGAGCATGGCCAGATTCTAAGTACATTAATAAGGCCGACTGGGTCTTGCTGTTCCTCATTTCTTGTAAGAGGTATCAGAGCTCTATCAGGCTCAGAAGCATCAGAGCTTGGAAAGTGTGTGTATATGCGTTGCTCCCTCTCTCAGTCTCTTTCTCTCTCACACACATACAGATAAGTAGGCTAATTTCACTGCTGATCAGGGAGTTTTGAGGGTGTTGCGCCTCTGAAGCCAGAGCCGCTTTGACACAGATCAGAGTCTCTAAAAGGAGGGATTAGTCTGACTTCCTGTACAGATCAAATTTTAAAAGCATGCCATTTTGTCAAGTCTTTCTGACCCCTAATACGTCTCAGCATGGTAACAATCCCTGTATTTTGACTACACAGTAAAAGAGAAATAAATAAAAAGAGAAATACTGCAAACACAAATTGAATTCATGCTGAATTCATCTGAAGAGCCACTTCAGCAAGGATCACTGCCTTTTCGCATGACAGTTCCAACATAATTAAATGTAATCATTTCATCCAGTATATACCTTATGTTCTCAATGATGAACAACACGTGTGTAATATCCCTGAGGTACATGGAAGAACTTACATTTTTACAAACCAGATTTCACTGTCACTTCGGAACAATTACTATTTGTAAACATGACAACAACTTATTCCTTTTCTCATGTTTGATGATGGTATATGTACTGTGTTTGGCATATGAGACACAGAAAAGCGAGCTTTATAATCTGGGCCTCGTGATCACTCAGGGATTGTCTATATTCAGGTAACACCCAGGCCTGAGGCTCAGGCAATAGGAACAAGAGGCAAAGGTAATCTCCCATAATCCCTTTAGTGGACCCAGGAGATGGGCCTCCTTTAGAAATATACAGCCTATGATGGAGACAGAAAGAAAAAAGTGATGCTATCACCTTCTCGGTGACTTAGAGAGGGGTGAGCAAAAGGCTAACAGTCTCTCTCAGCCTAGCTGACCCCAGGATAGACTAGCTGCCTCTCTCTGAATGGCTGTGCAGAATGAACTGCAACCAGAGGCCTGGGGTTCAGAGATATGAGACACAGCCTTTACTGAAGATGCAGAGTTTAAAGAGGATTTTCAGAGTTGTTGACCATGAATGTGAATGAGAGGATGGATGAATGGATGGATGTGCAGGTATTGTAGTATCTTGAATAAAATTATACCAAGAGTCTCGGAAAAGGAAACACGAAATCACAAACACTGAAGTTGAAAAAAGCAGAAGCAATATTGCATTGGCACTTACATATAAGAAACCTTGCATGGGCATCTGGGCATGAATGCGCTCCTCTATAATTCTGCCAGTACATCCTAAAAGTTTTCAACAATTCACAACAAGCCCACTTTATGTGTCCTCAAGTGTGCTTGGCTCTCCAAACAATAACCCTGAGTGATGACAAAGGGGAGACTCTCTCTCTAGCCTAAAGAATAGAGCAAAAACAGAAAGAAAGGTCAGATCATCAGTCTTCAGTGTTGTTTTAATGGAGTGGATGGCTGTCTGCCAAGGCCCCTTTGTTGCCTTAGGAGGCCAGGTTAAGTAATGCTGCAGTTGGGATAATATCTCCCAGCACTAGCACCAGGGAAGAAATAATGGCTGTGGTGAAATGGAGTTAAGGCATTAAGAATGGGAAATGGGGTTTAGCCAGAAGCAAGGGATGTTTTTTTTTTTTTTTTTTTTTTAAGAGTACAGGATTGCAAAGGTGTATCCCTTGCTGCTTCATTCCATGTTTTTATATGAACTGTGCAGTTATGCAATGAAAAAAATGTGAATTATTTACTTTATCCAAGGAGTGTGCAGACTGTGTACTTTCACAATCTTTCACATGCTTTGACATTTTGTTTTTAACAGCAAGAGATGCTGTATCACGCATCTTTTGCTATTTGAAGTTTGCTATAAATGTTCAGCATGGATTAGTGCTCTGCCTATTATGCATTCTGCCTTCATTGTGTGTGTGTACTGTAAGAATACCATTATTTTTCTTGCTAATGATCTGTACAGTCCCCAGAGAGACTTGCGTTTCTCTTTTATTTTCCGCTGTGCTGCCTGCTGCACAGTTCCATCTTGTGTCTGACTCCCCATGTTCCTCACTGTCTTCCACCAACTCTTCACCTGTTTAACCTTTTTCTCCACCTACCTGCCTGGCCAGCTCAAGTAGGCTGACCTTTCTCACTGTGGTAGGTGGCAGTTAACCTCACTTTGTCAGTATGTTAATAATGCAGGTCTCAGATTCTAAGCTTACCCTGTCCCCAGCACTATCTGTCACCTTTTGCACTGCAATATGCGCAGATCAGGGAACGGTCTGGGTTAAATCTGGATGTCTGAGTGTGAGGTCTTATTCGTACTGCAAAACAGGGAAGTTGCTGTAGAAAGGCATTCTGAATTATTGTTCACACATTAAGATTGCCTCATTTAATTATACTGATCCTGATTATTAATTCAAATGTTATTTATTGTAATCAGAGGATTTATTTCTTGAAAAAAATATTTTAATCTTCAAAGAAGAAAAATAATTAGATAGGGTCTTCACAAGCTCAACATATAAGAACACACAATTTTCACCCTCAAAATGTGTTTTAAAAAAAAGATCAAATTTTAGCTTAAAGACTTTTCTTAAACACTTATTTAATAACGTTTTTAAAGAAGACTTTAGCACTTTAATATTGAGTGTATGCAGCATTATAGAAATAAACAATCTTAAACATCCTACAAATGGTAATCTAGGGTGCTCTATATTTTCTCTATAGGAGCTCATGTAAATTACTGCTTCTGCTTTGGCAGAAACTTTGCACAGTGAACAAAACAGCTTTTTGCTGTTTGATAATATTAAGTACTTACAAGCTTCTGAAGTCTTAGGTCTTTCAGGATTTTTAAGGATCAGGAACCGAGTTACAGCCACCTTTTTTTGTCATATTGACTGGCAATGAGCAGAGGCAAAAAGGACAGTCATTAGTCATTCAGCGTTTACAGCATGTAGGGATACTGAAGAAGTGACATTTGTTGCTTTTTGGAAATGTTAGTTGTTATTTTTTTTCTGCCAGTCTCAGAAGACGAGAAAAATACATGTGTGTGTTATCAGCATAGAAATGTGTTCAAAAGTTTTCTGTTAATTCACTCAACTCATTAATATATAAACAGTACAGGACCAAGAACATATCCATGTGGAACTCTTGGGAACAAGTGATCTGAACCCTGAATACACCAACCCGCTGTGTTTGCTTAATCAAAACATGCATGTTGATTGAGGATGAATTGTAATACCCCATTTTCATGTGCAAATCTGTTAAATAGAAAGCAGAAAAGTCTGTGAATTATGAATTGATATTATGCTCGCTGATTTGTCTGCTTAGTTCAGATGTATTTACTGAAGAAAATGTCTAGACTGCAGTCTATCAGACAGTGGTAATCCAGTGCTGAATGAGCATGTGCATTCACTGATGTACACAGAGTCAATATCCTCCATCAAAGGCTGCCTCAGGCAACCAGAGCTTTCTTACAGTTCTGTACCCAGATAAATCAAGAAAGCATTTTATGATAACACATCTATTTCACAAAGAGGAATTGTCATTTTTTGTAGAGACATTTTTCAAATCCAGTAGTAATGAAATCAAACATACAAAGTGCTGAAAGGTAGCTTTATGGCCTTGGTGTGTAATGTTTGGTTCAAAGTGTGAGTTGCAATGTACAGCACAGTGAAAGTGCAGCACTTCCTTTGAGCTCTGCATGTGTTAGTTCATTAAAAAGAAAACTTGACAGTTGTTTTTTTTCACATGTTAAAATGCAAACACATCATGCACATCTCACAGATATGTCTTAATACTTAATAACAAGGCACCTTCACAAAAAGCTTAATATTTTTCTTCACATCAGACATGTCCACACAATGAAACCATGTTTCCCATATTTTGTTTTGACTCAGCATAGTCTGAGTCAAAAATTATTTTGAACTCACCTCATTTTAATATTCTGATTTATACATTGCATTTAACCAATTCTTGCTTCAGAATATCTCAAAAGTCTTATTCACACTGCTCCAAGTACGTACTGACAAATCATGATTTTATTAAAAGCCTCTATAGTTACTCTATGGAACTGAGGTAAGACTATAATGAACATTAACATTCCATCCCCAACTTTCCAATCGTGGTATATTTCTTCAATACCTAATTTTTGTTTACTTTGAATCAGTTGCATAAACATATGTAGGCAAATGTTGTATTTTGCTCATAATAATCAGGCAAAGTTTTGTCATAGCCCTTATATTAGAGGTGAGGCTCCCTAATCACATCAGAACTGAATAGCAGTAACACTGGGACATTAGAGCAATGATTGCACAGAGCACCTTGACTTCTAGCCTTCCTGACCACTCTAGCAGTCAAAGCTTAAGCTTTCGTAGCACTTATTTTAAAGACAAATGCAGTACTGGAATTTGGTATATGTAGACATTAACATATTGATAAGTATCTTACAAACTCCACCATACATTGAACTTTCTACAGATTTAGAGTATGATTTGTTATTCATCTGTCTACCATCAAAACAAATCTAAATATCTCTATTAAATGTATTTGTCTTACAAGGATATAGTGAAATGAATTTCCAAGAAGTCTATCTCTCTTTGAGGTCATCTTGAGTGGGTGTGTGGAGAAGCAAACTGTGGAGAGAGAAACAAGAATTCTATTGTAGCAGATTCTTTATTACGCAGCCAATGTGAACAATAAAAAATGAGTTTTTAGAATAATTCCTGTGTGTCTCTATGTGTGTGAGAGAGAGAGAGAGAGAGAGTGTGTGTGTGTGTGCTTCTCTGTGATGGTAAATATGATAGAATGGGTATTGTGGAAGGTTGTGTTCACTGTCCCTCCAAGGTTGTACAGCCATTTGTAATTTAATGAAAAGCAGAGAAAAACTGACCTTGGCAAAGTAAGAACTCAAGAATAAAGATGGAGAGCACATTAGAAGCTTGTGTTTTATGTTATGTGTTTTATAAGCTGTCAGATTCAACCATTAGTTCTCACAAAGCCCTTGAAACCAAACCGGGGTGTAAATATATAAACAAAATGAATAATGCTCAAATCTAAAACTTGATCACCCATAAACACTGGAGTTTTGCTGTGTATGTATGAAGTACTAGACATGAGCTGACTTAAAAGATTAAGCATAACTTTAATACAAATTTTGCATAAAATGTTTGACATCTGGCTTTGTTCTGTCCAGGAATAATCAGAACTGCCCTGGCCAACATGGACCGGGAGGCAAGAGAGCACTATGCAGTGGTCATCCAAGCCAAAGACATGGCAGGACAAGTCGGGGGTCTGTCTGGCTCCACTGTGGTCAACATTACACTAACTGACGTCAATGACAACCCACCCAAATTTCCCCAGAGTGAGTAACACATTTCTAATGTTTTATTCATGTCAGCATCGGGTTGCAATCCAGTCAGAGAACTGATGCAGCAGGGATGAATTGCTTCCTGGTTATTGATCACTAGTGGGATGTACAAAATCTCCATATCATTTAACACGAGTCACTATCACAGTAACCCTCTGGCTGTAAGGAAGCAGACTAACTGGTATCTAGCCATTTTCCACCGCTTATCCGGGTCCAGGTCACAGGGGCAACAGAGTAAGGAAGGTCATCCAGACCTCTCCCCATTCACCTGCTCCAGCAACGGTGATACACCAGAACGTTGCCAAATCAGTTGAGAGATATATTATCTCCAGCATGTACTAGATCTGCCCCTCAGTGTCCTCCTAGTCAGACATGTGTCAAACCCCATGGGAGGTGTCCAAGGGGCATTCTGGATCCGATGCCTGAACCACCTTAACTTGGTTCGTGTTGATATGGAAGAGCAGCAACTCTGTGTTAAGACTATACGAAATGTCTGAGATTTTCATTTGAAAGTTTGTGGCTATGATCTTGTTCTTTTGGTAAAGACCCTAATATCCTTGTGGTTATACAAATTGTTAGCAGTTCTCTCTTTACCAACACAGACAGATACAGCACCCACTTGACTGCCAATTGGGACAGTGGTTAGAAAGGTGGCTGGTAAAGGTACCACTGAGGTACTCATGAGCAAGGTACCTTCACGGATGGGTCAAATGCAGAAATCACATTTCGTTGTGGTGCATTCTGTGCGGTGCTGTAGTGTGTTCACAATAATAAATAATCACTCACTCATTCACTCACAATCTCCTGCCCCCATTTGTCCTTACTTATTAATTACATAGGCCCCAAGATCCTACTTGAGGTACAACCTTATTTGCAACCCAGAATATTCCTATAGAGAACCCTGATCACAGACTTAGAGGTGCTCATCCTTGCTCACATATTTATTGACAATGCTAATGTCTGAAAACAATGACTTTAAGGTATTCTATTAAAATGTTTTAGGTGTTTAGATCCAGTACATAAGAATGTCAAAGAACCAATAGAAATCACAATACACCTCATTAGAAACTGTGATTGCTCTCTGGTATGGATGCCATCTTATTACAGCATGACTCATTTCATGGTGCTCTGAAGTGCCATTTTTAATTATTAGCTCTTGTAGAACAGATGTCTGAACAGCATGCATGAAGCACCAAAGATAATAGTTAATAGATGCCACAAATTGAGATGTCAACATTCTTTTTATTTTTATTTATTCATTTTAATTTATTGACAGTTAATGTTAACTAAAACTGAAGAAAGAGTACAGAAAAAGTCAACCCAGAGTTTCCTTTTTTTTAAATAATAGTGTCTTAAATTGTCAGGATGTTCGCTAAGTTTCTTTTACTTCAGTTTTTCTGACTTAAAACAAATCCTGCCCTCACAGAGTATCAGTGCCAAAATATCCTTAATGTTGATTTCAAAGGCCATTAAATTACTTTTATCTGATTGCTGTTTTGTATCTGTACCTGCAGAGAACTACCAGGTGTTTGTCCCCGAGTCTGCTCAGGTGGGGAAGCCAGTGGGGAAGATCAAAGCCAACGACGAGGATCTGGGGGTCAATGCTGAGATCAAATACAGCATCCTCAATCCTGAGGGAGCCAACACATTCTCTATTGCTACAGACAAGGATACGAGAGAAGGCATCATTAGTCTGAAAAAGGTACCCAGTCATTTCATCAGCCTTCAACTTTTCTGTTTTGTACTTCAACAGAAGCAAAGCAAAAGAAATCAGATATGAAATTGAGATTATGGAGTTGCTTGTAAATGCCACATTGCAGACACACACACACACACACACACATAAAGCTAGAGATCACAGACTCGAATTATGTTTTTTCCCTCTTAGGTTAAAGCTAAGTGTAAACTCTTTGGCATAGTTGATAATAAAAGCTAATATTACAACTTCACAGATACCTCCTACAAAAGCATTAACCACCTCATGAGGTGAGAGTTCATTTCTGGGTCCACCAGTGAACATGTAGCTCATCCAAAAACCAATCTCAGCCTTTCAGTCGTGTCAGGGATTCGGGCGGCTAAGGTTGGGGTCATATTGACAAGACCTCATTCAGAAGACACTTTAACCTTTGTTCCAAGAAGAGCAGGAGATCCATTCAACCACACATCTTCCCAACAGTCATATAATGGAGCTCTGTTGAGATGCAGATATTTGGCAGACAAAAGATGTTTTTGTTGTTTAAATTAGGGCTGAACGATTTTAAGAAAATATCTAATTGCGATTTATCTGACAGATATTGAGATTGCGATTTGATTTGCGATTACTATACTATGTGTATTAAAAACTGTAGCGTAACCGTACATTGAAATATGAACTGCGCTGTACACTAATCCAAAAATAAGAACGGAAATACATGAATTGAATCCAAAATATATTTAATCTAACACAAATGATATAGAACATACTAGGACATAACTTGATATAGAACTTAGGACAGAGGACGCACTGGTGCAGGATGAACAAAAGAGTTTATTAGGAGGAAGCAGGCAAAGAACAAAAACAGATGCAGGTGCAGGGAAAAACCAGGGGGAACGGGGCGACCAAATATACGGGGGGAAAACAGAGCAAAACACACAATGAACAAACTCAGAACGAAGCACATAAATCCACACGCATTCATGAGGGTGAAAGAACCGAGGAAGACCCGGGTCGACTGGTTTAAATACAAAAAGCGCAAAGAACTAATGAGTGCGCGTCCCAATTCCCAAACCGAAAGTAATGAGCGCCAGCTGAAATCAAGAATTACCGCGGGGGTGTCCTAAAGAGATCCTAACCTACTAGGAAGGGCACACGCAGTGAAGACATCAAACGCGGAAGTGGGGTGCGCACTAAACAGGGAGTGAGCTACTCGCGAGAACCCGGAAGTGGGGAGCGAGCTAGCGGAGAAAGCTAAAGCGAACCGCAGAAACATGAGGAGTAACAGACACAAGAGGCAGGACAGCGAAAGTGAACCCAGAGGACACAACAAATCCCCCCAGGTCTGAACTCCGGTGATTGTGGGCGTGACACGGCCGGCGAGGGGGACGCGGCCGTGACAACAGCCATTTTTAAGACGTTCATGTCATATACGATAAAGGGAAGCAGTTTAAAACGCACCTTTACTTGCTTAATTTTGACTTCGGTAAATATTAACACTTGCGCATTCAACGTTAATTTGATCAAACTTGCTCCTACCGATTAGCAGGTGAATTCGATGACCAAAGCACAGCGTCCTTTCCTACATAATCCACAACGCTGCTCGTTACAAAAATTGATAACGCTGCCGTAGCAAAAACACCCCTATTGTACGACGGCGTATTAGGACCACTGTATATAAAAATAAATAAATAAATAAATAAATAAATAAAACGGGGTTGGGGGAAAAGTGTAATGTGTTGTTTATGTATGGCTGTGCATGATACTTGTTAATAATGTTGTTTATACTGTATATAGATTTCTTTTGTGAAATTTGCCATAATCACATAAAAAACAAGGTTTCGTTAATACCAACATATACCCACCTTTGTGTTTATGTTTTTTTATTCCTCTCCAGCCACTAAATTATGAAAAGAAGAGACAGTACACTCTACACATATCTGCAGAGAACACTCACCTCGACCCTCGCTTCTCCTATATGGGATCTTTTAAGGATGATGCCACCCTTAAGATTACAGTTGGCGATGTTGATGAAGCACCTGTTTTCTCAATGGATTACTATATCATGGATGTCTATGAGAATGCCAATATTGGAACAGAGGTGGGAGTCGTAACAGCACAAGATCCAGACAGCAAGAACAGTCCAGTCAGGTAATGATACATCTGTGATTTCTCTATTTGCATTACACTCATTCATTCTGACAGCTAATATTGCCTCCACCCTTTTTCTATCATGTCTTTAAATTTCTACCTCTTCATTGTTAATTGATGATGAGGTTGCTGGTCTTTTGTAGACCGTAGGTAGCTGGGTTCAAAGGCTTAGGACTGCTTTCCTTCCCACGACTAATGTAGTGCCACAATCACTAATACTCCCAACTTACTACTAACATTAAGATTATATTGTATATTAACATTCATATATATAGAAGCTACTACTTAGTATTTTATTTACTTATCATTCATTTTATGTTGTAAATATTTTAATTTTTTATTTATTTATTAATTATTCATTTAGAGTACATCAAAGCACAAAGCTTATGAATACAGACTACTTTCTTTGTACACAAATGTGTACTTTAATAGTATCTTGTTGGCAACTAAGCTTTTTGTATAAAAGCACCTTAGTAGATTTAATCTTGGGGCTTATTTACTATGCTGCATGGATGTAACTGTAATGTCTCAAGATGTTTTTAAAGAGAGGCACAAGACCATATGTGAAAGGACTTGAAACACTTTAGAGATTGTTGGGTGTTTGCATTTGTTATTTGTGGAATGAAAGGGCTAAATGACAAGGAATGACAAGGCTAAAAAATTCTGGAAGGAGATTACAAAGTGTCAAGTCATGTCAAACTCCATAGCATCACATTGCAGCTAATTAATATCACCAAATCACCTAATTATTGCACAGAAGTGGTGCTGTGGAGCGCTGTTAGTTTGACATGCCTGCAGTTTTTATAGTTATCCATAAGAAAGGATATTCACAGAAATGTGTTATGTGCAGTTGTTGTGCGTTTGAGGTTCTCTGTAGTAAAACATACTTGGTATCATGTTCTGGTAAATTTATACAGCTGCTAATGACTCACTTTGTGCTGAATTGCAGAATAAACTATTTTTAATGGCAGTCTCAAATGTATTCAGGAACATTCCTAAAAAGGGTGGGTTGAGTCAGGGGCTAATTAAAAGTTGATTGATATGGATTGAGCATTTTATGGCTATTTTATAATTGATGAGCTCTACTGTCAGTGTGGAATAGACTCAGGCCACTTTGTTCATGCAAGAGAAAGCCTAGGCAGTGATGTTAATTTGTCATTGTAAATAGTGAACAACTGTGTCCATTACATCCCCCCAACAACCCCCTCCCCCCAGACCATCGAACGTCCTGTTCTCCTACATGTTGTTTCTTTTAGTAAATGAATAAAGCAAAAGTGGATTATTTCATTCAGGAAGATGTAATGGTCCCCCCATTAGTAAGGTTGGAAAGATGCACAAGCAATCAGAAATTAAAGGAGAGAGCAGTTATGACCAAAATCTGCGTACTCACCGGTCCATCATGGATGAAATTGCCCATCCAAGAGATAAAATGTGATAGCCCCCTGACTCACTCTCTATTAAACCACCTCCAAACGTGTTTGAGATAGACCACCAAACAGATTTCTGCTTCATATCCCCCAACGTTAGATTGCCACAGTAATTTGTATTAATCTTCCAGTCTAAATTCACTATGCTGTGAAGGTCCACTGTGGCGCGCCTCCACCCTGCTACATGCAAAGTGCGCAAGCATCCAATATGAAGCATGTGTAATAAAGTCACCCCTATTATCATGCATATCCATGCAATCTTTGCTTTTAATGCTGAACAGAAGATGGAAAGGGGAGCAATGGAGGGATTCATGCAATATTAATTATCTCTCTCTCTGTGTCTTCTCTATATATAGGTATTTCATCGAGCAAACTGAGGAAGGAGAGGGGTATTTCGACATTGAAGCTGTCAGTGGAGTCATTAGAACCACTCAACTTCTGGACCGAGAGGACACGCCTTGGCACAACATCACTGTCATGGCAACAGAAGAGGGTGAGTACAATGGGTGACTGATTGGACAATCTGTGCCAAGTATAGGCATATTAGTTATGAAAAAGACCCTATGCAGTATAATTTAGTATGTTTTTGCTGGACAACCCCTGCGTAATGATTAAAAAACACTCTGATTTACTTTTTCCTATTCTGACATCCAGTAAACAACAGTCAACAACACATCATTGTGAATGTTCACTAGAACTCACCCATGACCAACAGTGATAAAGATTTTCTAAAATGTAGGATCATTGGAATTCAGATTTGATGGCGAACATTGGTCTCTTGTGCACCTGCTCTGGACAGGGAGCAATCATCCAAGAGACACTGCTGATGTCAAGTGTGAAAATGAGAATGTGAGCGTGGCAAAAGGTCAAATATCTTTCAGGCATAATTGCGTGAATGGGCTATAGGTTATGTATAAACTCATCTGCATATTTCCATGACGCAAGCCACTACCAGCAAAATGCCTATCATTCTCAGGTCACTTCCTCAAAAAAGATGATAAAAATCATGGCTTGCTCTTTTGGCTGATATGAGGAATCCATGTTGTTCTTCAGCTGTAGATCTTATCTAAGCAATTACCCTTTTCCCTTAGCCTTCACCCAGTACTAATGATACACTAATAGCGAAGTCGGTTCACTGGTAATGATATTCCGCTGCTATCAGACACAGAAAAAGCACTAGGGCAAAATTGCTGTAGCTGGAATTGGAAATTTAAGGTGGACATTTTCATTGCTTCTGCAGCCAGGCGCTGTCCATGTCAGTTGGGGGTTGAATTGACTAGATGAAAATATGCTTGTGTCTTCAGCTGGCACAAGTTTTTAGTTGCCATGGGAATGATTTGCTGGTGAATGCCGGGTTTTTAAGACTTTGTGATTTTTTTAAGGCTGCTGTGTTACTCTGGAGAGAGAAGAGAGAGAGGCACTTTTGCTATCAGTCATGTCTCTGTGTCTCTGCATTCAATAGTTTTTGGTACTTTTCCTGATGTTGGTGGCTGTCTGTTGATGTGTGACTATATGTGACCATGCAGAATTTTGTAATTCCAACAAGTCCAGGAAATACAGTTACAATGACACAATTGTTCAGTATAACAAGCTGCTTTAGGATTTTACCATATCACTTTTCTAAATTTGTGGTAAGAAAGCATCACTTCATGTCCTGTCTCTTTAATATCCACCAATAAACTAACTGAAGCAAGGTCTTTTCTTTGACAAGATATATACCACACACTCATTATACTAACATGGACAGTTTGTTATGACATTGGTTATGTAATTCTGTACATAATATATGCTCAAACAGTTTAAGGAAATTATAGAGTCAATGAAAACATTCAACAAGAGAGCTTCATTGGTAACCTTCCTTCTTTTAAAACATTTTCTACCACAGAACACAGAATACATGCCCTAACATATAATTTGTTATGTATTCCGTTACTCAGTGTAATATATTCGGAATACTATGAATTGCTTCCACATTGTCATGCTTTATGAATGTGGCAATCACACCCTGCAAAGTCATATTCCACCCTCTTTCATCTTTTAATGTGAATTGTTGTCTGAATCTTCAAGACAGAAATGTGTTTCTGCTCTGACTCTGTGGTGCTGCCTCCACCTCTGACTCCTTCATTGTTCGACTGTGGCAACATGTTAAATGGACACTTACATTAGAATCTTTGGTTGTGTGTTCTGAAGGGCTTCTGGTAATGAATGGAATTGCTGAAATTTATTAGATAGAGGGTAAACTTGTGCAACCGAAAAATACTGTCATGTAATCAATTATTTTTTACAATTTAACTGTATTCTGATTACCATCTATTTAAACTGTAACTGTTACAGAATACAGTTACCCATAATTTATAATCAGAATATGTAACGTTGTAATTCCATTAATCCCAAACACAGTTGGTAATACATACATATAACTGTGTGCACTGTATCGAATTACCCACAGTGCATTCATAAGGAAATAGAATGAAAGAGATTACATATAAATACATAGCTGTCTAATTACAGTTGGGAGACAGAAGTTAACTAGGTAAACACAAATACAGTTCTCATAGTGAAGTGAACCTTATTGAAGGTATTTACAATAAACGACATAAAATGACAAGATAAAGGCAGGAACAAAATTACATTGCGTGCAAATGGTATTTTAGTGCAACAAAGTTCCAAAGATTCATGACAATTATAGATAAGATTTGGCTACCCAGACAGTAGCCAAATTGTTATGGCCTAATGACTGGGTCAGTACTCCATCGCAGATCCTGTCCCCGAAAGAAGGGCTACTATTAAACAGGTTGTAAAAACTTGGCACAGAATACAAATGGCACAGAACAGTCAAAGTTGTCATGCTAACCCATGTCCACCATGAGAATTACCTACAATGAGCACCTGGGTTTCAGAAGTAGACCTAGGTCATCTAGTTCAATTTTTCATGTAGAATTAGCATCTTGATACGCTGTGGAGGAAATGTGATGGTCTGGACAAAGCTGCTGGGAACCCCTGGGTTTGGGCATTCATACGGAGATCAGGTTTGACACATGGCACCTTCCTAAATATCTCTGGGAGCACAACTGCATGGCACCAGTATTCCCAGATGACAATGGCCTATTTCAGCAGGACAATGTAACGTGCTACACTGGACAAATTGCCCTGGCCTCCAAATTCTGCAGATTCAATCCAATGGTGCATCTGTGGGATGTGCTGGGAAAATGTGTCCAAATCCCTGTGGTCCTACTTCACAACTTATCTTCTGATAACCAGCTACCTCAGGGAATCCTTAGAGGTCGGTTGATGGTCAGAGCTGTTTAGATAAGTTTTTAAGTTGCCAACTTAAAACTCAACTTTACCACCAACACATTCTGAAATGTTTATGCAAAGAGCGTAACAGTGACAAGGAAAACAAGAGAATGCAAAAGTGTTACAGTATTTTGTCTTCGATGTGACAGACAAAAGTCAAACACAAGCAATGCAAGGACAATTGAGAGAACCAGCAAGATTTACAGAGTTTACAGAAGTTGTAGATGTTGGAAAATACTAAGGGGTAAGACGGGAATATGAAAAATCAAGCGGCAAGGTTTTCTGTCATCTATACATTTGTAAAAATAAAAAGTGGAAAAATCATAGGAACATGCAACTGCAGACTAGGGAAATGCATTATTAGAAATAATATAACAATAATAATATAGAGAATATACTATCAGCTGTTTTATAATCCCCGAGAATCATATATCGGTGGCAGAAAAATGTACTTGGTCTCGCATTTTCATGGCAGATGAGGTAAACTACGAATCCAGGTGTACTAGCCAATAGTCCTGGGACTGCTGGAAACAGCTGCCACAGTGATGATGAGGTCCCTCAAAAACACCCATCCTGAAAGTGTGGAAGTCAAATGATAGGTTTGCACTGCAGTAAACAGACATTAGATTCACAGGAGAGCATATTCTCTATTGCACAGTTTAAAGAGCTTTGCTACCTTTTTCACATAGCAGCTCACAGCAGAATGTGGATGTTTTCAAGAGATTTCCCATTTTCAAACAGAGGGGCAATGCAGGTGACAATAACATGGGCCGCTGCCAATGCGGGCAGGTGCTTACACACACCTGTCTGTCGCTTTCCCTATCACTCACCTCTCTCTAACTCTGTCTTCTGTCTCTTTTCCATTGAAATCTCTTTCTCTCTCTCTCTCTATCCCCTCACCCTCTTCCCCGCTCCCCTCCACTACCGCCCTGTTTCTTTTAAGCTGAAAACTACTTTATGAGAAATCAGCCTAAAACCAAACAGCGAAACATAATTCTAATTTATACACCCTGCTGGCATAATGTAACCCCTTCCCTACTTGGAGAGCAGGGGATTACTGCATTTCTCTAGAGAATGTGTTTATTTTATAGCAAAAATGTTGCTGTACTGTTGGTTTATAGGGTAGAATGGAAATTGGCGTAGTGTGTTCATTTGCTGTTCACTGTTGAACAGACATGAGGCAGTAATCAATCTGTCATGTTCCTGTTCACGTATGAGTGAACATGTCTTATTTCAGGATTTTATTATTGTTTTGTTACATTTTCATTTATTTTCTTATTTGGGTCAAAGTGTTTCTACCAATATGAAGCTCTGTTGTTACTGGGAATTTATAACAGGTTATTTAGCTAATTTTCAGTTAAAATGGACTGAATCACACCAGAAACCCTTTTCATTTTCTTCGGGAAGTGTAATGTGAAAATGTAAAAATGATTTATATTACCTAGTATGTTTATAAATTAAAAAATCAGTTAAAAATAGTCCTCGCCTTGCGCCCGTAGTTCATAGGGATTAAGCAGCTCGGATAATGAATGAATTAATGAATGAATAATCTAATGACCATGTTTGTCATTATATGAATAATTTATCCTTTCGATCCATTGGTATACATATAATGAGTGTTTGCTCACAAAAGTAATTATGAACACTATTCTAATATAAGGGCAGTTTTAGTCTAAATAATAGGGGTCAGTTGGTAGTGTAACAAATAGAGAATTCGCACCCGTGAAAGAAAAGTTGTTGGTTTGAATCCTGGAGCAGTTATGGTCCCACTGAGGTACTCATGAGCAAGGTACCATCATCAAGCACTGCTCCCTGGGTGCTGCCCATGTCAGCTGCCCACTGCTTCCTCACAGATGGGTCAGATGCAGAGCTCACATTTCATTGTGGTGCACTGTGTGCTGTGCTGTGGTGTGTTCACAGTGACAAATAAACGCCCACTTTAACTCAATAAATCCCATGCAAAATTTAGAATGCAAGATTGTGTTTTAGTTTGACCAGGCTGCTAACAAAAGGAAATGTCAGCCTATGTTACAACTAGTAATATTAAATTCTATTTTTTCCCATTTGCAGACAACCCAAGTCTTCTGAGTCATGTCCCTGTCACAATTCAGGTACTTGACATAAATGACAATCCTCCCGAGATCAACACTGGGGAGGAAATTATCATTTGTGAGAGCACCAGAGCAGGACAGGTACGTCTCACAACGATTTTTCTCTCTCTGTCTTTCACACACACACACACACACACACACACATCCATATACTGCATAGGTCTGGGGTTTATTGGCTCATATAACATACAGAGACTGTATGCAAAAAGGAGTAGAAAAGAACGGAGGAGAGAGATGGGCAACGAGTAAAGGATGGGAGAACACGCTAATCATCTCTCATTCGAAATGAGGATCTGTTCAGCCAAGCATGACTGCTTCAGCTCCAAGCACATGGCCATTTTCCCCTCTGTCCAGGACTCTCGTTTCATCAAGAGCTCTGCAGATACACAAGACGAGCCTGCATGCATACGCATGTGTCTGTATATGTGAGAGAGAGAGAGGGAGAGAGAGAGAGATTTTGTGTGAGAGCGTGAGGGAAAAGGGAGAAAGAGAGTGATTTTTTGGGAGAGAAGAGAGAATAAAGAAATCCTTTCTAGAGTTAGAGAGAGGTGGAGTGGGCGGGGAGAGAGAAAGAGAGAGAGATAGAGTGGGAGAGAAAGAAAGAGAAGCCGTGTAAGAGTGGGATTTCTTAGGAAAATCCAGAGAATGAATAAAAAACAGTGGAGAGAGTTAGAGAGAGGTGGAAAGAGAGATGGGGGAGGGAGAGCAGATTTTATAGAAAATATTACACAGTGAATAAAGAAACATTTGAAAGAGTTGGAAAGAGAATGAGAACAAAGGTCAGGCTGGGACTCATCTTGAGGATTTATTTTCCAGACTTGGGTAATGAAGTAGCTAGCAGCACAACAGGAGAATCTGTTAAAACATGCATGTCAATCCTAACACAGAAATCGTGTCAACTACCTAACCCAGCTGTGTTTTACATCAACACATGCACCAAATCAAATTCCAAACAAAACAAGGTTTCAACTAAGCAGCTCCACTGGGTTTAGTATGCAGCGGTCACATGAGTCTCATGCCATATTGTGTGTCTCTCTGTCATGCAAATCCATCTTCTGCTATCACACAGACTGACCTGCAGTGCAATGGTATAATATGCCAGATTAAAAACTGACCAGCAGTACAAGGTAATGTAATGTAGTCGACTTGAGTATTACATGACAGCAAAATAATCTTCAACTGTACGTAGATACAGCAAGGACTCTGCAAAGGAATGAATAACCTAATGAATAATATAGGATTATACTGGATTGCTGTATGGCAGTGGTCACCAACCTTTTCAAGCCCAAGATCCCTGACCTCGGCCCTGGTGAAAGACAAGATCTACCTATTAAGCACTGAGAGCAAAAGTCAGCAAAAACAGAAAAAGATCATTTTGTCAATTTGAGATGGGTATTTATTTTTGTACTTTAAAATTATTTTCTTGGTTCCACTTTGTTCCATGTTGAGTATAATAAGCAATATAAGCAATAAACATTTGATATAAAGTATGTTTTGCACATTAGTCATTTTACACACAATTTTACATTTTTTTGGTAATAAATTAGTTTAAACAACAAATCACTTGGGAGCCCGAAAGAGCCAGCTCTTTTTAGTGACCCGAGGTATAAGAACTGACTCTCTTAAAAGAGCTGGAATTCTCATCACTAATATCTGCAGCGAGAACACTTCTCATTGATTAATTAAAAGCATTTTTCTGTAATCTCATTGTTTGCTTTCACGCTACTATGAAAATGCGGCAACTGGTCCAATAGAGAGGGAGGCACTTGAAAAACTGAAGTTTAACCAAGCGAGATTTAATATATTATTGCTTTTATATTCTGGATCTAACGTGAATGTCTCAAAGATCTACCAGTTGATCACGATCGATGGGTTGGCGACCTCGGCATCTATAAGGTGCAATCATTAGCTCTTCCTCAAACAATGCTAGTCTAATTAACAAAAAAAAAAATGTGCTAACGATTACATTTGTGCAATGCTTAAATAACCAAATCTGACGCTTTATTACTGTACTTGAGTATTATTTTTAATTCTTTACTCTTGGACTGAGCATTATCAAAATTAGTCATTTCTATTATTATTATTATTATTATTATTATTATTATTATTATTATTATTATCATTATTATTATTATTATTATGTGTGATGGTGATTTGTTCCACATTATGATAGTCTTAATCATTTTTGGAATTAAAGACATGTAAGGATTGACTACATATTTAAATAATTATAAAAATTAATGCAGTTAACTTTAAGACATTGAGTCAGGCAAAAGACTTTTAATATTTAAGTACTGCTAATATCAGGTACTTTCATACTTTTACTCAATAGTATTCAGATCAATCACTTTTTACTTTTATTTTAAATTTTTACAGAATCTTTACTTCTACTTATGTAGGGCTTTCATGTGCTATACAGACCACTGCTTCTAGCTGTATTTAGACTGTGTTTTTGGTGCTCTCAGACTACAGGGCTAATTATGTCTGAAAGCTAGTTCAGTTTAGCAGCGTGTCAGTAAATAGCTAAGTTTAGAGCCAGTAATAGCTGTATGTGCCTCTGCTAGCAGGAGGCATAGCCAAAGGTGAAAGCTGCACACACTGAGGTCACTGTCTGAAGTCCCGTTCTGATCTTGTATCCACGTCCATTAGGCGACTGTTAGCAAACAGCCCTTTAGCCTGTAGCCTTGCTGTTCCCGGGAGGTCTAGCTCCTGGGGCCCATAAGGTCACTGAACGAGTGCAGTGATGAGGTGTTAAAGGTGCATTAGGCTTTCTCTAACCTCCCTGTTTGGGCAGCCAAATGGATTGACTCAGGTCCAAAAGTGCAACCTCCAGCCACTGAGGGGATGTCTGCAAATATTTTCTGAGGATATAACAACTAAAAAAAGGAAGCAGGAGATGAAAAGAAGAAGAGTGCTAGTCATTTCCACAATAACCAGATGGCCCACAACAACTGTTGGGATTAATAAGTGTGGTCTGATTAGCATATACCCGTTAAAGACTTGAAAAAGTTTTCAAGCCTGACGTGAGCAGAACTGATTATGTGAGAAAATTCTGGCTGCCTTTTTGCTAATGATGAGTCTAATTATCATTGTCATTTTTTTTGCTCCAAATCTTTACAGCTTACAAGCTAAGTGTCTCATTACCAGATTGAGATATGTGATGACTAATGAAGACATAACATGATTTGCAATAATTTGACTTTTCCCAGCATGTACACCTAAGTGAGTGGGTATCTAACCAAAATGTGTTTTTTCTTTTCTGTCCTCATGATGATAGATCATACAGACTATCACTGCTCTGGATAAGGACGACTTTGCAAATGGGCAGAGATTTTATTTTTCTTTTCCTGGAGGAATTTCAGTTAATCCCAACTTTACCTTAAAGGACAATGAAGGTATGCACTCTAGTAACTTTACTGTATTCATGTTTATTTGTCAGATTGTTGTAGCTTTATAAGAACATCGGATGTCAATACCACTTTTGCAAAAGTTTATTTGGATAAGAATGCAAGTATACAAACCTATGCAATTTTATGTGTATGTGTGTAAGAGCGTGTGCCTGTGCATGCATGCGTATGTGTGCCTATGTGTGTATGTGTGTGCATGATGGTTGATAATTATACACATTTTCCTTCAGGGAAAAATCACTACAAAAGGTATGCAGTTTCAATAAAGAGGCTTTAGTATCGATGAAGACCAACATTTAAACTGCCATTAAACACAGTGTGGGTGTGAGTGTATGGTGGAGGGGAGGTATTGATAAAAATCTGCAATTTCTAACCACTGCAATTCTAACAAGACCAATACAGCCAAATGGCACTCTCACTTGTTTACCCTTATTCTGACAAATATGCCACATAATGCACTTAAGTATATCCCAGAAGCCACGTAAAGAGCATACAGATGGATTTATCACTTGAACTATCGCATCCATTTTGTGCCCTGATTCTTTATCATGAACTCAACAAAGCCAGCCAAAAATGTGCAATTAGAAGCATCTGTTCTCCTGGTATTCCTTTACTTTTCTACACCTTCAAAGTCTGGCCAGAAATCTTCACTTTCTTTCATCACTGTCTGTGACTGTCTGAACTGGGAGATGGAGGGCTGTAGGGTTATTGGACACCGAACTGCTGCTGTTGTCAAACGGATTACCTTTTCCGCTCATGCCAGTGCCACCTGCCTGAACTTAACACACACACACACACACACACACACAGAGTAGAGGTTACCGTGGAGACTGCATCTCTCCCAGGTGTAATCTGCCAGTCTCCCTATTCAGTAATCATAGAGGAACCTGAGGAGAGAGAGAGAGAGAGAGAGAGAGAGAGCAACCCTGTTTAAAGGTGGGGCAGTTTTGGATTTTGGAAAGTGATTCTGGGAGAATCAAACACACACTGACACAGACTTGGAAGCAGGGGGAAGAATCGATGTGATAATGGGAGATAAAATGGTTGGAGTGCTGAGAGTGTTGTGAATTTGGCTTTTTTCCTATCGAGCTCTCCACAGTATGGAGGTTACTTCATTTACCCAAGTGCCACTCACTGGCACAGTCGTCTACTCTCTCCTCTACTCTCTCTGACTCTGCCTTTTCCCCTTTCTTTTGCTCTTTCTCTCTCTCTTTCTCCCCCCTCTCTAATCCCTCTCCTTTGGGATCTTTGGTGTTTACCAGTCTAAGCAGAGAGCTTATCAGTTCTTACTGCTGGTGGTCTATGTCATGGTGCGCTAGCTTGTAGTGAACAGTGTGTATGTGAGCGTGCGCGTTTTATAGAGGATTGGAGTGGTTTAAATATAGCCAGTAAGTGTCATTTTCTCTTTTGAAGGAGAAAATGAGAAACACTTCATCCTTGCTTGCAGACATTCTTTGCGAGAGTGTTCGGCAGCGTGGTATAAACACATGTTTTCTCTCCCATTTTAATTCAAGCTTCATTTTACTCCTCGGTACAAAAACACTAAATCCATTAAACAGTCATTGAAAAAGATCATCTGTATCAGTCCATCTTTCTGGATTTGCAGGTGCGCATTCATTAGCACCAACCTCCATAAACCCAGGGTTTAATGGACAAATTTGTTCTCTGTACAAGAATTACTTTGTAATTGCAGTGTCCCTCAGTGCATAATTTTACAAGCTAAAAGAGCCCTGAGCATAGACAGTGGTCCTTACAGATAGTCCCTTTGATTGTATGAACTGATTCAGGTTTGTAGCAGATTCAAGGGTAATTAGCAGGGGAATATTCATGAGAGAGTGATGCCAACCCGAAGGCATCAATCATTTGGTCAAGGAGATGCATACCTATGCCATGTTCCAGAACTGTAATCGCTGAATCTTTTCAGTAATCAAGTCTCAAGTATCCACACACACAGTCAAATGCATGCTTTTATAATTCCTCATACACTCTTGCACATAAGTTAAGATTCTGATTTTTTCTTTACACTTCCTACCCTTTTTTCCATACCTTGTAATTATTCCCACTATTTAAACTCAAATGGTCATTGACTTGCTGACTGTTACACGTTTCTTTGTCTCCCTCTCTTTCTGTATAGATGACTGCTCTCTCTGTCCTCAGGCAGTAATAAACGTGTTCTCTTTGCTAACGCAGGACCTGCTCCACTTCAGGCTTAAACCTCGTTAGCATGCGGTTCGTGTCCGTGATGGTGCTCATGTTGCCACCTTTAAGCGGGAGCCTGCATGTGTATGAATGCTGAGCATTCGTACAAGCTAGTAGCCCGTGTAAGATCTCAGTAAAGATGATCGTGACCTGGTTGACTATGACAACAGTAGAATCAGCAGAGTGGTGAGATGATGCTGTAAAATAAAAACCATGTGGTTCTAAGAGTATATATTAAGAAAGGCAACAAAACTCTGTACGCCGTGATCGTGATGGCAGCTGGAGTTATGTTGCAGGCTGGCAACTCTGGCAGGATTACATATACATCTACCAAAGATAGACCTAGGAGAAACCCCACCTTCTCATATTTCTCCTCTCTTATTCCACCTCCATCTCTCTTTGACACCCACACAGACACAAATACGCCAGTAGAGGATCTGTGTTTGCCTTTGCAGCGACTGACCCTGAGGCAAACAGCAGGCTTCTCTGGGCAGCACGCACAACACTCCTCTAGGAGTGCCGTAATTGATAGAGGTTGGGTTAGTTTAAAGTCTAAGGGTGGGACTCGTGGGGCAGCCTTTGCCTACCTGTCGATATGCAGACAACTTCAGATAGCCATGGTCAAAAATGTGCTGCAGTCAAAAGTCTTGAAGAAACTCATACCTCCACAAGATGACTTGGGGTTCTATTTTAATTATCCACACACATGAAATGAACTTGCAATTGCAAATGCACTTAGAGAGGGTCCAAACCGAATTTTACCGGTTTGAAGGTGCTTAATTATTCTTGCACATGGTCTAAAAGGCTCATACTTACTCTTTTCATTAAATAAAGGGATGGCTCTGGTTGTAACATGCAGTAAACCAGTCACTGTGTCATCTCCCATTCCCTTTAAAATTAGGTATGTTTTCACCTTGTCAGATTGCTGTTCTACTGGTGCATTTGCTAGACCAGGGATATTCAACTAAAATTTAGCAAAAACACTTCTGATTCTCACTATGTTGTGCCTGCTGTGAGACAGAATCCTATGTGTTTACCAGCATACAAGAATACCATGTAGAACCATTAAGAAGACGGCAATCTGTTGAAAAGTTGATGGCAATTA
Organism: Distichodus sexfasciatus; assembly: GCA_032718565.1. Taxonomy (NCBI): domain Eukaryota; kingdom Metazoa; phylum Chordata; class Actinopteri; order Characiformes; family Distichodontidae; genus Distichodus; species Distichodus sexfasciatus. The sequence continues at coordinate 2,508,336 of JAVGVS010000021.1, read as the reverse complement.
AAAATGGTTTTGACTACTGGCATGTTCATACTTTTTCCTTCTGGTTTATTACCAAGTCACACTCCCAGGCTTTATTAAAGATGTTATTTTTCTCCAGTTTCAGCTGACTACACAGTCAGCTGCATTAAAGCTCCATTAGACTGCACATGCTGTTTAACCGGTTCATTCCTCAGTCTGCACTGATGTTCTTAATACAGTTACGATTTTATTGGCCACTCATTCTGAGTCTTGGAGGCTATTACAAAAATGTTAATGTTTCCTAGAGACAGGAGATTAGACTCACTCTCATCAGTTTGTTGTATCCCTAAAAGCTTCCAGAGAAGAATTTATTACTTGCCCTTTTACGTTTTCAGCCTAATCTGCTGGTCATTTAAAAGGTGGTTTAACTACATTAAGGAAATGACTCACATTTCAGCCACTTGGCTATTTATATAACTGCTCTTCAACCTAAGAAAAGCCATCTCAAACATTGTATCCCTATGGTCCATTTAGGAATTTGTGTGTATTTGGAAAATCCATATTTGTTACTAAAGCATCAGTATGACATTGAGTTAATATTTGATTAAGCACACTGAAGCTACAATCCACAGCTGCATACTGCATTGCTCACTTCAAAAAAGAAACCATTCTTGCCAAGCTTGGCATTTGGCCTGGTGTGTAATTTCTTATACTGTTACCCAAGATCAATACATTTCAATTTTTTTGAATTACCTTTTTATCAAAGATGAAATACAGGCAGTAGCAGGTCTCAACTCCGCAATTATATGAAATTAGGCTCCCTCCTTGATCCTTCAGCTGGTGCCAAATCATGGCAATGACATTTTGCTTTGCTTTTTTTCTCCTCCTAGCAATTAAACTGATGCTCTGATCTCTAAATGACTCTGTTACTTTAATAGATCGATTGCTTTCTAAAGGCATCTTTCCTCACATTTGAATAGAGAAATGGCTTTCAGGACCTACCCCATAATCACCAGAGTTGAAAGCTATTGCTGTCAGGCGGGTGATATTTGGGAATGTTAATTAGCTCACGTGTCACTCACACCTCTCTTATTTATAATTGCACAGTATAAACAGCTGGAATGTTGCAAAGGGGCAGTACCATTTTCCATACATTTTTCATGGAAATCTCTTCTCTCAGCGGAGCGAAGTGGGCCCCTTAAGTGCTTGTCTTTATATTTGTGTTACTTTTTGAAGCTTTATGAACTCTTACATTGATATTCTGAATGTGTATTATCAGCCATAGACAGTGCAATCAGTATCATAGATTTTTTGATCATTATTTTTTAAAGCAATGGCAACAGCATTCAAGATCAAGTATTTACAGAGTGTATATGAAAAAATATGGTGAGTGTGATGTATCTTAAATATGAGTCACATGGGTCTAATTATTAAGATTTTAGACTCTAAAACTGCACTGAAAAAAAAGCAAATATTGTATCAACTTATCAAACCTCAGTGAAGAATTAACATTAACAGTGTCTGTCAAAGTTAGACCTATATAAACACATTAGGCTTTAATTCAACACTGAAGATGTTAATTCAACAATGGTAGATTTATTGTGTTAATGAAGAAGAGGTACTAATGGAACACTGACTGGAAAGAACTTGATATGTGTGTCTCCAGTCAACTGAAAAATTGAAAAAGGTTGGTTACATGTAATTAGAATGAGTGTGTATGTATAATAGACTACCAAGAAAGAAAGACCACTTTAAGGAACCGGTAAGAATGTAATGTAGCTGAATTATTATCACAGACAAGTTAATATGTGAATATGTCTCCCTATAATAGCATGACTAAATAAAAGAAAAATCAAAATGCTAAACCATGTTTGACCGTGACGTGTGCTGTTCTACTGACTAATACATTTTACATGTGATAATAACTAAAATTACCATCCAGTCTGTAGCATTCACTTGGACAGATGTATTAAAAGGGAAGATAAACTATATCTGAAATGAACTGAGCAGCTTTATATCAAAATCTTTTACCAAATTATACCTTCAAGCCAAGCAATATTTAAGAACCATCTTTTGGGATTATTATATTTTTCAAGATGCATTATTCAGATTTCCCAAGTTGATTACGCATAAGACACTCATTGACTATGTTTTCAAAATGGCAAAAACTCCAAGAAAACCATGGTTAAATTTTAAAATTTCAAAATATTCTTAACAATGCTTTCCCAAGCAAATCAATTAAATGATCTGTTTAATTATGTAAACATGATTAAATTTAAATGTGAAGCTACTGCTTTGAGATCAGCCCCAATGGACACTTTTGAGAGAATTTTGCTTTTGGATACAAAACAGCAGGATTAAAAATACTGTATGTCTATGAAAGCTAGCATTATTTAACATTATCCTTTTTGACTGCCACTTTTTCCCATTGAAAACAAATTGTCTTTGTATTTTAGGAAAGGGAATTAGATGCTGAAAAATTCTAACATACTGCCTTTAAACTGACATTATATTTAATGTCTCCATTGGCAGTGGCAACAAGCAATGCACAAGGCAAGAGACTGTAGTACGACGCAGTGAATTTAACTAATGATGTCTGACTAATTCTTAACACATGCCCACAGCACTGTTTACTTCGCTTCTTACAGCAAATCTCTCAGAATGAACTCATCAAAACTCAGAAAATGTGGTACTAAATACAGTACACTATGACATCCGCTCAGAGAGTCAGTTGTCAAACTCATGTGAAAGAGCTTCTTTGTATGTACATGCATAAGCATAGCAAATTGGAGCCCCATGGTGAGACACCACAAAAAGGTATTTGAAGCATGGTTCATCAATACTAAAAGCCAACACTTCAAGTCCCACTTCCATGGTGGTTGTGAGAACAACTATTGGTGGTTCTGAAGTCTCTGCCTTTCTACCTCATCCTCCACCAAACCATGCAAACCTGCTTGCTGGAGAGAGACTATGCTCAGTCTGCTTTAGAAGAGTGTGATGAGGTGATGGAGAGAGGTAGGGATGAAGAAAGAGAGAGAGAGAGGTGAAAACAACAAAAAAAATGAAGCCATTTGGCAGTCAGCGATTCATGCTGCTGCCTAACGATCCTTACACTGAGGATATTCTCATAGGTACACAGTACTACTGCACCCTGCCAACACACACACACCCATCACACCAACCACACAACACCAGGGGACCAAGGCATAGCCATGGAGTAGCCAGGCTTGATCCCAGGATGTTGGATACTTCTAGCTAGCCTATGGCATTGTTTGGTGTGTGTGTGTGTGTGTGTGTTTGCAATTTTTTAACCAATTGCACCTTCATAACTCAGGCAAAAATTTACCTATACATCCTTAGGGCTTTGTTTACTTATTTACTTCAGCTTAGGGTAACTGCATCAATGCATATTTAAAGGCTTGGCTCATGCAATATTTCAGGTAAGCAGTCTCTAAGTCTCTAAAGGCCTGAAATAAATGAAGTCTTCAGAGAGTAGTACTGGTACTAAACTAACTGGTATCCAAACTACTGACAGGATGTGCAGTTTACCCAGTGCAGTTCAATAGCACTACAATTCATTTCTATTTAAATACAGATGATAAATATTTTATTTTATGTGATAGAGCAAGTACATTTATAATTGGTTGTTTTTAGTAATAAGGGCATTGCTTTCATTTGCATGTGATACAGGTTCATTGTAATTAGCTTTGAGTTTCTCATTTGCATGTTGATACCACTGTCTACACTGCTGACCTATAGAACATGGCCTTCTTGAGTGGCTAAGAGAGGACTCTGGCCGTGAACTTGTATTTCTTGACAGTCAGGTTAAAGAATGGAGCGTGTGATCATGAATATGAAAAGCCTCTCCCACTGCTAGCATTACCTCTTAGTCCACTGTAGAGCTCAGATGAGATTTGTGTTCTACTCCCTCCCTCTCTCTCCCTCTATTCCTCCCTCTCTCTCTCGTTCACTCTCTCTCATGTACACTTAAAGGGGATAGAGAGAGTGAGAGAGAGAGAAAGTTAATAAGTCGTGTTGCGTCCTCGGCTGTCCATCATCATAATTATTCATGGGCCTCTGTGAGGAGACTGGAGTGGGAAGAACCTTACACTGCGCATTCGTTTGATAGTGTGCTGAAGGGAACAGTGCTCATAAACAGGAGACACACCTTCCCGCTCGCTCGAGGCTCTACATCATCTGTGTAGGTGTGTGTTTAGCTGAAAAAAAGATAATATATCCATGTTGCTTACATGTTCAGACATATGCACACATGTTCAGTCTTATGTGTGATTAAAGCTCACAAAATAAACATGAACCAGTATTGTGGTAATTTTTAAGAGCGCTAACTCCGCAAACAAGGAAAACATGTGGACGGATGAACATTATGCACAGAGCTTGCTTGAGATTCCGCACTCACAAGCTCACCAGGGGGCTTCATAATTTCTCTGTATGCATTAAAATGTGCCTGCACACACTGTCCATTTGACCCTTTTGATCCACAAAGGTTCACAGTAGCACGAGTAGTGCTATGCAATGTTCAGACCACAAGTACGTTGGGCTTACCGCCTGAACAGACACCGACTGCTTTCATGTTTTGTAAAAGCCTTACCAATCCCGATTCCAATAGGAGCTTTAGGGGAAGCAATTCTAAGATTCATTTTCCAGCCATGGAGTTGTGGGGTTGCATCCCTGCTGTGGCGATCTCATTGCAAATGTGCAGAGAATCTATGGATTTGAATTCTTATAGTATTCCGGTCTCATTCTTCCTTAATATATACCTGAGTTATTGCTGTGTTTTAGTATCTAAAACTGTGTTTAGCTGTATTGGTCATAAAATATATGCAGGTCTGATTAAAAGCATGGAGTAACATTATCAGGTTGGATTTTGAATTAGTTTGCTGAATTTGAAAAAATACTGGCATTTGCACGTTCTACCCATTTTGAAATTATACTTTTAACTCTTTGACTGACCAGTTCATTGTTTTTTCATTACTGAAATCTGTCTCACACTATTGGGTTCCATTTTAACTGTCCCACTTATTCTTCAAAATTTAAAGAGGGTTGCCAAATATGGTTCAAATCAGGGAAACAGGGCGAGAGAGAGGGTGAGAGAGATGGAAACTCGTTCCGTTGGTGCTCTGGTTAAGTGGTTTGCTTTCAGTGCTCCAGGTTGGAGGTATTAGATAGGACTCATCTGCTCTGTGCTCTAAGTGCCAGTGCCTCACCTTAATTCCCCCATTAAAAGCCCATCTGTGGGAATGGACTCCTAAGCGCTCTGAAAGTGCACTGTGCAGCCAGACAGCCTGAATGAGACTGGCCTGGCCTCAACCAGACTAATTTAATCTAATGATCTATCTCTTCTCTATTTTACTCCTTTTCTTTCCCTTTTTTCCTTCTCTCTCTCTGCTTTTCTCCCCTCCTCTCTTTCACGATCTTATCAATATATTCTCATACCTCTCCGTCAAATATTCGCTTTTTCCCATCCTCTCTCCCATCTTCCGTCTTTCACGGAATCTCATTACTCATTCACTTTTTTACCATGGTCCATCCTTCGTCCTTCTTTGGCAATCGTTATTGCGTTTACGATAATCTCTTTTCTGCTCACTCATGCCTTTTCTTTCTGTCTTTTATCTCATGCCTCCATTTTGCTTCCAACTCTCCTTTTACTCAACCCTCTATATTCTCTCTTTCTCTCCCCCACCCCCTCTTACTCTTCATCTTGACTTCGCGCACCCTGTCTTAATTTTCCATCCTCTTTTTTCTCTCTTTTTCTTTACTCTCTCCCTCAGACAGCACGGCCAGCATTGTAGCAAGACGACGACGTTTTCACAGATTGACTCAGGAGCTGTATGAGCTGCCGGTGGTGGTGTGGGATGGAGGTGAGCCCCTCCTGAGCAGCACCAGCACTTTGACCCTGCATGTGTGCCCATGTCAGCATGGCACCAGGCTAAAGATCTGCCAGAGTGAAGCCTTCCTATCCTCGGCCGGCCTCAGCACTGGGGCTCTTATTGCCATTCTGCTGTGTGTGCTCATATTGCTAGGTGAGTTCTCTATGTCTGCTGTAGCTCTCCCATTTAAATCTATATTGATAAACTCCCCCTTTAAATACTAATTACAATAATGTGGTTTTGTGCATTTTAATTATTTCGAAAGGTTTGGTTTCAATTGAATCCTCCTTTTCACTATGAACTGGCCCAAATATGAAACATGAATTAGCCCAACCTTATTTAGTAACTGTCAGTTGACTACCTAATGCTGTTCTTTTTAGTGCAGGGTGGTTTCATAGTGTTAGAATACGCAGTTATGAGGTTGTGGGTTTATGCATGGTTAAGTAAAACCTCCAGCACTACTACATTGATTCCTAAGTAAGATCTTTAAACCCAAGTTGCTCTAAAGAGACTTTACTAATCAGACACCAGCTTAATAGAGCTATGTTTAATAGATTAACTAAGCTATTTATGTATTTATTTCATACAATTATACCTTCTGACCACTTAGTTGTTTTCACAGTATGTGCATTGATATTTGAGTCCACTTCACTTTGAATTGTCTAAATAGAGCGTTTCTGACCAATGTATTTTATGTTTTTTATGGGTAGTCATGCAGTATCCATGCAACCATAAGAGGTAACAAGCCAGTGATTCCTTGTGCCGGTCCCAAGTCCGGATAAATGCAGAGGGTTGTGTCAGGAAGGGCATCCCACGTAAAACCTAAGCCAAATCAAACATGCAAATCACAAACAGGGATTTCATACCGGATCGGCCGAGGCCTGGGTTAACAATGACCGCCACCGGTGCTGTTGACCTACAGGGTGCCGGTGGAAATTAGGCTACTGTTGGTCAACGGAGGAGAGGAGGAAGGCGTGTGCATAGGCAGAGAGAGAAGAGGAAAGGCAAGAGTATGGAACTGAAAGTAGGGACTTTGAAAGTTGGCACTATGACAGGTAAAGCTAGAGAGCTAGTGGACATGATGCAGAGAAGGAAGGTGGATATACTGTGTGTTCAGGAGACCAGGTGGAAAGGTAGCAAGGCTAGAAGCTTAGAAGAAGGGTTTAAGTTGTTCTACCATGGTGGAGATATGGAGTAGGAGTTATCCTGAAGGAGGAGTGTGTTAGGAACTTTCTGGAAGTGAACAGAGTGGAGGAATAATGATCAGTGTTGTTAGTGGTTATGCTCCACAGATAGGATGTGAGCTAGAAGAGAAGCAGAATTTCTGGAGTAAGCTAGATGATGCAGCGTATCCCCAGAGTTGAGAGAGTGGTAATTGCTGCAGACTTTAACAGACATGTTGGTGAAGGGAGCAGAGGTGATGAGGAAGTAAAGGGCAGGTTTCGTATCCAGGATAGGAACGAAGAGGGACAGATGGTGGTAGACTTTGCGAAAAGGACAGAAATGGCTATTGTAAATACTTTCTTCTAGAAGAGGCAGGAACATAAGGTGACAGAGTGGAGGGAGGAGCACACAGGTGGACTACATCTTATGTAGACGTTGTAATTTGAAGGAGATTAGTGACTGCAAGGCATTGGTAGGTGAGAGTGTAGCGAGACAGCATAGGATGGTGCTCTGTAGGTTGAAACTGATGGTGAGGAAGATGAAGAGAACAGAGGTGGAGCAGAGGACCAGGTGGTGGAAACTGAAAAAAGAAGAGTGTTGCGAGGTTTTCAGGGAGGAGTTGAGACAGGCTCTTGGTGGCCAGGAGGTGCTCCCAGATGATTGGACAGATAAAGCTGATATGATTAGGGAGACAGGTAGGAGGGTACTTGGTGTGTCAGCTGGAAGGAGTAAAGTAGATAAGGAGACGGTGGTAGAACAAAAAAGTCCAGGAGCATATACAGAGAAAGAAGTTAGCTAAGAAGAAGATCCACTACCATTGTGGATCAGGAAGTAGCTGAGATTAGTAAGGATGAAGTGAGGAAAGCTTTGAAGAGGATGAAGAGGGGAAAGGCAGTTGGCCCTGATGACATACCTGTGGAGGTATGGAAGTGTCTAGGAGAGGTGGCAGTAGAGTTTTTGACTAGGTTGTTCAACAAGATCTTGACAAGTGAGAAGATGCCTGAGGAATGGAGGAAAAGTGATCTGGTGCCGATTTTTAAGAACAAGGGAGACATACAGGATTGTGGCAACTACAGAGGAATAAAGCTAATGAAGCTTTGGGAAAGAGTGGTGGAAGCTAGGCTTAGGTTAGAAGTGAAAATCTGTGAGCAGCAGTACGGTTTCATGCCAAGAAAGAGTACTACAGATGCTATTTTTGCTTTAAGGATGCTGATGGTGAAGTACAGAGAAGGTCAGAGGTAGCTGCATTGTGTCTTTGTAGATTTAGAGAAAGCATATGATAGGGTGCCGAGAGAGGAGCTGTGGTATTGCATGAGGAGGTCTGGAGTGGCAGAGAAGTATGTTAGAGTGGTGCAGGACATGTATGAGAACTGTGAGACAGCAGTGAGATGTGCTGTAGGAGTGACAGAGGAGTTCAAGGTGGAGGTGGGACTGCATCAGGGATCGGCTCTAAGCCCCTTCTTGTTTGCTTTGGTGATGGACAGGCTGACAGATGATGTTAAACAGGAATATTCATGGACTATATATTTGCAGATAACATTGTGATCTGCAGTGAGAGCAGGGCGCAGGTAGAGGAAAGGCTAGAGAGGTGGAGATATGTGCTGGAGAAGAGAGGAATGAAGATTAGTCGCAGCAAGACAGAATACACGTGTGTAAATGAGAGGGGCACAAGTGGAACAGTAAAGTTACAGGGAGTAGAAGTAAAGAAGGTAGAGGACTTCAAGTACTTAGGGTCTACGATCCAAAGCAACGGAGAGAGTGGAAAAGATGTGAAGAGGCGTGTGCAAGCAGGTTGGAATGGGTGGAGAAAAGTGTCAGGTGTGATGTGTGATAAAAGGGTTTCAGCAAGAATGAAAGGAAAGGTGTACAAGACAGTAGTGAGACCAGCCATGTTTGTGGTTTGGAGACAGTGCCAATGAAGAAAAGACAGGAGGCAGAACTGGAGGTTGCAGAGCTCAAGATGTTGAGGTTCTCTTTGGGAGTGACGAGGATGGATAGGATCAGGAATGAGTTCATCAGAGGGACAGCTCATGTTAGATGTTTTGGAGATAAAGTCAGAGAGGCCAGACTGAGATGGTTTGGACATGTCCAGAGGAGAGACAATGATTACATAGGTAGAAGGATGCTGAGGTTGAAGCCACCAGGCAGGAGGCTGAGAGGAAGACCAAAAAGGAGATTTATGGAGGTGGTGAAAGAGTACATGAAGTTAGTTGGTGTGAGGGTAGAGGATGCAGAGGATAGGACTAAATGGAGACAGATGATTCGCTGTGGCAACCCCTGAAGGGAAAAGCCGAAAGAGGAAGAAGAAGAAGATGGGTAGTCATGCAGTAGAGAATATCTTATTATAAACCAAGAGGTTCTGGGTTCAAATGCAGCAGTAGCCTAAATCAGTGGTTCCCAACTTTTTTGGCACCATAGACCAGTGTCGTTTTTGATCATTTGTCTGCTGACCGGGTAGTGGTGGGGCTTAGGGGCAGAGCTTTTCTTCTCTGGAGTTTAATGGTGGTTGGTACCCATGCCCTAAATCCTCTATTGTACTGTGCTCCCAAGCAAAAGTCTAAAAAAATACAGGTGCATAATAATACATACAGTATACAGTAAATACAGTAGTAAAAGTAAGCAAATCGTATGTGTACAGTATGTACAGTACTGTGCAAAAGTTTTAGGCAGGTGTCAAAAAATGCTGTAAACAAAGAATGCTTTCAGAAATATAAATAATGATTATTTTTTATCAATTTACAAAATGCAAAGTGAGTCATTATTTGATTTGATTTAGATTTAGATTTCTCTTTTGTTCATTCACTGCATTTTGTTGATTGATGAAAATAAGTGATTAACACTTCCATTTTTGAAAGCCTTCTTTGTTCACAGCATTTTTTCACACCTGCCTAACACTTTTGCACAGTACTGTACATGACATATGGGATCTGCTTACTTTTACTGCTGATAGAGAGCACTTGTAGAATCATCACCATATCAGAATGCAACCTTTGTTTTGTCACTTCTATTACAGTTTTTCTTTAATTAAAAAAAAATGCAAGACCTCTGTCTTGCCTTCATCTCACTGTTTGCACCTGTTAAACTATTACATGCCATTAAATCCACAAAAGTGCAATTAGAGTAGTTGTGGAAAACAACAGTGTAGCAGCAGACAGAGGGCAGCTTCTGACATGTAGGGCCAATGCCAAACATAAATAAACCTCCCTGTCAGGCAAACAGAACAGCACCAGAATTACGGGGGGGGTGTTTAGAAGATCGGTCTGGTTATTGTCCCTGAACAGTGAAGCGTGAAGGTTATACATATTCATGTCTAGCATTTAGACCGGGGCACATACAGAAATGCAGAAAGGACCGTCAGCCAGGGAGGACAGGAGTGCAGGGAGCAGCACCTGAATTCTAATAACAAGATAAATAGAAAGCAGAGAAGGGATAGCGTTGTGGAGATGGAGAGATAAAGACATGAGGAAGGGTGGGACGGGAGTGTTGAGGCATTTAAACAAAGGGATCAGAGGCCAGAAAGGGAGGGATAATAAGTGAATGAGAGTAGCTCTGAATGAATCAACAGCATGACAAGGAATATTTTGAGCGAGATGATTATGACTCAGCCAAGTGAACGAAGAACAGAATAGTGCATGCAGAGAGGAGGTGAAATGCAAAGAGGAGGTGAGATGTGAATAAAACAGGACGAGGCGAGAGGGGAGGATGTGTGTACAGCAGCAGTGTCGAAGAAATGAGGCAGGATTGTGACAGGTCACACATCTGTATTAACAAAAGCTGAAAACGTCGAAAGGGTGATACTGTCTTTCTCCTTCAGTCTCAACCTTCTTCTCTTCCTCCTCCTCTCGCTCTGTGTGCGATAGTCACCCTCTCAAAGTCTTAGAAAGCTCCGGTTCACACTCAGACATGCCCTAAATATAACCCAAGGGCTGCTACTCCTCAGACATCAGCCTTTGCATGAAAACCATTCTCTCATCCTAATGCTCTTTGCACAATCCGCATGACAATAAAAAGGAAGAAAAACATAATGCATTTGCTGTCAAATATGTTCTAACATTTCCCGTTTTTCAGCATGCATTGTCAGTGTTGGAGATCTGTTTCATGGAGTGAAATCCACTCGCGTGCAATGAACAGTTAAGACTTTTATAGTGTACTGTTTGTCATTTCTAAGTTGGTGGCGTAACGGTAGGGCGTTCGCCCTGTGATCAGAAGGTCGCAGGTTCGAATCCAGGGCCGGTTAAGTTACCACTGAGGTACTCATGAGCAAGGTACCGTCCCCAAGCACTGCTCCCCGGGCGCTTGTTAGCTGCCCACTGCTCCTTCACGGAAGGGTCAAATGCAGAGGTCACATTTCGTTTGTGGTGCATTGTGTGCTGTGGCGTGTTCACAATGACAAATAATCACTCACTTTCTAAGGAGTTGGTGTGGTTGTGTGTCTGACAGTTTCATGCAATAGGTTTCTTTGGGCATTAAACAACTTTAATTGATGATTCTTATTAAGCTAATGCTTTTACAGTTACTGTAGAACAATATGGTTATTGTTTAATTGTTTTTAATATTCTGAATTGATTATTTACCCTGTGGACTAAATTGATCCCATAATACAGTGCTTTTGTACTGATGGAAAAGGGACAACTAGTGATGTATGTTTTCTTTGTCTTATTAGAATGTACAAACTACATACAGACTAAAGGTTTTATTTGCTAAGAAGCGATAATGAGGGATCTCCCTCAAAAAAGCCTGCAGTCAGTTAATAGCGTGGTGCTGGCATCCAAGCTGATCAAGGCTAATGTGTGTTATTGACTTACAGCTCAACAGCGCTTCACTGGAGCTTTGCATTCTAATGGAATATCAAAGAATCATCATTCATACTCATTGATCTCTAATCCAGAATTCATTTGTTCGTTGATGTTCACATTTTGTTAAAACCATGAGCGCTAACTGAATGCACATCATGCTCCAGCTGGGTAATTCAATTACCTTTGCTAGTATAAGCTCAACGGGTAAAATGAAATTGTTTTGATGACCTTATTAAATTTACAGCATTCACGTTTGCTGTGCTGTGTTCTTAGTGGCTTTGAATGTGTTTTTGTTTGTTTCAAGCTTATTAAGACTCTCTTTTGTGTAGATTCTGTGTGCAAGTTTTTCAGTCTTTCTGTGTCCATAGGATTCCATGCAGAATTTAGTAAATGGTGACTGTTTTGCATATGGTGTTGATTTCGGCTTCTCCCTGGAAGCTTGGTCCCTGTGTTTGTTTTTTTTAGACATGAGCATCATGACATTATATCCACTTACATCCCTGCTGCTTTAAAATCAGGTTGAAGTCCTGTCTCCATGTCGACAGCACGGATTCAGCGTGCTCTGGTATTGGACTCTCAGCTCGTCTTGAATCGTTGAATATCAACACAGAATCAACATATGGAGAATATGCTCATTACTCTCTCTCCTTCTAAAAGAGTGGAAAACCAGAAATGTATCAGATATGTGTGGGTTCTGTTTTGTATATGATGACTGGTAAAATATTTTTGCATAAAAGTTACAGGTTTTATTTGGAAAAACTAAGTAACCAGAAGCTTTTGGTTACTAAGATTGATGGCTAGGCTAAATTGAACCTGTAGTATTATTTATTTAGCAGTTTTCTGAATCAATACGAGCACCTCAAATATGTGACTGTGTGTGTTACATTAGAGGTATTGATGGTAGTGCTGGAGGTAGGATTCAAACCCACAACCTCTTAGTTCAGAGGCAAGAATCCTAGTGTAGTAGAACTCAAGAACAGTTTTTAAAAGTCTCGCTCTTGTCTCGAACTTGGCTGTATTAATACTCAGTCTTGTCATGGATTCGGACAAAGAGGACTTTGGATCTTCGTGACCACAACTTTGAAAATAATGTTATTAAAATGTGTTGTTTATTAATTAGTGTTTTAATAACTCAAAATTCCTTTAACTTATAGAAACCACGTTTAATGTTGCTTAGTGTATGTTGTTTGCTTTGTTCAGCTCTTTTGAAGGATTGCTTAGGCTTTGCATGTTCCACTTATTTCTCATGTGGTGTAAAACATGCATTGGTCCACTCTCAGTCTCTGCCCTTCAGAGTCTTGGTCTTATCTCGGTCTTGACATACTCTGGTCTTGGTCTTGGTTCAGTCTCGGTTTAGGTAGTCTTGACCCTAACTCTAGAGTATCTTAAACACTAGACCACCATCATGTTAAAGGGAGAGAAGGAGAGAAAGGAAGTACTAAATAAGAAAACACTCAAAAAGTATAATTTCTGTCACTCAGTAATCACTTTTATTTGTTCATTCATGTTCACTGGTGCTTACTCATGTGCACTAAAATGATTTATGAACAGTAGATTTCAGAACTGTTTTCTCACTGTGATTTATTTTAGCAGCCAAAAGAGTCAAAATATTACCTTTTTCCTTTGCTTTGCTGAACTTAATACGTGTAGTATTATCTAGTAATTATGGCAGTCAACGGAAGAACTTCACAAGAAGTATCTCTGTTTGTGAACGTAATGTATGTGATCATGCAACGTGTACACTTGTTTAATCTATATTTGCTGCCACTGTGGTGTTATGTTCTGATTGATATTCCAATTATATATACCAAGCCACACAAACCAATATTAACTTTTGACATTAGAGCGTATATTGAAAGGCTTGTGTTTCATCTTTCAAATTGAGTTTTGTTAACACAACAGAACAGGGTTTTCACAAAATCATGACAGCACAAAATACCTGATTGGAGGCTTCAGTCACAACTGGTGGGTCCTGTTCATATCTCTCTGAACAAATTCTGGTTTTTTGGAGCCTTTATATTCTCTTATCTTTATACGTTCGATATGATCAAAGGGGGAATGTTGTGTGTATTGTGATCTCATTTCATAATCCCCAGTTATGGTCCTGTCTTGCTCCCAACACACATTACTTGACTCCTAAGCTGATAACACACCCTGCATGAGTTTAAAAATGAAGAATCCTTATTTTGAGATTAATAACAATCCTGTTTCTGTCTTTATTTCAGCAATAGTGATCCTCTTCATCACATTGCGACGCAGCAAGAAGGAGCCACTCATCATCTCGGAAGAAGACATCCGGGAGAATGTAGTCACTTATGACGACGAAGGTGGTGGCGAGGAGGACACAGAGGCTTTCGACATCATCGCACTCCGCAACCCGGAAGCTGCCGAGGAATTCAAGTTCCGGCGGGACATTCGACCCGAGAACAGCCGACCAGGGTCATCTAGAAGACCACCAAGACGCCGCGACAGCGACCGCAACAGCCCCTCGTCCTTGGGGACGGATGAGGAAATGGATGTCCGTGACTTCATCAAACAGAGACTGGTAGAGGCAGACCAGGACACTAGCATACCGCCTTATGACTCCTTACAGACCTATGCATATGAAGGTCAAGGGTCACCAGCAGGTTCCATTAGCTCGCTGGGGTCAGCTGGCATTCATTCTGAACAGGACTACACCTTCCTAGATGACTGGGGCCCCGAATTTCAGAAACTTGCAGAAATTTATGGAGAAGACGTTGACATGGAATCAGAATCAAATGTGAAAGCGGCAGAAAAACAGACTTAATCTTTTTACATTGATTAAAAAACCGTGAAACAGCGCACATAAATAACAAAGGAAAAAACTGTTCTCTTTTGCTACTCTGGAATTCATTGTTTATCAATAAAGTGAAATGTTCTTATCAGTTATCCTGCTGAAAAAAAGTCAGCAATTAAGATGGACTTACAAACACTTTTCTCCTCATCGGATCTTTGAAACTGGAGGTCCTAAAAGGAGGAGGAGGAGAATGGGAGATGATTTTGAGAGGAAATATGAAATCTCATTCCAAAAAAAGTGGAAAAGGATATTAGAAAAAAGGAAAAATATTTTCCCTGGTGTATATTTTTTATCGCTCAATAAAGTCCAAAAGTCTGGACACATGGATATATGTGATAAAAAAGGTCTGAAAGTCTAACTATTTTTATTGCTTTTGTCTGCAATAATGATTCCCAAATAACTAGCATGTTAAGTAAAAAAAAAAAGATTTATATTTTCACAATATTAAGGCTTTTAGACCATTACCAATGGATATTCTTTGGAACTTCTCTCTCTCTCTCTCCGTCATCATCTTCACATTACTTACAGTGGAACATTTTACACTAAACATATTGATTTTTGCTATCTCTGCGTTCCACTAGACACTGAGGAATAGCATGTTGCATTTATCTGAAAAAGCTTGCAGTTTTAATATCTACTGCATAGCTCACAAACTTGTGCAACATTTTATTAGTGTTAATATCTAATACCAGGGGCCCATACAATGCTATCAGATGTTAATGTGTTGAAGCAACACAGATTGTCCAAATACATCTTGAAAGAATAGAACAGCAGCTTGCGTTGTTGCAATGCTACATTACGGTAATAGTATTATAACATTCCGTATTTCCATTAGGAAAATTGTTCCTCTGTGATGTGGTCCAACTATCTGCTGTCCATTCGGTTCTATTACACTAGTAGTTTGCTTTTATTACACTGGATACCTGGACCTCCCTGTGGGCTTTTCTCACATCAGCCTCCCTCTCTGTCCCGGGGTTAGTCTCTCCGCTGTGCCGTACACTGCCTAGATGAATGAAAAGAGAAAGTAATGAATATTTTAGCATTTCCGCACCCCCCCCTTCCCCACCTTTCCATCCCCATCCCAGTGCCACTGTGCGTGTGTTATGTGTGTGTGTGTCTGGGTGACTAATGGGAAGGGTGTTGACTTCTGTTGGCCCG
The DNA here is from genome assembly GCA_032718565.1 of Distichodus sexfasciatus. Lineage (NCBI taxonomy): Eukaryota > Metazoa > Chordata > Actinopteri > Characiformes > Distichodontidae > Distichodus > Distichodus sexfasciatus. The sequence continues at coordinate 2,492,554 of JAVGVS010000021.1, read as the reverse complement.
GTCCATGTTTATCGGTATCGCCATGCACTCCGAGTGCAAGAGATAAGAATGCAGATTTATTCCATATAAACACTCACGCAGCCTGACATGAATTTTTATGAGTCGTCACATTGATGCCAATATAAGATCAGATTATATGACATATTTGATTCAGTGTGCTCAGAGTATGTCACTGAGAAAGAACGAGAGTTAGCCCAGCTTTCTGCCCTCTCTCTTTATGTTGGAGTTTGTGGGCTGGTTTGGTGTGTTCACTTGAGGAGTGAAAATAACATTTTGATGTTATGGGGACACTTGATGGGCCTTGTTAGAATAAGTGCTTTAAAAAAAAAGTGCAAAAAAGCAGGTTTGGGTATAAATTAGCTTCTGAAAAAGAAATGAAAGTATTGTTGCAGAGAGAGTGTGTTTTAGTGGTTAAGATGATGTTTGCACTATGATGCTCATGGGAAACTACTCCTGGTAACCATATTACATTTTTCTATTGTTAGTGTGTGTGTATTTGTGTGTGTGTTTTGGGTGTTTACTTGAAGTATGTGGATTTGTTTTGTGTATCATGTGGGGTACAAATGTTTCACTTATGATCTACACATCTAGCATCTTTCATGTGGTGGCACACCATGGTGTGCTTACCATCAACACAAGATTTAATTTGAAAAGGAACTATAGGTTGAATATTTCCATTTAGTTGAGGTGTAGTCACTCCTGCCATTAGCTTAAAATGAACCCATATTTGTTTCCTCACTAGGTTCGGACCTTTTGGGCAGGTGTTATTACAAGCACCTGAACTCAGATGCGGACCAAAAAAGCGTACCAAGTCCCAGCTGAAGAGGTGGTCTCAGTTCAGCTCCAAACGAACTCTGCTACGGTTTGTTTAAGGTGTGAAAGAAGCCCAACTTTGACCCGATCTAGTTGCAAAAACCATACCTTTTTGGATTAACGAGCTGCTGTCGTTGTTGCGCAATACAGGAAATAATGGTTTGGATAACTATACAACACACACATACGTGTATAGCCAATGCTAGAAATTAGCCATGGGTTAACATGGAGCTCCAGGGAGAGCTCTCCTTCGCAGCCGTCTTGGAGCACATCTTTGCCGTTGCGTCAAACATTCTTGACGCTCAAACATTTCTGCAAACTTATGTAACTGTATAAATGATATCCTTATAAGGACAAGGAGAACAGCACACAAAATCTCCATGATTGTGTTCATGGCCGGTGCTTCCATAACACACATCATGCACTGCACGTAGGGCACGAAGTGGGAGGGGGTACCCCCAAAAAAATCGACTAATGGAAAATCACCATAATCACAATGCCAACATATTTAAAATAAAGCTGTTGTGCTTAGGGCACCCAAATGGCTAGCACCAGTCCTGATTGTGTACTTTCACTTTGGGCTTTACCCCGCCCCACATGTTTCTATCCAATGGTCAAACGACCTCAGCACACATGGTTTTGTTTACAAATTCTGGTCCACTTGCAAGGCCTACAATGTGAAGGCAAACTGCTGCAAAGAAAAAAGTAAACATTTTATTTATTTAACATTTGTCTGGACCAACTAACAGATTTTTGGAGTTCATGGCTGTAGTTGAGTTTGGCTCTAGACTTTGTTTAGCTTATAAACACTTGCAGTGCCAGAACTGTGTATTTTTATGGGGTATAAATGTCTTATTGATGATCTACAAACATCACATTTCTTCATTATGTGGATTCTTAAAGTATAAATGCCATTTGCACAAAGGTGAAAATGTCATTTTTTTACACCTTTTAGCAGATGTGCTTATGCAAAGGAACTTCCGTTGTCTAATTAGAAGGATGGTCTCCCTGGAGCAACTTAGGGCTAAGAGTCTTGCTCATGGGCCCAGTGATGGTCGTGCTGGAGGTAGGATTTGGACCCTCTTGGTCCAGAGGCAATCATTCTGATCACTAGACCACCACTGTACAGAAACTAAATTCCCAAAAGTACTATTGCTTACAGAGTGTGTGGTAGTGGTTAAGATCATGTTTGCACTATGATACTCTTGGATAATTTTCTATGATTGTGTGTGTGTGTGTGTGTGTTCCCCCTCCAAACTGCAACCCTGACCCCTATCATCACGTCCAGATTTTGCAGCTTGTTCTTATTTCCACCCACACCAGGATTTGATTCTGAGTACAGCTCTGCTGCTCCCGCCGCTAATTGATGCAGTCACGCAAATAACCTGTTTGATTTTGTATAATTAAAGGTCCCGTGAAAGTGGAGGGGTAATAAATTTGACCTAAAAGCCAAAGTGATGAGTTATCATCACACAGCACAGCACTCCGCATATAATCAACCGCCCATCCAGTTCCCTAAGCTCACTGTGTATATGTAGGAGTGTGCATAAGAGAGAGGCATATGGCACATAGTCACTGGGGGAAATGTGCTTCTCTCAGCTTAAACAAGGGGCATTTTTCACATATGACTGGCACTCTGATTGCTGTGCAATTAGTCACACGGTGGGTCATTAAACCCTGATGCAGCGCATGACTATAAGAGGCTTCGGCTCAAAGAGCTCACCGGAACCGAAGAGTAATTACTTTTCAAATACAGCTAAAAATCTCCAGTGGGGGTTATTCATTTTATGGAAAGTGCCTTTATGGAGTGCTAGGACATGAGTAAAAACAGTAGTATGTGAACAGTAATGAACCATGTATAAGTCAATGCTGATTTAAACAATGCAGTCTATGGTCGGCTTCATCTCCATTTATAGCTCACACTAAGTGACAAAGGCCTCTATTCACACCTGCCGCTAACATGCATTCTGAATACGAATGGTTGCCTTTATGTATTACGAAGACTATGTGAGTCTACAGTAACCACTTTTTACGTGGATTAAAACCCGGTTGCATTTTTTACATAATGCGTTGATGTGTGCAGAGAAAATTGTTTTGCATTCCACCAATCTTTACCAAACGTGCTTACAGTCTTTTCCAAATGTGATTTGCATCTTCCCCTCACAGTCTGGTCAAATGCGGATGGTCATGCTCTATCTGACCACATACTAATGTGTAATTATACATATTTCAGCCAGAACCTCTCAAGCCAAGGAAAATGATTGAAAGAGGGTTTTTTTGGAGATGTTATTGTAGAGGATTCCAGTGTTTGATTTGGAATGTTTTCTATTCTGTTTCACAGAATCTCAAAAGAGAAAAAATGTCCTCTGCAGAGTATCTGTGCTTAGCAAGCCCTACCAACAGTCACATCGTTTACATTGGTGGATTCTAACTCAATTAACACTTTCACTTTCCAGTTCAGCAGTGATTTGTCATTTTAACAGCTGCAGTTACCCATTTTTGATGTGGATTAGATAGCCATTCAGACATATAAACTTGATGATTTTTATGTGACTGCGGTGAGCAATCACATATTGTTATCTGGTTTTTATTACACTTTTTTTGATCTCCTCCTACAGTTTTTGTGCTAGAAATTTCATTCCAACTCTAAAATGTGTGGTCTGTTGTGTGGGATGCTTGGACACACATGTTTGATATGAGCACTAACATGGAGCTCAAATTGCAACGCTTTATTGCACAGCCACTGTTCATTGCAAACTTCTTCACATACCTCTAACCTTTATGACCCACACTCTTGAACCCATTAAGAATACACAGGACTCAAGATCTTCCCTCGGGTTGTCTTTAAACGACAGTCAACATGGTTCTTATTCTACCTCAGACCACTTCACTAAGGGCCTGAGTCCACCAAACACAGTTTTTGCGCTGAGAGCGGTCAAAACCTCACTTCCAGAGTGCTTTCTCTTCTACGCTTTTTCATCTCTTCTCTCAGCGTTTGTTGTTGCTAAGTTACGAAAAACGTCATCAGGCACTTCCGCGTTCATTCCTATTTCATGTAAACATTGTAAGCCGTTCCTTTGAGATCAGAAGTTTAGCCGGCAAGATTATCTTTACAGTGGAGAGAAATCACATGTTGGCATTAGCGAGAGTGTTTGAAATAGATACTATAGGTGAAATAGGTGCTGCTGGCTCAAAGGCCCTAACCCTAACCCCCGTTTCTTCCTCATTCTTCAGTGCATTTTAATTAAAGTCTTTCCACTCTGTCAGGTTTCATGTCACAGCTACAAAACTTAAGCAATCACATTACCATTTTCTTGCAGAAATGCATCTCTAGTTTTAATATATATAAATGACTTGCAAATGCCCAATTCAATTCCAGGTCAGTACATGCAGGCATTCAGTCTACTATTTCTATTCCTGGATATTTAGGAACATTAGACATTTGAAAATATTTTCCCGTAGGGCCTCAGATCATAGAATCACGCATGCTTTAAGAAGAGAATCCATAGCATTCATTGAGGAGTGGATGTGTGTCTATACATTTACATGACAGATTCAGTCGCTTAGCGTATAAGAGCCTCCTAGACTAGACTTTTTCTTTATTAAGCATCAGCAATGACAGTGTAACTGCAGGAAGGAAATGTCTTTGCAGACGATGTTAATTCTTTGGAGAGGGAGGAAGGCAGACATCAAAGCTGGTGAATAAAACCTCTTAAACCCATCAGGTATCTAGAGAATTTAGGGAAAATATAATGTTTGCAAAGTGTATGAGCTTCATGTGCAGTGCTTTTAAAATCATTAACAAAAAATTGGAAGTTGAACTAAACAATTAACAAAACATTTGAAAGAAATATTTGATTGGAAATTATAGGCACGCTTCTCTGTTCTGGGTTAGGGCAATTTAGTACAACAAAAAAAGTAATATAATATACCTAGTATATTTACATTTGACTGATAAAAATGAACACATTTATCTAGTCTCATAGTAAATACTATGAGTGAAACTAAAATTTTAGCTTTCGTATTGTTTGTGTCGTACATTAATATGACATCATGACATTTGTGTGTATGAAAAATGAAAAATACAAAGCAAAATAGTGCTATTTTCACATGATACCTATCTTCACTCTGCCTTTTATCTAGCCAAGTCTCTTTCCTGGCTCTCTGACAGCTCATTATGACAATGTCACAGAGACATCCGCTAGTGTGATTTAAAAGCGTGTAGCATTTGGATAATATTTAATACATGCAAGTGCACACACACACACAAATATACACACACAGCCTTGTACTGCTATATTTGTGGGGGTCCTTCCATTGTCTCCCATAATGACTAGCTTACTGCCCCCACATTAGGGGGTAGCCACTGTACATATGTGTATAATAACGTAGACCCAACTAATCAATTATTAAATTAGTTGCCAACTATCTTAATAATTGATTTTAATCAATTTAATCGATTAGTTGTTACAGCCCTAATTTTTACATGGAACCCAAAATCATAGGGTCACACTTTAAAAAGTGGATGTGACAAATATCAGGTTTTCCTACCTTTTAGAGGCATTCACTTTGCCCCATCCCTAAACCTGTGACCCCGACGTTCCTTTAACACACTTGTCTTGCGTATCTGCAGAGGACTTGATGCAAATTAGATTTTCGGGGCAGACACAGAACATTTTTGAACAACTGAGGAACTTCATACAAATCACATTTTTGTTCCATTCAGTGCTTTTTTAGCTGCCTGTCATTAAAGCAGCATGCTGTATCATTGGTATTCTGAAGGCGGCCACTTTGTCAGCAGAGCCGCGTTCAAGGCTCATGGTGCCGTGCTGAGCAGATGTGAAATTTCGGATTAGATCTGAAGGCGTTAAAAGGGCAGACACTCTGCTTCTGACCGTTTCAACAGAAATTTTATTACTGAAGTTTTATTTCCGCATCAAAAGAGTTATTTCAGGGAAAACGCATACCCATGGACACACACGCACAAAGTGAAGAAATCCGGTCAGGATCAAACATTGTCTAAATGATACACTGAGAAGCATTTTTTAAGAATAGCGTAGTGTACCATGCCACTCTCACAACTTTAACCTGAACATTTCAGAAAGTTACTTCTTTTCTCCACTCCATCCATGAAGCGACATATATTAAAAATCTGTCCATCCATCCTGTCACCACCTATCCATCTATCTGTCCTTCTGTACATATAGCTATCCATACATGCATAAATATTCTCTTCAAATTTGAATCTAAATCCTTTCTAACACACTTAGATTGCAGCCTTTTTTATTAAAGCACATTCAAAAATCTTTGAATAGAAGAGACATCAATCTCTAGAGATGTAAACAGGAGTGAGAAAATAAAATTTGCTATAGCTGCAATGGATATTTTATTTAATACTTGCTTAATAATTTGGTATGATAGAAGTGTTTCTTATAATAAGGTGATTTTTTGCCAGAAAAAAATTAATCCATCTTAACAACTGTGATTAAGAAATGTATGATGTGTTTACATGCATCTTTATACATGGTTCTGTGGCATTTATGTAAAGCTAAGGCTGCCTAAAGAGCATGCATCCAGATCCAGGGGTCTGCATTATTACAAACTTCTGCCAAACGTGTGAAGATCTCGCTTCATTGTAGCATCTCATTTGCTTGATAAACTGCAGAATAAACAAAGTCGCTGGACTGCTTTGCACTTTGACTGCCGTCCAGCAAAAATGTTTATTAAAGTCACAGGCTAGAAAAGAGGGCTCCAGCCGATTTGGCACACATGAATATTTTATTGAGCTGTGTACGTTCCATCTCGTATGTTTCAGGGGTTCAGGGGGCCAGGATTATAATTTGAATAATTTAGTGTGGAAAATATCACCAAACCACTGCTCCAAGCCAATTACATTTCCATGCAACACCATTATTTGATAAATCTTTATATGGCGCGTCTGAACAGTCAGTGGAGGAGTGACATTGGAGGAGCGATTCCCAAGCTTAAAAGCGAGAATCTAATATGCGTAAACTACAGTATACAAAGTACATGAAGTAATTACATTCAATGTGAGAGAGTATAGTGACTGAGAGACTTGATGTCCTTTTTTACCATACAGTCATTGTTTATTTGCAATGAATTTAGAATTGTCTTCATTTTATCTGTGAGAATGTTTAATGCAGAAATCTTTAATCCAACAATATTTTACTTAGATTTTGTTTGCCAACCGACCCATTGCAAATTAACTGGGATGCTGGTAAACTACAGAAGTAGCCTTGGTTATCTCTGTCCTTTTACGACCAAGATCTCCTTCCAGGTGAAGAGGAAGACTCATTATAAGTCAAAGCCAGCCTGCAAAAGCATCATCTTTTGCTTTCACTTCCCTTTGATTTAAACCTTTCTCCACACGAAATGGCCCAAGTTCAATTTCTCTTCCTCTGTAATCTGTTCAGTTTTCAGAAAACATATGAGGCGCAGAGCTGTCTCTGTTTCATTGGGCCTTTATGACACTGCTAGTCTCTGTCCGTGCTTGTTTTCCAGCTGGATATATCAGCACAGTGACGTCAAAAGTGGAGTCACATTCAAGTGCTGAGGAGCCATTAGGGATTGATCCGGTGAGAAATACAAACACTCTGAAATGTCACCGCCCTTTTTTCATCGTCTCTTCCTGCTTTTCCCAAGCCCGCTCCATCATCTGCCTCATCAAATGGTAGACAGGGAAGAATCGAAACGTGGCTGGCAGCATAATCCCAAGAGGTGCTCCTGTGATGCCAGTTCCGGAGCATTTTTCGCTCATTTGGGCTGGTTTGTGGTTTTGTGTTGTTCTGCACACTTGAATTAAGGATTCTTTCATCAAACCACTGCAGAATGTGGGCGTGGGTAACAGATAATTATTGACAGGGGTTGTTTTTTCCATGAAATGCCAGGTGTACTCATTTGTTCTAGTGATAATTGGAAATTAAAATGATAATGAGCTCTGTGGGGACATTCTGTCAGGAAGCCATTTATACTTTCATTCTCCCTCTAAATGAACTATATCTAAGAACAAAGGAAGAGCAATCTGGCTTTTAATCCACTATTTATAGCTGAAAGAGAAGGTTACTTTGTATGTTTTGCAAGCCATAGAATGTGTGATATATATTTTACTAAAGGAGAGAATGCATTAAGAACATGAATCGCATCAATATCTGCTCTAGATCTCTTTACATCCATTACATCTATGCACTGGCCAGATACATATCTCCTAGTTGTCAGAAACAGTCCTTTTAATTTTACCCACTTCAAATTACTGATCCACAATTAAGATTGTTTGAAGAGCAGCTGCCCTGACAAGTTGATATATGCAATCACGTCAAAGTTGAAAATGTAAAATATTAAATGTATTCATCCTGATATTTAATTTTTTTAATTAAAATTGTGTGTACTGATTGGTTAATTCTCTTAAGTATTAAGTTAGCTTTGTCCTTTGTTCCTAGTTCCTTGATATGTTTGCTTCATTGGTTCCGGTTTAGTCCCCTTCTCCAGTTAGGCCAGTTCTGTTCATCTATTGGTTAAGGGTAAGTATCTTGTTTAGTGCATTCAGTATGTTTAGTGTTTGTATATGTTTCTAGTTCGTTAGTTTCCTATTTGGCCTGTCTATCCCCTTTGTCTCTGTTAGTCCACAGTTACTGTGTCCAGAAGTTAGTGTGCTGTCTGTGTGTTTTTGAAAGAGATTTTTCAGTTACTTAACTTGAGGCCATTGAGCCTTTTTCGTTTATGTTTGCAAATAAAGAAGCTTGCATTGGCACCTTGAAATCTTGTGTCCGGCCGCCTTCATAAGTGACATTAACCTTTTTTTTTCTTCAATACCCCTACATAAATGCTGCATAAATTATCCATTTTCCTTGATTCCAGTCAACGCAACAATTTTTAAAAAATCATGACAGTTGCAGCGGAGTCTGATGGAGTCTAAAAGTTCCAAGCTAAAAACTTCAGGCTTTAAAAACAAGTACTTTAGATTATCAGGAAACAAAAAGGTTTAGTGTACCCTGTGTAAAGTTATGATAGTCACAGTTGCACCAAGATTTAGGATTCATTTGTCACATACAGTTACCCAAGTACAACATATAGTGAAATGTACCCTGAATGGTGCTGACACTGTGCAAAGCAAAAGACAGCATTTAGAAAATAGTAGTTTACAACAGATTAAGTTAAAGAAATCTTACAATAAACAAAAAAACCCTAAAATAATTTCTATATAAATATATTATATTGCCATAAATAAAACAGATAACATTTGAATTGATAACCGTGATTGGTATCATTTTAGGTCTGCCTAAAATAAATTAATCATTTTTATGAATCAATAAAGTGATAAACTAGTCTATAGATTTATCAATAAATATAGTCCTTAGTGGCAGCCCTACAGCTATTAAGTATGTAGAGGAAACACGTCTGGGTGCAGGATGCAGGTGATTTGATAATTTGACTGAAATTTTTTGTTTTATCTGATTTACGGGTGTCGGGTGTCTTCACTGATTTGCGGTATGTGGGAGTACTGACTTCATCTAATTATTTAGGCTTAAAAGACATGAAAAGTAAGAGCTACCAATGAGACAAAGGCACCAGGGATGAGTAGTCCACTACCACTTGTATGCTGGAGAGCAGTTACAGAACATCTCACGTATGTGCGAGCTCAGTGCCAATGTGCTGCATTCTAATTGTTTTCAAGAGTTTCCATGAGATCAAAGACAAAACATTCTGCCTAACCATCAGTGAATAGTGAAAAAAGAATACTGTCACAAGACAGACGAATGTGGTGGAGTAGTATTCATTATACATGTGGGGCGTATCTCTGATGTGTTGAGAGCACATCAAGAGGTACTATAGAGATGAGATTGAGCAGCAAATATCAGCATTAAGTGAGGCAAATGATCTAATCATATTCAGACCATACACACTGTGACAACGGTCACAATCATTTGCTGCCTTGGCTCACTTATTTCTGTTTACAAAAACATCTGGAGATCTATGGATCCAACGGTTTACTGGATAATTTTGCCAGTTGTTAAGCACAGGCTAAGAAGGCAAGAAAGTCCAAAAAAACACAATGTTGATGTGTGTTCACATTTATATAAAAAGTTAGCAGTAACTTGAGATAACAGGAGTTGGCAGGTATGGGCCAAAAGCATTTATTCTTTTGTCTTCAGCTATAAAGTAGTGAAACTTCCTTTTGTTGTGCAAGTGCAGGGAGATACTTATGAAGCTCTAAACCTCTACACTTTATACCAGTTTAATTAAAGGCTTACAAATCCTACAAATTTCATAAAACTGGTGGGTTTTTTGGAACACATTCTGAATCAACACTTCAGAACACTTCTCCAAAAATGGTCCGTCAACTCACTGCGATCTGTCGGCATATATAATTTTCACTTGTTCTTCTCTGTCCTGAGGGAATGTGAAGTAGAACAGATACGTTGCTAGGGATATGAGTCCGGATTTGTCCTACATTTTTCATTGAAGAACAAAACCCTCACTGGTTAATCCCCTCCTTCGGGAGAGAGCAGGAAAGCCTCAGGGCCATGTTTGCAGATTGAGAGAGACTTTCCCCATACATGTACATTAGTGTACACTAATCAAGCGTTCATGCCGCTTTTTCACGCAGTCATAATTCATGTACTTTGGGGAGGAATACTTCCTAAACACAAAAAATTAAATTTGATTCTGGCAACGAAGTCTGGCTCAGTTCCTGTGTACAAGACATTAAACCTTCTTCCCTCCTTTTTTCTAGTTCCTCACCCAGGAGCTACTGATAACTCTGCCGCTTATATTCTGTAAAGGCAACTCTCAGAGGATCATTTATTTAATATGAGGCCTTTCCCAAAATAAAGAAATAAAATGCAGCTACAGGGCACTTTATTATCACTTGTGAAATATTCCCTTAGTGGCTTCATGGTTTATTGCAAAAACAGAGGAATTTCCATTCTGTTTGGGTCTTTTCTGACCCTAAGAATCTGTCTGCTACTTACTACAAGAAAATGGCCTCTGAGGAAGTCTGACCGTGCCACACTGGTGTCATTTGCACCACACTTTTCCATCTGTTTTTGAAAAAGTAACATGATCTTAAAGATTTATACAATTTAAAGATATATTTTGAGTGCAGTTATTAATATTATTTTTGAAATCATTGGAGGTTTGGAAGAACAAACCAAACATCAGCCGATGAAATATAATGAAATGGGAAAATAACAATTCCCATTTGTTTTATGATAATTTTGTAAACTATTGTGAAAGAAGGACGCCTCCTATGTAATTTGGTACTCATCACTTTGTTGAATCCATGCTGTCAGGTAGTCTAGTGGTGATGTTTGCTATTGTTCAAATTCTCTAGTCAATGTTCACTAACGTCTCATTGTAGTTAAATAACTTGGAACAGTAAACGTGTACTGTAATGGTTTCAGTGGTTAATTAAAATGTCATTTAAATGAAGAGCACATAGACATCTCTCTTCCATGAAACTTGTCTATTTAAAAATGCTGACTGACGTGTTCATGTGTTCATTTTGATGCCAATGGAAGGATCTCACAAAGATCCTTGTGTGTGTGTGTGATATTGGATATTGAAGTACCTAATTAGCCTCACAATATGTTCCAAACAGTCTACAGGCCCATTTGGTATGTAAGCACAGACTCATTTACGGGCATAAATTAGGCCAAACTGCAAAGAGAAATGCTGCATTACTCTCTCAGCCTCCTTTCACTTTATGAAGCTCATTCCCTTTATCACAGCCCAGCTTTCCATAAATACCTAAACATATTTTATCATCATCAAATTAAAGTTTGGTGTGGCATTATTATTCACTGGGCCGGTTTTCTGTTTTTTTTTCTTTTAAGCTAACAATACAACATTACATTTATATATTTTTTCATCCATGTTCAAATTTTTAAGATATATTTGACTGTTAGAATTGTCTTAGATGATCATACACACAGTCCTGATTGTCTTGTATGATAACAGTCATGATTATTTCATCACAGACACTACAGATTTGACACTTGTCATCACTGAACTATGGAACACAATCATTGCAATTACAATCAGAGGACCTTTCTCTCTTTTTCTCTCGCTCTCCATTTCTTCAACAGTAATGCTGCATAAAAAGTACCACATGCTCCTCCCCTTTGCCGCTGTGACTGATTTCACTTCTGGGACATTTTCATTTAAATGTAAAGAGGAAACAGCTTTGGCAACCTGCAAATCCAACTTGCAAACAATAATCATGTGTTTGCAGTTTGCATCAGGATTGTGTGTGGTTTTACTCTGAATAGGAGAAATGATGTGTGATAACAGTTTATCAGCAAAACATTTTTACAAATGAGAAACAAAGGTAATTGGTATGTAAAAGGTATGTGGACCACCTCTGTGAGTGTGTGGGTGAGCTTGTGTTTGTGGTTTTGAAGCTGGACACTTGGAACTTGGGCAAATCAAACAAATTGTGTAGCACAGTTTTCTTTAGTATCATGTATTCTCATTTAGAATGTTTTAATGTTACACATTGTATTAAAGTCCAAGTATATAAGACCCTTTTAAATGATTTAGTAAATGTGTTGTGCTAATGTAGTAGCATTTCTGTTATATTTCTATAAATTGCTGTTATGTCCAATACATTTCTGTGAACTGCAGAAGGATGGATGGATGGATGGATGGACTTGCATTACCATGAGAATTTAAACACAAACACATTTAAACCTTAAAATCATTAAATAAAAAATACTTAATAGGACACACTTTAGAGATCCATGAGTATTTTGCAGGCTATTATGCTGTCCATTTTTGGTTTTGTTTTGTTCCTTTCTTTATTGTACTTTCTCCAGAAGCACTGCTGTAGAAATTGCAGCAAAGGCAGAGGGACAGCTATCAGTGCCAGAGAATCTCTGCAATCCAAAGTGGACCATTTTTGAGTCTAAATCTATCTCAGTCAACAGGCTGGGTCATACCCAAAAAAGAAACCTTCTTCAGTGTGCTGATTTGAGTGCTGGAAATACAATGTTTTACTAGGTGAGAAATCAATAATGACAGTTAGGTTTCTTCTCGCAAATTTCGACATAGTCACAGTAAAAGCGATGCAATCAAAGGTGAAAACAGGAATTTAAAAAAAAGTAAAAGTCTGACTGCACTCTATAAACCTCTCTAATACAGAGCACTGCTGGAGACTGTTTGAAAGCAGCTTTGCTCAGTTATGTTAAGCAGTCAATAAAGCTCTATTTCTGGCTGAAAATTACAGGCCATTACAAAAGGTCTCATATTCTAAACTTTACCATATCATTTTTTTCCATTTATTAATTATCTGCAACAGCCTTGCCAGGACAAAACATTGTGCAATGTAGAAAAAATATGTTTATGCCTTTAGTTAAAATGAATCTCATTCCTTTGTTAAGCTTCTATAAAAAACTCTGGTACTGAGTTCAAGCCAGCTGCTGTCTCTCAGGATTACAGTTGCACAAACATGCATATTGCAGTGTCTTAGCCTCAAGGACACTGGACCACCTCATAATTAGAAAAGTGTCATGCACACTTTAAAAATCAATATGTCACCATACAGATATATTCATTCAAGTTATTAAATATGTGCATGAAAGCATCAGGCAATGCTGGGATTTGGCTCCAGTTCTTGTATATGAAGGAATACATGGGAGGCAAGAAAATCAATATGCATCATATCACACGAAAGACTATGCACTGAAGGGAGGCAAAGTGAACAAATACTTCCTAAAGCAATTATGCAGACTGGCTCAATAAGTCAGCATTTCAAGGTTTCCATTTGCCTGTAAATTTAGGCAACCGCAGACTTGAGGGAGAGTTTAATATCACTGCTTTTTAGCCTTCTCGAACCAGAGAAACCGCATGAGCAAGCGAGCAAGGAATGGGATGTGAGCTCTTTTTTTTCCAATTGTTAATTATTATCCAAAATAAAGCCTAATTAGCACATTTTTGTTTTGGTTTGCATTCAGGTTATAATAATGGGCACTGGTAGGGTCACTTGGCTTATGAACCAAAATGCTATGAAACAGTCCAAACTGCTCACTGGCAAGCCAGGCTTTTAGATTGTAAATCAGAGAGCTGCTATTCTAGTCTAATATTTACAGAGCAAAATATACAGTAACATGAAGTCCACTAAGTACTGATTCAGAGCTGAGGATTCTGAGATTACTCTGTATTAGAAAGTTCAGTTTTAATTATCGCCACTTAATTCATTTCTGGATCAACGCGACCAACACAACATTTAACTACATTCATTCATTCATTATCCAAACCGCTTTATACCAATCGGGGTCGCTCTAGGGACCAGACCCTGTACTGAGAACTTACTGGTGCAAGGCAGCGACCAAACTTGGACCAACACTCCGCAGGGCACACACAATCACACTCTCACTCACACCTTACTGGCCAACTGCCATAATTGGAACTGCCAATTAACCTACAGTGTATGCATGCTTTTTGACTGTGGGAGGAAACCGGAGCAAACAGAGAAAGCCCACGGAAACATGGGGAGAGCATGCAAACTTCACACAGAAAAGCCCCACGGCCAACCCGGGGATCGAACCCAAGACCTTCTTGCTGAGACGCGGCAGTGCTAACCACTGTGCCACCGTGCCACAGCAATTTAACTACATTCAATGTTTTTTTCCACATCAAACATTCAAATACTGTACACTACTGCTCAAAGGTTTGGGATCACTTGGAAATTTTCTTGTTTTCCAAGCAACATGAAATTAGTCTGAACAGGACATGCAGACATTATCAGAGTTAGAAATGATGATTTTAATGGAAATGATGAATGTGTTCTTCAAACTTTGTTTTCTTCAAACAAGGCACCTTTTGCAGTAATTATAGCCTGGTAGACCTTAGGCATTCTAGCTGTCAATTTTTCAAGGTAATCTGATGACATTTCACTCCATGCTTCCTGGAGCATCTCTCTCAAGATGGATTGGTGTGATGGGAGTCTTCCTCCATACCATATGGTCAAGCTGCTCCCACACTCTGACAATGTCTGCATGTCCTGCTCAATTGCTATATTTCCTGTTCAGACTAATTTAATGTGTGTTTCTGTGGAAAACAAGAAAATTTCCAAGTGATCCCAAACTGAGCAGAATTGTATTGTATGTGAATTATATCAAAATTATTTTTCTTGTAAATATGTATGAGAAGCTTTACATATTTATTGTAAAATCATGTGCTTAATTCTCACTCAAATCATTTTTTTGGACTCCAGATTTCTTTAACTCAATTTTTTTTTCAAGAAACTTCCCCCAAAAGCATTTGCAATAGTGTTTGATGGTGTGGCTTTGTGCTGGAATATCAAATGGAGTCTGCCACACTATGTGTGATGTATGGCCATTTGAGTGTTTTTTCTGATGGGAAAGGGCAATAGACTTCAGCACTGTCATCAGAGGTGATATCTGCTATTCAGGATTTTATCACACCCAAATGACACTGACATTTTAGTTTCATGTGACCATATTATCATCACATGAGCCTAACACCTTTCCTTAACACCAGTCCGAAACCAACACTATGTAAAGTCTGGTCAGCTAGCAGCAATCAATCCTCATCCATAGGTTAACAATAGACATAGTGGACAGATCAGTTCTTACAGGTCACATTTGAGATTAAACTCTGAACTCATCTGGTCTTTTATCAATATTTGTCACCTGTGTATGGAAGCAGGGTGAAAGGGTTCAGTGCAGTTGAGATAGGTGGTTAATCCTGTCCTGAATGTGGTGAATGATGTCCATCCAGAGTCCTGGCTTTGTATTTACAGGTGGTGGGAACAAGGGGGATCCTGGTTCATTACACATTTCAGAGCTCACAGTCATGGACAATATAACATGACACACAGGCTCATCCATCTTCAATTGCTGTAAGTAAACGAGACAGACATTCTTACTATTGAGTGAGAATTTTTCCAGATGACTAATAACTGGCAACAATATAATGAAATGTATTTCCTGTGGAGAATGTTTTATTATAAATGCATGTATTAAGGTCTCATGAATCACATATTTATAGAACCACAACAAATTGGGATTTAACACAACCTTCCCTCTAATTGTATTCAGCTGTCATATTCACTCTAGCAGACTTTCATGTGTAAATCATCAACTTATTACAAATAATACATGTTATACCATGTCAAAATTTCACAGTGGTACTGGCTAAAAATCTATTATTTTGCAACAGATATTCCTTTGTATCCTCTCACTTTTACACCTCGTGTGTCGTTTGTGTTGGGTTTATGCCACTGCTGCATTGATATTTCTGTGCTTTTTCCTGTACCACCACACTCACCAATTTTCTGCATCCGCATCCACTCCTTCATCACCTCTCCCCCTCACGTTTCCTGGCTGCCTACTGCTTGCTGTGAATGTGTCTCAGTCAGCTTTAGTATTTCCACTGTTCTTTGCTTTACTCTACAAACTTTTCATATTGACAAATTTCATTCCTTACTACATTGTTCTCTTGTACTTCTCGCTCTCTCTATCTCTTCACTGCCCTGTGGGCTACCTTAACTTTTAATTCTCTTGTCATCATTTTCCTCATCCTTTTTTCCCCCTTCATTCCCTCCCTCCTCTGCTCTCTTCCCCAGTGCAGTGCAGGTTATTGCATCGTAAAGCCTCACCACCTGTGCAGTCCTGAGAGACCGTGGTCTGATTCTCAGGCGCAGATTGCATCTGAGGGGAGGGAGCATTTTTCCCTAAGCCTGAATGCAGCTAACGTACAGTGCACAGAGAAACAGACACACACACACACACACACATACATGCCTGGTGTTAAATGTTACAGCTTATTTTGTTTAAAAGGAGCACTCTGCTCAGAGATAAAATCAACATGTTCTCATTTCATTTAATTTAATGTTAACCACATTAGAAACTGTGGGCAGAGTTTGGGTGGAGTTGACATATGTTCTAATCTTGTAGGAAGTTTAATGTTCAGTGATTTTGTTCGATTTTATGGGACTTAAGTTATATAACCTCTATGACCAAGAAATATAACATATTAATTGCTTTTATATAAGTTTACTTGTGTGAATCATGTTACAACCAGCGTGGTGGTATAGTGGTAGGATACTCAACTATGGCCCAAGAGGTTGTGGGTTCCAACCCTACCTCCAACACTACCACCACCAGATAAGAAGTGCCTGTATTTTGAACATGTGAATTGTTCTGGAGAACAACATAAACACAAAAGATAAACACTATAAATGTAAATTAATTGTTACAATTCCGCAGCTTGTGTTTAGTAGGAGTGGAGTGTTACATCACCAACACCCGAAATTATGGCAAGGAAGACATGAAAATAGTCAATTCACCAATCTTGCCTTCATATCCATAGGTTAAAACTTTGAGAGATTACAACAGGAAGCATTTGTAACAAATTTTAATTCATCTTTTAAACTTTTTTATTGCCTTGGTAAAGAATGGTTTGAATGCGCTGACAAAGACTGTGAGAAAACTGCTAAAACCAAACTGAGCCTGAATCATTTGCACTGCCTAAAACAGCATCAGTTAGTTCATTATCACCTGCACCTGCAGATCTGAACTCAGAACACTCAAAATTATTACCAAACAGTGAATAGCAGAATGTTTCAACAAGCACCAATAGCAGCAAGTGCCACTGCAACTGTCAAGTGCTGATGTGATCACTTTCAGTCCACAGAGTCCATGAACGAAAAGAGGGTGTGAGAGGAAAGGGGGATGCTCTGGTTTTCCTCTTTCTCATTATTTATTCAGGTAGCAAAATGGCAGTTTCCAATTGCTACAGCCTCTTCATGCTAGTGAGAGGAGATGGGTGAAAAAGGAGAGGGAAAGAATAGTCATACCATAATGAATGGCTTCATTTGCATGCACAAGCAGGTTTGGAGGGTCTATTGGAGCAAATTGCTTTATCTGGAGTGATCGTGACCCCAGGAAGCAGCTGGGTTTGGTAAATAAGCCATTATCCATCGAAAAACATAATTACATTGCTAATGCCCATCGCAGAGGAGACCTTCAGTGCCGGTAGACGCGGCTCAGGCCTTTAATTGATAAAGTTATCGCAGTTCAGCATTTGCACAGTAACAGTCAGCTGGGAGCGCCGGTGGAGCTGAACTTAGCAGCAGTACAGCTGAGACCAAACCAAGATTAGCACTTCAAATCTGACCTCCAGAAACAAAGAGGAGCATTATAATACACTTAATTAACCCAAGTAGGGGGAAATGTGTAAAAGGCCATTTCATTAACAACTGCTCCAACAGCAATACTACCAGCTGTCCAAAAATCAGTAGGATGTAGATTCTTTTAATTCTTAAGGTCATGACGATAAAAACCCTCCCCTAGACATTATCAAAACAGTGTCTATGAGAACGTGAACTTCAACTTCTGCACATATAAACATGCACAGTCAAAAAAATAAGAGCTTCTGTTGTGTACTAATTCCAAACAAAAACAACTTTACTTACATTTTCATGAATTTCCAACAAATGAAGAACAAAGAAGACAGTGGTTGAGGGCGATCAGATGAGATGAAGGTGCTAATTTTATTATTCAGGGAAGGACAGTGTGAGACTGTTCCCAGTCGCTTGAACTGGAACAACTACACTGCAGTCCAGGTGAAAACATCTGTGTATGAACTGATGACAGCTCGACATGCAAAAACACAAGAAAAAAAACAATACAAGCAGATGGTACCAGGCTACTGTATACTTTTGGCAAACTTGGCAGGCAGTTCACATTTGAAAGATTCTATTAACAACAGACGTATGATAAAACTACAGTTCAGCACTTTTATTTGTAAATGAACATCTAATGTAATGTTTCTGCTGTCCAGTACAGCTCGCTATTGACTGTATTGGCTTACATAAAATGTATAAACCTGCCATGCAAAAGGTGCTACTTAATGCAACCTAAACTTTTGTAAACATTCTTCTCTCATTAGTACTTACAAACCAAATATCTTCCTGGCAAATTGAACATTTCATTTTTAAGAAGAATGTAAACGGTAGTCATACAATCAAGTTACGTTGTTATCCGTTACTTCAACACAAGCTCTTATTTTTTGACTGCACCATTGTTTAATTCCATAGAATGTTGCAACAGGAAGCCGCCTTAGCCAGCCAAGGCAAAATCGAACGTTGAAATTATGAGATTCAGACACAGCAAATACTGTATACGTCCTCAAATTAAATTCTTGGTACAGTCAATAACAAAGCTGTGAAAAAGCGCTGCATTTTTACAGCTGAGCAGTACCACTAGATGGTTTTTTGCCAGAAGTTTGTTTACCCTTTGTGATGTACTTCCTGAATTTTGTGAAAGGAGCCCATCAAAAAGCATATTACTGCCCATAATCAAAAGAAGTCTCCTGGAAACACATCTGCTATGTCACAATTCCTTTATGTTGTGTCATACTTCTGTTGTGTTTGCTACACATTTCCGAAGTTGCAGCGCATTTATACAAATATGCTTTTAAAAGGTGTTTACACTTGGATGCTGGTGGTTGAGACATGTAAAACATTAACCAGAATAAGCTAAGAGCATGACACTGGCCTAAATGAGAGATGATGGAGAGAATGAGCATACAGGCTTCTGTGAGTTAAACAGAACGTGAAAATACCTGCACTGTGTTTCAACTGCACTTAGCATCTGTGTGTATCTGCCAGTTATACTAATCCCAGAGAGAATAAGAAACATCGACAAGCCTCTTCCCAAGGGCATTCGCACATTATGCACTGCTGCCTTTCAGAGGGGAATGTTTATCCGCTTGGTTGCAAAAATCTTAATTATTAATTTGTAGAATATTTGGGTAGACACTTTTTGGGGTGTTTTGCCTCAGTAAAGCAACTACGATTTATCAAAGCCTGTCTAGTCTTTTCTGAAACAGTTGAGGCTTTTTATTTTAATACTTTTTTTCCCTTTTAGATCCAAAAGCATTCAATTTAATTTATTAGTTAAGGGCACACTACAAATAAATAAATTAGTAAATAATTATGCAAAAATGCATTTTGGCACTTCATACCCACATTACATGCAGAAATTGTTTATTTGCCTAAACACATTTCATTTATTAAACGCTTCTTCAGTAGGTATACAAGATTTAACACCTATGGTGCAAAATTGCACAAACTAATTTTGTTACAGTAATTGCTTGCAAGCTATTATACACACGCATTAAGAGTAATATAAAGTAATATGTTCCAAAGATATTAGTACATATTAAACATGGAGGAGAGTTGTGAGTGTTGGCAACTGCCTGAACAACTGTATGATTTTGAGACTGAATGTTAATTCATTTCTGATGAATAATGGTTCTCAAGGCCATCTCAATTAAAAATGAGAAAAACACATTACTGTCTTGTAACATAAACAAAAATCTGAACAAAATTTCAGTTTAATTCAGTGTAAGGCTTCACAGATACACTTACAATATCGCCAAAATTAACTTCTTCTGATTGCATCATGTTCTTACTTCTGACAACATTCTGAATCTTCAAGGCACCTTTCAGTATGAGACATGAGGTAAATAGTAATTTTTCATCTCACTGTTTAGAAATGAATAAAAATGAGAACATGCTGTGAGAACATCTTGTGCATGGTGTCAAATAACTAGTACTATTCATTACATGTACCAAGTAATATCTGCAAGACTTCAGGTCATATTTATATGTAAGCTGTAACATTAGCATTTGTGGGACTGCCAGAAGTGTTCCAGCATATCATCCTTGTTCTATATTTTACATTTCATGACAGAAACTGATTACTGTATGATACACACAGTGAACACGTTATAATTTTCCACTGCTATATTTTCTGTATTGAGCCATGCACTATGCAATATATCGGCAACAGGGGACCCTTGAGATACAAAATTTCAAAGTGAAACAATCACCGCCTTTCAAAGTGTTGCCTCGGACCAGCGCTTTGATATGTTTATTCAGTAAGGAGTTATATTGTCTCTGAGCCAAGGAGTATAAAAAATGGCCAAGATATTGCCAAAGTCTTTACACTTACTGTCACTGCACTGTGCCATCCTGCTGTCGGCTACTGTACATGTGACACTACACCAAAGAAAATTGCAAGTATTTTGAGAGTATTTACAAGATCTGTAACAGTTCAATTGTTGGCTATATAAAGACTAATCAGATTTAAATAGATCTAAAGGTGTGGTCAGTTCAGAGCAGAAAAAAATTCTGCTGTTGCAGGAAAAACAATGAATGTTAGTTAAAGGTCACCCACACAAATATGGTCTCAGTCTCATCTTACGGCGCCAATTTGAATTCACCAATCAACCTATGTCAGGAGGCTGCCTGCACTTTGACTG
This sequence comes from Distichodus sexfasciatus, assembly GCA_032718565.1. NCBI lineage: Eukaryota > Metazoa > Chordata > Actinopteri > Characiformes > Distichodontidae > Distichodus > Distichodus sexfasciatus. Next base: position 2,471,428 of record JAVGVS010000021.1, on the reverse strand, counting down.
AGCAGGCAGGAGATGGCGCTAAGTCCAGTTTTGTTTCCTTTTTTCTTGTCTGTCTAGTCTTGGCCCCTAAGTTCTTATTGGTTTGTTCATGTCTAATTAGTGTGCTCTGATTATTTAAGGAGCCCAGTCCCGTCACTGTTGGTCCGTACTCCCTCATGCTCACCGCTCGCTGTCTGGTTCACCATAGAAGCCAGCCAACGCCATCCGGGCTAACCGCTAAGCTACATCCGGGCTAACCGCTAAGCTGCATCAAGGTGAAGTACCAGCCTGTTTCTCATTTGGCTCTGCTCTCTTCCTCTCAGTCTGAGTCTTGCATTTAAGGACTGTGGCAGTTCGAGGTGCCTTTTGGGACGGTGGTATTTCTTACCGAGTGTTACGGCTTCTGACGCTTACAAGCATTCCTGTTTTCACTGAGCTACCATGAGGTGAGGAGCTAACCTCATTAGCCGATGGGCTAGTTCTCTACATCTGCTCTCTCTCTCCAAGCAAGGTGCCGCGGGCGTGGAGCTCCTGGGAAGCTGGCGGGATGTTCTCCACTATTTCTGAGCCTTGGATTACTTGGACTGTGTCATGTTCTCAGAGTGTGGACTGTTGTAGCAAGGCTCGGTTTGGCTTGGCTGTACTGTGCTCATATCCTGTTCTGTGTGTTCCTGGACTTTGTGTGTTGTCAATAAATCACTCATCTGAACTCCTGCGTTTGCGTCCAACTTCCAAGTGTGAGGGGATCATGACAACTTATAGCGCATGCTTTTGGACGTAGGAGGAAACTGTAGAAAACCCACACGAATACGGGGAGAGCATACAAACTCCAGGACCTTCTAACCCTGGACCTTCTAGCCACTGCGCCACTGTGCTGCTTTCATTAAGTTTCTATATGAATTTGCAGTGTCATGTATGAAGTATCTCATTGTTGATGCAAAAGTCTGGAACATTATTTAAGGGCTAAGGACGGATTACACAAAGACACAAAGGCAGTTCCCGGGGGAGATGGTAGCGTAATGCTTAGGGAGTCGGCCCCATGATTGGAGGGTAGCGGTTTACTTTCCGGAGCAGTAAAGATGCCACTGAGGTACACGAGCAAGGTACCGTCCCCAAGCACTGCTTCCCGGGCACTGCAAATCAGCTGCCCACTGCCCCTTCATGGATCAGTCAAATGCAGAGGTCACATTTGATTGTGGTGCCCTTTTTGATGTGTTGACAGTGACAAATTCACTTTAAATTTTTAATAAGTAGTCATACTGACATGGACCATGTAATTTTGAACAAAAACAATAGATGGAAATAAATTTAACAAAATGATGTAATTAGATGATTAAAAGAAAATAAGTTAAAAATTAACATCAACAACAATCCCTCAGTTTGACACACAGCTTTGCAGAATCTACATCATCGGTTTTCTGAAGAAATGTTTTCTTATTCATTGAATGGGAAACATATTTTGACCACTAACATACTGATAAATGTAATAATAAATGTAACAAAGTACAACACAAATTCATGACAAGAAAAATCATTAAGACATAAATCATTAGTTAGAGCAAGACCACCCAGGCCAATGGACTCATTCTCACTGAGAAAAGGCAGTGTTGATTGCATCTCCCCCACCCGCCTTAATTTCCTTTCCTCTTCATTCATTAAATCATAAGTATTGAAATGGACACAGCTGAGAATTTCTCATATTTCCAAGTCCATTTCCAGCTCCATACTGGGTGCTTCTCAAATTAAAATCACAGACTGGAACTCCAGCAGTGATGGCAAGAAGTGAGTCAAATCTCTTCTAAGATGAGACTTACTATACAGAGTATTATAAGTCCAGGATTTGATTGGAAGTGCATAGTAAAGGACTATAATTGTAGTCCAACCTACCAGTCCGTTCAGTAAAGCAAAAGGGCATTTGATAGGTTTGGTGTTTTTCAAATGGTCTTGTTTGAATTGATATTAAAATAATGAAATTATAAAATTAATATGTGACCCGATCTGCCGTAATGAGTCGTAAGTCTGCGTTCTATTTATTTAGATACGGGCCGATTATGTTGACAAACATCAAAAATACCGATTTTTCTTTTTTGGTCTTATATGAAAGAAAAGGTCTTCAAAATTAATCTGGTCTCCAAAAAAGAAAAACATAATCGGCCCATATCTAAATAAATAGAACACAGACTTCCGACTCATTACGGCAGATCGGATCACATATTGAACATTGGTTTTGTGTTACAAAACAAATATTACATAATATTATAATACTTTGCTGGTACTTAAAGTATCAATATTGTGACCAGCTCTATAATTATTCTGATAATTCTAAAGAAACATGCCTTAGATACCTCTCAGATTCACTTCTAACTGGTGGTGATTTGTGTTCAATATCATGCTATATTCTAAAATTGTACTACTATGGGAAGGTCAAATTTCAATTACTGGTGCCTGGATATACCCCACACATTATCCATGATCCTTTTTATTTCTGTTTCACCACAGTGGAACACCAGAGCCTATTTCTTTTGCAATTCACCCTATTTTTCACTTGGTTGATTATGTTCTCCCACATGTGAATTTTTATCCTTGTTCATTTTATGGCGTGACAGCCATTGTGTTTCAAGGTTACAGCTCTCAGTAGCATTTAAAACGTTGTGCCAAAGTCACATCATATCGGAATGTCAATGTATATTTCTCACCATCTATGGAATTAGTCATTCAGTGTGTATCTGTCCTTACTGGCTACTTCACAAGCTGCCATCTTACAGACACGCTGTTGAGGTGTATAATTAAAAACTGTAGCACATCTGTTGCCATGCACAATTTGTCGGCCTCCCTCTCTTCCACTCATCAGTGGTAGGTGTCCAAAGACAGAACTCCTGCTGACTGGATATTATTTGGGTTTTGTACCATTTTCAACACAGCAGTGACACTGACATTGTAGTGACATTGTAGTCTGTTTCGTGCTGGTATAAGTGCAGTAGGCGCAGCAGGGTTTTTACATGTGTCAGTATGACTGCTAAAAAATATCCAGCCAAGAATCGCTCCTTAGGTCTGCAGAAACTGAGCACTAATGATGGGATAATGGAAGCTTAACACAAACAGTATATGACAGAAAGTGTAACTGTTCTTCAACGAGGTGTAAATCGCAAAGTGCATCTTTTTAACAGTTGTCAATGTATTTTATGTAAAATCTAGCATATTGTATTATTATGTTTATTTTTGCTACATATAGAAAGAAATACTATAATAAATCATCCACTTACTGACAAGGCTGAATATCATCAATCTTACGAATTGATTTGTCAAACCATGAAGCGTAATTTTCAACATCAATCTGTGTGCACCCCTTCATATGTATCCCTTTAAAGAAGTGAATGAATAAATAAATTAATTAATTAATTAATATGGCAAGCAATTCTTCCACTCTCTCTAGTGATTACAAGTTTAAATACATCTTAAGGCAATGTGGAAATGTGACACATTAGCATAGCACAGCTTCCGAGCCATCAAAGAAATAATTATGAGCTGAGTCATTGATTTTAAATGCTTGTTCCCTGTTTGGAGATCACTGAAAGAGAAAGCAACCCAGATTTGTCTGATATGAAATTACTTCCACTAAAAGACATTTAGTTGTGCTTTGCAATGGGCCAATTGAAAGTAGAAATTTACTTACTGTGAGAGAAGATTACAGAGCTGATTGCTTCCTTTGCCTTAAGAAGACAAACTGGCATATTGCCCAAAATGCTAAAGTTGTGCTAGGACTTGAATACTTGAGTAGTTTTGCTAATATTAGCTCTTTTTCTTGAAGGCTCTGCATTCCGTCAATGATGAGATGATAGGATGCAGATACACGTGTAACATCATTACAACACAAAATGACACAAAACCACAAGGGCCAGCCTTGAATGAAGAAACAGACATGAACTGAAGCAAAGAAACAAAAGGAAACAATGACCACAATTAAAGACATGTCTTTATAAAAAATATTTGGCAAACGGTTGCCGTTAACCTTTGGCAGTGTTGCTGCAAATTTGTGGCAAGGTCATGTTTTCCCCACTAGTGTGCCGCAAACCTGCCACAAACATTTTGTTTTTGTAATGGTGGATAAGACGGGGTAAGCAGGCACAAGATCCAAAGCAAAGTTTAAAAAAAGGCAGCTTAATGGGGAAAAACAGATGACACAGCACATGAGGACTAATGAGCCATTGAGATTCCTGTTTACTTCCAGGAATGAAACTCTATGAACAGTGTTGATGTTTCAGAAGTATTGGGTGGTAGTGTCCTAGTGGTAGTATACTAGCCAAAGGATCAAGAGATTCTGGGTTCAAATCCTATGCTCCTGAGCAATAAAGTCCCATATAATGTCCCTGTAATTACAAAATGAGTGTTGCTGGATAGGATCTGAAAAACAATTGCTATAAATAATAAATGTACATGTACTGACAGCATCAGTCGATAAAACAGTCCAATTAAAACTTTATTTCAGCATTGGCAGCAGTAAGAATGACGCTCACCCAGCCTATATTGTTAGTCTCTTCATGCATGCATGTTTACCCTTACTTCTGTTTGCCACTTGGTGACTTCCTTGCATAAACACTGGATGTCCCCTTTTCTCTCTTTTGTTTTTTCTTTTAAAAGACTGACTGCAGTTAAACTGGGTCATTTCAGTTAAGCCAGTTGGTGAAAAAGGATGCAGGAATATAGCTTAAAACATGACTCATCTCAACAGCATTTGAAGGTTTGCTCCCTGAAGCATAGTTCAGTCTTTAAAAAAATAAAGGTTGCCTCGACTAGAAATTTTCACAACGCAAAATGCAAATGAATCACAATTCCAGCGACCTAAGACGTAACAAAAGCACAATCATTGTCCACCCAATTAGCCAACATATTTTAGCCAACATAGCTCTTTATGCTACAGAAAGAGAGAGAAAAAATAGAGAGAGAGAATAAAGCCACGTCACTGACAAATCGATTTCTGACTGCTACACTGATTATTTTGTCTCTAGTGTGAGAATGATTACCAATAGCTTTAATAAACCCCAAATAATGTGGGATGTCAGATTTTGCTGTAGCTCTCATGTCCCTCTGCCGTAGGAGATGTTGAGATGCCTGTGTGTACATTGTAAGCTATTGCTGAGTGGACTAAGAGATGGGTTGGAGACACAAGTCAAATCTACCGACTTTCGTAAATTGAGGAATGCCTGCTGTCATCAACCTCAGAATCAAGAGTTTTGCAAAATGTACACAGAGGGAGTTTCTAGAACATGAAGTTTTAGATGGCAATTAAATTTGCTTTGCCTTTTCACAGGACAGAGACACATCTCAAATATGCTTTCAAATGGTAATATCAAGACAAGGCCTCTGCAGTGCAGGTACACTGCTGGGTTGTACACACCCATTCACTGTGTGCTTTTAGACAATATCTCCACACTTGCAGGGGTGACATGGGTCTAATCATAGGGTGGGTGCTGCAGAAACTGTGAAAGGAGGAGCTGGAGAGCCCGAATCATTTTCGGCCCATAGAGAGGCCCTCAGTATACTGCTTGTCCGGTTACGTGCATTGGCAATAGCCTAGTGCAGAAAATTACCTATGTAATTACAGAGGTGCAGGAACCAGAGAAATCAAATATTTAAAAGGATTCATTCAGTGATGACAAGTTTATTGATTGTACACAGTTGAAATTTTCAATCAGTTAGCTGTCATTCTCAGTGGCAAATCCCTTAACTTTCATTCAAAAGTAGCAGCACTGTGCTGATTCTTTTTTCTCTAAAGTTCTGGGTGAGGGCCAGGTCACGCAGCTTGCATTGCAACTAGAGGTAAACTCATAGTTTATTTAATAATTAATTTGAAAATATATGCCAAACAAACTTCAGCACAGGGATGTTTAGTGGATGAGGTGAACATTACTCAAAGGACAGTATTTGTATTCTGTGTTCTAATCTGTTCTAATCTGAAGCTAAATAAATTGGTCTCACTTTCAGGTGTCCTACGAATTCATGAATGATATCGCATCTAAAAATGAATTTCTTCAGCTGGCTCTGCATTAGCTGAACTAAATTCCATATCAGCTTCTTAATACCTAAAATATTCCCTTTTAGACTATATATGGTATTATATTAACAATACTTTGATATTGGTCTCATTTTGTAAGGGGTGAACAAACGTATTGTGTGTAACATGCACTGCTGAGTGATGAGGCTGTCTATGTTAATCTGTCCGTGAGACAAACCTGTAGACTCTTTTGATGTTCTGACAAGTTGAAAACAGAGCTATGAACACACAGGTCACATGGTTCATATCAATGCAATCAACAGCCAGACAGGTATGGCCTCACCTCACCACAAAAGTGCTGACTGTTTTGTGGACTTTGTGTAGAGCATTATACAAAATCCCTCTCTTCATAAGGTAGATGTTAAAAAATATGTGTGTCTCTGAGATTGCATATAAAATGTAGAAACATTGCTTCTTAAGTCTAATTCTTACAATCAATTCCTGTATACAGTCTCAAGTCTTGAACAAACCCGATCCTACACTGATAATTCACTGAGGAATTGGATCAGGTATGTTGGAGCAGGGGATATTTAAAACTGCACAGCAGTAGCTCACCAACACTGTGATTAAGAGACTCTTAGATTTAATGTGTTGTTTAGAAAATAATTCTGTTCCTACAAATATATATCAAGCCTAGTGCCTTGCAACTAAACTAATATGTTAAAATACAAATATACACATGTGGACGGTGTTAGAAGCTGAAGGCATAATAACACCTCCAAGATGAACCACTGTGACAGCAGAGAGGAGACTGGAAGCACAGTTGAACAAAAGTGAATGTGAAGGTTTATTAGTACAACATGAATAGGCACAATGGCCAAACAGTCCTTACTTTTAGCAGAGTTGCTAAGTGAAGCCCAAACACAACACCAAGGATCTTCAGAGCAATGATGCAAGTTTAAATAAGAATGAATATAGGTGAGATCACTGAGATAAATATGGGGCAAACCAAATCCTGGCTCAGTAGTCTGGGGGGTTGGGAACGCTACATGCGCTGACTAGAGAGTGAAAAAAGTGACACCTGGAAAAAGCAAGTTTAGTTCATTTTTTATGTTCTAATTATCAGTCCTTTCAAATAAAGTGCCATCTTTTTGCAGTTCACTTTAAAAGTTCATATTACTTTTTTTATGTAAAAGCCATATGTATATTATACATTGAATTAGCTGGAAGTACAAACCTATAAACTACAGGGATAATATCATAATATCACCTCTTAGATGATACCTGGAAAGGAGCATTTTAAATTTATTTATTTATGCCCGTGTTATCAGTGCTTTCATATCATCTCTGCATTACGCTTCCAAACAGCTTCATACATTTTATTAAAATAAAGTGTGATATTCTATCATGCTATCTTTGCTGAATATAAACAGTAGCATAGGGCAAGGGCCTATCATCTTTAGCTTTGGTCTGCTAGAGAAAGACCTGAGGCTTTTTGGGCAATCGAGGACACTTTATGACATTATGAATGGATAGGGTGGCATGAAGAAGGCAGAGAGTGCAGGTTTGATTGTGCTGAAATTGCCTCTGTGCTGGCACACTGCAGATAGATCAGGAAATGTACATGATATATGTGATTTCATTCAGTGAAGAGGCACAGACAGAAAAGGATCTTTTGTAATTTTCTCATCCCCATAATATCTCCAGCACTTGCCTAAAGGGGGTCTTCATGGGGTTATGTTCATAATGTAGCTAGGGGTCAGAATATGATTGGAAACATAGATATTGTGAGATGACAAGGCTTTTGCGGGGGGTGAGCACTTTAATGCCACCGAATGTCAGGAAGTATCTGTGTTATATATGAACCACAGATAATGCTGTATTACCAAAGAAATACTATGGTGCCTATACATACAGTATAAGCACCCATACTAAATGATGCCTTGAAAAAATGTCAGTGCCTGGCATTCAGTTACATAAGAGATATTAGCAATTTGTTTACTGCAGTATGAAAAAAAGGAGAAAAAAAACTTATCTTAAGCTGCCTTTCAGAAAATGTGTTGTTATTTAAGAATTTTGAACTAAGTCATAAGTTCCAGACTTCTTTTTATTTCAAAAGAGCACAAGACAAAGGAGTAATAGGAGCAGGTATTAGATGTTAAACAATATCAAGTTTGTTCTCAAAGTAGGATAAAGGCTTGCTTGTAGTAACAGTTATCATCTTCCTAAGAACTTGCTTCATGAAACAAGATGGAATGAAGTGGGGAAAAAACATGCCTACCATTTTTGCAACAAAAATAGGTTACCTGCCTTATCAAAGCATGCATTGTGATCCCATCTGAGCCACAGTTGAGGAAATCTTTTAATCTTGTTGTCATATATGAAGTCTATGTCTTTCATCTTTCTCAACATCTCAGATATGTGGCGGAGAGAGTTGGACTGAATTTGCCACTTGCACTGAACCTCTGCTGTGAGAGCAGCTAGTCCCAGGAGGCAGCAGCCATGCTTTGCAGAACCCTCTGTGAAGTCACCTGTGGTAGAGAATATGCGTAGCGATCTTTTATCTTCAGTGGGCTTTTAAAAGTGAGCTATCAGCTATCACCAGTTCCCAGGAATGGAGAGAGAAAGAAAAGGAGTGAGGCATGGTTGGAAAGAGGACGAGTATGAGGGAGAGAAAAGGGAAGGTGAGAGAGGGTGAACCCAGCTGAGGATGATTTGAGGAAGAGAATGTAAAAGATGGAGAAACTGGAATGGTGAGAGAGAGGTGTGAAGTCTCTGAGACACAAATTTGCCTCTGAATGGTATTGAAGAAAAGCATCAGGCTTCTGGGTCAGGTCTTATATAAGCCTTGGATTTAGTGAGCAGTCACTGGCAATGCTATGGAGATATTAACTGACCCAATTTGAGAGTTTACCTGCGAAGACCTGCTCTGTCTCTTTTCCCGTGCACTGCACTTCACTCTAGTTCCCTCTAAATATTTGGGTTAATGACAAAATGCAATGTGTGATACCAAGTAAGAGAAGCAAGTAATTAAAAATTTTAATTAATCTAATTTCTGCACTAAAAGCCCTAATGAATAATAATACATATTTACATAGATACTGGTATTATGCAACTATCATAAATTTTACAGATTTAGGCAATGATAATCTGCTTTTTTTTCCCCAAAAAATAAAACTGCACATCACATGTCAAATGCTTGAGAGCTAAAGCTATGTTTACTTATTTTCTAATTTGAAATTAAAATCCCTGTGTCATTGACCCATTTATTATAAAACCTAAATTTCATTAGAAAGAAATTTCAGCAACTACCCCATCATTGTTTATTTCAAAAGGAGTCCCTGGTTCACTGAAGTCACTTTGCAGATCTATTGAGCTTCCCTCATTTTTGTACCTAAGAAGCATGCTAAGGTCTGTGGAAAAGGCTCATAATTATCGGCTGTGTTCTTTTCCCGTCAGTTGGAGATGTGGCATGGCTGAGTTGATCCTCGTTAGAGCTCTGAGAGAAGCTTAGTGGAGTGTTTGGGGCAGGAACCCCTGAGGACTGGCCATTCAGATCCAGACTGAAAGAGCAGCCATGCGTTTCCATTCATCTGAATCCGACTGTGCTGCTTTGCGCCGCTCTGGAGGACTCTTTGTACTCTCTTATGGGTTTTTTTGGTCAAGCTGTTTTTGGGCTGGAAGTTCAGGAAAATGTATGTGAGCAGCTGCAGAGACAATGCGTGAATTTCCTATTCAAATCATGCTTGAAATTAGTTTTTTTTGTCAGATATATTATGCATTCCTTAAAGAGCACAATGAATAAAATTTAGGAATTCTTTAATAGATTCCATTTAGCAAGTATCAAATTTAGAGTAATTATGTGTATTAAACTATTCTGCCTCTGCTTCATAGCGAACCATTCACAAAAACTGTGTGGAAACTATTAAGCTTTTCTCTTTTTATATGGGCTGGTAATTTGAAGGAGTGACAGTTCCAAGAATCCGACAATTACATCACCTTAGGGATGACTGAATAAATATTGCAATTTTTAAAAACATTTAAATGCATTAACATAGTAGGATGGAGATGATAATATTATTCTTGACACAGTGGCAAACATTAACTTCATTTTCAAGAACTCAGGTAGCAAAATAATCCAATTATATTTCACAAAATGTATTCTTCTTTATATTTATAAAAATAAAAAAAAAAGCTACTTTTTGACTGTTGTGACTCTGGATGTGGTTCTCCAGCCATTTATTTTTTGGAGTTCTGGCCCCCACTGATGTGGCTAAACTCATGATTACCTGAAGGTCTGTGGTGTGAGTCAAGCATGACTGATGACCAGGAGACAAAAATCATTAATTGTGTGGTTAATGTCAGGCAAATGTATCTATGGCCTGACAGAGGCACTTAGAGGAACACGCTAATAATCAGCAGACGAGAGAGACCTATCGTTGCATAGAGAGGAAATTAATTGCCACGATTTCATTGTCATCTGACAGTGGAAAGAGGCTAAGATGGAGCAGGAGGAGAAGAGTTGGGGGAATAATATTATACTGTTGCAGATCACTAACTGTGTCATTGAACATCTTTCAAATGGTTTAGCGTGTCTACGTCTTTTCCATAGGCTCTAACTTAGGCCTCCTTTGTCTGTATTCATGAGACTTGACTGTTTTAATATACTGACGGTTTAAGAAAACACTCTTAAACAGTAGCAGTTTCTCAAAATGTCAGAAGGGCTGTTAGCCATGGCGTTATTATTTAACTCAATAACACACAGTGCTCCAGAGTCTTTCCAATAGATATTTACAGTTCATTTCCGACAAAGGATTAGTTTGTATTGTCTGATCTTATTCTGTTCTGTCCTGATCTAATTCTAATATTTTCTAGCTGCATTACATATCATGCTGAATCCCTCTCTCCCTTTCTACATGTAACAGCTTTAAGTTTGCATATATAAATCCAAACCTGCACACCACTGCTCAGTTTCCCACACCTCTAATTTGTAGCAGAGCTCCATTTCAGTGTTAAGGGATGGATAATGAACAGGGAAATCTAACTCCGTTGTGCTTGTCCCTCTCCACCTTATCCAATCCCCAGCAGGCCTGTGTTAATTGTGTATGACTTATCATCCCACACATGAAGCCAAGCTGTGGGGGAAAAAAGGCTGATGGGAAGAAACCACGAGGCCCAAGCACAGCATGACATAGCTGCTTGGCTTCAGTTGTAGGGCAATGTCATGTGATGATTAGCGCCTCCCAAGTCTCTAGATGCTGAACAGAACTTTTTAATTGTAGCCCTGTGCTTGAATCTATGAGGGTCCAACACAGAGTCGTCTTGCACTGTTGCTTATTGTCCTGTACACACAGGCAGGTGCTCTTCAGTCATCCCACTATTACAGAGAATTCAAGGGCCCAAAGCTTAAAAAATCAACTTCTTAAACAAATCAGCTTTTTTGTCTTTAAAGTGCAAGACTTTAACTGCACATCTGCCTCAATGGAGCCTTAAAGAAGCAAGAAAGGAAAAAGTATCACAAGTGGTGGAGGCAATGTACATACATTGAGGTTGTGAAATTGAGCCTTTCTCTGACCACATCCATTACAACCGACGTAAGGGCCCGCTGACAAAGGAAATTTGCTCAGAGGTAAGTTGCTTAGGATACGAGAATCCCTGTTAATATGCCATGAATATAAACTTCAAATATGAACTTGCTCTCGGAAGATATCATTTGTAAATAATCATTCATCAGTCCCTCTATACACTGTCATGTCTCCATCTATGTACAACACAGCTTTAATTAAGTCTTGAGTGTCTTGTGAGTCACAGTGCTGACAGTGATTTATATGCATTAATGCACCAGACCAACTATAAAACAGCTTTTTAACAGACTTGGAGTATGTTCATTCAGTCATTCATTATCTGAGCCGCTTAATCCCAACCAGGGTCGCAGGGGTGGACTGGAGCCTATTCCAGGAACCACAGGCGCAAGGCGGGGACCAACCCTGGGCAGGCGCCAATACACCGCAGGCCGCACACACTAATTCAATGACACCTTATGGGGCCAATTCAGAATCACCAATTAACATATACTGCATATAGCATGGTTTTTGGACTGTGGGAGGAAACCGGAGCCCCTGGCAGACCCCACATGAACACGGGGAAAGCATGCAAACTCCACACAGAAAAGCCCTACGGCCGACCCGAGGACCGAAACCCAGGACCTTCTCACTGTAAAACGGGCAGCGACAACCACTGCACCACCATGCCGCCCTTGGAGTATATTGTTAGTGGTAAATAAAAACCAGACATTTTGACATGACGAAAAAGTGTTACCATTATGGCTTTAGTTGCTTTTTTGTTCGCTTTTCTTGTGGTTAATATTAAGCTTTGATTTAAGATCAGTGGTTAGGATAGAGTTTGATCACAGTTTGTAGTCGGTCTAAGGGTTTGATTTTTGAAATAAAGTTCTAACTGGCTTTTGGACATTTGCTAACAATTTATGAGAAACACATTGTTTGAAGAGTCACATAACAGTAATTTTAAATACATTTAAGTCATTTCTTTTGGTATGATAATCAATGAATTGTGCTTTATGCTGACAGCAATAATACTGTATAACTTACAGAGAGAGAAATGTGAACATTTCCACATTTTCAGAGAAAGCAAAACAGTCCAAATGAATTGTGGCTGAAATAAAGAAGCATCAAATGAAAAAAGCCATGGAGCAGTGGAGGAGAAAAAGAAGCATTAAGGTTGGTTAAAGTGGAGTATTAATTGGTATTATTCTATCAGGATATCTCTCTCTCCCACATGAAGTGCGACTGCAGGCAGTGAGGGGAGAGCTGGGGCAGCGGGTGAGATGAAACACATATCCCAGGGCTATTTGGCTGACAGCAAGCCAGCTGGTCCCAGCAGAGAACTGGATATTAATGTTTCAGGCCTCTCTCTCTTTCTCCCAAAAACAGAAGCAGTGGGGAATCAGCAACAGATTGAAACTTCATAGGACAAATCTGCTGAATAAAGTCATTCTCTAAAAAATAGATAGCACTGAAATGTCCAAACATTTATTGAAGTTCATTAGTCCCCACAACCATAAATGTTGCATGTAAAAATTAAATGTGATAAGTAGTGCATGATGTCTATATTCAGTCAGATCATCTATTTTAATACTTTCAAAAAAAATGCCTATGCTTCTGGATTTTCTGGATTTTCTTTTATTCCAAAAACATTTGTAGTACTTAAGGCTCTTTTAGGAACATTATATCTTTAGCAAAGTAAAAAAAAATCTGCTCAGAGCAAAGGGACAAATATGTTAAAATGCATTAAAATATATACAGTAAATAAATAACAACACTCTTGAAAACAAAATTGGACTATGCCTTTTCTTTACTTCTACAGCAAGCTACAAAGGCTTTCCCAGAAAAAGCTGAAAGTAACGTCTATTTTATTTAGTTTACTAGTGCTGCAAATGGTGGTGTAACTGTTAGAGTGTTCGAATCCCAGACCAGTTCAAATCCCACACCGGTAAAGTTACCACTGAGGTACCCATGAGCAAGGTACCGTCCTGCTGGTACTGCTGATTTATCCTGCAAAGTGTCTCTAACCTACTCAATTAGCATTAATAGTGTTTGTCCCTGCTATTGTGATTGCACAGTGTTACGGCTGCCCTTGGGGAAATTTGGGAAGCTGGCTAAAAATGTCTCACTACTTATGAGTGGTGCTTCTGTTTGCCTTCAGACAATTAGCACTCAGGACTGCTGAGGGGTGTGAGCTCTGTACAGACTCTGGCAAGTCTGATTTGCAAAAAATATTCACTTGGTGATACTTCTCTCTCTCACACACACACCCCAAAGATTCTTGTGTTACTGCTTTTGTGAGGTCCTTCCGTTGACTCCCACAATGACTAGATGTTAATTATTCTACAGCTACACCTAAGCCTAACCTTAACCTCAGTAACCAAAAGTAAATCATTTAGTTTCTCAAATAAAACATGGATATTTTCTATAAAACAATTTCTCCTTATGGGGAGCGGTATAATGTCCACACATAGGCATAAAAATTAATGAACGTGTTTTTACGAGACAGCCAAGTCCTCACAACCCCCTAAATACATGAGCACACAAACCGATATGTGCACGCACAGAGTAAATTTTAATATGGACTATTTGCTTCTGAGAGAGAGAGAGAGAGAGAGACAAATGAAACGAAAAGAGATGGAAATATGTAATGTGCATTAAAAAACACACAAAATGTAGCTTTAGTTGAACATTTGTGGGATGGAAAAAATTTTCTCGTATTAAATACAGAAAGGAGAAATGGATAACTAGCTAACTAACTGAAGTCCTGCAGGTCTGAAGGTGACTTTTGACACTGTTCCCTGTGGGCCAACATTGAGAGGCTTAAGGGAATATAGACATGGAGCAGACAGGCAAGTCACAAATGCACATGAGATTACAAACAGCTATTAATATCTTACAATAACACTTGGCTGCATCTCACAACCAGATTAAAGACATTAGAGTTGGAGGAAAAGTGCTCATACAGCCACAGCTGTCTGACAGCATCGGGGATTATCCACAAAATGCTTCCTCCCTGCACAATCTCTCCAAACACTGAAGGTATGAATGTATCTGTTTAGGAATAGCAACCAAATCTCTGTAATATCTATGACTTCATTAAGCGTTGCCAAGCTAAAGGGATATTTTCATTTGAGACTCTACATGCCAGTGTAGTAAGCTTGTCTTGGAACCGCAGCAAAAACATCACAACAACCTTTCCGCTTTAGTGTCGATTTCTCTCTTTCTATGTCTTTCTCCATTTTAAATCGTCATCGTAACGGGCCTATGTATTGTGGCAAGCTGCAGTGTGATGGAGATGAATACTATCTTCGTGCATAGTTAGTCACTCAATTGAGGCTTTATTTGGCTTTTACAAAAGCTGTGGTATCAATCGTGGGTGGAGCAAAACACAGAAACAAAAACAACAACACAGGGGAAACATGAGGAAGGTTAACTTAATAATTAAGGAAATGGGTGAAGGCAAAAAACGTAAAGAATATAAACCAAATTTAAAAACACTAGCAAGAAAGGAGGAGACACATATCGACAGACGGAGCACAAAAACAACCAACAAGATTAAAAGTGAGAAACACAAAGAAAGTTAACTAATTACCTGGGGAAATGGGGGCAGAGAAAAGGACATATTTTTGTCCTAAGATAACACATAAAAAACAAGCACCAGCAAAATTAGCAGAGGTTAGCTAAGAGATGACTAGGGAAATGGGTGAAGGTGACTATGTAAACACATGAACCAAAATAAAACCCAGAAATACATTCTAACACAACATAATAAACAAACAAATCAACAACAATAACGTGGGAAATTGGAAGGATGTTAGCTAAATGACTCCAGAAATGGATGAAGGAGAAGGCAAAAAACTAAAACTAAAACTAAGATTAAAACATTAACAAGAAAGGGGGGAGAGAACACAAATATACATAACATTAACATTAATTAACCTCCTTTGTTACTCCTACAATATGTAGGAGGTTAACTAAATAATGAGAGATATGGATGAAGTTGAATAATATAAACAGACTAAATGAAAAAAAAAAATATGTGATTGCTTTTTTTCAGTAAGAGGGTTAGGGGTAGAGTTTTCGCATAATGACGCAATCACATAATAAATCCTGTTTATGATGCAAACGGATTATTCATAATGCACTCAGCAACATTGTCATTGAACACAAAGGGGTTACTCACAACGGAAAAAGGAAAAATGGACATAACTAGCGAACGAGTGCACATAGCAAAAATGTGTATGAAAGCACGTTTTAGCCTGCACGTTTTAGAGTTGAAACGGCATTTCTCGCGCAAAAACTGTAGGAGGACTAGCAGTGCCAAAAAGTGGGTGTGATAATAATAATAATAATTATTATTATTATTATTATTATTATTATTATTATTATTATTATTATTATTATTATAAATGATAATAATAATAAATGATAATAATAATAAACCAATAACAATGTGTGATTGCTGACACAATCACATAAAAACACAATGTAACATTCAGACAAATACCACCACTAACTATACCAACACATAGGAGGTTTATAGGAGGGCAGTTGGTAGGGTAAGGGATTTTTCCCCCATGATCAGAAGGTCGCCGGTTTGAATCCTGCACCGGTACAGTTACCACTGAGGTGCTCATGAGCAAGGTACCGCCCCCAAGCACTGCTCCCTGGGCACTGCCCATGTCAGCTGCCCACTGCTCCTTCACGGATGAGTGAAATGCAGAGGTCACATTTGGTTGTGGTCCACTATGTGCTGTGGTGTGTTCACAATGACAAATAATCAATCACTTTCACTTTTTTCACTCAGTCACTAACAATACGAATGAATGTGAATAACTAAAACACCCAAACTGAGACTCCCTAACAAAAAAACAGAGAAAATTATGCATATACACACATAAACATAAACTGTGCAACTATTGAATGACTAAATGGCATGCTTGGAGCCCCACAGTCACTCCTATGCACCTTCAATGTCACAATAAAACACCTTCTATAACACCTTCTATATTATTTGATAATTGATTACCTGTCATATTTGACATGAGACTCACCCCTTCCCACATAATCTCCTCTCCCATACCCGATTGGTGATACCGTGTCCCAGCTGCAATACATGTAAACATATTGTCTTTGGAGCCTCACTCAAATGTCATTTGTGCCACTTCACACCCATAATCTCATGTTCAGCCGCTTTATGTAATGTTATAGCTCATAAAGCATCCCTATGGTCCACCTACTTACAGCTGCATTAATATCTCCTCCCACCGTTCACATCCATTCCTCATGCTGACTGGACATCAGAGACCCTCTACCACTGCACACTCTCCGCAGCTCTAATCTACACCCATCTTCTGTCCCAGCGTAGGCCATTGTCTTGCATGTTTAATGCATAACCTCCATCTCAGGCAAAGGTGCTATCTCACAGAGTGCATTTTAATAGACCGCAGAGGCATCACAAGCTGAAGCAAGTGATTTTTCCTATGTAATGGCTACAGAAATGGTTGTTCCTTCGTACTCGCCCTTGAGCACGACGAGAGTTACCCAGAGCTGTGCGTGTTTGCGTTTGAGGGGTAAACTCACGCCAAATGTGACCCGAGCGAATAAGTATGGTGGTGGATATTTGACGCAATGGGGTCATTACACTAAGAGAGAAATGCACCTGAAGTGTGTGTCTGTGCTCATAACAAATACGGCAGCAGAGGAAACCATTTTGACCCCCCGCCACCAACCCCTCGCCTTCTGTCTCATTCTCATGTTGGAGAGCATCCATCATCACTGTTTCTAATGGTCAAGCCACGAGCAAAGGCTAATTCAAATTTTCCATCACTCACCTCTCAACATCACATGCCTTTCGTTATGCTTTATGATTAAACTCAGCGCAGACGACTTCCATGTCATGATGGACAAATTGCACGTCCCGGCCCACTCCTCCAGCAAGAAAAAGAGAGAGAGAATAATCACTACATGTACAGAAGCAATTGGGCTTCAATCATCTCATACCCTTTATCTACGTTCTCTCCTGGGTTCCGTTAGGAGAGTCAATGTCAACGGAGTAGTCGTAGTAAGCATTAAGTAGGGCTAACTGTTCTTCCATTTGGCTGAAGGTCTGATTCCTGGATTGATTCCAAGGCAAAGAGAATCTCAGACAATGTGGCTATTTTTTAACTACAGTTAGGGACCCACTGAAGTGTAAAGGTGAAGGGGGGCCTTGAGCACACTGACGCGTTGCATGATTTATCACTGCAAGTCCTTTGTCATTCATTTGAGTAGGCATATTGGGAGGTAATGGAAAGGCTGGACCATTATTCCAGACAGGCTTAAGGACATTACAGTCATCAGTCTGACAGTGAAGTAGAGGAATCATTCCAAAAAACCATAAATCTGCATTAAACTCAAAAACAAAAATGAATTTATCATCTTATTATTATGATATTTATTATCGTAAATAAATTGATTTACAAACTTTTACAAATGTTATTATTCAAACTTAGAAGTTATTTATTTCATATGAGCAAATAATTAATGTACTTTACATACTGAGCTTTAACATTTTACTCATAATTATGAACATTTTTCAGGCTGATAATTGTCTATAAAAGTCTATAAACATGTTTATAATATTTAAGGTATTCTGCAGGCAAGATTTGTTGTTTCCATCTTTCTGTGGTTTATTTGTCTGCACACATTTATCACCTACCATCCCACTCCTTGGTCTTTTCAAATAGCATAATAAAAAAAAAACATTAAACATTGATCTCTGCATTAATTCATATTTAATATCAGCTGTCGGCGAGTGATATGAGAGGAACGGGACATCCATTCATATGCATGTCTGACTGAACAGCTGAGCTTAAACCCTCTAGGCATGTAAAAAGTAAGCACTGCCACCCAGACATCACAGGCAGTCTATAAACTATGTGTAGAATATATATCTACTATCGTGTTCTGGTTTTTACTCGTATTCGTAAAAATAATAATGATGATAAATGGATGAGACTTTATGCCCTGACCTCAGCAGGACCTCCGCCTGCAGCGATGTCGCCATGTCAATAGATTACCACAGAGATTGTGGAACACCTGGCAGTTTTGCCCCAGTCTGTGCTAGAAACACGCCTCATGCATTTCACCACTACACTAGAAACCAGATGGTTCCACACCGCCGAGTGAGAGAGAGAGAGAGAATATACAATAGGAAAGAATTGGCCCTGGTTATGTGGTGCAAGCAACCTTGCAGATCTGCCTGTTGGAGCTGACCCAGAGGCTAAATAGCATAATGAGAATGATCAGTTCCAATGGCAGAGAGGACTGGACCATGGCCAGTGTGCTAGGATGCAGCAGGCGCTGACACTGAAAAGCATATAAAACATAAACCACAGTAGACAGGATGTGAAGCTGAAATTCTGAAGCAAGAGATGGATGAATCCAGGTGAGGACAAGAAGGACTGATCTGAAGTGTGTTGTGTGAATTGCTATTTTTTTACCCTTGGGTGACATTTGAAAGGATGGGAAAGATGGGGAGAAAGGAAGGGAAACGATGCATGTTACTCACTTAACTAACACAGGGAGTACTTTTTCTTTTCTTTTCTTTTCTTTGCTTTATTCTTTCTCTCTCACTCTATCACTTTGTGAGACAGCCATCTCGCTTTATGAACTCGTCTCTGGCTTTATGAGCTACTCAAGAGTGCCGGCCCTTCCTAAAGAAATGATGCCAGAGAAAGAGAGATAGGCAGAAAGGCTTGAGTAAGAACAAGTCTTACCAGATGTCTCTAGAGGTAGTTTTCAGATTGGAAAAGAACAAAACCAAATCCGATATGGCATGAAAGGAGACAGTTGCCTTCCTCTAAATACAATCTATTTGATTCAAAAGACAAAATACCTGGTTTCAACTTGAATCACTCATTTTTTTGGAGGCTGTAGTACCTGCAGTTCAGCCAGAAAATATTGTTTTCAAGGAATCTAGGCTTGTAAGGGACCAAATCCTGACCTTATTGAATGAAAGAGGGAGAGAGAGAGACAGCCTTGTCCATGGAGGATAGCATGCTGTGGGTTTTGGCTGTGTGGTGACAGAAGCTTCAAAAATCCTCAAAGATGCACAAACGCACACAGTTCACCTCTAGTCTCTCTGATTAGCGTGCAGTCCGCTCCCACTCACACACCTACTGTATGCATCTGCCATCGGCACCACTGAGAACAGATAATCCAGTCGTGCCAACATGTCTGCATAGATGTTCTGCTTCTGTTTCTTTCCCCTTTGTTTCAGATCTACCCATTTCCATGGAGAATATGTCCCCACCCTTTGTGTGCCTTTGTGAGTGTGTATATATATATATATCTGTCTGTCTGTGTGTTTGGTGATGGGGTGGGTTTGAGATATTTGTACAACCAAGATAATAAATCCCCATGATAGGGAGGTTTTTTGAAGCTTTCTAATGACATTTCTGAACTAGTCCTCATATAAATAAGTTGTAGAGTCTATCTGAATACAATCAAAAGCATCTGGCAACGGAAGTTAAAGTTAAGGTTAATGTTATATGTAGTATTATTTAGATAAAGGGTCAGTTTAAACAATATTTTTTATAAACACATTTTTATACATTTATTTTTTTAAGTGCATTTACATGACATTCGGTTAAAAAATCTCAGCACACACTAGAACACAAAATGATCCTAAACTCAAATGTTTACCAAGATACAGTAGCCTTCTTCATGGTTACCACAGTCACTTATGGTATGTAAGGAATTTAAGGTATTTTTGCTTGCGTACACCAAACACAGTTTTTGTGACAGCAGCGCCTAATTTTTATACAAATCAAATGAGCTTCAGCGTTTAGAGCGCTAAGCGCCTTCAGCACAAAAAAGACGTTGGTGGAGTTTTTTTCTGCAGCACTCTGAGCACTGGGTGCTGGGCTCATCAATGTCACTTCTCTCCTGCTAGTCAATCAAAATCGAGAAAGTGGTGGAACATACACAGTCAAGAACTTACTACAAATGGCGGCATATCTGGAGCAGCTGGAGAAGCTTATTTTGGTTTGATTTACACAGTTTGAATAAAGCAGACTACAGTTATGTGATCAAACCCCTAATCCGTGGTACTCAGCTGTTTTCTTGTAGCGGTTTATCTCATGCACCCAGTCTCTACTTCTCAAAGACATGAGAGCATCTATTTCAAATGCTGCCGCTAATGCTAAGATGCAATTTCTCTCCACTGTAAAGATAGTCTCTTTTATGATAGCTAATCTGATCTCAAAGGAACACGTTGCAGTCTTTACATGAAATAGGAACGAATGCGGAAGTGCCTGGTGACGCTTTTCGTAACTTAACAACTTAACAACTTAACGCTGTGGAAGTGAGGTTTTGACTGCTTTCAGTGCAAAAAACACATTTGGTGAACATAGGCCCTTAAAGGCACATGCACAATAGAACTAAATACGTTATTGTTGTAAGAAAACTGCGTTTTACTTGTTTACACATTTTGCGAAATCTTAACTTTGGAGGGCGTTTAAAAGAATATGCATTTGAGGTGGCTAAAACTCTGTTTACATGTAAAAGAAAAGTCCAAACATACTTTTAAAAATGTGTTTATAAAAATATCTAAGTGTGTATTAGGTTTGTGTGTTTCTTGGGCCTCAGTTACACTAAATTGGCTCAGCCATTTAAGGGTTTGTGTCATATGTTTTAAGAGAGTGGCCCAGGTTTTTGCAGGTCATTGAGGGGAGTGAAGCATAAGGATGGATGGAGAAATACAAAGGGAAATGCTACACCAACTACACCAAAAGAGAGAGAATAAGGTCTCCTACCAGTCACGTAAGTCCACTCTTCATTCCAGCATAATTTGGTGGAGAAGCGACAGGCAAAAACAAGTGGAATAGAAGCCTTGTAGCTGGAACTGCTGAATTGCCCTTTCTCTTTCTAAGCTGCTGATATGCACAGAGTGAAAGATAAGAGAAAGAAAATTCTCTCTGTGATGTGCCGGACAGCTCTTTGAGTTCCTGGTTGAACAATGTCTCACTGAGAGTGGCTGACTGAGATAAAAAGGTGGGGTTGGGGTGGATGATTTTTTTCTCTCTTCAGGTGATGCGGCGTCTGGGCTAGCGGTGTTGCTCTTGGGGAGCGTAGTGCAACCCACCGAGCCGTCTGACACCTCGGCTGAGATATGGGAGTTGACAGGAAGTGCTGCAGGGCGACTTCCTGCAGAGACACGATCCAACAACTTCAACACGACGCGAGCGAAAGCTAATTTAGCACGGACTGAGTGATGGGTCATATGGGTGATTCACAGTCAGGTTGCCTCACTTAACAGCAAGACCAAAGCACTGCTATTTTGTGCTTGTGACAGTGATTGATTAAAGAGTCTAGCGAGCGTGTTGGTAATGTCTCAACTTTTCTGCACGTCAGAGGTCTCTGAGTAATTGGTATCTGAGTCAGGACATCAATAGATAATTTCAGGTGGCGAAGCATCCGAGTACATTCTTTAGTCTAGAACTTGATGTTCTTTTAAATACAAGTAAAACATGTATCATAAATGTTTCCGCAGATTTTTAAGGATTATGGTGGTCATTTGTTGCTTATTGCTGGTTTGATTCTAGCTAATTCAGTCAAGGCTCCAAAACAGAATGAAAAGGCTTTGAGTTTAGAGGACAGCATTTAAGCAACAAAAAGGACCTGAGTAGATCTGTTTAAGCTTTTGGCCAGCTAAAAGAGCTTTCTAGGCCAAACCTTTTTCAATTTAAAGAATCAACCCTGGCCAAAAACTCAGCAAATCCACAGAAGCCTGTTGATCAAGCTTAGAGAGAAATACAATGCCCAAAAACCTCAACTCTATCAGAAATATTTCCTATTTATGCAGTAAATGAACAGAATGAAAACTTGATTTGACTCCCTTTACAACACTGAAAGTCACAGAGAACAATTCCAGGATGTATGCAAAGCTATAAATGACAAATTGTTTTATACTATCTTCCTGAGTATTAGAAGATGACATTGAGTTACGCAACACATCGTTACCAGTCGTTAGGCCGTAGCCAGTGTAAAAAAACCTTGGCAGGCCTGACAAAGCCACTAAATATTATTGCGACTTGGTTCTTGAGTGTGTGGAAATTTTGAGAGGGCCGTATGGCTGAACCAGGACTGTTAATGAATGTTAGACATCTCAGTGTGAATATTCTTGCACACTCTCACACACTAAAATAGCCCAGCATCATAGAAAGAACCTTCAGGCCTCTCTCTCTCCCTCTACAGTTAGGCTTTTTCACAGAAAAAACTAAATTATTCAGTTTAAAGTGTCTGGCACTTAATGTTTCTGTGGAAGGCGGTGGAAAATGTGGTGCCTCATTTGAACTGAGACTAAGATTGTGTCACCCCAAGCAGACGAAAGAGCTACCTTGGATTCTATTCTCTGCACAGATGGCCTATATTTACTCCAATCTTCCCAGTTAAATCACCTAACATTCAACACATTTGCTACCTATGTCTCTTGACATCTCCGTCATCTGATCTCTCATGTGTGTCTCTCTGGACTGTATGTTGAAAACAATAATTGGCACAGGAAAATAGAAAAATACAAACAGAACAGGAAAAATGCAGCAGCTCAGAATTTGGTTCTTTGTGATATTGTGGTATGGATGGATCAGACCCTTTTAAAATTGGTGCCATGAATCCCAGGTGAAACAAGAAAAGTAACAGCACCAAGATTGCTGCTGCTGTTATGCCATCTAAATGCAATATTTGTGAACTGAAGTGTCACATGATGCTTTTGTTTGGAAGGTACTGAAAAAAGATTACCTGATTGAGCTTCTAGTGACCATGGCAGCCTTCGTTCTAATGCTTCAGAGTGATAATCATTAGTTAAGTCCAGTATACAGTAGTGTGGAAGAAACTTGGCTCCAATCTGCTGAATGCATTCCGCAAGAAATTCAAACTTCCTGCACACTCTTTAGTCACGTTGAGTCAACACATTAATATGAATTAATATAATGAATGTCATTAGAATTAGATGTGTGGGAGGGAAGAAGAATGATGGGAGACAATGCGTTTAAAGGCTGAGCTTTCCGTCAGATCCGGAGAGAGACGGAGGGAGTCTGGCACCGACTTCGCAATAATAGCGGACATTGTGCTCCATTGTCTGCTAAATGTCACGTCTCTCAGAATGAGTCGGCATGGTGATTGTCTTCTAATAGTGCCGAGAACCTTCAAGGTTTTGATTAAATTTGCATTCAAGTATTCTTCCCTCTCTGTTATTTTCCCTTTTTTGTTTTTATATTTCAAATGGAAATAAATTGTGTTTCGGTGAAATAGAGGTGATCATCTAAACAATCAGTCAATGACTTTTGGCCCTCTGGGCCTGAGGCAGTTTTATTTAATAGTTCTTTCACATTCTTTCAGCAAGTTAGCATACCTGAGCTGAGCTGTTTTCAATAGTATGACACTTTTCTAATGGTAACTTCAGGCTGCAGGAACATGTATCAAAACAAAGCCAAAGCACTGGCTCAGCTCTTTCAAATACATGAGAGGTGTCATTATTAACATTGCAGAAATTATACATTCCAAAAGTAACCACAGGATTTTATCCTTAGGACATACCTATAATTATGCACTCACTGACCGCTTTATTAGAAACACCTACCTTGTACCTGCAGTTACTGTTCATTTAATTATGTCTACCTACTGTGTGGATTATGGCCTCCCTGCCATGAGGGACATTGTGGCCTTAACATCTTTGACTTCACTTCCTGTTTGATGGGTATTTAATCATATGATGCATGAATTATGAATTACTAAGTCGAAATCTATGGATAGTTGTTAACTCAAGTGGATAATGTGCATGACAGGTGTAACTCCATAGACTCCCCCTGCAGTCTACAAAGTATTGTCATTTATTGACATACCAAGCCTTTGTTATTGATATGTTGCCATGTTCTTTTGCCCATTTTTTGCCTTTGCTCTAGCATTGCTGCTTGCCACTTTTCTTTCACATTTGTTCTTTTACTTCAACCTTGAGATAATCTGCATTATACCTGTTTGCTGGCTCTTTCCCACTGCTTAACATTAAACATCTGGTTTTTCACTTATTGTGCAACAAAGCACTTAATGCTACTGAATATATCCTTATTGTTAGAATTATTTTAAGGTTACTTTATAGACATATGTTTGGTCTCTGTTGCCAATCACAGAGTATCACCTCTGGTCAGTTTCTGAACATAGGATTGTTGTTGACTGGGTAATATTTAGGCGGTGGACAATTTTGACACTGATGCTGACATGTTAGTGGGTGTTGTACTTGTATGAAAGTATTGAGCACAGCGGGATTGCCAGTCTTTGTGTACTTGTCAATGTCAAGGCTGGGTTGAAAGGCTTCTAACTAAAAATATAAAGGCCACAGCAGTCTAAACTGGCCCTGGATGCTCTAGATGGTGGGTAACACAAATGACCAGATTTGTAGTTCTACCCTGTATGGGTCTTTAAGTGTATAAACTTTATAACTGCATGGTGTTTTTAGGATTAATGGCAGTAATAATAAGTCCATGTAGTGTGCATACTAAAAGGCAAAGAAATCCATGCCCAATCATCATCGCAAACTCAAAATAGCTGGTAAGAAAAATGTTCGATGGGTGTGATGACCTTAAAGATGACCTTGGTGACATTAAAGAGTGTGTCTTACAGTGTAAACATTTCTAAAGTGCAAATCAATGATTACCAAAAAAAAAAAAAACAGACTCAAGAGAATTGTGTGTTTGAGACAGAGAACAGAGATAGATGCCACTCCACATCATGTAAGAAGTATTCTGACAAGCTGACTAATGACTGTGCTGCTACAATACAACCACTTTCTGGATCTCTCTGGTTTTGTATCTGCAAAGGCTGGGCCACTCCTAACAAAACATACTTGCCAGTTTTGTAGCAGTTCTGGAAATACTTAAATAAGGATTTTATGGAAAGTATTTATTGTGTATGTAGTTGTAGCTGAATGCAGTGAAGCAGTCATTTATCAAATGATTTTCTATATCAAATGCATTTTTGTAAAAAATCATCTTCTATGCTAGTCAGCATTTTTTGTTGCAACAGCTCATATGTCTTTATGATAAAAATGTTTAGTCTGCTCAAAATATTTAAGCATAATCTGACTAGCTGATCTGCAATTCAAATGATGCCACTTTAAAGAGGAAAAGCTTAAAATCAGTCTGTGTCTGCTCTATAAAAAGTTACTGTAGGGCTGTGCACTGAAATAGCCATCGCCACCATGCTACATACATAAAAGTAAAATAAAATGTGTTTATCGTGAGAACAGAGACCAAGGGAAGTGCGAGGGAGGAGTAAATCACTTCAAAAGAGATAGCAGGTGACAACACAGAAGATAAATAAGCAGGCATGCAAATGCAACTGATTGGTCTTGATAAGGTGGTAATTGAAAATGTGGGCTTCGATAAGCATGTAAAAACATTGTTTTATGTTGCAGGAATAAATATTTGTCTGCAGGTTGGTAGACTTCTGCAAGGAGACAGCGGTAATGTAGCACCAAATTTACTGTTTTTGCTGATTTTTTTCACAAACATTTTTATACATTATGTATATTGTATATATTAAAATATTGTACAATTAATATTGTATATATTATTGTATATATTATATATTGTATACATTAACATGTTGACTATACAAAATGGATGTTTTATTTTCATAATTTTTTATATTCTTATTCAATATTTTGAGTTTATTAGTAAATCTGTTGATGGTCATAAAAAAGAAGTCATTGTATTTGTTAAGATACAATTATCAATCTAGAGGTTCTTACCAAGTATAAAAGAAAAGGCAAGGACAAAGCAGAGTTCAGTTAGGAGTTTTTATCAAAAATAATACATCAATAAAAAATGCCAACTCTTAAGGAACTACAACATGTGCTGCTGTAGCCGAGGACACAACACACATCAGAAGTGAAGAAGGTAAGGCTGAGCCACAAAAAGTATTGCTGTTGTCAGTTGAAGTAGCATTGTTTTCAACTGCTCAACCCAGTTCTCAGTAGCATTAAACTTAGGCCTCGTTTACACTGTCAGTTAAATGTGACCTAATTCCGATTTTTTGCTCATATGTGACACAGGATCGGATCTGTTCCATGACAGTGTAAACAGGAAAATGCACATTCGGATATTTTGAAATCAGTTTTAAATTGCTCATATGTGAAATAAATCAGATATAAATCAGATATAAAAATAATGTGACTGTCATAAACAGGCAGATTTGATTTTCCTAGCATTGCGTTCTGTACGTCATTAAAACTGCAACAATTTAGTACTTCATCGCGTTTAATGACGCCGTAATGCTTAATCGGATATGGGTCACAATTTAAAAACGGTAAATAGAAGGCTAGTCAAAAATCGGATAGGCAACAAATCAGAATTGAGCATCAAGACCTGCAGTGTAAACGAGGCCTATGAGGGACAATGGCAACCACAATACTCCATCAATATCTCTCTGTAGTTGAAATTCTGTCATGGCCTTGTGTGCAGGTCAAGAAAGAGGCAGGATGCAGTGAGAGTTAATACAAATATGCCAAAACCAACACTACACAGTTTAAAAATCTAACACAAACCACAACAATAACACTGATACACATGGGAGCACACATAGACACATGCTGAGCAAATGCTAGCAAAAAGACAAAGGGGACAATCCAACTTTAAAAGGAAGAGCATATCAGGGTAAACAAGTCAAAGACACAGACGGGTAAAGCAAAATGGCGCCACTAGTGGCTGCCATGACTGTCAAAGACACACGCGTTGCATAGGAATAAAGAAACACATCCCCCAGATAAAAGCCAAATGAAAAGCATTAGTAAGAAATTAAAAAACCAGTTTTAAACTATATAATATTATAAATTTGTATGCAAAATACAAGCAGAATATTGAAAACTGGTTTAGTACAAAAACCCCATGCAGTAAGGCTTGTCCCCTGTCTGCCATAGACTGAAGAAAAGTCATGGATACAGTCATTTTCCACAGTGCACCACAACTTCCTGTCTAGGAGACATGTTGGCATGACAGGCACATTTTTCATCATCTCCCTGCCTGATTACTGCTGCAGAATGATTGATGAGAATCACAAGTGTCTGACTCCACCGTGTCTCAATGGGTCTGCATCTGGATTGCTGAATGACATTATGCAGTGTGTGTGTGTGTGTGTGTGTGTGTGTGTGTGCATATACATGTGTTTGCGTGTACATTCAAAGACCAGTCAACATTGCAGCGCTAAATATCTAATGTTGCATGAATAGACCTTTTACATAGATTCAAACTTAAATGTCCAGTACAACACAATCGTACACCTAGAAAAGCAGTTTGTTAAAAAATAATGAAGATACAAACTAAAAGACGTTTTTCATGCCATGAAATTTGACAGGCAGATGCATCCTTCTCTAATGTAGCTGCACAGAACACAAAGCATCATGGTCTTCTGTCAAGATCATTTGTCAATTTCAGTTTGGTTGTGGTAAGCTTAATTGCTTAAAGACGCCCATGTCACATTAACTTAATTACTGATACTATTTACTATTAAAGTCTTACAGGCTGCGTCCAACCCTTCCATTATGTCTTATCTAACCATTCATGTCTCTTCAATAGCAAACCACTCTTTGATTTTGTAATAGTAATCCGTCTCGCTTTATCTTGTTATTCTAGACTGCTGCAGTCTGCAGTCTCAGTAGGAGATTCTGAAAGACACTTTACATAATGCATCACCTACATAATTGTGAACTATAACAGATTTTACGAGTGTGAATTCCAACATCCTGTAAATAAATAAACATACCAAATTTCATACACATGTAACAGGTTGTACCTCCCTGATAATGCACAGGTGTCAGGAGTTTTAACTTAAAAATCAGTTTCTTACTCACCAGAACCGATATCCTTCTGTCTTGATTAGGGAGGCATAAAAAGGTTTGTACTTCTCTTTTAAAGTCAACACTTTATCAAAAATGCAGGTATTGTTCTGCATTTTCTCTTTTTTCATACCTTTTTACTTTTATCTTTAATAATTTAAGATATAACGGTTTAAGTTTTTTCAAATGGATTATTAACTTTCAATGAAAGAAGAAGAGATGTTTTAATCTGTCGACAATTCTGTATAAGATCCGGGAGGTTGCTATAGAAGACCTCACTTTGTTTTGTTTTTTGTTTTGTTTTGGGGTTTGTTTGTTTTTTCATTTTGTTTTGAAGCCAATGATTCTGTTGGTTAACCTCTTTCACACGTCACTTTTGGTTTTCTCCTATTCTCACTCTATCTAAAGTTGAGTCTTTGTGAAGTGTTTCATGAACTGTTTTACTGAGCTGCAGCTCATTATGTATGATGTTTTAGTTTTCTTTGGTTTCCCAGTTTCTGAGTTCCCTTGTCTTTCTGAGTTATTTGCTTCCTAATTTTCCTTGTATCTCTACTTTGTTGGGGATTTTTGAGGGATTTTGTTTCAAAATTTTGAAATTTTGTATTATGAAATCTACTGGGTCTGTTTGTTTGGCATGTCTATGACCACTGTCTGGTGCATGGATTATGATTCTTGGAGAGTACCCTTTTATAAAGATGAATAGGGGACATGTTCTTATCCTGCCTGTCAACCATTACATAATGTATAATGACAAATAAAAAGTGATGGGATATGCAACGTATGAATATATATATATTTACATTCTGTTCAGCACCAGTGAAAGTTCAGTAACCAACAGAGGGTTGCTTTTTCTATATAAAAGGGACAATTGTTCGTTCTTTATAGTTAAAGATAATATGAACTCTTTGCTGCTTTCATTTTGGTTCGAGGAATCCTAACAAAGCTGTTCTATATCTGTCTGATGACAAATAAATCCCATTTAGATTTGAAGGACTTCAAATCACTCAAATTCTTATCTGATCAGTCTGTCAAGCCATCTAAATCTCCCAGAATGGCTTCTTTTCACTACAGATTAGCAGCAACCCCCAATTTTTTAGGTGGAAAACAGGTCCATTAAGACCGGATAAGCGATCGTTGGTGTTGTCTACGTAACCGCACCCTGCTGGCGATGCTGCCTGAGGCTAGATGTGTGTCAGCTGCATAAAGAAGTGAAATGCTTCTGACTTCTCTTTGCAGTCCACTGAAACTGTCTTCCTCCACTGCTGATCCCGGACTGATGTCAGACACCAGGCCTTCATCTGAAGTTTCTGCTACATAAAAGAGAGAAAATGAAAAAAATCAGAATGGAAGAGCTGGGGAGGGAGCGAAAGTTTCTGAAATGTATTTTTGGAGGAAGATGTATTCAAAAGCGCATTTCAGCAGCTTCAAAGGCTTCTTATGAGCGCATATGAGACCTCCCCTCCATTCTTAGCTACTTCTTAGCCTTAACCGTGCCAGGGCTGGAAAGAAGGGCCCAGATTAGAGCTGTTTCGGATGCCGGCATCAAAGAGAGGATTGGCAAGGAGTGAAATGATAATAGAATTATGGTATGTTGACACCATGTGCTCATTTACGCTCACTTAAATCTGCTCTCCCCTTATTAACTCTCTGGAAAAAAAAACTTTAAACATGTGATCTAGCTGTTAGACTCATGTTGACTTAAAGGAATTCTATATTAGTTAAAGGTTTTCTTTTTTTCCCTGTATTAAGGAAAAGACTTGTTAGTTTTCTTTTATTCCTTTTAGTCAGTCAAAGCCATGTTCCTTATTCTCTGCCAGCATTCATCAATCACTGAAAGGTTTAGTTGACTGTAGAAAACCAAACTGTGCACCAGATATGAAAAATCCAATTCTCAGAAAGAACTGCAGAGAGATTTTCTCCATCTGTTTGAGCTCTACTACACATGCAGAAACTAAGAATTGGGTTGGGTCTAAGCAATAGGTAAACAGAAAGAAGGAAAACATGACAGGACTTTAAGGTAACACTTTATATTGAAGAATTCCCTGCACGGTCTGTTGACTGCTATGTGGCAGCTTATGGAAAGATGCCATTTGCTAACAAACTATAGCACTGTTAATTAAGCCTTCTGAACAGCAGCTTCAGCATTCTGTAGATTTAAGAGTTTTATAGATTAACTTCATATCATATTGTAGATGATTGCATGGCATGTAGTAAGCCTTATGAAATATTGAAGATACTGTAAAAAGATCAAATCTTTCTGATAGCAAGTCGACATTCTCTCTATACACTGGTTCTCTTGGAGAGGTTATAGCTGCACATGGGTTCTCCTACCACTGTTATGCTGATGACACTCAACTCATTCTCTCCTTTCCACTAGACGACCAACATGTATCAACTCGAATCTCAGAGTGTCTAGCTGACATCTCTTCTTGGATGACATCCCACCACCTCAAGTTAAATCCTAGCAAGACTGAACTCTTGTACATCAAAGGCAGTCCTTCACCAAACCTCGACCTTGCCATTTCTTTTGATAACTCTGTTATCATCCCCTCAAAAACGGCAAGAAACCTTGGTGTCATTCTGGATGACGAACTGTCATTCTCTTCACACATTAGCAACCTCACTAGGTCCTGTAGATATCTTCTATACAACATCAGAAGAATCCGCCACTTTCTCACTACCGAGGCTACTCAGCTTCTCGTCCAGTCCTTGGTTCTCTCTAAGCTGGACTACTGTAACTCTCTAATGGCTGGACTTTCACTAAAAGGAACACGACCACTTCAACTGATCCAGAATGCAGCTGCAAGACTTATCTTCAGCGTTTCTAAATTCACACACACCACACCTCCGCTGCGGAACCTGCACTGGCTCCCTGTGGCTGCTCGCATCAGGTTCAAAACCCTAACACTTGCCTTCAAGGCCAAGGATGGAACTCCACCTCCTTACCTATCAGCACTTATTAAACAACGTGTCACTTCTCGTCCTCTGAGAGCATCAACTGCTGCTCGTTTGGAACCACCTCTACTTAAGAGAAGAGGAAACATGCATCGAAACTCTTTGCAGTGCTGGCTCCTCAGTGGTGGAACCAACTTCCGCTTGCCGTTAGAACGGCTGAGTCCCTTGCTGTCTTCAAACGTTGTCTGAAGACACACCTCTTCAAAGAGTATCTAGGGGACTAATTTACCTTTTATGTAAACCTTTTATTAAAAGAAAAAAAAAAAACCACTAACGTGTGTCTGTCTGAACTTCTTTCCTCTAACCCATTTTTTTTTCGTTAAAGTATAAAACTTAGTCTGTGGTAATTTGGTTTAACTACAGATGTCGACATAGCTTATGGATCTAAGAACAGTTGTGGACTACAAAGCACTGTTGTAAGACGCTCTGGATAAGAGCGTCTGCTAAATACTGTAAATGTAAATGTAAATGACATGCTGTTGTCTTCATGTTATTTTCAGACTGGATTTGAGGCAATCAAAACAAAATAAAACAACTCCTAAATTATTAAGCCAAATAGTTATACCTCTGGGTATGAAGCAGTAGATTTGGCCCAGTGAAAAGGAAAACCATCCATTCAGCCATATTATACTACTTAGTGTAGAAATGGAAAGTAAGAACCCCCTGTCTCTCTCCCTCACTCACCCTAAATCATCGGGGTGAATTATTAAAAAAAATCTCTCTCATCCCTTCCCACAGGTGCTGTGTGTGCTAGCATACATTAGACACCAGGACGTATTCCTCAGGCACCAAACACACACACACACACACACACAGCACATACACACTAGGGAACGGCAGCTGTGACTGCCCGTATGGGCAGCCGACAAACACACACATGCACACAACAGAATTGGAAAACAGACCCTGTTCTGCATAGAAAACAGAAGACTTTGTGTGTGCAAGAGAGAGAGAGCAGGAAAGAGAGGCGCTTGACGTATTTTTAGTGGTAATGTACAGTTCTAGAGTTTGAATGTACGCTGAGACAGAGAGTAATTAATAATTCAGTCAAGCGGTTGCTCATGATGTGTTGTTGAAAGCAACTCTTTCTCTAATTGAAGTACTAATAAGGGCAAGTCTCCCTCCCCAAGTAGACTTACAAACACTAATTCTAGTTCCAGGTTTTCACAAAGACCCTTAATTACTAGATCAGAGTCACCCAAATTTTAACTTGCCCCACCCACAACTTCTTGTATTTAAGGAACATTGTATAACAAAGTATTGCTGTGTCCAAGCTGTTTTGTGTGCTGCCTTCCTGTGTACCAACCATTGTATCTCATTTTCAAATTGTTTCTGTTTTCTCTCTCGATTTGGGTTTGGTTGCTTTGTGGACTGTCTCTACTGGTTTAGAGCTGTGCCTGTTTTATGACACCAATTTTTACAAACCCCATCCTCAAATAAAGACCGTTTATTTATTGTTTACCATACTATAGCGCATTTAGGTTCACAGAATAATCGCTACAGTACTAAAACTCCTTGACCATTATTGTATTTTCTGCCCTCCGTTTATTTAGTTATATAAATTATATATATAAATGTGTCCTCATTTTTTTCTAATAATAAATGGGCTTTGTGTACAGAATCATCGTTTCATCTTTGTTGTGCAAACGCAGCCATATCCCGTCCTATTATATTTCATTTTACACAAAGCTTGGTGCATTCAAATTACTTCAAAGAGAGGGAGGGAAATATTTCAAAGGCTTTGAACTTTGACAGCTGACGCGGCAGAGAACCAGAAGCAGGCTTGTGATATTTATGATTATGTATGAGACTCCCTGCCTGATTATTATGTGAGAATATTATATTGTTGATGTTTTTTAAAGAGTGTACGTTTGACAATGAGGGGCACTGTCAAGAAAAGGTAGACTGCTTGTGTGTTCTGACACAGGCTGTATGGCTGAGATGCCCCAAACAAGTGAGTATGTCGTGTTTTGATGTACTGTTTTGTATGGTAGTCTGCTGTCTTGGATATGGCTGGGGGTGGGGGGGTTATATGTGTGTATGTGTTGTTTCTTTTTGGTTCTTAATTGCTAATCTACATTGCATAAATCCATATTTTCATGATAGAATTCTTTGAAGGAAACTCAGGTTCTTTCTTCCAGAGTCAATGATGATGCATATTCTGTAATGTTGTGTGGAATATCCTTCTAATATTCTTTATGTATCCGGTTCTGACACACAAACAAGCACATAAAAGGATGTACAGAAATGCCCAGAACAGCAGTATATGGTTTTTAGAGTCTGTGTCGTATCTTTGGTAGCTCCTTATAAATTTGGTATGCCTCAGACTTTCTGCACTTCTCTTTTAGCTTTGTGTACTGAGGCTAAAAATTGTAGAATTAATGAATACTCCAGTGGTGAAGTGGGCCATGCACAAAACTAAATATAGAAGCAAGTTGGTGCACTAGCATATCATGTTCACAAGTAAAACTAAAAGTCATGCTACATATACAAATTTGATATTTGGGACTGTTTTAGATACTTAATTGCAATAATTTCTTAACAATTTACATTAGGTGACTGTTGTGTTTTGGTTGATATATTTGCAAATATAATTGTATATTTAAAACATAAACTAGTAATTAATCATATTGGAGTAACAGGACAAATTAACTTCTGATCCTATTTACTTTATATGCTGCATTACTGTGAAATGGCAAGAGAACCAGCAGCACTATGGAGAAGAAAATGAGAATTTGAAATGTAGACCTGCATTTTCACTGTCTACCGGGTACATTTTTATAATATGAGGGGAGACAAGCCAAATGCGGCACAATGCTAACCCAAGTGGAAACAACACCAACAGAGACATGGGTACATTGCACTCGCAACTTGCATTGTGTATGTCTGTCTGTGTGTGTGTGTGTGTGTGTGTGTGTGCGTGTGAGTGCATGCTCACTTATGTGTGTCTGTTTGTATTTGGCTGGTTTCTGATGACAATCTGCTTATGACTGACAGTTTTATCTGGGCAATGCATCTGCATGGCTAGCTACAGTACATTATACATGCATCTGTGTTAACGTTTCACAATGTTTCTGAGATAGTAAGATACAGGAAAGCAGACAGACAAACAGACAGACAGGCAGACTGAACCTTCCCCAGGCCAACCCTTTCTGATGCAGCTTATCTACAACTGACAAACACTGAGACATATGAAACCCAATATTGATATTTCTTCACTCGTGTGTGTGTGTGTGTGCTTGTCTGGATATTATTGTTACCGTATAAATGGACACACAGCAGAACATATACGAAAACATTACTCATGCCAGAGTACTAATGCATGTAGTGACAGTAAGCGTTCTGTGTAAAGTTCTTTCTTCTAGTACAAACATTAATGAATCTGTTGGGAGTGAAATTGTAGTAGTTCTAGACACAAGCCCTGTGCTGTAGGTTGAGTGCTAATTAAGAGTGATGGTAGCTTCAGCATCCTCATAGACCTGAATTAATGACTAATCTGAGTGTGTGAGTGATAATTTGTCATTGTGAACACAGCACAGCACACTACAACAAAATGTGACCTCTGCATTCGACTCATCCGTGAAGGAGCACTGAGCAGTACCTGGAAACAGTTCAAGTTATGTTCAAGTATAGTCAGTATTTGTACAGAAAAACTTTAATTTTTAATAACTTTAATAACACGGGTCAAACTGGATTAAATAAAGACACACAACAGAACTAAAGAATGCTTGCACCAATCCCAATTTGAAGGAAAAGAGACGCAGGTGAAAGTACTGTGGTGACCTTAGTTATTGGGTTTTGTTATTTAAGTTATTTGTTAAAAATGTTGAATTGTTGTTCTTCTGTTCTTTTGCACTTTTATTATCAGTGTTGAGATTGGGGTTAGATGGATTATGGGAGTATGGGAGGGGCGTTTGTGTGTGTGTGAGTGTGTGCGGTTGGAGCGGAGTGAGAGAGCGGGAGTTTGGGAGGTTAGCTGGATTGAGGTATTAGTGGTGTGAGTTGTGGCCAAAACAGCAACTCAGTTGTTACAGGAAGATTTTAATAAAAGAAACTGTTGGAGTTCAGTCAGTACAGTGTCTGTTTAACTGGCGGGTCGCTACAGTACTAATAAGCACAGGTGTGCTCTAAACAGATACTGACCTACTAGGTAGGGAGCACGCAGTGCAAACAACATATACGGAAGTGATTTTTCATTTTCAGTGATGTCAGTGAAGATGTATCATGATGTTGATCATAATGAAATATTTATTTTAGAAATTATTCCTCATTATTGTACTAAATACAATAATAGTGTATCTACTGTACTAGATACACTAATTTTTAAAAAGAAATTGACATTTGGTCATTGGTCTTTGGTTCAGTTTATACAGAAAGAACCAAATGACCCAAGGGATCGAAGGTTTGTTAGACACATTTAATGGACTCAGAGGCAATATATACTCTTACCAATATATTTCGGTTTGACTTTAAATGGTTCCTCACACTGTATGTATTTAATACAATAGCACCCCAACTTGATCAAAGGACAGTGAGAGCAAGTCTATTAAGCTGAACCGTGTGAAGCCAAGGCTATAAAAACCCTTGGAGAAATACAAGAGGGGAAAAGATTGTTTCATTTATTGTCCATGTGAGTCCTTCAAAGATGGATCAGCAGAGTAAGCTAGAGTACAGCTAAATGCTCTTTTAGATGTGTCAGCTGTAGGGAGATTAATAAAAAATAAAAACAGAAAATCACTGTTTAAAACTCTAGAAAAGTTGACGTTAGACCTCACGTATATACTCGGAACATTTCTGTTGAAAAGTCTGTAAACCAAATATGAGCTATATTCCTCTGCTTTGTAACACGAAACTCCACTGTTAGAGCATTTGAAGAACTTCACAAAGTAAAATTATAATCTACAAAATCATTCTTCCTCTGTCTGTCTTTGTGTATAAATTCAATCAGTCTCCTGTAGCCCATGAAATTATTCAACTTTGTGAATATGTCTTGTGATGAGAGGTTCTCCAGCATTGTGGGATGTGGAGAGCGTTTTAACGCTGATCACAGAGATGCTGTGCCAGTCTTCCTGCCAGAAACGCCATGACTAACCAAACAGCCCTGTAAGGCCTCATACTGAGAAACATTTGTAAATCAAAGCTGCACCAAGGAGATTTCCATTCCTAAAGTGAAATCATATTCACACTGACACTGTTCACTGTGACTACTACTAAAAAGACCCTAGGGCATAATCATTTGCATGCAAAGAACAGAGACTTAAACACAGCGCTGTTAGAAATTAATGCGGAATGTAAAACTTTATACAGCTGCGGTAGCAATCGCAATCAGTGGCAAGCATTTTTGATAGCAAGAAATTTGTATTATTTAACTTAATGATGTACTAAAGAATTCATCAAAAAGTTACAGAAAGATTACAGACTGGCAACTGATGTCAGCATAAGACTTTATGAGTGAGAGAAAAAAACTTGTCACCTGCAAAAGAAATCAATCTTGTCCTTGACATGAAAACTTCTGTCATTTTATTCTTGAATATAGGAATGCCCTTCATGTTCTGTACTAATACCACAACTTTTCTGGTCTCAAATCTACATGAGCGCTTCAAGGGTATTCAGTGTGTCTACATAAAAGATTTAGCTGCACTGGAGATAGCATGTCAATAAGGAGTCACGTTATGCCTTATTGTCAGTCATTTTGTCATGAAGTTATCACTGCATGAGGACAGCAGTATGAAGAATACATAATCAATTAGTCACAGCACAGTATAATTATTTTCTGTTCAGCCTTTTAGACTGGTGTGTCCGAAGAGCTAGAGGAGAAAGACCAAACATGTACTCAATATTCTTTATTTGTTGCATACCCAGTTACACAAATACACTACACGTTTTCATGAATACAGCATCTAAGGAAATACACCCTGGTTTGTTCCTAACACTTTGCTAGCAAATATATATATATATAGGAGTAAAAAACAGGTTAACTTAAAGGGGAACTAAGAAAAAGCTAAATCTATAATAAATTGATATTACAATTATAATCAATACATGTTGATAAGATGTCAGTTTACATGAAAGTTCAAATGCGTGCCCAAACTTGAGAATTCTTTAGGGGTTTATTCTGGGTGTCACAGAATGTTTAATGTTCAGTCTATCTATCTATCATCTATCAATCTATCTATCTATCTATCTATCTATCTATCTATCTATCTATCTATCTATCCCTCTCTGTCTCTCTTTCTATATAGAGATAGAAAGAGAGAGAATAACAGTAATAACGATAGATAGATAGATAGATAGATAGATAGATAGATAGATAGATAGATAGATAGATAGATAGATAGATAGATAGATAATTATGTCTCTCTCACATTCTTACACATTCTTATGTACAGTACAAATTTACTTCCCCTTTGAGGTCAAGTAACAGTTTTCAGTTTTAAATTGTTAGTAACTTTTCATAATGCCCCCATCAAACTGGATTAGAGGGTTCTGCATGGTGTGCATGCGTAATTTGACCCCCTGGGTACCTCGAGCAAAGCCACTGCATCTGCGCCATTTGAGAGCGCAAACATCATTAAGTGCATTATTCATTGAGCCTCTCATACACGGCCCCCTGATTGCACATTAGTTAGAGTCCACCGGGAAACAAATGGACCCACATCGGCCCAGTGCAGACTTATGGGAGAGGCTCTCGTTGACTCCTCATTTTGTTAGCCATTAACATCCGCTTCTGTTTATCTACATTTTTCCCTCTGTCTACATTTTTTTCTTTTATACTTCTCATTATGATCTGTTGAGATCCATTAACACGAGCAGCAATTTCCTTGTAAGTTGTTTTAAGGTTGTATGTGCGCCGTAAGAGGCTTTTAAATGGAGCTTTAGATGGTGGGTACTCCCGGGACAAACCTGTACGAGGGCTTTGCAGTTTCAGCATGACAGCTTTGACGAATGAGTACTATCCTGAGCCAACTGAGCGCTTGGAATATCAAGAAGCATACTTAAAGACATTATCAAGCCTGTGTTTCGCCCCTGGACTGAGTAGAAGGAAATTAAGTGTGCCGCCTTGTCACTGAACTTGGAAAGTAGAGATATGCAGAATCAGTATTGGCCAAAAACTACTGTGTGAAGCACGTGTTAAGAATACCTGATGAGATTCGAGAATGAAAATAAACACATCAGGCACAACATGCCCCTATCATAGTCAGCTTTATGCTTTTACTTATTTGTGCTTTAGTTGCTCTTTTGTAGTATTTTACCAGATGGACTATCAATTCCCACACACACTGAGGAGCCTTGGGTACCCATTATCCTGCTGTTGTTTTACCAGTCATCCTCTCTTGACAGATACTATTCACTGCACATTGGGAACAGATCTTTGTGCTTGTCCATTTTTCCTGCTTTCAACACATCCATTTAGTGAAATAACTCTTCACTTGTTGCCTCATATAGAGGTGCCACTGTAATGAAATGATCTAGGTTACACACGTCACTGGTATTTGGTTGTAATGTTGTGGCTGGTCGGTGCATGAGGAATGCCAGGAATCCCTAGGAACCCATAACTTAGCCCGAAATGGTCAGATTTAGCTGCCATATCAGTAATAATTTCCTTGTCTGAACACTAAAATGTGTGATGTCTGAAATCTTTCACCCAGAACTTATAATGAAGGAAACATGAAAAAGTCTGACTTTGCAGGAGAGATAAGGCAGTAACCTCTACACTTCTCATCTCAAGGAAAATCCACTGAATCAATTTGTAGGAAATGCATAACTTAACTCTTGATTAGGAGAATAATCATAGTAAGACAAAGCTGCCTCATCTCTCAGACACTAATAGAGGCAATACTTTTGGACGTTTGAAAGCAAACTTGACCAGAGGTTCACTCCGGCAATTGAAAAGGCATATTTCCTTTTATTGATATCCATGATGCTTGTGGTGTATGCTGACCGTCACATTTGAAAATCTTTTTTTCCAACAATGAGGCAGTTTGATAGCCTTTCATTTTTAAATGATATGCTTGTTTTCTCAGGCTTTCATTCAAAAGACTTTGCATACTCTAAGATTTTGTAAAGTGTAAATGTTAGTCACTTAAAAATACTCTGTACTTATAGATACTCTAAATTCTTTGCAACAAAAATCATGTTCAATGTCTTTCTAGTTCTTTTAGGCAAAGTAATTTTATTCACCAAAAAAGCCTCAACTGTTCAAGATATTCAGGGCAATCTTTCTACAATGGGTAATAAATATTGTTCTGAAATTTGATTCCTACCACCCTGTAGCAGAGCCCACAGGTTGTGATGCACTAGTTGGCTGCTTCACCTTGACCTGTCTGTCCAGTTTATCCCAAACTGTGCGCTTTCCAATTTAGGCCAGGCAGCTGCTGTTGCAAGACAATGAGTTTAAGGTGGTCTTCTTGTTCTGTATAGTTCTAACTAGGGCATTAACAGAAAAGCAGAATTGTTAACGCATCGACGTCAGAGGCACAAGTCAACGATCCCTGAGAGAAGTCGAAAGTGGTGTGTTTTTTCCTCTCTCTGTGCGCACGCTTGTGTACACAATGCAATCTCTGCCTCTGATTGGCTTACGCTGACATGCGTACCTTGACTTAACCAATTAGTATAGTCACTTCATAAAAAGGGCGGGAACGTTAGCGTGAGGAGAATTTAAACACAAGACGATGTTTTGTTTTGTTTAATTGTCATGTTGACTGTTAATGTTACAGAGAACATTAATAAAAGTTGCTCATTGTTGGAAACCTGTGTTCCTCCGCTGCATCTGTGTGATGACGTCATCAGAAGACTTGTCGACTCCACTTCGACTTTATTGATGGATAAGTCATCTGAAAAAATCTGAAGTCGTTAATGCCCTAGTTCTAACACAATCTGGAGAAATTTCTGGGTCACTGTTCTGTTGCATGAAGAATGGCAGACCAATAAGGCTGTTGCCTGATGGAAAGACATGTCACTGCAGGATGCTACTGTAGTCTTTCTGACTGAAGCAGCAGCACTCACATTCACATTTACAGTTTTTCCTTAGAGCATCTTGGGGTTAAGGGTCTTATTCTGGGACCCAGTGATGATAGTGCTGGCTGGCAGTAGGATTCGAATCCACAAAGTCTTGGTCCAAAGGCAAGTATCCTACCCACTAGACCACCACCCCCCATGAGCCCTCCCTCAGCCCAGCACCTCCATGAGGAACCACACTTTTAAGCTTTGATTCATCAGACCACCAGACACTAGTCTTCAACACCACAGTTTCTGTGTTCTTTCGCTCATACAAGATTTTCTTCTAGTTAGGACTAGTCGACTGTAGCACGCTGACAGAAAGAAAAGTTGGTATTTCAGGGACATTCATTCTGCTTTGCCTTGATTTTAACTTTCTGTTCTATATTTTACAGGTCCAAGACGTGCACAGTTATAGGCTATTTTCCTGGAATTAAAGACACCTTTCTTGCTGTATTCCCTTTGTTAGTTTTTCACTCTAACTCTACAGTGCTTAATAAGAATACAGAACCTGCATTAAATAAAACAACATTCAACTGTACGTATAGAATAACCTCAAATTGCCATAGTGTAAATATTTTCTTTCTTTCAGTGATCTTTTACTTTGATTGCACAAAATATTTGTTGGTATTAGTTCTGCTGCATTTGCTTTTCGACTGGCTCAGGCTGTGTTTTGTCAAAAGTTTCGTAAAGAGTAATGAGTCCCATAGAGTAGCATTTTTTTAAGCATATGAACAGCAACTGTCGGAATCTTAACATGCCCAGAAGATCAAAGGTGTCAAACAATGCATAACAGAAAAGTAATTTGGTCCTCTTTTTAACAACCTTCCATTTCAGTTTGAACCATCACATAAAAGCTAGATAGCTATGGATTGTGTGTGTGCGTGTGTGTGTGTGTGTGTGTGTGTGTGTTTACACCTAAGGCTGGACTTCTTGAGTGAAAAGCTATTTGTCTAGCACTGATCTGCATTCAGCTGCGCTTGAAGTAAACACTCGACTTAGATTAGCTATCAAATGAGAGAGAGAGAGCATTGTAAGCCAATGAAAGCTTCTGTGTATGGATGTGTGTGGGGGGCAGGTTTTAATTGCTTGCGAGGACCTGATTATCTCTTGGAAATAGGAAACAGGAGATTTGTCCGATATTTGTATCTTTGTGAAGTTGAAAAACAATATAACAGTAGTCAAAAGAATTGCTTTTGGCTGCTGAAGTTAAGTTTAAAGTTAGACTTAAGTGTATGTTTAGCATTATTTAAATATATTATTTGTGGGAGTCGATGGAAGTACCACACAAATACAGTGTGTTTGTGTGTGTATGTGTGTGTGTGTGTGTGTGTGCACGTTTGTGTGTGTACATGTGCTTGTCCGCATATGTGTGCATGGCCAGGAGCTGGAATGCTAACGAGACAGACGTCAGGTTCAGGAGGTTAACTCGCTGTCATCCCCACAGGCACGCAGACACACACATGCACACACACTCCGGGGAATATTCATTGCAGTGCCTCTGAGTAATTGACCCAAACGTCTCCTACCAATACAGAACAAGACACCTCCTCCCTGACTTTCTGTTTGCTATTAAGCTACTCCCATGCATCTGTACTTATCATAGTCTGGCTTTTACCCACTGCTACTTTGGTCTCTGTAAGAATGGCCTTTTGTCCTCCCGTTTATTCTTTACAATAAAGATCTTATAAAGCAAAATTATGCATTATTTTATGGTAACAACTGCGGTTACATCAATTTTCTGAACTGGCTGGCAAAAAGGGGGGATATCTACTAAATCAGATGTACTCTAGCCAGTCCAATTCCACTCCATCAGGATTTTTATTGGCTGCAAAACGTAATACATATTGACCAGCTAAGCAAATACTGCAAGACACCTCAGGTCTGGGAATAATGAAGATCAGAAAATGAATGTGTTATTGGCCACAATATATATATTTTTTCATTCTCATGATTATTTTAAAAAATGTGTAAGTGCTAGTTCAGGCTGTCTGGAATAAAACTACTAAACTTCCTCTTTAAATACTTATTATTTTACTATTTAATATTCCTATTTTTAGTATTTTTTTATTCATATTGATGTTATGGATGGCAATGTGCGGAGGAAGGAGTGTTGTGACTAAGATTCAGTTGCGAGTTGACAACAAGCTTTATTAGTAAAACTGAACACCAGGTCATGCCCAAAAACCAAAAAGAAAAGACGAGTCAGTTGTGTATGAAGACACTAGCCTAAATGGAATGCAAGACACAGGTTTAAATACAGACTGACTGATTTAGCACATTTTGGGCAAAGTGACGCACTCTACTAACTGAGGATACCTAGAACTGGAGAGGTAGCGCTTATAGTTGTGAGAAACATGGAGGTGGCGCATGTCGCCTCTGGAACTAATGAGTCGGTGCACATCGGTGTCGCTGCCAACACCTGAGAAGTGCTCCGGGAAGCACACCCATTGGGACCAGTACCTAACATTCGCCGCTTGTTGCATTAAATAGGATCCTGTCACCACTCAAGCCGAAGAGGTTTTCCTCATCGCTGCTAGAAAAAGCAAAGGCAATGATTGTCGATGCTAGCACTGGAGAAGCACCTGACAGGAAACATTAAGTCGCCACAGGAACCATAGAGTAAATGCGTAGCAACTGCTCTCTGCAATGTTTTCCAACATTTTGGTCTTATATTCTGCGGAGCGGAGATGAAGAAAGAAGAACAAGTTACAGGTCTAACATGACCATTAATAATAAACAAAGACAAAGCTCATTCTAAACAATGGAACAAAAATAAAGCTGGTGGGTGGTGATGGTTGTTGGGGGAGGGAATGGTGCATGGTGGCAGATCCTACTCCTCCCCCAGTTACATTGCTATTTATACAATATAGTTACTTTTAATGATACAGCATTTAAATAATGATTGATACTATTGATAAGCTATTGAAAAAATAGTTAAAGTAGTATTGGTGGTAGGCTACTCCCCAACACTGGAGGGGAGCATCCTTAATACAGGCCTAAATAAATAAAATTAAGGAACTGGAACCTGTGTTATATAGATCAGGTTTTAGTGTGCCAATTTGGTTTCAGAAAGTTTTTTGTCAAAAAAAAACTGAGCTGAATTAGACATTTAATGGTCAATTACCCTTTATGTAGCTCCAAATTGTTGCATGAGATTCCTCTACAGAGACTTTATATTTAATATTAAAAGGAAAATTATTGACATGTCAGCTCTTGACAAGGGAGAAATAATTGTTACACAGATAGATACAGACAGAAATAATAATAGTGGAACTCATGTTTTCCAAGGAGACATCCGTACCTTTTTATTTATGTAACGCTTATTGATCAACTACCACCTTACCTCACTTCTCATTTTGTAACATCTCACCTAACTCTACTTTACTCTTATATGTGTATATGTATTATACGTGCATTTTGGCCACATAAAAACTGCAAGAGGGTCGAGAACCTCAATGGGATCTTACCTAAATAAATAAAGAAGAAATTAATAAATCATAGGAGGAGAGAAACTGTTGACCGTTTGCACAGTGGGGGGGGGGGGTTCCGAGACAAAATCTTTCTCTATGTTTTCCCTCCATGTCCTCTCTCTGCAGACCTGTATGACAGATGGAGGAAAATAGTGTGTTCAGGAGCGGTAGAGACGGAAAGACCCCCTCCTGAGTCCGTGACCGGAGCTCTGTTCGCAAAATCACACACACAGCAGTGCTGCAAGCGCTACAGGGGGGAGAAATTTAGGACTGAATGTACAAAAGTTTCTGTTTGAAAACACTCACACATAGACACACACTTATAACAGTCCTTAGTACACACTAGCTAGTGATCTTCTAAGTTTAGCAGTTCTGTGAGTTATTCTGTGTCTCTGGCTGTGTTTTAAATATTTTTCTGTTCCTCTCCTCAAAACCTCATACACCATGTTGGCACAGATACTGTCAAGTTCTGCAGAAAGCACCAGTTAATCTGTTGATGCAGTCACTGAATACCATTTGCTCTTGATCCTTTATCCATTACTAGCCTCAGAAAAATTTTGGAGCAAAATCATCCTAAGGAGCGTGTGGAGCAACGTGTGGAGCAACTCTATGACTTTCTAATTAAAACATATCTACTCAGAGCTTACCAATGCCATAATAAGCTTCTGAAGGTCCTCTTCTCCTCTGTCGAAGGGATTCCCAATCTGGTCGTCATGGCCTGCATATCTTCCACATTTTTGCCCCATGTGCTTTCAGCAAAGGTGAAAAAAGCAGCAGAAACTGTGTGGTTTCAAGAGTGTTGGAGGCATAAAATGCTGGAAGCTGGGACCTGTAACTGTAAATCTTCTGAGACAGTACTTACCATACAAAAACATTTCCATAGAT
Source organism: Distichodus sexfasciatus (assembly GCA_032718565.1). NCBI lineage: Eukaryota > Metazoa > Chordata > Actinopteri > Characiformes > Distichodontidae > Distichodus > Distichodus sexfasciatus. Next base: position 2,426,710 of record JAVGVS010000021.1, on the reverse strand, counting down.
ACATACTGTAATCCAGTTTTGACACTTATTTTGGCTGGGAATGCAGATCCTTCTGATATTATTTTGTGTGAAAACAACATGGTCTCAGAGTGACAAATCTGTAAGCAAAGTTGGATGAGATCTGAATTATTTTGTTAAAAAGTTTAGCTTGTGACAGGGTTAGCATTCGTAGTAAAACATGGAACATGGGAAGTTTTCAAAAGCTTTCTTATGCATTAATTAGTGTAATCTCTATGTAATTAGTATGATAGATGGTTGGAGGAGACCTGTACACACCACTGCAGCAGCTGGCACTCAGGTGCTTTTATATTACCTTGCAGCGCTGTAGTATTTAAGTAGGATTCTGCATAAGGTAAAACACTACAAATACTTGACAACTGTTATTGAGGCTTGTTTGATGGACTAACAAAGTATATGAGGTGGTAGTCTGCACCTCACAGAATATCTCAGATTAGGGCTGGTGCAGTGTGAGATGCTTAACTATTTTGAGAAACAGAATTCACAGGAGCCTATAGAATGGTGAATTTGAGGAGAATGTTTCCTTCTATTCTTTATCTTCAACTTCAGCATATTGTGGGTTGTCCTTTTCTCTCTCACACACACTCTCCCTCTCTCTCAGACAAAAATACAAACATACATACACACCCAAACGCACGCACGCACACCTCACACATTACCTTCCTATTCATTTCCTGGGCTTCCGTTCGACTTGGACAGATATGAAAATGTGGTGGGAAAAAAATGTCAGAAAAATGGGTGCAAAAGTGATGTTTTGATCCATATATATCAGCCATCTGTTCTGACAATTTAATCTCAAATGAAATATTCATTCAGAGCTGTTTTGAACTGCTGGTGTCAAGCTGTGAAGTTGTGAGCATGTGTGTGTGCATGTGAGTGGGTGTCTCTGTTAATAATAATTAACATGCACGTGTGTGTGTGTGTGTGTGAGAGAGAGAGAGAGAGAGAGAGAGAGAGGGAGGTGTACCAGCTCCAAACCAAAAGGATGAGTTAGTTTTGACTATGGACAAAACAGCCATTGACATGATGTCCCCCCGAATTCTGTCACTTTTTCATTTTAGATTGTGGATGCAGACAGATATGTCAAGTGATTGCATTATTTGTCTATAAGATCCATAAAATTAATAAGCAACTGTACATTGTTTTTTTTTTTTTTTAGTTATGCCTCGGTATATAAACACTAAATAAAGACTAAACTTAATGTGGATTGTCAGATCCAAATAATGTATGAGTCAAATGAGTTTATTTTGACTGAATCATATAGCAACCACCCTTTTATGCCATAACAAACAGTTGGTAGCTCAGGATCGTCGTCAGCTGTGTAGTTTGGGATCATCATAAGCATATAGGGGCTACAAAAATATTTCACAATTTTATTGCATTATCCAAATTGTAAAATAAAGCAATAATCATAATAACTGTGAAATCAAACCAAACCAAATCAAGTGCTTGGTACATGTGTTGGAGCCTGGTGAATTCTAACCAGGCTCCAACACATTCTAACTAAATTAATGGTGCCTCACCTTGCAGCAAGACAATGATCCGAAACCTATTACTAAAGCTACTATGTTTTTTATTTAGTAACAGAAGTAGTTTCCACTTTAATGTTTAATCAATCACTCACCCAAAACCCCAATAAACAGTGAATTAAACAGCTAAAGGCAAGACTCAGAGACAAAGGGTGCAAATCAAGAAGGATCAGAAAATGGCTGCATCACAGGCCTGCAAGGGGCATCACCAGACTGGAAATTCAGCATCTGGTCATGTCTATGCGTCACAGGCTTTAGACTTTAAGCTATCAAGAGATTTAAAACCAAGTACTAAATATAATAATTTTATTTTAAAACACTTTTAACTGAATGTTCATGTGACAGAATGGAATGAAGCTGTTTCCACACAAAATTGTGTTGTTTTTATCATTGGATCATTGTCAATACTGAGTTGAGGGTTTCACATAAGAAGAAGTCGCTACATTAAAAATTTAACCAATTTTTATAAGCTAATTTTGAGCTTTGTCCTAATTTATTCCAGGCTTACAAAGAGTCTTCAAAAATAAAGAATTTCTAATAGTGTGAGATGTACACAGTTATTTAATGATCATGAAATAAAGTGAATGTAAAAACCGTTATGTAATAAAACAGCTACTTTTATATCTTGTCATGATTTCCATCATTTATCACCTATTCATTATCTAAACTACATAACCCCAATCGGGGTTAAGGGTATCAACCTATCCTGGCCTATCCCAGGAACCCAGGACTTTCTTGCTGTGAGCTGACAACGCTAACCACCACCCCATTGTGCTGCCTCCAGATTTTTTTATATCAATATCTAAAAATACATTAAGTGCTGGAAACAGTGGAATATTGAAATAAAGTGTGACCCAGGTGAGTAAGTGATTATGCTGATTGCTTTTTATAAAACCAATATACTTCTTCTGTATTTTTCATAGTTACACCTTAAATGGCAGCATTACACTAGGAGGTCCTACGTGCACAGATGTCTTGCACTGATTGTCCCCTTTTCATCTAGACTGCAAACTACTCACAGTATAAAATAGCGCAGACTGTCACTCAAGTTGTAAAGTCCACACACATTTTCCACGTATCTTTTTCATCTCCCTTTCGCCATGACTCGGGCCATGATGTTTCTCTCAACGAACATTCCATTGTTGCCGTACTGCTGCTGCCGAACCACAGCAGCTGGCTGCATGATAACTGTGTGTCTCATGTGCTCCACCTTGAGGCAGACAACAGTGATCCGGGTTTCTGAGTGAGAAAGAACAGCAGGGCTTCTCAGAGCAGACCTGCTCAGCACCACCGGCAAACACCATGCACTATAGCACCCAGCTAGGATCATGACTGCTTTGGGCATTCATGTCCTCTTATGGACTTTACGTCACTTTCATCTGACAGATAGTCTGTGCTCAGGTTTTCAGACGAAAACCTGTAGAGGAATGTACTGTAGTGTTTTTGATGAATGAGTCAGGATTGTGAGACGCCGCTCCTGCAGGTGTAAAACACACATTCACATGTGTACAGCGTTTCCTTCATGCCCTTTGCTGCAATGATGGATGTGACATCCCACATGGGGTTATTTCATGCAGCCATCACCATGTACAGCTTACATGCAAATACTTTCAATCCTGACCACAGCAAGTCAGCTGGAACCATGGATGCCAACAATGGGGGCTGGTGGATAATGAAAGAAAAGCATTGCTAAACAATAATGCAATATGAAATGTATCATGCTGCTATAACAAGGGGCTTATTCAACTACTTCCAATGATTTAGCATGTTGTTTCTTACACTAGATCATGCTTGAAAAAATTATGGGATTCCTACTGTGGAAACAAAAAAACATGCAGCTGTCAAGGTTGGAGACACAAAACGAAATGCACCAGATCTGCCGCACACTGACCTTGCCATGAAAATGAAGCATGCTTCAGAATCCGCAGAGAAGACACCTGCTAGCCTTCAAAGGCTGATACCATCCATAACCATTTGACATAGAGAGAACAACATACACACTTCACCAAAGCCATTTTTGAAGAAAGATGACCTGAGAAACATCAACAAAAGAACATCCAACTGCTGCTACCAGTACTGATTAATAGATGCACCAGAAAGCACTGACTATAATGAAATGAGGAAGAAAGATATTGCTATCAACATTAAAGTTCTTGAAGTGAGTGGTGTTGCATAATGAATTTGAGACTGTCGCGGTGCTTTCAGACAGTGATGAATCATTCCTAAAAAGATGAGACAAAAAAATGGTTGAGAACTGACATGGATTTGGCTATAGTCTGTTGCTGCTGTCACATTTGGAACAGCTTTTCATTTATTTATTGTTCCATATGCAGTTCCAGATGCATTCTCTTCTCCTTTTTCCCTTCTCACTCTTGCCTCTCTGTAATTTACCCTGCATACTTTAATTTTTAAATTTTTTTTAATTCTAAATATATTTTTCTCAGTTGAGGTACTGACCTTTTCACTTTCCTTCTCCCAGATCTAGCCTTAGTGCTGCCCTGGTTATGACCAGTTTATACATAAGGGCTTCCACTGCATTCCTCTCTCTTGCCAATAAATGGGGTTCATGAAAATGCACCACCTGAACTCAAGTTCCTAACTCTGTTAAATTTGGTGGCCAATTTTTATGCAATATAACTGCAAAATTGTAATAATCATGCAATAAAAACATACTATTAGTTTGTGTGTGTTTTCAATCCATGTTGAAAATTGATTGCTTGTTTATTTTAGTCAGATTTTACTGTCCAAATATAAATCGTTTGTAATATAACTCCGCTGATTAAAAATGGGAATAATGCATTTCTGAGCGTTTATGCAAATTCATGGGGGCCAATACATATGTAACTAGAATCAGGAAGCCAGGATTTTATTGCAGGAAAAAAAAAAAAAAACTCGCCATCCATCAAACCGTGAAATTACCCACAAGCCATGGATTAACATTTTCTGTCACATGTGCACATTAGCATTTGATAAATAAGACTGGCCTTGGAAAAAACACACTTTTAATACCCTCTCATATAGAGATCTTAACGCAATTACTCTGCCCTGCCAGAGACGTTTGGCTGGAAGTGGAGCGCTAGCAAAGCAACACTGGTTCTGATCTCCTGTCTTTACATTGACACAGACACATGGTAGCAGAGGAGATTGTGTTTTGGGTTTGCATGCAATATGTCGGTGGGGAGGAGAAAACGCTGAGTCGACATGCTAGCCTCCTCCTTTGCGGGAGGAGGGAGCTTTGGCAGGCAGGCAGCCTGTCAGGAAGGGTATGAAGACAACAGGAGCAGAAAAACTGTGGCTTCACATAATGATAATGCCACAGGCTTGTCTGAAAGCGCTTGTTTTTATTTCTGCACAAGACTGTGTATGAAATCAATAGTTTCATGGCCGCCCAACTGCGACTTTTTCCCATTCCCTTCGTCAGTCTGCTCTCTCTCTCTCTCTCTCTCTCTCTTTCACTCCTCCCTTCCGTCTCTTTCTCTTTCCATCTCTCACTGTCTCTCCTCAAAAGTTGTTGATGCCTTGCAGCCTAGGAATTCTTCCCAGAGCTGTGTCAGACGCTGCAATATGGAGACGCTCCCATTATTCATCTTCATTTGCTCCCTTAGACCAGACAGGATCAGAGTGAGCCTGTAGGAGTGCCGGCACATAAAAAGATTTCTTTCTACCATTTTCATTCCCGTGCTCTAAAGAAAAGCAATGCATCAAGCTGTTGATCGTACATAAAAGACAAACTCACCCTCAATTTACAATCACCCACTCATCTTTAACATCAAAACCAATAGCTTTTCAAGCAAATTGAATTAAATAGCCATATGACCATAGGTGGATGCAGGTCAAAAAGCTTCATAAATCTGGATAGTCGGATGCATTCTTCACAGCAGCTGTAATACGTTAACTTATGAGGGCCACGACTCCATCTCTGCAATCATTTATCCAGGAACAAAAAATAATTCAGTGCTATCACTGCTGCATAAGTGGATATAAATTGTAAGAATGCTGAGTTCACTAACTCTTGTGTTTGAGTTTGTGCCTCTTAACAATCCCCCAGACACTCTAGCAGAGCCTATTTCTTGTACTGAATTAAAATAATGGATAATAATAATAGAAATCTGGAAGCTAGACATGTTTAAGTAAGCTTGAGGCAACATAGAACTTCTTTAATGTTGTCATACAATTGTTGAATATAATATAATATCAATTGTAAACACTGGATTCCACAGAATCCTTATTCCCCAAAAAAACAGGATAACCACTTTTAACAATGCCAGCACCAGCCTAGCTAGTAAGCTGGCGTCAATGAAAACCACAGCCTTGAATGAAACAAAATACTGAAAAATATACAATCAAAGCTTAGACAATGACACAGTTTATCTTGGGAAACAATAATGATGTAGATTATCATAAAGAAGTAGATTATGGATGAATTCCAGAAATATAATTGAGCTCATCATTTCCATTGTTCTTGGCTCTGTGTCAAGACGAATCAGCACTACATATCAGACTAGTGTGCCAGATTTATTCACACCCCTCAAGATGAGCTGTAGTGAGAGAAGTTACATGTCAATTCAGGCTGGCAGACTCAACTCACTACTTCTTGGGCTATTTTTCAAGGCTTGTTTTCTTCCTCCTCTACATTTACATAGATCAGGCAGCATTTGGCCAGGGTGAAGCCGTAACGCTTTGATGAATTAGGTTAGTGCTGTCACTCTGTTACCAACATCTGCCACCAAAATGAACGACTAACTTGACTTTCCTCCGTCAGACCACGAGCTGTCGCCTGCCAGCGAGTGACAGGGGAACGACAGGGTGATGGCCATGTGACTGACAGAGGAACAGAGACTTGGTCGACGCACTACTCGGACACACTGACTGACAGGACATCGATCTGCAGAACAAACTGATTGCATAGTGTCACCTCGGAGATGGTACCGACATTCCCCGCTATGGCTCTGCCAGCACATGGCCTTCTGTAACTGGAGTTGCCGTGGAAAGGCAAAGAGGCCAGCATGAAACTGAAAGGGCATGTTCAAATAAGTCTGGCCTAGAGGGTTAGAGGTGTTGTGAATTCAAATCCCCAGTGTGTAGAAAGAATCTTCAGCAACATTTCTGTGCAGTGGAGCAATGACTCATCATAAATTGAATCATAATATCGATAGTGCCTATATCGATAGTTAAGAATTTACTCTGCTAGCCTCACTGGTAATATAACAGAACTAAAACAGATGAGAAGGCAACATTTTAGCCACTGTTAGGTTTCATACATAAAACTATATTTTTACTTACAGCATTTATGGCTGAAACTCTTAACCAAAACCACATACTTAAGACTTTGATGGTACACTGAGAGAACCTGTTTTTCATACTTGAAGACTCAGAACCAAATCAATAGCTGCTGCTTAGGCAAATTACTGCAAGCTTAGTTACCGACATATGCACAGTTCCTTGTGCTCCTTGACATGATGGGTCTTCAGATGGCACTTTGAAACAGTAAGGAACTGAGAAAAGTCTTACCATTATTTTGATTAGTGGGGGTCAAGGCAGGCAGGGCTTGATGGTCTATGAGAAAAAGACAGGGCTGGTGCTATTTTGGCCTTGTAGGCAAGTTTTATGGTTGTAAATCTAAGGCAGACAGCCACTGAAGACCAATGAAGATTCCATAGTAGTGGGTTACTATGTGAACATTTTCAAACATTGCAACTGCATATTAAACCAATTAAAATGGTCTAATCATAATCAAACATAGGCTATCTGTAAGAGAGTTAATCTGTAAGACACCATTTATAAGCAATGGTAGTCTATAGAGGACAATAGTACACATCACATCACATCTACAAAGCCAAGGTTATATCAATGAATGTTTCTAGATAACTTCCAAAAAGTACCAATTTCAGGAAACACGTTTTATTTAAAACTTCTATCTAGCTGAAGAAATTGAAGAAATTGCCTTAAACTTTTATGGCATCTTAGGCATTAAAATGTTAATTTGACATTTCGAGCCATTATCTGAAACCCAGCAGATATTAAGCATCTATGCTGTGCTCCCAGAGGGGTACAGCCACTGTTTATGTGGTGAGAAAGAGGGATTCCATGTCAGTGGTTTTCTGCAGACCTCAAGTGATCTCAAAACAAAGCAGTAAATATCAGTGACCCTGTCTCTCTGCTCCAGTTTTTTTTATGCCTCATGACAGAACTCTTTTAAGTGAAACACACATACACACACACACACTCAAAGACAAAGCTCCATTTAGGAGAAAAGACACACAGTCTGATGTTTCCTTGGGAAAAAATATGTCTTTGAAGAGGAAGATCTGAAGGTTCCAGGTGCCTGTAATGTCTGATTTATCCTAACAGAACGATTTCAGCTAAAATGACAAATATGTTGTGATTCCTCACCTATCCTTCTTCGACAATCATGTCATCTTTCATTAAGAATATCTGAGAGAGACATTCATGATGAAAGAAAAATACTACCATAAACACATTACACAATCCAAGAGACTGCCAGCTGAAGTTAAACTCTATACTAGTCACGTACAGTATAACATTTACTGCAGTCCTTCATGGAAGTCCACTCTGATCTTTATCCTGCCATTATCTTATTGTTGTACTTACAGTATATATGTAAATATGGGTACATAAATGGGCAGAGGGGCATAAAGGGTGACTATAAGTGCTTCTTCTTGGGATTTGAAAACCAGCATTGCATAATATAGCATCCTGTATTATGTAGACTTACACTACGCTTCAATTCACAGGCAGTTTTGGTAATGAGAAAGTGTGATGTTGTGGTTGAGCTTTACATCCCTTTTAAGACAGATGTTTGGGTTTCTGTTATATTTTTAAATATGGCAAAAAGCATTCTGTTATTCTCTTATGTTAGCCTTGTTTAGCTTTAGCAGAACACCTCAGAGTGCAATGCTTAAATTTTAGCATCTCACTAAAAGAGACATTTGGCTGCTTGCTCAGCATGAAGTGGCAAGCAGTAATGAAGATGCATTGGTCTGGTTAAAGGTTTATCTGCGCTTGTATGGCCAAGCAGATGCTAATGCAGGGAGTAGCCTCAGCGGGGAGAAGCCCCTCATTTCCACACATCGGTGCATCTTCATCACTGCTAACATGCTAATGCAGCACTAACGACAGAACCGCAATAATACCAGATGTGGATTGACCACCATATAATGAATATGTAATTTATGATTGGAGCTCTGGCTTACAGCATGTGTTTCTCACTTTGTATATGTGCTTGTATCATTTGTTTATGTGATTGTAATAATGTAATAGGTGTATGAAACATGCAGCAAAATATTGCACAATGGCTTCTGAAGAAAGTCCCATTGTTGTAGTTATGCAATAAACAGAGGCCCTAAACAGGCAGATTTTATTTCTCTGCGCCACAGCTTTCAACATAAAAGTAAGATATTTTCTTTTGAGCAAATTAAAAAACTACAGAGGCAGGATCTCTTGCCGTCAGCTAAGACTTTTTTTCTGCCTTTGATGACGTACATAAATCAAGAAACCTCTAGCAAAGAGGGAACACAAAGGTACAGCATAAAATGCATAAAAAGGAAAATCTAGTATTTTCCCAATTTTGATCTCTTCATGAGTTTCTGCAGTATTCTCCCACTCTTTTTAGCAAGACTGATAATTTTATCAAAATTAAAACCACCACATTTAAAGGTATGAACGTGGCTTATATTTGACTTTGCTCTACCATCATGTGAGAAGCTTCTCAGGAAAAGTAAAATCACTAGCAGCCTCTCATAAGCTTCCTGCACTGCTCATTTCCATACAGCATTCTTTTGATCTTATTTACATTTAACACTGCCCGTAACTGGGTCAGTATCTGGAGTGCCATAGCATGAAGGACTCGGGAAGGAATAAACCATTTATGGAGTTATAAATATTGAGGAATGGAATGGGCTGTCGTGCCACATCCTTTCAAAGTTACCAATTATCAGAGGGTAATAATGTGCTTTGGCAGGTCAATTCACACCAATAACCCACCACAACACACACGCCCACCTACCCTGCCCAATCTCTCTCCTGCTTTGATTTTCTCAGTGCATTATACCATCCTATCTGCATGTTTACAAATGCAGAAGGCAAGGTAAGGTTTTAATATCCTGTTGTTCTCTATCCTGGCCTGCAGTATATGTCAGAAACTCATTAATGCAATATATGACTGTCCCTAGGGGAGGAATTCTATTGGTTATCTATCGAATGCATCACAATTAAGTAGACATTCCATTTTAAGTGCATTACTGATCAATGTAGCTTCCAGTGTAATTGTCTGTGGCAATGAACATTAATAACTGTTATTTCAGGTGCCTGGTGGTCTCACTTAATTTCATTATACCTTTTTTTCATGGTCAGGTAAAACTAAATATTTCCTAAATATGCTTTGTCTGGAGACAAGGATAATCATATATATATATATATATATATATATATATATATATATATATACATTGTATAGATAGATAGATAGATAGATAGATAGACTATTCATATATTTTTATATATGTTTTTTGTTGATTGAATTTTAACTTATAATGTGCACAATAAATCAATGAGTCAGTGTGCAAAACAATGACCTGTGTGTTTCCGTAACCTGAGGCTCCCACAAATACATGATCACAGCACACATATCAGCGCTCTCCTTACTGATGCACGAATAAATCACGGCACACGACTGGTATCAAAATGTCAGAGGCTTATGCTGTGTACTATGACATTAACTATTTCTGCGCCTCAGCATGGGAGAGCAGTAGCCATAAGGAGATCAGGCCATGGGGGAAAAGACTATGGCACAAATCTAGTGGGAGATCCAGGCTAACAAGAAAGTGCCTCCTAATGTGTTCCTCCAGATGACCCATTAGAGAAAATCATGTCTGTAGTAATGTCTAGGGAAATACACAGCACATTTACAGAGAACAGCTAGTGTTAGGATAGGTTCACAGCCTGCAGCTCCAGCTTTGCCTGGAAAAGAATTAAAGCCAAGCAAGGTCAGAGAGTGCGGAAAGAAGTGAAGACCAAGTGTGAAATTTTCCCAGCTTGAGAAATTACATCAGAAAAGTGGTGCTGATCAAATAGCTTAAATATCAACTGTTTGATATAACCGTGTGAGTCTTCTGTAATCTAGGATCTCTTTAGCGCTATCATTGAGTTGGATAAAGGCAGTAAGACAGAGGACAAACTCTTAAGCAACATAGTTCTTGGCCATTGAAATAGAACACTGTAAAAACTACTTCTATTGTAAAATTGAATCACTGCTATATCTAAATATTAATTGAATAGAAAATTTGCTTTCTTTGCATCCTTTAGTGAGAAAATGTGTTCACTGCCATAGCAAAATTTTATGAGACACTTTTAACAAGTTGTATGATGATAATTCAAGTTACCACTCAGTCTTAACATAATGTAACGTCAAAACAGGTTGAAATGGTTCAAATATTTTAAGAGTTACATTGATTTTATTGTCTATGCATACACAGTACAGCATATAAAGTAGAATGACAATTACCTGAAAACATTTTTGCATGAAGAAACATGTACTGCATCATGAAGCAGCAGCATGATGTGATAGTGAAAATCAACAGATAAGCTGTAGATGGGTCAAAGTGGGTTAAATATGGGTGGCAGTTCAAAGTATCGAGCAGGAGAGAGATTCAAACAGATAAGATACAAAAGATATTGTATAGTTCAATGTTATATTAGATATTAACCTGTCTTAAAACAGTGAAGTGAAAGCATAGAATGTACATGACAGAATCATGTACATGTTTGGAGAATTCTGAAACCAGGCAGCAGAAAGGACAAGAATGCCAATGCATGCTGACTAGATTTTTTCATGATGGGTTTTGGCCTTTTTGAGGAAGCGAGTTGTAATCTTAGTGAAGCACTGCAAGCTGTGTGCAGAAGATCTTTTCAGCCATGTTAACCACCCTCTGTGGGGCTTTTCCCTGTGCGGAGCTGTTGGTTTACCAGAATGGACTCCACAGCACAAGTGGAGTCTGACGAGGTCTGTAGCGGTCATATAGGCTTTCCTCAGATGTCTGAAGAAGTAAAGTCATTAATGGATCTTATTAATGGCAGGTCTACTGTGGTTTGTTCACTTGAGATTAACAGAGAGAGTGACCTCATAAATTCTTAAGGCTTCTTCTATATAGATGGCGGCATGAACTGCAACTGCAACTCGTTCCTTGAACAAATCCAGCTTCATCATTTTGAGAGGTGGTTGTCTTGGCACTTTGTACCATTTTCAGTGCTACATCCTCTCTGTAGGTTGTCTCATTGTTGTTGGTCATCTTAATTAAGATGGTGGTGTTGTCATCAGGAACTGAACTGATTTGGTTGAAAAGTATCTTGTGGAGCATTAGTGATGTTTTGTCCAATGAACACATGCCTTTGGATCATCTGGAATTACAGGGTAGAGTAAAATTGTGACAAAGATTGCAAAGGAACATGCAGTAATTACCTAGCAGTTTCATAGAAGACATGTTTGTACTTATAACTGCTTAATTATTGATACTGTACTCTAAAGGGTTCTGGAATTGTAAGTACTTATTTGGCAATATTTTAATAGGAATAGAAGCTTAAGACACTGACATCATTTTATTCCATTCAACAACAACCAAGCAAAACTGAACAGCCCATGTTGTGGATGGTCATTCATCAGGGGCCCTGGTGCCTGCACTCATCCGTAACACTACCGCTTTGTAATACGATGCTCCTTTCCATCACCCTCCACGTCTCACTGCAGCGGAAACGGACTTCACAGCCTGCTGGAACGATGGCTCATTCCCTTACCCGGAATTTATCATGGTGCTGTTCAATCCCTTCCTCCATCCCTCTCTTTCTTCACAACTGCAGAAGGCAGAGGAGGAGAGGGATGAGACAGACTCTGCCTCCACCCAAAGTGATCACAGGCAGAAGTGCCTCTGTCTCCACCAGCAATCTGCTGGAGTGAAAACAGAGAAAACAGAACAGATGGAGAGAAGACAGAGAGGGATTACCATGAGAGGAAGACAGAAGAACATAGCATGAGCAAGAGGCAGTGGCTATGCAGTTCTAATGCTAATAAAGACAGAGACAGGGTATTAGAAGGCAAGAAATAATTAGAAAGAAGTCAAAGATAATGATTTGTAGGAAGGCTATACAATCCAAATGATACAAGCGAGGGAGTCGTAGGCAAAGAAGGGAGGGTGACATAACAGGTCCAGGGTTTAGGAAGTAAAAGCAAGACAGAACAATTGAAAGCAGTATAGAGTGAGAGTGGGAGACAGGCAGGACGCTTTAAGTGGGAGAAAGCCGGAAAAAGAGATGGAGTCTGAGACAGCAAACAGAACAGATAGACCAAGCAGCCTGTTATCAAGGATTCAGCATTGCTTTCCAACACTGTAAAAGCTCATTTGTAATATTTTCTACTAGTCACTGCCCTTAATACAGCATACACATGAAGATCACAGTTCAACACTTGATTGCTGGGGCAGGTAGAAGAAGAACATCTCACTACTAAACGCTTTTGACTTCCAGTATCTAAGGCTCTTCAAAGCTGAGTAATGCTGTATCAGGCTGGTCAGGGTGGTGGTTGTCAAACAGATTATAAATTGCACTTTTTTTGGAGCAAGCCACCTATATCCTCTCCTGAATACCAGGAGACGATTGCTGCACTAAGGCACTCACACAGTATAATCATCAACTCCCATTGTCTGCAAGGTCCACATGTTTTCCAGTGTGAATATATGGAATATTTTCAGGTATAACACATTCAACAACAGTGTATACTGCCACTACCCATATTGACTTAAAATATTTTTTAATTGATGGCATCTTCTTTTGTGTATCTACCAATTTCAGTCATTTTATTCCCAAGCCTGACTATGTCAGTAATTTACAACAGCTGCCAGCTTTCAGTTTGCTCAGTTTCCTGTATTCAGAAGCTCATGCATATAAAACTTTCAAATGAAACACCTGAGTTTAGTGAGCAATCATACGGCAGGACTTTAATAATGCTGCTACCTTGAACTTAACTACATAAAATGCCATAAGTATGTCCTTCTGTGCTTAGCTAATTGCAGCTGAGACAACTGGGGTGTGGATTATTGTTATTAATTGTGTAACTTCTAGTTCATGGGTTGGGGGAGAATTCAATGCCCTGTGCAATACATAATCGCTGCATGCAGGCCAGGGAGAAATTGCCACGAAGACAGTAACTAAACAGTAAACACATTATCCTCTGTTCTCTTCGGTAAATTAGCAATCTCCTTCTGCCCCTGTGTCTAAGGTCACAGAAATACTGTCGCTTTTGAGGATATATGCAATCCTGTTTAAGTCCATTCAAAGGTGTGCCCATTCCCTTTTAGAGCCAAAGACACAGTTGTCTTATCTTTTTGTGTAAACTATTAATTAATTGATGATAACTCAGCATGGGAAATGAGTATGCATTCCCTATTTAGGCATAATTAATTATCCCTGCTCAGATGTCAAGGGAAGGCCCTTAATTAAATATAATTGTTGATTTGGGGTTCAAAAAGTGCAAATGTAGGCAGGTGTGTGAACATATAAATACATAGATGGGGTAATGGCAGGATGAGAAACAAAAAGAGAGACAGAGAATCAATAAAGTGAAGAGTGAATGAATGAGAGCATGAAACTGGGATGTCTAGCAAGAATGAAAGACACACATTTTAGCCATTCTTTAAATTGTCACTCTCATTTATGCAAATAGTTTTCCTCCTCATTGAATGGGAGTCAGCATGTGTGTTGGGGCTGTATTCTTCATTTACATACATCAGCTCACCTCACTAAACCGGGATGGTTTGTCATCATGACAACTCTGACCCACCTGTCACTGGGCTGTCTGCTGATTAACAGTAAGATTATGTGAGGTGATATGATATGATGTGTGTGTGTTCATGTGAGTAAATGGGAGATAAGGGATTTTATGTGGATGTGACATTTCATTAAAAAATGTTTAGTTTCCAGAGTTCTCATAGGTGCCCTGCGACCAAACACAGCATATCAGAGAAATCGACCCTTGAGGCCTCTGAACGTGTGTGTTGTGTTTATGTCTGTGAGTGTGCATGTGTGTGTGTGCTGCAGAAAAGGGTTTTTACTTGGTTGTGAGGACCTGACTGACCGCTAAAAGAACACAGATTTGTCAGATGTTTTGTCACTTTGTGAGGATATTGTTGCATGTGAGGTGTGAGATGTGAGGATAAAAATGTCAGAATTTATTTGAAAAATCAAAAGATTTGGCCTTGGTTACTGAGGTTAGGGTTAGGATTAGGTGTAAGCATACAGTTGTGATCAGAAGTTTACATACACACATCATGGGTATGAATGTCAAGTATTTATTTTAAGCTTTTGCCAGTTTATTTGAACCCAGTTTTTTTCCTATAGCAGAATGTTCCCTATGACACACAACTTCAATGATTTTTAAAACATGAATGGTGCACA
The DNA here is from genome assembly GCA_032718565.1 of Distichodus sexfasciatus. Lineage (NCBI taxonomy): Eukaryota > Metazoa > Chordata > Actinopteri > Characiformes > Distichodontidae > Distichodus > Distichodus sexfasciatus. The sequence continues at coordinate 2,411,702 of JAVGVS010000021.1, read as the reverse complement.
AGATTGAACTCTATTAGGATTGTCTATAATCAACACACGGTCAAAATTATACATACAGGCTCAAATATATACATACATCCCAACTAAATCCTTTATTAAATGGTGCTGAAGATTCTAGATTCTTAACTTGACAAGGCCAAGGCCTATTAACTTCTCGTTAGTGATCACACCAACTGCAGCTGCCAGTTTCTTCTGCCAGCATGAAAGGGCAGTTGACAGCATTCATTGATTGACCACCTCAGAACAATGGAAAGTCCAAGGAACTCGTGAAGATCTAAGAATGAGAATTAGATTTACACAGTTGGGGAAAGCCCTTGAGCCCCCTCTAACAACAACTGCAGATTCCAAGATTATCAGTTCAACACTGTACGTAGCGGGCTGCTATTCCGGATGTGTCGCCATTTTGCCAAGGCCGCCTGAAGAAGACCCAAACTGTCATCAGAAAATGAAAAGGAAACTGGTTAGGATGTTCAGGATCAAGCCAAGGACCACCAAGACTCAAGCCTGCCATGAACTGGAAGCTGCTGGAACATCAGTGTCAATGTCCACAGTGAAGCGAGTTTTACAACCAAGAAAGAAGCCCCTGCTTCAAAATCGACACCTTCAAGCTTGACAACAATTTGCAGCTGCCCACATAGACAAGCCACAATCTTTCGGGAAGAAAACTTTATGGTCAGATGAGACAAAGATTAAAATATTTGGCCACAACGACAAGTAGTATGTTTGGAGAAGTCAAGGTGAGGCTTTCAAACCTAAGAGCACTGTACCAACTGTCAAACATGGTGGTGGAAGTATCATGCTCTGGGGCTGTTTCGCTGCCAGTGGCACTGGTGCTTTGCACAAAGTGGACGGAATAATGAAAAAGGACTAACTCCAAATCCTTCAACTTCACCTCAAATAAATAGCTAGACAGTTGAAACCTGGACACAAGTGGGTGTTCCAACAAGATAATGATCCCAAACACACATAACATGGTTATGGAATGGATAAAGCAGGCTGACATCATGCATCTGGAATGGCCTTCTCAAACCCCCAACCTCAACCCTATTGAAAATTTGTGGACTATGCTTAAAAGCAAGGTTAGCGCAAGGAAACCAACCAATTTAAACGAACTGTACCAATACTGCCAAGAGGAGTGGTCAAATGTCCAGCCAGAATTATGCCAGAAGCTTGTTGATGGCTACAAAAAATGTCTGATCGTGGTAAAACTTAAGGGGCATTTAACCAAATATTAGTTAGGATGTATGTATATATTTGAGCCTGTATGTATAATTTTGACCCTGTGTGGTTATAGACAATCCTTAATAAATTCAATCTTGTGCACCCAATTCATGTTTTAAAAAATAATTGAAGTTGTGTGTCATGGGAACATTCTGCCATGGGAAAAGAACGGTTCAAATAAATCATTAAAAGCTTAAAATGAATATGACATTCATACCCATAATGAGTGTATGTAAACTTCTGACCACAACTGTATGTGGCGAGGGTGCGCCCCACAAACGAGCAGGGAAAGCAGAATAAAGGTCCCGACTACGCCACTCCGGGACTTGCACCCGGAGAATTAACTTCAATCAAAGACCAAATAATAGCTCGTACTGAGCACAGGTCCGCAATCACTACACAGGAGACGAGAATACCATGACCATTCCTTTTCTTTATTAACAAGGGTTTCGGTGAACAAGTTAAAAAGGAGGTACTTATAGATATCAAATACAACACATTAAAAAGGTATAAAACCACAGGCAAGGGGTACCTCTGAAGTGGCCGTCTAAGTGGCAAGTAAGATCCAAGATCACACCCACCCCAAGTGCAGGACACACACACTCAATCAGGAGAAGCAACTCCAAAGTGACCCAACAAACACAGCACTGGATATGCAACCACACCACACTTGATATGCACCAAAAGGATGCCACCACCCGGTGCCCAGGCTTCCCAAAAACATCAGCCAAAGCTGGCGCACAAAACAAAGAAACAAAAAAACTCAGACAAAGCACTTAAAATCCCTAACTCAAAAAATACTCATACACAATCACACCAGAATATTAAATAAAGAAAAACTAAATTATACAAAAAAAATAATACCATATAAAACAAAGAAATACATACAAAATAACAAGGAGCAACTAAGAACAAAACAATAATTAATAGGAAATTAGGAAGAGGGGGAACATAATGATGAATCAACCCACAGCATATAAGCCAACACAAAATTAAAGAAGGAAACCGAAATGAAAATAAATACCTCACCAAAAAATAAGATACTGAAAGAGAATAAACCAAAAGGATTTACATAAAAGAACAAAATAAAACATCAGCCAAAGCTGGCGCACAAAACAAAGAAACAAAAAAACTCAGACAAAGCAGCAGCACTTGTGGCGTCTTCTAGCCCAACCCGTCTCCCTGCTGCGGCTAACCCGGACGCCCAGACCACAGGGTAGAGCAGGAGCAGTGGTATTCGTAAGCTAACCGGCTAATCCACCAGGTACACTTTCCTGTCCTACCGCCGACCTGGGGGCCACCACGGTACTGGAACACTGCAAATTAAGAACAATAGTAGCAGTAGGCTAATTGCCTAACCCAGACGCCTGGACCACCAGGTACAGTTGCTGTACGGCCGCTGACGCGGGATCCACCACGGTACCGGCAAACTTTAAAGCAGTGACAATGATATCAGTTGAGTATCCTCATTCATACGTGTGACCAATTCGGGAAGGGAGAATGAAAGTAGCTACTACCTAGAACAAGCCACGTCACCAAGGACAAAAAAAAAGGCGGTACACCAGCACGACCAGTCTGTGGACCCGGGGGAGTTTTATATATGCCTGCGCAGCCATCACCAATTAACCATTAAATAAACTTGCTACTTCTATCTTTCTACACATAGAATCTAAGCTACAAAACGTATCTTACAAAATGTGAGTGTGTGTGTGTGTGTGTGTGTGTGTTAGGGTAACTGGGTGTGTGCTGCTGTCATACACTGAACCTTTTCTTTCTGTCCCATTACATTCTACATGCTCTGTTAAGCTGCACTTGTCTGAGTTGATTCCATACTAATAAAGACTAATGAATCCATCTAACTGATTATAATTACGTTATTAAAATGCAAATACTTAATTTTTGTTAATTGTAACACATCATATACAATCAATCATAACAGCTTACTCTGCTTTGAAACTTCCTTAGACTGGCTTAGTAGCAATAACACAGGCAAAAATAACAAATCCTTACCAATTAGGTTTGTTCACAATTACAATTATCCAGATAAATAATTTTGGAAGCTTATGTCAGTCATATTACAAATGAAGTATTACAAAAACAAATGAGATAAATTGTATTTTTTAAATAAAACCTACTTCATGGACCAGGGCACCCCATTTTCCAAGTTCAGAACCATGAGTTACACCAGAACTTGGAATTTGGACAGAACTCAATGCAACAAATCTCAACAGTCTCACATTAAATAATCATAATAAAAAGCATGACGCTCTAAGGAAAATGTGTTTTCTACAAGAGAGAAAGCCTTTTCTACAGTTTTTTCCTTTATATCCCTTGATTTCATAGAATGTAACTCAGTCAGACCAAATCACAGCACTGCTTACAAGTAAGCCACATGTAGTCAAGCCATAAGCATAACAACTATACACACCGCTCTCTGAGGTTCAAGTGTAAAATCTGGCATTAGAGCTAGAGAAGACTTCTGAGTGTTGAAACCTGTTGGTGGACAGTGGGCCTCCCTAGACTCTTTCACACTAGTCCTACTTAAGTAAGTATTTCTGAATGAAAAAGCTCTGGGAGAGTACACAGGGCTTTGTGGATGGGGGCCATAGGTCTAACAGACTCTCCCGGAATGGGAGTCCAGAAATCTGTGTCAATGGCGAAGAGCATCCAGAGCTACCGATCAATAAACACTATCCCAAAACACTTCACATTTCATATCTTCACTTCAAAATGTTCTTGACTCAAGCAAAGACAGAGGACCTTACTGTGGTGGTAAAATAGTAGCAACAGAGGAAAATGCTGTCTGGCAGAGTGTAGCTTTCTTTTCACATTAACAGTTAAAATGTTAGGGTAATTCACATCATAATAATTTAGCAAAAGCTGGAAACTTTATCTTTAAGATTTCATGTTGGTTAATTAGTGTACTCCATGTACTATAAATAATGTCAGCTATATCACAGGGATTTTTCTCTACGTTATTCATCAGTTCCACTACATATCATCAGGTTATCCTCTATAGCAGTGGTCACCAACCTTTTCAAGCCCAATATCCTGACCTCGGCCCTGGTGAAAGACAAGAGCTACCCTTTGAAGACAGAAAAACAGAAAAAAGGGTTTTTTTGTCAAATTGAGATTAGGATTGAGATTGGGTATTTGTTTTTGTACTTTGAAATGTATTTTTGCAGCACTCCAGCAGTTCCATGTTGAGTATAATAAGCCATATAAATAATACACATTTGATTTGAAGTATGATTTGTACATTAGTAATTCATTTTACACATAATTTTACTTTATTCTTGGTAATAAATTAATGTAAACAACAAAAATCTGAGGAGTCACTTGGGAGCCGAAAGAGCCAGCTCTTTTTAGTGAGCCGAGCCATAAGAACTGTCTCTCTAAAAGAGCCCGAATTCCCATCACTAATATCTGCAGCAAGAACACTTCTCATGGCTCAATTTAAAGCATTTTCTTTTATCCCATTAATCGCTTTCATGCTACTATGAAAATGTGGCAACTGGTTCAATAGAGAGGGAGGCGCTTGCAAAGCCAAAAGTTAATCAGGTGAGATTTAATATATTTTTTCCTTTTATATTCGGGACATGAATATAACATGAACATCTCTAAGATTTACCGGTTGATCACGATCGACAGGTTGGTGACCCCTGCTCTATAGTACAACACAACTTTAAATAGGTTATCAGTTGTCTATATTTCCTTTTTTCTGCAGATTTTCAAACAGATTATCAAAGATCCTCAGTAACCTGTATCTGCAGTCACTCAGATGTTTAATAGAATTTCTGTGTAATATCTTCAAATCCATTTTGAACAATAGTGTCAATAAACAGAGGTGCAGGAATGTGATGCAGGTTCGAGGGTGAAACATACTTTAACATGGGGGCAGTTGTTAGCATAAAAGTGAGGGCATTCGCCCTGTGATCAGAAGATCACCAGGTCGAATCCTGGACCAGTAAAGGTACCACTGAGATACTCATGAGCAAGGTATTATCCCCAAGCACTGCTCCCCAGACGCTACCCCTGTTAGCTTCCCCATGCTCTCTTCACGAGAAAACAGAAGAGACAAAGACATAGGGAAGAGGCAGGTTTAAATGCATATTAGGATAAACAAACATAAACAAGGGTTGGGAATACAGTGCAAGTTGGCCTCCTTAGACCAAACCAGGGATCACAGTGGTGGTTATGAAAAAATAGTAGGTAATACATAGTAAAAATAGTAAATAGTATAGTAAATAGTAATCAATCCTAGGAGTAAGATTAAAAAATGAATATAAGTTAAATAAAAGTTTTTTTAAGTTAAGTAAAAGTTTAAAATATAAATTTTTGAATACAATAGCCTGAAATTCAATATGCATTACACTTTCTTAATGGAAGGACCCCAAGAAATACTGGATGACTTATTTCTGTCATGTCTTGTGCTCTTTGTTAGTGTCTGGTAGTGTGTTAGCATTAGAGTTAGCGTAGGGTTAGCATTAGTCTTAGAGTTAGCATAGCAGTGTAGTTAGCTTTAGATGTAGCCACTCCCTGTTGACCCTTACCCTTTAGCAGTAGCATTAGCTTTAGCATTAGCTTTAGCATTAGCATAGTTAGTGTTAGACATAGCCACTCCCCATTGACCCTTACCCTGTAGCAGTAGCATTAGCCATTAGCTTAGGTTTAGGGTCAGGTTAGTTTAGGTTGGGTTCCCTTATCTGTTCCTGGTTCTGTCTCCCCTTCGGTTCCTGTTCCCGGTCCCTGTTATGCTGTTGGTTCCCGTGGTGCCTCCCGGTCCCTGTTCCCCTCCGGTCCTGGTCCTGGTTCCTGGTCCCTCCTCAGACCCAGCAGTAGTATCTGTTTAGTGAATGTCTTAGTCTGTGTCTTCATCTCTGTCTTGTGTGCCTGTTCCTCTGCCTGAGCCCTCCTGATCCCCTTCCCTCCACTTATGCACTAATAAAATATGGGAAGAAAGAAACCCTCCTGTGACTTGCGTCTGCTCCTTCCCCAAAACATGACAATTTCAGGACCCTAACTGAGAGAACATTACCCATAATAGGCCTAAACATTTTGCTTTTAAAATTAAAAATACAGATGCAGTACTTTTGTTCATTTATACATTTTACATTTATTTTTGGAAATAAATCTTTTACGGTGTTGCCCTTCAACACCCTTGTTGCAACTGACGCAATTGAATGCTTACCATCACATATATAGTATGTGTGTATATGCATTACTCATTATTGGTTTCAGCATAAACCACCTGTTATAAATGAGCTCCAGATTATTTCATTTCCAAACCAGCTCATATTGTTCTACTCAACAAAGTTACATATTTATGCACTGAATAATTGCAGCCTACACACTTAGTGACATCAGAATTCCATTTCTCCAATTTAGCATCTCCTTAAGAAGGCAGCGACTGAGTTTGTAAAATAAGGTGTTAATGTTTGATCATTAAATATTTAGAGTGCTCTTTCCTTAAGTGCCAAGCTGCTCCAGCTTGGGGAAATAAGGAGTCAACCCACATTGAAGTCACAGAAATTGTCGCTTTTTCACTGCTCATCTGTAATTGGGAGGCGTAATATATTTGGCATGATCCATTTGAAGAGGATTCAGTGTGCAGTATAATTGCAGTAATTCGACAACCCATTTTCAAATTAAGCCTGTTCCCTTCCAGTAATAAGACATTGTGCACAACCAAAGTATGTTCTTAAATAAGTTCATCCTGTATGGATGCATAGTTCAGCTTGATGGATGCATAGAGCAGATATTAGATTTCCACTTCAAGCAGCCAGAGGCATATGTTATTCTTTTAACTGAATCATCCTCTAAGGACCACATTTACCCCTCAGACATAACTTGCTTTCAACCTGGAGTAAAACATACATCATTTTGCTTTCTTAATCATGCTTCAAATGCCGCATTCTTAATTACTTGCCTGTGAGGTCTGGCAACGAAGTAGTAGTTTTCCACAGCTTACAGATGATGTCACAAAACTTCAGTTGTAATAGATTATGCCTGCAGGTGACCAAAGCTTTCTTCAGTCTCTCATCAGTTACAAAGTCTCAAAGGACTTAAAAATGTTTGTAAAGTCTGATAAAGTATAAGCCTAATGGTCAAGAGACCACATTTCCAAAAGAAATAAGTAAAAGCAGCAATTATTCTGTATAACACAGCACCATGGTCCCATCCTGAAGTAATATGACTTTTTTAAAGAAGCTGTCCATCGCCTTCCTTATGTCTTACACTGGACATTATTCCAGAGATTTTCTTATCCTAAAGACTCATTGCTTAGCCTTCAGACTTCCTTCCATCTGTCTTTGCCAGAGACCCCTAGAAAGCAATTAGCAGGCTTGTCCATTAATTGGAATGTGGAAAACCGCAGCCCAGCGTGGCAAGGCCATGAAGAGGATGTGAGCTGTGAAATCCGTCACTTTAATCAAGTTTTACCAACTGGCGCGGCGGTCATGATTTGCTCGATCGTGATGTCGTGGGAGATTCATTTGCTGACACCCCCTTCCTCCTCCTCTTACTACCCGCTAACTGCCCAGAAGAAAATGAGAGTATTCGTCAGTGTTCCCACGAGGAAGGGATAGCGGTGGAGACGGAACAGCCTCCTCTGCAGCTGACAGGGCCTGAGCTGGTCCCACTCGTCACTCTAATTAGTTTTGTTTCTCCGCCGCAGGCCCGAGCCGCAGCTCTTTATTACAGCAGCCGCACCAGGAGGAGCGGGACCACGCAATCTATACTAAAGAGATCCGTGCAAACGCACACAGTGGGCAGGGAAGGAGGGAAGGGCTGAAGTGGGAGTGGGTGGACTATGTGAGAAGCGCTGCAGGTAAGAGAGGTGAAGAGGCCTGATAGGAGAAATATCCACAGTGAGTTATGGAGCAACAGAGATACAGAAGTAATAAAAGTGGGTGGAGGTAGTGGAGGGAGGGAGCAAGTGAGAGACAGAAAGAGATGAACAGACAGAAAGAGGGTGGATAGATAAGAAGTGCTGATTGACACAAAGATTTCTCCACAGCTGTAAGACTACGAACCTAAGAACAAAAGTTTCTCCCTCTTTCTTCCTCTCTCTCTGTCACGGCTGCGCCTCCCTCGCCGGCCGTGCCACACCCACGAGTTCTGACTTGAGGGTATATGTTCTGTTCTCGGGGTTCACTTTCAGTGCCTTTCCCATTGTGTCTGTTACTCCTCTTGTCTCTTTGGTTGGCTTAGCTTTCCCCCGCTAGCTCGTTCCCCACTTCCGGGTTCTCGATGTCTTCACTTCGTGCTTCCTACCTAGTAGATTAGGATCTGTTGAAAGCATACCCTCGCTTATTATTCCATTCAGCTGTCACTCGTTACTTTCAGTTTTGGGATTGCGTCGCGCACTTATTGGTTTATTAGTTGTGTTATTTAAACCGGTCGGCCGAGTCCTCCCTGTGTCTAGCACCCTCTGGATTATGTGTGGTTTGATTATGGTGGCTCTTTTGGTCCGTTGTTGCTTGTGTCTGGTTTCTCCTCCATTTCCCTGTGGATATTTTTGGACTTTGTTTAGTTTTGGATTTTGTTCTCCTGGTTCACCTACCTTTCCTAAGGTTTTGCCTCAGGTACCTTGTTTACAGAATTTAGCATACAGTCTTATCCAGAAGTACTTACATTTACTAATCACAGTGAAAGTTTCTTTTGAGCAACTTAGTTACATGCCTTTCTCAGGTGCACAATGGTGGTTTCAGGCTCCCCCATAATTCCAAAATGAAAACTTATGTTTACCAACATAATGTACCCCATCTCTCTCTCTCCATCTAACAAGACCCTGAAATGATCTCGTCCTTTACCACATCACAAAAAAAACATTCTTTTGAATTAATTAATACAGGAATTTCAATCACAAGATCATCGGTTTGAATCCCAGACTGCTAAAGGTACCACTGAGGCACGCGTGAGCAAGGTACTGTCCCCACACACTGCTCCCTGGTCGCTGCCCACCTCAGCTGTCCACTGATCCTTTATAGATGGGTCAAATGCAGAGGTCATGTTTCGTAGTGGTGCATTGTGTGCTGTGCTGTGTTCACAATGACAAATAATCACTCACTTTCACTTTTCACCCCAGGGGTATACATTCACACATCTCTGATACTGTGAGAAGATGGGCAATTATTAACTGACATATTAACAGAATATTTCATTTAAATACTTTATATATTAAGATAATTTTACAGAATTTTGCTTCCTGGCCAATATGGAAAAGGAAAAACATATGTTATTGGGAAAAACCTTAGGCAAAGCAAAGGCTTAAACTAATAACATTTCAGATAGCAAGGTTAAACATAGTCAGTCTCATTATCCTGTCAGGATTCAAAATCATAGGAAAAGTCATTAAGTGAAGCAGCAGCTCTGCCTAATCTGCTGCGGTTCTTTCTGAGACACCAGTGTCCGACCTCCTGTTCAATCTTCCCGATTTGAAGAATAAAATCATGCAGGTTATAAAATAATGTAACGTTTATAATAATACGTTAATTATAAATAATTTAAGTGTAGTTTTGTACCCATATTCCACTTAAATTAAAATCAAAAGTAAAATCAAGTAAGCCTAATAAAACTTGAATCAGATACCATTAAGTGGACCATTTTATACTGGAAATCAATCACTGCAGACAACACTACAGGAAAGAGCTGACACAGGCAAAGTGTAAACTCACACTTTATACAAACAGCAGCTCCAGCCGCAGCCAAGATCCAAGCAAACACATAGCTGGAAATGATCCCAGATGATGAGTCCAAGCATACTGGTGCTGCATGCTCTGAATGGTCATACACACACAATTAACTTCTAGCAATAAAGAGTGTCTATAGAAGTTTAAAAACACATATAAGCAGCAATAATTTTGATGTCCACAATTTAATAGATTTGCTAGTGTTCTTCAAGTGTTATTTCTTTAGGATATGCTGCTGGACAAATCTACTGCAAATATTAAGTCTTTAGAATAGAAGAGCATAGAATATTGTGAGTAGCAAGTTTAATAGTACAATTTCTTTAGTTCTTCAGTTCTATGTGTGTCAGTGGCTATAGCATTATCTGTGAATCAATACCAGTTTTTACATTCATGTTTTACTTCTGGCTTCCCTGTTAGTAGCCTCAGTAGAGGTGCATGGTTTGCTCCAGTAGTAGTGTACTATAATACACACACACACACACACACACATCTTGGTTCATTTGTAATGTCAGCAGGCTGTGATGGGGTCAGATAAAGATCACTCCAAATGCCAGTGAAGGATGATTTACTGTGCAAGCATTGATGAGAATTCCATCCAGTGTTTGTCTGTGTGTGTGCATGCTCTATTACGTGAATTTAAAAAGTCGATCAAGTGCACAGAGAGACAATTTCCTGATGCCATAGCACTGCTGCTACTGTTGGTCTCCTTTGCCACGTTTAAGATATTTAAGATTTTTTAGTCTTTATTTTGACTTTGTTTCACAAGGCAAAAGCATACCCAAACATACACAATCCCTCTGCATCTCCCTCTTGTGTTGTTTCCCCATCACTTTCATATTCACATTGTTATCTGTGACACTTACCAAGATGCCTAAGATGTGACAAAAACCACCACCATTTGAGATCATTTTAAATCTACAATTAATTGCTTTGCTCCTCATGATTGTCTAGTTACCATGGTAATTAAGGGTTTTAGATTAGGGGACGAATTACAATGGGATTATCTGGTGATTACGAAGGATGATCACAAGCAGTCAAAACCTGTTTATTACGCTCCTCATCCATTTGTTTTAATCAAGTTTACTTCAATAAACAAAACAAAGCCTCTCAACACTGCAACCTAGTGGTCCTGTAAAGGTATATATCCCCTAAAAAACATAAAAATGGCATCCTCCATAATTTAAACATTTGAGATGAAAAAAACAAAAACAAACAAATAAAAAACTCTCACATATTGTGAATTACTGGCTTCTGTCCCAAAAACCTCCAGCATCCCTTATGTGCAGCACGCTGCAGCCTGTTATCAACATTTTCCTCAAACATTTTTAAAATATATTTGAACTATGCCATTCCATTTGGGTAATGGGGTAATAGGAGTGTGGGTCTCTGAAAAGTGCTCATCTCATCACATCTCATTTCCAGCACTCTTTAGACAGATGGAGCAGTACACATATACTTCACCATAAGCACACTCTTGCCCATTACCAGCCACATCTATCTGGATTAACCCTGCTGGGGTGTTGCAGACACCCCAAAATGGAACCTCACATCATATAATGAATCAATTTGAAGCCATCCCTCATGATTTTGCCCATCTCCAAGAATGATTATAACAAAAATTGGTGCACTGGTGTGAATCTTTTCAGTCAGACCAGAGGACTGTTGAGAGATTAGTGGTACTGAGTGGGGGTCAAGTCCACTAAATACTGTGACTTTTTAGCAAAAAATTTATTTGTTGAATGCATTGATATTAAGTCATCTGTTACTCTTGTGACTGCCAGCCTAAATAATATAATACAATATAATATGAAATATTTTTGTCTGTACTCAATCTATGTCATTTTACCAACTTAATCATACTTTATTTTACTCCAGAAACTGTTAAATCAATACTATGAATTGGACTGTGGTGGTCTGAGGGACTGATAGGCTGCGTTGGGGACCATACGATTTGTGATTCAAAACCACAGAGAGCCTAAAATCTACCACTGGACCCCTAAGCATGACACTTAACCCCAACCTGCTCGGAGACTGTCCCTGTAATTAAGAAATAAGGGTTGCTCTGAATGAAAAATGTAAAACCACATCTGACAGCATAATACTCATTTTTTGCTAACCCTTACAGCTAATTCATTCTAAGTATTTTAAATTCACATATTTTTATCTGACCTTTTAATGTAGATTCCACAAATCTAGATACTGCTGGTGTCCACAGAGAAAACCTGTAATTAATTCTAAAAGAATAGATGAATAAAAGTCGATCAGAAATAAATGTTTCTGTAATTGGTTAATGTGTGTAGGTCACGAGTTTCTATTGAGTGTAAGTTCAACTGTAATTGTTGCTTTTGTTTAAATAACAATAGATCAAACATTTAACACAAATGTGACATTTGTTCTTGTTATTGCTGCAGGTGTGCAAGGGGTGTGAGTGGATCTCGCAGGAAAAGGTTTTAAAGTGTTCATTCAGGCAGAGAGTGTATAGAGGTGCTGTTTGTGTAGATATCCATGCCCACATCCCGTAGCAGCCAGTTAAAGTCAGCAGGCAGTCTGAAGTAGGTCCAGTGAATGAACCGTACACTAAATTCAGGCAGCGTTCATGCTGTTACTAACAAATATTTACCATGGGCAGTAGTTGTAGCAAAGTAGGGCTGCTCCCAGAGGCTTCCTGCAAAAGTGGTCATTTTAGTTTTATGAAATCTGTGGTCAACAAAAACAAAGACTTTGGTGAAAATTTCAGTAAACAGAAAAAAACCCATCCATGGAGCTGGACCAGCAACAGGGGTACCAAAGATGCATTGACTGATGGAGATGTTTGCAGGAATGGACAGAGCAACAATCATGAAGTAAAGTTCCGGACAAAGTTTGACCCACGCGTCACAGCAAGGTACTAGATTTGCATTCAAATATGTTCAATATTTCAAATTTAAAAATCTGTTTGAAAAAATGAAAACTGTGGAAAAGATGAGTCAGTGCCTAAGATTAAGCTTTGCTGAATTTCTTCAATGCAGATCAATAATTAGGCTAGACAGGCATAAACATTTTGATTATTTATACATTGTGGTTCTGCCAAGTTTTATGCAAATGTATGGTTTCATGATTACAAATATATCTGTACAGGCATGTAAAACATCATTTAATGATTTCTAATCCCTGCTGTTATCACATTGGTTCCAAAAACATTGGATATTATGTTTTAATATTTTTAAGCTTTTTCATATTTGTAAGCAACTTAACCATGCAGGCTCAAATGCGCTACCCTGCTGCTCTCACTTCAGGGTGATTTGTCAGGTAGATTTGGCCTCCTAGGGAAATGATAAAATGACCATCCTTCCTGCTAAATCCACAGCAGGAACCAACACATTTAAAGATTTAAGGATCTTGAAACAGAGTTTTTTTCAAAACTTAGAAACTGTGAGAAACTGAGTTTAGCAGCTAGACAGATTGTGAATTGCATACAGATCCATGACCTGCTGTGGTAATTGTGTATTTAATGAATACAAGCGATTTGAATGATAATAACCCAAGTGCAGGTGATCTGAGATTGCCATATTTGTACAAGAAGATAATCATCTCAGCACAGCGCATAATACACATTTAAAGACATTTAAATATAAGTGGAAGTCAACAGGGGTCCTCCATTATTCCCCCTAATACTATGTGCATAAAAGCTGGCCTTAATGAAGGGTAATATTTTTCAGGTATGACATCAAGGCTCTGATCGGTCGGGGCAACTTCAGTCGTGTGGTGCGCGTGGAACATAGACAAACACGCCAGCCATTTGCCATCAAACTCCTGGAGGTCAAAGGCCATGAAGGGCGCGAGTCTTGTCGCGCAGAGCTCGGAGTGTTACGCAGGGTCCGACACGCTAATGTTGTCCATCTGGTTGAGGTGTTTGAAACTCCACACCGTGTCTACCTCATCCTGGAGCTCGCCACAGGAGGAGAACTCCTGGAACGGGTGGTCGCTCAGGGCTCTTTTACAGAGCGAGATGCTACCAGGGCTCTCATCATGGTGTCCAGCGGGCTTCGCTACATCCACAACCTGGGCATCGTTCACAGGGATCTAAAACCAGAGAACCTGCTGTACTACCATCCAGGACCAGACTCACGCCTAATTATAACCGACTTTGGACTGGCTTGCTGGTCCAGAAAAATCCAAACTGTCAAAGGTGAAGAGATAGGGGCTAGAGGCACTTGTGATGCTGGAAGGCACCAAGGGATTGTGGGCTGTGCTGGACCAGACAGGGATTATGACAGGAGTGCTAGTGATGCTAATATTTGTGGTGTTGTAGATCTAAACGGAAAGGATGCTGCTATAGGTGATTGCAGGAGATTAGCAGATGATGGGAAAGCCAGAGAGAGCAGCCAAGGAAGGGTTTTTGCCAGTGGAGGAGATGAGAGAGGAGATGCGAATGGGTGTCTGGACGGAACACTAGATGAAAGGGAAATAGATGAAAGCTCTGTGTTTGATGGAAAGCAAGGTAGTACTGGTGAGGAGGAGGAGGTGAGCTGTGGCACTCAAATCTCAGGGGCTACTAAAAAAACGGAAAGGGGCGTTCTTAAGCAATGTCAGACCAAGAGTTTTGAAGGCCATAAACACAACAACCTTGACAGGGCAAAAGAAAAAGAGGACAGAGTCGGTGAAGAAAGACAAATTCAATTTTCACATGAGGAAGTCAAAGATAGTAGACAAACAAATTGTTCTGAGAGTACAGCAGACAGAGGTGATAACTGCCAACAGAACAGTCTTCACAACAACATAAAAAACGATCCTAGCAGGAGTTCTGAAGGCCGAAAAGCAGGTGACTGGGCTGTGAGGACGCTGTGCGGCACCCCAGAGTACTTGGCCCCTGAGATGCTGGGTGGGAGACACTACGGCTGTGCTGTGGACATGTGGGCCCTGGGCGTGATCACCTACATCCTGCTGAGTGGCTCCATGCCTTTTGACCAGCGCAGCCGACCACGCCTCTTCAGGGCCATCCTCAGGGGCAGCTACAGTTTCCATGGGGAAGTGAGTGTCATGATGTATGATGTACCATCTCTTTCTCTCTCGGTTCTGTTTAACTGCTCATCTTCAAGGACTGTTCCTTTTTTTAGAGGGAAAAAGCTGCTAAGGGTTAGTGAGTGTGTGTGTGTGTGTGTGTGTGCGTGTCCATGTATTTATCGCATTGTGGGGACCTTTTTGTCCCCTAAAATCACTTTTATCTGTTTCTTGGGGTTTTGTGGGGACCTTTGAGAGGTCCTCATGAGGAAAAATGACTTTATAGAAAATGTGCTTGTTTTATTTGAGAAACTAAAAGAGGTAAAAGATGTGCTTTTGGTTACTGAGGTTAAGGTTAGGGTTAGGATTAGGTGTAGGTGTAAAATGATATACATCTACTCATCTATACACCTATACATTATGGGAGCCTATGGAAAGACCTCACAAAGATAGTAATACAGAGTTTGTTTTACATACAGTAGTGTGCAAAAGTTTTAGGCAGGTGTGAAAAAATGCTGTAAACAAAGAATGCTTTCAGAAATATAAATAATAATTGTTTGTTTTTATCAATTTACAAAATGCAAATCTAAATCAAATCAATATTTGGTGTTACTACCTTTTGCCTTCAAACCAGCATCAATTCTTATAGGTACACTTGCACAAAGTCAGGGATTTTGTAGGATTATAGTCATTATATTATTTTGTAGTCAATATATTATTTTGTAGGATTATAGGATTATAGATCTTTGGTTAGTTCTCCAAGATGTTT
The DNA here is from genome assembly GCA_032718565.1 of Distichodus sexfasciatus. NCBI lineage: Eukaryota > Metazoa > Chordata > Actinopteri > Characiformes > Distichodontidae > Distichodus > Distichodus sexfasciatus. The sequence goes on along the minus strand of JAVGVS010000021.1, from coordinate 2,396,039 downwards.
GGAACAACCTACCAGCCGAGTTCCTTCAAAAACTGTGTGCAAGCATACCTAGAAGAATTGATGCTGTTTTGAAGGCAGAGAGTGGTCACACCACATATTGATTTGATTTAGATTTCTCTTTTGTTCATTCACTGCATTTTGTTGATTGATGAAAATAAATGATTAACACTTCCATTTTTGAAAGCATTCTTTGTTTACAGCATTACAACACTGTCAATCCTAGCAGTGTCAACTAAACAGCATGGTGATGGCCTAGTCATAAGATTCTAGCTTACAAACCAAGAGATTGTGAGTTTGAGTCTCCTGCAATTCATTAGTAAAAGAGTAAAAAGTAAAACAGTTAACCTCAGCTAGAAAGACTGTAATTAATTTTTTAAGTTGCTTAGAGCATCTTATCAATGCATTAATTAGCATGCTACTTAGGGTTGTGCTGGAGTGAGCCCAAAAGAATCAACTAATCAACTGTGGTGAAAAACTGACTATTAGTAGCTACTAGTGTAGGAAAAAACATAAACTGTGCATGAAAATAGATGCAGTATGAGACAGCTGGACAACGACAGTGTAGTTGTTTCTAATGGTCACTTAGCCAGTGCTGATTAATTATATTCTCTACTTCTGAGACCTTATTTGTGAACAGCAAAGTACATTTTCAGAACAAACACAAAGAGATGTTTCTGTGAGCAGTCCAATGTACCTTGTTGAATGTTCTGCTTAGTAGAAAAGACGTACTGAGAGAAGACATATGGCTGGGGCTGAAAAAAAAATATCCACAGTAGTCTAGATACAGTTTATAGAGGTGCTAACAGGGCAGCCATTAAAAGCCAGCTGGAAAGAGGCAGTGGAGCAGAGAGCAGAGACCAGTCAACAGCCAAGTGTCAACCAGAAAGCTGTGTGTGTGTGGGGGGGGTGAGTGGCCAAACGCATGAGTGTGAGGTGAAATCTGGTCAGCTGTGTAAACAGCCTTGAGGCACCCGACAGACACGGCAGCCCTCCCACCGCCGGCCAACGCAGCGTGTCTCAGGTGTGACCCGCCTGGCCCGCGGCTGTTTGCCTTGGTAGCAGAGTAGTGGTGGAGTGAGGAAGAAGGAGGAGGAGGGAACACCACAGGAAGCAGTTAGAGGAATAGAGGGAGGGAATGAGGAAAGAAGGCACATCATGAATGTATCACTAAGCTATCACCTACTTCACACATCAAGCCAACAGAGAAGGAAAGAACAAGAGAGATAGAGAGAAAGGGGGAGAGGGAGAATGTAGAATAAAATGCACTCAGTGTCTCAGAACTTTACAGTGATGGCCTTACTCAGTGTCAGCCAAAATAGTCTACTTACTGTCTTTAAGAAACTTTGCAACTACAGTGCAAAGGAGAAAGGAGTTTTAAGAAATTGAAAACTGAAGTTAAAGGTGTCGAAAGACGTGAAATTGAAGTTATTTACTGCTTTCAAAAAGTCAAAGTTGAACAGGAAATAAAGTTCTAACCTCGAAACTCTTTATCAGCTAGTGTCTATGAAATTGAAAAGTGTGTTGAAGTATGTAATTAAAACTACTACGACTGCCATTACTACACACCCCACTCACACATACAGACAGATAGCACACACACAAAGCTGAAGGTGAGACAGAGAGAGAGAGAGAGGCCCTCATTTAACATTTAACCTCATTTAAGTTGGATGAATACAGATCCACCAAGGCCCAGACTGAGTTACACATTCAACTCCCTCTGTGTTTTATTGACAGGACTTTTTCTCTCCTCAATAAAAACTATCAACAGGGTGGGTGGGAGTAGAGGGTTCCTCACTTGGTGGAGAAATAACATAAAATGACTACTGGGCTGGTAATTTTTTTCTTATAAAATTGTGCAGTGTGTGTGTGTCTTTGATTGAAGTCTGCTCTTTGAATTCCATTCGTCAGCAACAGTCTTGCGATTGTCAATTTCATGGATGATTAATTGTCATTACTTTGTGAGAGTGAGTGTGTGTGGTGTGTGAGAGAGAGAGAGTGGGAGAGACAGAGTGAAAGTGGGAGAGAGAGAGTGAATTATGATTCAGAAATAGACCTCCTTTGTACAGAAAGCATGTTGTAAGCATGTTTTAGGAACAGAAGGCCAGGAAAAGAGGTCTTTGGGCCTCAAACCCCTGGATTCATATTTGTAGTTGCCTTTCTGACGTCACTGACACTGAAGTATCTAATTATCACACTCCAAATCCCTATCACAGTACTGTTTTAAGTTTACAGATGCAATGATGAAGTAGATTTTACCAGATTGAATGTTTTCTGACATCAGTACCTCACATGTACAACTGGTCAAAGTTGGATTGCCAAGTAAGAGCAGCATTAAGTTTTTCATAAGACTCAACTGGTCACAATTAGCTACTAGGCTAATAAAAATGACCATTAGATACTGCATCTCTAAAATCATTTTCCTGTTTCTTTTAGTAGAGTTACTGCAGGAAAAAAAATCTTATTATTATAATTCTTATAATTCTGTTATTTAATGCTTTGATTACCTTTGGTTATCAATGAACACCTGTTTCGCTCTCTATGTCTTCCATCACAGCCATGGAGTTCCATATCTAACCAGGCCAAAGACTTCATTGAGAATCTATTGACTGTCAGTCCTGGGCAGCGAATGACTGCAGAACAAGCTCTCAAACATCCCTGGCTTGTCACCATGGCTAGAGGTTCCACCAACAAGAACCTCCATCGGCCAATATCAAGGAACCTCCGTCAGCGGGCCTCACGAGCCTCCTCCCGAAGCCCCAGCTCAGGCTTCATCCTAGAATCCCGAACATCCATTAGTCCACTGTCTTATTCAGGTCAAAAATCACATCAATTTATTACTAGCATATCTCAGCATAAAGTAAGGGTTCCTGCTTGATGGTCTTGCTCTGAGATTCTGGCTACACTCCATCCAAAAACCACAACGCGGCACATGAGACCCTGCGAGACATCTGTCTCAGAGATTTGCTTAAAATATGTGCTTACTCAACACTAAAATGGTGAAATGTGAACTCGGTCAAGCTCCACATTTGCTGTAATTTATCCACTGCTAGTATAAAATTCTAATTTGTAATTCAGTTAATCAGGGTTTAAATTGATAAGTCAGGCTAGTTAGAGGCCTGTTAAAAGTTTTACATTAGAACTTCTTCTTATACAGGCCTCTTGCGCAACTCAGCAGCTGCATTGGCACATCTGAGAAATAAAATAAAACATAACTGTTAAAGGGTATGATTTCAACATTGCACACAATTATTTTTCCTCTGAATCTTCTGTAGATAAATGTTTTTAATGGTACTTATTGGACTGTTGCTGGTTATATGTTTAAACATTCCCAAGATGAGATACTCTTATATTTGATGTTGCTAGACATGAAGTATAGACGTTTTAGAACATATAAGTACATATAAATAACATTACATATGAATCAGTTATCTATCCATTACACGTTTAATTTGAATCTTTGATTATGTATTGTAATATTTCTTGTATCATTTTTGCTTGAGTGAGCAGAGGATGATTTTTACTGTGCCTCCCATTAAGAAGTTTAGAAGTTTCTTTGCACTTGTAAGTTTTTTGACCGTTGGTGCATCACTTGTCAGCAGATTATTAGGGAAAGTGCCTCCCTGGTGCACATAGTGGCTTCTACAGCTGTGACACTTTCTTTAACAGTAATGAAGCATCCTCAACCTTGCCTGGACTATCAGTAGTTTTTGCCATTGCACCAAAAGAGCCACTGCCATGCTACATGGGGTTTGATGGGTTGGTGTCTGATTTTGCTGGTTACCATCATGTTTTTCCCTCAGAAGCAAAGCAAAAGATGCAGATTCAAAACACTTTATGCTGTTCTATTTAAAATGGGACTGACTCATAGAGGAATAGTGATTTTACTATCAGTAGCATTGTTAACATTTTGTACATTCTGAGAATAACGAGAATGACCTGCTGTTATTTACATGGAATCCTGTTTCACTAATGAATGAATAGAATATTAATTTTCAAGCGGCGTGCAATGGTGAGTATGATTTTTTTTCTACTATTTTAGAATCTTTTCATTTGACCTTAAACATCAGATTCCATGATAACAGCCTCAATGGTTTATTTCCTACAGAATACATTTTAGTTTGATCTCAAACTATATATTAGATACTGGTCTGATGTTTAGCTGCCCAAGGAAAGCAGGAAAAGCTTTGCCATTTGCTGAGCGGCAACTTGACAGTTAAAAACCTTGTATAGGAAATAGAACAACATTGCCCTCTGCTGGTTAATTGATACGGCACAGACAAAAGATTTGTCAATGATCAGCATTTGAAAATGTTATGTTATTATGTTATGCACAATACAAGAACTTGAAATGGTCTGTAAAAAAAATCACAGTGTACAGCTTTATTACTGTCTTCTGCTTATATTTCAGTTTCTTCAACAGCACTCTTTTTGCCAATAGCTAATTTTAGAATGTTTTGGAGTTTTAAATGAGTGATTGTCATTGTGAACAGCACAGTACAGCACACAGTACACCACAATGAAATGTGACCTCTGTATTTACCCATCTGTGAAGGAGCAGTGGGCAGCTTTGGCATTGCAAAGTGCTTGAGGATGGTACCTTTCTCACAAGTACATCATCTTTAACACACGACCCTACGATCACGGGGCCGACTCCCTAACCATTACAATAGCAACTGCTTCTCTTTTCTTTTTTTCAAGAGATACTAAATACTGTCAAATGGGACTTCTTATCAAATGTGTTGTTTTGTAAAAAAGTTACAGTAGGCTTCCATTCCAGCCATTCAATGGCAGTAATAGAGTAATAAACACAATTATGTGAAAATCAGGAGCTTTTCAAAGACTTCATTGCAGTTTATCAGTTAAAAGTGGCTTTCAAGCACACATAAATCTGTTTTGTCCTTCACTTTTGGGTGCAACAGTCAATTCTAGAATACATGTTCAGTTGTAGGAAGACTGTGGAGAGCAAGGACAATCTCTTTCTGCAAGGTTAAAGAAAAGCCATCCAAACAATGTAGCTCTCTGCAGGTCTCTCTGTTTCATAATATAATGGAGGATGAGAGAACAGTAGAGGAGGTGAGACCCCTACAGATCATGACTTTCACAGAACAAATTTAAAAAAGGAGACAGGATTTTTGTGACTAACACATTTGTCTTTTCATAGGTAGCTGTCAAAACTTTTTTTTTGTTCTAGGTACTTCTCAAAATAACAAAATTGGTGTTGAGTGGATGATTACCTTTCAAATGCCATCTATACACCCACATACGGTTTCTGACTTTGATTTATCAGTTCTACTAAAATTGGCCATAGACCTCATATTTATATCATCTATCTCTGAGGAAACTGGGGTCACAAAGTGCAGGGGCATCATAACTCTAGAAGACCAATATCTCTTGATGGACTTGACAGCATCCTCCAAGGCTCCAAGGTTTTAACAAGTTTTGTTCCTTTGTTAGATCAATAAATGGGTGAGTAATGGCGAGTTAATCATGTAATTGAATGTAATATGGCTTAGGTTAAACTATTTGAATGAAGTAATTCATTTTAAACCATAGCTCTGTACAGTTCACTGCATGTCTTCGTGGATTTGCATTACATGGAAGATAAGGCATATTAGTTGCCGAAGATATCTGAAATAGTGCTTACATTTCATTGCTGTAAGTAAGATAATGGATATACAAGTGTATTTCAAATAAAATGGGTTTAAGAAGACTGTCTTATTACTGTGACAAGTGTCCATTAGGGATATTGGTAGTAGCTTTGCATGCTATTATGTGATAGGACACATTTTTTACCCACTTTTCTTGTTAGATGACCTTGATGCCTCCTCATATTCTATGGCCGTGCTGCTGGGGCAATTTTCAAGGCAACTGTGGTAATGGAGAAAATAAATCAGGCTTAAGACACTACAGCCAAGAGACCTGGTCACAATTTGTTACTTATATTCCCGCTTACTGTATATTAGTTTCAACATGTGCTGGCACACTGAAACCTCTCCATAGCTGAATTTATCATCTGTATGCGACTTTTTGCTTCTCTGTGTAACTGCAATAGGTTATCGTGTCTAGTCATTCCAAGGTATGTAACATTACCTCAGGGTAAGTATTTTTTCCTGGTAAGGCAGTCTCCTGCAGAACTCATTTCCTTGATCAAACATACCTAATGCCTTTAATGAATATCTCCAGGAGCTTTTGAAGACTAAATCAAAGTGTTCTAGATTAAGGTTCAAACCACTATCGGCAGGACAGTCATTTTTTCATGAGCTGGACTGGAAATGCCTCCAATAAGGGATTCTTTAGTAGAGCCATCAGATAGTATACATAGAGAGATGCACAAGTTTGACCTTGCTGAAACCTCAAGGATAGCCATGTGTCTAGTATAGGCGGTGAAGAACTATGCACACTTTCAAAAGTTAAAGTAAACTTTATTGACATCTCTGCTATGTACTGTACAGGTATAAAGGGAGATGAGACGACGTGGCTCCAGTTTTCACAGTGCAAACAACAAAGAACAAATAAGACACATAGAATAAACAATATATGAATAGAATATACAATATACACTTTAAATTAGAAATGGAGTATTAAATGTAAACTTTAAACTAGAAGTAGAAAGAGAAACAATTTGGATGCAGTATTCAATCTACAATTATGATCTTGAAATTGTCTTTTACACTGAATGTGTATAAGATCTGTAATAGTTTCAATATGAAAAATTCAGAGGATAATGATTAAATTCTAAGAAAAAGTGACCTTGACATTTGACCAGGAGCAGTGGGTAGCTGCAATGGGCACTGTCCTAGGGACCAGTGCTAGCGGAAAGTACTTTGCTCATGTTATCTTTACTGGTCCCGGATTTGATCCAGCGACACTCCTATCACTGGGGCAAATCCTTAATCATTACACCACCACTGCCCCAACAGGAGTGTTATCTGTAGGGTGCCATGAAGCAATCCCATGTTAAAACCACCCTCTATTCAGGTACTTTTCCCTGCCAATTTTTGGTAGGGAGATAAGCAATATCTCACAATATGATCCATTCAAATGTTATTCCTGACTCACTCATTATCAGGCGCACAATGCATCTGTGCATATGGTTCTGGGAGTGGAGCAGCCCTCCTGGGACACGGTGACTCAGCAAGAAGCTCTCTCAGCTCTGAGCTGCGTCAAACATCAGCTGCGAGGTCCTAGGGGCCGAGAAATGAAGAATGACGGGATCATTTCACGCTTGCGATATTACACCCAGGCATGCATACACACTAACACACCAGTGTACGCAAAATACATGCAGCCAAAGCGGATCCAATGTCATAATGTCTGCTTCATGCTACACACACATACACACGCATTGTGAAAAGCTTTAATGATTTATTTGCTGCACAATTTGTGCACATTTGTGCACATACATCATTAAAATTCTTCAAAGGCCTTTCTTTTAACTTCTGTTGTTGTTACAGAATTAATTTAGAGAGTGGGTCTAAAGAAAACAATTTATTCCTCTATGAACAAAGCGTTGTGGGTAAATCCTCTTGACTTTTATTATGTGATGGGCCACTTCTGCTTGACCAGTAATAAGTAACTCTGCTTAAAGTGCACTCACACACCCACCTGCATGCATATATTAACACTCACATACACACTCTCAGTCTTTATAAATATAGCTCACACACTCTCGAACACTCTTATACATAAAGGAAAACATTACTGTCTCTTACACTGGTGAAACACAAGGCTTAGTGGCACCAATGCAAGCTTCTGTTTGAATAAAATTCGAAGAGGCCCAATGGCCTCCAAAACAATAAACAAAATCTTCTCTGCTTCTCTTCAAAAACACAAAACCACAACACCAACATCGGGTAGCGTAACAGTGGACCGACAGAGCCAAAAAGGAGAGACAGGCCTAAATAGGACAATAACTCAACTGAAACACATACAGTACTGTGCAAAAGTTTTAGGCAGGTGTGAAAAAATGTTATAAACAAAGAATGCTTTCAGAAATATAAATAATGATTGTTTATTTTTATCAATTTACAAAATGCAAAGTGAGCGAACAAAAGAAAAATCTAAATCAAATCAATATTTGGTGTTACTACCTTTTGCCTTCAAACCAGCATCAATTCTTATAGGTACACTTGCACAAAGTCAGGGATTTTGTAGGATTATAGTCATTATATTATTTTGTAGTCATTATATTATTTTGTAGGATTATAGGATTATAGATCTGTGGTTAGTTCTCCAAGATGTTTGGAACAACCTACCAGCCGAGTTCCTTCAAAAACTGTGTGCAAGTGTACTTAGAAGAATTGATGCTGTTTTGAAGGCAAAGGGTGGTCACACCAAATATTGATTTGATTTAGATTTCTCTTTTGTTCATTCACTGCATTTTGTTGATTGATGAAAATAAATGATTAACACTTCCATTTTTGAAAGCATTCTTTGTTTACAGGATTTTTTCACACCTGCCTAAAACTTTTGCACAGTACTGTACAAATGCTAAACCAAAAGATAAACAGAATATTGTAAGCTGAGGTTAGGGTCTAAAACAGGAACCAGTTAAATAAACCGATCAAGAAACTAGGAACAAGGCAAACACAGGTGTAACATATAATTAAATCAATTAACCAATCTGTATATAATAATAATAAAAGGGTTTTTAATTACATAATAATAATAATAATTAACAACAGATATTAAATAAAATAAATTAAAATACAAAAGTAAAAGCACCACCACTATATTAAAGTGGGGCACAACAGCGATTGGAGAGGGGGGCGGACAGGCTATAATTCTTTTTCTTAAGCAAATATGTTAGTTTTGTATTGCTCATATCTATTATTATAGTTCATATCTTTATTTTAAATATGTCGTCGTTATAATCATTATGATTACGGTGATACGCGCAGTGTGTGATGCGCGTTATGGAAGCGCCGGCCCTGCCCAAGTGAGGGATACACGCCCCTTTGCTGAAGGGGGCCACAAGGCACATGAATGACACTGAAAATGTAAACGTATGGTTGTGGCTGTCTCACCACTGCAACCCTGTGCAAATGTTCAGATTTCAGTCATTTTTCTAAGGGAGGTAGCCATTTATGTTCGGAGAGGCACTGCCAGAAAATATATTCAAAGTAGGTCTGGGAATGTTTTTATGTTAATACATGCAATAACTCTGATAATTAACGGGTTTTTTTTAACAAATTATTCTTATTTCTTATTGTTCTTATCATTATAAATATTTAAATTATTTTTTTTTCATCTTATCTACAAGAATATGATCAGAAAGTCGCCGGTAAGTCCTGAACTGGTAAAAATATCACTGAGGTACTCATGAGAGAGGTCCCACCCAGGCACTCCTCCCTGAGCATGAGGTATATTTGAGAGTGGAATTTTTTTTGCTACTATAAACATTATTTGATACCTCTGATGTGAAACTGCTTTTTAATTATCTGTGGACATTTGGCGAAACAATTCACATCATTACGACAAGCATGACTTACCCGAGTCAACCTCAAGATGTAAGTAGTGCAGTTTGTCGGCATGTTCTTCTCTGTAAGGATTTCGTTGTGTGGTAGATTTGTGTATTTATTTATCCTGCTGTCCCTTACATAAAACTCCCAGATGTTCTATGTTCCATTTGAAGGTATACGTGGTAGATTTGTGTATTTATTTATCCCGTTATCCCTTACATTCTATGTTCTATGTTCCATTTGAAGGTATACTTCCTCTAATGGCCACAAGGGGGTGCACAGATAGGGGAATGGTTGCTTGCACTGCAAACACGTGATAACAACTGCGGCCGTAAGATAGTCATGTGATTTATTCTGTCAAAATAAAAGTCAGCACACAAAGAAAACCAAGACAAGATTGAATAGATAAATATTCAAATGCTGATGAACACTACTTAGTCTATGTCTACTACTTGGACAAACTACTTTGTTAAGAATACATCATTATTAAAGGGATATTATATGTTGCATGTTTATCATATATCTAATCTAATATAATAATGTATGTCATAGACATAACATGTATTTAATATGTTAATATATAATAAACTATATAAGAGCTGCAATTAAGGATTATTTTTGATAACCAGTAAATCTGGTGTTTTGTTTTAATTAATCCATTAGTTTTAAGAAGGTCAAGTACAGTATATCAGTTCAGAAGACTATGATTCGATGTCTGCCTATGTCACAAAGTCTGCTATGATATGAATTAGCACTATCACTTCCATTCAAATCAGACCACAAAAAGAAACTAAAATAGGCATTTGACATTTTTATTACTGTGCTAAACATTTAAATGAAAACAATGTACTCTTTTAATAAAAATAGATCTCATGTTGAATATAAAATGACTTTACAATATACATGATGTCTAACTGATTTTTTCATTTTGGATTGATCCTATGGGCTCGTTTATCATTGAATCAATGTATTGGTGTAGATTAATGTATTGTTACATCCCTAGTTGTGAACGTCCACGAACAACGCTTATTGACTGCTGTTTCAACAAACACGCTTCCCATTTCACTATTTGTAAGTTGATATGCAAACTTCATTCCAGACAGGCAAAACAAAAATCTGTGATTTTTATTTCCTGAGAATTTTTATTTAACTAACAAGTTAAGTACAAACAAAGGTATTACCTACCAGCTAAATTGTATTTTGTAAATCTAGACAATGTAAGCATTTGGTGTCAGCAATAAAAAAAATAAAAATAATAATAATAATAATAATAAGTTTTGAGGGAGTTTAAATAAAATAGAGAGGTGAACAGAATAGACGTGAACAGTAAAAGAAGTTCTAAAGACTTTACAATAAGCAGACTAAATGGTAGTAGGAGAGGTGTCGTGACTGGGTATAAAAGGGTGGGTAAAGGTGCATATTGGGATTTTAGATAAACATATGATGCCACTAAGATGATGTCTCCCTGATTGCTCATTCCAGCTGAACAATGTGAGGCCTCATTCTACACAGTCTCTATTACCATGGCTTTGTAGGCACAGAGTGTGTATACTTGACTGGCCTGCTGCAAGTCCAGATGTGACCCCAGTTGAAAATGTATGCCACATCATGAGTAGAAGTTGCTAAAGTCTTCCATTAAATAAATGTTAAAAATGTCTAATTGCAAAACTCCCACAGTTAATATCCTTCTTTTCCAAATGATTAAAAGTGTTAGTAAAAGGAAAGGTGATATAGCACAATGTAAAACCTGCCTCTTTCCCAACTTGAGTGTTGCAGGCAGCCGATTCTAACTTTGTTTATATTTATATAAAATACCTAAAACTTAAAATGCAATAAAGTTTCTCCAAACAACATTTGAAAATGTCTTCTGTCAGTTAAATAGACATTCATGTGAATTAACAAATCACTTATTTTTGTTTGGAAATGTCTGAAAATGGTATTTGTTGATTAGTGACACTAAGAATGTTTAGAGTCTATTTGGAAGATTTTTTAGTCTATGTTGTAAGATTTGTTAAGTGTATGTTGTAAGAATCTGAATATGTGGACATATCCCATAATAAAGAATTTTTTATTCACAGTAGATAAATTTTCACACACATATGTACTGACCTGGCAACTTTAAAATATCTTGACACTGTTTTATTATTTTACAAGATACAGTAATTTCAATTGAATAATTTTGTGAAACAATATTGACATTGATTTATATCTCTAATCTCAGAATTTCCCCTACAACCTTGACTGACCCACTTTACAAATGATGGAATAGAAAGGCAAATATGGTGAGTCTAAATGAGGGAGAGGGATGTGGAAACGGCAAGGAACAGAGGATAAAGAGGGGGAAGGGAGATCAGAAATCAAAGTAGAAAGTGGTTCTCCTCTGAGTGAACATTGCATAACCAAACAACATAAACCACGCTTTTTACAGTACAGTATCCACAGTATCCAATACAGTATCAGAATATAGTGAACATACTATATCGGAATGTCTAGTTAAAAACAATTGGCCTCATTTACCAACTACTCTTAAGAAGAAAATATGTTCTTAAAACCCTCTTATTCAGTTTTCACAAAGATTTTGACATTCACAATTTTTTTCTTATTTGAGATTTTCTTAGGGGAAAGAAGGATAGAATCTCTGAATAATGTAAAGCACTCTTGCTCGAATATTTTGCAACATAATTGCATGTGAGCAAAATATTACATTAAGGGGTTTTCTTCAATTACATTGTCATGAGCAGTTTTACAGTTGTACTCTTTGAAACTGAAAGAAATTAGAATATATAGGTAAATGAGGCCCATTATCTGTTTTATGACATTTCTAGTTAGAAATGTCATAAAATTATAATAGTTAGAAATGTAGGTCCTAATGATATAGTTGCAGAGCATATAAAACATAGGATATATTCTATTTGTCTACTATATTTGACAGACCACATGCTAAACATTTTGTAGTCATCCAGCAAATTAAAGGTGGGATAATGGTGAGCTGGAGGATCATTACATATAGAAAATGTAACTGCTTAAATACACACTTTTTTCCTGGGCAACCACTACTCAATATTACAAGCTGACGGTCCAGTAGGTTTTCCAGTTTATGTTATGAACAGACCACAGAACTTTTAATTGTTCAGACAAACCAGAATTTGTTATGAATCATGGCAACCAAGAAACCTTCAAGCCAAGCAACATAAAATGAACCATCCTTCTGGATGGATGTTGTTGTTTTTGTGAACACAGGCACAGACAGGACTGACTGCAGAGGTCTTATCCCCACCAATAACACATGACAATATTTTTGTATTAAGATGTCCCTATGGACAACAGGAGCCAACATGTTCCACACCAACACAAATGCTGGGAAATTAAAAAAAAACAATTACCAGATATCCTACAAGAACTGCTCAAAAATGCCACCATTGCTTCCATTCTGAATCTAGATAAAGTGTCTTCAAGTATATCACCAATATAAAATCTCCACAGCACATTTGGATCTTTTCCAGTTAACACATTGGTCTACCTCCTCTACCCATACTCTGATTACACATGGACAAAAAAGAGCATGCTTCATGCTTTATATATTTGCTTGCCTTCATTATGACTATCACTAATGAAAGTGAGTAGGCTGAGCCTATAAACCATTTATGTCCTTGCTTATAAATTATAAATTCCAAACCAAGAGACTGCAGTCTTTTTGAATTAACTGGAACATGTCTAACATCATTATAATAAATGAACTCTAATGGGACATAGTGTATGTTTTAAAATACCTCTCCACAAGGCTATTGTGCATTTCTATGCAAGTTAGAAAAAAACTGAAGAATATGCTTTTTTTTTCATATGAAGTAGTAAAGCATTGTGTACAAAGTATGTCTGCACAATTTATAGTTTCAGCATCATTAACCTGATCGGCACATTTGCAATAATCACATAGCAGGACAAGCAATGCAAAGTGAGACAAAACAAACGTCATTCTACAAAATGTCTTTTACTTAACACAAGAGGGAATTTCAGACATGTACTGATGGTGAAAAACTTAATAGATCAAGTAAAAAGTGTAATTTAAAAAGATTGAAATAATAGTTTTGCACATAGGAACATCTAACTAAGACACACAAAGCCCACATGATTTTATGGTTAGTAAAACAATGGTGAACTGTGGACTCACTTCCGCTACAGGCTCCACTCTCAGGACACCTCCACTGTCAGTACAAGAAATAACAAGGTGTGAATTTTCAGTTTTTATTTTAATATCATTATTGCTGGTGGGTTTTTTTTATATATTTATTTATTTATTTTATTTTTTTTTTGGGGGGGGGGTTGCACTGCGCTATAAAGTCACACTCGCTTTTTCCTTTTTTCTAAATACAATTATTTAAGTCATTTGGCTACAATTCCTATTTTTGGAATATCGCAAAATATATCGTGAAAAATAAATATATTGCTAAATTACTTTACCGACACCGTACGGCCCTAATACAAAGAAATGTGCACTGTGGACAAAAACGTTTAAATTATAACACGATCGTTCTTTGTTTAGTGCTCTTTGGTCCACGTCTTTTTAATTCCTTCCAAAGTAACCAGTCTGTCTGTAACATATACATCGGGTCTGTGTATGTTCTCAATTGTCTAGGACATGGTAATCTTAAGAGCTTCAGTTCATAGTTCTTAGAGCTGAAGAAGCCTTGAGGATTGAGATGTGAAACGTCTTCAAGAATTTTGAAAAGAAGTGCAGTTGCGCCAGCCCTGTTGCTCTCCACAGGTGATTGGTGCCACTCGGGGACCAATCAGGACGCGTCTGATCGCCCGTGTAAAGTTGTTAACCCCATCTCGGCCCGTGATGAGTGGCTCAGCTGGAGCGATCATGAGCAGCCTTTTGGCGACTTTCTTCGCTCGACTCTTTCTTGGTCAAATCCATCCGCTTCGGCGTTTCTCCGGTCGCTCGTTCCTCGACACGGATCGTCCCGAAAATCGGAAATATTTCACCATGGATTTGCTGCATCGCATTTGTTCTGTTGCTATCAGCACTAACTGTGCGGTGTTCATAAGGCTCGGTAGCTTAGCCTGTCATGTTGGACGAAATTGTCACCATCCACCCTAGTGGTTAAATTGGTAAGTTGCTTGTTTTCTCTCTCCTAAACAAAATTAATAACTAATTCTACCTCTTCAAAAGGGTACAGTCTTTATCTCTTCATGTTATTTGTCGAGTTGGGTGATTTCTTTTGTTAAGGAAAGAGCTCATGATGGACAGTTTTGCGAGGAAAAAAAAGCAAAGCCGTTAAGCTAAATGTTGGCTAGCTTATCGTTACCTCGAGAGGAATTTCTTGGCTTGGGCCATAATGTCGCCCTAACCTTCAGTTTCCTCTAAAATGTTTGACCTAGTAAGTTAAAAGTGAGCAGAAACGTTTTCATCCACCAGCACATGCTATTCAAATAAATATATTTCTATCTTAACATGTATTTTCCCCTTCTAGTTTCTTCTCAACATTTGCTCATGACACTTTTTTTCATCCATTATCAAAAAATCGAGTTGCCGTTTTAAAAAGACAGTGCAGCATAAAATTAATCAAAAATCATTTAAATTCTGTGTTTTGGGATACTTTTTCATCTTCTAAAGAATCTGAATGTTTATTTTGGCGTTATAGTGCATCCGGACCTTATTAGGCAAAATGGTAATCTAAACTTTGAGCTATCTTTTGTTTTCACTCTGTTTGCTTTGTTGTGCATTTCCGGTTGTATATATTCGGTGGACTCGCGTCAAACTTCCTCTATATTTTCTCAAAAGACCGATTCATAACCGTTTCCAAGCATTTATTATAAGCCTCACCGCTTCGAAGTTTATTTTCTTTGCAGGGTTTTAAATGTGCATTGTGTGGTATGATAGGTCGCTTCTCGTTGTCTAATTACTGTCAACCAGCGACTAGGTGGTGACGCCATGAATATTCTCTTCAGCCATGACCGACAAATGCAGCAACGAGCATAATAGCGCGTTTATAATGATTTAAACCCACATTAGACGTGGCTTTTTTCTGTTTTTCTTTGTGCACCGGGGGCACAAAAATCCTCGGGAGTCCATTTGGTTTGCAGGGTGATTTCTCTGCTGAATAAATGGATCAGGATCGCCCCCTTCGACGAGCCTCCCATCGCATTATCTAACTGCAGTTGATAGAGAAGCGCTCGGGTTCAGATAGGCGGGACTAAAACCACTGCTACTGTATTTAGTTATGACGACGTTTAGACTGCACTTTGCTCTCTGTAACCTGTATTTTTCAGCCTTTGTGGTCCAGCTTTGTGCTAATCGATGTGAACGGAATGATATTTATCCCTCTGTGCGTCTCCGTTAATCTCTGATCCTCGTCCTGCAGCACTCAGATGCCCCGAACTGTCGCATCTCTCAGTTTTGCCCCAGTTTTGTGATGCAGTGGGGGAAGGGGTTCGACTTTGGCTTTGCAGGAACAACAGGCAGTTGAAAGCTATTTAGAACATAGCTTTAATGTTTGGGCACTATAGTATTCTCATTTCTGTATGTTACTGCAGGTAATGAGGACATGTTGGCATGACCTTTTTGGATAGATTTAACACATTCAACAGTAGACCTTGATGGAGATAAAACTTAATTCCTCTTATAAATGGTTTGTGAAAATGTGGTTTGAGATTAACTGATATTTATAACAGTGGTCCACATGTATTAATTAAATTGCCTGTTTAGAGAACTTTTCAAGTTCGTTTGCAGTAGTTTAACTTGTGATGAGTTTTTATATTTTCTTCTTGTTTGATGGTCATTTTATGCATAAATTTATTTCTGACCGGTTTGGTGTGCCACTAAAATGCTTTCAAATTTATTAAGTTGCTGACTACTTATTTCAATAATAAATAATTCAGTAAATGTAGATATATATTCTTTTACTTTTTTGTTTTAAAGTCTGTCAGTGTTTTCCTGTGTCTTGTCTTGCACATAAAACATTTCTCTTACACACAGCAAGACATGCAGTCAGTTAACACTGACACTTTAATGGGCCTCTGTATAGAACAGTATCCAATGACCAGATATCTGTATCTGGACTGAAAAGGGTCTATTGGCAAAGTGCAACTTTGATGTGAATAGTTACCAAAAGGCCACTTCCACTGTCCACAGCCCCTAGTGTGATCCTAAAAAAAGAATTGAATCTGTAGACTTGGAGATCTGTATTAAAATGCATGAATTTCTGTGAAACTTGATTAATTAGGATTGATTTGAGCTTCACGTTGTATTGTTTGCAGGGCATGCCATGTAGGACAAATTGAATTTAACCTGTCTTACTACAACTTGTTTGCTGCTTGATACACATGGAAAGTTCAGTTCATTTTCCAATACTAAACTACAAAAAAATAAAGAGAAATTATATGTGTACCCCGCACAACAGCACACACACCTGTATTGGTTGTGGCTCTAAGCCACAAATTATATTTAAAATTTTATACATAACATTTTAAACATTGTGATGACATTAAATTATCACAATGATTTTATACTCATTACAGTTTAAATATATTTATGTGCTTATCTGCAGTCATAGTTTAAATGTTTAATAAATTCAGGGATTATTTGATATAATGGTACATGGAAGAATTAACATCTGTCGCCTAACTGTATAATGCTGTAGAATAGACTAGAACAGCAGTCCCCAACCTTTTTTGTACCAGGGACCAGTTTCATGCATGAAAATTTTTTCACAGACCGGGTAGAGGCGCATAACGAAAACCTTGGGGACATTTCCTACCTTTTTCGCCGCAGCCTCTCCAAAAAGTTCACTGCAAATGTCTTAGTAGCAGCCAGAATCGATTCTTCCCCGATAGTAAAGGGCTTCTTAGCTTTAGCAATGCGGTCCACAACTAAGAATGATGCTTTCAGCGCAGACACATTTGTTGAAGTGGTGGCCCTCAATAACTGTTTTTTGTCCTTCATGTCCACGTTTTTTTTTCTTTCAAAGAATTCCAAGGCCTCGTCTTTTAACGCAGGGTGTTTTGTCTCAGTGTGGCCAAGCAGTTTTGGGGGTTTCATGGCTTCATTAGCTAGTCGGTCACCGCAAATGATGCATAGCAGGAGTGGAGCTTGTGTATCACCTGCTGCGAAGAACCCGTAACTTAGGTAGAAATCTTGGTTTTTTTTTTTCTTTTAAATGGAGCTTTCTTTTTGCTGGCAGTCTGTGACCCTTCTGCCGTCCCATCGTTTGCTCGTTCCTTCCCGAAAAAGCTCTCCAGTGAATTTAGTTTTTGGCTCATTTTTTTCAGTGGTTAGCTTGTATCGCTGATGCGTGAAATGGCACACCAGATTCAAGTGTGGTAGTGAGGCGAGGGGCGGAAACGTTTTTCAAAATAGGATCAGGACGACTAATTAAAGAAAAATAACTATAATTTTAATCACGAAATTTTTTCTTTGCAGCCCGGTACCAAATGATCCACGGACTGGTACCGGTCCGGGGTCCGGGGGTTGGGGACCCCTTGGCTAGAAGACATACAAGTAATGCATGCATGAGAGTAGGTTGTAGACTCTCACACCAGCTGATGGAGTTCAATATCACACCTTTTAACATGCCTTGTCACCTGAAAACAAAGTAAAAAACACAGTGACACATTTTGTTTGCAGTTGTCCATCAGTTGTTAAAAACTGGTCTGGTGCAGTACAAACCTCTTTCTAATCATGCTAGAAGTTGAGATCAATGAAGCACAAAAACCATTGTGGCCTAAACCTCAATTTAACATTTGTCATTTAGTTCGCATTTTAAGTATCTGCAAACATGATGTCTCTCCACCACCAAGATATTTCAATATTAAGTTACTTCTCCATCAGCAAAAAATAGCTTTTATTCTTGATGCATTTATTCTGTGCAGTCTGTCAAGTTTACCAGATTTTTCTGCTCACTTGAATGAAATGAAAAGATGTTTTAATGTGTGCAGAGAAAGTAAAATCTGGTAGTGGGTGCATAATGTAGTAGTAATGCAGTATATGATCACACTTTTAGAGAGGAAAGGACAATAAGAAGCAAAACACATTTTGCTCACTGCAGTGATACTGCAATTAAGAAAATTCAAAGAAGTGAGACTGTGCACACACTCGCTCAAGACCTCAAGCTGTAGATTTGGTGTAAGCTGTGTTCTTTGGCAAGGGCCTCTCAGTTGAGGTGTGTACTTGATGTCTTCTCTCCTTCCCTCATGGCTGTTATTAGCAGTCTTGCTACCCAGCTCTAATGTGGAAACCTTCACCACCCAGCCCTGAATTGCAGTTGTGTTTGTTTGACAGGAAATGCACTCATTTATTTGTAATACTTTCATTGCTAGACATTGTTCCCACTGTTTATGTCCTGTACTTGTTTCTGCAACGGTAAATCTAATTATATATGACAGATACTTTTTCATTATGTGCCAAATATCTGTTCTAAGCAGCCCAGTCATCTGTTAGATTACCACTCCCATATGGTCTCCATTTCGTGTGGATGGAGACAATATAAACTTACAATAAAAATCCACCAAGTGAATGTGATTCTTACTATTCTTTTTAAGGTCTGTCATAACACAATCTCTTTATGTTCCTTTCTGTTGAAAGCTGTAAGTTGAAGCTTTTTTCACTTCTAAATTTTCTCTCTCTATCTCTCTCTCTCTTTTTTTTTATTACATATTAATCCATTACAATCTACAGTCATCTATAATGGATGAACTTGGGTTATATTTCTAACGTCATTTTCTATTTGCACTGAAAAGCATTGAACTTAAGGGGTAGTCATGGCAGCCTAAAGGTCAAATACTCACCTAGAGGCAAAGTGGTTATCGGATTAAATTCGGCTATATCCTTCTGTCCATGAACAAACCCAACCTGCTCCTGAGACACTCTCAAATAAAGAAATTCACTCCTGACAGTGGTGAATAGTATGATCTAATGATAAAAGGCATTAGTTAAATGTTTTAATAGACTTTTTCCCCATTTGTACTTAGGCATTGGATACTCAAGTCTAATGGCTCATTTGGATATACTTTTGCACATGCACTTTGTCTACAACATGGCGCAGAAGCATACTGGTGAGTTGCAACATTCCAGACTATATATGTGGAATTGTGGGATTGATCGTGGTGTTTTGATTGTGGTGAGATGTTGATGTGATTGAAACTACCCACAAGTTCTGATTATGGTCCACAGTGAATGTCTATTTTTATCTGCAAAGAAAGGTCATCTGTGAGCCTGGGAAATAACTGTTCTTAGCCACACTGTGGCGCACTCTGTGACCAATGTATGACCTAAACCTGCCTTGTTGGTTGAACGTATTTTTTCTTGTACAGCTTGGTTTGGCTCTCCACTTGAAATGTTCAGTGGTCAGTGCACATTTATGGCTAGATATTTATGGGTCTATGGACAAGGCTGTACAGTGATGTTGACTTCTGTAAATACCCCAGCAGTGATCCTACCTTATACATTCATACCTGTTCCCTTGCCATTACATGCTCAATGAAGTGGTGAAAGTGCACGGGTCCTATAAATAATAACAGGTTGTGGTGTCAGTCATGGATTGAATGGAGTAGTGAGTCTGCTGTCTATGACAGCAGATGAGTTATTGTCTGTATGCCTGAATGAGACAACCCAATATTTTTATTAAATGTCTATGGTATGTGTCTAAACATGCTGCCAGATAATGTTGAGCTAATTTCAAGCTGCGTGTAACCTACAGTTCTTTGACGTTCCAACAGAGGGCGACGTGAACCCGCAAAACGTCGCTGTGTGGAACGGGATAAGCGTAGAACACGGACAGTACAGCAAAACTTAAATATTGCCACATTTGACTTATTGTTGAGAACAGAGGTAAATATAATACCCCAATCCGCCTCTAACCAATCTAAACCGCTATAATGCTTTTCTAACGTAAGCCACTACAAATACTATTTGAGAATATTTGTAATTATAATTAACGCAGCTTGGCTCAGTCGTGAGTCAGAAATTGACACTGGTATATAAGCAGAACATGGTGAAATGTAACCTGACTTCCTCGTGCAAGACTAAATTTAAGCAACTACACTAAACCAAAATTCCAACTACACAGTATTTTTTAAATTACCCTCTAAAACAAATCATGTAGCTTAATTGTACAGTTGAGAATGTTAATTTCTTTGGTGGGAACCGGATTCCATACTAAAGTTTCTTTGCGGGAGGGGAAAAAATGATTCCGTGGTTGTTGCAATAAGGAATAGGCGTCATTTATTTCTACTGCAAGCAAGCAGCTACAGTAATCTAGTAAGGTTCAAGATTTGTTACAAACATAGTTACATGCAATTTTAATAGTGTGCAAGTAATCTTACATTTATTTAAGCCTACTGCTATCCTAAAATATCCTTTAAATAATAAAATGGCAGGCCCTTTAAAATCGGTCTTGCCTCTTCCGTTCATTCCGGCGTTTCATGCGTTCCTGGAAATTACTGAAATTGCGTTGCTTTTAAAGATATCAGTTCGTGAGAATGTTACTGCGGGACTGATGGTGATAGGGAGACGTACGTGTAGCGTAAGCCGGTGTTTATATCCCCCTTCTCCCCCCTCGTCTCCACCCCGCAGGGCGTCGCGGGCGCGCACGCGTGCTGAGGCGAGTGGGAATGGCTGGTGTGTGAACGGCAGGGGGAGGGGGGGGTCGGGCCGCAGGAAGCAAAGCGAGAGTTAAAGAGTTTTTAATGTCCGCCATGTTGGCCATGGCGTGCTGAACCAGGAGAGAGAGCGAGACTACGGGGAAAGAGAGACCGAGGGAGAGCGACCATATCCGGGCCCTCCCGGCTCCGTTCTTCTCGCTGGACGCCTCTTTTGAAAGCATTTCGACCATTTTGACTCCGACGAGCATCACAGATTCATCAATGAGAACTATAATCATTTCATTTGTGAATCTAAGGGGACCTCACAGATATATGCTACGTCTTTCGATATAAAAAATGAGCAAATTGTCGTTTCGGGCACGGGCGCTGGACGTTACCAAGCCCCTACCCGTCTTCCGCTGCGAGGATTTACCGGACCTGCAAGAATATGTCTCCATCAACCGGGCAGTGCCGCAAATGCCAACGGGAATGGAAAAGGAGGAGGAATCGGTACGTTTTCAGATGGAATGGGTGACATTATGCACGACTTTAATATTTTTTTCCAGTACATGGTGCGCGCAGCTAATGCCTGCGCAAGTTTGCACAAAATGGCGGCCGCGTCGTTTTCTTTTTCCACGGTGAAATGGGGCGTTTGCGGGCACTGCATCGATATTTTTGCACCGTACCGAAACGAAAATGCTTCTTCTGGCGATTTTGGGTGAATTGGTCGTGTTGTGTCGGGTTGTTTGGCTAGGAATTGCTTTGCAAAACACAAAGGAGTCACGTGACGCGGGCAGATCCGCCATTTTGTTGACATTCTCGGTGTGTCGGGCTGCGCGCAAGCAAGGCGCGGTGCCATCTCGTGGCAGCCAGAGGGCGCAGCGGAGCTGCTCCCGAGTGACACACGGACATGTGCGCGGATGACAGCAGCCAAAACAAGCCAACAGTAGCGCCTTCACTCGCGCCGGCTCCACTCAGAACAGTTTTGTTTACGTACAGAAGGTGGAAAATGCTTCTTACACACATATGCATATGTGTGTATATATTAGGGCGTTTTCAGGCCAGGAATGACTTGATTAGAAATCAGGGAGAATATTTTTAATGTTGCGTTCACTCCTTGCCACGGTTCCGTTTCACACGACAGTACATGTGCACCGGCCAACTTTTATCAGACCATACACATGACATTTATCTTCGAGAACAACACAAATTGACTATGGTTACAACATACCATTAAACTCTTGTTTAATGGAAAGCTGCTTTAGGAAAAATAATCGATTTGTCAGCCTCACAAGTAGTAGCTGCGAAAAGCTGTTTCTGTCGCAAAGATCCTGTATGTGTAAGAAATATTCATTACTTGTACTCATATAAGCTAGTGCTATTGCTCACCATTAATCCGTGCTGCTATATCTCATCATCTGGCCATCTTTTAATAATGCCTTTTGCTCCAAATCTACAACTGCTACAGGGTTTGATTAGAATTTCCTCTTGATGCTTTCAGGTCAATAGTTTTGGGAGCAGAATTAAGTTCAATTGCTGGGTTCTCACCTGTACAAACAAACTAAACTTAAAGGGAAGATAATGAAGAGTCCCGAAACAAACACTAAATTAACTAGGTGTGAAAAGGTCCTAAGACTGAACTTACACTAACACTGAGGTGATGGGGTGATAAGTTATGGACCATGAGGTTGTGGGTTCGAGAGCTGCTCTGTCCTACATCTAGAATTACCACCACTGAGTTTTAGTAACTGGAAAAATTGTGTGGCTAACCATGGAGTTAAATATTTGATTCTCACGAGGGCTTTAAACAACACCGCTGGGCTTCTGAACAAAACCCTTAACTCTGATTTGCTGCTGGGAAACTGTCCTCTCAGTAAGGCAATTGGGAGTCACTCTTTATGTGTATGATGTATGCAATTAATGTATTTGACGGTCACAATTCTAGTCAAGAAATTAACACGTTTCAACTACAAATCTGTTATTAAGCCAGAGACCAATATTCTGAGAATCGGTGCTTAATTCAGGCTGTTTTCAAGGCTGTTTTCAAGCTCTCCTCTGTATCTTACCATAATAATGATGGTGGTTATTGTAAGCTGGTGTTTGTTGACATGCTTGTCATGCTGTGCTTGATCTTTACTGCCTTAATTTAGTTGGCATCTGACCATGTAGACGTCAGCTAGTAACTGGCCTCAGGAGTACGGTGACTCAGGAACTTCAATATAGCAATACCTGATTTGAATATTTCCCTTTTCTGATGCATCACTCATCATTGATGCAGTGACTGAACAGTGCTGAATGGGTTGTGATTTGAATTCATTAATGAGTGTACTGGGTTGTTATGGTTTGCTTTAGTTGAGGTGACATTGAGAAGTAATGAATAGCCCGTTTGGGAATTAGTTATGTCACTGGTGTCGGACTGATTTCCAAAATATTAACAGCACACTTATGATTCTCAATGTGTAGCTAATTCAAGGCATTTCTTAAAAAGTGAGATCTGCTGTCATAATATAGGTAGCATAATGGATAGGATTTGAAACCAAAATTGTTCTAGGCAAACTTTATTACAAGCAAATGCAAGTCACTATATGGAAGATCTTCTAGACTAATAAATCTTGTACATGTGAATAATCATTTGTTTTTTTATATGACAGAATTACACCAGCTTCTACTTCTTTAAAATTTAGGGACGTTGAGGTTAACTGGTTTTACTGTTGACTTCTGTTTATGTTAAAATGGTCTAAAATGGTTTCTGCTGCGTATAGAGAAACATTTTCATAAAATACTTAGTTCCAGCAACTCCCTGGTCGGTCCCTGGTAATTTAAAATAAAAGCATCGTTTGTTGAGCAAAGATGCAGTGATCTTTTTTATTACTAAATCGCTAATTGTGCTCACTGACATTTTTAATGAGCGTTAAAGCTTAGAAGAACAGACGCTTAGAAGTTTAGAAATAATGACCATATTAATTTTAAAATATAAACTAGGCTGATGTGCTATTTGGAAAGATTGTCGTTAAATATAATGACTCATTATCTAACAAGTGACATTGTTATTTATGAGTGCAGTCATAGAATCAGAATCTCCTCCAGTGATTTCATGAGTCATGATGCAAAAATAAGAATTGTATAGTCTATGTGAGTAGAAATTTGTTCTGTTGAGTGACTCATAATTTGAGGTCATTTACATTAAAATGAGGAAGTTGTCTGCAAGCACTCCTTACTGATCAGTACGTAATGTTTTATTTTCTTTATTCTAAAACAGGAAAGACAGAAGGAATCCTTTTAGTGGTTGGTGCAGTTGATGTTTAGGTCAGTCAGTTGGAAATGTGTTCATTGAGTCAAAGTGAAACAGCCTCCCTGTACTGACTCCTCTCTCTCTCTCACTCATGGTTTGTTTACTATGTTCACAGCCACACCCAAACTGTGTGTCTGCATGTGGCTGCTCTCACTTCTGTTTAGTATCAGTGTGGTTTCTATAGTGTAATCCTCATCATTCTAACTGATGTAGTAAACTTTTTAAGCTGGCTGGAGTCATACTCTAATTTATTCTTTTTTTTAATTATTATTAGATTGTTCCCCTCTCCATTAAAATTAGCCAATGGATGCATCACCTGGGCCTTTTTGCCATTTTGTGATGTCAAAAAAAATTATTTATTTATTATTTTTGTTTTTGTTTCTGTTTTTTCATTTTTGCTAATTGGGTTGATTTTCAAACATGTATTAAACCCTAAACGGGAGAGGCTTTTTAAGCTGTAGATTTTATTTAACTCCACATTTTAATTTATCGGCCAGTGGAGCCCAAGCAACTACACGAATTAGTGGCGTGGTTGAAATCTTTCTCTTTTGTGTCTTAGTTAGGGCTGGGTGATATGACCTCAAATCCTTATTGTGATTAACTGATAGTTTTACCTCGAATACAATTAATAAATTATAGTTAGTATTTTTTGTATGTTTTTTGGCCTCAGTTTACTGTAAAGATATGTACTTCAAATATTTAATTTTTTTTCTAATAAGAGTTTATAGTTGTAACTTTAAAATAGTTATAGGAAATGGAGTCCCATAACAGGGGCAGTTGGTGGCGTAACGGTAGGGTGTTCGCCCCATGATTAGAAGGTTGCAGGTTCAAATCCAGGGCCGGTACAGTTACCACTGAGGTACTCATGCGCAAGGTACCGTCCCCAAGCACTGCTTCCCGGGCACTTGTTAGCTGCCTGCTGCTCCTTCACGGATGGGTTAAATGCAGAGGCCACATTTGGTTGTGGTACACGCTGTGCTGTGCTGTGCTGTGGTGTGTTCACAATGACAATCACTCACTTTCAATTGAACAACACACATACAGTAATATGTTTTTAAGGGGACAGTGCATGAACAGACACTGGGGAAAGTATTAACAGAATTTTAGAAGTGTTGTAATTGTCATGAGCAAGATTCGTTTGTCAGTTATATTTTGGTTAATTGCTCAGCTCTAGTCTTAGTGCATGAAATTTGTAATGTTACACCTATAAAACACCTTGGTGCTAAACCATGGGAAGCTGCAGTCTGCGCAATTTGTTTTTTTGTCCTAGTGTAATTAAATACACTATTATTCTCATCCATGTAGTTAGAATCTGGATGTAACTTGGTTCATAAATAATGTGATCCTTGCCAAGATTTGCTTGTGATCACCACTAGACATTGCTGTTGCTCAGTCTCAGTTTGCCTTGTTTGCTCTCTGATGGGTGTTTTCATGTTTACATGTAGCCAAAATGAACCAGACTAATAAGAGAATGGCTCTAAAAAAAGTGACATTGTGTGACTGCAACCTATATCATCCATGCAAGCTTTTCTGAGCTTCTTTTTTTGTGTGTAGTAGAATGTTGCATGCTGTTTATAAATAATATTGCAGCTGCTTGACTACTCATGTGAATGGTGGGAAAACCTACTTTTCTGAACTGGAATTACTGATACGCTTTACCCTGAATAATGCTTTCCAAGGTTGGATTGTTGGTTTGATTAATGGATTGTGTTGGAATGAGCTTGTTGACCTTCAGAAATCGCCTGAGTGCATTCATGCTTGGTGCAGGTCAGTTTCTAGGTCCATGGTTTTTCCACTGCCTGTGAGGATGAATCTTTGCAGAGCTGTAGTACTTATCTCTAGCATATGATTTAAATTTGTTTGCTTGTAACTTGAACATGGCTTTAAACCAAGAGGATGGATTGGAGATTATGATATGGAACATGTCAAGGAAATTAAAGGAGACGTCCTGATGAAATAAGACGAGACTTGGGAGAGACCCCAGGAGCAAAGCATGAATAATTTAATGAAATGTAGTGTTTTAAAAAATTTAAGATGAGAGCAAGCTTGTCTGTCAAGTAAGGACCACTACCTTCCAAAACACACAAACTGCATGAAAAATAACAAATGTACAGAGAGATGTGATTGGATCGCGCAAGAAGCAGAATAGATTTGCCGGTCGTTTTGGCCTTAGATTTTAAGTAGGGATGCACCGATCGATCGGAATCGGCCGATTTTTGGCCTGATCGGTGATCGGCCGATCACTCACACGTATTGCCGATTACAAACCGATCTTGCGCATGCGCATTACTTGCAGCACAGCCACGCGCGAATTCAGGCAGCGTTCACATATACGCTCAACGGAGGCGTTTCTCATTCACTTTGAATGGGGTGCCATCGTGCGGCGACAAAATGAATTTTGGATGCGTGAGTACGGCGTCACATCAATGCCAAAACTAGAGTGCGCGAAATCGCTTGCCGCAAAAAATTCGCCGGTGTAAATTTCAAAGTCGCGCGCGCAAATGTGAAACTCGAGAGCACAAAATTAAGAATCGAGTGCGCGGTTGTGATAATATTGCGCGCGAACTGTATTTTTCCTCTCGATGTGTTAAATGTCCTCGCGGTTTGAAAGGGGGCGGGGTTTGGCCGTTTGGGGGCGGGGTTTTGGCAGTTTCTGTCTGCGAATCCTATTGGCCGATGGCTCCTGGTCTTGTGATTGACTGCACACTTCATACAGTTTTTACAGAAAAACCAAAGATGACGTAGAAAGAGGAACGGCGACAGGTAGATTAAACACAAGTTATAGTTTATCAACCTTATAATTATAATTTAATAGTTAGGTCTTACACGTTTAATAAACACGCAATCAATGGCTCCTCTTGCCCACTTGTCTGTCCCCGATTCAACATAAACACAGATGCACAGAAGTGAATCACAAGATGATCACCAGATGATCAGCCGTTTTCCATAGTTGAGGATACAGACTTCAGAAATCTGATAAATCACCTCTGCCCAAAATACACAATGCCAAGTAGACGTTACTTTTCGGACGTCGAGTTACCGGAGATGTTTGAATTTGTTATGAAAATAAAGCCTTATATTAAAGAAAATTAGGTTTTTGTTTGTATTTGCTGTAGGGCTACCACTATTATGTCACTATTATAAAAGTAACCAGTAAACAGGGAAAGTAACTACTGCGTTAAATTAAAAAAGTTGAAACCCATTATTTTGTGTCAATGTTGTCGACTACTCGCAGCAGCTCTTAATTTTCTGTTATCTGGGGAAAAAAATCGGTATCAGCCGATCACACTTACAAAAAAATCGGTAATCGGAATCGCCCAAGAAAATTGCAATCGGTGCATCCCTAATTTTAAGGTTTGAAGATTTTATTTAGGAGTAGCCTACATGCCCGCTGTCTGTTCTGGGCAAGAGGTCATGGACGTGCTCCAGTCAGATTTGACCTGCTTTTCCCTCGTTCCCAGCCGGAATGCCGAGACAATGTAAACATTGGAGCCGGCCTGCTTTAGTCAGCACTTGCTGCCAGGTCAGCACGTGGCCCACATCCGTACACAGCGAGAGAGAGTCAGAGGAGGAAGGATGATGCTGGTGTTGCTAGTTTTCTCATGTCATAAATTGTTCCCTCGAGCAATAATATTAAGCCCAGTCATTTTACACCGTTTTCTTAAACCAGTGGCGTTTTTGCTTTTATTGTTTTCATTTACCTGGCATTTTCTTTTAGCAGTTTAATTATTAATGGGGGTTTCAGCTTTTTTCCTTCCGTTGTACTGTGTGGTTTTAAAGGTATATTGTACATTATAGCAGAGGCAAATAAGATGTCCTATACAAGGTTGTGTCTGAAATGTCAGATTAACTGTACTGTTCTCTGTTTATGCATCGTCTGCAGACTAATAGTGGAATTTTCATTTTAAAAATGAAATTATGCAGAACTATGTTCCTTAAATAGTTCCCCTCTTAGCTTGTGTTGGCTTGTTGTTGGTCTGCCAGCGGATAGCTTCAGTTTCAGAAACACCCTGTCAGAGTTCCAATTTTTCACTATATTGAAAGGGATTAAATTGTTCAAGATGTCCATCTAGGGCTGGCCGATATGACCTCTAATCAAAATAAGTTTGAGTGATTATTTGTCATGGTGAACACAACACAGTACACAGGGCAAAAGAAAGAAATGTGATCTCTGCATTTGACCCTCATTGGCAGCGCCTGGGGAGCAGAACTTGGAAATGTTGCCTTGCTTATGAGTACCTCAGCGGTACCTTTACCGGTCCAGGACTTGAACCAGTGACCACCTGATCACAGGGCCAACTCCCTAACCGTTACGCTACCACAAGTAATTGAACTTTTCAACATGGTTGCGATAAATGCACATTTTTTAAATTTGTTTTTTGCCCGCATAATGCACTGACAGTTTCTACTGTAAATATGCTCAACTACTAATTTTTTTAGATTTTATTTAAGAGTGCGTGTATTCGTTTGTTTTGTTTTGTTTTTGTTTTAATAAGTATTGGAAGGAAATGTACACAGATGTTATAGGAAAGGTGCGGTAGTATGTTTCTTAGGGACAGTAAGACAAGATATGAACACACACTGGGAAGATTATTAATTTAATTTAATTTAATTTTTTTTTAGGTATTAATAGCATTTTACAAATCAAAAGAATCGTCATGGACAAGACCACGCCAATTACAATTGTTATAAAGGTTACTTTCAACTAATTGCCTGTTGTTGGTCTATTCTACTAAAGAGACTGCAGTGAAAAATGTTTTAAGGTCCTCCATCACACGGCTGTGTGTGGGAATGTTAAGCGTTCTTCAATAGAACCCAAAAGAACTCTGTTGAAGTCTGTTTCTCTTTCTTATCTCTTCTAATTGCTTCCTTATGTAAGGGTTCCTGCTTGCTAAAGAATGTGGCCTGTGTCATGAGTCAGGAATGGGGGTGTGTGAGAAAATATGAGGAGAGGGAGATGTGGCAAGATTATGAACAAAAAGTAAGCGCCAATCAAAGGGACTGTTCAACAGAAAGTACGGTCGGGATGGGCAGTATAGCATGCCTTCAGATGCAAACTTCCATTGTGCGTTTGCTGTTTAATGCTAACGTATGCATGACACCAACTGAGTTCATAATTTATTGTTTGCATTAAGCCCTGGCAGAAATGAGCATTATTTAGAAAAGCACTGGGGTACTAATTTAGTGTCATTAAAAGTGGAATCAGCAGCTGCAAAATCTTCATGATAAAGGTTACTTTGCATTAATTACTTCACATTGAGTATTTGATTGATGAATCCCACAGTGTCTTGCTGTTGTCCTTGTTTACGTCCTTGTGACCCCTGTTTGAACTCCTCCTTCAGTCCACTGGGTCTCACTGTGGTCATTAACTGCCTTCACATATTGGAGATGAGGCCAAACTGTCTAGTAAATCCCAGCTTTATTAGTCCTGCCATGCACATCTCATTTTTCCTTATGGTGGGGTTTAGTCTTTTTAATAATGTGCAGTTAGCTCAGTCAATGCGTAATTGTAGGCAGGGCTGAAGTAATATATTGAATGTCTCGATATGAACAGTGTTTTAAATGCATCATTTGAAGATAAACTTATTGTGATATATTGATTTAACAGGTTGTACTAACTTCAGCAGATTGGGGTGCATCTCATATGCAGTCCTTATTGTGACTAAATCCTGACTTCTTCCCAGCATTTTTAAAGCAAGGAGCAGTCGATAGGCTTAAATGCTTGTTCTTGCTAAAAAAAATAGTTTGACCTCTTCAAGTCAAATCTGCTTAACACCCACTCCTAGACAGTATAGTCTGTGTAGTAATGTCATAACGGTTTGTAACTGGTGGTCATGTTTAGAAGCAGCTGTAGGATATTTTCTACTGTTTTGTAATTTGTGCTGTGTTACCTGCACCCTGGTTTAGTTGAGTCCGTGCAGCAGAGTGAGATGCATTAAATGGAGAATGAGATGTGCAACCTAATTGGGAAAGCGTGTGATTATTTGTCATCGTGAACAGCACACAGTGCACCACTGCAAAATGGGGCCCTTCCATGAAGGAGCAGTGGGCAACTGACATGGAGCAGTGCTTAGGTATGGTACCTTGCTCATGAGTACCTCAGTAATACATTTATCGTTCTGGGATTCAAACTATTGACCTTTGAACGCCCTAATTGTTACACTAGCAGATGCCAATTGGTGGTCTTCATCCCCTAAACAGACCTTTAGAGATCCTGTATGATCATGTGGAGTCATCACAGAATTTAGTCAGTCATATCCTAACTGTTTTTGGGGTTCAAAGCTAAAGAAACAAATGGACAAGATAAAACGTTAAAGGACATTTACTGTCCTTAGGATATCGAACATATTGAGATGTGCACATATATGTATATATTTTATTTTTCATCGTCAGTATGTGGTGAAGGTAAATCCATTGCCTGTAGTCTGTCTCCTTGCATTTAATCATTTATCTTTAGCGGGTAAATGGAAAGGAAATTGTTTCAGTTGACTGTGCAGGAGGAATTTCTGCCCTCTATTTGCAGTTTGGTGTCCATGTGTAAGTATATTTTAGACCCTTGTGATAACTGGCTGCTGTGTTGTGTGTATGATATTCAGGAGGGTTTCAGCTGCTCCCCTCTGAGAACTATAGCTCCAGACTGTAGTAGCTAGGGGTTGTCAGTGCTGGATTACTATTTGTGTTTTAAAGAATAGCAGTACAAAGTAGAGTTCTTATATTATCTGAAGTCTGCCTGCCTGGGTTTTTCCCTGCTGTGCTGTGTGTCGGATGCTTATTTATTAGCGCAGGGTTTTTTTTTCTATCTTGGTAACATGGTTTGATCTGTGGACCAGAAATTTTATGAACTGGTGTTCAGTATTATTTTTACATGGCATAATGATCAATTACCCAATAACATATTAACAAATAAACAAGTTGAACGCTATTAATAATAATTGCCCTATACAGTAGAAAAAATGTAAAGAAGTTTTTAGCACTGATAGTTTACAGTATAAACTGCAAAGCTGCTTTGCTTACAACTATGGTAAAAACGTGCAAAACATCTATGTTAAACCAATATCTCACAGACCATGATTGTGACCAGTGAGGTCCTTCAGGTACTACTCAGATGATGGATAAATTGCATTGTTGGGAGCATTAAGGTTATGAATGAAACATTTGGATAACATGTTCAGACTGCTAAAGATTTTCAGTGCACAATTTTCACATTCGTTTTGTGTGCTTGGTTGGGTTTATTAGTTTACTTACACCATTCTAACATGTGTTCCATGCTTTCAACAAACAGAATTCTGTGCTACGTTGGGGGGTAAGTGCAGATTTGGATGTTTATTCTCCCCTATTTTCTTTGTAGGAACACCACCTCCAGCGGGCCATCTCAGCGCAGCAGGTGTTCGGGGAGAAGAGGGACAACATGGTCATCCCCGTGCCCGAAGCGGAGAGCAACATCTCTTACTACGACTCCATCTACCTTGGGGACTTCAAGATGCCAAAGCAGCTCATTCACATACAGCGTGAGTCCGGAGGGGGAGAGAGGGACAGAGTCAAAGTAAACTTTGTCAGCTCTGCTATATACTGTACAGATATACAAAGAACAAATAGGGCACATGGAATAAACAGTATATAAATAAAATACAAAATATACATTTTAAACTAGTAATGTAGTATTAAATGTAACTATAACTTTAAAATAGTAGTAGAAAGAGAGACAATTTGAATGCATTATTACCTACAAAAGTGGAAATTGACTTTTACACTGAATGTGCATGAGGTTAGTAACAGTTTCAATATGAAAAATTCTATATCCAGTCTATTAATAAGTCTTCTTAAAAAGTCTGACTAACAGTATCTCTTAAGTCTGACTAACATTGAAGTTTGTGCAGATATTATAACAGCATTGGCGAACCAGAGCCTGTACAATACTTTTCAATAATTTGTGCAGAAACAGTTAGTTAGAAGGTGTCAGTGATATATATGTTCAATGGTTGTGCAAATAAGTAGTGGCAGTGCAAAAATTATAGCAGTGTTGTAGCAACAGGCATTGAGGAAGATTACTGTTTCAATCATCTGGCATTTAAATATATGCCAGATCAGCAGCGGTTTGGAGTAATAATACTGTACAGTTTGTAATATAAACATTTTCCTTAAACATCATTCCGGAGACAGTTTCAGTGCAACATGAATGAGATTGTCCGTATAGCAGCATGTGCATCACAGCGACTGTGTGTGTGGACTTTGTATAAATGTTGATTAAAGCAAAGGACAGTTGTTGGTGTGCACAACCATAACAGGGATGCTTGTGAATGTTAATGTGTGGGGCTGTGTGTGTTTGATTGCATACTGCCCAATGTGTTGCAGTTACTCTTCAAGGACTCTCTTACCAAAGGTGAAATGCTGTTGTGGATGTTGAATGCTTGAAGGTCGGTCCTGAATACCTTGGGGATTTGTGTCAAGCCTGATGCTGCTAAATTGTGTCATTGAATAAGACTAGGAGAGAGGAATATTTCGTCTATTATTATTTTTTCCAATATTTCCTTGTTCTTTGAAATTAATTATTTTTGATCAGGTCAATTTGGGATCATGTTTTGTGAGACAGTAAAAGGTGTTTTCAAACTGATAGAGAGAATGTGAAATTAAGTGATTGTCATTAAGGGTGTTTTCACATATAGCCCTCTTTAAGGGAACCGAATTCAGTCCTCTAGAAGTAGACCAACAGAAAGGGAACTCCGTTCTTTTTATCTTCACACTGTGAGTTCATTTGAAAGAAGACTCAGTTCTCTTTCTTGTCCACTTCAGCTCAGATGGGACCTCAGTCCTTTTTCTGTTCATACTTAATTCTTATGGAGCTCTAAGACCCTTACTGCTTTGCATTCTGGGTAGTTTTCACTTCGTACAAAAACTGTCGAAGCAAACCAGGAGCACTTTGTGTTCATAAGGCACGAGTTAAAAGAACCATGCAGCGGACTTAAAGTGAACTGGACTGAGACGAC
Source organism: Distichodus sexfasciatus (assembly GCA_032718565.1). Classification (NCBI taxonomy): domain Eukaryota; kingdom Metazoa; phylum Chordata; class Actinopteri; order Characiformes; family Distichodontidae; genus Distichodus; species Distichodus sexfasciatus. The sequence continues at coordinate 2,362,722 of JAVGVS010000021.1, read as the reverse complement.
CTCCTGATATGGTCTCAGTTCGGTTCGTTTCAGAGGGGTCTGAGTTCGTTTGGCCTGTTCACATATGCGTAAAATATGCTGATCTGAGTTCGCTTTAAGGATTGAAAAGGACCCAGTGTGAAAGCACCCTTACACACTGCATCATAGGACACGGTTAACCACAATAAAATGTGACCTCTGCAATTGACCCATCCATGAAGAAGCAGTGGGCAGCTAACATGGGCAGTGGTTGGGGATGGTACCCTGCTCATGAGTACCTTATTGGTACCTTTGTCAGTCCGGGATTCGAACAGTACCAACTGTCAAGTGGAGAACTTGACTATGTGAGAGAAGATTGTTGGTTCAAGCCATAGGAAATGTCCCTCTGGATAAGTGTTGGCTAAATGCTTCAATGCACATACAGTAAGTTGAGAGATTTTCCTGTCTTCTGAATTTCATGCATTCAACTGTCAGGGTCTGTACAGAACATGTTATTGCAGTGGTCAGCTTCCTTCTGTTGCTTGGTATGAGCATACAGCTTCTAAAATTACTGAAAAGCGAGTAGTTTCACATCCGCAAAGCCTCTCGCGTCAGACACGTTCAGTATGCGAATAAAGTGGTGAGTTGTGAAGATGACGTTGTGTTGTGAAAACGTGATTAGAGCTGGAAATATTCTGTCTGTTGTGTGGCTTTCAGCTGTGTTTCAGTATGAGTTATTGTTTCATGTAATGTTGCAGTTCCCTGTCTGAGGTTGCATTGACATTTTGCTGATCTTGTACCAGATAGACGGTTTATCTTAGCAATTTGAACTTGGGGTTTGTTGCTGTATGGAGAAAGGAGATAAGTGTTAGGTGTTACGGGTTTAACATTGAACCTGTGACCTCTTGGTCCAAAGACGAGTATCCTAAACACTAGACCACCACCAGCTATGGGCTTTCTGTGATAGCGGTTGGCTTTACGTATGAACGTTATGTTGTGTGATCCAACATCGTACCACAGCATGTTTAGAATGCGGGCTGTAGTATCACATTAACGGTTATGGTTTAGTTAAATGATTGGCCTAATTGATTAGCTTTAGCCAGTATATTTTCATGATGCTCTTAATTTGATTCTCAATATACTGTATGTTTTGGTCCTTTTCTTTAAGTCATGTTTGACATAGTGGAAGGCCTCTGGTCATGCTTGGATAGAACATGGATATGGAAGCTAAAATGAATTCTTGGTCTAATAACATGTTTTTCTATAATTTTGTTCCACAGCTTTCAGTTTAGACACAGAGCAGCCGGACTATGATTTAGACTCAGAGGACGATGCGTTTTTGGAGAAGCTGAAAAAGAAGATGGAGGTGGAGGCTTTGCAGTTTGAGCTGATGATCGACCGACTAGAGAAAGGAAGCGGGCAGCAGGTATCAGAGCACATTTCTCACAAAGAGAAAAGATTTATCAAATTACGTTACTTAAGATTGTGTTCACAGTGAATCGGTCAAGCTTCTGGTTCTGTGGGTAGTAGTTTTGTTATTGAAGGTTAATTTCCATTGTAAATGTCAATTTGTCTGTTTCTTTGTTCTCCAGCTGGTGACGCTGCAGGAAGCAAAACTCTTGCTGAAGGAGGATGATGAGTTGATTAGGGAGGTGTTTGAGTACTGGAGCAGAAAGAGGAAGTCGTCTAAAAGTGGAACACTCATCCCAACCGTCAAACAGGAGAAGCGTGATGGCTCCAGCACCGGCGACCCCTACGTGGCCTTTAGGCGCAGGACCGAAAAAATGCAGACCAGGAAGGTGAGGTTATGAAAAGGCTGCAGAATTTTAACCTAGATGTCATGAAGGATAAAGTTTTGTTATAACCTCTGTTCTCCTGTTTGTAAAGCACATGCATTTCCATGCCAAATTGGAGCTGCCTGTCTGCAGAGTGTAGTGACTACATTGTGCTCTGTCTGTGACTTCATACCAGGCTTACAGTGTAAAAGGTTTAAAATGAACTCATTATAGACTTCATTTAAGCTTTGCTCCATTTTTATTTTAGTCGTCTTTCAAACTAACTAAACAATCAGGTTTTACGAATGTGCACTTGAATCATCAATAGTGCAAAGTAAACATGATGAAAACCTTGAATTTGTATGAGAATAGAGGATTAGAAATTACACTTTGAGGTTCCTTAGTGTAATGGAACTGGTGAGTCATTGTGGGATAAGCTCTGCAAAATTCACTTACTTGCTTTATTTATTTATATTTGAATTGTAATGCACTGCAGGAGAGAATTCCGGAATGTTCAGCCAGCTTTATTTTTTCTGGCGCTCTTTCCCCCCCCCTCAGAACCGTAAGAATGACGAGGCATCGTATGAGAAGATGTTGAAGCTGCGTAGAGACCTGAGCAGAGCCGTCACCATCTTGGAGATGATTAAGAAACGTGAGAAGAGTAAAAGAGAGCTGCTTAACCTCACACTGGACATAGTGGAGAAGAGGTATGAAAAACCACTGCTTTGTCTGTTTTTGCCTCTCCAATAAGAATCTTACAGTTCCATTTACTTGATGGTAATTTTGGCAGGACGTCAAATTCATAATATTTTGTTAGGTTGGCAGCTGACCCTAATAAAAGTCTGCTAAATGCCTTCAACACATTTGGGGCATTTAGTAGACACTTTTCCAGAGTGCCTTACATTTCCTAGTAAAAAGAGAAATCTCCCTGGAGCAATGGAACGTGGGAGCAGTTCACTCCAGCACTTTTGGCAAACCCCTCTTTTAAGGTTCACCTTTTGTAATGCCTTTCTCAGCTGCACCCAACGCTATTCCCATTTGTGCAGTGCATAATGCTGTCTTGATTTAAATCTGTATGATCTTTTTCATTTCTGTTAGAAGTCATTATTTCTCAATTTTCCACCAGCAGGCTGTTTCTAGGCCTTAAGCTGTTGCTACAATTTCACTTTGTTTATAAGTTTGATATTAACTGAGTGGTTGATGTCTGCAGGAACTGCTTGCCCGATTTTGGTGTCGATCTCATGGCAGAGGCGCTGGCTATGGCCAAGTCCACTTACAAGATTCCCATCATCCCCCTGCCCGGCAGCAGCCAGTATCGGCACTCAGACCACATCGAGCTCAAGGACTTTAAGGCTAAGGTGAGGGTTTTGATGGCATTAATGTCTTCTGTTGGCAGAGTAGAACAAAAGTAGAAACAAAATGTCCCAATATAGAATTATTGGGTTTGTGATAACTAAGAACGTTCAGCAAGTCCACACTTGTTGATATAATTTATTCTTGGATCTGACTGGCCTGAGGCATCCAAACCACAAATGAAGTGGTCAGTGCATTGTCTCTTGTCTGGGTCATATTGAAAGTTTTGCAAGCTGCATGCAACAACTTGTGTGAATGCTAATTTCAAAGCTGAAAAGGAAACACTAAGCTTTTGCTGTCAGTATGGGTGGATGATGTACCACAAATCATTGTGCTTTTAAGGTGCAGTTACATTATCCTGTTGTACACAAATCTATCAAAACTAAGTGAGGATAATTCGAACTTAGTCTGGATGTGAACACATCGTATCCAGATTAAGTTTGGATTATCCTCGGCAAGATCTGATCATTTCTCCAGTTAGAACTGAAGCCTACCGTGTATCAAAACTTTTAGTACCGTGAGCAAATGCAGCAATGGCTGAATAATCTGTGGTTAATATCTGAATGTCATGCAAGCCTTTACCAAGTGGAAATGAGGCCTAATTTCGACATACTTTTCTAAATTCAGAAATTTGAATTACTAAGAAGGGAAATAGGGTGAAGTCGATGCGCTTTATAAGCAGATCACAGTCCTAACGTTGTCTCTGGTTTCTGTCCCTCAGCCTGAGAAGACTGAGGTGGTCCGAACAAAGAGGAAGTATGAGAAAAAGCCCAAGATCCAGCCGTTCTCCACACCCCAACAGTCCGGCCCCTCCCTTTTCAACCCCAAAGACCTCAACCAGTATGACTTCCCCAGCTCTGATGAGGATCCCTTCTCACAGGTGCACATGTCAACACTCTCAGGCTGTTGATTGGAAAATCTACATTTGCGGTGCATTTGTTGGCACGTCAGCAATAGCTGCCATTGTTCTGTGTTTCTGTATGACACAACTAGCTCTTATAATTTCTGATTGGTGCTGTCCTCTGTGCAGATGCATTCTGGGTCGTCCGAGGCTGAAGAGGAGAGTGACCCTGATGGAGCGTTTGCCTTCAGAAGGAAATCAGACTGTGTTTACCATGCTGTATGTTTATCTCCTCTTTGCAATTTTTTTAGTTTTTCGCTGGTTCATCTATCATTTGCCAAGTCTGGGTCCCCAGAGCATAACAAAAGTTTTCATTTCTGACCACAACCACTGTTAAAATAATCAAATTTTTAGTCTGCATTGCTTTTTTTCTGTGGTATGAATACAATCCGAGTACCATTTGGCTAAGGACTTTTCTTTCTTTAAAGGCCCGTTTGGATCAGCGAGGAGGCTGGCCGTGGTGTAGTGAGGCTGAGGGCGGCTCATGTGACCGACGCTTCCGTTACTCTCTCACCAGCCTTTCAGTGCCACGACGCTGCTTGGGTTTGGCAAGGCGACGTGTCGGACGCGGTGGCAGGTAAGTCCTGTCTACTTTAGGGCGGACTTTCAGCACATCAAGAATCTGCCACTTTTCTGCTGTTATTATTACGTGTAACGTTTGTCTCTGCCCTACCTGCAGAGTTCTCCTGGACCGGGCCCATTCAGACATTGACAGCGTTTTCAAGAGTCTTGATGAGAGGACTTCACCTCCAGCATCTCCCCTTCTCCCAGAAAGCACATCCTGCACCAGTACTTCCACCCAGATTCCTCCACTTTCCTCCTCCTCTTCCTCACCAGACCTGAGGCAAGTCCTGCGTAACATTAAGGCCTGCCGCTGGCGACACTTTAAACCACGGACACTAACCGAACAGGCAGGCACCTCGCTTTCCGGCAGGGGCTTTGCCCGCACGATTGGGACTCCAGGAGGGCCAGGCACTAACCCCTCGACCCGGAGAGCTACTACAGGTGCAACTGCAGTGGGTGAGTCTTTTGGGCATGTTTTCACATTGTTTTTCTCTTGGTGAGCTTGTCAAGTCTCCTGGAGAAGCACAGCAAGTGTGAATTTTAGGTTTTGAACTAAGGTCACTGATTGCATGTCTGTTTAATACGTAGGTTAAAATGGTACCCTATATTTTTTATTTTTGGGTTCATTCAGGAGACAAGGAAACTGAATGGGTTTTAGCAAATTTCTGTGAATTCTCCTACTTTCTAAACTACTGGGAGTTTTTTAATGGATGGTTTGAGTATTTTCTCCATTTGACCATCAAGACACATAAATGATGTGCTTATATGAAGAAATTTTGCATGGTGACATTTATGCCTCTGCGTCATTGCCCCCCTTCTTCACGTACCCCTTCAGGAGCAGAAACTCATCAAAGCCAGTTTTCACTTTTAATATGAAACCTCATTAAACAAGCCACCACCTAATGAAAACGAAAGCGCTAGTACTGGCAGAATTCAAACGGGTTGGCAGGTGCTGGAGTCTTTGTACCGAGGAGACTGAAACGCAGCTCTGTGACGGGCCTGTGTTGTTGATCAGCGGTGGTTTTCAACCTTAACGCTGTTCTGCAGCTTGGCAGAGTAATTGTGATTCAGTTCAGTCCCTTTAGTGTTTAATTGAAACTAAAATTGTGAAGAGTGGACTGTAGTGGGTTTGAGAGATAGAAAGAGGTTTGCATATCAAATATGTCGGATGGATATGTTGCTGCACAAATGGCTAAAGATGAAAAAGGTGACTGGATGGAAATTCTCCTTTGTTGATTCAGTGATGACTGGGATAGTGCAGATTAGCTCTGGGCAATTATTTGAAAATCAGTCAAAACTTTGGACACTTGGAACCTCTATTGAACATACTCTTGCCCCTGATGATTATTTTAGATTTTTATAAGCATGTCGATACTTAACCCAGTGTGTTTTCATGCTCTGTCCATTTAAAAATATTACTGTGGTATGTCATGTGGCTCCTTAGTACATGTATTGTCAGCTTAATCGTTAGAAACATGTACCCCAACTTTAATAGTTAAGCGTATCTACAGTACAAACCTTGTCAGTGCACTATGTGGGCGTAAAACACTTTTTTTAAATCCAGGAACAGAATAATCATTCATTAATTGTAATCGAGGTAAACTCTTTGACTAATTCTAATTAGTTTCAGGTCATATTGCCCAGCCCTAGTGCAGAGTAGATTTTGGCATACTTGACAATTAGCTTTGTTTAGTTAAGGTGTTTAATGTTTTAATTAAGTATCTAAATCTTGTATGTAAAGATGAATGGAATTATGTAAATATACAATTCTAGCTTGGTAGGCATGTTAAAGATGAGTGGTGTACACAAAACCAAACTCTACACTCGGTTGGTAAAAACCTTTGCTAGGCTCTGCAATACATTGTGATGTGTATGTTTGTGTGTGTTTTAGCGTTCACGGCAGAACAGTACCAGGAGCATCAGGAACAACTAGCCCTTATGCAGAAACAGCAGCTGCAGCAGATTCAACAGCAGGCCAGTGATGCCTCCATTACCACACAGGTGTGTGCGTGACAGATGGAGAAAGACTTGTGTGTTAATTTAAACCTCATTTTGCATGTGTGTAACTTGCTTATTTGTTGTTTTCTAGTCATTCGTTTCTAAAACATTGGACTCAGCTAGTGCTCAATTTGCTGCTTCGGCTCTCGTCACCTCGGACCAACTGTTGACTCTGAAAGTCAAAGAAGATGGAATTATGGGTAGTGGAGTCAATGGCATCCTCCAGGCCTCAGGTTTGTACTTTGATGTGTTTACTCTGGAATGATCTAAATAATGAGACCAAGTTGTGAACCTTAGTTTTATTGGAGACTTTTCTGTACACACGTAAAGTCATGTGCAATATGGCAAGTAAGAAACTGCAGTTATCATCTACTAGTGTACATACAGATACGAAATGTAGGTAGGAAACAAAATTATAACATTATTAATTGCAGATATTTTGATAGGTGCTGTAGGGAGGTGCTTGGTTTAGTCATTTGGATTTGTTTGCCTGCATCAGTAGTGATTTGCACAGAGTGATTGCATTATTTTTATGTGCTTTAATCAAAAGCAGGAGCAACTTGGGGTTAAGGTTCCCTGGGATTTGAACCTCCAGACTTATGATCACCAACAGTGTTTCATTCTCAGACCACAATGCTGCCACTACCACCCCATGCATGTTGACACTGATGGAGGATTTTATTCTTACGATGTTACAATAATACTACTTTATAAGATTGTATAATTGGCCAAAAACCCATCCCTTCCCCATTTCAGTTCATACCCATGACACTATACGCCGAGTAGTTTGAGCCTTTAGGAAACACTGATATCTGCCACTTGGGTTTAGTCTGTGTACTTAGTCTTTGTTGTTTTTGTTGCTCTAGGAGTTTACAAGGGCTTACAACTCTCCGCTACATCTTCAGCTTCAGTCCTTACAAGCCCATCAACCACCGCCACAGCCACCTCTGCTCCAGTTAGCTTGTCCTCCGCTAACAATAACAACTCGACTGCAAGCTCTATCCACATCGCGCACAACCCCTTGAGCAACAGCAGTACTGCCAACGCAGCCCCTCAGGTTCTGATAGGCAACAGCCTGCGTCTGAGTGTGGCGGCGCCGCAGATCGCCAGCCTCAATGCCCGACACCTTCCCAGGAGTCTCGGGGGCGTGCCGCCCGCTGCCTTAAAACTAGCAGCCGCTGCTACCAACTGTCAGCTCCCTAAAGTCACCACAGGGTGAGCACACATCTACTAGGGATGTAAATCATACGTTTTGCCATCTTAAGATATTTTATTGATTCAATGGACAACAATTCAAAGACAAAGCCAACATCACAAACCCGCTTCCATTCATATCAAACTGCATTCTTATTTCTGAGCCCAAGCAGACATTTAAATGGAAAACAATCTTCTCTTATAATAAAAGAAACTCCTGTTCAAACTAACGTTGATCATTGAATCAATGCATCATTACATCCCTAACATCTGTTCACCGTCTTGTTTTACTTTAGATCCCGAGTTCTGCTTCTCTGTAAACTGAACTGGGATAAGTGCTAACTGTGCTTCTCCTTTTCTTTGTAGGGAAAATCATGAGCAGGAAAAGCAGTCCCTTAACAGTATAGCGGAAAACACAGTGGCTATGGAGGTGACATAGTGACTGTTTACTGGGTGACTTTCCCTCGCCCAGTCCAGTCTTCTGGTGCTGTGCACCTCATGCTTTTTGGGAATGCAAAGGGACAGCGGGTTTCCACAGCATCTGTCAGTCCTTGGCGGCAAATCTCATCTTTTTGTTTTGTTTTGTTTATTTCTCCCTTTTTTAAATATATATATATATATATATATATATATATATATATATATATATATATATATATATATATATATATATATATTCGTTACTGTTAATAAGAATTCATATGTAAATTAATGAATATGGCAAATACTCAATGTACAGGAACTACATATTTGTAAAACTGCCCCTTCCCCCATCCCCAAAAAACAAACAAAAAAACCCTTGTATATATGTTACTTGAATACAGATTTGTTCATTTGTGATGTTTTGCACTTGGGAATTACAAAAAATGTTAAAAAAAAAAAAAAAGTAATAATAAAATAAACTCAAGTAGTCTGAGAGGGGAAGAGGAAAATGCAGAGAGATTGTGAGCTGTGTCTCGTAAGAGGGTTTAAGCATCATTGCATTGTGCATGGTGACAAAACCTGCTGTTTTACCTATTTATTGTGCTGTGTTTACACTATTTTCTCCCCCCCGCCCCCATCAACACTGTACCCTCATTTGTTCCTGTGTTGTAGGTGATTGGATAACTAGTTTTGTTTGGTTTTTTGCTCTCCCCCTCTTCAGTTTCAGGGTTATTTTCATTAGTCTCTTGTTCCACCAGGTCTCATTGCGTCACAGATGTTTTTGGTAAATGTCTTTTGGTTAAATTCTTTTCCACAGATTTACTCCCCCCATCCCTTTTGTTTTGGGATGTGGGCGTGGTTTTGGGGTCAGAGAAAAGGGTTTGGGAATTGCAGGTGAGGTGGAGAATGGGAATCTTCCATGTAACTAATTATCCCAAAACAAGTGGCCGACAAGTCATGAAGTCTTCATTCGGAAGCAACTTTTGGCTTCCATCTCAACTAAGCACTGTTTTTGTTTATTAGTTTTTCTTTTAAATTGAGTAACAGTTATCGCTGCTTTTGTATTTCAGTTCCTTTTTCATGCTATGAAATGTTTCCCCTCCCCCATTTTAGTTTCTTTGTATAACAAAGAATTATTTTTGTATCTTTTGTTATAGTTTTTCATTTCTTGTGGGTGAAGCGACTTTTTTGCGCTTCGCATTGTGGAAGACTTCGTTCTTTTGGTCATTCGTCAGTAATCACGAGCGAACGTTCACGGTGGTCCGTTATTGCTGTGTTCGTGTCATTGTTTCAGCTACACGACACGCTAGAGGGAGGAGGGAGAGGAGTCGCCCAGCTCCGATCTCCTCAGCATCCCTCTCTGATCTTCTCAACATCTGGACAATTTCAAAGCCTAAAAAACCACAAGTTGAAAGGTGTGCCTTCCTTTGGGAATATTGTGCTACTTCTCTTCCGTGAAGAGGATGGCTCTCGGGCAAGGCTGCAGTAGCGCGGCCCCGACTTGCCCAGAGCGTGGTCCACTGGCTGAACTCTACCATCCTCCAGGGCCCTAGTCAAACCTGGTGGCAAAGAATTAAACTATGGAAAAATTTAAAAAAGAAAAAAAATCTTATTGATAAAGTGAGATGGGGAAAAAAAGATGTGACTATTCACACAGAAATCTGACAATAAAGCCCAGGTCATTATATGTGATAATTGTGGTCTTGGTGTCCTTTTTTTGAAAGGTGAGTATGTGTGCGTTTTTTTTGTTTATAAAGTGGGACTTTTCCAGAATAGTAATTGATCATCTAATTAATTGGATTAACAGGAGACTTTTTAAATATAACAAGACATTTAGAATTATGATATATTGCTCAAACATGGATTGTAAGCCTGAATTATAAGGGCTTAGTAGATTTTCATTCAACTTCATACTCAACTGAAAGCATCGCTGAGCTGTCCTAAGTGTAGTATTGAACTGTTCAGAATAAAACCAATATCCTCACTTGTGTAATCACAGCTTAAGCTTTTTGATTATTGTGAACTTGGCTTGCATCCCAGTTTTCCCTGCTTCTCTCCTCCTAGTGTTATACACACTATAACCTGTCTCATGTCAAGATACCACTCTGCTAATACACTTACTGCTGCAGGAGACCTTTGCAAAATAACTCAGAAGAAGAAGTGTCATCAGTCAGTCATTTTCCAAACCGCTTAATCCCAACTGGGGTTGCGGAGGGGCCGGAGCCTATCCCAGCAACTTTCAGGGGCAAGGCGGGGACCAGCCCTGGGCAGGCACCAACACACCGCAGTGCACACACTCACACTTTAAAGGGCCAATGTAGCGTTGCAAATTCGGCCGTCCCCAGGGTTCAAACCCAGGACCTTCTCACTGTGAGGCGGCAGCTCTAACCACTGCGCCACCGTGCCGTCCGGGAAGTGTCTACCCTAAAAAGGAACCTTATAATGTTAACATTAAATAAAAGTATAATATGATTATTAAAGCTAATAGCTCCTTATAGAATTTAACAGTTTTTAATTTTTTTATTTGATCTGGTCTGTTTGATACTATGGCAGAGCATGCAACACTTTTTAGCTGTGGTGCATAAACAGATTCTTGTAGCCCATCTCAGCTTTTGAACTTAAGATATTGTATGTTTTGTCTGTGTTCGTCTTTATTTCTTTTATTTATGTCTGACTTGTTTTAATTGCTAGTTCGCAGCAGCAAGATGAATTCTGGGTTTTACAGAAGCATCTTATTTGATAATTTCACAATAAAACCAAAATTCAGTGAACAGTTTGGTCCATCACGGGATAATGGTTTAAACAGAACCCTTAAGCAGCAATTACATTTTTCAAGGTCAAGTGGTGAAAGCACTTTAAGTAGCCAATCTGAACTCCACTGAAAATGCATTCGTTCTTTAATGTATACAATATACTGCATGCTATTCTAGTTTTGAATAAACTGAATTGCTTACATGCTCAACATCTCTACTGCTTTTAAAGCTGTTTCTGCAAATGTTTTTGAGCCTTGCTTGTTTAGCCTTCCATTAACACATTTTTTGTTTAAGCAAGATTTAATTTGGATGTGTTCAGCTTATCTACAGTCTAACATTGGTTTCTGTGTGCAGGACTGTGATCTCCACTTCAGTCAGTATAAGGCTGTGTCACTGTGTGTGTACGGTTACGTGTCTGTAAGAGAGAGAATGCGAATGAGGGATGACTCACTTTCATTGCCTTTGGAGATCCTCTACCTTGCGTAACATGTTTACTAGGTTTGCGGTCTATCTTCCCGTATTTGTGTCCATTCACAAGCACTCAGAGCAACACCAACACAAACGACGGATGCTGGTGGACGTTTTCCTCGCTTGATGGGCAGTTCTCCACTGCGGTTTGAAGGTCACTGTGGCAAAACGTCTACCTGAAGCAGGAAAGTGTATGAGAGAGAGCCTCAACAAAAGGTCAGCATGGGAGACAATGAAGTGTAAGACCCCATTCATTTTCAAAGTGAAGCTGCAGGCTAAAACTTATTTCCATTAAATTACCATCAATATTGGCTACATATTGTTACTCTCTGAAAATAATGGCCTACGTCATATTTTTAAGTTTTTCTAAATAAAATGGCCCAATTCACACTCTTGACACTTCACACTCAGGCCTACAGAGTAAGGATCACATGATCAGTTCAAGTGAGGATGTTTGCGATTTTACCAAAGGAGGCCAGCATCATGAAGAGCTGATTTAGGCAAAGAAATCTTTTTTTTTCATAAAATGACTTAGGCCATTATTTAAAGAAGGTGACAGCCTGCCGAATGTTGCCCCAGATATTTAATCAGAGTATGACAAATCTGTATTCAAGTAGACATACTGTTACATTACTAGAATAGTACTTAGCTGCAGGTACAATTATTGGTGCTTTTTTAACTTTTAAGTTGAAATGAGACTTTTCAAGAACTGCTCAGGGTTTGTTAAATGATGATATTTAATACATTATCAAAAGCAGGGATTCATCTGAATGTGAGTAAAGATAAATATACAAAATTATCTTGGTGCATTGTCTCATTTCAAAATTGCCATTAAGAACAAAGGGGAAATACGTTCAGGCACAGTACTTATTTAAGCCTTTTGAAACTTCGTGAAAGTGTGGTGATATTACTGTGTAAACCTATTGCAATGAAAGTGCTTGTCTCAACTTTTTTGTATTAACATTTTAAGAACTGTAGTTAAACGTTTGTTCAACTTCTTATTTTTCTCATGTTCTCATCCTACTGACCGCTGCTTGCTCTGAGCTCTCTGCTTAAACATGCCTCCATCATGAGCACTCACCTGCACAGTGGTCTTATTTAAAGGGCTGGATATTCTCGGCCAGTGAGCGTGAGTGGTTTGTAAGGTTCATCACCCACGGCCTACGCGAGGACACAGTGTTATTGACTGGGGATGTCGGCACTCTGACTCACTCTGGTTCTGGGTCACAGCTCTCAGCATGCTGTTTGATCTGAGCAGAGAAACATGATGAGCAAACAGCAGGCAGGGATCAAAGAGGAAATGTCTGCTCACTGGAGTGCTGTGTGAATGTGTATGTATGTGTGTGTGTGTGTTTTAAGTCTTTGTAGGGTCCCGATCTTAATAAAACCTGATATTTTGTCAGATATTTGGCATTTCAGTGCTGGTCTTCATAAAGAAAATGCTTTTATACAACATAAAGAAAAATAGCTTTTCAACCAAACAACTTGTTTTCTTGAGGTTAACGTTAGTGATATTTGATATGTTCATCATTGCAGTCAACAGACGTTCCTTACAAACATAGAAAAATAAGCCTTTTCAATTGTGTGTGTGGGTGTGTTTTGGAGAAGCTATAGGTGTTTGTAGGGTATGGGTATAGGTGTTAGTGTTGGGGTGTGTCTGAGAATAAGAGAGCATATTTTATCCTTTGCTTCATGACTGAAAAGTGAACAGACTGCTCTGATCTTTCACTTTGCTCCTGCGTCTATTACTCCAGGCCGAAAAGATGCACACAGTCAGTTAATTCTGAAATGCCTTTGTCAATAAATCCTGAAACTTCCAGCAATGAGTCATCGAGCCAACAAAGGAGCTCTGGAGACGAGAACAAACAGAGAGGGGCATCTTTGAAGCAGCGAGAGTAAAGAAAAGGAGAAGAACTGTGGATACATTCATTCGTTCTGGCACATCTGATTTGCACATCCAATTTGCCTGATTGATTAGAAGCCGGCGTTTGAATTGTTCATCAATGCTCTTGCAAAAATAAACTCTTCCATAATAGAGCCATCGTCTCCTGCCGCAGTCACAACCGCAGGCTTGACGCAGTAAATTATCTTTGCCAGTTGCCTTGATGACACATGGCATCTCAGAGGAGATCATGAAGTCAAACACTGACCTTGGTGAGATTGCCCAGCGTCTAAAACTGGTTGTGGTGACAGGTCTCTTCCTTTGATGAAGTGATACTGCAAAGAGGTGATCAATACAGGCTTTCATTCAGGTTTTAAAACCTGCATTTAAGGGGGAGGGTCTGAATGTTCCAACACACCTAATTTAGTTCTGATTGGGCCTAAAATGTTGCTACAGAAACCAAAGATAGTGCCATATGTGGGCATAATAAAACCATGGTGGTTTCACGGTCTGGCCAGTGATACCTCATTGGTCACTATTGTCCCTGCCTCCTTTTTTGTTTTTCTACTATATATTTGGATTGTTTGCCCTGATGTGCTTTACCTGTGTGTCTTTATTGACGCTGGCTTGTTCTTGTTGGTCTCTGTCCTGGTGTTTGCCCTTGCATTCTGCCTGTCCCTTCAATCTGCACACACAGACCTGTCAGAACGCCAGCACCAAAAAAAAAAAAACTAGAGAAGTGCACGTCCAGGTTGTATCCCATAGAGCAACTGCATCCACCTGAGGGAGATGCTGCTTTCTCCTACATTCAGTGTAATAGGCAATTCCAAGACCATGATTGTAGGTTGAATACTGCATCCTAATTGGCTCTCTTCCTACTTCTAGTTTAAAGTGTATATTTTATATTCTATTTATATATTGTTTATTCTATGTGCCTTCTTTGTTCACTGTTCCTTGTTCTTTGTTCTTTGCACTTTTAAGGCTGGAGCCATGTCATCTCGTCTCGTCTCGTCTCTTTGTGTACTTATACAATATATAGCAGAGATGACAATAAAGTTTACTTTTGACCTTTACTGGCCTGTCTGCCCCATCCATCCTCCTCATTCAAATTGAAACTCCTACGGTCCACCCTTCCCAAAAAATTGCGGTTTGATTGTTGTTCAGCTTGCGGACTCTCATGCTCGTCGCTGTCTATCGTTAAGACCCTGCACACTTTGTTGAGTGTAGGCATGTGCCGCGGCCGCAGACCTTCTCGAGCCTCCACGTCGGTCTGCTTTTTGCTCTCTGCCCATTAAATCCTGCGATGTTATTTAAAAGGTGTTTAAAGTCAAAATAGCCCTCGATTTCCACATTTGATCGGCCATCAACAAGTCCTATGTCTGGACTACCTGCACATGAACAAAGACGCGTTCAAAAAAGCTCCCTGACTAGCTGTCAACTTTGACCATGTTGAGATTTTGCTAAATAACTAAGTCGGTAAACACACAACGGCCACTTTCAAGATGGGAATCCCACCAGGGTAGATACCTAGAAGTCCACATCATATTTGTAAATCTGAAGAAGCCTTTCAGGTAAGTGATAAAACTCGAAGCCTAAATGAATTCCTGTTGCCTTTTATTTAAACCCTCAAGATTACCAAATGTTTTCACATGTTTCAAGCACATGATCTATGTCTTTACAACAGACATAGTTTAAGTGCAGGGTTGTAAACTCTATGACTGTATCCCAAGACAATGACACAATTTCGGACATTTATTTTTCTCATTTCTCATGTGTCACAGTGTACTCAGGAAACTGATCCAAATGGAGTAGTGCTTTTGCAGGAGCTAATCATCACTCATAGACATTGTTTCTGGATCCAATTTGAAATTGCTATTTCGTGTGAGAGTTGCGAGAGTTCCCAAAAGCATAGTTAGCAACTATGCTTTTGGGAAATGCACCCCAGCTGTAAGTTTTGGTACCTATTAATCACAGTCGACTTAGCAACACTTGTACAAAGTGGACTTTTACTTTCAGTAGGAACACATGGCACTCCAAATTAGGAACCGACCCTAGTACAAAAGGGCCTGCTCCCTTGTGTTCCTGAACGTATGGTTTCTGTTTTTTGGTTGTTGTTTCTTAAAGGCTGTGTCTGATGGCTTATTTTGGTGTTTTTTATGTTTTGTTTGTGTTAATTATTTCTGTGTTTGACCGCACTACCGTGTACTTTGCAGACATGGACATTGCAGGACATATTTGCTGCAGTTTAAGTGAGTTTGGAAACTCTCACACTGCAGGAGTTGATCTTCCCAGAGGGGCTATGAGCAGCGCTGGGTCTGATAATGGAGGCTGAATGTCAAAGAGGTTTAGATACACGGGAGAGTCTTTATTTTCCATCGTTATGTTTTATGACGTAATTAAATAATGAGAAAAAGGTCACTGAAGACAAAATAAGCGTTGAGAGAGCTTTTATCTGTTGGAAATTATGCATATGTGTATGTATAAACAGGGAGTGTGTGTTGGATGGTTTTTTGGTCATTGTAAGGATCTTACAGTCCCCTAAAGGAAGTGAAACTTGGTTTTTGTGCTTTTGAGAAGACTTGTTATGTAAAAATCTGTCCTTATAAAGGAGGGGGCAAATTATGTGATTGCGGTGAACCACGTGGAGCTCAAATTTCGACACTTTACTGAATAGCCACTGTTCATCACAAAACCTCCAAATTCAACATGATTCCAGGCCAGTTGGGCCTCTTTGCGTGTCTGTAATTGTCCTGTCCCTTGTCTTTTTCATCCTTTTTTCTGTCCTTTTTTCCCTCATAGGAACCCATTTGCTTTCTCTCTTTAAGAATACACAGAATTTAGAATTTGAAAGCTTCCCTCTGCCTGTTTTCACACGACAGTCAATACAGTTCTTATGCCACCTCAGGCCACCTTTTTGAACATACATCTGAATCTGTTTTGATCTGCACTTGTGTTTTTCTTAGTTTTATCATCCCTCATTCTTTTCCCAGCTTTTTGCTTTTAGCCAAAGTCTTCCTACTCCTATTCCTAGTTTTCATGTCACAGCTACAACACTCAGTAGCTGTGTGGGCAGTTGGTGGCGCAATGGTAGGGTGTTTGCCCCGTGATCAGAAGGTCGCAGGTTCGAATCAAGGGCAGGTAAAGTTACCACTGAGGTACTTATGAACAAGGTTCTGTCCCCAAGCACTGCTCCCCGGGCACTTGTTAGCTACCCTCTGCTCCTTTACGGATGGGTTAAATGCAGAGGTCACATTTTGTTGTGGCACGCTGTGCTGTGGTGTGGTATGTTCACAATGACAAATAATCACTCACTGTCACACTGATGTTTTCTTGAGGAAATGCATCTCTTGTTTCATAGAAATGTTCTAACATTTATTTGAAGAGTTTAGGCGTAGCTGTAGTATTTTTTTAGATCTGGCCAGACACAACACACACATGTGTGTGTGTTTAACTCTATAAGGACCAAATTATATGCAAAATGATGTTATGATTCCATGAAATGTAAATATATCTACAGTGAATTAAAAGAACTAAAGACTGTTTTGGATCTCTTTGTCGTTAGCATGTCTGAGAGAGAGAAGGAGGAGGAAGAGAAAGACAGTGAGAGAGCTGATGTAATGCTAAAAGCCACTTGCATGAAAATGTTGTTATTGACAAGAAAGTGACACAATATGAATTTGGAGTGTTTGTGACATTTGGCGGACGGCGTGATTTGGCATCCAGAGAGAGGATTTGCATGCACCTGTTCAGAGCGAGATGGAGTGAGAGAGTAGAGAGAGAAGAGAGGCTTGATGAGTGAGAGGGATCACAACGGTGCTTCTGTTCCCATGCACCTGCCTGGCTCTCATTTAGCCCAGTGGACATGGGACAGGGGTAGTGGGGGAGGGGAAGAAAACGAGGAAAAAGTGAGAAATGGAGGGATGGACTGGACGCTCTCTCTCTTGGTTTTTATACAAGTAGATATACAAAGACACAAAGAGGCTCTTTGTGAGATTAAAGGGGGAAAGAACAGAAAAGCTGCTCTTCCTCTAGGTACCACTCCATCAGCCTCCGCTCTCTTCTTCCCAACCCCCTCCTCTTCACAAACTAACTCCTTTTAGCGTCCATATCTGTCTTCTGTTCTTTGCCTCTTTTTCTCTGTCTTTTTCTGTCTTCCTCTTTCCTTTGACCCCTTTTTCCTTTACCATTCTTTTTATTCTGTCTTCCTCTTTTTCCCCCATCTCCCTTTCTTTCATCTTTCTCTGCTATTTTCTCCCTCCCGTCTCTTTTCTTTATCTTCTCTTTCCTCTTTCCTTGTCTCCTGCCAACTCATTTCTTTTCCCTCTTCTGTTACTTTCTTTCTTTTTTCTTTAATTGCTTTGCTTTTGTAGTCCTCCTCTTCTGGTTTCATTCTGGTGTACTTGTTTCCCCTCCTGTCCTCCTCTTTTAAAATTACCTTTTCCCCCTCTCCTTTTTTCTGTTTCCATCTCCTTCTTTCTCCTCTCCTCTTCTCGTACACCGTTCCCTCTTTTCTTTCCTCTTCTTACCTTAAACCTTTTCCTTCCCTCTACCCCTTTTCCTTTCTTTTAGTTTCCTTTTCCTTCACTTTTCATTTTCTTTGCTCACCCCTATTGTCCTCCACCTATCATGGCATATTTTGCAGCAGTAACATTATGTCTCACTCTGTTCCATCTTTCCTCTCCTGAGTAATATCATGTTTGTTTCGAACGTTGTCTCTTTGTGGACTGTGGTGTTGCTATGAGAGAGGAGGGAGGAGACTCTCTCTGAGGTAATTTTGCAAAAGACCTCATTCTGCTGATCAATACAGGAATCAATGGGAGTCGTCTTAATGAAAAAGCACAAGGAGGATCTTCACTGGAACATGCTACGCTGGCTGTTTCTGTCCACCTTACATGAGACTTTGTTCTTTCCATTTTTCAGAATCAGTTATACCTGATGGGAAATAGTTAGATGTTTTTTCCAGTAGAATTTGTCCTGCATAGTTTGAGGATTTACAGTCCCTACAGGAGTAAAGTACTAAATCTTTAGTAAGATAGTTACATTCAAGACCCACTGAGGGCCCTGGCCACCCTGCATTTCTTTGGCTCCTCAAGCTAAACCTGCATAGATCTTTCATCACCAGAACCCCTGTGTGGATTAAACAAATGTCTGGATTGAGCTGCGCTTGTAGCTGGACTTTGCAAACACACATTAAAGTCTCTATCAGATGATATGATTCAGATCACCTGGCTGCTACTGAGGCCTTCCTATCTGGTACTTCAAGGGTGAAGAGCAGGCATCCCCTTGAGCCTTAATTAACCTTAATTAATTGAAATATTTTGAAATATCTTACGTTCTACATGTACACACACTCTGAGAATGTTGTCCTTCTCTGAGTCTTGGCTCTTCTCAAGGTTTGTTCCTTTTTTCTCCAGAGGGGTTTTTCCTTGTCACTGTAACCCTATTTGCTGGTTATGGACCTGGAATTGGCAATGTGTAAAGCTGCTTTGTCAGAGAATGAGTGATTACTTGTCATTGTGAACACAGCACACAGTGCACCACAACGAAATACTGTATTCATTCGTTCATTATCTCTCTTTGATTAATTATCTGAACCGCTTAATCCCAACTGGGGTCGCAGGGGGACCAAAGCCTATCCTGGGAACTTACAGGCGCAAGGCTGGGACCAACCCTGGGTAAGCGCCGACAAACTCACACAATCACACTCTCACTCACACCTTATGGGGCCAATTAACCTACAGTGCATGCTTTTGGAATATAGGAGAGAACCAGAGTACCCGGGGGAGCATCCTACGGCCGACCCAGGGATTGAACCCGGGACCTTCTTGCTGTGAGGCGGCAGCACTTACCACTGCGCCACCGTGCCGCTCACAATGAAATATAACCACTGCATTTGAACCTTCCATGAAGAAGCAGTGGACTGCATTTTTGGCAGTGCCTGGGCAGAAAGTACATGGCTCATGAGTACCTCAGTGGTACTTTGCCGGTCCAGGACTTGAACCCGTGACTATCTGATGATGGGGCTGACTCCTTAACTGTTACGCTACCAACTTCCCCCACTGTAACACTGTCTGTTGTAAAAAGCAAATATACAAATGTGAAAATATGAAAGCACTATGCAAGAATTAATTGTATTGAATATGAGTTACTCTAAATGCTAGATGGAAGCAGAAAGTTCTTTGGCAATAGCTGCAGAGAGTGTAGTGCAGTATTACGTCTGGGACACACTGCCTCCCCAGAGTTAAAGATAATTGATAGTATAATTGGTTTGCAGCTCCACCACAACTGAACTTCAACCAACTATTTATAGAGCGTTTGTTTTTTGTCTCGCTTCTCTACATACATCTATACACTGGAAATGCTCCAAATTTATGATGAACTCTCTCTCTGGCATTATCTTGCTGTGTTTTTGGTTCCAGACAATATAAATCAAAATATATTATTGGTCATCTAAATTGTGTGTGTGTATGTGTCTGTGTTTGTGCAACCTGTGGGGAATCCCAGTCATAACCAAAACTGTCAAAGGTGGAAAACATTAAATATGGAGTAACACCTTTGTGCGCACACACACAAACACACACAGGACCCTCACTGTCTTCTTAGTTCTCAACTCTACAGCCAGCTGCTCCCCCTCCCCAATTCTCCACTCTCCTAAATCACATTACCCCTACTTTCTTCAGTCTCCTGGGGGGTTTAATCTCTCTCTCTCCCTCTCCCTTGCTCTCTTTCTCTCTCTGTCCCTGTCTCTGTCTCTCTCTCTACACACACCTGTCTAGCCTTTTAATCTCCCTCCATGTGATGGCTGGTTGTTGAGGGATTACAGCCACCCTGATGTGTCACCATTATCACAGCCTGACTGGAGACTTCTCGCAGGGTGGTCGGGCCGTGGCGAACAGGAAATAGGATTAAACATGCAACGCAAGACTCATTCACCACTTTTCGGGAGTATCTTTACTCAGAGTGTGTCCGTACAATGCAATGGCTTACTTCACTCTCATTGAAATGCACAATGCATCAGATCAACAAATCACACACGTCATTTCCAGCTAAGGGAAAATTACCTTTCTGATATTGGTGAGCCAGTGTCCTGTTTTATGACCTTGCATTGATTTTAAAAAATGCCTTGGAAGCATTACTGCTGTTTACTTCAGTTTTTGTCATTGTGCAGATTCAAGTAGGAAGGTGCTGATCTCACATCTCCTTTGAGGTCTAATGTCATGAGGAGCATGACAGTGTCCCCAGTTTTCCAAAGCAGCAACAACATGTGTGACAAACAAGAGATACAGATTTTGAGATGGCTCACGATGGAAACTGGCTCGTTAATGCTCGTTTATCTGAGTTTGAATTGCCAGTGGTTTTACAGGCAGCCTACAAAATGAAAAGGCTGACAGCAGAAACAAAAAGCAAGTATGGATATATAGTGTAGATATTTACTGCAGCAGTTTAGCATTGAAAAGAACTGCAACAAAGCATTAAAGAGTGACATATTTAACACACAAGTGCTGAAAGTGGATCCCCTTTTGCTCTTACTGATTGGAAAACAAAAATAGAATTCGGGTCATTGTTTTGGTAAAGTTCCTCACAAATACAGATAATTCAGAAGTGAACAAAGAGTTAACAAGATGATTTGAGGTTTGAGTTTGAAAAGTATAAGTATAGTGTTTTTATTAAGTATTTGGAAAAAGCAGTCTGGTGGTGATCCAGACACCAGGAGGAGTGATAACCTGATTGTGAAGTATGTTTTGGAAGCAAAACAAATGACAAAGGTGCTTACAGTGATAATATTGCTAGCAGAGGCTCTGGAGAGCTGGTTCTAACTGCTTAATTAAAAAAGGAGAATTAACTAAAAGAGAAACACAGTGCTGAAAGAGATAGTTTGAAATTGTTTGAATGAATTTGAAATATTTTTTTAAATCAGAATTTATGTCCTTAAATTTACCTGAAGAGAAACCCTAGAAAAATTTAGTAAGCATTGTAAATTCGTTCAGCGGTATTTTGATATTTTTTCTTTCCCTTTTTAACTTCTCTGCCTTTCTCTTTTACAAGAGTAGGTTGTATTTTTACATCTTTATAAAAGGCAACATAATTGCAGCTATAAAGACTTGCTGCTTGTCTCCTAAACAGACTGTACATCCAGCATGGCCGTAACCTCACTTAAGTGTGACATAACATGTTAAAAGCGGGACCTGAATTCTGTCCAATCCAGTAATCATTTAGCACCTCTAGGAATGCCAGGACATCTTAAAATGTTGCATAAGCTCATTAAAGAAATAGCAAGCTTTTCACACCACAGGCTTCCAGTGTGGAGTGTGAAGACGGGTAGAAGGACAGGAGGAGGCATGATGACAAGTTAATAGATTGATTTAAAAACGCTAAGACAATGGGAGTGGTGTACGAAAAAAGAAACAAGGTAGAGTTAAGGATGACTTCTGAATTTGAAGAGAAATAAATGGCAAAATATCATGAAAGCAGATGAATATTCAACTTTTGAAAGAAACAATGCAGAAGTGTAGGATGGTTTTCCTTTTGTCTGTTTAATTAAACAATTGAATCAATTATTAGCCTGAAGGTTTAATGTTGAGGACAACATTCTGAACTTTGACATGATGAACCCACATGCTGTTATAGAAACTGGAATGTTCTATTTTAAAGACTCATAAAAGTATCATGGCATTATAACTAACCCATCACTGTTTCATTCAACATGTTACAATAGCACTTTATATCACAGAGACATGAATCTGAAATTACTCAAAATATCACAGTAGCGCATGAAGAGAGTGATGGTGGTGTGATGCAGAAATGATGGGAATATTCAGAATGTTTATCTCAGTCAGTGCATCTTTGTTTTTCTCATAAACTCCGAGTGACAAACAGACTCACATGAGAGAGGGAGAGAGGTGTGAAAGCAGGCCTCTTGCCTTTGTGTCAGTCACCCCCCGGGTTCTTTATAGTGTTTTCTCTGTGTGGTCCCCTCAGTGTGTCTGCTGTAATGATGTGGCTGTAAACCAGCGGGGTAATTAAGTGCGAGTGAGAGTGAACGAGAAAGCGCCAGAAACGCACAGATAGTGAGCTAACAGCGAATATGGGCAATGATTGATTTTAGGCTATATAAATTTAAATATCATTTATAGAAATTAATGTCACTAATTGTGCGTGCGTGTGTGTTTCCTAAAAGGTTCAAATGAAATTTGTCAGATTTTGACAGCCTTGTGAGGACATTTTTGTGTTTGAATACTGGCTCTTATAGCGCCAAAATGCATTAATAAAAAAGTTATATTATTATTATTATTATTATTATTATTATTATTATTATTATTATTATTATTATTATTATTATTATTATCGCCAATCATCTAAAGACATTTTTGAATAATACAATTAACATGTTAAATCAAGCGCTTCTCTAACGGTAATTAACTGACTTTGTAGTTCTGCATTTAAGTCAGTTTATCTAAGAAAATGACTTTTTCGTTTTGTCCAAGGTCTGATTCTTGAAGCGTTTTTAATCCGACTTTTAAAAAAATACAATTTTATTTAGCCGCTCTACCAGACATCTGACAGCTTTGCTACAAGCGCCACTTCGTGGTAATTTGGGGTGTTACATTACAATCTTTCATCACTTCAACAGATAATAATCGATCCAATTAACATCTTACCCATTGACTCATTAATGATGACGGTGAAAATTGTGGATTTATAAATTGTAGGATAGAAATGCAATTACTCAGAATAACTACCATCTTATTATCCAACCCATTTCTGAAAATTATGATGTGAAATTACATTGGCAGTAAGGTATAAGTTAGGCCTTTGCCTATAATTTAGATATTCAGAGGACAAATATATTTCTTCATGTTCAATTTGTTATGTGCAGCCAAGATGCCCCGCGGTATGGGCCGATCGAACATCACTGCCATGGAAGCTGCAGGGGTCAGACAATTAACCTTCACAATATTGCAAACAGCAGGATGAATTCTAACACAATAGCTCCCAAATGAAACATTACTATAGTAACCTGCCTTGAAATCATTTCACCATTTTAGTGTTTCTCCATCAGTTGCCAAGGAAACATCTCCATTCATAATTTTCAATTGAAAATGCACAGCACTCTCAGGTGTGAGGAAAAAAACACTGCAGTTGGCCAAGGAACTATTGTAAAGCTTGTGTCCCTTACATGTTGAAAAATACATAGAATATTCACAGTTTACCATATGGTAATACATGTTTGCAATGACATTAAATGACTTTTTAAATGCTAATATTACATTAGGTCACAATTAGCATATCAAACACTTACATTTTAATTGATTAGTTATAAAAATAACACCATAAATACTATAATAAAATGTTAAAGAAAAAAGGTTAAAATGCAAGAAAAATGTCAAAATCATATAGAATTACATACAGCTCTGGAAAAAATAAGAGACCACATCACTTTTTTCTGTTCACAGGCTTCTGTTCTTTTGTGAGCTATTGCAGTTGCAGGTCTGTGAAAAATAAGAAAGCAATCCATATTTTTATATATAACTGCAATTCTGTTTTTATAGCAGCTATTCCATGTGTTATATTCCAACAAATATGCACCTGATTAAATTTGTTGACTAGAGGAAACAGACTTCAGACTGCAAATGAGGATACCGTGGACCATATTCTTTTAATGACAAAATTGTAAACTAATATATGTGTAGTTTGCAACTTCCAGGTTACACTAAGATAACTTACTCCATATGATAATAAGATAATAGATAATTTACTCTAAAAACGTCTGAAATTTTGAAATAAGAATGATAAAGTTATAAAAGAACATTAACTTTTGTATTTTACACAGACACACAAGCACAAACTGTAAAAACAAGGAATCAGAATTAAAGTGATGTGGTCTCTTTTTTTCCGGACCTGTATTTTCTGTGGTGAATTGTCAAATATAGTTCCTGCAGAATCTGATGGGAGTATACCATGAAAGCAATCAGGACCAATTTTCTCTGAGTTGACTTTATTAGTAATCCCGCCATCAGTCACATTATTTACTCTTGTCATGGCTCCAAAGTACTGTCTAATGAGGACTCTCAGCGTAGCTATGGTAACACACAGCTTTGCACACCTCCACCACCACCACCACCCAGAAGAGGGCGTCTTGTGTGAGATGGTCACTAGCATCTGATCGCTCACTGCACAATTGTCCTGTAGCAATAGTTTGAAAGCACAAATACCTTTGGACTAAACATCTATCTCCACTGTAGGCCATTGTATTCAACATTTGGCATGTGTGCAAGAACACAACTGATTTTACACACTACACACTTATATCTAAAGGCTCCACTTTCATTTGATTTATTCAAGAACATTTTTCATCAGTTTCATCTCTCTTTCAAAAAGTACTAATTTGTAAAAAAGCAACAACATGATAAACTTGCTTAACCTTTATGAACATCATTCACACTTATTAACACTACCACACACACATATCTTATTGAACACAAATGCCTGCTATAGAAAGAACAAAGCTTGTTCAGCATTTAGACACATTTCCAAATGGAACAGGTGTTGTGCTATGACAGAGAGAAACAGAATCTCACACACCACCCCACTCACTGCCCATCCCATCAGTGATATCTGAGTTGTGTATGGAATCTATAATTGTTCAGCTGTTCTGTATGCTCAGTACATGGCTAAAGTTGCCTTAAGTTGCTTAATGACGTAACATTATTAGTTTTTTTTCCTAATTTGTTTCCTAATTTATAGTTTTCCCCCCTAATCATCATGCATTCTCCTAGTGTGGTGTGTAAACTTTGGGACCACAATAAAGTCTAGTGTGAAAGTCAATAAAGTGAATAAAGTCAATCTAAACTACATTTAGATTGACTAACTTCAAAATAGTCAGAGATACAGAGAATCTTGGGAATTAAATTAAAAGGAAAACACCAATGAGATTTTTTAAAATCCACCTTTGGGTTCCTGAGTAGTGCCCTTAACTTTATGTTGCTCCATAGAGAATACTCATGTTTTTAGGAAATGGAAATCGATCTTAAGTGTCAGCTAAAATGTTAAAATGTTATTGTTAACATTACTGGCCACTCCTGAGACAGCACCAGGGCAAGCTGGGACCTCCTTGGCCTCACCTCCAAATAAATAAAATCCTGCAGATCCAAAGTTGTTCTATACATAATTCTTTATTGTTCATGCTAAGACCTAGGGAAAATATTGCAGTGTCATATGAAACACATAAAGACTATACTTTTTGTGCAATATTCATAGACCCCATTCTGAGTTTTAGTTTCTTCCTCATGCCTCATCTTCCTCACCTTCCAGCTTCCCTAATGTTGCTCTGCCCAAATCTCATTCTACAGCTGCTTTGTGACAATGCCTCTCATAAAAACTGCTATACATGTTACTGAATAGTAAAAAGTAAAGAACATTCTTTTTCATTTTGCTCACAAAGCATTCACTTATTTTTGATCTCTCCACTCTGCTTTATAATACATTTTCATTTACATATAATCTTTATTCAGTGTAATTCTAAATAGGAATTGCAGGTTGTCTGGGTCTTAATTGAATCCTCTGATAAACAACTTTATTATAAAGGAGTGAGTTTGGCAAATGAGTGAGTTTGACTGTGGAGGAAAATGTATAATGCCTAGATGTTTCAGATATAGAGAGAAAGATATACTTCTGCCTCCCCCCACCCCCATCTCTACTTTCACCTCGAACACAATTTACTATTTTCAATATTTCCTGTTGGTTTTACATTTAGTATGCATGTAATATTCAGATGAGTAGTTAGAAACATTCAGCACATTTGCCCTTGCTAAGTTCCCCAACTCTTGCTTCCAGAATTAATGCAAAAACAACTGAGAAATTGATTATAGTTTTTCAAAATTCAGCAGTCCTTTAATTTGAGCTTGTAGCTGTTATCCTGTATCCATAATTTATAGGTTTCAGCCCAACACCTTGGGGAACTCAGGTATTCATCCTAATAAATGCAAACTGTTTTTTAAACTGTGTGTTTGCATTATGTTTATGAACTAGACAAACAGGTCATAAACATATGATTAAAACAAATATGGGTGTTTTTTCTGTTTTGTTTTTTTTGCTGCTAGACCACATTAAGGCAGCTGGACAAAAATCAACAATAACTTCAATAACACTGGAGAACAAAGATTTTGCTACTGGAAGTAAAACGTGATTTACATGGAATCGACTGTGTTGAATCCAATGCACTCAGAACCTTCCTAGCACATCCGGATTTTAAGTTATAGGCATAATATTGTTTTGAGACAATTTGGTATTTTGATACGCATATTGTTGCACAGCAACACAATAACAGCTGTTTCTCACTAACCAGCAAGCTGTAAACTGAACTCTTAAACAAGATGCTCACAGCATACCAGCAGACAACATCCAACACTCACAAGAGCAAAAGCAAGTGCCTAAAGCACTTTTGAACAGTACGTTAAGATCTTGATGTGACAGAACAAATGTGCCTCTAGATTTGGATTCAGCACACAGGATTTACTGTGGGACACATGAATTAGACCAGGTAGCAGACAGAAATTATTTATTTGTGATGCAGGGCAATACAGTACATACAGCATTTATCAATATTATCTAGATGGACTTACCACCTACTCACCTACATCATCATCACAAATTACAGGCCTTTTTCCTTTGATAACAAATTCTAATAAAATCTCAGAAGACCCTAGTAACTTGTATGATGCATATTACTTGTACAGAGACAGACAGCCTCTGTTAACCAGGTAAATGTTTTTTATTTATCTTTTGTCCTGGGATTTTTATATTTTTCACTCATCGCATTTACATTAATATAGCACTAGATTTTAGTGAAGGGGTGAAGAAGATTTATAATCCCCAGTGATCAAAGCTAAACAGTACAACCCACCTAAAACACTAACCCCACCAATGAGCACCCATAAGTTACAGTCTTGGAGTGAGGTCATGGCCATATGAATAAATTATTAACCAGTTGTGGGTGTTGGTGGTCTGTACATCTGAAATCCTGTGTTGGCAACCATAAGATTGGATGCTGAAATTGTCTCTTTGAATCAGAGCATCTACCAAATGTAGTACATATAAATGAATCCTGAGAAAGACACTTAACCACAAGTTGCTCCAAAGAAAAGTGATTTTATTGTCATTTAAGCCATATACAGCAGTACACAGTCCACTAGGTACATGGTGCTACATTAAACAGACAGTTATCTGGTCACAGTTATCTGGTAGTGGGGTGATCTAGGGGTAAGAAAACTTGTCTCTGGACCCAGATGTTGTGGGTTCAAATCCCACCTCCAGCACAACCACCTTTGTGTTCTTGAGCAAGATCCTTAACCCCAAGTTGCTCTCAGGGAAACTGTCCCTGTAATTGGTTAATGGAAGTCTCTCTGGATAAGAGTGTCTGGTAAATGCCATAAATACATGGTGATGAGTACAAGAGAAGTACACAATAAATCTCAAACATATAACAGTGGGCAAAAGGGGGTGACTGATGTACAGCACATGCAACAATAAGGTGCAAGAATTATAAGGTGCCATTAACAGTGTGTAATGTTATATGTTTATGAATTACAGCGTTATTCTACATTAGGCAACATTGTATTTAAAAAAAATTATATATATATATATAACACAATTAAGACAAGCTCGTTTTTGCTAGTAAGCTGGTAAAGCCTAGCTGGTGTCTCTGTGTTTGTTGTTTGGAGTCAACAGCGCGCCACCGACGCCTGGGGACGAGGCGGTGACGTCATCCAGCATCCGCGATCCGCCGTGCGAGTGAGCGGGAGGGTCGTTCGGACGGACGCGGTAAACCCCGCTATGGCTTCGGGATTAGGGGGTCACTGAGACGAAGATTCGAGGGCGCGTCTGTCTTTTCCACCTGCTTTATCCAGTCCGACATTGCACGAATAGCCCGAACGCGTCGGAGGGGTGCGGCCTCCCGCAGAAGGATCTCGGCTCTCTCGCGTGCTGTGACGCCCCCCATCAGAGCAGAGCTCGGCGAAGATGGCGGACCCGGCGGAGTGCAC
Source organism: Distichodus sexfasciatus (assembly GCA_032718565.1). Lineage (NCBI taxonomy): Eukaryota > Metazoa > Chordata > Actinopteri > Characiformes > Distichodontidae > Distichodus > Distichodus sexfasciatus. The sequence goes on along the minus strand of JAVGVS010000021.1, from coordinate 2,334,412 downwards.
CATCAAAGTGATGTGCCGTTTTAGGCCGCTCAACAGTTCCGAGGTGATGCGAGGCGACATGTACGTCCCCAAATTCCAAGGAGAAGACAACGTAGTGGTCGGGGTAAGTCGAGGGAGAGGCCGCCGGTGCGCACAATTAAGCCCTGCGCCTCTGTGTTAGCTGCTTAGCTCGCTATCGGATCAATAGCCTTACCCCCAATTAGCTCGCCCACGTTCGTCCGCTGTTCCTCCGCTTCAGGCTAACGCTAGCGCCCGGGACGCTGGTCAGATTAGCATGCTAACCTAGCGTTGGATAAAGCTAGTACGCCAAAGATCGCGCTAGAGACGCTGGCTAAAACTAGCATGCTGGCGCTAGCGTTGGGCGAAGCTAGTATGCTAGCGCCGGAGACGCTGTTGCTGTCTAGCCTGCTGACACTAGCTTTAGAGACCCTGATCTCACTGAGCAAGTAAAGGCTGTTACAGACTGCGATGTCGAGCTTCCTGGCTAGCGATACCATCAGTGACACACGTCGGCTAGGCTAACGCTGATATCGTAAACACTGTTTGAAGCTAACACTAGCGGCGGAGACACTGGCTTCGGCTAATATGCTACCGTTTGCAAAACGCGGCACTGATAGAAGTTAGCACGCTAACCCGTGCGTTTGGGACATTAATATGTAATCTTCACGTTTAATTGCATTATGTATACTTTCATTTTCTACTGTCAGATAATTTGAGCTCAATTTGCTGTTATTCCTGAAACATAATTAAAGCATAATAACTAAGAACAAATGTTCAAAAGGTTGCTGGCTCCGATTGTTAAGTATGGCTACTACTGTTGTCTTTCTGAAATATCGTCTTCGGGCCCTATGTCAATTCTTTGGTGATGTACCGTGTCCCATGTTAAGGCGTTTAGTTTGCCTCTAATAGCATCTGCTACTAGTAATAATTGTCAAAGCAATAATGTGTTTTTTTTATTATTATTATCGCGCTAGTTTCAATTGAGTTCATGGTCATGGTTTAAAAAAAAAAAAGCCCATCAGACGCCCCAGCTAGCCTCAAATATATGCGGATTTTTCATTCATTCTTATTGGTTTGTTGACCTTAACCAGCATCTTAAAAACTAACTAACTAACGCTACGTGATGGTCTTTTAATCAGTAAAAGAAACCACCGTAAACTATATGATTTAATGACATTTTGGGGCTGGGCTTTAATTTCTTTTTTAAGAAGTTGGCAGAGCATCACAGCTGCGGCTTGTCCATCAGCACGACCCGGCCTAGTCCAGCATGGCGACTTTAACAAAGTGGAGCATCAACCTGAACAATTTCATTTTAATTAAAAAATACATTTGGCACGTAATCATAAATCTGCCTCTAAATCATGTTATTTCCTACTGCTTATCACATGAAACTAAACTTATTTAGATCACTATTTCGCTTATAAGAGTTATAGGAGCAAAGGTGAAAGTTCTTGATTAGGGAATGTCTCCTGATCAGGTGCGAGTCATCTTGGTGTTTGGGACTGTACTGTTTGCTGTCTTTCCAGAATTCTGATGAGGTTTGTAGAGTGCAGTCTCTTGAGACAAACCTGACATCTGTACAGCTCATTTGCTTGATTTTTTTCCACCCTCCATAGACAGGAAAATGAGCACTGCGACCTGCCTGTTTGCTTTCTGCATTTGGTGATGGCCATGCTACATTAGTAATATGTTTAAACGGATTAAGGTTTAAGGAGAAGGTTTGAAACTATTCACTCATTCCCACTGGAGCTGGAGCAACCAGCATGACTTGTCTAGAGTGTTGACTCAGTCGTCTCCCTTTTATTTCATAGTCCTGTTGGTTTGATAATGTTGAATAGATGGGGTGGGGCTGGTTGTGAATGGTGTTATATGAGGAGATCCGTTAAAATGGCAAACTTTTGTTGGAGAACAGTTTATCAGATTTAAGTCAGAATGTACGACTAGATTACTATCGTTATCTATGGAATCCCTCTATAGTAAAACAGATACAGAAGAAAACAAATACAGAAGCTTTCCCGTATGTCCTGAGACATAGTGAGAGTTTGCTCTATCTACAATATGTTTAAAATTAGTTTAATGTTCCAGATATAATTTGAAGTACTTTTAGGGCTAACAGTCCTGGTCAGTTACACCAACACTGAGATGAAGTAGAGGCAGGTTTGTGATAGATTTTAATCACTTTGACCAGTCAGCATAACCTCTCCCGAGTTTCTGCCGTTGCATAATCTACAGATTCAACTTTGGATAATGATGCATGACTGTTTCCAATTTGCTTCCAGAAGTACATGTTGAGGTGGTTGTGCTGTCATAGCGTTGACTATAATTGGATGTGTTATTATGGTTCAACACCAGGTAGCATTTCTGTAGTCCCTAATCTTTATTTTGTTACATTCCATAACCACAGTTCTAGAGGCCACAGTGAATGTTTCACCTGGAGCATTAAACATACCTGACAGAAATGACTGGAAGTTCTCAAACACTATGTTAGCAAAAAAAAAACCCTGTAAGATTCCAGTTTCAATAAATGTGAATCACAGATATAATGTTTTGTTTTTATGAAGAAAACTATTGCAGGTCTTATAGCCTGCTGTTTTTCATGGAGTGCCCCCAAGTCCTGTTCACTGGATTTATTTTCCCATGTTTAAGGTGCATGTGAGAGTCCTATACAGACAGATACAAAGGTGTGATGCAGACATTTGTAACAGATAGAGTAAGGAGTGAGGTCTCTAACTTTATTATTAAAAACTAACAACACACACAGAGGTTACATTATGTGGGCAGGGCTCATCTGAACAAACTTGCCGCCTCTTACAGCTGTCAGTCACAAAAGTCCCAGTGCCCATTTGTTATTGCACATCCGGAGCTGATGAGCTTCATTGGGCTTATCTGCTTAGGTATGTTTATCTCACAGATGTTTTCTGGTCCTAGATAATCTCCTATTGTGCAGACATGGCACAGACAGGGCACCTGGCACCATGCAGCATTACCAAAATGGATTAAAGCAGAGAAGTGGGCAGTACTGAATGAGCCTGGAATAACTGTTGGCTTTTCCACCCTAGATACTGTACATCTGCTGTGAGATTGATGGCAGGAGCCAGTCAGCATCAGTTCCAGTCAGCAGTGACCATTTTAGGACTGGATGTGTTCAGCAAAATCGTTGAGTTTTCAAGAGAGAGTTTAGACAGTTTTTGTAACTGTCGTGTTACTTTTCTTTTTGTTAAATGAGTGTTGTCCAATAAGTTATATAAAGGCTGTTAAAGTATGTTTGCCTGGATTGTGTTATGTCACATTATACAGAATTCTTTCAAAAGCAGTTAAGTAAAGCGCTCTCTAGCTTATATTGAGACCAGTGCCCTGTGATGCAGTACCACTGGCCTGTTGTTTCTCTGTGTTTAATTGCCACAGCTTCCTGATAAGCAATGAAGTCATTTTTCTTTTCTCAGTACACAGTGCAGAGCTTCAAGTTTTGAATTCTCACTTTATGCTGTGTAAATGTCTGAAATTACGCTTACTGAGTTGGAATTAGGACTTATCCTGATCTGAATACTCACTGCTAGTGTTACAACATTGGGGTGCTATCTTTTACATTAACATAAGTGAAACTGTAGTACATTTAAATCATTTTATTTGTTTTACAGCTCACACAGAATTTTGATGTGATGTTCTCCCAGTGCAAACTGATATGAGCAGTTCTATTGCAGCATTTTTTTCGTTTCCAAAATTGGTATTGCTTCAATATTTTTTGCATAACTTAAACTTATTCAACAAATGCACATGAACAGTTAGCCATAGTATATGAATGGTGTGTGTGTGTTCAGGTTAATTCTCTCAGTGATTTTTTGCAAAAGATGTGTAAATAAAAATTGTACCATGCAACAACATTATAAAGTAGTTTGTGACTTTGTGTACAAATGAATATTAAGTTCATCTGCTGGGTTTTCTCTGTGTCAGATTAAGGCTGACTTGATGTTAGACAGTTTGGAAATGTTGGTAAACTTACTGACTGCATTTCTTCTATGTTAGACTAATGTCCACAGCTGAGATCAGTTGGTGCAAAACATTGTTTAATGTTGCATCTTTCTATCTGTCTTATCAGGGGAAGCCCTACGTGTTTGATCGTGTTTTCCAGTCCAACACCTCGCAGGAGCAGGTGTATAAGGCCTGTGCGCAGGAGATTGTTAAAGGTGAGGAGTCACACCACAAGGACGTTGTTCACCACCAGAGGGCACTGTGATGGACTGACCTCATATACTTTGCTTTAGTAGTGTATTATGAGTAGTGGCACTCAGTCACAGTTTGTCAGCAAAATCTGAAATCCAAGTGATAGATTGCTTGAGTGGAGAAATGTAAAACTGACAAATAACTATTCTACTTATAAAATAATATCTGTAAAGTGTTTTTACAGTAAGCATTTTCCTTTCCACAGATGTGCTTGGGGGATATAATGGTACAATTTTTGCCTATGGGCAAACATCTTCTGGTAAAACCCACACAATGGAGGCAAGTTGTTCAAACATCTGATAAAGATGTGGGAAAAGTAAAGCATGAACTAGAAAAGTAATGCACAATATTTATGTATCTACCGTAAGTGTTCATTCTCATGATTACATGTATTCTCAATGTATGTTTCCAGGGTAATCTGCACGACACTGATGGGATGGGAATCATTCCAAGGATTGTACAGGACATATTTAACTACATTTATTCCATGGATGAAAACCTGGAATTCCATATCAAGGTGCTAGACCATATTGAAGCTCTTTGGTTCAGTTTATTGTCTTTTCTCTAAAGCTTGGTTTCTCTACATGCCTGTCCTTGTATCAGATTATAAAATATGTACTGTAGGATTACCCTTGGAGTTTACATTATGTCTTTAAACCCTACACTGCATTTATTCTTTAGCCATTTATATATAGTATTGCTCTTTAAAAGATTTGTGTTTGGTTTTATTCAGCAATAATGAAATTGTAACAACACAGTTAATTAAAGTTGCTGTCATTCTTCCCATTCTGTGTATTTATTTTTCTTCTTGCACTATGTAACATAATGATAGAGATCTCATAAGATTATGGTATTTTTAATTGACAGGTGTCATATTTTGAGATATATCTGGATAAAATCAGAGACTTGCTGGACGGTAAGTGTCATCCAGAATTATTTATCCATTTTTTTTTTGTATGACTCAAAGTTAAATTCAGACTGGTATGTAATGTATTTAATATAAAAATGTCTAAAGCAAAGTTTTCTCTTACAGTGTCTAAGACAAACCTGTCTGTGCACGAAGACAAGAACAGGGTTCCCTATGTCAAGGTGAATAACTGACTATTTTATATGTGGATGGGTGATTGTATTTGGAATAGACTTAATCCCCTTTCTTTCTCTTTCTGTCTTTCTCTCTCTGCAGGGTTGCACTGAGCGCTTTGTTTGTAGCCCAGAAGAGGTCATGGACACCATTGATGAGGGCAAATCCAATAGGCATGTGGCTGTCACAAGTAAGCCCAGGCAGAAACGCTTCACACATTCACAAATACAGCTCAGTTTAATTCTGTGACAGAACGCAAAGGCAACCAAGCACTGCTGAATTGCTTTGACTTTAAAGTTTGAAGAATCCATGGGGAAATAACACAGACATTGAAAGCATTTTTTAATGAAAAGTAACTTCAAATAGTTAAAATATTTTATTTCTGAAAAGCAGCTCTGTTCCAGCATAAGTTGTTTGAACCAAGAGATAGTTGCAAGTTCAGGTCATGGTAGAAGGGGAAAAAAATGTAACGCTGTGGTTATTAACGTGCTGGTAGTTACCGATCGTTATCCAAGTTTTTCCTATGCAGCCTCCTCCCATAGACGCCTACAGACATTAGAGATATCGGCTATTTATCCAACCTCTATTGTATGGGTCACTGGAATTTGCCAATTTTTTTAAATCTCTAGCTGGATGTATGCCTAAGCTCATCTCTGCTGGATATCTGGACGCTTACATGCATAGTTGAGCAGCGAGTACTGCACTTGTCATGGTTATCATGCACTCTCCTGCTATGATGCATTAGCAGATATACATTAAAATGTTTAATATTTTTATTTTCTGTAAAGAAGTGAAATCCCTTTGATGGAACTGTTATGTTTTCTAAAATACCAATGAAATGTTATCTGTGTGCTTGTCAGACATGAATGAGCACAGTTCCAGGAGTCACAGTATCTTCCTGATTAATGTGAAGCAAGAGAACACGCAGACAGAACAGAAACTGAGTGGAAAGCTCTACCTGGTCGATTTGGCTGGCAGTGAGAAGGTGAAGCAGGACTCCATTTTTCTCCATTCGTTTGTGTTCAAACGATCCTTTGTGTTTTTGATCTCTCCAACTTGTGATGGTATGGTATTGTGACATGGATTGGGTGTCGTAGGTCAGCAAGACTGGAGCAGAAGGAGCTGTGCTGGATGAAGCCAAGAACATTAACAAGTCCCTTTCCGCTCTGGGTAATGTCATCTCTGCTCTGGCTGAAGGAACGGTATGTATGTTTGTTTCTTTGTATGTGTGTGAGTAAGAGAGAACAACAGATGGATAATTGATCATTTTCTTTTATCATCTTGTCCTGCGGTAGTAACGTCACTGCATTGTGGTTGTGTGTCTCTCAGACGTATGTCCCATACAGAGACAGTAAGATGACTAGGATTCTTCAGGACTCTCTTGGAGGCAACTGCAGGACCACCATCGTCATTTGCTGCTCTCCTTCTTCTTTTAACGAGGCTGAGACCAAATCCACTCTTCTCTTCGGACAGAGGTGAGGAGGCACATGCGCATTTCAGTCAAGGACGTTGAGACAGATAATATTATGCTTCAGGGTCTCATGTACTGTATGCTGTGTTCAGCAATGTGGACAATCTAATTCCATTAGTCATAGTAATTGTGTGTCCACGCTGTGCTGTTCTCAGGGCGAAGACTATTAAGAACACAGTGTGTGTGAATGTGGAGCTGACAGCAGAACAGTGGAAGAAGAAATATGAGAAGGAGAAGGAAAAGAATAAGACCCTCCGCAACACCATCACCTGGCTGGAGAATGAACTCAACCGCTGGAGGAATGGTAATCAGGAAACTGCACTTTGACACACCTCATGCAGTGAGTTTGTTCTGCATTAACATGTTGAAATGGTGCTTGGTTCTAGGTGAGACTGTACCAGCTGAAGAGCAGTTTGATAAGGAGAAGGCCAATGCTGAGGTGCTGGCTCTGGATAACACCATAAATAACGAAAAGATTGCATCCACTCCCAACATCCCTGGAGTACGTCTGAGTGATACGGAGAGAGACAAATGTGAGGCTGAGCTGGCTAAACTCTACAAACAGCTGGACGACAAGGTAAGCCAGTTTGATGTTGAGCTAGTCCTCAAGTGTAACTGTGAGTATTGCCTTTAATTGCTTTAGTCATGTTCATGCTTTCTTTCTTCATTGTCTGTATTTCTTTGTAGGACGATGAGATTAATCAGCAGTCTCAGCTGGCTGAGAAACTCAAGCAGCAAATGTTGGACCAGGAAGAGGTTAGTGCCTTTTGCAAGGACTTATCAACAACAACATTTTTTTCACCATTTTACCATTACAGTGGCTACATTGATTGCGCAGTTTGTAGAGGTTCATGTGATGAATGAATATGTGCGTGTCTGGATATGTGCAGCTGCTGGCTTCATCGAGGAGGGACCACGACAACCTGCAGGCAGAGCTGACACGTCTGCAGCTGGAAAACGATGCGTCTAAGGAAGAGGTGAAGGAGGTGCTGCAAGCTTTGGAGGAACTTGCTGTTAATTATGATCAGAAGAGCCAGGAGGTGGAGGACAAGACCAAGGAATTTGAAGCCCTCAGCGAAGAACTTAGCCAAAAATCGGTAGGCATGCGTTAAGTACGCATGGCAGTAAGCTGCTGTCAGAATGGATATATTTTGTGTCTGATTTTTGTCTTTTTCCCCTCTACCTCAGGGTGTTTTGGCCTCTATTGACTCAGAACTCCAGAAACTGAAGGAAATGACAAATCATCAGAAGAAGAGGGTGACTGAGATGATGTCATCGCTACTGAAGGACCTGGCAGAGATCGGCATTGTTATGGGCAGCAATGACTTCAAGGTAAAATGTGTTGTTGGTGTTAAGAATTCATATGGAAATTATTTGTGTTTCTGTTACACTTTTAACTTATTTCTTACCGATATTCCTCTTGAATTCCTGGATATCCTTGATTGTACCGCTGTGTTTCTCTTAGCAGCATGAAGGCAGTGGGCTGATTGATGAAGAGTTCACCGTGGCCAGGCTCTACATCAGTAAGATGAAGTCAGAGGTTAAGACGATGGTGAAGCGCAGTAAGCAGCTTGAGGTGGCCCAGACAGACAGCAATAAGAAAATGGACGAGACTGAGAAGGAGCTGGCTGCATGTCAACTCCGCATCTCTCAGGTAACAGAGCAAAGGAACAAGTGAGACTTTATTCAACTTCATTATGACATTTCCACTACACATGACTCGTGTTTTTCCATCTCTGCAGCATGAGGCCAAGATAAAGTCTCTAACAGAGTATCTTCAGAATGTGGAACAGAAGAAGAGACAACTGGAGGAAAACGTCGACTCGCTGAATGAGGAGCTGGTCAAAATCAGCGCTCAGGGTATGCACACACACACTTGCTTAATGGTTATTCCATACTCGTAGGAAATGCTGGAATCCTGTTCGTACTTAAATATTTGATGAGTTTTGTTTTTTTATTTTCAGAGAAAGTTCATGCAATGGAAAAGGAGAATGAGATTCAGACTGCTAATGAGGTCAAGGTGTGTCTTTTTGTATATGGTGTAACATAACTGTTGAAGTAGACAATAGGACGAAGTAAACCCCTATAATATGTTTACCCTTTTCTTTTATATAAATTTAGTAAAAAGTTAACATGCAGGATATCAGCTTGTGGAGACATACAAAGATGTGTTCACCAAAAATGCACCCAAAAATCTTACCCCTCTTCTGGCATCACAGCTAAAACAGGAAGCTATATTGACACTTATCTTCCCCCACCTAACTCCACGAGACAGAAATTCATCTTAATTTATAGTGAGGAAGCACCACCAGTTATCAGAACAACAACAAACAACTGCATGGCTCTTACAACTCCTCAGCAGGGTTTCATATCCCCAGCGTAGAATGCTTCTATTCAGTTTTACTATAAGGAGAAGTATGTCTAGTTCCATGAGAGATAAAAGAAATGTAGTTGTGTTTCTCCATTGATGGAAAGAGACTGGATTTGTCTTATTCACAGTTATGTATTCTTTATGTAGCTGTACAAGCCATCATCAGTTGATTTGCCATGTGTTTTCAGATTTTCTCCACTCTCTGATATAATAATTTCTGATAGCAGTACAAATCCTGCATAATGACAACCTGAGTCATGCTACTGAATATCCAAATGCTCTTTTTTAAGTATGCCTAAGAGGATAGGTAATGTTCTTGTACTATTTTCTGATTTTGGGGTGTGTTTGTGTTTAGGCCGCGGTGGAGAAACAGATCCAGAACCATAGAGAGGCTCATCAGAAGCAACTCTGCAGCCTGAGAGACGAACTGGAGACTAAGGAGAAGCTCATCACTGAGTTGCAGGAGTACGATTTGCACACACAGTCCCACACACATCCTCACACAAATACATACAGTCCTTCATATCATCAAGTCTCGTAAAAAAACTGCTCTGATTACCCCGTTCACGCTTTGTTCCTCTTTTGCATTCTCTCTCTTTGTATTCAGCTTGAATCAGAAGATCATGTTGGAACAGGAGCGCCTCAGGGTGGAACACGAGAAGCTCAAATCTACAGACCAGGAGAAGAGCCGCAAGCTGCACGAGCTCACGTATGTTACCTAATACGCACAGATTTTCATGTTTGGAGGAAAATGGGAATTTTTTGTGCAATGTCTGTTGACTGTTGCTCGGTGTGTTTGTGTGAAACAGGGTTATGCAGGACCGAAGGGAGCAGGCCAGGCAGGACCTCAAGGGTCTTGAAGAGACAGTGGTGAGAAACATGTTTGTATATGTGTATGTTTTTGCGGATGTCTGTGTGCACATGTGTGTATTCACTCTCTGCTCTATACCACAGGCTAAAGAGCTGCAGACTCTCCATAACCTGCGAAAGCTGTTTGTTCAGGACTTGGCGACCCGAGTGAAGAAGGTAAAATCGTGTTTGTTCATTTTATGAACTCATACTAACTCATTAGAAGTTACATTTTTTGCAGGTGTTTGTGTGAATATGCAACAGTAATTTGATGGAGCATCCCCAAACCCCTGCTTCACCTTGTGTAAGAGACTGGACGAGCTATGTAAAATGTGTTGTGACAAATTGGTGTGCAAGACTGCAATCACACAAAGGTGTAAAACCTAGTGTTTTTCAGCACTAGCAGATTACTATAGCTCACAAACCGCACGTTATATGTATAATTACTAAAAGTTCAAATTTCCCCATTGCTAATCAAAGAAAGGTGGTGATTACAAAGAAAAAGGGTTAAGCTGACTCATCTCTCTAGAAATAGCATGATCATTCGGTATGCATATTTTCCCAAAATTACATATTTTCTGAAAATATATGCTGGTGCTGTTCTGTCTTCTTGTGTATATAACTTAATTGTTGCTTTTGTTTCTTGCAGAGTGCTGAGATGGACTCAGATGACACCGGTGGCAGTGCAGCACAGAAACAAAAGATCTCCTTCCTGGAGAACAATCTGGAACAGCTCACTAAAGTCCACAAGCAGGTATTCATAGACACTTCTTTAACTAGATGTTGTGGTTGAAGAACGTTTCCACATTTTTGTAACTACAACATAGTGTTTTATTTAGCCTCAATTTTATGCTGTCTGTTTTTCTGTGCTCAGTTGGTGCGTGATAACGCAGACCTGCGCTGTGAACTGCCCAAACTTGAGAAGCGGCTGCGTGCGACAGCCGAGAGGGTGAAGGCTCTGGAGACGGCGCTGAAGGAAGCCAAAGAGAATGCAGCACGCGACCGCAAGCGCTACCAGCAGGAGGTGGACCGCATCAAAGAGGCCGTCAGAGCTAAGAACATGGCCCGCCGAGGACACTCTGCACAGATCGGTACGCACGCACACAATAACAAGTCGGCTATATGTTTAATGAGCTGTTCTGAAACTGTTGCTTGAGATTTGTGTTTAGTGAACTAAGGACAGAATTTGCCCTTGATTGGCCTTCCTTGCTTCCTGTTTATTTTGTACTTGCTTAATTGCTTGGAGCTACTGGTTTTGAGATTCTCTCTCTTTCTCTTTCTCTTTTTAGCCAAACCGATCAGGCCAGGCCAGCCCCCGGTGGCGTCCCCCACCCACCCTAACATCAACCGCTCCGGGGCAGGACTCTTCCAGAACAACCAGTCAGTGAGCATCCGTGGAGGTGGTGGAGCCAGGCCGTAAAAGAAGTGAGTTGCTTTGCAATTCTAATTTTCAACTTCAGTTAGGCTGGCACTTTAAACTGGGGCAGTACTAGCGTAACGCTTTGGGAGTTGGCCTCATGGTGGGAGGGTCTCTGGTTCAAATCCTGAACTGGTAAAGATACCACTAAGTTACCCATGAGCAAGGTACTGTCCCCATGCTGCCCGCTGCTCCTACACAGATGGGTCAACTACAGAGGTCACATTTTGGTGTGGTGCACTGTGTGCTGTGTTCACAGCAACAAATAATTCTTAATAAAACACTTTAATTAACTTTTTTCCCTTTGTTTTCTATAGGTTTTTGAAGTCTCCAGAAAAGCTGAACTGCACCTTCACCACTGAGCAGTTCAGCAGACCTCATACCTGCAATTATATATATATATATTTGAAAATAAGTATATATATGTATGAAATGTCCCTAACTGGGCTGTACAGTTGTCCTCCCCACTCATCCCTTTAGAGACCCATCTCTCCTTCTAAACACATACAGTAAAAGTAAAAAAAAAAAAGAGTGCAATCACTGCTGTGTAAGTAGTGTGTAGCTTCATTCTTAAACACGGTAGGTTTCTATTCTTGTCCCATCATTCTAGTCCCTCACTGTGCCAAGCTGAATGTATCTACAAAATTTATGAAAGAAAAAAATAGGCAGACATGAATGAAAAATTGAAAAATGACCAAAAAAAAGGGTAATGCATCTTCCTAGCCTTATTTATGTATGCTACCTGTCACTCGTTTTTTGATCGTTTTGGGGAGAGTGGTCTTGTTCTCTCCTTTCACTGAGTAGTTTTTTTTCCATTAAACCACTTGAATGGATAAGTTGAACACTACAGTCTGACTGTACATAAACATCTCTTGTTTTTGTATATCGGTATAAGTTATTAAGCCTCGGGGGTTTTAGTGTATCGAAATGAGTTGTTACAGTGATGGACAGAAATGGTTGAGGAAAGTAGAAACAAAAGCAAGCATCAAGTAAGTGGACACAAAGCTGCTTATCGTAGACACTCCAGATATGCGTTGAAGCACTGTACAAAAATCATAATGGTTAACGTGCATCATGACTGATAGTGATATCAGCACAGAGACTTGTATGTAAAAGCCCAGTCTTTTTGTAAATGGAATGTCACATCTTCAGTTATAGATATTGCTGTCTTAATAGTTGATGAACGAGGCAAAGATTCTAAGCCTTGCTGCTCCCTGATCTACAGAGGTGGATTTAATTTATCAGTCACTACACAAGTCATCAATAGACCCTTGATTAAGTGTAATGTCTTATAGACTTGTTAGATTGGCCAGGTTGCGAGATGATCTAGATATGTTAAGAAATGCAGTTGAACTTGTATCTGGTATGCATTTGGAATGGTTTTCTCCAAAGAGGAAAAACTGTTTGTGGGGAATTCTCCCTGCCTGTCCTCATCACCTGATAATGAGCGGTATGGAGAATGTTGTTGTTTGTGTAAATGGGCAGAAGTAACTCAAAATAACCTTTTTCGCAGATTTCATAATGATAACCCCAAAATCTACATTGTTAGATATTTGCAGATATTACTGTATATTACATATTCATAGATGCTACTTCAGTGACTATGGCTCAGTAAGAGATGGTAACTGTAGGCCTATATAATCTCTGGAATATCTCATGGGCATTGGCCACAATTTACTTAAGCATTCAGTACAAAGATCTTGCTGGTACAAAGTGGTCTGGTCATTGATGCTGAAATTGTGTGCAAGTAGTTTTTAAGTTGTTTACTAGATGCTCTCCTAAATCTGGCTCTTATCACACCAGCTAATGAGTGTTTATGAAGCTCCAGTTTGACCGAATGTTTAATGTACCTAATTTGCTAGGCTTACATGTAAATTACTTTTTAAAAGGCAAAGAATTGGTGAATACACAAACTGCTGTCATGAAAATTGTGTTGCCTTGATGAGATCTGCCTGTTACCTATGGCTTGTTTTTATTCATTTTTGAGACCAGCATGACATTGCTGCCTTTTGCCAGGCTTGGGACATGTTGGGTTTAGGGTGTGTTCTATTTAATAGTTGTTTGCCATGTTTTCATCATATTGTATTTTCAGGTGGATGTTTTATTTATTCCGTTTTAATATAGACATGGGAATTTTAGTTTGTTAGTATTTTCTACTTAGGTTTTTTGCTTCCTTTTTAGTGTAATAGGTTTACTTTTTGGAAAACAAATAACTTGTTAGTAAATTTCAGTAACTGTAGCAGGGTAAAGGCTGAATAGCTGATAGAAATGGTTATATGTGCAATATGAATTGGGATAATAGAGGTTACACCATATTGAAGAGAGAAAACTTGTCAAAAAAACTTGACTGGCCTTTTTTGTCAGTGATCATTTTAGCTGTTTTGTTCAGTTTTCCTATGTTTTTTAAAGCACTTTAAATGTACCATCTCATTTTGAGCACCTCGCATTTTTGGATCTGAAATCAACAACATGAATTCTTCCATGTGTGATTTTTTTTTTTTTTTTTTTTTTTTTTTAACTTGTTTTGAACAGTTTTTCTGGCAGAGACCAGTTCTTTTAAATTCTGTCATGTGTTTGTCTAGAGTCTGCATTTTTGTTGTTTTAGGGATAGCTTGGTTCTTTGGTTCCATAAAATGATAACCTTACCTGTAATAATGCTGAGGGAACTTGATGTGTACAGCCAGCTCTCTGTGTGTGTAATCATGAACTGGACTGAATTGCTGTGTATATTTCTTCTGAATGCTTACTGTAGGCTAAGTTTTCACCCCTTGACACGAAACACAAATAAAGTAAATGGAATAAAACTTTGTGGTTATTGTTTTCTCCTGGTTAGTCTTTTAAGTAGCTTTTTGCAAATAAGTAGTAAACAGAACAAACTTTGTTACTGTTTAAGCACAGATGTGTATTTGTATTTTCACACGTCAGAAAAAAATCAGTTTTAATCTAGTTATAAAAATCCCAAAAGTTATAACTAAATAAATATGTTGGTCAAGAAAATGATGTGATTTCATATGCCCGTAATATAGAGAATCGGCTATAAATACATCTTGTTGGTAATACTGAGCAAGAGAGCAAGGAAAAGACGAATGCAGGTCAAAACAGTTCAGATGCGAGTTCAGTGAGGTGGCATTACTGGTCTCACAATTCGATTCGATTACGATTCGATATCTTGATGCATGCAATCAATTTTTCTAAATTACTTTCATGCCACAGCCAGAAAATCACCAAGCAATGTCATTATGATACAATCCAGGGGTTTTCAACTGGTTCTGTCCCAGGGACCACCACGCAGACTTAAGTGTTGGAGGCAGTATTTTTTGTATTACTTTTTAGATATTTGCATTAAATTCATCATTCATAAAGATCAAAGTCAAAGTAAACTTTGTCATTTCTGCTATATACTGTACAGATATACAGAGAGACGAGACGACGTGGCTCCAGTTTACGCAAATAGGGCATATAGAACAAAAAGTATATAATTAGAATACAAAATATACATTTTAAACTAGAAATGGAGTATTTAGTCTATTAATAAAACAGTATCTCTTAAAACAGTCTGACTAACATTGAAGTTTGTGCAGATATTATAACAGCAGTGGAGAACTAGAGTATGTTCAAAATATGCCCAAATTAGTTGGAAATGTTTTGAAAAATAAAAAAGGAATATTTTTTATAAAGTGAGTTCAGTAGTAAAGGGGGAGTCCATGTCACAGACCACCTGCAATGCCGCCGTAGACCGCCAGGGGGCAGCGGATCGCCGGTTCAAACCCTCCGTTAAAATCGATTAAGAGCTGCCACTGCATCGATGCAGAATCGTCCACATCTGCATCGTGATGCATCGATTATGTGATTAATTTCAACACCCCTAGGCGTTACAACCCGTGTTGACTCGTGCAAAAACAGGCCGAGTGAAGGAAGCTTTCGAATCCCACATCTCATGGGAGAAACGGGAGAAAACGAATGCGTTCCTATGGGGAAAAATAAATGACAGAAAAAAGGATGAAAAGACAAATGTGGACCATGACGGTTACAGATTAATAATCGAATTTGGTGGCTTTGTGAAGAATGGCGGCTGCGCAATGAAGCGGTGACATGGAAACGGACAGAACTCGCGAGCGTATCAAAAACGTTTATCCAAGCAGCCCACACCGCAACACGCACGTTTCAAAGTGTGAGCAAAGATTCTAGCACAAAAACTAGGAGCAGCGGTCAGAAAAAGTGTTCATTCTATTTACACTATATGGTGTAAAAATTGATGCAAAGATCCTAAAACTATCTAAATAACTGTTACAGACGAAAATGACACTTGTTTACGTTTTTATTAAACACTCATTCTATCACTTTGATACAAAGTAAGACAGCAGACGTTGGTATAAAATAATATAAAACAAAGCAAAAAATGCTGAGGCCACGTCCTAAACCTCAAAGCGGTCCAAGTGGTTAACAAGACAAACAAAAACAAAAGTAATAAAAACAAAAAGTAAGACTCTAATACAGACCTAGATGTCTAAAAATAAACTACAGAAATGCATAGAAATGTTTCAATAAAAGGCTTGTCGCGTTATAAACATCTCACCATTAAAGAAGAAACCACAAAAGACAAGATTATTGATCAAACATTTCCCTTAAGTTGAAGTTTGAGTCACATTCGATGTCCTTTAAATGGTATGTCGACCAAGTCCCAAATAGCACAGTAGTATGCATACTAGATGGGCCGCGTCCCAAATCGCAGAGTAGTAGTCACAATAGATGGGCAGCGTCCCAAATCGCATAGTAGCATGGATACTAGGTGGGCCGCGTCCCAAATCGCAGAGTAGTATTCCTACTAGATGGCCCGCGTTCCAAATCGCATAGTAGTATGTATACTACTTTAGCATATTTTATAATTATAAACAATGGACAATGTAAACGTTTATCCCCATTATTTCCTATTCATGTCGGACTCGCAACATGCGATTACTCGGACACGCACTAAACACTCGTATATGATTAAGGCAAATTCCACACATTTCTCTTAAACGGTTGTTATAAAGTTCAAAAACAAAACTTTAACTGCTCACCACCATCAGAATAAATACGTTCTGTGACACCTTCAATGGCTAAGAAGATGCTCCAAACCTAGAAGTCCCGCCCTCTCTCAACGTACTGAGAGAAGTATTTCTTTCCTTCGGCCCACCATTGGTCAGTTGGAAAGCACTTGTTTACCCCTGGATCGCCCCTAGAGAGGACATTTGGATTCTTAGATATACCGAACGTTTTTGACCTGTATGGTTTGTAATCTTTTCTTTTCTATATTTTGACTTACTGTTAGTACGTTATGGTGGCATTATTTGTTGGCGAGGAAAAATTTTAGTGAATGAAATGCCTCATTTTGATGGAAATTTGCACGATAATGGAAAGAACTGATTCATTTTCTAATCTTACATTAGGTGAAAATTGCAGTGAAACTACGCTATAAATGTATCATTTTTAAATGTGGAAGTGGGTCTATTTTCTGCACCGTTCTTATAGTCTTTATTTATGATCTGATCCTAATAAACAATAAATCTGATGAGGGCTGGGGCTGATATTTATTATTATTATTCTCCGTTTTACTTAATATGTGTATTTCTAGAAGCAGCATCAAAACCACATGTTCAAGTGATTTCTCAGGTTTTGTAGCTCTGACATGGAAACTGACTGAATAGAAAGACTTTGATTAAAATGCACTGAAGTGAAAGCGAGATAACGAATAGGTTCCTACTGGTTTGAGCGTGTGTCGTGACGGTTACATCATGACCCACACTCAAACCAGTAGGAACCTATTCTATATGTGAAGGTCCATGGGCCCTCGAGTCACGTCGAATTTGGTGACTTTGTGGAGAACAGCGGCCGCGCAATACAGTAGTGATGGGAATTCCGGCTCTTTTAAGAGAGTCGGTTATTATGACTCGGCTCACTAAAAAGAGCCGGCTCTTTCGGCTCCCAAGTGGCTCCTCAGATTTCTTAAATTAAATTACTTTATTACCTAATATAATGTAACGTTATGTGTAAAATTAATTATCAATATACAAAACATACATCATATCTTTTATGACTTTTATACTCAATATGGAACAGATTGCTACAGCAAATAAATTTTAAAGGTAAAAAACAAATACCATCTTTGACAAAAAAAAAAAGATTAAATCCTTGATTGTATGTGTAATATTTATAAACGTTTAACTATATACAGTCAAAAGTGTTGTCTCTGTAGCGGCTGTTTAACCTGTACACCAAGTGAGTAGCTTTACCCCCACCTATGAGTGGGGATATTTTTTCAAAATAAAACATACTGCGGACTTCGATGGTCAATAAAAATGACACAAAACGTTTTTTTATTCTTTCTACATTGTAGTTGACCAATTACGTGCGGCTTGAACAGAAAAAGAGAGAGAGAAAAAATCCAGAGCGGCTCCGGCTCCCAGGCAGGAACCGGTTCCGTTCGTTCACTTCAAAGAGCCGGCTCTAAGAACCGTTTCGTTCGCGACCGACACATCACTACAATACAGCGTTGAAATTCGAATGGAACGAATGGACGAATGAGTGCGCGTATCAGAAACGTGTGTCCAGTCATCCCACACAGCAACAGGTCGCATGTTTTAGAGCCGCAACGAAGTTTCTAGCACAAAAACTGTGGAAAGAGAAGCGGTCAGAAAAGTGTGTGGAATATATTGCTGATCGCAATCACATTATAAATATGTTTACAACCATATGCTGTGACTAAACTTATCTTGTATTTGATTTGTTTCATATGGCATATGAAGTGTGTTTGACTGCCAGGGTGAGAGGGTATGAACATGAACGGAAGGGGGCAGTATGGTGCAACTTTTACTCAAGCACTACTGACGATTACATAACAACTCACTGCTTGTTCTGTCTCGTTATACACAATCCCGGCCATGATACAAATTGAAATTAATAATAATAATAATAATAATAATAATAATAATAATAATAATAATAATAATAATAATAATAATAATAATGTTATGAATGCGTAAAATATGTCAATCGATAGCAATATCTTAATTTCCCACCAGTCAATCAAAGCCGAAACCCCTAAGATCATTACCACACGTCATTTTTTGCATTGCACTTCAACATCTTGGTTACTAAAAAGCCAGATCTGAAGTCGTGCACTAGCTCTAGCTGCTGGTTGACGTCCTTCTCTACAGTGATTAAAAGCAAAGCGGATGATGGACTTTGAAACAACTTGATTATATTCAGGCGTGCTCCGCGCTCCCCCAAACGCGGCTCCGCTCTCCTGGCGCGCCCACAGACTCACGGGTAATGCGCGCTCGCCAGGGCACTGTTTGTGGTGGGAGTCTGTTCCAGTGGGATTGTTCGAGGCAATGCGCTGCGGAGGTTTGAAAGTTTATTTTGTCGTTTCGGATTTGCACCGGTAAACGGACCGAGCCGGATCGGACCGACCCCCCGGAGAAGGAGGTGAGTGTGTTTTTGTGCGTGTTGGTTGGTGATTTTTGTGGCTTGCACACAGTTGTTTTACAGAAGTGTTGCGTTGTGGTTATTGATTGTTAAGCGGCGGCGGTTTGTTCCACTGCGGCTAACCGCGTAGCCCGAGGAACCTGCTGAAGACACGCCGCAGCTAAAACCCTTGCGTTGTTTCTGAAACCACTACTCCACCACCTTTTAAAACACACCACAAAACTACTTTTAAACCGGTAAGCTGATCTATATGATTTGGGGGAAATGGCATTGCAGTAATTTTCTTCTGTGATCATGTATTTCTATTATAAAAATGAAGAGGTTTGACTAAATGTCTTGACTTGTCGGACAGAACGAATCATTCTAGAATAATTAGGGCAGAGCTTTGCGGGGGGAGTGCATCTGATGGAAAATCAAAACGATAATTGTCTTAAAAAAACTGGAAAAGACTTGTGAAGACTCTTATTTTAGGATATATATATTGTGTGTGTGTATATATATATATATATATATATATATATATATATATATATATATATATATATATATATATACACACATACACACACACAATATTACTGACACACACATATATATATATATATATATATATATATATATATATATATATATATATATATATATATATATAAATTAGGATAACGATATACTCGTTTCAACGCTATAAACTCAAAAGTAGGTGTGTATGATCACAGTAGATTTTTGAGTCAAAGACTAAGTTACCTATTATTGCTTGACTTTTTAAAAAAAATATAAAATACAGCCTGAACTTAAGTCTTTATGTTGTTGTAGCGGTTGTTGAATCAGAAAAATGTCTTGTCTAGATTAGTCATGGAAAATCAGTTTTCCTTTTGGGCAAAGCAGCTACAAAGTTGCATGGCATGAAGTCTTTGTTCTAATGTGTCTTATTTGTCATTGCAAATCTTGTGATGTTCTAATCAGGATGATACGTGATACATTGTGAAGCCCTTAGTTTTTCCATTTTGTGTTTGAGTGTGTGTACAGGGTGTAAAGTTCTAAAGTTAGAATTACAGGTGTAGTGTTAGACATTACTGATGCCTGTGTTGACAATGTTTTCTTAAAGCAGAAAAGGAAACTGCAGTTTGCTCAGCTGTAGCTGGACATTTTTGTTACAGATCTTAGAAACAAGAGTCTTGCTGTAGTAATCAGTGTTTTTACAGTTTCTTGGCTAACAATGACAGCTAATAGAGCTTATATGTACATTGTTGCGTGACATAGACCGAATAATTATGGACCAGTCTGCGTTTTCACAGGGTTAGGAGACTTTTTTGTTCAAGCTGGACAGAGTTTTTCCTCCCCCTCCCCTAAAGGCAGGTGGATGGAGATAAAGAAAGAGCACTGAGCTTTAGATTCTTTTTGTAAGCATTTTTCACTCTTATGACTGTTAAGCGAACAAATTAAATGTAGGAAAAAGTAAATAAAATGTTTAACTTTGGTATTATAGAATGTTTATGTTCAAAAAATTATGATGCACTTATCAGTGTGGACTGATCTACTAGTCGTCAGGGCATTTTTAAATTACCGCCTGTGTTATTTTGGAACAAAAACATTGTGAAAAGTTTGTGAGGTTATTCTCTCGCACACACAACTATCCTAAACGTACGATTTACAAACGGAGCAGCAGTGTGTGTATGGACAGAAAAATTGTGTTGTCAAGTTATGTTGATAAGACTTTATCCAAATTTAAGGTCACTTAGGGCAGCAAAGTAGCTCAGTAGATTAGGCTGTGGAAAAACAATCCTGTTTTTATCCTCTGACGTGCATGCCGACTAGCTGTGTCCTCTCCTCAGTGTGTTTGTTTGAAGTTGATGAAAAGGGTTAATCAGCAATAATTGTGTTTCCTCATCTATCACGCACAGTACAAGTAACAAGAGGCTTTTTGATGTTACATGGGGCAATTGTTTTGAGATAAACCTTTGAAAATCTTTTCATCCTTGCTTCTTTCGTTCCATTTAATGTATAAATAGTGCTTGTTGTAGGAAGTAACTAATGTAAAAACCACTACAAGGAATTGTTTGAAATTCACTGATCAGAATGGAGAAAACAATGACGCTCGCAGTGTTTTTTGTTGTTTCTAGAAAGTGTTAATGCTCATCTATAGCATGATTGTTTATATGCAGGAGATCTTGGAAGTCTTTAGTTATTCACATTGTGACATTAGTAGTCAGGTTCACATTTTTTAAGTTGCATGTGACTTTGTTTAAATTCTTCATGTAGGTCAGTCTAAACCCTCAGCTGATATTATTAGACCAAATCATTCCCGACAGTACTTTAGATGGCCATTTAACAGCATATTTCAGTCTGCTTTATTCCAACAGACCTAGCAATATTTGAAATGATTGTTTTAATTTGTCCTAAAAGATACTAAGAATTGTTAGAAGGTACTAGATTTATCTCTGGAAGGTGTCTGTTCATTCAGTCATGCTATACATTTTGGGAATTATCAGTAAGGTACTATGATTGTGGTCCTGTCATTGTTGTGATTGCAAGCTTATTGCCAAGCTCAATTCCATCTTACTGCTGAACAGAATATGTAATGGTTTAGGCAACAGCACCTACAGGCTGTGGATATTAGACTAATGCTTATTGATGTCATCAAAATATGTTTGTTTTCTCGGGAAAGCCCAGTAAAATGTGCCCCGGATTTCAGTGGTGTTGATGCATTAGTTTAGGAAATCTTCGATGCACATGTTATTGAATGCAATATGTGTTCAATGCTGTATATCTCTGTTTTTGTGAGGTGTTGTTAATATTGCTTTCCAACTTGAAATACAACCATTTAGAGTGTCTACCTTGCCCTAGGAACCTCCCAAAAACACAGTTGGGTGATTTCCATGTTCATCCACTTTCAGTGTGGAAAAGGGGGGAATGGATTGGAAGCTGTGTGAAAGTAGTGGTCATGTCAGTAAAAGAGGGAGAGCATGTTCTTGCACGATTGCCAATCAGTCTGGCTGGCTGCACACACAAACACGCTGAGAGCCAGCGGTGGTTTCTGTGTGCTGCGGTTTGTACGACCCCACACTCTCAGCCATGCTCGAGTCCTTCCATCTGCTCCCTGTTTATAGAGCCTCCCTCCACCTTGGCCTCTACTCAAAGCCAGAAATAGGAGACACATGGCAGAGTGAAATCCCTGCCTATTCTATTTTCTGATTGAATTAGGCTGTTAGCTCACTTAAATAGGGAGCTGCCTCTGTCTCACACGGGTTGATGACAGAAGCTGTCACTCAGGTGCTGAACTTCAGCTTCTGTTGTAAAGTGGGGGAAACTGATCCTAGAGACCTATCCTCATTGCTTTTCCTGCATACTGACCTGCAGTGTGTGTTTCGGTGTGTGCTCTTTGGTGAGGTGATAGACGTTTGATGAGACAGTTTTGGTGCTGAAAGGTGAGAACTTGCTTTAAGCATGTGACATTTCACACTTTTAATTCATCCGTTGTGTTGTTGAATGTAGGTATTTGTTCTGTGTCTTTACCAAATTGAGTGTGTAGCAAATAAATGCTTGAACAGCTCTGCAGTATGTGTTCCTGGTGGACATGCACGTAATGAGGACTTGATAACCAAAAAGTCAACAAGTAACATGCAGGTTTTTTAATGAAATACTAAAAATAATATATAATTTTCTCCTGTCATCTAGGGGTTGACAGTTTTTTAAAAGATAGCCAATTTTGCTCAACAATTTGGGACAGATGTATTAAGGGCCGCCAGTGCAAGTCCTGGACAGTAAAGTGAGGTACTGCACACCCTATACGAATGGGTTAAATACAGAGGTTGCATCCTTGATGTGGTGCACTATGTGCTGTTGTGGTGTGAGCTAGTGCTGGGCGGTATACCGGTTCATACCGAAAACCATTTTTTATTATTGTTATGATATTTTTTCTTATACCGCAATACCGGTTTAAATAGCCGAAACAACGTTCGGAAAGTTGCGCAGCTGGAAACTGTTTAAGGGGGGATATTTTCACTGCTGCACCGCTAAACATGGACCGCGAAAGTTCAGAAACGGAAGATGCAACTGACACTGGAGTTGAAAATAATGAGACAAAAGTAGAGCTGAAACGGTTATTCAAATATTTTTGCAATTTGTCTAGAATCGAAGCTTCGTTTAATTCATTTCACTCGCTGGAGCATGCGCTGCTTGTGTTTCACACGGACGCTTATTAATGATGATGCACGTTTTTCAGTAGCGCGATCAAGACAAGACTTGATCCCTCTGTTTGTGAACGTATTTGTGAGATATTCCGTGCTCAAAAACAGAAGTAATTGCGTAAAAATGCATAAATGACATTTTCTGCGACGTGAACACGCGTGCTGCGTTTGTCAGCGTGCGGATAAGCGCCATTACTCGCTAAAATGCTCCAGTTTGGTTCAAACGTCCCGTTTATTACAAACAAAACACATACTTTAGCTGATAAATAACCACAATAACCAGCGTTCTTCTCACAATACAGCCGTATGTATATAGTCTATTTCGGAACGCTTTGTTGGGACGCGACTCCGAGGGCCGTGCGGGGTATTGTGGGAAATGTAGTTCTCTTCCAGAAAGGCCAAAAGCAGCTCATTTTATAGATCAAATTGGTTCAAAATGACACACAACTTCAGTATTTCTTCATTTTCATTTGAACAGATTTTTTTCAATTATGTAATATAATTATATAAGTGTAACCAAAAATCAGTAGATACCTTACTAAGTCTAAATACCTCTTTGGATGCTTGAAAATATGTTGTGAAAAGGATAGTTTTGCCAAAAACATGTCTTAGAGAATGAAACTACGGTCGGCTTCCAAATCTTATCTTCCAAAGCAAGTTCAGTCAGATACAATAATTCATTTCATCCATTAAAATGTGGTAAACGCCCAGTCATACTTTAAAAAAAATAAAACAAAACAAAACAAACAAAAAAACGATCGTAAAAATACCGTATACTGTGAAATCGATATAATTTTGAAAAATACCGTGATAAAGATTTTTGGTCATACTGCCCAGCTCTAGTGTGAGCACAAAATCAAATAATCGTTCATTCTCTCTTTCACTTTCAGTGGTTCCCTTAGTACTTTCCCAAAAGCATGTTTTTGGGAAGTGTGCCTTGTTCTAATTGATTGGCAGTCATGTGGCGTTGTCCCTTCCAACAAAGGGTATATATAGCCATTATTCTTAAAATGTAATCATTACAGAAGTAATATTTAAAATTGAGCTGTCGCATCCCCCAGCTATAATATAGAGCGTATCGCATGTTTCCATTAAAGCAAAAACAATGTACTGCGTTAGTAACAGACATGAGAGTAAGAGTTACACATTCATTAATGACATGAGAGTTGGAGCTAATATAACTTCAGTAACTTAGATTCGACAGTGCACTTCCAAAGAATTCTTTAAGAAAACTCAAAACATTTTGAAACCTAAAAATAATCTTCAGTGTAGAAAGGAACTTCTACAAATATAGCCTGTTGGCTTGACTGGTGAAATGTTTCTGAAACTGTCACATGACAATGTATTCTAGTGATGGGTCCAAAAGAGGCTTCTGTAAAAAGAATAGAATGGCTGCTGGCCACATATTTCATAAATAATGTCTTTCCAGAATGTAAAACTTGTTACCATAAAGGAAGCCCATATAACTGCTATAATATTTGGTTATTAGAATCCTATTAAGATGACTGTAATCCTTACACATTTTTCCAGTCCAGCTGGACAATCTGAGCCTACTGTCTGTCCTCATACTGTCTCTTTCACCTATCACAACTGCACCACATCCTTTCTGTTTTCATACATTAGCGTTGCTCACAGCTTAGTGCTCTAACCGGTGCTGAAATAAGCTTGTTCCGCTTCTCTGGGGGCTGTGGGAGTTTGGCAGGAGCAATGATGTGTTCTGTCAGGGAGAGTAAAAGTGAGTGAGCGTTTCATATTGCTGCCAAATACGCCACGAGTGCCTTCAGCGTTGCATATTTGGAAGCAGGAGGATAAATGTCTTTGGTGAATAGAACAAATTCTGGAACTGAAATCAGGCAACCACTAACGGACTGTCATCTAGCGGTAAAAGCAGATGTGGTGAAAGCAGCAATTTGCAATATATTACTAATTTCTTCAAAATGATATTTCATCTGCAATTCGTGGAAACGTCGAAGTGCTGAACAAAGTATGTGCCGTTTATCTGTTATTACATTAGGCCTTACTGAGGGATGAGTTGAAGTGATCTCAGGTATGATTAGGGGTCTTTAAATGTCTGTTTTTGTAGTTCTAAATAGGAACGTGAATTTGCATTTAGGTTCGTGCCTTGAAAATTATTTGCATGCTAATTATTACTGCAATTTTGCCTCTGCAGTAGAGCATAATTATCTGGGCCATTGAAATCAAGCGCTCCTAGTTAACTGAAATAACTTCCTCTCATTAAATGAGGGCACCTTTTCCACTGATGATGCCATGAGCTTGTTATTCACTCTCTTCTGTTCGCAGGGAGGTTTCTGGTGATGTGCAGGCATTTACATATAGATGGATGTTTTGTTGATCAAAAATGCAAATGCGTAACCAGTTTCTTAAATAATTTAGTAACGAATGGGTGTTGTTTGTTCTTAGATAGATTGAAAACTGTGTTTGTGTGTGTGCAGGACTGGTAGTCAGAACGTTCTTCTTCTCATCAGGCAGCTACATCGCAGTGACATGGTGATTTTTTTTTTTTACCACGCTGACATCACCTCTGGCATTACTCCCAGAATCCCGTGTCAGGATGGAGATGATGTTGGATTAGTAATCTTATAGATCACTGTGGGCATTGTTAGGGGCTAAGCTTTAATGACACACTGAAGTCAGAAAACTTCCAGGAGTCCATGTGTAATCACACACTCGCAACAACACTGTAGTCACATAGCATCCCTCTAGGATTTTTTTATGTGCTGCAGGGTGTGTGTGTGTGTGTGTGAGAGACGGTGGTGTCTCATGATTGAAATGTCTCTCTTTGTAGTATGTGCCAAAATTAATTGTCAAATACTTTCCCCCTGTAAGCACAGCGCATGTTGCCAGATTCTATAAGTATCATGTGATTAAGATACGAGACACAGACGACAGATTTTATGTGTTTTTCTTCAGTCGTACAGTTTCATAGCACTAAAAGAGTGCTATGTGTGGGTGTGTGACAGGGTATTTTATTACAGACTAACTTAGCGGTCCTACTTTTAACTTCATGTGCCTCTCACACACCCTTCATTTCTATTCTTAGTGCATGTGTATATCACATCCAGCTCACATTTAGTATCCGGAACACACTGTTGCACTCACACGTGCACACGTGCACTCGTCCAGGCGTCCAGACCCTCGCCTCTATTTCTATCACCCGGTAAGCCTCTGAATTACTGATCCCAGTCATGACGACTGAAAGAGAATGTACAGTAGACGGAGAGGAATAAAAGCACTGCTTTAATAGCTGTTCCCAGATCGCAGACATGACTGTTCTTTAGTAACATTGCTGTATGTCCTTTCTCTTGCCCTCGCTGAATGATAAGGGAAGTGAAAGAAGAGATGTGAGTGCTTATGAAGGGACCTGCCTTCCAGGCTGCTGCTGCAGTCACTCATCTGCTGGTCCCATATGTGAACACGTCGGTGTATATTTAACATGTGTGAGTGACCTTTGGGGAGTCTGCGTGTCTGGGAGGCGACAGCTTGTGCCTTTTCTTTCTGAAGATGATTTAGGTAAAAAGATGGTGTTTCCTGCTTTTGTCAGAATCTATCTTTATTGCAGATTAATCATGTTGGTGTATCTGACTGTGTGTATGACAGAGGGAGAGAAAGGTGGTCACATACTTTAGGGCGCACTCTGGAAGATATCGCTCAGATTGAGACGTATCTTTGCCATTCTGTTGTATGTCTGTGCTTGTGTGTGTTAGTAGAGTCCTGTCATTGTAATCTGATCACTGAGTTACTGATATGCTTGTTGCCATGGCGTCCTTGCGCATGATTGTGTTACCATGCTGATGCTCTCGGAGCTGCAGGGTACAGGGGCACTTTCCCGTCTCTTGGTGTGTCTGTGTGTGGGTGTACATGTGGGTTGGACGCAGCGTGGGTTTTAGGGATGTACCGATTCAACTTTTTCAGTCTCAGATCCCAATACTGAGTACCAGTCCCATACCAGAGTTTCATTAAGAAGCTGCATGCTGTTAATATCATTATGCATGCAACATATCACAAGATTTGAGTAACCAGTCAGATAATTGTTCAGACCGGCTCGCAAGTTTACTTTCTGGGTTGCTTTCTTTACTATAAATTTAGAGCCCTATCTGTTTTGTTCTTTCCTGAATTCCGTTTTTCCCATTTGTATTCTTCTGAATTCCGTGTTTTATGTTATAATCATATTTATTCACCTAAAAAGTGTCTAATTATGGAGTGGATGGGGAAAAAACAATGCAATAGGAAAAAATCTCACATTCAACTTCAACAAAGTGCTGGGGTTCAGCAAAACATTTACTGCTTTGGTAAAACATTTACCTGTAAGCCCTCGTTTACACGGACGTCTGAACCAGGCGTTTTTCTGGCGTTCGTGGCGTCAGGTGAGCGCCCACCATTTTTATGCTCATTGGAGCAAATCAAAGCGTCCACACGGGCGTTCAGCACCAGCGTTCGCCCAGCTGCGCGTTCGGGTGGCGTCAAATGATCGCTGCATGCAACGTTTTCTTGGCGTCAAAATCCCGACGAACGCGAGGAAAATGACGCTATTGCATATGGACGAGGCCTAAACAACAACAAACATTCATTTTTTCATGCAAAACAAAACGTTTCTGATGTTTTGAGGACTCCTGTGTTTCAGTGAGCCTGTTTGCCATAGCTGACCGTTTACGTTTTCTCCTCTGTGTCTGTACGTTTGCGTGTGTGTGGAAAGCGGAGTCCCGCCTCAACTGGTAACACGTACAGGGGGCTGCAGCGGCCAGAATTGATTAGAAACCCTTGCTCACACACCGATATCAGCAAATTATACGACATTCCGCGTTTGACAACAGATTCCATTTTATTTGTTGAATTCCGCGAAATCTCAGGGCCCTAAGAATTAAGCCTAGGGTTAGACGAAAGGGCAGTACTAATGGAAATTCACCGCTGAAACTCAAAGCTAGTCTTGCCAAAGGCATAATCTCAGTTTGGGAAACTGGCTCTCTATGTATTACTCAATTTATAGAACTTAAAGCAAGGACTGTTCAAGTTTTGCCCCTACTCCAGTGGTCTCTTGTAAACAAATAGTCATGCACTTTCACTTCACCTTCACGTAACTGCTTTTAACACATCCTTTTTACATGAACGCGTCTGTTTTATTTCAACCGTTTCACCACAACTCTACACTGTGGTTAGTTGGTGACTCTAAATTGGCCCCCATAAGGTGTGAATGTGTGTGTGTCTGTGCCCTGTGGTGTGTTGGCGCCTGCCCAGGGTTGTTCCCCGCCTTGCGCCCATAAGTTCCCGGGATAGGCTCCGGGCCCCCACGACCCCAGTTGGGATAAAGCAGTTCGGATAATAAATGAAGGAATAGTTAGGCTTAATCCTCAGTTCATCTGCAGTTCATATGCATGCTGTTGAGCGGGATCTGTATGGATCAGTGATCAACCCTGGTCCGTTATACAAATATTTGTTCACCATCAGCTTCAAATTGATCAGGAATGACAATTCTTGCTGCCTTTTAATATAGCAAACAAATTGGGCATGAATAAAGTTCCAGTGTAAACTAATCTAATGAGAACAAAATTTCAAAAATACATTACAAGTCTAATGCCAAACTTGATTAATTTATTCACATACCAATGTCCAGTATCAGTATCAATATGCAAATATACCTTCTTCTGTCATTCGTGACTGTTTGTTGACAAACCATGATCCAAGTTTTAACCAGAAGTGTTTCCTTTCCCTCCTATAGACCCATGAGGATTCACAACTGTGAAGTATGCAGCTTCTTCTAACCTGTGTGTTCTGAGTCCCAACGCACGTTCAGACACTCACGCAAACACACTCGGTGAGACATGTCGGAGAAGGAGGGCGGCTGCGATTTGAACCTGGCGCCTGGGCAGGTGTATGTGGAGGTGGAGTATGACTACGAATACAAAGCCAAAGACCGACTCGTCTCCATACACCAGGGGGAGTGTTACATGCTGGTCAAGAAAACCAACGAAGACTGGTGGCAGGTGCGTCGAGACGAGGGCACCAAAGCCTTCTACGTGCCCGCCCAGTACGTCCGCGAGGTGAGACGGGCGCTCATGCCGCCCCCCAGGCCTCGCGCCAAGCCCCCCAGTATCCTGCACCTGCCCCAGAGCCCCTCGGCCAACGACAGCCTCCAGCACCGAACATCCTCGGACCTGAGCAGCTTCGGACGTCCGTCTCCTTCCAGCACGCCTTCCCCTTTACCTGGACAGCAAACCCCGCCCTTATTGATGCGGGACGCCAACCAGAACTCGGGCATGAAGGACGTGGTGGCGGAACTGACTCTCCTAAACAACAACAACCATCATAATCATCATCATGGCAACTTGCTGTTGGCACGTATCAGGCCGGAGTCGCCGCTCAAGGAGCAGGGACACAGAGGGCAAACGCCAGCTGATACAGATGGATCCTCGCCGGGGGAAGAGAAACTGCGACACGATTCGGAATCGGGGGATGAGTTGAGCAGCAGCTCCACCGAACATGTGCAGGTAAGAGTTTCAACAGTCAGTCCCTTTCTCTTGTTCGTTCTGTCTATTCCTGTCCTTTACTTCTACACATTTCATGGGATTAGTTTGCTGCAGCGAAGCTTTATTCTTTGATACCAAATGGGTTTCCGCCTGCCATGATCCATAGAATGCACCATTCTTACAATTTCTAGTAGTTATGTCTAGTTTCAGCACTTTTATTCTACATAGATCTAAACAAAGTAAAAATTTCTACATGTGCAGGTTAGTTTTAATCAGAAATGGACTAATTTCAAGACTGTGTCAGCATTTGCACATCAAACTATGACAAATCTGAGTAGTGCAATACGTCCTGAACACAACATAAAGCATGTATGGCTAATATCTACATACACACCAGAATAAGCCTAAAAACCAAGGTATAGAAAAACACCCCAGATTCTCTCAGGGGTGCAAGTAGGGCCCTATGAAATCCATTTAGTTTTTTCCTAAATTCCGTTTTTTCCATTTTTATTCTTCTGAAATCCGTGTTTTACGTTATAATCGTATTTATTCACCTAAAAAGTGTCTAATTATGGAGTGGATGGGGAAAAAAGAACAATGCAAAAGAGAAAAATTCACATTAAATGACGTTATTTAACTTCAACAAAGTGCTGGGGTTCAGCAGAACATTTTCTGCTTTGGTAAAACATTTACCTGTAAACAACAAAAAACATTCATTTTTTCGTGCAAAACGAAACGTTTCTGATGTGAGTTTTTGACTGTAATCGGTCCTCACCTGTTCTTGCGGGTGCAGTCTATCGTGCACTGCTAAAACTCACAAAAGAGTTGTTCTCCCGATTCATAAAAATCTTTTGGATATTGTTCTGCTCTAAACTTAGCACTAACAGTCGAATTCCGTAATTTTTTTTAAAGAACTTTGGTGTTTCAGCCTCTTCGCCATAGCTGACCGTTTACTTTCCCCCTCTGTGTCTGTGCGTTTGTGTGTGTGGAAAGCTGAGTCTCGCCTCAACAGGTAACACATACAGGAGGCTGCAGCGGCCAAAATTGATTAGAAACCATTGCTTTGCTTTGCTCACACACCAATATCAGCGAAGTATACGACATTCTGCGTTTTACAACGGATTCCATTTTATTTGTTGAATTCCGTGATTCCGTCCGCATTTTCCGCATCGTGGAAATCATAGAGCCCTATGTAAGGCCACATGACTCATTGTAGCGTCTCCTTACAACAATCTTATCCACAATACAAAGCGTAATCACAAATAGCGTTTTTGGATTCATCCCTTATTCTCTTCTCACCACAAACGAACCCTTTCACAGTTCTGTTGGAACCTCCTCCACCACTTTCTCCAGAAGGCCTCAAATTGATCAAACAAAAGCGCCAGAAACACTTCAAATAAACTAGGTCTGAAAACAGAGTGAAAGAAAACCTGCTAAGAGAAACCTCCTTGACAATACAGAGAAGCCAGAGGCTGGCCTGTGCGATTAACGGAATTCATTCAGCGCGTTCATTAAATGTGTATTTGTCAGATGTGACTATTTTAGCAGGGATTGTGTGAGAAACTCAGCAGTGTGTGGGTGTCGTGGTTTGAAGTGGCAGGCAGCTAATGTTGAGCAGGGTTTGCCTTTTGTTACTAAGGTAACTTTTGTGAACTACTGTGTGTAGTCTCTCTCTCTCTCTCTCTTTCTCCCCCTCTCTCTCCCCCCCCATTCTCTGTGCAGCAAGCTTCTGGGGGAACAGAGGGGATTGTGGGGGACTAGAAAATAGGTCATATCGGGCTGTTGCCCCATCCACCCCCACGGCGTGTCTGAGTGGGGGTGATGGAGGGGAAGAGGAGAGGACACTGGGACGCCCTGGGTTATGCCGATTCCTGAGGGAGATAATTGAAAAGGACAGTGAGCGTTTGTGGATTCGGTCCAGAACTCGCAGCACTTTCAATTCAATAGATAAGATCTATTAAGTGTGTCACGCTGTTATATAAGAGATTTGAGTTTTCAGTCTGAACTCACTGGAACGCTACCGTTGTGTTTCAGTAGCTCTCTCTCTCACTCTCACACACACACACACACACATACTGACACAAAGGACAGAACGGTGCTTTGAGGGATTTGTCACTGTCAGGCTTTGTCTGTCAGCGTCTGAACCTTGTGCTTGTTCTTACTTAAAGGCACATCCAGACACACACCACCTCCACACTAGTTCTGCTTCCTCTTAGAGAGAGAACATGCCAACATATTAGCTACCAAACCCGGGTCTGAATTTTAGTGTTGCTGATGTGGATTGCCTCTCTTCAGTTGGATGTGTCTACAGGTTAAACCAAACAGCCTTTTGCTAATTAAAGGGGCATATGACATTACAAGGGCCATTTTAATTAGCAGTGCTAATTACTGCACATGACAAAATACATTTTAACACCTGTATGAATTAGTTTAGAGGGTGTTTTTGCTTGAAGTGTTTCCCCCCCCCCCCAAAATGGAATTCAGATGACTTTTTTGTGTTTGTATGTGGCTATAGTGGCATGCATTTCTGATTAGGATGCACCGTTCCAATACGTGGCTCCGATATAGGTCCAACAATGACTCAAATAGCTGGATCGGGTATCGGTGGCATTAGGCCGATATATGGAGCTGATCTATGAAAATGAGCAAAACAAGCAACACAACACACTACAACCCCAAAAGCAAATCATGTGATTATACTGTTTAATTTCCTTAACACCACCACCAGCTCTCGTTCACAATCTGTGTTCCTGATCATTTTAGCGCTGCAGGATTAGGGATCGTCACAAAATGACAGAACTGTGTTTAAACAAATATGTTATTATAATAATATAATAGCAATATTATTGGTTATTACATTGTTTTAGTTCGGAAAACAGTATTTAAGTCAAGTATACGGAATAACAGAATAATCTCGGTCTCCTCCTCACAGAGAAATACACAACTTAATTAGAAACTAGTTTTGGATCGGTGCTCGGGATCGGCATCAGTATCGGAACTCAAAAAGTTGGATCGGTGCATCCCTAATTTCTGAAGCATATTTTTCTAATTATTTCTTTGTAGGGCGCAAAAAAGGCTCCATAAAATATGCAGATTTTGTCACTCATTCTGTTTGTAGCTTAACCGTTAGGGAGTCCACCCCGTGATAAGAAGGTCATCGGTTCTAGTCCTGGACCGGTAAAGTTTCCACTGAGGTATTTATGATCAAGGTACCGTCCCCGGGACAATATGGATGCCGTTCCTGTGTTGCTAATTGAATTGAGTTACCCTTCGTTTGTGGATGTCATGACTTCAATGGGGATGTGCTTGTGATTCCTTCTGTGCAGCTCAGAGTTCTGGATCTTCCTCTCAGTGCTGTGACCATAAAGGAGGCCCTGCTGCACTCCTGAACATTCCTCTCATTCCTGCCCCCCCACTCATACACACGACACACGAACACACTCACTCACACTCTCTCACACACACACAGGTTCAGTTGCGTAACTCAGTAAAGTCCTGCTGATCCTAAACTAGTGGAAAGCACATTTCAGTATAATCTAATATGTAAACGTTTGCCGTATTCGAAATCTCTTTCTCGTGTGCAAGCTTCCCGGCTGCCCACTCTGTTGCTTTGGCCTCTGTCACTTTTTTCAGTTTATCTCTCTCTCTGTCTGTACGCCTACCCTCAATGCTAAAGGTTGCTTGTATGTGTATTTTAGCCAGAATCTAGCTCTTCTTTTGCTGAATGATCGAATGGTGTGTGTATTTGCCCTTTGAACACTATATTGGTGTGTGTAAGGGGGGCAGTTGGGCAAATTCTGTGATGCTGTCGATGCCTCTTTTTCACCCCCACTGTCCTGTCAGATGTACTCTCTCTTGCACTGCAGGCATCACTTGTTGTTTTCTGCCTCTCTGTGTGTGTTGTGGTGTGTATGAGTGGTTCTTATGTAGGTGGACTTGAACAGTTACAGACAGTTTGGTAAGTACCAAGTTCTTCTGTCTCAAGCCACATACACACACACACACACACACTTTCTCTTATCCTCAAACAATGACACACAAGGTTTAAAGTTGTGACAGGGACGTTTATTATCTCATTGTCTTTTAAATGTGTCTTTGTGTGTCCTCTCTGAATGTTTTGAATGAAAGTGTGAAGCTGCATCTTCAGATGATTGTTTAACTGATTATACAGTACATTCACCCTGAGCCATAACTATCAGATGTGTGTGTTTCACATGGGAGTAGGTTGAATGGACACCAAAGAGAGCTGAGCTTTTGACACTTTAAAGTATGTAAATTAATTATGGATTCATTCAGTCTGTACTGACTTTGTATGCTGTCGGAAAACATCACAAGCGCGGCAAAAGCAGCAGATCTTCTTATTGTAATGCAGAGCACGAATATATGAATGCATTTGCTGTTGAAAGTGTGCTGCAAATCAGTTATTCTCATCGTTCATAACTGCTTTGTGTGTGTGTGTGTGTGTGTGTGTGCATGAGAGAGCTCTGCTTAATGCTGATGTATAGGGCCTCGTGATGCTTCTCTCCATTATAATGCAGTGGGGCTGAGTGAATGGCTCTTCTAGAGTGGCTGTGTTCTTTTGTTGGGGCGAACGTTCGCCCTGCTGGATGGGGGTCTCCGGGACAAAGAGGGGTTGAACAGCAGGGCAGTGGAGAACCGTCGGGAATCAGCCCTTGTCCGCTGCCCTGCCCTGAAACCCTCCACCAATCAATGTATTTTTATGATGCCTGTTTATTGAGGCTCAGCTTGCGCAGCAGCACTCATGCTCTCTCTCACACGCACACTCAGATCTTCACCCATAAACCTGAGTAAATAATGAAATGTCATGGAATCTGCATTTAGGTCCTGTAAGGAAAGTTAAATAGTAGAATACAGTATCATTAGCTAAAAGACAACCAATGAAAATATTGAACTGATCATTGATCATTTATTTAATGAAAATGTTAGGATTTGCTAAAAAAAAAAAAAAGTTAAATGCATTTAAATGTATTCATTTAACATCCAAGTTAAAATATTTTTACTGGAATATATTACTGTGGAGAAGTCCATTCCTTTTGTGACTGAATAAATAATGTACTTAGATAAAGTGAGTTTGAGAAATATACCTGTCTGCATGTGAACACTTCTTACTCTGAGCGCAGAACGGAACGTGCCAGGCCTCGTCGTCCTTGGCTCTGTACAAAGCTACATAATAACTTGCTGTATAGCTTGTTCAAACGGCAAATCAACTAAGGCTTTTTCGTGTGAACACATGCAGTGCTGCTTATGCTTCTCAACTTCTTCTAACATGTTACTTGTTGGAATAGAATGTTATTCAAAAAATCGGCCTTGAGTTCCAGTCCTGAGTTCTTTGCTTAGAGATATGGGTGTGAGGACAGAATGGTCAGGGATTAAAGAGGTTGATTAATTTAGTAACTATTTACTTTAGGAAATACTAAAAACCAAGTTTGGGCTCAACAAAGTGATTTGAAGCGATTTAAAATAATTAGTTGTTGCTGTGATGTAATAAGATGATTTCACATTGACGGATATTGTCTATTTATTGCAATATTAGAACAGTATAAGCAATGTTTACATTGCTGTGATTGTATAACTATGTATGGGACAGATAAGGAGTCTTGAGCAGTGGCCGAAGTCTACTTCTACTAAGATTGACTCTCTGTATGACTGCATGTTAGTTTGCAGGGGATTGTTCTTGTACACAGCGACTGTGTTCAGACCCTGTGGCTCAGGAAGCAGCCGGTGGATGTGCAGTCACACTGCGTTTCCTCTAACCCCCTGCTGCACTGTCGCTGTGTGTGTGTGTGGTGAGAATGAGGCATGCAACAAGACCCAGACGTTGAGTTTTAACCTAACTTTCAGTTTCACAGAAGTGTCTCGTTTTCATTTTTTTTCCACTGTTGTATTATTTTTACTTTATTCACGTGTCCTTAAGTTCATACTCCCAGCACCCTGCTGATTTGGGTCTGTCTCAACATCGACTAACATTAAATATCTTGTATTATATTTGAAAGCATTTAAAGGTCCCATATTATGAAATGAATCGCTTTTTCTGTTCTTTGGACATCCATTTGGGTTCGTACTGCTTCCACACGAAGTGTAAATGTGATTAAAAAATAGTAAATTGTGTTAGTATTCATTTATGAACTTTGAGAAATCGTGTGCTTAAACGAGCCGTTTAGATTTCTAACTCTACGTCACAGTAGGGGGCATTTTAATAACTCCACCCTCCTATCTGCGAACCTCCGCCTATCAAGTAGAACTGCTAGTGCTTCCTGATTGGCCATGTTTTCTTGCCAGCGCTAGCGTACGAATCACAATGAAGAAATCTACCCACGGAGAGTATGTATGGCTGTATGCATGTCCATGTTTTTCACGTGAGGTAAACTCTCGCCGTGGGGTGTGGGCAGCAGCGGCTCATTTGCATTTAGGAATACTTAATGAGAAACAGCCTGTTCTGAAAAGGACTGAAATAGAGGAGTAAAAAGCAGGTGAAAATGCCTGATCTGAGATTTATTTTTAACAAACTACTTTAGAGACGTTTAGTGGAGCTCATAGACCTATTTTAACTTGTTGAAAAAAGTATAATATGGGACCTTTAAATAGGGTTGGTTAAAAGCACCTAAAACACCCATCTTCTCTCTTTTTCATAAGTACCAAGAGGTTTTACGTGCCCTGAGGGCTGGATTTTAGCTAAATCCAACATAAGCTTCATACTAAAATGGACCCTGAGACCAAGACAAACATGCAGGTTTAACTGGTGTCGCTTGTTCGTTTACATTAAAAAGAAAATATTGTGTATACATTTATGAACTGCCCCCCAAGGTTTGTTTTTGTTTTGTGTCCATACCATTAAATGTTTGGTGTACAACATATTTTAAAAGATGATTATTTTGAGATTGAGATATAAATTTAATGACTCAATTTAGATTTCAACAAGTAAGTTCTTCTATGAAGCCGCATTAGGTTCAACTTAAGGGTAACCACACTGCATCTTACAGAGTGGTTAAAAATACACAGTTTAAAGGGAATTGAACCAAAGTGCAGTTCAGCTTTCTTGTTCTGTAAACATGCACACACACTTTGACCTTTACTTTGACCAGTGGCATTTAGAGCAGTGTATATCTCTTTCTAAGAACTAATCTTCAGAGCACAGTGTGGCCAATTATTCCCCTTCCTGTTCTGCTCAAACCTCCAGACAGACTGCTTTTGGGAAATTGGGCAGGAGTGAACCGTGCGCTGATGGTTGCTCACTGTTTGTGTGAAGCTGTCAGCAGAGGATCAGTCTCAGTTCCTCTGTCCTCACCGTGTCCGAGAATATGCTTTGTGCCCTTCTTTCCAGTATGTAGCATGTCTCTTGGTGTCGAGTTCTCATTTCTGACCTTCAGAGTCTGCTTGACCGTGGGTTCAGTAGGGCTGGACAATAAAGCAAATATTAAACCATGCACTTTGGAAATCTCAGTGACTTAATCTTGCCAGTATTAAGTGAGTCATTATTTAAGGCAGTAATTATTTAAATGAGTGATTATACACAGCACAGCACACAGTTCACCACAACGAAACGTGACCTCTGCATTTGATCCATCCGTTAAGGAGGAATGGTCAGCTTTTTGGCAGCGCCCAGGGAGCAGTGCTCGGGGACGGTACCTTGCTCATGAGTACCTCAGTGGTACCTCCATTGGTGACTTTCCGATCACAGGGTGAACTCCCTAACTGTTATGCTGCCAACTGCATTCCCCCGTCCAATGACAAATAAATAAAATAAAAAATTGTTCATTAATTGTTATCGAGGTAAATGTTTTAAATCATCGTGATGTTGAAGTCATATTACGCATCTCTAACTCATGAGCTGGTTTCATATTTGCTTAGTGCTTTGATTGTTCAAAAAAGGGATGTGAAAGTATAAATGTAATCTTAGACTGAAATGAAATATCTAGCAACCTGTGTGTGTGTGTGTTTTTCAGTGTTTGTCTGTGGATTAGTAGGTTGTAGACAGTCTGTGCAATCATCTGAGTGGTGTGATGGGGTTAATGTTGCTTTGTGACAGTGGGACCTGAATCTCTCTCTCTCTCTCTCTCTCTCTCTCTCTCTCTCTCTCTCACACACACACACACACACACCCTTTTCCCACCCAAACACTCCCCACCCCCCACTGAAAGCTTCTTATTGTACCTCAGCATGGAGAAGGGCTTTTGTGGGTGAATGGAACAGATGTAGATTAAATGGAACACACACTCACGCAACATTTATTTGTTGTTGTGTGTCACATTTTAATCTTTTACTTAAACATGCTGATTACAAACACTACGTCATTTCTGCTGCTGTGGTTTGGTTTCGAAGTTTTTTCATTGGAAGCTTCAAAGTAAAGTGTGCCAACAGTTTCTCCTTCAGCCCCTTTCTTATTCTCCTGATGACTGATCCTACTTTCTCTCTCTCTCTCCACTCCTCCCCCACTCTTCATCTCCTTTATTGAGAGGACGATAATCTGCCTTTCTCTGCGCTGTGTGGTGTGAAGCTGTCTGTCTTTGCTCAGAGGATGAGAGAAAGAGGCGGGTGTTGTTTGTGCCAAGCATGCACTGCTTTGCCCCTAAAATGCCCCTTTCTCTGGGCACACAGCGGGTCTGAGGGGCTTCTCATGCCAGTCCAAACACTCAAAGAGCCGTTCTGCCCCTCTTTTATTTTGACTTTGACATCTCCATTATATTTTGTTTGTTTTTTGGCGCAGGCCGCCTCCTTGTCCCAGCCTCACGAGTTAGTGAGCTAATGAACGATAGAAAGGACGAGACGTGCTGGTGTCCCTTGGAACTTTTTAGTCAAGTGTCTTTTCTTTTCAGAAAGTTATTTGAGCAAGTATATACATTTTAGGAGGAATCTAAGTATGTTCTTGTGGAGTTAGTATCACCTGAAAAGTTAGCACCAGTTTTAACTCTCTTCTTTTTAAAGAGTTTTAAGAGTTAAGTTTGTTTTTATAGTAATGTTTGATGTTTGACATCTACTTACTCCACTTAATTTGCAGAAACCAACTCTTTTACACAACCACTGCAGTGTATGCAAATAGAGTATCATGTTTCTGTGTCTGAGTTCAGCAGACTCTCACCTCAGACACTGAAG
Organism: Distichodus sexfasciatus; assembly: GCA_032718565.1. Lineage (NCBI taxonomy): Eukaryota > Metazoa > Chordata > Actinopteri > Characiformes > Distichodontidae > Distichodus > Distichodus sexfasciatus. The sequence goes on along the minus strand of JAVGVS010000021.1, from coordinate 2,295,755 downwards.
TTGCTCTCAGTTTGTTTCCTGTGTCTGGGTCTGTTCCTTGTTCTCCATTTGTGACATCACTTCCTTTTGGGTCTCTCTCTGTCTGCAGCATCAGATGTCTGCACTGTCTGTACCTTCACCTCTGTTTTGCTTTTCTTTCTTTTCCTGTCTGTCTCTTTTACCGTACACATGAATGCAGTTACTAATAAAGACCCAGCACTACAGTAACAAGCTCTGCGATATGCTGAGATTAGGGTGGGGTACTTTCGGGTTTCATTCGATATCGGTGTCAAATCAATCCTTTTAAAATGCTGCCAAGTTCTTATACAGTATTTAAAATGGTACTTTTAAAGAAAAACCCTGTGATCTTTTTTATTTCTTAGGCAAATTCCCATTCAAATTGAACAGTATATGATCAAAACCGTTCCTGTGCCACACATCCCATACAATAATGGGTTTTAGAGCACAGCACATCCTGCATTTGGTTTGAAAGCCCCTTGAGGCATCTCACAAGGTGGAAGATGCGTGCATCCCAGCAGAGTCCCTACGCATCGTACCACTGATACTGCTACATTTGCCTGCCACTTGAAATGTTTACAATTTTGTCATGTCACTATGAACATGAAAAATCCTAAATCAAATCTTTGTAACTCGGAACATATGGTTCCTGTTTCTTGTTTATTTTACTTTTATTTTGTAAATAAACTTCACAGAGGACGGCACGGTGGCGCAGTAGTTAGCACTGCCGCCTCACAGTGAGAAGGTCCTGGGTTTGATCCCCGGGTTGGCCGTAGGGCCTTTCTGTGTGGATTTTGCATGCTCTCCCCGTGTTCATGTGGGCTTCCTCCGGGTGCTCCGATTTCCTCCCACAGTCCAAAAGCATGCACTGTTGGTTAATTGGCCACTCTAAATTGTCCCATATTGCCCCCTGCGGTGTGTTGGCGCCTACCCAGGGTTTCACCTCACCTGACCTTGTGGGTCCTCATCTCGTCTTGTCAAAACACCTCACCTCGTCTCATCATGGTTACATGGAGGCACCTCATATTTCAGTGGTACCGAAATTCACATTGTCATTTGGTGCTACGGTTACTACCGTTCCTGTTGGCACCGGTTGTACTGTATACTGGAACTGAGTTTCGGTACCCAACTCTAGTTGAGATTGACAGTCTTTCTCTTTCCCCTGAGCACAGGTTACATGCTGTAATGTGCTCTATCACAAACCCGATTTAAGTGCTGAAATTTCAGCTAGAGAGGGTTTGAGAGAGCTGTGTGATTTGAACTTGCAGTCAGATGGAGGTGAAATAATTAAATCACAAAAAGACTGTTTAGTCTGTTTAGAAGTTGAGATTCAGCATGCTCCTCTGGGTTTGGCCTAGTTCTGTGTGAAGCTGACTTTTAATCCAGAGTTTTAAACGTGTCTCTTTATTCTGGTCACCCTGAGTAAAGCGCTGGAATATTCGCACGTGGGGCCGGCGCTATCTGGGTCTGGGTATGAGGGCAGAGGTAGAGGCCTCTTAAAAATGTGGAAGTCCTGATGTATAAATGGACTCTTATCTCTCTTTCAGAAGTGTGAATATTAACAAGTCTGTCAGTGGTACAGCGCTCAGACATGCTCACCTTCAGTGTCTCTCACTTTCTGTCTCTCTCTCTCCGCCTTTCGTTCTCTCTGTTTCTCTCTCGCTCTTCCTTCGTCTCTCACTTTCTCTTATCTTTGTCTCTTTCTCCTTGTGTTTCTGTTTCTCATTTCCTTTCTCTCAGTCTCTCGGTCTCTCGCTCTGTTTCTGTCTTTTGATGTGTCTGTGTGTGCATGCACATATGGGGGAGATGATGCAGGGAACCAGGAAACAGTTGTGGCTATTGTGTCTGCATTCCTGAAAAATCTAGGCAGGGATGAAGGCCAGTTAAATTTAGACTGTGACTGAGCTGAGAGAAGAGTACATATCTGAACTTTAGTATGTGATGTAGCATAGTTGCTGACTGTTGTACAGCTTTAAGAACATTCTACCTGCAGATACAAGTGTGACCAACAGCCCCAACTAGATAACGCTGAAGTGTTTGTGACATTTAGCAAAACCTTTAGAAGGAGCTCCGCAGTTAGTAACGTAACAGTTAGAGCGTTCACCCTGTAATCGGAAGGGTGCCGGTTCAAATCCTGGACCTATGAAGAACTCATGAGCAAGGTAACATTACTAATCGCCACGTGCTGCTCCCTGGGCCCTGCCCATGTCAACTGGCCACTGGTCCGTCACGGATGGGTCAAATGCAGAGGTTACATTTCGTTGTGGTGCACTCTGTGCTGTGCCATTGTGTGTTCCCAGTACGGGTGTTGAAATTAATCGCATAATCGATGTATCGTGATCCAGACCTGGGGTGCGTTTCCCAAAAACAACAACAACAACTGTCAGAAACTACGTTAGCAACACTATGTTAGTTGCTAATGTAAACTATGTTGTTTGCTAACTTATGCTTTTGGGAAACGCACCCCTGAACGATTCTGCATCGATGCAATGGCAGACCATAATCGATTAGGGGTTTTCAACCCAGCGGTCCACGGCAGCATTGCAGGTAGTCCGTGACATGCAAACCAGTTACACTACTGTAATCGCTTTTTCAAATGTATTTCATTTGATTTATTTTTCTAATTATTTCCAGATGATTTCAGCATCTTTGTAAATAATGAATGTAATGCAAAGTAATCGAAAAAAGTAGTAACCATGGCTGCCCGGTCTGTCAATCATGCCCAATCGGCATGCAGTGTGAAGTAATGTAGAAAAGTTGATGGGATACATTGTGATGCATCAAGATATCGTATTAAAGCAAATCATTATCAAATAGAATTGTGAGACCAGTGAAGGTTCACACCTCTAGTTCATATTGACAAATAAACGCTCACTCACTTTCACCCCACAGATTCAGGGTTCAAAAAGTCTAGGGTTGGAATACATTCCAGAAGTTTTTTTTTGTCTTATTCCACAGCCTATTTCTTTTATATTGCTTCTGAGAATTTGTGAAGGTGTTAATCTGGAACCCAGGATTATAGGTTTTGAGAACACAACGTTCCCTGCAGCGTTGTGCTCTCCGCTTTACTGTCCCAAATCGCACACTTCGGTCAACTCCATTATAGTCTTTGCTGCTCAAAAAAGAAAACACAAAAATGTGCTATTGTGAAATTTTGTTCTGAAATATGAAAATTGCACATTAACGGACAGAATAGAGACTTCAGTTGTTACCTTCAGCTGTTTAATACTAGGAAACTCTATCAATAAACATGCAGCGTGTCTCCAGGTTAACATCTTCCGTAACTAGCCATAATTATGCTAGTTTTTAATTACACAAACTAGTACTCGCAGCTTTTGTTGGTTTACTCAAGCAAGAGATGTTATTTTGATGATAATTATGCCTTATTTTAGAACTCTGCTTTGGCTCTTGAAAAGCCACCGAAAGAATGTTTCTTTGTTTTCAAATTGCAGTCCACAGCTGGTCTCAGAATTACGCAAATTACACCCAGCCGTAATCTCCATAATCTTATCCTATACCAGGCAAGCCACATTTCCTCATCTGTTTTGCTCAGCGGGACATTTTTTTATTTGTTTCCAAGTAAACAGAACAAAAAATGAACAAACCATTATATAACTCTCTTGTTTCCTTTGCTTGATTCCCATTCTCTCTCATTCCCTCTTTCACACACTCCCCAGGTGATCAAATGCTGTCATCCTTCTCTGGAGCGTGTGAACTACAACCCCTATAACCTTTAGTTCCTCGGCCTTTGACCTCAGTAGAGTTCTGGCAGACATCTCCAGCACTAGGACGTCTTCGTTGAAATGCCTCTCTCTCTCCCCTGTCTCTGTCGTTCTCTGGCACTCCTCTTGTCTGAAATGGTTAAGGGCAGTGTCCTAATGAGTGAGCCTATTTAAAGTGAACTCCGTTGGTGCTAAATTTAGCTGTTAAGATGCTCCTCTAAGCCCATAGCCGCTTCCACCTGCCTCTCTGTGGCTTTGGGCTGGAACGTTGCTCTCCTTCTGCTTCTTTCATTCTTTCTTTTTGCCTTTCGCTCGTTGCTTCTCAGTTGGATTGTCGTGACTTACTTTTGTGACCAGTGCCACCATTTGAGCCCCACGACTACAGGGGTCATGTTCTCGTACCTCCGCAGCCCCCACTACCTGGTAAGTGAAAATGATAACGGGACATTTTTGGAGAGAGAGTGCAATGGATAAGGGGCTGAAGGGTTTTGGATTGCGTTGCAGTAACTCAGGAGTGTGTGTGTGTGTGTGTTTTAGTGTTAGTGTAAGTGATGCCATATCAGAGTAGACTGTGGTATTAAAACCATAGCTTTCCTTCAGATATTGCAATACTTTCTGTCTTTATGTGAATTTGTTTCATTGTGTCTGCTTTTGACCTCGGCTGAATGTGTGGAGGGAAAGGCATGATAGATTCTGAAAGGAGATGAGCAATGGGGCTTCGCTGGCAGAGACTGGTGAGCTTTACGTCATTGCGGTCACTAGCGTCACTTTGCTGATTAGATCATGACTTGAGTTGTAGTGTTTGGTCATGAACGGTGTAAACTGTGTGCGTTTGATCTGTTTCTATGCTGCTGGACGAACACTGTATAGTCTTGATATGTACTCATAGGGCAACAGCACCTATCATTCTATGCTTTTTTGGAAACACTTTTCAAATCATTTTGAAGTAACCACAGTTCCAGCTTTGCACAGAGAAATTGTTCAGATCTTCTTCGGTTTGCTTGCTCCTTCAGCTCTTTCAAATAGAAGCTTTTGATGTGTCTCTCTTGTGATGCTGCATGTTAGTGAACCCGTCCCACCACGTGATCTGTGACCATTTCTCATAACCTTTCTTGTCCCCTTTCTCTGACCATCTCCCTCCTTCTGTCCTCCTCGCTTCATTGTGCCGTCATTGTGAGTTGTCCTGGGGTTGTGAGGGCGGGCCTGACTGAATAGCCTTTGTTTAGTCTGTACCAGGAGCTGTTGTCTCCTTTTAGCGTCATTTTTAGAGAGGCGAGTGTCGCAACAGCAAGCCTCTATCCGGCAGTGTTCCTTCAGTGTCTTGTCTAGTCTGTAGAAGCCTTCTGAGTTTGTTCGGATCATTTCAGGCTGTAAAGACTAAGCAAGACTTTTTAAAAATCTTTGCTCCTTGAGTGTGAGAGCAGAAAGATGTCAGAAACAAATAATAGAATGATGAAAATTGATTGATTCTACATGGCAAACTCTTATTACAGTCAAGTGAAGAAATGATTGTGTTTCATGGCCTGAAACACCGAAATGCAGATGTTTAGGAGCTTCTGAGGGGATCAGAGTTTGCTCTGATGCTGAATGATTCCCTAAACAATTCAGCATTATATTATAGGCTACTCAGACTAGACATACGGCTTATGTTGTGATACAGATCTTGTGAATGCTTGAGGAAATGTGAACTTCAAAGCAGTCTGTGTTGCTGTGTAAACAGTATATAATAATCTGCCCTGCAAAAACAGTGATTTTTAACATCAGAAGAGATCAGTTTATTATCGCAAGATTTGGGGTTGTAGGAGCATGCGCACACACACACACAGAGGCACGGTTTCTTTATCATCGTCAGCTTCTTAATTGTTGAAAGAGGCATGAGAAAAATATGAAAAGTTCTTGGACGCACGGCTGGAGGCCACAGTGTTTATCAGCGTCAAGTGTGGAGAGCTATTTGAAAGCTTATTAGCTTATTTTCTGGTCTGCTTCATTTGGGTTGCTTGATGTCAAATATTAGATTTAAAGGTTTTGAGTTAAACCTCAGTTTGGAATATTTAATGCTTTGAGAGCTTCCAGCTGTGTTTGTTATCTATCCCTTTACAGTCGATATTAACATGCATTTCACATCCTGTGGGGCAGTTGTTAGCGCAACGGTTAGGGATCAGACGGTTAGGGATCCTGTGATCAGAATTCGAATCCGGTTCGAATCCCGGACTGGTAAAGGTACCATTGAAATACGCATGAGCATGGTACCGCCCCCATGTCAGCTGCCCACTGCTCCTTTACGGATGGGTCAAATGCAGAGGTCACTTTATATTGTGGTGCACTTTGTGGTGTGGTGTGTTCACAATGACAAATAATCACTCACTTTTCACTGTTATATATTTATAATATAGCTATATACATATATAAATATAGCTGATGTAATGAATGCATATAAAATTGTCACTTCAGAATATTGCTATTGGCATTCTTCAAGAGTGACTGACTGTTAAACCAAATCAGTATTGTCATTTTACCTTCAAATCTCAAAACAAAAATGTGCCAGTCACGTTATGATGTAACTGTGCTTTTCAGACTATTAATAAAATAGTTCGTTACCCACAGGAATGGTGTGGCATCACCTGCACAGCCACTAAAATACTCCTTAAAGTCCTGCCCTGATCTCACCCCACACCCAACTCTTCTTGCCTGGATATGGCTCTGTGCCACCCAACCTTCCGCCTCAGGGCAGCAGTGTAGCCGAGCAGCAGGACTCTGCCACCTTTACATAAGCCCTGCATCACTGACCATGTCACCGAGTCAGCGCCGCCGCTGCTGTTACTCACACAGGCTCCATCATGGCCAAGCGGAGCACGCCACTGTCCCAGTAATTAGCTACAGCCAATGGCACAGCAGGAATTAACGAGGGATTTGCTCGTTAGCCGGGGGCTTAGGCCACCCAGAGCTGTCTGCACGCAGTGCCTGTAATGCCGTCTGATAGATGGAAAGATGGAGACCTGAGGGGTTAGCACTGCTCACATAAAGAACAGGATGTGAATGTCATGATGCACTCCTGGAGACACATTGACCTATACTTGTCTATACGAGTAAAGGTCAATGTGTGAATGTACTGTATATGTCTGTGTATATCCCTGAAAAAGGATGGGGTGATTGCAAGTTATTTTATCAAATGTTAGTTTGCTAATGTATTTCATCAAATGTTTTTAGTTTTTCTACCTACTGTTTGTTTTGTTATGTGAGTGCAGTTGTTGTCATTGTTGTGCTGTACTCTGCCCATGAGCTCATAATGATTTGTTTCACTTGGCCCTTGCTAGGTTTAAAGGCCCTGGTTGGGTTGAAAGGTCATGCTGGAGGAGGTCAGCAAGGTCAAGATTAGGGTTTTAGCCGCAGCCGCTGCTGAAAGCTGCTCTCTGCTGCCCTCACTGGCTTTAATGATGAATACAAATGTAAAGAAAGGTCTGTGCTCTAAAAAGATGGTGTGCACAAAGCTGCCGTTGCTGTCCTCCAAAGTCATGTGTGTGACTCTCTGAAAACTATACCTGGCTATAGTGAATCTGTGTGGCCTGAACGAAGGAGAGCAAGTTTTGGATGAAAATATGAGACATGGACTCAGAGTGAGAAAGAGGTTAGAGTCAGGAAACCAGTATTTCCCACTAGGAGTCCTGTTTTTGATTTATGAATAATTAACGGAGGGGTTTAAGGAGAGGAAAGCAGCCAATGAGAAAGAGGAGATTTACAACTATGATGGGACAGACGTTCTGTTGTGGTGGGCGTGGGATCAACATCAAAGCTAGCTGGCCTCAGGGTACACATGAACACAGACACGCGCACACACAGAGCACATCGTTAGAACTGAATATGAAGAAGTACATTTCATGCTTTTTTGCAAGTTTGAATAGGTTTACGTAAAACAGATCATGCTTTGAAGAATGTTTGCTGTTTTTTTTTTTTATTATTTTATTTGTTATTTGTGATTTCTGACAAAAGTAGAAATGGTGAATTCCTCTAGAAATCCAGGTCTCCATTAGGACAAATCATTCTTTACTTACGAATAATTGAGTTAAGTATTTTTAAACCAGAATCCGCAGCTTAATCGGGTTTCAGGGTGAAAGCAGCCAGGCTGAACGCAGCATGTCCAGTCATCCAGAACACAGCGCAGGCAAGCTGTTTTTTTTGCTCTAAATATGTCTTATCCTCTTTTCTACTTTTTACTGATTATACAGCAAATATTACTAATTAGCTTTTACTGCCAGTATTATCATAAGATGCCGCTCAGAATGTGAAAAGACTAATATTAAGAATTGTGGTTCAAAAGGTCCAAGAGTGTGCACAAACACAGAACGAGAGTGAGCTGGGTTGATGATGAGAAATGCGGACTATCGCTTCGGGGTGTCTCTCTCTCCCCCACTTTATTCTGCCATTCATGCATTTTTCATGTATTACAGGAGTAAACAGTGTAGTAGTGTAGCAGCAGGCTCTCTAGAAATCAACTCTACCAAAACACTCCCACACACACACACACACATACACCCACACACCCACGTGTGTTTGTCCATGCTTTTGGATGTCTAGCTGACACCTAAAAAGGTTAATTACATGTCTAATGACAGGGCTTTAGCTCACCGAAGTGTGAAATAGAGTGAAAACCACTATAACCCTTAATGATAGCTAATAAATCGCACTGACACACACCCCTACAGCATGCCACGTACTGGGCTGTGCTCTGCTTTTTTCCTGCTTTTCTGTTATTCCATGTACAAGCCTCACACATGAGAAGAATCAAGTGTAGACTGAGATTGAGTCTTGGAATTTGGGCTCACACACACATCCTCAACCACACACAAACTAATCACTTGTCTTATTATATTAATGAATGAGACTGGGGTCCCACATGAGGAAAGACAGGCACACAAGCGTGTGTGGAGGGGGAGATGGGGGGGTATGAGAGATGTCACAGATGTGCTAATGGGGTCTGAGTGGATGTGACCCAACTGTATGCAGTCATGTGGAAATGTAGGTTAAGCTGGTCATCTATTCTCAGCTTTATAGGGAGAGGAGTGTAGTGACAAAAGAGGAGGCATAAGACATGGAAAGGTAGACATATTCTCTCTCTCTCTCTCCCTCTCTCTCCCTCTCTATCTCTCTCTCTCGCCCCCTCTCCCTCTCAAGCTCTTGTGCAACCATATTCTATTTAGTCGAGCCCCTATATGCCTTAAGGAAGATGTAAACATTACTTGCACAGACAGATACATTCCCAAACACACATATGTGAAGGCCGAGAACATAGTGGGATGCTCCAAATTCCAGTTCATTTAAGCTTCAGTTCACATGTAGACCCCAGTGGTCATGTAGAGAGCAGCTTTTCAAAATGCAGCCCAGGAAGCAGTATCTTACTCATGTGGTACCTTTACAGGTCTGGTATTCGAACCGGCAACCATTCAGTCACAGGGCCAACTCCATAACTGCTACTCTACTAAGTGGCTGGCTGTCGTGCAGTTTTAAATAGAAAATGGGTTGCAATTTGTTAGAACTGTTTTCTGGCTATAAAACAGCCTTCTGTCAGTGTGCTGGAGGCTTTGTGTTCATTCACAGTGTTTTTCTCTACAGTGTTATTTGTCAAGTATTTGTACACACCACTTGTGTCGTGTGTGTGTGTTTGTATTTTAGTAGTCCTGTAGTGAGCATAATTAATGCCATCACCGTCTCTGTGGTCTGTTGCCAGCACCATTTTTAGTCAGTCTCTTTAAGTCAGAGACTAATGAGGAGGGTGCGGCGTTCTCACTCCTGTTTCTGCGTGCGTGTATTTTAAAAAGGGAAAGGAAATATAAAGAATGAGCTAGAAGGGACTCATGTCTGTGTGTGTTCTAATAACAAATGTAGATACTGTGAAAATCACACCCCCTGTTTTAATGTGTCTTTAAGTGTTCTGTATGTGAGTTTATATTTCCATCAAATAACCTTTGACAGTATAACTGGTAACTTTTTTTTCTTGTTGTGTCGTAGACCTGCCTTTTCCCGGTTTTAATGGGGGAAATTTTGTTCAGTATTTGTGGTGATACTGTTTTCTGTGAGTGTGATGGCGCCAGTTCTTTGCTAATCTTGCTAATGTTGGATTTGTGTTTGTTTGTGTGTGTGTGAGGCATAGGGAGCAAGACTCACATGTGAACTGATGACCTCAGTAAGGGCTTTGTACCAGTCAGAGATGACGCTCTCTATCTCTGATTGCATCAGCAGCTTTGTGCCCTGACGTGTCTTTTACTGGGGTCTAATGGGTTAATCAAACATGAAGAGCACATTTATTTATGTTATTTAGGAATGTAGAAAAAGCTACACATGCCTTTATTATGTCAGAATCTGTCTGATGTTTGGCTGTGGGTGTTATTTCCATCAGTAGGACAGGAAGCTCCATGTGTTTCCCTTTATGCCTGGAATCATCTGAATTTTTGCTGGCAGTCAGCAGTCGGTATTTTCCATCTGAATAACATCTGATGGATTAGTGTTCACAACTGTGGATCTCCACATTGGGTTCAATGCTTGTCTGAGTTACGAGTTATACTGTATACACAATATACGAGTATATACACAGTATACGAGTATACTGTATATACAAGTTTAACACATTGCTCCCATTGTCATCTGACACTGACTGTTGATCTCTGGTAATTTTTTTGCACATTATGTTCACACTAACATTTGCTTTTCTGTTCATCTCAGTCAGGCCCTACAGAAACATCACATCGCCTAGTTGCAGTTTACATTTAACAGCACGTTTTTTAAGCATTTCATTTGATGTCTTTTGACTGATGTCTCATTTGTTTGACATTTTCTGACTTGTTTTTGATAGTTCCATTGGTGCAAGTAAACAAAACTGATTTTGGTCAGAATAATATCGTCTCTAAGTTCCGCATATCAAAGAAGCACTTCTCTAATCACCTCGTCAATTTTGAGCGAATATGAATGTTGCTACATAGGTCAAATTAAGTCTCAAAGTGGTGAAAAATAACGCCTCGCCGTTCTTGTTTGTACATGTACATGTTCAAAACAACAAAAAAATTCTTACATTCTTAATGTTCATGTTTTTGAGCGCAGTGTTTGTTGTATATGTACATTGTTATGTGTCCTGCGGTGTGTTGGCTTCTGCCCAGGGTTGTTCCCCGCTTTGTGCCCGTAAGTTCCCGGGATAGGCTCCGGTCCCCCCGCGACCCCAGTTGGGAGTAAGCGGTTCGGATAATGAATGAATGAATGTACATTGTTATGCCCCTATAATGTGTAGACATATTTTAGAATCATTTTTTACAATTCTACAATTTTACAATCTCTTGTTCCTTTCTCTCGATTCTCAACGCTCTTTCACCAGCACCACATGTCTCTTTTATTCTCAGCTGTTAATTATTCATTCCACATTTTTACTTCTTCAAGCCTGTTCCATTGTGGAAGTGAGTTTTCTTGTGTGCGCTCACTGCTCGGCCAGCATTCCTCCTGCAGCGTGTCCATTTAAACTCAGATGTTCGTAATGCAGTTTTCATTTCATTATATCTCATAGCTGAGATTCTGCACATTGAGTATAAAAGCCCTGCATAATTCCAGATGGACACAGCTTATTGAAATCGTTCTCTGGGTCATATGATGTCTGGTTTCCACGGCAGCACTTCCTCTCATATCTCCAGCTACCTTCCTGTTTCAGGTTACATTGTCGCTCTCATATTTTTTCCTCCGGTTCTCACCTGTAAAGCCTGTGATAAAGTTTCATGTTTGGCTTTGTACTTCTGTTTTAAATTCCGTCCGTGCTTATTGTGTGGAACTGGAAGCTGTCGGTTCATCCAGAGCTTGGCTCAGAGTGCAGCAGTAGGAAAGTTTGCCGACATTCCGTTGTCTCGTCGGAGCCAAACATTTTGATCCCTCATTTAATCTTTTGATTCCATTTATTTGTGTTGATAGATTGTTCACCCTCAGACAAATAATAAACAAAAGCTTCACATTATCGACCCCATTGTGATCTGACCTTTGCTGTTGATCCATCCGTGAATGAGCAGTGGGCAGTGGTACCTTTACCAGTCCAGGACTTGAACCGGCGACTTTCAGATCGTGGAGCCAGCTCCCTAACTGTTACACTACCGTTAGCATTAACTTACCCAGTATCACTACTATGGGGCAGTTGGTGGCGTAACGGTATGGTGTTCGCCCCGTAATCAGAAGGTCGTGGGTTCGAATCCAGGGCTGGTAAATTTACCACTGAGGTACTCATGAGCAAGGTACCGTCCCCAAGCACTGCTCCCCGGGCGCTGCCCTTGTTAGCTGCCCACTGCTCCTTCACGGATGGGTCACATTTCGTTGTGGTGCACTGTGTGCTGTGCTGTGGTGTGTTCACAATGACAAATAATCACTCACTCCTTAAGAACTTTAGAACTCTTACAGATCTTAAAACATTTGTTACTGTGATTATGCTGTGATTTTGAAGAATGCACACTTTATTTGTGGTTTGTTTAATATTTAATGGAGAACATATTTAAGTAAGGAATTTGTTGCATTTCCGGAATTTGGCAGACGCCCTTATCCAGAGCGATTTCCACTTCCTAAGTTCATCGACAGGTTTGCCTGAGAGCAACTTGGGGTTAAAGGTCTTGCTCAGGGATGCAGTGATGGTAGTGCTGGAGGCAGGATTCGAACCCCACACCCTTTTGATCCAGAGGCGAGTGTCCTAGCCACTGTTTCTAATAACTACCTGCTTCTAAACCTCATCTTTTTTTTTTTTTTTTGTCCTGTAGGCGGTGTCCCCTACTGGACAGGGTCGTCCAGAATCCCCGGTGTACACCAACCTGCAGGAACTGAAGATCTCTCAGTCCTCTCTGCCTCCGATGCCCTCCTCCTCACCCCTGCACATATTGGGGGACTGGGAGACTCATAAGGACCTGAGTGGGAGGCATTTTTACTTCAACCGCACCACCCAGGAGAGGACCTGGAAACCGCCGCGATCTCGGGACAACGGCGGGAGCCACGGAGACACGGCCAGCACTGGGGACATGGAGGTAAATCACAAACACGCATCGACAGAAACAGATAGACTCCAGCACACTGTAATGTTTTAATTAAGCAGTCATGATGTCAAAGTCAGAGATGGGCCCAGTAAAAAAGGCTTCAAGCTGAATGAGGAAGGATGATTAAATGATTTGTGTCAGAGCCCAACCGAAAATAGTTGTGCTTATTTTATTGTCCACTTAAAGAAGTGGAGAGACAGAAAATGGATCCTGTAACCATGTTATAACTAGAGGGCAAACTGCAGCTCCACTGTTGCCTCTTGGCAATTAAAAAGTTATATCCAAACTAAAAATTATCAACTTAAAAATGTATCATTACAAATGGCCAAATAAGGCTGTGATATTGCAAGATATTGTGATGTGAAATTCTGTGTTTGGTGGAGGCCTAAAGGTAAACTCCTTTGTCTCTACGCTCATAAAAGATCTCTGGACTAAAATGGACCACCATGGCACTTTCAAATCTGACCTCTTAATCATCCCCATCTCTAATTGGTGAATTCTTTCCTGCCCCTTTACCACTTTAGCACATGTATGGTGAGTGTAGTGGTGCAGAATGGCTGCTGGAGCATCATCCAGGCAGAGATGCGCCTTTTTGGTGCTGGGTGAAGTGGAGAAGGAATGACTCTGTAAAGAAAAATGCTGTTGAAATGTAACATTCATTCTAACAAATAAACATGGGTTACAGCATATGATTCTGGAGGCTTTAGGCATAAATTATTTTTGAGTGTAGTTTGACGGTTTGCCACCAAATAATTTGTAGTCAGATTACTGTAAATAGTGATGTTTGATTGTAATACAATTGTGTCAATGTGTCGCTTTTCGAGCGGATAAAAGTCCAGATTACCTCCAGAATGCAGCGCTCCAGCAGTGCCGTTGTGCATGACTGTGCAAATTACATGTGCATAATATCTGAATTCATGCACACCCAGAACATTGTGCTTTCCGCACACTCACGCAGTCGCTCACAACACACACACACACACACACCATCTGTGTCCTCCTTATACGCAATGTGGAGGCGCGAAAGATAGAATGCCATAGTTGTTACGTCAGTCTTACAATGATGATATTGTGTAATTGTCTAGTAGTGGAAACATAGACAGTGGTCTCTCGCCTACTATTGTGGTCACTTTGCCTAGGTTAAAACTCTTCAGGTTTGTGTGTGTGTGTGTGTGTGTGTGTGTGTGTGCGCGCGCATGTGTGTGTTTTAACTAGGACAGAGTTGAAGTAGGTCTCTATTCTATATACAGTATAACCTATATAAAACCCAGTTTGGATATTTAAGATTTACCAGCACCAAAATGCAACTGATAGCTTTGACCAACACTGTGTGTGTGTGTGTGTGTGTCTGTGTGCATGTGTGTGTGAATGCATAAAAATACATGGATTTTTGTGATTTGTGTTGCATAGCATTTTAAGTCAGTTGTTCCTAAATGTAGGTTTACTGTAACAACCTTAACCTGAACCAACAGAGATAGATCATTTGTGTTCTGATGTATACAGTGTGTGTTTTGTGTATGTGCATTTCAATGGCAGTGGATGTAATGAGTGTATTGCAGCAGAACAGTGTTGCTGTAGTTCCAAAGCTAGTTACAGTGTAACGCTCCCATCTCGTGGCATAGTAGCAGAACTGCAATATTTAACTTACCTTGAAGCTCTTATTAGCCCATGTCAGCACCACACTGCTCCTTCACGGATGGGTCAAATGCGGAGGTCACATTTTGTTGTGGTGCACTGTGTGCTGTGCTGTGTTCACAATGACAAATAATCACTCTTTCACTTAAATAACTCCTAAAGTCTTTATATCTCTCATTTATCAAAATCAGGTATTAATGAAAATTCCTATTTAGATAAGGCTCTAATGCATATTAGGGGTCAGAAATGGTGTTGACCCCTGTTGCAGGATGCTGATGCACATCATATGGATGAACGTGACTATAATGCCCATCACAAAAGACAGAGAGAGAGAGAGAGCGCACCATGGACAAAAAGATACTGCAACTGTGCAGGGGGTAGTGGTGGTCTAGTAGTTAGGACACTAGCCTCTGGACAGAGAGATTGGTTCCCTGAGCAAGACCCTTAACCCCAAGTTGTTCTAGGGAGATTGTCCTTACAATTAGGAAATGTGAGTCGCTCTGGATAAGAGCGTCTGCTAAATGGTGTAAATGTAACTGCACGTTGTGCTTTTTTTTTATTCCAGTATGAATTATTGATTTTTTTTTTTTCAAAAACTATTTTCCCCCTCTCTCCCCCACCTCTAGCCATTGTCCTCAGAAGAAAACTGCCCCAGCACCCATTCCAGTCAGTCAGACAGTCAGTACGGATCGCCCCCCAGAGGCTGGTCTGAAGAACTAGACGAGCATGGACACACACTGTATGTGTGTGAATATAATAAGGAGAAGGTGCAGCTGATTTTTATTTTATACAGCATTTTATACAGCAGTATGTAACTTGTGCCATTCTGTTCAGCTATTATTTACATTACTATTTTACATTTTTACTGTAGTATTTGTAATATACAATGTCTTTTGTAGTGGATAAAACATGTAGATGACCAGGGCCGGCCATACTACTACAGTGCTGATGGATCCCGTTCTGAGTGGGAGCTCCCCAAAGTAAGACTGCACACGTGCATACACACACCTACACACACACACAAATCACTGTTTCACATGGCCTCTTCATTTTGCCATATCAGGGTCTTTTATATTAGCCTCTTAATGACGCCTACACTGTGTATAACCTCACGTTTTTTTTTACTATAGATCAAGAGTGAAAGCCAGCCTCTCTTTCTAATATTTTCTGTGACTCAGTACTGAGGTTTATGCTGAGTTTTCCAAGCTTTTAATGCTACTCTATCATTCCGATTGTCATATGCTGACAGAAATCAGAATGAACAAGTTTAAAGTAGCATCAGAAATCTGTTAGAAGCAGAACTTTCCATTTTGTCCCTAGACTTAAAGATGTACTGATGTGCTGATATGCTCACATTGCCCTTTGAATTTACTGTTAGGGCTGGGAAATATAGCTGTAAATTGTATCATGATAAAAGATATCATGCCATTTGATCTCTGTAATTAATGATTGTCATCTATATTTTTAATTAATCAGAGAAAGGCTTTAAATTGTAATAATAAATTTACACATGTTCAGGCGCTTCTGGAAGCAAGGCTTTAGTGATGAAGTGCTACAGTGCTATTGTTATGCAGTTATAGAGCTAAAATAATTTTGTCTTATTGTTGAATTTGGGTGGAATGGTTTTCCTGCTCAGTTGACAGATAATTGGTGAGCAAACCTGCTCTATGCATGCCCTCACAGTCTACACTTATTTTCTTCTTGCGTGTTTTTGTGACGTCAGCGTGGCAACCGATAAGCTGTCTCTTTACGTGTAACTCAGAACACACAAAGTAGATGATTGGCAGTTTGTAAGGGAGGGTGGGAGCATGCTTGGGGGTTTGTTAAGCCAAACAAACTTTGTATATTCATATTGTGCTTTCCTGGTGGTTTGCCATTTAATTAAAACTATTCAACAGTCTATTAATTTTCCTGTTCATTTTGGTTAAGTTTGTTCAGATGTAGTTTTTATAGGGTTTTTTGTGTCTGTGGCCCATTACAGACACCCTCCCTTTATCTCTTTAGACAACCTGCCGCTCATTGACTGCCTGAGTTGTTGTGTTGGCCAGCAGTGAGCTATGTACAGGTTCCTGTCTAATCTAAAATTAACCCTGATTCTCTAAGCTGGTTAATAGATCAGACACGCAGGCGCAAACCTTCAGGATCACACTGTCTGAACCAAGCTCCCTTTCACAACTCACTTTCAAACTCTCAACACACACACATAGGGAGTAAACCTGGGGGCCTTTCGGGTGGGGGGGTTCTTGTGGGGAGTGGGGTGGCGCACTACGCATGGTGCTGTGGCCAGCGAGGGGAGAGGTAGGTACTTCATTCTTTTTGCTATTTTGCTGTGTTATCTCTGTGACATTCCTTTAACAGCGATATAATTGTTTTTTTCTGCTTGTATTTTTATATTTTTCTGCTTATATTATATTTATATTTTGTGTTTTACCTCATTCAGACATGTACACTTCTCATGCCTTCTTTTTTTCCTTTACCACAGTACAGCCTCTCTCCTCCAAACTCCGGGGAAGCTCCTAAAAGCCACAGTTTGGAAAGGAAGCAGCCAGACCCCATTGTGCTGACCAAGTGGAGATACAGCACATATGTACTTGACCTTAGTGATAAGGTATGGAAATGCACAGATTATACATCCAATCCCACATCCAGTTGCTGAATGTACCTTTGTGTGCTCTGTAGTGGTGTACTCTGTAAATTGGTTTGTTGCGTCTACATAGTTTTCACTGTTGGTTTGTTACAGTGTGAATTCAGTAGCAAGAGTCTTGGGCTCAGTGAGAGTGAACCATTGAGCAGCTCACTCATAATCAGCCCTGACAGCTTTCACACCGAGACATGTTGCTCTCGCCACTTAATCCAGCAAGCCTCCATATTCCTCCGCTAATCTCAGATATGACCGGATATGCTAGTGACATGGAGATTATCATTACTGCTGCTGTTGTTGGAGTGTGTAATGTGTAGGGACCTATAATGCAGAGAACTTGTATTTTCTGGTTTTCTGGTGTCCAGGCTTGCTGGGGAATGATCATTTTTATTATTTTTTTTGTTGATGGTGGTTTAGTCAAATGATACTTACCTACAGACCAAGAGGCTGTAGGTTCAAGTCCGACTTTATCCCACTGTCTGAACCTTCAGCATTGAGCCCCTGAGCTAGACCCTTTACCCCAAGTTGCTGCAGGGACAGATAAATGTCATAAGTGTGTTAGTACTTGTAAAATCTAAATGTAATGATCTCTCTATCTCTAAAGCAGCCTGTGATAAATGTACACCGTTTTTCTCTGAACACCAGCGTGTTGCCTTAAAGCCAATTAGGCACCTTGCTGTGCTGGCCCAGGCCTTTGTTACTGCTCCCAGACCTGCTCCCATGTTCACACCCAAGATTTGACTAGTGGGCCAGCCTCCATTCTTGACCCTCATTAGTCTGTGCTGATTCCAGATCAGCTGCCACTCTGTATGCCCTGTGGCTGTTGTTCCCAGATCCACATGTGCATGGTGTGAAGAGCAGCTGTGGGGATTGTTAGCTGGTGTCTGCGAGTTTTGGCATCGCCTCACGCCTTAATGCTGACCCGCAGCTCTGTACTGAGCAGCTGTGCACTAGTGGCGAGAGCGGCTGCTGTCCATGGTCCAACTTGGGCATCAGTGCAGGTGTGCAGTTCCCCTGCCATTACAGCTGAGCATAATATAAGTGATGTTCATTTAAAAGTTTGTCCGATTTATCAGTGTGCCAATATTATCGACTGAAACGAGCTAAGCCAATAAACAATAACGATAAATAACCGGGCAAAAATATATGGAGAGATACAAATTGAATTCTCATCTGTGTTAGGAGTTTTGGCAGTGCAGAGTTGCTAAAGTTGCAAACTTTTTGTATTTTTATTCTTTGAACTGTTATTTATCTAAAAAAAATTTTTTGTACTTCTCTCCAAAGTGTTATTGTATGAATGTACAGTAATTTATTTAAACTGTGTATTGTCACAGTATTTTGGTGAGGACTGTACATAACACATGTTAGGGGAAATGTTTTTCGTTGGAAGAAATATTTCATCCTCAAATTTTTTAATCTACCAATAATTGAAATTGGAATATCCAGTACCTTAAAACGTTTATATTAGTTGAGCTCTACTTCAGATCATACGAATCGTTCAGATTTGATGCTGACAAAAGAATCCCAGATTTTACTTTTTTTTGTAACTGCTTTGTGGAGATTTCCTACATTTGTCATTTAACAAGAAATGTCCCACACACCTGAGTCATCTCCTGTACACTGGTTCTTTTACAGCTGTCAGTCAAAAGTAGGCGGTTTGCCTCGGAGCGTCTCACCAGGGCCTTTGGCCTGTCACTGTACAGACATCAAGTTAGTGCTCCAGAGCTTTGCTGAGCTATGAGCAGTCAGACTCCATTATGCCACTGCTGATTTTAGTTCTACAGCGCAGCCGAGATGCTTTTATGGAAATCAATTAATCAAGATAAAGGATCAAATTATTTGGGGGGGGTGTGTGTGTGTGTGTGTGTGTGTGTGCGTGAGAGAGAGAGAGAGAGAAAGCGAGCATCACCTGCTAATGAAACCTGATTCATGTAGATCACACAGACCCCTAAATTAGCCTGAAGGTGTGTGTCTTCCCATATGATACCCTTATTTCTGTGTTCTGGAAGAGGATTGTGTTGAACAATCAGAATTATATAGACGTAAATAATAAATAAATAAGAAACAGTTTACAGTTTAGGTTTGGTCTCAGGAAAACACACCTTCAGACTTGCTTAAACTTGCCAGCTTTGGTCTGCTTACCCCTCCCTTTAACCCTAGAACTAACTTTCTTTTGCTTGTAGGAGTCTGGGACCAACAAACACAGCTTCCCTGACTCAGACTCCTGTCCTTCCTCACCAAAACACTCCTCTACAGTTAGTATTAATGCTTGTGAATATATATTTGTGAGAGTGAAAGAAAGAGACTGCATGTGAAGCATAGAAATAGACTGTTTATTAAGAGGAATGTACAATTTGCACACATTCGGTACTGTGCATGGGGTAACAAATATTTACAAATATTTGAGAACTGCAGAAAATATCCCCAAACGCATGTGCAAATTGGTTTCTTCCTAGTGCATGATCCCTCTTTCCTGTTCTTGCTAATTGCTTGATGCCATGATCTGCAAAATCTGTTTAATATTACTACTAACAGATTATGAAATTCAGATTCAGTATTTACATATTGACTCAATTCTGTATTTCTCCTGCTACAGCCCTCAGAGAAGTGTGGAGTCCTCAATGTCACCAAGATCACTGAGAATGGAAAGAAAGTCAGGTATACAGAAGGATAAAAAAAAGAAAAATTAAGTGTTTAATTCTGCACTTGACTGCATTGATGCCATGTGCAATGTGCTCATTTCTGTGTTGTTTTGGGTTCCCTGCAGGAAGAACTGGACCTCGTCCTGGACGGTTCTGCAAGGTTCCACTTTGTTGTTTGCGAAGGGACAGACTAGTGGCACGAGCTGGGTACGTTCTCCCCCCTGCTCTCAGTGAGCTCTTCTCTTTGGGCTGTTCTCTAAACTGCTTTCTTGGGGTTTGTTGAAGTTGTCAGCTCAATCAGTTTCGGATCTGGACGTTCTGTCTGATGTATAAAATAAATTATACATAAGGCAACCTTCGGTCTGAAACTGATGTCTTAGATTTAGTCCAGAGGTCTCCTTCCTGAGTTACACTGCTTTTTTTTATTATAGTGAAGTGACCACTAGCACCAACGACACTCAACTAGAGTTGTATTACCATAATTTTATTCTTCTTTTCTGATATGTTGAAGCTGAGTTTTATAAATATATAGTTTAATAAATATAATTGTAGTTTTTGTTTCTATTTTCTATCTTCACTGTAAATCATGACGCTACTTAAGTTGTAGTTCTGCTCACATTGTATAATTCATGAGGAAAAGTGTCAGAAATCCCTGTGACAGCTTGATCGTGCAAGCAATCTTGCAACCCCGCTCACTTTATAAATCTCGAAAGCCAAATGAGTGGAAAAATCGCTGACCTGAAAACCAGTCATGCATCTACAAAGTGTCTACAACTGGAGTAAAATCATGGAGTGTGAGCCCGGCTTTAGGTGTTGCCTATGTTTCATCTCTCCATTTTTCCCCCCCGTTTTCTGTGTATGTGTTGTGGTTCTGATTCTCTTCATGCTTCATCACTTTCTCTCTCTTTCTGCTGTGTTCTGTGTTCCTTCCTTCTCTTCTCTCAAAGTCCTACTACCGCAATGGCTCATTCCCTGAACTCCTGCTCTCGTTGTTAAGCAACTGGAAGCGTTCGGTTAAGCCCCGCCCCGCCGTCTCCTATAAGCACTATGGGCGAGGCCAGCTGTACCCTGTATGTGTCAGTTCCTCTCCACACAGGAAGCCTCTGAGCAGGTTTTGGAGCAGTGTGTTGATTTTGTGGTCAAACTGGAACTTCTAAGCTTAAAGACAGCAGCTCTGATTGTGATATTGCAATATTGCAAGATCAGTTACAAATATATCTTCTGAACTGCCCTAAGACCTGCTCATGTGTTAATTCCTGCTCATATTCCTTTGCATGTTGTCCCTTTTGCTTGTCCGTTATGCTTTTGCTAGTCCCTATCCTCTTGCTTGTTATCGCTCTATTCACTCAAGGATGAAAGAGTTGAACAGGTTTATTTTGGGAATTGGGGTGTGCTGGAAATGACTGAGAAGGCCATAAACTGGCATGTATTACCTAATGTGTGAACTAAATCCTAATACCTAAATCATTCTGCATGATTAAAGGCTAGCTGTACGACTAGTTAAATGTTTAGAATGTAGGACTGTGTGATATGACGAAATATATCGGGTGACAAAATTAAAGTGTTTATCGTTTTTATTATACTCTATTGTTTATTCCATTGTTGCAATATACACTAATTACAGCAGTATTTTTTCATGGTTTGGATGAGGGTTTGCAGTAGTCACCACGGTACCACGTGGATGTAGGCACGGAGGATACTATGACGTTATATTTGTGCCTTAACTCTGAGCTCGCAGTGAAACTTGCACAAGCAAAATCTTGTGTTTCCCTGCACTTGAAACACTTTGCGCGAGCTCAGATCTGCCTCCCCTCGTGCTTAGATCTATGGAATACCCATGGTGCCACAATTTACCTTAAATGCTCCTTACTAGAGCACCGTAAAATGTGCTGCCTTTTACAGCCATTTTACAGTGTAAGAAGTGGTGTTTGACCACAAGTCAGTAGAGAGCCGCTAAAAGAGGCATTTTAAATGACGTAAAAATGTCGGTATATTAGAGCACAAAAGTTGAAAATGGCGTTGAAAAAGGTTGTTTTACTGTCAGTTGCGTAAATGCGGAACATTTCACGTGTGTGTGTAGGCGGAGTTGGGCACACACAGACACAAGATTTTGCTTGCGAAGGTTCCACTATATTTACAGAAAATGTACTATATTGTGATGTCATTTTGAGGTTATGAAATGACATATTGAGATATAAGATTTTGATCATATTGCACAGCCCTATTAGAATGAAAGAAAACAACTTGGTTTGTTTTCAGCAGTAATGACTGGAAATGTAAAAAGTAATAAATGTTGTGAGGGTTTTGACACCACTGTGTGCATTTTTGTGAGGTGTGTTTGCAAAAACTTGCATTAAAGGGACAGTGTGTCCAGAGACTGTGAAAAATGGTTGCAACTCTAATTGGCAGCTATGTGAGGTCTTTGGTCAGAGTGTCCCTAATTATCATCTATAAAACCTGTAATCCAAACTAACTGCCACTTAAATCCTTTTTATAACCAGTTTTAGCAGCATCTGATAACAAAACTGTAACTATTAAAGATGTGATTAATTGTGATGCCTGCAAATCTTGGACTGTTCAGCTGCAGATGTGAGTATTTATCCTTATGCAGACTGTGACTTTTGTATTTTTTTTGTTTGTCTATATAAAGTTTGGAGGAAACCAGTCAAAGCCTGAATTTACTGTGGACTTGCGTGGAGGTTCTGTGGAGTGGGCATCTAAAGACAAGTCCAGCAAGAAACATGTTATAGAGGTAATATTGTTGTCCATTTTGCAGTGTTTTTTCATGAATAATTTAATACACATGTTGCTTTTTCAAACTATCTGTGATCTTAAAGTCTAATTACCCCGTTTGCCCTTTCGGTCCCAGCTAAAGACACGTCAGGGCACAGAGCTGCTGATCCAATCAGAGATAGATAGCGTCGTCACTGACTGGTACAGAGCGCTTACTGAGGTCATCAGTTCACATGTGAGTCTGTTTCGTTCACTCACACATACCTACACAGTAAAATCTATTTATAACATGATTTACAATGTGATTGCAACCACAGAAAGTGCCAATTATGACGCTTTACTCATTGCTGTTCATGTGTAATATAGGCATGGGAGTCAGATGAGGCTATAGAGGAGGACATGCCTGAGTCCCCAGGAACAGAGAAGCAAGACAAAGAGAAAGAGCACAGAGACTTAAAGAAAAACAAAGGTGAAGTACCCTCCATATACACACACCATCGCAGTTCCTCATTCTTTATCATTCTCATAATTTATCATTGTGAACACAGCACAGCACAGCACACAGTGCACCTCAATGAAATGGGACCTCTGCATTTGATCCATTCTTGATGGTGCAGTGGGTAGCTCACAAGCAGCACCCGGGGAGAAGTGCTTGAATACAGTACTTTGTTCACGAGTACCTAAGTGGTACTTTTACCGGTCCGGGATTCTAACCGATGACCTTCCGATCACGGGGCAAAGTCCCTAACCGTTATGCTACCAGCAGCCCCATTTCTGATTCGTGTGTGTATGAATGTTCTTCACTTCAGGAATAAAGAGCTCTGCTAGCGTGGAATCATCAGACCAGAAAAAGACCAGAGTCAAACTTAAGAAATTCCTCACACGGAGGCCCACGCTACAGGCTGTCAGAGACAAGGGCTACATTAAAGGTACACACACTAAAAGGGAAATTTAAGCACGCTAAACACAAAGTACTCTAATATAAATACAGTAACTATACATTTGTTCTAGCCACAGCATGGCTGTCAAAACATATTTTATAGATATTTTTAATGACAGCTGGTATAAAACAGGACAAATAAATTGTCACGTCTGGATTTTCTCCTTTCAGATCAAGTGTTTGGCTGCAGTTTGACCAGTCTCTGTGCCAGGGAGAACACCTCTGTGCCCAACTTTGTTAGGATGTGTATGGAGCATGTGGAGAACACAGGTACTTCAAGTTTTACCCAAAATCTCATTATTAGAGTTGTTCATGTGAGATTAAATAGTGGAACAAGCAGTAAAGTAATATGGATGCATCGCACAGACATATGGAACTGTCTTAATCACTTCAGTTCTCTCGCTCTCTGTCTCTCTTTAGGCTTGAATATTGACGGGCTATACAGAGTCAGTGGCAATCTGGCTGTGATTCAGAAATTGCGCTTTGCTGTCAATCATGGTACGGTGTGTGCGTGTGTGTGCGTGTGTGTGCGTGTGTGTGCGTGTGTGTGCGTGTGTGTGCGTGTGTGTGCGTGTGCGTGTGTGCGTGTGTGCGTGTGTGTGCGCGTGTGTGCGTGTGTGTGTGTGTGTTAATGTCTGAACTCATGTTATGAATAATATTTATAGATTTTGAAACACTACACCCTGACCTCCTGTACTTTATTCCTCTGATTCTCTTAATAACCTAATTAGGTCAAATGAAAATTTCCAAAATAAATTGTTTTGTTATTTTTAATCTCACATTTATGTGGGTGTGTGTGCCTCAGATGAGAAGGTGGATCTAAAGGACAGCAAATGGGAGGATATTCATGTGACCACAGGGGCCCTGAAGATGTTTTTCCGGGAACTTCCAGAGCCCCTCTTCACTTATACCTCCTTTAATGACTTTGTCAATGCCATTAGTGAGTTCTCTCTTTTACCTCACTCTATGCTTGTATATCCTGTTATATACCAAACTACTTAGTAGGGGTTAAATACAAGGTCTAATCTTTCCAAATTAAGAAGGGTTTTACCAAAGACCTTAACCTGTCCTCTGTTGTATTCCCAATATATCATAAGAGCCAGAAGGCCAGCAGCTTTAATATTTCTGAATGTAGTACTTTTGGATGAGCACGTTTAATAGATTTTTTGAAGCGATGTGATGTGAGTTGTGCCAACAGACACTAGAGGGCGCTGTAGGATACATTTAGATAAGACACAAGCCAAGAGACAACGCAGTTACTTTGTAGATATATGAAAGCACCTTTCCTTTTAGCTGATGATGCTAATTCTGTTCTCATCAAATCTGATTCATTCACAGAAAACTCTGACTACAAACAGCGAGTCCAGGCCATTAAAGATTTAATCAAGCAGTTGCCAAAACCAAATCAGGAAACCATGCAAGTCCTATTTAAACACCTGAAGAGGTAAACCTGGTCCCTATATCTCTTCCTGTGCTGTTGTGGGTGAAAGTGGTGTGTGTGTGTATGTGTGTGTGTGTGTGTGCGTGTGTGTGTACTATGTTTTTATGTGTTGTGGGGACCTTTTTTTGTCCCCTAAATCACTTTTATTTGTTGTTTGGGTTTTGTGGGGACATTTGATAGGTCCCCATGAGGAAAAATGACTTTATAGAAAATGCATATGTTTTATTTGAAAAACTAAAAGAGGTAAAAGATGTGCTTTTGGTTACTGAGGTTAAGGTTAGGTGTAGGTGTGAAAGTATATACATCTAGTCGTGTGTGTGTGTGTGTGTGTGTATTATTAGGAAACAGCATGTGTTGTGTGCAGGCTGTCTGTATTGAGTTATATCACTGTGTCCATTACTGGGACAGGCCTGGAAGATGGCCAACTACATCATTATGAGATGGAGGGAGGGAGGGAGGGAGGGAGGGAGAGATGGAGGGAGATAGGTGATAGACCACATCCTCTTGACAGCAGGGTGTGATACTGGATTGATCAGCATGGGAGAGGGAGAAACAGAGTTATGGAAGAGAGGAGAGAAGGGGAGGGAGAGGTGAGCTGATTGAGTAAGTGACGTAAAGATGGACTGATAACAGACACTGCAGCAGCTAGGACATGCTCCTCTCTTACAGTGCATTGCATGAGATGTGTGAGACTCTCCTCCTATATTAAGCAGCAGAGAAGCTTGTAGAGCCAGGTGATCATAATATCAGACACAGAACCGTGTTCAGTGCTAACTTTAGTAAAAAACCTGCTTGTGCATTCTTGTGGAACTGCTATCAGCCTGTTAATCAGGAATGAATTATTCAGTTTGCTTCACAGCTGGATTAAGAAGAGTCTTGCTGTGTAACAACATTTCTTTTAAGGAAGGTTGGGTTCTTGGGTCTTTTCCATGTGAATGAAACCACATAACCATTAGAGTACTTCTGTTCCTCCATCCTCTATCTGTTTATTGTGCCTGTGCCCACATTTTAGGTGTTTATTCTGCTGATATACAATTGGTGCTGGAAAACTCTCATTTAGAATGGTAAATATGTTCTTGAAGCCAGGAGTAAAAATTGTATAAATATAATTTATAAATCCTGTCTCATTTTGGTGCTGATCAGTGAGGCATTTGATTTGTTATTGACTGGCTAGAGTTTGGAACTAATGTCAATGTAAACACGAACCAGTTCACCAAATCTCAACCATAATCTCAAGTCAGGTCCAAAGTGGTGAAAGGGAATTTAAACGGTGGATTATGTCAGACTATTGGGTGAGGAGAAGGGGCGTGACAGTTTTTTCTACCAAAGTGGGGCTCTAAAGGAAAAGTTTGGGAACCACTGCTGTAAGAAGACTGTCCCTTTAATTAGGAAATGCAAGTCGTTCTTGATGAGAGTGTGTAATAAATGCTTAGAATACAATGTTTAGACCATTCTCTCGTTCATCGTCTTCCACTTGTCCTGGTCCGCGTTGCGCAGGCAGCAGCCTTAATAAGGATGTTCAGACCTACCTATCCTCACTCACCTCCTCGAGCTCCTCTAGGGGATGCCAAGGTGTTCCCAGGCCAGCTGAGAGATACAGCGTGTCATGGGTCTCTTCACAGTTTGACGCCTCCTTTGGGAGATGAGCAGGAGGCATCTTCAGCAGATGCTGGAACCACCTTAACTGGCTTCTTTCGAGTAGAGGGCTCTACTTTGAGCTCCTCTCACATGTTTCGAGCTCCTCAGCTTAGCTCTAAGGCTGATTCCAGGATGTGCAAGAAGGACATATTTAAATGGTGTGGTTTCTGATTGCACTGTGCATGTAATCTTTAGGCAGGTGTTTCTACCTGCACCATTCTGATTGTCAAACACCATCAGCCGACACATCCTTGCTTTATGGTCTTGCTTGAGCCAGTTTCGGGTGATAAGGAGGGAGCAGATGATGATGATGTAGAGAGGGAGAGGTTGTGGTGGTTCGTTTATGATGCGTGCTGCTTCACCCTGTATGAAGGTCCGTGTTCACATTGTCACAACCATATCAAACACACTGACATTTCCCTTTGGCTCCATTTGCATTTAAATACTCTCATTGATACGACACTCCACTGTAACTGGAAACAGCGGGCTGAGGTAGGCGGCTCTGTAAACATCATGCTCTGACATTTTACTGCCGCAGGAATATGCCAGCCATGTTTCTGTGTTTAAATGAGAGAGAATAAAATCAGCATTCATGTATTCATTTACGTGTACAGTTTCCTATGCATTTTTAGAATTTGTATGTTTTTACCTCCGTCATTAGCGACATCACATTTGATGAGAAGAGACTGAATGAAATAAGCATTTATTTACAGTATTTAGCTCATTTCTCATTTTCCTGGATTTTGTAACAGTTGAAGATTTTTTTAATGTTTTAAAAACCTTATCAACGGCTTTCCTTCCCTTGTTATTATTTAAACATAACCATGTTACAACTTAATGACGAAAAAGGAGGTTGAACAACATTCATTTATTAGTTTGTTCTGAACTTTTGAGGTTTTTTAATGTTGTTAATACTTTACAACCTCTTTTACAACATCTTTTACTAGATTAACATCACAAACTTCACACTTAAAGGGGAAAAAGGGTTGAACTAAATCAGTTTTTTCTGAACTTTTTAACATTTGAAGTTTTTTAACTGTTTTGTTTGCATGAAATATGAGCATCAATCTCTCTCTCTCTCTCTCCCCCTCTCTCCCTCTCTCTCTCTCTCTCTGTCCTCCTGTCCTTCAGAGTGATAGATCACGGAGAGGCGAACAGGATGACTACCCAGAGCGTGGCCATCGTGTTCGGCCCCACGCTCCTGCGGCCAGAGACCGAGACCGGCAACATGGCCGTCCACATGGTCTACCAGAACCAGATTGTAGAACTGATCCTGCTGGAGTTTGAGAACATTTTTAGCAGGTAGAGGGGTTTGTGTTCATTGTGCTCACCTGCTCTCCAAAAAAAACCCATAACCATCGCAGCTCAACCATGCAAAAGCAGCCAGGCTTCACATGCTGTGGACCAAGCTTAGTATAAATCATGTATAAAAATGAGAGAGAGAATGAGAGAGTAATGACTGTGAGGTGTTGCCGATACCTTTTGAGAGTATTGAACGGTTCTTCATGCACTTCACGCTTTTCGATTTATTTTGAACATGTACAGATTTTTGGGCTTTTTTTCATTCCGGCGAATGAGCGACTTGGTTGAGAATAAGCTAAATGGACTTTGTGAACAATTTGAAACTGTGGATGATGCTTCATTTTTGCTCTTGTGGATCTTAAACCTTGACTAGTGTAGTGTGGAAGGACGGACAAGACTGTCGTGAGCTGAGAATCATATGACATGAAGATCTTTGAAGTCTTTGTGAGAAGAAAATAATGAAGTACGTTCTCAACAAATGGACTGGCATTTCATTTTAGTCCAGAACCCTTTTCTGTTTTGGGCTGCTCTGCACTTGGATATTCTGGAGTTGTATTTCTTTGAAGACTGGAAAGCAGTATTATTTGACGGTGATTACTAATCTATGGACCAGGCTGGTCTAGAAAAATCTAGACTGTCAGTATTAGAACTGGATTATGGAAGGCTTGGAAGAGTGACATGGCATTGTGGACATTTTTCAGCTTTTTTCTGCTCTTCACAGCATCCATACTGCCCTTTTGACTGCAACTTTGTCCTTAATTCTTCATGAAAACTGAAAAAAGTCCCTCAAGTATTCTGCCTAATGGATTACTGGCCTGTTTATCCCCATATGCAAATATCTCATCACATCCGATCTCCGAATGCCCCGCTGAGCTTTAAAGGACTTTCCAACCTGGAGTTTTGTTGTTGTATCTGTGTTTCAGATGGAACAGATGAGTGTCTTCCAGGGGTTTGTGTGAAATTGCAACGTAATGTATAAATATGTATTACTCTGTTGGGAAGCCAAAAAGATGACCAGGTGACCATGAATTCATTAAGAGTTATGGAGTAAGGTTACATGTTCACTCTTTCTCTTTCTTTCCCCCTCCCTTTGTTTTTCTGCTTGTCGTTCTTCTGCTCTTCCTCCTTCCTTCCCACTTGGGTGTTGTTACTGGAATATGAAAGGGGAGAAGTTTAAGTTTGCATTCAGTCCTGCCGGTACTGTTTCAGATCAATAGAGATCCTCCTCCTCCTCCTCGGCTTGTCTCTCCATCCTGCTTTTCCTAGTAAAGGACAGGAGGGAAGTGGAATGTCTGTGTTCAGACATACTGTACATTTTGGAATTAAATGTTGAGCAAAATTCTTGATAAGCCAGCCGTTTAAAAGCGGAATGCTGGTAGCAGCTAAAGTGTGACTCGATTGCCCTAATATGATGTGCATTAAGAATAATAAATATTAGATATTAATGCTTCAGCAGAACTGATGGAGGCTGCGTTGCAGTGCATTGGGAACGCCGCAGTTTGAATGTAATTCTGAGACTAACTACTGTTTCTGACATTGCCATGTCTAATCCTGATTAAAGTGAAAACAAATGATGTGCACAGCTTGGTTTTCTGACTGTGATTATAACTTTTGTTTTTTCCCACCATCTCCGTCCCTCTCTTTCTCCCTCGCTCTCCCTCCCTCTCTGTGTCCCCCTCTTTCTTTATCCCTCTCTGTCCGTTTCTCTTTCTCCCTCTCTCCCCCTCCTTCTTATTCTTCCTCTCTCCTTTTCCCTCTCTCTCTCCTTCTCTCCCTTTCTTCCTTTCCCTCTGTACCCCCTCTCTCTTTCTCCTTCTGCTGCCCTTCCTCTCTCCGCCCCTCTTTCTTTATCCCTCTCTCTTTCATCCTCTCCTTCCCTCCTTCTCTCTCTCCCTCCCAATTCTCCCTCTCTCTCTCCCCCTTCTTCTCCTTCTCTCTCTCTCTTTCTCCATCCCCCTCTCTCCTTCTCCCTCTCTCCCCTGCCCTTCTTCTCTCTCTCTTTTCTGCTCTATCCTTCCCTTACGCTCCCTCTCTCCAAACCTCTCCCTGAATCCTTCCCTGCCTCTCTCTCCTGCCCTCTTCCTCCCTCCCTTTCTCTTTCATCCTCTCCTTCCCTCCTTCTCTCTCTCCCTCTTTATTCTCCCTCTCTCTCCCCTTTTCTCAACTTCCTTTTCTTTCTGCCCACTCTCTCCCTCCCTCTATCTGTCACTTTCTCTGTCTCCCTCTCTTTCATCCTTTCTCCCCTTCCCTCTCTCCTCCGTCTCTCCTCCCCACTTACTCTCTCACTTCCCTTTCACTCTTTCTTTCTCTTTTCTTCTGCCTCAGCCACTTGTTGCCCATCTGTCCTCCCCTCTTGCTCTCTCCCTTTCCCTTCCTCTCTCTCTCTCCTCTCTTATTCCCTCCCTCCCTCTCTCCTTCTTTCTCTTAGTGTCTCTCCTTCCCTCCTCCCCCTCCCTCAATCTCTGCTCTTTGCTCATCCACTCTTTCCCTCCTTTTCTCACTCTCTTCTTTTATTTGTCGGTTCTAAAATGCTAAAATATTGCAAAGTGCAGCAAACCACACAAGTCACGTTTCCTCCCTTAATCGACTTCTTTAAATAATATTTGCTCTGCGTTTCTGCAACGAGACCGCTGGTGCATTAAGAACTGGTGTATAAAAACGAACAAATGACCAGCTGAGCATAAAAATCACGGCACGGGTTGCAACATGAACACACGAAGGAAAGGGGAGTGGAATTTTTTTTTTAATCAACATTTCCAAATGAGAAAACAGTTAGCTCATATCCATAATTCATCAGTGTGTGTGGCGTCTGCTCCATGTGCTGCTGTGTGTTTCTGGGCAGCAGTGCCAGGAAAGCTGCTGGCCTCTCAGGTCCGGGGAGAACGACGTGTGGCGAGGAAACTCGAGCGCAGCATTATGACCCATAAAACATTCATCACCTCACCTCTATCTCTCTCTCTCTCTCTCTCCACAAGTCTTTCTCTCACACTCCAACACTACATTACCCAGAGACTGACCAATCACACATACACACCACTCAGCCAAATATTACAGGACTTAATCTGGGTCTGTTTCATGTGCTGGACACCCCTACCCCACCAAGGTAACGGTTATAGGTGTGGGTGTGTATGTCTGTTTCAAAGTTGTCCATATGCGCACAAACACACACACACCGACGAC
Source organism: Distichodus sexfasciatus (assembly GCA_032718565.1). Taxonomy (NCBI): domain Eukaryota; kingdom Metazoa; phylum Chordata; class Actinopteri; order Characiformes; family Distichodontidae; genus Distichodus; species Distichodus sexfasciatus. The sequence goes on along the minus strand of JAVGVS010000021.1, from coordinate 2,264,849 downwards.
CATGTGCTAACTGTTAGTGCTTGTGTGTGCATGTCTGTGCTAGAAGCTCACACAATCCTGTGCTAACTTGAGCAGTGGTGGAAAGAGTGCTGCCTATTTGTACTTAAGTACTGTTACATTGCTGAAATAATGCTAAACTCAAAAATTACTCGTTACTTTTTAATTCTTGAATAAACAATCTGCCTCATTTTTCTAGTCCAATGTGTGTTACATTGCTCATGAGTACCTCAGTATTACCTTTACCGGACTGAGACTCCCAATCACGGAGCCAGCTCCCTCAGGATTAATTCTAATTATAGGCGTAGTCGGTAACAAAATGCAGTTTTGAAAGTAGTTATGTAGATTCCTCACTGAGGTGCAAGTGAAATTAAAGACTTAAAAACATTAAAATGACTTAATTACAGTAACATAAGTAGTTGTAAGTGTTACCTCCACCCTGCAGTTGTGTGTCTGTATGTCTGTACACACACAAGCTTGGGCTGTTAGAGTTGTGTGTGTATATGTGTGTGTCTTTCAGAACTACACACAACCCCGAACTCCTTAAAGGTGTCTGCGTATAAATGTATCTGTTTCAGAGCCACAAACACACACACAGATCCCTGAGCTTGAATTTCACTTGTATTAAGTATAATTTGTATTATTTTCATGTCATTATTGTATTTCACTTGTATTAAGTATAAACATACACCAACCAGTGGCTGTAACATGGAGACGTGTGAGATTATACGTCAGTTTCAGAGCTACACAAACACACATGCTTGAAGCTTCTCTTCAGCTTTCAGAGCTCATGTGTGAACACACACACACACACACACATTCCTGAGCAGATTGTTAGAGGTGGGTGTATGTAAAGTATATACGTGTTTTAGAGCTACACAACCCTCTGACAGTTAGCTGAGGCTTTCATGAGTAATATTGTGATGATAAGTTTCCTCCCTTGATCAGATCCTTGATCCCAGGAGTCGTTCCTGTGTTTCCTGTGTTGAAGCCACACCTAATTTGAGTAATTGGATTCATTAGGAAACATGTGGAAACATTTATATCACTCTCACTTGTGTCCATGGAGACTGTATTGTGGAACGCTGAGAAGCTAAACAGCTGAGCACCGCTGACTCATGTCAAGTGGACATAAAAGTGATCAAAATTCAGCGTTTTCTTTGAAACATTTCTTCTCTTTATTCAACAGCATCAGTGCTTTGAAGCGGCAAGATAAATATTACAGAAGTGGAAATAAGTTAACTGCTATTTAAGTCTTTATGTGAATAGAAATCGGATTCCAAGGCCTATTACATTTATCCAGTCCATCTGTCTTACTGATCGTGTTATTATGTGAAAGTGAGTGATTATTTGTTATTGTGAACACACCACAGCACAGCACTCAGTGCACCACAGTGAAATGTGACCTCTGCATTTGACACAACCGCGAAGGAGCAGTGGACAGCTGACATGGGCAGAGCCCGGGGAGCAGTGCTTGGAGACGGTACATTGCTCATGGGAACCTCAGTGGTACTTTTACCGCTCCACGACTTAAACCAGCAACCTCTCCACCCTGAGAGCGGCCGATCTTGTCTTATCTCGGAAGCTAAGCAGGGTGGGGCCTGGTTAGTACCTGGGAATACCAGGTGCAGTAAGCTTTTTGGGGCAGTTGGTGGCGTACCGGTAGGGTGTTCGCCCCGTAATCATAAGGTCACAGGTTCGAATCCAAGGCCGGTAAAGTTACCACTAAGGTACTCATGAGCAAGCTTCCCGGGCGCTTGTTAGCTGCCCACTGCTTCTTCACGGATGGGTTACATTTTGTTGTGGTGCACTGTGTGCTGTGCTGTGGTGTGTTCACAATAACAAATAATCACCCACTTTCAACTGCTCCAAATTGATTTGACTGAACCTTGCTCATGAGCATCGCGGTGGTAACTTTACCGTGTGGGATTCGAACACAGGGCAAACACCCTAAGCGTTACGTCACCATCTGCTCCCATGTATTACTTCCCTATACGTATATTGGCACACAAAGGATTTCCAACCATTTCTGTCTTATTATTTCTTTCTTGTTCTCATTCTTTCATTTCTTTTTTATTTCCATTTTTGGTGGTCTCAAATGCAAAATGAAAAAAATTCTATATCCAAAACTCTTACATCTTTACCAGGGGCAAAAAGGATTTCTGCCATTTAAGACAATGAGTAATGTAATTAGCCATGTCTTTAATTAACCTCACTGCATAAATTATAACAACATACTAGAGCAAAAAGTCTTTAGATTTTTGTCAGAAACTACCACTTTGATACTGAAACGAATGGAGTAGTATTTTTACACATAAGTATTTACTTTGTTCCAGGGTTTACTCACAATCTGTTATTTGAAGTTCAAGTTGCACAATAGGGCTTGTTTTGAGCACAGTAGCACTTAAATTTAAGCACCAATTAACACATTTCACTCATGTTAAGAATAAATAGAAAGTTGTAGATATAAAATAAACAAAGGCAAAAAAATATTTACATAGAAAACAAGTTCAGTACATTGCTACTCTCATAATGTCATTTTGTAAACACAAAATATTGTGTGCTGTGCATTGTTACACACCTAGTATTAGAAGTTCTTGAATAGTAACAAACTAAAAAGGTGTGTAAATTGTAATATTAACAGTGCTTTTAACAGCATGAACTTTGTTTAAATGGGCATCACCTTATTTCCTGCCTCTTATTCAACAACCTGTACTCTGTTGTCCTCTGTACAGACTCGGTTCTCCTTTTATTCCAGTGCTTTAATCAAGCTTCTGCTATTCTCCTCTGCTATGGCCTTATTTAAAGGCCTCCTTTTAAAATAGAGCCCACAAGCACTGAGGTCCTCGCTGAAATAAATATGTAAGTGTTTAAAATGTCATCGTCCATTCGCTGCTGTTAATGAAGTTCGCATGGCCGGGCTTGATGGCCTCGCCTTGGAAATTCCAATGCATTTTAAACAGACGTTCTTATCCTGGATTTACATAAGGTAATTGCAGAATGCTGGAGATCCTGGGTGGGTATAGCACCCCCACTACACTCAATAACACACGCACACAAACACACCTTCAAGTGCTAATACAATCAACTCCATTAAGCAGGCAATAAATATAAGGCCCACTGTATCGAGCCTGACAGATAATGGAGCCCTTTTCCACATCCATTTAGCCGTAAGGGGCGGCGTGGGATTGGCTCGGCCCTGTTGCCTGTAAATTGTGCACGAGCAACACCTGAAACGAAGCTGAGAAGGGAGAGAGGCGTGATCTTCAGAGCTTGAATTGAAGGAATGAACTGGATTTCTTTACCAAGTTCTTGAAGACATTTCACCTCTCGTCCAAAATCCTTCTTCAGTTTTTGATCAGGCTACACTCACAGAATATTTTTCCCCTGATTTAGGAGTTAAGATCATTGGAGATTGTATTTTTTGCATTTTAAAAATGCAATACAGAATACGGCGGAAAACGGCAAGAGACGGTTTGTAAATTGACCAATATCTTTAGCTTGTTTTCAGTCTTACTTTTGAGTGAATCTGACCGGGAGCCAAGAATCGTTTACGGAAATGAATTGTGAGTTGGCTGTCATTTAACACCTAATAACCCTGTGGTTTCACCTGATTATGCAACATAAACCGAGAACTTTCTCCTCACACTGAGCTACAGACCGGTCAACTAGACTAAAGAATAGTGAGACACTTTATCAGTAAGACATGGAAAAACTTATCCTGGAACCTGGTTTCTATTAATGTAAAGGGTTTAATAGCAGTTAACTTGTTCTAAAGAACTGACGAAGCCTTTAGGAAGAAGTCCAGTTGTCGAGATTGCCATGTACTGGACATTTGAGATGCGATGCAGACGAGAGAGGTGTGAGTCTTTGCCGTCTCTCCTCTCGCTCGCCGGGTTTTCGCGTTCCAAACCGCTAATTAGTTTGTCTGGAGCTACTAATTTGGTGCAACTTGTGCCGGAGCGGTGAAGGCGGCGTGGTGGGTCGCTTCCTGTCTACCGAGGGCCCTCCAGGCCCCCGGGAGCCGAGCTGGTCCTAGTCAGCAGCTTATTAGCATGTGGAGTCAATAACAGAGCCTGTGGTAGCCTTCGAGACTTAATGATATGTGTTTCAACAGCTAACCTCCTTATTAGTGCTACTAAGTGACGATCACGCTTATAAATAGCGCGGCGTGCTTCTTAATTAAAGCCCCAGAAATCACAGGGTTGATCGCCGGCTGTGTGCGTGCGCGCGCACACACTTCTGCGTGATAAATGAGGGGTGTTTGTGCAGGTATTATGTCTGCCGTTCCCTAGAGTTTACTTTACACTCTTGCCCACCCAGACGCATCTCTTTCGTGCACACACACACACACACACACACCTTGTTCTTGAGGAGATTTATGGCCAGTGTTCGGGCAGCAGCGGCGCTGACTGAAGCCGCTGTGCTGTAGCTATGAGGGATGTGTTGCAGAGCTGGAAATCAATCAGAAGATCTCGAGTGAACACGTGCTCGATCCTCTTAAGGACTCTTTAGCATTTTTTTCGTTTGAGAGAGACATTGAAAGACACGGCAGATGCAATTTCAGGGATTTTCCAGCGATAGAGCGTTTATGCATGTGTAGGTATAAATTTATGTGTAGGATTTCCTAAGATGACAACGATCAGCTTTTCTTTTCCAGTCAGTGTGATTTCATGGATTATTTATTAAGTTCCACTGTCATCCTTTTTTATTAGACACCAAGCTTTTTACGCCGTTATCACATTTATTCCTTGAAACCTTTATAAATATTTAGTTTCCCTAAGCTGTAATTCTGCCGTACAACCACAAGGGTGTAATGAAGCTCGTATTTTGCCTGCCTTTTTACCCAACTGTAATCCACAGGAAGCTTTGGCTCTTTTCTCTGCCGCTTATCTCTCCCTCAGAATCCACCTCCACCTCCACCTTCTCTCTCTTTTTCTCCTCCTCTCTCACGTTCTCTCACAGGGTTTACCAACATTGAATAAATCTGTCTTGATGTTCTTTGCCGTTCCGTCCTTCTCCAATTCAATGCCCGTGTTCTTGTAATTCAGTATTTAGCATAGCTCTGGTGATTCATGCAGTTCCAACTAGACCTCATGCCCCATTTCTCTCTCCTCTCTCTCTCTCTCTCTCTCTCCCTCCCTCCCTCCTTGTGCTGTAATGAGGTTAGTGTGGGTGGAGGGAGAGGGAGAAGTGGATTAGTGTTGAGGTGATGGAGCTCTGGCAGCAGGAATGGAGAGTGATCTTTCCTGTGCCCAGGTTTCAGGAGGGGCCGCTGGGGTCGACTGGGATGAATTCCCCCTGCCCCTTAGGTGGAGCTCTAATTGATTTTTCTATTCTGTGCCATCTGGCTCTCAGTAAAGTGTGTGTGCGTGTGAGTGAGGGGGAGGAAGGGAAGGAGGGAGAGACAGAGACAGACCCCTCAAATTGAGCAGCAGTTCCACTGTGCGCCTCAAAGAGCCAGACTGTCTTCCATTGTTAATAAGCTAGTTGGCAGAGTAGCCCGAGGGCGGAGGAAGAAAATTATCCCAGGTGCTCCTGAACTCTGACACGGCTCAGAGGTACGAGGTCATGGCTGTGAAAGGGTCGGTTAGCCAACTTCCTCCATCTACCGCCCCCAAGCTACTTTTACATCTTCTTTGGCTATCACTGTCAGGTGTGTGGAGTGTGAACGATTGCAGAGGTGATTTCATTAGCTGCTATGATAGGGCTGCCCATAATCTTGCTTATGGACGTTATTTAGACTATTTTTTTATTTTTTTAAAATTCTGTTTATACTTTAAAAAAGAATGCTGTTTCTTTTCACTTTCCCTCTCTTTAAAAACATTCTATGTGTGACTCAACCCGTCCAGACGATTACGTGAAATTAAATCTGTGTGTTTCTTTGATTATTTAAAAAACACAAATGTATGCCCTCTATTATTAGAAAAAAATGCTTTAATATTTGAGCCTCTTACGAGTACAACCCTTATTCGTGAACTATACATGCACAGTTCAATTAATCTTGATATTATTTTAGGTGAGATGGTCGCAACAGTGGAAGATTTTCCAGTAAAATTCTGAGGCTTTGAACAATCACCTACAGTTTTTTGATCACTCATAAAAGTTAAACACCAGACTTGCTGTGCGTGCAGATAGTGATCAAAGGATTGGCTGAAGGTAGGAGACAGAGAGGTGTAAATGATCATGTTGAACAGGAATACTGAGTAAAGGTTTGAACAGGTGCTTATTCATGAGGTGTAGCAAAGATTCCAGCAACTCTGCAGAAAATATGCACACACACAAACACACCCACATATACAATTGCCTTGTCTTGTGGTTTGTAAAGATGCTGCAGGAAAATGTATGACTGACAGTATTTTGGTGATAGTAGTGTGGTCTGGGATATTGGTTGAAACACTGCTGTGTCAAAATCTCATACACGCGAGTAAAATAATGCAAATATTTGCCTTAGCATATGTAAGTGCATGCACACACAGGTCTCCCAGGATAGATAATGCTCCAACTTCCACACACACAAACACTCGCTGCACTGTAACAGCAACTTGACTGTGCATCAGGAATAGATCTGTTATGGCATCATTTTCAGACTTTTCATCTGATCATAGGCTTGTGCTTCACTGCATTACTAATTCATGCTCCGAGGCGCAGACGCTGCCCTGAAATCTGACCCTGACTAGCTGGAGTCACCTTGGAGGAGTTCTCAAGGTTAGCACCCATCTTCTTGATCGTTCATATCCCATTTTCTCTCCTTACCATTCCGTTTGGTTTCCACTGTTCTGCTTACTGCACTACTCTGAAGCCACATTTTCATATCTCTTCACATCCTCATGACTTATCCTTACCATCCACTTTTGCATCTGCTGCCCACAATTGCCAGAAAATTGTCATCCACCCTCATTTGGGGTCATTATTCTTCATCTTCTGACCAGTGAATTGCTGGATTGGGACACTGGGGTTTTGTGTATCCTGCAGTGACCAAACATGGTTCTAGGATGATGTTAGGTAAGTGTAAGACACGGGAGAATTGCATCATCCGTATTTGAATTTAACTGCCAGGTTCAGTCTTTTAGCACCTAAGATATCCAACCAAAATACTGTCACTGAGAACAGAATCTAGCCAATGAACAAGAGCTGGAAGACACAGATGGATTGCAACAGATGGGTTGTAGTTTTTTCATTTATTCATTCATTATCCGAACCGCTTAATCCCAGCCGGAGCCTATCCCAGGAACTACGGGCACAAGGCAGGGACCAACCCTGGGCAGGGGCCAACACACCGCAAGGCACACACAATCACGCTCTCAGTCCTACTTTACGGGGCCAATTTGGATTTACCAACTAACCTATATTGCACGCTTGTGGACTGTGGGAGGAAACCGGAGGCCCACATGGAAACTCACACGAACATGGGGAGAGCAGACAAGTTCCACACAGAAAGGCTCAACGGCCGACCCGGGGAGCGAACCCAGGACAAATTGTAGTTTTTAACCACACAAAATTGTACATGTAAGGAAGATGTTTCTTATAAAGTCTGGTGTATGTCGTTTGACTTGATGTAGTTACAGACTAAAGTCCATCTGTTGCTATTTACAGTTTGTTAGCCTATTATTTGTTCATTTTTCAGATTTTGTTCCAATGTAATGTCTTATGCACTTTAACATGCTGGCAGTGGCCTAGTAGTAGGATTCTCACATATGGACCAAGAGACAATGAGGTCAACTCCAGCTTCAGCACTAACACTACTGACCTCCAAAATAAGACCTTTAACTCCAAGTTGCTCCACAAAGACTGTACCTGTAAGTAGGAAACTTAAGTCTATGTAACTTGATAACATTGTTTGCTAAATGGTGTAAAAGTGAACGTCAGTGTCTCCGTTTACCCTTCTAAGTAGCACCAGGTCAAATGATCAGATGAGAACTGATAAGAAGTGAAAAGGTGTCTTCTAACCCGGCCATGGTTTCAAAATTTCTTTATCTGTGATTTTTACACCTTTTTACAAGTGTAATGGTCACTTTCAGGTCACCCCCACTTACGTTCAATAAAAATCTAAATGGAATATGAGTTACTATCTGAGCACAAAATGGAAAATTGGAAAACAATTCATTTGTTTTTTGGGGGGTTAATTAAAAAAACAAATAAACAAATTATACATGGATTATTCTCCTACTCAACTGTTCACTGAGTGGGTGTGGTGATGGCCCAGTGTTAGGACACTTGTCTACAGACCAAGAGGTTCATTCATTAATTTTCTGAACCGCTTAATCCCTATTGGGGTCTCGGGGACCGGAGTCTTTCCCTGGACTACGGGGAAGGCAACACATCACGCCACACACACTCACACAATGACGCTCTCAGTTACACCATATGGGGCCAATTGAGATTTGCAAATCAACTTATAGTGAGTGCATGCTTTTGGAGTGTGGGAGTAAACCAGAGAAAACCCCCGCGAACACGGGGAGATCATGCAAACTCCATGCAGAAAGGCCCTATGGCCGACCCGGGGATCAAACCCAGGACCCTCTCGCTGTGAGCCGACAACACTAACCACTGCACCACCGTGCCGCCCAGAGCAAGAGGTTGGAGGTTCAAATCCAGCTCTATTTTACTGCTAAAACTACCACCACTGGGCCCTTGAGCAAAACCCTTAACCCCAAAATGCTCCAGGGAGACTGTCCCTGTAAGTAGAGAGTGGAAGTTGCTCTGGATGAAGCTCAGATAAAGGGTAAATGTACATGCATTTAGTCTGTCCAAAATGTCCAACTACTCTGTAAAACAAACTTCAGTCCAGACAAGCTCATAATTAATTTTTGATGTATTTTATTGTGAGATGGGGAGTCATAAAAAAAAACAAACGACAAAACTATCTATAAAAATAACAATAGATTAAACCAGGAACATATAAAACAAGTTGTGGCCTTGACGTAGACAAACAAAGAAAAAAAAACATTGGCACAAAAAAGTCGACGTCGACAACATTTTGGCTTTGTAAAAAGGGCAGCACAGTTTCATGGTTAAGGACAGTCTTTCAGTACAACAGCGAGAGTCATGCGTGTGTAGCGTACAATTAGTTTATCAATGTTCAGTAGCTTCCAAGTCTAGTGGGGATAGAGACAGTAACATAAGAATGGACGACATGAGAGGATAAAGTTCCAATACTACATTAGGTGTTCACCTTCATCTTTCTTTTTTTCTTCTTCAATTTTTTCAAACAATTGAAAATTTGAAAATAATACTCTTGTTTTAAAACACTTCGCGATGCTAGAGTTCCTTCCCCAGCTTTGTATTCAGTTATCTTTGAAATTATTCTTCATACTAAAATATATTATTGTATTAATACAAACTACAATATTGTACACTACATTGTGTAATAAATAACCATAAAGAAAAATATAAAAATAAGACACATAAATATAAAAGGTCTCTAAAACTAAAGTTATACTGGTGAACGTGGTGGGAGTGGGGGTGAGGAATAATACTGCCATGACTGCAAACAAACATTACACATCATTCACTGATGAAAACAAAGACAAAACAACAAAAGAAACAGAAAAGACACAAATTAATACTGACTGTTAGAAATACGGGTGAAGGGTAAGTATGTCATATTGGTTTTACCTGAAGAAAAAAGTGTGCAGCTAATCGTAAAAGGAAGTGCACCAAACAAGGGGAAAACGCTTCAAGTGTAAAAAGAAACCACTGTTTTTCCTTCTGATTGCTTTTTATGTGAATTTGTGAGAAAAATGTATTTAATTTGATCATTAAAAAGGCAGTTTTGTCCTTGGCTCAGGACTAGTGGTTCAGGTTTGGGGGGAGTTTTCAATTTGCTACCACATTAAAGACAGCGTGAGCCCCCCCATGGAAACATGCTGCCTTGCAACAGTGTCGTAGAAATGCAACAGCACTGTGGAACGGCACTTCCAACATGCAGGGTTTTTGCATAAACGAGGATGAGAGGGCCTGAAGGGGCAACTTTAGCCTGCAATGTCAGAGCCTTTCTCAGACGTCCCTCTTCTCAGATTACTCTATTTGGATTTTAGGTGCTTCCTGACACCCCGACAAACCCGTGTACAATTTCTTTTTTTGCCTTTTTTCTTCCCCCCCCCACCCACATTTAAGGCTCACATACCACATCTGAAACGAAACAGATACAAGTCGAGCTAGCGCAAGCTAGCATGGCATAGGGGTTAGCTCCAGAGTGCTAATACTGAAAGGTAGACATTTAAACAATGCAAGGCCCACAGAGGTGTTCCGTCGGTAAACTGGGAGCATGGTAGTGCACAGGGTTTTTTTTCCTTCAAATGCAATAAAATACTGAGTTTTGTTCATTGGCAATAAAAACGTATAGAAATCTCTCCCAACTGTACAGCTTTTTAAGGTTTAAACAAGTGACAAAAAATTAGTAACACTGCTAAAAAGAAATTGACCCAATGTGTTTTAGTAATAAAAGCTTATTAGCTAAAACGTGTCTTCAGTCTGTATATGCATCATATTTTTTGTTAAACCTTGTATTTATACAAACCATATTCATAAACACTGAAAATTGTCCTCACGTGGAAAAGCAACTATGTTTGTATTTTTTTTATCAGGCACAACAGGGGGTTTTATACACAGTAGTGGGCTTAAAATGCAGCGTCAGAGCTCTTGCTCCCTCTCGCTCCGTTACGGCACAGTCAGTACTCCAGAAGAGAAAGCAACATCTGCAGTCTTTGTTCCTTCAAACGAGTAAATTTTTTATATATATATGGACGTAGCAAAGAACGAGGGCAACAGCAGCCCAGCTGTGGCTTCTCTTCATTTCAACTCTCCATTTTGGCTGGGTGTGTCTCCTTCATTTTCACCGCTTTCCTTCATCTGTTCTCCTTCTTCCTCGCCTTCCCCGCTCTCTTTAACGTCCTCCTGTTGTTCCTGTGTGTCCATTGGCTCTGCGTTTTCTACTTGTTCTTCCTCACCTTTATTCACCTCCTCTTCCTCATACTCCTGCATCACCACAACCTTCATCATCTCTCCCTCTCCAACCTCCTCCTCCTCCTCTGCCTGTCTTTCCTCAGACTTTTCCGTCATCTCCTCCCGAACCTCTTCCTGAACTCCATCCGTCTGCTCCGTTCTCTCCGGCTCTCCGCGGTCCCCCTCCCTCTCTTCTTCAGCCCCAGCGTCCTCCTCGTCCTCCCCTCCTTCGTCTCCGATCCTCACCACCTGGATCTCGTCCTCGTCCACGGCGCTGGCCGAGCGCCTCTCGTCGTCCTCCTCACTCTCCTCATCCTCCCTGGCGCTGCTCCCTCGCTCGTCTGAGTCCAGCTGGGAGGGGGGCGAAGGTGCTGCGCTGCCTGTTCGAAGCTGCTCTTCCTCTTCGTGCCCCTGCGCCAGGCCCGGGCTGTTGGCCTCTTTCTTGCAGTAGGAGTAGCGGTGGTTCATGTGCTGGGAGTAGGAGCCAGAGTGGGAGAAGCGCTTGCCGCATTTGTCGCACTGGTAGGGCTTTTCTCCTGAGTGCAGGCGCAGATGTTCGATCAGGTGGTGCTTGTGTTTGAATGCTTTGCTGCAGATCCCGCACTCGTGCGGCCGCTTACCTGCAGAACAAACATGACAAAATAGGGATGGACAATTAGTCAAAAATTAACCAAAACTGACAATGAGAACCTGTAATCGATGTTATGTTGCATGTGACGGTTATTTTGGTACTTTACAAAATTATGCTAATACTTTTGTTTGTTCATGTACTGTCCTCTTAGTAATATGTAAAAATGAATCACAATTTGTCCTCATTGATATCTAATATCAATATCAGATCGTGCATTCATTGTTTAGTTTTCCTATTTACTGTATTCATTTGTAATGACAGGATTACCCCATTTATTACGTCTCTGTAAGACAGATCAGTGTGTGTGTGTGTGTGTGTGCACGGGAGGGAGGGAAATATGAGCTTTTGGGTGCTTGTTTGGGTGCTTGTTACCAACTAGTTTAAAAGCCACCATATGCAGGGCAGCTTATGAAGCTCCACTGTGACAAATAGCACCATATTAATCTCCACAGCGCTTCATAAGCCTTCCTTTCCCAACCCGCATGCACGGAGCTTCAAAGGATTAAACCCTACGTGTCATTATGTTTCCATGGATAATAAAACCAAACAATGAATCAAAACAAGCAACGCAGGGTGAGACAGCCCAGTTCCACCGTGGGCTGGAGGTAAGACTTTTATAAACTGTGGCTTTGGAGGAAAGGAAAAGCAAGTACAAGCTCATGGTTCAAGGCACAGTGATGTCATTTGGATGTAGGCTGCAAGCTTTTGGCTTAGCGTCTGAACAGAGAGAGAGGGAGAGGTGAGCGGCTCTGGGCTTGGCTAAGATCTTCTGCTCTGAGAGTGAGAGCGTAAATTACTAACTGATGTAACAGCCTGGGTTCCATGTTAAAGGGTAATGCTTTTGGCCAGCAAATGACAAGGGAGAAATAACTCACCGCACCCTCCAGCACATGTAACAGTATTTGGAACTATGACTTCCAGCCTATTAAGTGTGCAATAGGTAATAATAATGCTGCAACTTCAACTGCACTGTCAAAATTTCCCCTTCAAATCCATTTTGCCTCATAATTCTGTGGAGGTCCAGCAACAAAATGGTGAGAGAATGTCTGGGCAGTAGTGAGAGTGTGTGTGCGTGTAAAACATACCTGTGTGTTCATATTTATGTCGAAGGAGTGAGCTGCTTTTCTGGAAGATTTTGTCACACAGGTCGCAGGCATACAAGCCATTTTCAGTCTTTTTCATCTTCTTTCTCGCTGGCCCAGAGTCTGAGTCTGTCTGCTCCTCTACAGCCGAGGCAACTTCTGGACTGGTTTCCTGCTTTTCTTCCTAAACACATAAAATATTAACAGGTCAGCCGTGACGTCATGACAAAAAGTCTTTCTAATGATTATACACTACACAATTTACGTCACAGAGAGAGCTGGGTCTAGTCTACACAAAAGCAGTGGAAAAAATGGGAAAATGTAAAAGGGGCACTGATTCTAGTCACCGGCCTCTAGACAAAGGTGTTTTCACATATAGTCCTCTTTAAAGGAACCGAACTCAGTCCTCTAGAAGTGGTCCAAAAAGAGGACCAACAGAAAGGGAACTCGGTTCTTTTGATGGTCACACTGTGAGTTCGTTTGAAAGGGGACTCGGTTCTCTTTCTGCTCCACTTCAGCTCAGATGGGGCCTCAGTCCTTTTTCTGTTCATACTTAATTCTTATGGAGCTCTCAGACCTTTACTGCTTTGCATTCTGCCTAGTTTTATTTTCTTCTTCGAACAAAAATTGTCGAATCGGGAGCACTTTATGTTCATAAGGCGCGAGTTAAACGAACCGTGCTGCGGACTTAAAGCGAACCGGACTGAGACCACCTCCCGATGTGGTCTCAGTTCGGTTCGTTTCAGAGGGGTCTGAGTTCGTTTGGTGTGTTCACATATACGTAAAAAATGCTGACTAATCGATCAGAGTTTGCTTTGAGGGCTGAAACGGACCAAGTATGAAAACACCCTAAGTTTTGGACAATTTGTAGAAAGGAGGGAAGCAGGACCCATTCTACTAGTGTAAACTGGTCAGTGACCCATATCTGAGCATTTCACAGCAGCGGCCAATGAAAATTGAGATCTTTGAGACCTAACCAAGCGAGCACTTCAGCTCAGGGGTTAACGGTTTCAGAAGAGAAATTGCCTGAAATGTCAATAAACTTTTATATAAGGTAAATTCAAACAACTATCAAAACAGAAATGAAAAGGAAAATGTGTTCTCCAACTGATGTGTTGCTGAACTTTTGCCATGCCAAAAACTAGCTGGGATGCAGGTTATTTATGATCACGGCAAACCACCCACAATCTCTCCGAAGCGCGCTTTTGAAATGTTTTTTGGCACTTTCAGTCCAAATGAAATCAAAAGCCACTATGGCAGTAAGCTGAGGTGCTGGCATCTCCGTTTTGCTTCATGTAATGCTGTGAGAGTACCGGCTCTTGTGGGAGTTCTCACTTCAATCTGCACAGAATAGTCTGTAAAGCCAACCTCCCTGGTCTTTTCAGAGTCGGACTGGTGAAAAGTGAGTGGTGGGAACGGAGCATAACCTGCCATCTAAAGCTTCAAATAAACAACATGGCGATACTGTAGTGTCTTTAAAAAGATTCATAATCAAAGCCCTGATTTTTAAAAAAATCAGGCTTGAGTCTTTACCTTAATGCCGTTGACCTGCAGTATGGTTTTCTGCTGTGCATCGGCCCCTGCTGGACTGGAGGCTGTAGTGGTATAAGTGTAGGCCAGCTGTGGAATCAGGATGGTCTGTTTAGTGGTGGTGGTGAGGGTGCGCAGACACTGCCCATGGCCCTGATCAGCGATGGCCACTAGCGTTGGCAATTGAGTGGTCACAATGTTTATTGGATTGGCACTTGTTTGGCTGGCATAGATGGCAGCACTGGTGCTTGCATTGCTGAGCAGTTCTTTCTTTGTGCAAGTCAAGTTCAGCGGCTCATCCTGAGCCGAGTAAACAGTGTTAGCGTGAGCACTAGCCACGTTGGCTGTGGTTTTTGGAAGAGACAAATCGAGGGGGCCCTCGCCTTCCTCTGCAGTCCTGGCAGGCACGGGACCATCAGCGGATAAGTTTAGTGGTGAAGGGGACGCAGGTCCGCTTTCTGCCCCATTGATGCTAGCTGTAGAGCCCTCCATTGGGCTACTGACTTCCCTCTTTTCCTTCTCCTCCTCATTTTCTTCCTCCTCTTGGTTCATTTTCACATCCTGCTCTGAAGCGGGCTTGACAATTTCTTCTGTGGTCCCATTATTGTGCCCCTCGGTGGACTGTTCATTCTGGATTGTGGGTGAAGGGCTTTCCATAGAAATCTGCCCAGACTGCATCTTCTCAAACCACTTCCTGACCACCTCGGTAGGTAGACTGACAGACTCTGAGATCTTTGCCAGCTCCTCTGTTGTAGGTTCTGCGTTTAAGGCAAAGTAAGCCTTGAGCAGGGAGAGGAGGTTCTTCAGAGGGGGCTGGCCAGGACACAGTCCGGCGGCAGCGTCTGGTTCCATGTTCTCCTCCAGGTGAGTCCCATTGACCAACTGTCCCTCCTTACCACAGTGTTTTGCTGCTGCATTACTGCACAGCACGTCTTTCTCCTGTTGTCTCTCTGTGTCCACACTGATTGTGGTTTTGTCCGTAGTTGGCTTGTTTTTGACCGTCAGGTCTTCAGGCAGTCTCTCGGTTTTGCAGGCTTCTGTGACCTGCCCTGTGGATTCTTTCTTCATGTTCTGCAGGGCGGCCTGTGCCTGCAGCGGGTCCAAACTGTAGTTGATGATGATCTTTGCGGTTCCATCTTGGTCCACAATGGGAAGACTGATGGCTTGGATGACTTGCTGGCTCATGGCTGCCCTACCGGTGCCCACAACCCCAGTCCCTGTGGGTTGCCCCTTGGCCTGGGCGTTCTCCAAAACCTGCCTGATCACATTCCCGTCCACTGCCACCTTCAACATGTTCTGCAAGTCACCCAGGTTGATGCTGATTGGGGAGACTAAGCCCACAGTGGGGAGAACCACGGCCTGCACCGCTCCCTGAAGTGGGGCTGCCACTCCGCCCTGGAAAACCCCGTTGACTCCTCCTGTGGCTGGAGCCACCACCACAGGCTTGCACTCATAGTCCAAAGGCTCAGATTTGATCTGTGTGAGAGGGAGCTGCTCCTGCAGGGGTTTACTGTGGTCCAGTTTGTCCCGGAGTTGTGTCCGGGCTGTTGGGGGAGACGAGGGCAGCGAAGGGGAAGGACATTGTGGAGTTTTGGCGCCCCCTGTGGCTGGGGATGGTCGCGGCCGTCCGTTGACAGAGATGAGACCGATGCATTTCTTGCTGCTGATGTGGGAGCTGTAGGAGCCGGAGTGGGAGAATCGCTTCTTACAGTTGGAGCACTCATATGGCTTCTCTCCTGCATGAAAGAGAAAATACTCTTAGACAGCGCACTCGGGACAACAATACATCAAGAATGAGGCACAGCTGGTCAAAATCTAACCTATTTCTTCAGCAACAATAAAATATGATCTTTGAGTAAATCAGATCCTGCAATTTCAGTGTGACAATCGCTGTTGGTTTATATAAACCTGAAAAATCTTTCATTGTTTTATCCAACTGTCTAAAAACAGTTCCAGAGTGTTGACAAGTACAAATAGTAAACTGCTTGTTTTAAATTGTGTTCATAAGCTAAATAAAACAGTAGTTTTGAAGCTTTAAAAATGTGGAGGGTCTGTGGAAGGAATGGCTGTACAGTCTGTTTCCTCTAACTGCACTCATCAGATCCAACACAAACAGTCTGTTTTCCCATTTAATCATTTCAACATATGCAGGTTTTCTACTGAGCATAACAATGTCTAATTACTTTATTAATATACTAATACATGTGCGCAGTAACACATTGCCAGTAACTGGGAGATTGTGCTCACCGCTGTGGATACGCAGGTGTTCTTTCAGGTGGTGTTTGTATTTGAAGGCTTTTCCACATTCAGTGCACTTAAACTTACGGTTTCCTCCACCCCCCGTCTGGGTGACATGCCGCTAAGGAAGGAGGAGAGGGGAAACGTATGAGAGAAAACTATTCATTTATACTTATCAATGCAAGCGTACTTAACGTGCTTACTTATATATGCACATGTTTCATCAAAGTAACATAAAATGCCAAAAATATAACAGAAATTAGATGAAAAATGAGTCAACCCTGTCCTGTTTATGGTTAAGTATTTACATGTTCTGCTTCACTGGCCCTTTAAACCAAAGCAGCAAAGGAAATTCCCCTGGTCTTTATAAACTTCAATGAAAATTAAATTACGTTCCACCTTTAGATCTTCAAAACACTCCTACGCATTCTTAAGAACCTGAAGGAGGTAATACAATTTTTAAACCGCGAGAGTCTTGGAAGCTGAGAGCGGCAGGTAAAGGTGGAGGTGGTGCTGTACCTGCTCTCGGCCTGCTTTGTGTGCGGTCATGTGTCGCTCGAGCTGCGTGCGGTAGGCGAAGGTGTAACTGCACAGGGAACAGCTGAAGTTGTCCTCACTCTTCTCGTGCCTGTACTTTATGTGTTCCTTTAGAGAGGTGTAGCGCTTATACCCGCGAGAGCAGTACGGACAGGTGAGGAGCTGAGAGAACGCGTCCGGCGTACCTGTGAGAGAAAGAGAGAATGAGGGAGGGAGGGAAAGTGAGGGAGGGGGACGGGAAAGGGGGAGAGACAGATAGAGAAAGACAGAGGGGGAGGGAAAGGGGTTAGCAAAAAATGTAGAGATACAAGAGGTTTGTGTGTTTTAGCCATGTCTCTTTCCATCTCTCTTTCACACACAAAGTAGCAATACAAAGAGGTGCTTTGCGCATGAGATGAGTTTCGGAGAAGGGCAAAGTAGAAGATGAAAAGCAACAACTGATTCAAAAGACCCTGTGAATGATGAGGGAGAAGCTCAGGCTCATGATTGCAGCATGTTAGTGTAAATACAAATAGGGTTGAGCACTTAAGTAGCCTTCACCGTATTTGCAAATGAAAGTGTATGTGTGTGTTTCCGAAGCTGTGCTGTTGTGCTGGTTTTGATGATAGTGCTTCTGAAGAGCGCGAGCTGAAGTAGGGGAGGATGCGAACTTCAATATGGAGAGACCTTTGATGTGAGCTGAATGACTGCTAGAGCACAACAACTTTCTCTCTCCATCTAAACATCTTCAGCACCGGGAACAAGGGATGACGAGAAGAGCAATGTGGGGAGAGGGGGAGGAGAACTGCAGTTCCATATTAAAAAACAACATTGCTAAAAGGTGAGTAAGTGACCGGCTGGACGGTGAGCTGCAGGGTACAAGCACAGTCAGACCGGACACAAGGATGTTCTCAAACAGGAAATAAACACCATTCCAACGACTATTAGATTAACAAACTGAACACGCATGTAGTAATGATTTAAGAGCTTCAAAGAATTCTCCGCCCAGAAATGTTAATGTGGCTTACAATGAATAAAAGGAGAATGGAGCAAATAGATTAGGCGGCTGAATTACTGACAAACCTGTTTTCTCATTTGATTCATAACTTTATATTATAAGGGCCAGAATATTTAAACATTGTAACTCACCCACGTATTTACTGGTAATGTGCATATTTATGTACCCGTGTTACATTATTTAGGGCAATTGTGCGGCTCTGTAGGATAGAAGGTGCACCTGGCGGCCATGCTGTCTGCCCCTCACTTTCACCCAGGTGACATATTACCTGTTAACAGGTGATGTATTAAAGCCCTGCTCCACTCAGGTGAACTGCTCCCACACACACACAGGGACATGAGAAAGTCTCTCAGGTATGAGGCATTTATTCAGGTGCTGTGTGTGCTCACTGTTTCTGTTCAAACAGGTGAGTGGAGGTGGAAACTTCAGAGTCATCAGAAGTGAACTTTGTACACACACACACACACACAATCTGAGTAATGTTGCTTTTTTAGTCAGTGTTATTCAGGGCATGCTTGTCAAGTGTGTGTATGTGTGTATCTCCGGTGCATGTCTGAAAACACTCACGTGTGTGTGTGTGTGTGGGTGCGTGAGAGAGCGGGGGATAACTTTTCAACAGTTGTGTGTTTTTATGACGTGTGTGTATTCGAGAGCGAGAGAGATATATTCCCATATTTTTGTATAACTGACGTGTGTCATGACTCCTGGAATACTGTGTGTGTGTGTGTGTGTAACAGCCACACTGCTGGTTTCTGCTATGGTGTGTGTGTGTGTGAGAGAGAGAGAAATATCATAATTCTGTTTGTGTGTGTGGTGCGCTGTGTGTGTGTACCATTCTCATCATGGCCGCCGGTCTCAGGGGTGCCTTGTCGTGGTTCGTCCTCTGGTGCCTCTGGAAATATAACGGCTGTGTCTCCCTGCTGAAGGATCTCCTCCACCAGGGCATCACGACTCCTCTCATCCTCTTCTGATACACACTCCTCCTTCACTGTAACACAGTCACACACACATTACACACGGTTGCATAGTCAGGGCCATCCTGCGCTGACAAAGGAAACACTGGCCTTTCAAACTCTCAGACTAATACACTGAGCCTGATTACTAAGTGCAGGTGTGCACCTAGTCCGTAATATAAACACACTGATGTGGCAGTTATAAACACCGCTTTTAGGTACAGCTGCCCAGACCAGATCTTGTGCATCACTAATTTCAGACCCTGACAAAGATCAAATAGGCTGGACCCACATCAAGAAGTCTCCATTGTGAGGCTTGCTATATTAATTCCAGCCCTAATCTAACACACCTGATCCAACTAATCAAGACAATATTAGACCCAGGTGTCTTAGATTAGGGAAAGGGGGTGCAGCTGAACTGTGCATGACCATAAATCTCTGGCAATACATAACGGGAGCTCAGCCGGAATCCGGACGTGGCTGTGAGTTGCGGTCTTGCCCACACGACACCTGATTCCACTAATTAGGCTTCCTTCTTTGTTGGGGGGATGTCTCATTAGTGGAGTCAGGTGGTGTTGCACTGGTGATGGATTAAATATGTGTAATAATCCAGCGGTCCATATCAGGGCCGCTTGTAGGGCTGTTACAAGTCGTCTCTTGTATCTCTTATTGCACTCACATTTCTGCCTGATTTTAAGTGAGCACTGAGGAGGTGCATTGCTTCCATTTATCAGCCCCTCCAGTGTTTGTTTTTTTCCCCCTCTTTTCAGTTCTGTTTCACATGTACCGAGCCTGAGATGATGCTGTTGCCTAAGCCAAGGCTGACTCTGTTTGGAGAGGGATAGGGCCAATCTATCCTCCTATTATTTTCATCCCTCTAATCCTCAGCATTTTTTTCCTCCCATTCAATTCCCCACACACAATGCAGGAAATGGGTCATTACAGGTTTTTCGGATCTTTGTCTTGTGCGTAGGTACGCCACAACAGCCACGGTGAAGCCGTGCTGTAAATTGCAGCCTGTACAGCCGGATGGTTGTGGCATAGTGTTAGATCACTTTGCACTTGTAGCACTTGGGCTGGATATTGTCATGTATTTCCAAATTCAATTCATTTCCGATTTAGACGGGCTCAATTCATTGCAATTCTAATTTCAGTGTCACACGATAATCAGTTATAGAATTGAGTTCATGATTTTAAGAACTCATTAGAAATAAAATCAAATTGAAAGATACATTTTTTAAAACCCAGCTCTACTCAGCACTGCCTCCACTGAGCAAGGCAGATATAATGTTGCAGAGAGTCTGTCTTTGTCATAGGAAGTGCAAGTCAGTCTGAATAAGAACATCTGTTAAATGCTTGTTTCAGCCCTACACAACAGGCTAAGAGATGGGCTGTTTTGTGGAAACTGATAAACTGATAAACAGGTCAGCCACAGTGATGGAATCCTAAGGTTCTAAGGTGACAGAAGTGTGTGCAGGGATATTCTGCAACATTTCGTACAAATACCAGCCCGGCAAAAAGCAAGAAAGTGTGATATGATATAGCCAGTGACCGCACAGCAAGTCATTACCACTGAGCAAGGCCTTAACAGAGAAAGCAAGTGAAAAGAAAGATAAAATTCCAAGATCAAAGTCACACAGGCAAAGAAAAGGCATTAGCTCTCAACTGCATATTTAGCATATCTATAAAACAAACAAAATAAATGGATCCTAAATAACTAATTGAACCTCACATTTTCTCAATATCCCTTAATGCCCAAACTGTGCTCAACCTCCTGTAAAACGAGCGGCTTAATTGGGGAAGCGTATTGCACTTCTTTATCGCTCACTAATGCTGGATTGGCTCCACTAACGAGGCCGAATGAAGAAATGAAGGCTTTGGGAAAAAAGCTCACCCCGAGGCTACACAAACACACACACGTCTGCCTGCGATCTGCACTTTCTCATGCGTGCGCACTCGAAATGAGTCCGCAATGTCAGCAATTACAACTAATGGCATTCGCTCGCAACTCAAAACAACATTCGGAACACCTGAGGACATTTGTGCATTTGTGTGTCAGAACGATTTAAAAAGAGGTGGGCGTGTGGAGGCGGGAGGGGAAACAAAAATGAGCACAATGACGCTCTCTCTCTCTCTCTCTCACTCTCTCTTTGTCAGCAGTGTTGAATCCGTGGAGGACAGCTGATGTACAGTGGCAGGACGTATTTGTCCAACATGCAGGATTTGCTCAGTGAATGCATCAGAGAGTAAAACTGCTATGAGCCCCTAAAAGGCTTACCGTGTGAAAAGGGGGATTTATAGACAACGCACCATCCAAATGTCAATGTAAGAAGCACATGTGAGCAGTGTGGAAGGGAAAAAAAAAGCAACAGCAACTGGGTGATTTTATTTTTAGTCCATGTCCTTATCAGGTTCTTAGCACCTGGCAGAAGTGACTGACAATCCTTACACAAGAGGTTCAAATGGGGCATAACCTTACATCTTTTAATAGATTAAAGAGTTAACCTCAATGTCACGTTCTAGCTTCCCGTAACCCATCACCAAAGAGGCTCATTCATATTCTGAAGAGATAAAACCAGAGATAAAAATCTGAACAAATACTAGTTTTAGTCTAATGATCATATGCTCCAGATTTGTCACAACATTTTCACTTTAATATAATTATTTTCTGCAGTGATCACACGATAGGAGGGGGGTAGCGCTTAAGAATATAGAAGTGTGGATTATATTCCTTTGTTATAAAATCCCGAGAGGTGGAACGACCATTGTAGGTCTCTCTCCCTCCTCCTCTCCCTAAGCCTCGAACTCTCCTGTTCCACTCTTTCATAGCTCACCTCTAGCTTGCTACTCACCACTAATAAATCCTATTAATTCAACCACATGGCTGTAAACGGGGCGTCGCTTCACGCCCTGCATGCTGCAAGGCCAAACCGGTACTGGAGACAAACAGCGTGACTCTGACCATCTTGTAACCCTCCACTGAGCAAACAGAGAGTAGAGCGCCAGAAGCTATAGCATGTGGTTAGTGTTGGCAAACAACGGTTGAGGTCTAAAGCAGTTCTCAGGTTCATTTCCTCACGACTTTAAACACGTCAAGATGCAGATCTCTCGATAGGACGTGAGGATGCTGGCCTGAGTCAGCGCTCTGGTCTGACCATCTTTTAGGTGTAAAAGATTAGGCTGTCTGGAAAGTACAGCGGGGTTTTTAGAGAGGTTTTTAAAGCTTCGTGTCCCTTCCAAATGCCCATGTAGTGTAGAGGAGAAGAAACTATGCAATGGGGCTTTCTGCTCTCATCATCTGTTTTTTGTTTTGTTTTCTCTTTCCCAGAAACTCTGTGTTAACTTGAGATCAAGCACTCAAGCTTGTCAATTCCGTTAAGAAGTCCAGGGTTCCTTTAACAGCAAGGTAAATGCTTTAATTCAGATGTATTATGAAATTTAAGAGTTCAGTCTTCTTGGCCTTTTTTATTCAAGTTAAAACCAATCAAGTTAGCCCATTGTCTTAAGCAGATGCATGACAAAAAATAATTACACACATTATTTTCTTTCGTTTATTTTAGTCTAGTAGTTGTGTTCTTTAATTAGTTGTTTTACTTGCCAAATTTAGGGCCATTTAACTACACTTGGTACAAACAGGACTGTTTATGTGACAAATAGAACTCTTTTGAATTTTGAATCACAAGACCACAAAGCAGAACTGTATTTCCATAAATGAGTTGGCTTTACTTGTACAGGTCCTACTGGAAGTTCCCTATGACTCAGCCTCGTAAACCTCCTGCTGTAAACTTTGTGAACTTCTGAGTGCAATATAGTACCTGTTAAAAAGGTGAAATGACGTAGATACGTCTAGTGGATTTCACACTATTTATTCCAGTTAAACCACACACAAACCTTCCCTGCGCAGAATAATCTCTACACCCTGAGATCCCTACATTAGTTCACCAACATTTTTTCCCACCCAATGTGTGCTTTTGGGAGCCTTTTTAATTTGTTTGGAAAGACTGATTTCATCCACCAATGTTGACATGACTTCCCAAAAGAAGGCGGCAAGTGCAATCGGCTGCTAAATTGCGCTCAGTAAGCTGGGCCCATTAAAATGAAACCCACCTGATTTGGATTAGACTGGGTTTAAAATTTTGGCAAGTTCAGAATGGTAAGGAGGTGTACTAAGTGCTGTTGGTCTGCCCCTTGCTTGTGTGAAAGCAACATGTTTTGAGGTTTTGTGACCCAACGTGGATGGAAAACAAAAAACTAAAAAACAGATTGTTTTCATTTGAGCTGGAACAGAGCATTTACATATTATTTTATAAGTCTAGAGTGCCTGGAAGCCCTGGTCAGTTATAAAGAACACAACCTGAACACAATTTCTGGTCCTTGCTTAATATATGGGGATATTTTGATGTAATGAACTGATGAAGGGAAGTTGCCCAACCAAGCTAGTAAGTTGGAGTCATTTGGATACAGTATTTGCCAACCGAACTCTGCAACGTGTGTTTTTGCGAATTGAGAAACATTTGTAAACTCTTTTCAACAACATATTAAGGGAGCAAACACAAAAGCCAAGTTAAAAAAGGCTAAGGAGGGAGAAAGTGAGAATACAAGCTCTCCTCCCTCTCCCACTTCGAGAACTATTTAGTTTTGCAAGACTGGAACGAAGCCAGTTTCTTTTGGTCCTTGGGTCACTTGCCTCTTTAGCTATTTCCCAAAAAGGTCTAGTGGGTGCAGTACTAATGCTTGTGCAAAGACGTGGGGCTGGATTCCACGCTGACAGCGCTGTGTAATGTATGAAGTACAGAAGGGCCTGTGCGGTCACCGCTCCTCGGGGTAATGGCTGCACGGCTTCGCGGTGAAAGGGAGTGGTGCATTTTCACTTCATCCAAAAAGGAGAGCTAATAGTGTGGACGAGGGTGGGGACGGCTTCTAATCACGAAAAAACCCAGAGTGAGAGCGAGAAATGAAAGAGAGCGAAAGTGGAGGTGTGCTGGGCGAAAAAAGAGGCTCGGAAAACAAACACGGAGACCACAACGAGTCAGCCAGTCTGCCTCGATTCTAGTTGGTGTAGAGAGAGAGAGAGAGCGAGGAACGAATGAGAGACTGAAAGAGCAGGAGAGAACAAAGCTGGGACAGAAAAAGACAAGAAAGAGGATGGAGGCCTTAAGAGAGAGAGAGAGAGAGAGAGAGAGATTGAGTGGGAGAGAATGAAATCTGAGATAAAGAGAAATAGTATGAGGGCTGAGCTGATAGTGCAGAGCTGATACTGCTCGCGACTGCTTTACAGCACAAGAATTATGGGTATTGTAGGCTGTGGTGTGTATATATCTGGAGCTGGCGGTCGGGGAGCAGAGCGCAACGCACATTACATCTCGACAGGGCAATTTCTCTCGGTGACACCACTAATATTTCCTATAGGCCTATCTGCTGAGTCTCCACTCCAGTCCTGCTAACAGGAGACAGAGAGAGAGAGAGTGTAAGAGTGAGGAAGAAGAAGAACGCAGAGTTCGTCATATCAATAAAGTGTCCAGAAACAGTGTGGGAGAGAGAAATCCAGTGTAAGAACCTCATTTGGACTAATGGTGATTAGTTTGTGTCATTTGGGGAAAAATGAACACAGTATGTGGCTACAGTTGCCTAAAGAGAGAGAGGGATGCAGATAGGCCAGACTTCTCTCAAGTGTTTAATGTTAGGAGAGCTCAGCCAAAACTAATGACATTCCTCTTCCCCACTGCAGAACACTGTGTCAGTGTGTGTGTGTGTGTGTGTGTGAGACAGAGCGAATGAGGAAGAAAGAGAGAGCGAGCTGGACTATAACCTGTGCTTGCAGTGGTTTTAATGCCAGTATATGACACTCCACGGTGTCATTTTGCCACTACACTAACCTTGAAATCCAAAACCCATTCATGCAACACACACACACACACTTCCCCTCCTCAACAGGCACTCGCTATCTGAATTTCAGAGCTTCTGTCTTCTCTGGAACCGCCCTGTCCATCTGCACATTCAGCTGAGCATCACATTTCATCTCACTCTTAACTCTTAACTGATTATTTAGGCAAAGCGTATGAAGCTTCCAGCTAGGGCTGGGCAATTTATTGAAAATGAATCATAAACGACATACAGAACCTCTAATTTACATGATCTTGCCCATGTTGGTTATTTCCATTATTTTTGAAATTCTGTTAAAAATGTTTTCCCCAAATATGTTCGTATGTTCATGTACTGTCCCCTTAAAAACATACTGCTGTGTGACTCTGCCTCGTTCAGCCTGCCACTACATCCCAGCGTATCCTTTAATTATTTAAAAAATAACAAAAATATTAAATTAAATTTTAAGTTTTCTGAAGGTAAAAGTAATTGTAAAACTGATTTGAAGTCTTATCTATCCAGCCCTACTTCTAGCACATTTTACTTGCTTTACTGTCAGAAACTACAGTGTGTCAGGATCAGGCCTATAGCTCCCTCGCCAGATGAGTCATCACCTCCTTGTCCTGTCCGGTTATTGTCTATTGTTCGTTTGCCCTGATGTTCTTCACCTGAATTTTATCTTTATATTTCAGGGGGGTCCTGGCTAGTCTCACAGCTGCAACCCTGATTTTAATGCCCCCAGTGATGAAAAGGGGGCACAAAAATATTCTTATCTAAAAGAGGGCCCTGCAGAAAACATTTGAGAACCAGTAGCTTCGTTTGTTTCGCCACATTTCCCTCAAATCAGAGTTAAAATAACATCTGCCTTTAACTCACCTTCGTCCCATCTGTCTTCGGGAGCATTTGTGTCGTCATCGTGGGCGATGCTGTCACCGTCTGCTCCATCTAGGGGGCTGCCCTCGTCCTCTACGATATGAAGCTTATCTTCATCATCCGAGTCTGACTGGCCTTCCAGTACATGGCTGTAATTACTCACTGCACAAAGAGACACGGACAAAGACTGTGTTAAACAAGCAGTGATTATAAAGCCGGACGCAGGAAAGGGTAGAGATACTGACCAAGATGAAAAGGTCGAGGTGGGATAATGTGAAAAAATTAACGGGAATGCAAAACGGAGAGGAGGAAGGGACGTGAGACAGGACAACAGCGACGTGATGATTTCATCTGATCTGCAAGCTCGTGAAGTCATTTAAAGAAAGGGCACCTCGGTGGGCGAGCCGGACGTTCAGCTCACGAAGGAGAAGACTGATTAAAGAGAACTGGTCTTAGAAAGAGAGATATGAAGAGAGGAAGAGACAGAGTAAGAGGAGCTGCTTTGGACTGTAATTTGTTTGGCTGGAAGGAAACTCAGTTTGTCAGTGACCGAATGGATGAGAGAAAGAGAGTATGAGTGGACAGAACAACGAGGGACTGAATCAGTCTGCTGTTAATTTGTAGGACTACGCCTTAAAATGTAAACCTTCTGACTTTGTGGATGGTGGAAGTGGTTTTACATTGCAATAAAGAGTTTTAACAGTTTTAGAGAGAAATTATTTGCCATTGTGAACACAACACAGCATACAGTGCACCACAACGAAATGTAACCTCTGCATTTGACCAATCTGTGAAGGACCAGTGGGCAGCTTTTTGGCAGCACCCGGGAAGCAGTGCTTAGGGACAGTACCTTGCTCATGAGTACCTCAGTGGTACCGGAACTAGAACCGGCAACCTTATGATCACGGGGCCAACTCGGGGCTAACCGTTACACTACCAACTCTCAAAAAGGCCAAGAAAATGATGGACTACTACATCTGTAACTGTACAATAAAAACGTATTTGACTAAGTTCATAGTGGCTACTTAAAATTCCTATTGTTCTTTTGCTGTTCCAATTAAATGAGATATCTCTTTAACTCTGAAAAAGACTAACTCAATAGTTTTGCCAAAACCTAACTCTGAATTTATTGCAACTCAGACAGTTATATTAATATCAGAAGCCTAATATAGCTTTTATGAGGAACTTAAAATACTACATTTTCATGTATTTATATATTTTTCCAACCAAGAACTTATGGTCTTCAAATGCTTGTACCTTCTCTGCCATTTACTTAAATAATCATCAACACTATTGATGGATCACTCACTTCCTAATAAAGCCGAAATGCTGTTTACAGGGCACACAGTGGTAAGGCACACAGGCTTTGAGTAGAAAACAAAGTAAATTGGCAGCTACTGGTCTCTTCTGATTGTTACCTGAAATGAGTCAATACCAGCTACAGAAACAGTCTGCACATTGCTATTCAGTCACGCTGCTGTTCCTTAATCATTACACATCTGACCCTTGACATCAACCATTCCGTTGTTCCACTAAATGCCTCTTTCCTCCATTACTACAAGCGGCGATTGGCGTGACCTTGCTGTCCGCGCTGTACACTTGAGGGGACGCTAGATAAGGATAAGCCGCATCGATTTTCTGTAGAGAACCAGACGACCTTAATTAGCAATGTGTGGACACGTGTGCGTTTGCGTATATGTCTGTGTGTACGTGGTAGAGAGGAAAAGAGTAAGTGAGAGAGAGTGGGTGCAAAAAAACAAGTATGCCTGGCTCAGCGTGACGTGACATCCTATTAGAAGAAGGGAGCTTCACCTAATGAGGTCTCATTCGTTAAGGTAAGTGCTGGCTGAACGGAGCGGCTAATACAGCGGCGTAAATCAGGCATAAAGACATGAGACCTCAGTTCGTCAGCAACGGGAGAGAGGGAAAGGGAAGAATGAGAAAAAGAGGGAGAGAGAGAGAGAGAGAGAGAGAGAGAAAGACAGCATGGGATGGAAGGGAGAGTCAGAAAGACGAGGGATGTTATAGAAAAAAACATTCAAAATGATACAAATCAACATCATTTTGTCCATATCGGTTATTACAATTATTTATGAAAATCAGTTCATTCTTAAAAAGGGTTAATACCTTCCCCAGCGTATGTTCATGTACTGTTCCCTTAATACATGCTAATGTGTCCCACCCTCCTTCCAGTCTGTCCATCTGAAAATATCCCTGCTTTTAGAGGTGCCACGAGATATCGCGATATTAAAATGTGACAATATTTCTTGTCGAGGTGAAAAGCTCTCTTGCAAAATAGTATGCCGTTTTTTTATTATGCTGCGCACTGGAACTTTTGCGAGCAGTTCCAACTCTGACTGCACGTTGGCAACTCCGCCTTCATGCTCACTCCACTCGAAACCGCATTATAAAAAACGGCCTATCACAGACTTGGAGAAAGCTGAAAGTTTCCCTGTCAGGTGGCTAATATGGTTCCCAGTTCATTTACCGAATATGGACGCACATTTTCCCAGCATGATGACAAACAAAGAAACAAGAAGACGAGTTGTGGGTTATTTGAGGATTTTTGGTGTGATTTTTTCAGTCAGTGTCTTGGTCTAACTGTATATGTTAATATTGTATAATTCATTTATTTAGCAGGGATTACGCCTCTAACGTTTAAATGGACATGTTAATTTTATAATGTACAATCTGACTATTTAATTTGATTAATCTAAAGTTAGAACAGAAATTAGAAGCTCATACACAGTAATGGTGTTAAGAGATGCTTGAGGAATCATACATGAGAGAGTCCAGTCATTTGAGTTTCTAAATGGACTTTTTTGCAGTTAACTTTTTGTCTTAGAGCCAAATAAAAGGTCATATTCCAGTCATATGTTCCATCACTGAAGATTTCTTTAAAATAGTGTTAAAATCTTGTGGTTCTCGTGATCCTAATCTTGTCTAATGTTTCGTCTCATGGGCTTTAATAGTTGAGCATATTTACAGTACAAAGCTTGGCAGTGAACTATGGAAGCAAAAAAGAAATGAAAAACTAAAACATCAATTCTAATCGAAATGTATTGTGATTTGAGGTCATAATGTCCTGACTCTGCTCTAAAATGTCTAACTTTTTAATGTAAATTAGAATGAAACAAATAACAGTTTGTTTCTTCAGTTTCAGTTTAACTGAAATTCCCATTCAAGTCTTGCACAGGTGACCAGCATTCACATTTTTAGCACTCAACACAATATGTAGCTACTCTAGGCTCCAATGTTGGGGCTAATTTTTTCTCTCAACCAATGCATTTAATTTTGATGATACAGAAATAAATAAAATAATACAACTCAACTGAACTCTTTTTTTCCTCATGCAACACAACACTGTAATAAGAAAAAGGAGTGTGAATTTGAATGTTTAAACACCACCCTGCAGGAAGAGCGTGTTTAAATCTTACAGCTGCTCTATCACACGAACACCCCCACAAACACACACAAATACACAATGTGTGTGTGTGTATGTGTGTGTGAGGGCGTGTGTCAGCGCTGCTGTAAGATAAGCGAGTGGGCGAGCCCTGATCACATACCGACAAAAACACATACTGCCACTTCTTGGAGACTTCAAGCTAACATGTAGCCATGTTAATTACTGTAATAGTCGAGGTGTTTCCCAAAGTAAGTTTGGCATAGTGCGAATAAAAACACACATCCACAAAACCCACCCACACACTCTCTCTCTCACACCATTTAGGAGAAAGTGTTCTGTGGTGATTTCCATGGTAGAAAATCCAGTGCAGATGTTGGTGCAGGCAGGTGTGTGAGTTCCCCAGGCAGGAGGCAGAGGAAGTAAAGGTGTGCCAGCGTCCCTCCATCTCACCCACGCTCTCTCTCTCTCTCTCTGCTCTCTCTCCAAACCGCTCTCCCTTCATCCCATCCCTCTTTTCCACTCATCTAAGTACCTCTCCGGCCCGGCCAAATCAATTTTCCTATGAGAGGCGCAAAGTCAGCACAGGGCTTGGCTGTAGAGCTCAAATACACACACGCACACACACGCACACACTATCCACTATTGGCTCTATCCAGTACATTTACATTAAGCTGATTTTGTGCTTTTTCTCTCCTGCTCTTTCTCTCACACTCACTCCCTCTTTCCTTCCCATCTCCCTCTTTCTCACTCCATATTCTCCCTTCCCCCCATTTCTCTCTTTCCCTCTTTCTCTTTCTCTTCCCCCGTCTGTCTCTCTTTCTCTCCCTCTCAGTCCCATCCTCACTGTTTTTCCTGTACTCTCATTCTTTTAGTAGTACTGTAAACAGAACCTCTACACTTGATCCACCCTCTCTCTCTCTCTCTCTCTCTCTCTCTCTGTCTCTCTCTGCCAAGCCCCGTCAAATATATCGTTATTGGCAGACA
This sequence comes from Distichodus sexfasciatus, assembly GCA_032718565.1. Taxonomy (NCBI): domain Eukaryota; kingdom Metazoa; phylum Chordata; class Actinopteri; order Characiformes; family Distichodontidae; genus Distichodus; species Distichodus sexfasciatus. The sequence continues at coordinate 2,234,812 of JAVGVS010000021.1, read as the reverse complement.
GGATGTGTGTGTGTGTGTGTTTGTGCATACTGCAGTATACAGTATTTCTCCATCTTTGTTCAAGTCCCATCCAATAACGCCCCCCCCCCACAAGCACAGCAACCATGGCCAACCATCAAGTCAAACTCCATGTCCCATAAGGCAGCACAGCACAAAGCATTTCTCGTCGTTACAACAGAAGCAGTTGCGGGGAGCCGCCTGTGAGTGATCCGTGACAAACCCTCGCAATCTGTTCCACCGTCACACCTGAGAGATTTCATTGCTGCCTTCAGGAGCAAGACGGAGGAGAAATGACTAAACAAACACTCGATAAGCAGAGAAATGGCAACATTAGTTTGGCAAAACAGAGGCAAACACACACCCCGTGGAAAACTGGGGTCATTACGAATCACACAAATTACTAGTATAAAACATGAGGCCATGACACAGTGTTAAAAAACACACAGAGAGGCATTCTGAAGACATTTTTTCCAAAACACGGTGTGTTCAGTGTATTTTACCCTTCACCATATTCACCATGAGTGTCAATACAAAGGAAAGTAAAAGATTATTTGTCAGTGTGAACACACCACAGCACAGCACACAGTGCACCACAACGAAATGTGACCTCTGCATTTGACCCATCCTTGAAGGAGCAGTGGGAAGTTAACATGGGCAGCGCCTGAGGAGCAGGTGGAGCAGCTTGGGGACAGTACCTTGCTCATGAGTACCTCAGTGGTAACTTTACCGGTCTGGGATTCCAACCAGTGACCTTCTGATCACGGGGCCACCACCCTAACCATTATGCCACCAAAGCCATATCTTTACACAAATACACTCTGGACAAAGTAATGTCGGGTTGTTGTCGATTGGTTAATATAACCAGCATAAAACTAACTTATTATACAGAACTCAGTAATTAATTAAACAAAAATGTAGGGACCAGTGCTTAGGGATGGGTCCGTGCTCATGAGTACCTCAGTGGTACCTTTACCGGACTTGAACCGGCACCCTTTCGATCACAATTCCAACTCCCCAACTGTGTTCTGTCCAATGCAACAAAAAATAAATAATCATCCATAATAACTGGAGACTGAAATAAATATAAAAATAATCAATGATATAATGAATAATGATACTGGTTTGAAGTCACACTACTCAGCCCTATTATTATAATATTCTTCATTCTGGCTTAATGGTTTGCACTGAAATTTAAATAGAATAAAATGTAAAGGCTAAATTAACCGTAGGGAACATTTACCAGTTTAACAGTCAAAATTAACACCTCAGACTGTCATCAATATTAACAAATGTTCTTCAGCATATTAAGCATGTGTAATTATATATCGTCACTACCACACTCAGTTTCCTTTTGTGTAAAACGGTTCACTTGTTTCACTAAATGACCATCATACAAATGACTGCCCCCACCTTCCAGTCTTTTAGAGTGTGATGCAGCCTGTGTTCCCAGAAGGCTTTGGGCCCGAATCGTTCTCTGAAGCGCCTAATGAAAGGCAACATGTGTCTGTGCATTTCAGGTGGCCATTAAAGCCTGAGGCCTGCAGGCCAACACCTGCCCTGCCCCACTGTTAAATACCAGCCAACCTGGGATCTGCCTAATCTTACAGAGAGTCAAAAAAAACAAAACCCACACACTGTCTAGACCTAGCTCAGTGCATGCTAATTATAATACCACAAGGACTAATATTACAACATTGAATTGATTCATCCATTTTCTCCCCCGAAAGATAAAAGACACTAGAGACAGAGAAACAGACAAGAGCCATCGATTTGGCATTAAGTTAAGCTCTGAATTTCCTGTCTTTGTTACTAAAAAGATGTAGATACCCATGAAACAAAGATCTCGGCATCAATATTTTTCAGCGTAATAAAATGTAGTGAACAAAATATCTCTGTATCTCTTTCTTTTTCCCACAATCGTGTGTGTTATTCGGGGGGAAATATTCGGACCATCATGTTTCATCAAGCTTGTCTACTTCTCCCTTTGTCTCTTGTCACTACACAATAGTGGCTCTGAAGTAGAATAGCTCTGAAGAGGCATTAAACTCATGATGCTTCATGTTTCTGAAAGAAGCGTCTTTAAAGCATAAAGCAGCAGATTTACTTTGTCAAATTACTACAAAGTGTGCCGGAGCAGTGGATCAGAGTTATACAACACTGGGCAGTTGGTAGGATTAACGGTTAGGGAGTTGGCCCCATGATCGGAAGGTCCCGGACGGTAAAGTTGCCACTGAGGTACTCATGAGCAAGGTACCGTCCCCAAACACTACCCCCTGAGTGCTGCCAGAGCTGCCCACTGCTGCTTCATGAACCAACACCAATAGCAAATGTCTTATATTTTCATACTGAATATATTTTGGACGAATGGTAAAAATGAGGTCCAATGGAACCCGAATGATCTGCTAGAATGACCACTGTCCATTCAAATCTGGCCTCGTCACCTCTAATTTGTAAAGTCTCTCCTGCCCCTTCTTCACCTTAGCTAATGTGTGGTAAGTGTAGTGGTGCAGAATGGCGGCTGGAGCATCATCCAGTTGGAGCTGCTCATTGCTGCTGGTAAAAGTGGCCCCATGTAAACTTGGAAAAAGCACTAAATGAAGGCAACGTTCATCTCTTTATTCATTCAGAATTGATTGCACTAATAATGATGTCTGAATCGCATTGTTTGTTAATATAAACACGTTCTAAAGGCTCGAGCAGCACACACCAAGACTGTGGCACTGTGATTTTTCAGACAAACAGCACCGAGGAGAACACCTCCAGCATCTCCTTGAGTAAAACTAGCAGTGCAAATTAATCACACCAGCCCCTACTAAGAAAATAACCACAGGCTGCACTGACACAGCCTTTACAGTTCTGTTCTGAAGATTTAATGCCAAGATAAGAAGTTTAAGTAGAGGTGAACATGGACATCTTTACCCTCATAGGGGTGTGGCTTTGCTTCTATCACTGCTCAGTAGTTTAACTTCAGTGTCTTCTAACTGTTTTCGTTAACGTCTTTCTTAAATCTGGACTCCAGAGTTGTCCAACGTTCATTTCAGCAGGATAATGTGTGTTTATCTAAGAGATAAGTCTACATTGCAAGAGTGGTGGTTGAACCTCTTTTTTTGGTTTCAGGTCAGCGGTCGAGGGCTGAGGCTGCTCGCAGAGAGCTCCTCCCACCTCGGGGAGTGCAGCTATGCCAGGAATGTCCAATCATAACACTTTCCCAAAGTGCATCTGTAGGCTTTTTCCTACCCCGTTACAACAGGCCCAATCCACGTAACCGATTTTGAGCAGCCAACCAGAAAAGTGTTTGCAGTGGTTTGGCAAAATGATTAGATTTCAGGTCAAAGGTGATAGATGAGGTCAGAGTGCTTTCTGGACGATAGTGAAGTGGTCAGTCATTCGATTAATACTGGTCATAATTTTATAATTATGGCATTTCTGAGATTCTCTTATATTACTGTATCTTATCTACCTGGAGCTTGCAGATGCCCACAAAATTCTGTACCAGTTGAGTTGGACTACATGATTTACACAATCGCCTGATCACCTGGGTTCTACAGAAGCCTTATCAAACATCTCTTCTTCAACTTTAATTGCTCGTTTAAATACTAGATTTCTACACACACACAACTTGACATACAAACTCTCCATACTCGCATGAACTCAATCCCACTTTTCCCAGAGTCTCCTTCTGAGTCTTGGTTCCTCTCGAGGTTTTCTTTCTATCTACTAAAGAAATGGCTTTTCTTTGCCATTTTCGCCTGAGTCTTGTGGGCCGCTAATATGTAAAGCCCCTTTGTGAATATGAATATGTAAAGCCCCTTTGTCTGTTGTAACGCGTGCTGTCCAAATAAAACTGAATTAAATTATTTAGATTTACTTACTACTAATTACAGGGACCGTCTCCCTTTCCTCCTGGTGCAACTTGGGGTTAAGGGTCTAGCTCAGGGAATTATACAATATTCCTGGGGCTGAATTCACAACCTCTTGGTTTAGAGATGAGTATCCCACCACTAGGCCATCACCCATATTAAGGGGTTACACATACATGGCAGATACATATACAGGTACATCTTTGTACTAAGGATGTAACAATAGTCTATATAGTTACTGAATTATACAACAGTGGCAATAAAAAGTGCCATTAAATTATAAGCGACATCAGGTACTATAATTTGCTTTGCCAATTAAGATTTTGATCATATGCATATCATATAAAACATCAATTTCAAGTCCTGAACCAGTAATGGTATCACTGAGGTAATCATGACAAGGTACCATACCCCATCACTGCCAAACCTGCTCCTTTACTGATGGGTCAAATGCGTGCTGTGCTGTGGATCAAAATCAGAATCAGAATCACGTTTATTGGCCAAGAATATGAACGATCACATACAAGGAATTTGGTTCAATGATGTCTTTCAAGCACAACAATATAAAACACAACAATATATAAACGACACAATGAACAATATACTGAGTAATACAATATACAATAATATACAATCTACAATATGAATACGAGATATGGATTTAGATTTATAAATAAAAAGATAAATGTTAACAAGTGTATATAAGTATTATTTATACATATAATATGTTTATATTAATTGTAAATATATGTATATGTACAATATATACATACATATACACATACACATATATATATACATATGCATATACACATATGTGCGTGCATACAACGCACTACGACAAATAATCACTCACTTTACATTTAATTTACACTTACTTCACGCAAATACTTCTGTATATATTAGAAGACCAATTAGTACCTTATTACGTAATATGGAACTATGTTTTCTGGATATATATTACATATATGAAATATGACTGCACAGAGTGGGAAAATAATGCCTACTTGCCTGAAAAGAGTGGAAACGATTCTATTTGTGAGAATTTCAAATGCATTCTGGCTCTAAAGATACCACAGAAAAGAAAAAGAAAAACACAACAAACCCTTCTGGACGTCGTTTGGTCTACACCACATACACATACCTAACTCAGCATTCCTTTCATCCACACACATAAACACACACACACAGACACACAAAGTCAGTCTAAACCACATCCCCACCCAGCATTTTTTTCCTCTCTCCTTCTCTGACACACACAAGGTAACCACAAGAAGACGCAACCATCACATCAAACAAAAGCCAGTCACCACACACACCTCCGCGTTACTTCTTTAAGCTTCGAGCCTGTGCGCTGAAGAGCAAAGCCACTTCTCAGTCCTTTCTTGCTGCATTTGAGAAAATGCAGGACGAGTCGCAGCCTGTAGGAGGCGCCTTGTTCTCAGAAGAGCCGCACTGTCCTGCTGTGCACTTAAGTGACTCTCCTCGCGGCTCTCATTTTTAACCACCACCCAACACTTAATACGTTCTTCTGGCCAGGTGGAGGATTGAAGGGTGTAACCTGACGGTACGTTAATTTCCATGTCGAGAGGTAAAGACTAAACTGAGTAGAGCAAGAACACACGGTGGGGTATGTGATATGCACTAAATCTAAGAATGGATTCTGCAATACGGTATCAACAAAAAATAAAGAATCTGATATCTTCATCCCCTCTGCCTCTCTCTCTCTCTCTCTCTCCACCCTTAGCTTGTGTCAGGGGAGCTCTTGTCCTTGCTAATAGTGTCACTTCACATGTGCATAATTTTCCAGCCAAAGCTGAGGAGCTAATTAATCTCAGCAGGTCGCCCCCTTCCACACACCGTACTGAGTCCTCAGCTGTGTGAGGTAATGTGCAGTATTCACACTGCTATCTGTGTGGGGTGCTTCTACTGACGTTTTATTTAAATAAAATCTGGTCCTCATGTCTCGCAAAGCCACAAAAATTGGATGAATCTCAAGTTTTCAATCTTTAAAGAACAATGAGGTCCACCTCTCATTAATAACTAGAGGTGTACATCACAAGTTTTATCACAAGTTTAACTACTCAGCTTCCGCTGATATAAAAGTCTGCTATGATGTGTTTTCGATTTGATTCAATACAGGAGCCAAAGATTGATACAAACAATATCACATGCTTATTTCATATCACTTCCACTCATATCAAATCACAAAAAGCAATCAAAATATCATTTGGGATTTTTATTCCTGAGCTCAAACAGACTTTTAAATGAAACAGAATCATCACTTTTTATACCTCTTACTCAGTATACCTTACAAAATGATGTATAATGTCTGATCAACATTTTCATTTTGGATCGATGCTACAGGCTCAGTGACCACTAAACTGATGCATCAATGTATTGTTACACCTCTACTGATAACCTGCCCACCCCACACACACACACTCAGACATTTTAATTTGTATTCTATTTCCATCACCTGAATATAAGGTAATATTAGACAAGTATATGTAAAGACAAAGTGTGTGTGTGTGAGAGAGTGTGTGTGTGTGTGAGAGAGGAGGGAGTGAGAGTGTGGGTATTTTGAGCTAATCTTGCCCAGCTCTACTGAGCTCTTCTAAATAAGGCCAGAGAGAGAGATCATACCTGCGCTATGATAACACAGCCAGGAGCCTCACACTGACTGCCAGTGCGGCGGCGCTCACTCTGCTCTGTTTACGCTTTGAGGTGAGACCAGCCCCATTCACGGGCATAACGCTCCCACCACACACACACTCAAACACACATATAAGTATAAGTGACTGTAACTTTCAAGGTTGCAGGGCAGTGTATTAGCCACTGCTGCAAGGTATGGGTGGTATGTTACAGCACCCATTACTTTATCAGACCACTGCTTTCCATCTATATGGCATGGTCTGCATGTGTGTGTGTGTGTATGGTTGCTTAAGGTGGGTTAGTGAAGGTAAAGTGAGGAAACATCTGTTGAGCCTCCTGGTAACAGCAGCTTGACTAACCTGAACACTCCCCTTTCTGAGTTTCACTACCCCTTCTCTGTCTTTCTCTCGCTAACTCTGTCTCCAACTCTAACTCTCCCCCTTTTGTAAACACATTCTATTTTGGTCATTTCCTTAATAAAGTGCATTGCATTCCACCTCTGGAGCTGGACAGATAAATTGGTGTTCGGGTTTTATGGACCGATATGAATTAATCGCATATCAATTAGTCATTTTTAAGAGCCAACAAATGACAAAAAGTAAAAAATGGCTATATTAGGCCTTTAGCTATGTTATGAATGTTGTCATAGTATAGTCTGTCCACAAGAGGACATTCCAAAAACTCCTGTTTTCTTGTTTGTCAGCCTATTGGATCTTTTGTGTTTTTATACAACTGACAAAAAAGATCGTACTATCAAAACCAGTATCAGTCTTAAAACTCCCAAATCAGTCTGATTTTCAGGTCCAGCAGTGTTCAGCTCTATAACAGATACAAACACAAGCCTTTCTTATGAGGGAAAGCCCTGTCGCTACAGTAACTACGACAGAATTAATACTGACAACAAGGCAAATACCAGCCTGGCGGGTGAGAATACACAGGCACCAACACACACACACACCTGTGTCAACAGGAAATGGGGAACTCTCCCTCCCAAACACACAGCAACATGTGTCTTTGTTAAGAAAGGTATTGCATCTCCTCATCTTTTCTCTCTCTCTCCTCCTGAGTATAAATGGGTTTGTGCCTGGAGTACTGAGACATGCTGCAGTCTCCATCCATCTCTCTCTCCCTCCAGTCTCTACTCTCCCACCTCACCACGACTAAACACTCTGCCTAATTATACCTTTCCTTTGCCATGAGTGTTTGTGTGTGTGTTTTCAGACATGCACTGCCAAACCGGAGATACACACACTTGACAAGCATGCCCTGAATAACACATCAGTCCGCCACAAATACATTTACTGTTACTGCTGATGCTGATGCTTACACATACAAAACACTGCCATGGGTTACGGGCTGACTAAAAAAGCAACATTACTCAGATTGTGAGTGTGTGTGTATGTGTGTGTGTGTTTGCAGGGCATTTCCCCAATATCACTTTAGGTGAGCTGAGTCAGACAAAGAAAGGAAAGCAGAAGTTGGTACAGTGTGATGTTACTGGACGCTAAATGCACACATTCAAATATTTTAACCTTCCCATAACATACTAGATGCTTTTATCATTGTCATGCAACAGTGTGGTGGTAATTGCTCAGTTGCAGTGTAAAAAAGATGAAACCTACAACCGCAAAAAGATTTGAGAGTAATTATTTCAGTGTAGTAGAACGTAGTAGTAGTAGTAGTAGTAGTAGTAGTGATAATAATAATAATAATAATAATAATAATAATAATAATAATAATAATAATAATAAATAATAATGATACAAAAAATAATAATAATAATACAAAATAAAAATAATAATGATACAAAAAATAATAATAATAAAAATAAATAAATAATAATACAAAATAAGTAAATTAATAATACAGCACACCAAATGAAATGATTCTGCATTTCACCCATCTGTGAGAGGTGAGCAGTGGGCAGCTGACATACAGCACTTGGACTAATCTTGCTCAAGAGAGAATTTCTTCAGGTGGCAATTTTACCGTCTGGGACTTGAGGGGGTTTACAATCACAGAGCCAACTCAGATCCTCTTACACTGGCTTCAAGATCCACATGTGAAATAATACACTTCGCTTGCTCTAAATAATTTGCCAATATATAATGATTCACATACTGAATACCTACAATATAATGATCCATATACTGAATACCTACAATATAATAATCCACATACTGAATACTTCACATAATATAATGATCAATATACTGAATACCTACAATATAATGATCAATATACTGAATACTCACAATATAATAATGATCCACATATCACCACTCTAAGTACTATAATGATTCACATACTGAATACCTACAATATAATAATCCACATACTGAATAATTCCATAAACAGTAATGATCCATATACTGAATAATTTACAATATAATGATCCACATACTGAATACTCACAATATAATGATCAATATACCGAATACTCTACAATATAACGATCAATATACTGAAAACCTACAATATAATGATCCACATACTGAATACCTACAATATAATGATCAATATACTGAATACCTACAATATAATGACCAATATACTGAATAACACCTACAATATAATGATCCACATACCGAATACCTACAATATAATGATCCATATAATGAATACTCATAATATAATGACTGAATATACTGAATACCTGCTAATATAATGATCCATTATACTGAATACATACAATATAATGATCCATACTGAATAATTACAATATAATGATCCACATACTGAATAATACCTACAATATAATGATCCACATACCAACATTCCAGCAACATAATGATCCATATACTGAATACTCCATAACATAATGATCAATATACTGAATACCCACAATATAATGATCCACAACACGAATACCTGAGCAATATAAATGATCAATATACTGAATACTCACAATATAACAGATTCACATACTGAATACATGATAAATGAATCCATATACTGAATATGCACGAAATAGCTCCATAACATAATGATCCACATACTGAATACCTACAATATATAATGATCCACATACTGAATACCTACAATATAATGATCCATATACTGAATACCCACAATATAATGATCCACATACCGAATACCTACAATATAATGATCCACATACTGAATACATATAATGATCCATATATACTGAATAATTGCCAAATATAATGATCCACATACTGAATACCTACAATATAATGATCTATATATCGAATACCTAGCTACTATAATGATCAATATACTGAATAATTCCACATAATATAGATCCACATACTGAATACCTACAATATAATGATCCATATACTGATCCATATACTGAATATCTACAATATAATGATCCATATACTGAATACCTACAATATAATGATCCACATACTGAATACCTACAATATAATGATCCACATACTGAATACCTACAATATAATGATCCACATTAATGAATACATATACAATATAATGATCCATATACTGAATATCTACAATATAATGATCCACATACTGAATAATTTCCACAATATAATGATCCATAATTAAATAATTTACAATATAATGATCCACATACTGAATACCTACAATATAATGAGATCCATATACTGAATATCTACAATATAATGATCCACATGTATCAGAATACCTACAATATAATGATCCATACTGAATACCTACAATATAATGATCCATACATACTGAATATCTATACAATATAATGATCCATATACCGAATAATTATATAATGATCCATATATCAAATACATACAATATAATAGATCCATACTGAAGATACTGAATACTCATAAATATAATGAGATCCACATACTGAATACATACAATATAATGATCCACATAATGAACACCTACAATATAATGATCCACACGAATATCTATACATAATGATCCACATACTGAATACCACAATATATAATGATCCACATACTCTCGAATACATACAATATATAATGACTAATATACCGAATACCTACAATATAATGATCCATATACTGAATACCTACAATATAATGATCCACATACTGAATACCTACAATATAATGATCCACATACTGAATAATCTACAATATAATGATCCACATACTCGAATACCTACAATATAATGATCCATACTGAATACCTACAATATAATGATCCATATATCATCACCTACAAATATAATGATCCATATAATGAATACCTACAATATAATGATTCATATACTCGAATACCTACAATATATAATGATCCACATACTGAATACCTATATAATGATCCACATACTGAATACATACAATATAATGATCCACATACTGAATACCTACAATATAAATTGATCAATATACTGAATAATTACAATATAATGATCCATATACTGAATACTCCACAATATAATGATCACTATACTGAATACCTACAATATAATGATCCACATACTGAATACCTACAATATAAATGATCTTTACATTACAGAATATTATTACAATATAATGATCTAGCTTATACTGGGAATACCCACAATATAATGATCCAATATACCGAATACATACAATATAATGATCCACATACTGAATAACACTCACAATATAATGCATCAATATACTGAATACTCATAATATAATGATCCATACTGAATACATACAATATAATGATCCACATACTGAAAAACTCATAATATAATGATCCACATACTGAATATCTGCTGGTATCGATCCATACTGAATACCTACAATATAATGATCCACATACTGAATACATACAATATAATGATCAATATACTGAATACTACAATATAATGATCCATATACTGAATACCCATAACATAATGATCCATATATCGAATACCTACACATAATGATCCACATACTGAATAATTTTACATATAATGATCCACGTACTGAATACCTACAATATAATGATCCACATAGTGAATACCTACAATATAATGATCCACATAGTGAATACCTACAATATAATGATCCATATATACTGAATACTACAATATAATGATCCACATACTGAATAATTTCACAATATAATGAGATCCACATACTGAATAATTTACAATATAATGATCCACATACCGAATACCTACAATATAATGATCCATATACTGAATACTCACAATATAATGATCCATATACTGAATACCCATAATATAATGATCCACATACTGAATACTCATACAATATAATGATCCACATCGAATACCTACAATATAATGATCCACATACTGAATACCTACAATATAATGATTAATATACTGAATACCTACAATATAATGATCCACATACTGAATACCTACAATATAATGATCCATATACTGAATACCTACAATATAATGATCAATATACTGAATACTCCAATATAACGATCCATATAATCGAATACCTACAATATAATGATCCATATACTGAATACCTACAATATAATGATTAATATACTGAATACCTACAATATAATGATCCACATACTGCATACCTACAATATAATGATCAATATACTGAATACCTACAATATAATGATCCACATACTGAATAATATACAATATAATGATCCATACATACCGAATACATACAATATAATGATCCATACCGAATAATTAATAATGATCCATATACTGAATACCTACAATATAATGATCAATATACTGAATACATACAATATAATGATCAATATACTGAATACCTACAATATAATGATCCATATACTGAATACACTGAATACCTACAATATAATGATCCACATACTGAATACCTACAATATAATGATCCACATACTGAATACCTACAATATAATGATCCACATACTGAATACATACAATATAATGATCCATATACTGAATACACTGAATACCTACAATATAATGATCCACATTTTTGATATATTTTGGAGGTCAACGAGCAGATATTTAAAGTGATTTGTTTGTTTGTCAGTCTATTGGATCTTTTGTGTTTTTATACAACTGACAATTATTTTTCAGAACTTCACTATATTGTATTGTACATAGTGCATTTATTTAGTGTACAAGTCTACTTATGAAAATAAAGCAAGTTTAACTTGGGGCAGTTACTTGGGGCGTAACGGTTAGGGAGTTGGCCCTGTAACTGGAAGGTCACTGGTTCAAGCGAAGTGATTTCTTTACGAGTCCTCCATCCAGTACGTACACACATAACATCATAAAGACACTACAGAGCTCATGTCATTCGCCATTACAGAGTGACATGCAGGTCTGTGACGCAGACGTGACCCCATAGGGCCCATCATAATCTGAAGAAAAGGGGAAAGAGAGAGAGGGGAGAGAAAGAGAGAGAGTGGGTCAGGAAGGAGCCGGGCACGTAGGGGGAGAGCTGCTAATGACTTAAAAAGACAAAACATTGCTGTCAAAGTGGATGTACGTCTTTACTGGGAGATGGAGCCTGAGGCAAGACACTGTCACACACACTCGCCCTCAACCCAGACAGAGCGAGAGAAGAGAGGGAGGCAGGAGAAAGACAGAAATATTGTGTTTGTGTGTTCTTGCTCTTGTTTTTAAAGGTCAGGTCTCATAAAACAGAAGAGTCAGACTGCCTGACACTTACAGAGGTGAAGAGATGGCACACACACATAAACCTACCAGCCACACACATGCATACATACTTATACAGACGCATAAAGTGCACCCCCGAAAAAAACACAAAATGCATGAATATGACTCAACCAAACCAACCAGACACACTCTCACGCATTGAGACCCTGAGCAGGAACGGTGCGCAGGTTTCGCTTTCTCTAATGCCACCTCACACTCACTTCTACTTCTCTGCCAGGATTACACACACACACATCTCAACCTCAATCAGTCGTGAGAATGGAGGCCACATGCTTTTGGAGGTAAGGAGTGATTAAAAGTATTTTGTACGCAAAAACAATTATGAATAAAGGATGGAAAGAGAGAGAGAGAGGTGTATCATGCAGCCCTGAAAATCTACCTCTACAGTGTCTATAGCATAAGACCATGAATGAGGCTGGACACACACACACACACACACAGTCTGAACTAATTCTATTAGCCAATGTGACCCTGAACACAGCCCTTCCTGTGCAAGGCCTCTATCTCTCTCTCAATGTGTGTGTATGTGTGTGTGCACATTGTCCTGTATTTTACTGTGGAGGTCCTCAGACAGTTCAGGAAACCAACACACACTGGCTTTTAATAAACACAATGGCTATGACGCAATACTCACATGAAAGGTATTGGTCTGTGTGTGTGTGTGTGTGTGCGCGCTCGTAGTGTGTAACTGATAGATGGCTAGTTTGTCCCTGATCCTTCTCAACACAGCACTGAAGCAGCAGAATGAGATCAGAGGTTCTAAAGCTCCCGCTGTACTATTATTCTGCATCATACAGTGTTTTATCCACTTTACTGTGAATAACTCACAATATCACCACAACACACACATACACACACGACAGGCTACTAAGCTATAGTTTCCACAAGGAGAAAACACACACAAAGATTTCAGTTCAGTCTAATCAATTTGGGGCAGTTGGTAGATTAACGTTTAGGGAGTTGGCCCCGTGATCGAAAGGTCACTGGTTTAAGTCCCCGACCGGTAAAGATACCACTGAGGTACTCATGAGCGATGTACATGCACTGCCAAGCACTACTCCCACGGCAACGCCCATGTCAGCTGCCCACTGCTCCTTCAAGGGTGGGTCAACGCAGAGGTCACATTTCATTGTGGTGCACTGTGTGCTGTGCTGTGTTCAGAATGACACAATAATCACTCACTTAATCAACTTGTGTTGATTAATATAGTAGTTGTCTACAGCAGGGGTATTCAACTGGTTCTGTCCAAGGGACCACCATTCTGACTAAGGAATAGTCTGGAAATGTTTTGAAAACCATATAAATTGAAATAACTTGATCTGAAATAAAATGATTTCAGTAGTGAAACTGGATTGCATGTCACAGACCACCTGCAACGCCGGCACGGAAAACCGGTTGAAAACCTCAGATCTATAGTACAAGCTACAGAAAAAAGCAGCCATGGATTCATGCTTCCATCTTCACCAAGGTGGACCCCATCCCCCGACTCCACCTCACAGCTTCCCATAGTGTGCTGTGATGCACGGTTTCGTGGATATAGCAGCCTATCAGATGCCACCAATCAAAACTACCTGGTAGTTAAGAGTAATTACAAAGAGAAAAATAGTTTTTGGTAATCATTTTTAAGTATTTACAATTTATAAATATTTTTAATAAATGAAATTAGTTACTGGGAAAATGATAGCATTTAAAAAGTAGTTTCGCTACTGATTAAGTTCGGTTTCAGGTCCCCCCCAGCACGGCGTGTATGTGTGTAAATTATACAAGACTATCTGCTTTTCTTAGGAAGGAATTACACAAAGACAAAAACACAATTGATTACAAATGAATGACAAAAGCAGCTGAAATGATTTTCTATCCTGAAGGCTAGAGGTGTAAGACCAGGCTGAGGTTTACACACACACACACACACACACACACTGCAGCAGCTCAGCTTGTAGGCAAATGAAATTTTTGAGGAATCTCAAGTCCCCTCCACTCATTGGGTTAATGATATTTGATTTTTGTATCTAGGCAACACTCTCATACGTGACATTTACCTGCCAGGCCAAATAACGTGTCTTGTGGGTATGAACACACACGCACACACACACAGTGTGGAATCGGACTTCACGATCCCAAACTGGGTAACTATCAACAACTTCCAATTTTTTGCTAACCTTCTGAAGGACTAATGAGGTGATGCTCAGAGATCAGTGAGACACACAAACACATACATACATACACACACACACACACACAAACAAGTGTATATTTTGAATAAAAATGCAATTATACATAATTTCTTTAAAATATTACAGAGTAACAACCATTATTAATGACCAACAAAACAGTGTGCCATGTTAATATCATCCTTCACTCAAGTGAACACACATATACACACACATACTCACACACACACATTGTTAAATAGCACTTCTGGAAGATTCTGATGTTCATGATTTGAATAAAAATGCAATTGTGAATTCTCTTTGATATGACTGAATGACTGAGTGACAGCCATTATTAATGATCAACAAAACAGTGTGCAGTGCTGATGTTCTCCTTCCCTCAAATATACACACATGCTACTTACACTCTCTCTCACACACACACACATCCTTAACAGCAGAGTCAGGAACACAAATGGAAATTCTGATTACGATGACGACGGTAACAGACAAGCAGGAGGGTGCAGTGATTAAGGTTATGAATTACTACTTCAAACGCTGTGTCTAGTGTGTGTGTAAGGGAGAACCGTGAATGCTCCATTGCTCCTGGGGGGAAAACTCTGACCTGCGGGACCCTTCTCTTTAATTATCACTAAGAAACCACAAACACTCTCATAATCACCCCTCAGACATGTGTCGGCCAACTTCTCCACCTCTCTGTCCACCCATCCTTCCATCCCTTCCTTTCTCCATCCGTTCATCTGTCCATCCGTCTTACTTAAGACCCACCAGGCCGAGATGGGCATGATGCAAGGTGGGGTAAAGAGGGGGAGCTGTCACCCCAAACATCTGGGCCCAAACTTCCCCTTTCGCAGTTTCTTTTTGACATTTCACTTATCACATCGGCCTGCTTCTGTTTTCCTTTGCTATGGGGCTCTGTAAGACTGCATCTACATTGTTTTGCTTCACTTGAACCTTCAACAAATAAGTATAAACAGGTGTGTGTGTGTGTGTGTGTGTAGGCCAAATTTCTCAGACCCCTGGAAAAAATTATGATCCTCTTTTCAGACAAAGTGACTAATCGTGCCTCACCTAATCCAAGACCTGAGTGTGGGGGAATGTATGGAAAAGTCTGACTCTGTAGGTGTATGGGGGAATGTGTGTGTGTGTATGACTGAATGCATGTTAGGACTGGACAGTTAATCAAAAATTAATCAAAACTGACATTCAGAACCTCTCATCAACACAATATTGCCCGTGACAATTCTTTTAAAAATTCTTTCAAGACTTAAAAAAATAATACTTTGTCTAGTGTGTGTTCATGTCTCCTTACAAACATACTACTGCAAAACATATGCCAGCTTAAATAGTTTTTTTTTACAGTACAGGCTCTTAGAGGTGTGAACCTTCACTGGTCTCACGATTTGATTCAATTATCAGGTCAACGATTTGATTTGATGCGATAACTTGATGCATCACACTGCTACTGCGTGCTACTTTACTTCACAATGCACGCAGATCGGGAATGGATCGCAGATCAGGCAGCTGTAGTTACTACCGGGATGTTCTTTTTAACTTCACCAAGTAATGTCATTATAATAAAAATCGATTACAGTCTGCCTCTGCATTGACGCAGAACTGTCCACATCTGCATGGCGATGCATCAATGATGTGATTAATTTCAGCACAACTACAGACTATGTGGGCACATAACAAGTAACAACAAAATAACTGTTCATTAATCATAATTGAGGTAAAATGTTAAATTAATTGTGATATTGATTTGATGACACATCACCCACCCCTTAGTGTGTGTGTGTGTGTGTGTTTAGTGTAAAAGAGAGCATAAAGTTTCCCCATTACTCATCACTTCGTTTACAGATATGCTGGACCTGCTGGTGATTTCCACCTCCTCTACGCACACACACATACTAAGCGCTGTTCTCAGGTCAGAGCTGTTTCTGCTGAGACACGACAAACCAGAACCAACACATTTCTACATCCTCAAACTCTCCACAGCAAACGAAAGTGAGAAGTGAAAGTTTGAAATGTGTTGATACAGGGGCTATACAGCAGAGACTCCCTTCACATCAGGAGCAGCAGCCAGCAGGCAAAGCAGCACAGAGGAACACCACCTTCACGAATAAAAAAGGTGCTGTCCAGTTATCATTCACAGTATTTAAAGAAGAACTTTTACTTTCAATACGTGAGAACAGAGTCAGGCTTTTCTCATTTCTGAAACGGCATTTTCCAGCCTTGCAATACAACATGATTTAAGAAGAGTTTTTCCCTCATATTCAGATGCTGCACGTCAGTACCACCTGGGATTATGAAACCTGCCACCACAGAAAAGAAAAACACAACAGCTGCCTTGTGCCTCAAAATGCCAGGGCAAAATAAGATGGAGGAGGAAAGAGAGGAAAAAGCAAAAGAACTTTAAAAAAGTGTTTTGACATTGGGAACACATCACAGCACAGCACATCACACAGTGCACCACAGTGAAATGTGATCTCTGCATTTGACCCATCTGTGAAGCAGTGGGCAGCTTCTCTTGACAGTGCACGGGGAGCAGTGCTTGGAGATGGTACCTTGCTCATGAATACCTCAGTGGTACCTTTACCGGTCCAGGACTCGAACTGGCAAACTTCCAATCTTGGGGTGTAATCCCTAACCGTTACAGTACAAATGCCTTGTTGTCTGTGACCATCCTAGTCAGGATAGAAGAATATTTGGCTAGGACATGAGATGATAACTAACACATGATAATGGCTAATTCCACAGGACTGCCCACGTTAGCCGTCCACTGCTCCCTCGCGATTTGGTCAAACGCAGAGGTCACATTTCGTTGTGGTTCACTGTGTGCTGTGCTGTGTTCACAATGACAAATAATCACTCACTTTCACTCACTTAAAAAGTCAGTCTTAAACCTTTATACAGTCATATCTGTATATCTGGAAATATCCCATTTTTATTTTTGCAATACGAAAAAATAAAGATTTGAATCACGTTTGAGCTGGATAAGTGATAAATGACACAGGTGTGGTCGATCACTCACAAGTGGAAAGCACTGTTCTTTTCTAGAAGAGACAACATGAGCTGGATTGAATTAAGGTGAGTTTACATGCAAGTGGTAATGATGCAGCACGATCCAGTAGGTCAGCATGATGTTAGATTTTATGTGGCTGGTTCTCATGAGAAATTCTGCTGTTAGCCAGCACCGTAGAAATCTGGAGGCTCTGACTACAGCATGACACAAGTGTGCTGGACTGGTTGCACTTCACACCCACTCATCACACACACACACATACACACACATTTTGGAACCCAAACACCCCGCCCCCACCATCTTCCCCATCATGACACAGTCACAATAGTTGAAAAGTTGCCAGAATTTATCTGAAGTAATCTGCTTCCGGGGTCACAACCTTGGCATCGGCGCCCCTGATTTCCTGTTGAACTTGGTCCGACCTGAAATGTTTCCCTATTGCTTTTCCATTACGTGACAATCCACAGCTGCTCAAGGCCTGAATTTGGCTCCTGCAACATGGCCACATTCACTCTTCCTGCGGCTAATCACTGTTATTTTAGTGCTAATACAAAACTATTTTGTAGTTGTCCACCTTGATCAATCACAGCTGAATCTGGGGAACAAAAATGTTGACCTCTCCAAACAATGAAATGCCCACAGGACAAGGTTATTTATGTCACTGCTATGAATCTGCAAATAAATGCGCATATGAGTGCACACACTCACACACGCACAGACACACGCACACACCTCCCTACAAGGACAGTTTATGTATTTACATTCCTTGAAGTCCTACTCCTCTGGGGTTACAAAGGAGGAGCAAAACACACACACACACACAGACGCACGAACATTTGGTCAGTCTGACATTCTATAGTGGGGTTATGTAAATGTCACTCTCATATCTGTCAGTCACTCCCAGGCCCTGAGAAGTTAAAACACACTGACATTCTCTCTCCCTCTCCCCTCCTTCACTCACCAACACAGTAAGAGGTGTGCGTGTGTGTGGTTAATTGGATGTGCTCCGAGATGTCTGAAAAATCATTGCTCTCACCTGAGCCCTCACATCAAAGTGACTGGCCTTTCTCTCCCTAAGGGACGACCTGTCCACACACCTAATGGTCTCACACACACACACACACCCCTACACACACTCCAAACAGGTCTTCCTACCTGACAACTTGGGCACTTACTAACAGTGCAACTTCTAGAGCTACTTATATCAACTGTATAATATTTAGGGCTGCACAATATAGGAATTATTGGCTGTAGTGGGCTGTAAAAAATTCCACCTCTGATTTAGGAAATGCCTGGCACAAGTGCTACCTTTCAGTCGCGCAATAAATGCGTCATCAAATATTGGCTAGAATATTGGGCAAATCTAAGCATCGGTTCGATGCCGATGACTTGAAAAAAGCAATTCTCTGCCGATTCCGATATTATCGTGCATTCCTAATAATGTTAGTTATGTGCACGACTACCAATACAGCTATAAAATGACAAAGCAGTGAATATGGAGACCAGTGCAGAAGCACAAAAGCAGAAGAGAATCGTGATTTACAGTGTCTCTAAACTACGCCCCTTTAGAAAATTATTTATGTCTATGATCCTACACAACTTTGACCCATTCAAGTGTCCAAAAGGTGATAGAGACAGACAGCAAGAGAGAGAGAGACCGTGCGTGAGAGCAAGTGTGTGTGTGTGTGTGTGTAAGTAAGTGAGCGAGTGAGTGTGCATGAGAGAGAGAAGGCAAGAGAGAGCATCATTTCGGAGGTTCATGATCTGAGTGATAACCGTTTAATCAATAAGACCTTGTTTCCACGACAACCCTAATCTCTCGTGCCATGTCTTCAGACACAAGAACTGCCTCATTGTGTGAGTGTGTGTGTGTATGTGCATGTGTGTGCTTGTTTATTTGTGTGTGAGTGTATGTATTCCTTTGTTGGGGAATGCAATATTATAAGACACACTCCAGCTCTCTCTCCCATAAGACCAAGAACCCATATATTAGGACCTTCATTCTCCAGAACTGATTCTGTTCTTTTGTTCCGTAAACACAACCTGCAAGATGTAGTTACTCGGCTGGATAATGCTGTTTAGTACATTACCATAGCTCAAGGAACAGGGCGAAGAAAATAATGGAAAAGAAGAGGACAATGACATAAAAGATGAAGAAATAACAACCACTTATCTATACACATAGGGTAACAAAAACAGCTCTGAAAAAATGTATCCAGTTCAACACAATTCACCACAAATACAGAGAGAAACACACAGAAAGAGAGAGAGGGAGAACACAGCATTTCTCTTATAATCCTCTCTGGTCCTTTATCTCTACTTCTCTTCTTATACTTCTCCCAAAGACTCAACACCTGCAATATCCATTCCATCTTCTAACTCTCTCTCACACACACACACACACACACTCACGCACTGGTAGACCGTTAAGCCTTCTCTTTATTGGGTCAAGCATTTGTGTAGATATTTGAGCCTTAAAGCAGGAGCAGATCTTCTAATCTCACCGCTGCTCCAGAACCAGAACGACTTTATGTTCACCATCAGACAAATTCACAAAGTGTATTTGGTGCAAGCAAACTACATCCCAGTCATGTGTCTCCTTGACCACGTCCGACCACCATTTTGGCCCCAAAAAAACCCCAACGTGAGGCGTCCAATTTAGCAACCTCCATTAAAACATTCAGGAGAGTGTGTTAAGGCGGGTTTCAGGCGTTCTCCTACAGGCCAGTGGAGGAGCTCTGATTGAGTCAGCATGACTGGAGCCATTATCATGCTTCCTGTTCTGACCATGTGACAAATGAGAGGTCACATGGCTTCTAATATGGGCTTTGAAGCTCCCTACTGAAGCTCCAGTGTGTGTGTGTTGGGAATGTACACATATAACACAGACGGTGACGTTCACAGGTTCACCATCCCTACCTGACCTGAGCTGGATGAGCTGGACGGCGTGATCAGCAGTGTTCTACAGAGGCCTCATATGGACCAGTCACCTCTGGAATCTTAATTGATCATCTCAATACTAGCAACTTTTTGTTCTATAGATGCACACATAGACTTAGACACCTAGACACTTCCAATGCTCCACTCTGCCTGGTCCAGAGAAGAACGGTGTCCATATCTCCTCTCAAGGCTTCTTCATATTTATAAAGTGTCAAGACAACACAATATTATGCAGTATCAATTCGATGCACAATGATTCATTCATTCATTTTTCGAATGGCTTAATCCCAACTTGGGTCGCAGCGGGGACCGGAGCTTATCCTGGGAACTACAGGCGCATGGCGGGAAACACCCCTGGGCAGATGCCAACACACTGCAGTGTGTGCAACGATTCAATGTATACCAAAATGACAAAGTATGCTACGATACGATTTCGATTCCGTTCAATTCAGAAAACCAGTGATCGGTATCATAAGATTCAACAAACATCCGTTTATATCAAACCACAAAAACAACTAAATATCATGACATTTTTAATCTGGCATTTAAATGAAATACTATTTAAAATAGAGCTCCCGTTGATTACAAAGCGACGTTACAACATGTATGAGGTCTGATTGATGTTTTCATGCTGGATCAATGCTATAGACTTGTTGATCATTGTCTCGCTGTATCGATGTAGTTGGGTGTATCGATACACTCCTCCTACAGAAGGGAGCCCCAGACTTGCTCGTTAGGGGTGTCGCCACACCCACACTGTTTACCTGCTTTGTGAAATGAATTGAAACTAGGCTAA
Organism: Distichodus sexfasciatus; assembly: GCA_032718565.1. Taxonomy (NCBI): domain Eukaryota; kingdom Metazoa; phylum Chordata; class Actinopteri; order Characiformes; family Distichodontidae; genus Distichodus; species Distichodus sexfasciatus. Next base: position 2,212,791 of record JAVGVS010000021.1, on the reverse strand, counting down.
AAATGATAAAAATGACAGCAATATGTATTGTGATAAACATAAGCAATGATGGTAAATTATTACAGCTCATCTTGCTAATATGGCAGTTTTTTAATGTCTGATTGACACACCACTGTGAGTAAACAGTGCCGGGGAAATAAAGTGTTTCATTCAAAATAAAGTGATTCGTATTTTTGTCTTGTGGTAATGATTAAAAAAGGTAATTCAATTTTTTAAAAAAATCATTGATGTTAACTGATGCATGTCTGCTGCTTTGTCTCACTTCTGCATTTGCGTGTGTATGCAGAGATAAACCTCAACAGAGAAGATTAAGCCCAGACCAATCATGACCACTATCTCTCATATACTGCAGGTATATATTTGTTAGTGTGTATGTGTGGGTTTGAGTGTGTGAGTGTGTGTGTACATGCACCAGACGGCTTCGGTGCTTTACTATTATCTCACGCTGATGCCATCATACACTCTGCTAATCCCAGGCTCGGAGACTGAGCCTGCTGGCAGACATTAATCCCCGGTGTTTATGAATTAATGACCAGCCAGGCCACGCGATCGCCGTCACACACTCTGCCGCAGTAGGTTAATCTGCATATATCCCACAATGCTGCATGCTGACACGGTTAAGCCCACAAAACCATGTCGGGATGGACGGTGGCACGTCACTGAAAACATCAACGCAATGCTTAAAGCTCCCCACAGCCTCTTTATTTATCGCTCATCTTTAACACCTTTTACCGCTATCTGTCATTAGCTGAGTATGCTAATGCTGAGATACTAAAGATCCGAATCACTTTCAGGATGAAGACGGCAGAATCTTTAAAAAAAAAAAAGAAAACAAAAAAAATCCCCTGCCCCAGCCCTACGCCATCAGCCATGGAAGTCTAGACGTGCACCGCGTCTCCGAGTCTAAGGACATTCCTCGATTTAATAGATTTATTAAGCCTTGATTTAATTAGGAGAGTGAAGGGGCTTGGCTCTGAACGATAGCCCAACACTGGACACAGTGACAGCCGCGCCGGGTAAAGCCGAGGCCGCTAGGTTCCAGCCCTCCCTTTTTCCCCAGACCTCCCTTTTTTTCCTTCAGAGACTTCAATTTGGCTAAAGGCATTCCTAATCATTCTCATTATTTCAGGCATATCGAGTTTTGAGGGCTGGTGAAATCTAATTGTCGGTTGCTCAATTTTCCGTCCGCGAGACTAGCGAGCTTTCCACTGGGGTTTTGTAAACGGGGCAGAAATGTTGTGTGTTTGGGGGGGGGGGCGGTAAGGCTCTAAGTGCGCAGCCACAGAAATGCTGGAGAGAGTAGGAGTTAGATCACAGGGAAGAAATGGTGAAGGGGGAAAAAAGGTTTTCTCACATCCTTTAAAGCTAAAGCAACCCGCTGTATCCACCCCCCCCTTCCCCTCCACCTCTCTTCCTGTTGTTCAAAAGCCCCTCCGTTAATCACGTAGTTGTGTTATCTTATCAACCGGCTTGGGTGTTTATAACCACAGACTACACAAGGCTGTGGAACACCTAGAAGAAAACATAATGCGACAGTGTGTAGTTTCGTCTGCATTCTGAGGTCTGTACACAAGACGCAAAGAGTCTAGTTCATATTAAGGTCAGGATCCAGGTGGAGGTCAGGAATGCGTGCACCAATTTAGACCCACACACACAAATACACACAAATGCACACAAACACAACCACATAGACACACCAACCATGTGAGTCTCACAGGGTTATCTCATGGCGGTATCCACCCCTCCTTTCCCCTTTTTAACGGTTCCAATCCACCTCGTCTTCTTCCTTGTCATTTTTTCTACCTCCCCCTTCTTCTGTCTATCCAGTGCTCATCTATGCTCTTCCTTTCAACCACTCCCTCCCTCTCTGTCCCTTGTTAGCAGAACAGGCACATTAACTACAGGAAGTCAGCTTCCTGTAGCTCAAGATGTATAACTAAAAAAAGGACAAAGTCCCTGAGTCAGTTCCACACCAAAAGCAGATTCCGTGTTTTTGGTTCTTCTGCTTTTTTCCAAAGCAAAGACCGGTATATTTGTAACTGTATAAATACCCCCTTCAAATCAAGAAATTAATCAATTCATATTCCTGTTTTAGAAAGTCCTGAGTGCAGAACTTTAACCTTAATCACGACACTTCCTCTAGTTAAAAACAACTCACACAAAAGCAGATTTCTCATAACAATAAAGCCGATGGTTGTGTTTCTAAAACGGACAGAAACAATGTATAAGAATGCAACCTGCTAACACGGACCGTTCATTCTTTATTAGAAGAGTATTATTAGCATTTGGGGTGGAGTGCTCCTTTAACAAAATCAGGATCCAGAGAGAATGAGTCAGTGGCCCCCTTGTGTGAGCCACACTGGCATCACCAACCTGGGCTAGCGGATGCCAGGCGGGAGCATGGCGAGGGTCTGGCACAGGCACAGTCAGCAGCAGAAAGGGCAGAGCCTGGCTTTCAGCGGTCATGAACGAAGCTTATTTAGGCCCTTGCATGAATGAGGCCAGTCAGAGAACACAACACAAAGGGGACGGAGGCTGCTTGGCATGCAGGAGCCGTCAGCACAACGCTGCAACACTTTGACGATTGTGAGTGGAATGTGATGAAACGGAAACACATAACGATTTGAGCTGAGATGCAGCGTTTTACTTATTGTGCCTTTTTAAAAATTTAATTGCAGTTTCAGTTCAGGACGGATGATTAATCAAAACCGACATTCATAACCTCTAATCGATGGAATCTTGCCCATAATGATTATTTCAATTATGTTAATGCTTTAAGAAATGGAATTCTGTTAATACCTTGTCAGTGAACTATGAAAGCTAAAGACAAATAAACATGATAATTGTTCATTAATCATAATCAAGGTAAAATGTTCAATTAATCGTGATTACTGATTTGAGCTCGTATCTCCCAGGCCTATTTTAAACATCACATTTAGAAGTTGTTTATTTTGTTTGACGTAAAGTCCATCAATAACAAATAATCCAAAGTCCAAGGAGTCCAAAGGTTGAGACTTTTGTTAAAAGGAGGTGGCAGTGACCAGGATACACACTTCCTTGTTGTTTCTGGGGGCTGAACCTTGAGACTGTGCATCCTGGGTAGGTAATCTCTCTTAGCCACTTCCTGGTTTTGTTTGCATTAGATGAGGGACACATTTAGAGCCCAAAATCCCTTAGACTATTCTGACAGTGTATCAGGAGAGAAAAAGAACAAGGGCTGATTTCCTTGACTGTATGGACAGTGAAATAAATTAATCATCTACACTCAAGATATGCATTAACATTAACAGCATTTATCTGGAGCGACTTCCATTTCTTACTTTCGGGGAGAGTCTTTCTGGAATAACTCAGAGTTAAGGCTCTTGCTTAGTGTCCCAGTTGTGGCTTTTTGTTTGATTTATTTATTTTTTATGCTCTCCTTGAATTAGAACTCCCAGTACTGTGGTCACCAGCACAGGCATGCGGAAGGGTATTTTGTGTGGGTCATGTGACAAGGTTGTGATTTACTCTAAACTGAGAGAAACTGAACGGAAAGCTCTGTATGCCATGTGCTTCAAATTCTGTTCAACAAGGGATTTAAGGACAGAATTCCCCCAATTTGTCTTGAATTTCATCAATATCAGCAGAGAGCTAAAATGACACTTTTAGAGATTCTTGTCCAGAGTGACTTCCATTTCTCTCTCTCTGAAGAAACTTGTGGTTAAAGGTCTTGCTCATGGCTCAGTGGTGGTAGTGCTGGAGGTGGGATAGAGCAGATCCACACAACTTGGATGTTATATTGTATTATTACAACTATCCTTGGTATATCATATTTCACATCATATGTAGTTCAGTGATATTTATAATCACAGTGATACTCATTATGATACTCACTTGTATTGGAATTAGTTTGTCTTTATATAAATATATTTTGTATAACAGACAATTACAAAAAATTGAAAAAAGATTCTGCATTAAAAATATAGCAAAAATATATCATGGTCAAATATCTCTGTATATCATTGGATGTGCTGTAGTACAAATTTAATTAACGACTTTATCACAATCTACATTGATTGTCAAATCTAACATGATTAATTTCCCCCATCTTAATTATCATCCTGCCACTTTGTGAGACACTCACTCAACGCCGTGCGCAACGACGTTGTTGGCTTTTAACATCGCAATTAAGACCTTCGGACAGCTATCTTTGCTGTAATTATGAAATTGAGAGCGCGACTGGAACAATGCCTTCCCTCCTTTACTGAGAGTCACTGTTCCGTTGACCAGACTCTCTCTTCTGGATCCATTAGCCAAAAGCCTCCATTTTGCGTTCAAGCCTTTTATTGCGACCTCTGCAGTGTCACTTAACGTCTAACACAAAAACGTGGTTCATAAAAAGCAGACAAAACAGCCAAAAGAGGCAAATGCCAAACTGCTTTTTATCTTGTGTTATATTACTAATAGGGGGTTGTGGTTTTGTATTTATAGAAATGGATTGCTTTTAGGGTTTGTGAAGGCATCGAGGTTTCAAACCGCTTTTGGTACGTTTGTGTAATTAGCAATGGTTGAACCGTGGCCCCATTTAGCCGCATGTAGCACTGTGTGTGTGGTAAATTATGTGGGCTGTGTGTTTCTCGAAGGTACCTGCATGCAGTTGTGTCTAACATCAGACACACCCTGATAGCACTTTGCCAGAGGCACAGGAAATCTGCAATCTCTGCTTTATCTCTTTATCTCTCCCTCTCTCTCTGACGTTAATTGTCTTGACCTCTCTCTCTGCAGATTTCTTCTCCCCATCCTCGTTGCCACACCTTACTCCATCTGATAGCAGTTGAGCACACATTTGCTCCATCTTTCTTTGTGGGCTTTCTCTCTCTCCCTCCCTCCTTTAAAAGTATGTCTGCTAAGGTCCTCATATTGTCAAAGACACTTCAGCTCTCCATCCAGTCTCTCGGTCTCTCTCTTTCTACGTCTGTATCTCTCCAGCTCACTTTCTCTCAGCTTTCTCTTCCTCTCTGTCCCTCCCTCCCTCTTGCTCTTTTGTCAGGTGTTATTTATGAGTCGTGTAACGGAATTCCTGCGAGCTTGCCGCACCTGCTCTGGTTGGACAGGGAGAGGAGAGACAGCTGCCAAGCTCTAAGAGTTGTGTAGAGGGAAAACATTGTGAAAGCGCTCCGTTAGCGTTGCCTGAGCGTCCGCAGAGGCAGCGGACATTAAAGGAATATGTCGAAAGCACAGCGGATTTGTTCGTCGAGGATTGGAGCGGCAGGGGAGGACTGCAGAGCCGTTTTGGGGAGCCTGATGAAGACTAAGAACTTTACAGCCATGTTGTGAACACTTTGGGGAAAACACTGCAGCAGTGTTGAGAAAATTTTACGCACAGTTACATAAGCTGAATGTGCAGTGACATGTGACGTCTTCACATTAAGGGTTAAAGAAGTGAAGCTATACTCCCCAACAGTACAGAAAAGTGAGATTCTTTTCAAGTTGCATAAGGATGCTTTTTCTATTGGAGCAAAAAAAGCTGAGGGGTATGTGTTAGAACCTGAATAACAGGACCAAGACCCAAAAATACAATCCAGACCAGAAACAGAAATCAACTTACAATGGTTTCCCCCAAACACAGTTATTGAAACGTTCTCACAAAAATAAAGCTGATTTATTCAAGGTCCGGCCGATTATCAGGAGCTCCAAGAAGGAGAAGAGGAGAGAGGAGAGTTTCAAATGAGCTTGGCGTTTGTAAAATTCTAAATTTTGACAGAGATTTTCCTTTTTTTGCATATTGGTGCCAAATGTCAGTTATCGGCCCTGTTAAATTACCAATAATCAGTATAGATATCCGCCCTGAAAAACCAACATCGGTCAACCTCTAGTTTTATTTTCAGAAGCAGTACTTGGAATATAACCTTCAAAATACAACATGTAGTGTCTTTAGGGTCATTAAAGTGTCTTGTTAGGGTCAAAGGTATTAAAGACAATAAAAGCCCACATTGGAGTTTTCGTTGTTCTTTGATGGACAAACTACATGTTGGCAACACTTAAAAAAGACTGAAGGACATTCCTATTTTAAGGTTCTCTTATAATTGTCATTTGTAGCCTGTAACAACGGCTGATATCTGATTAAAATTAAGTCACAATGGTAATGATATCACACGCTGATGTATCGGTCATGTGAGTCCAATCACCCACACATTCTTTGTTCAGAAAATGGGCTGTGCTCTCAGCTGGACTCAAAAAAGACACCGGACTCACTAATCTACTCAGTTGAAAGGTTCAGATTTTTAAAGGGCTTATTAGAGAAACTTGTAAACTTCCAAAAAATTTAAACTAAACCCCACTACAGCTGGTCAGGCATGTAGGTAAACAAAGGCTGATTTATCCAGGTAACTCCTTTTTTGACCTTTGTTTTCACTGTGTTTGGTCTCCGTCATCACCTCCTGTAGATGTCGTAACCAGGTAAACAGCAGCACACAGGTGAACATGGCAAGGCCACCGTTTATTTGACTGCAAACACCTGAGTTCATCTCCCTGATCGGGACTTTACCCCAGTCATGTTCACAGTGCAGGTAAGAAAAGCAGGTAAAAGTGTTGCCCAACAACACCAAAACTACTACATACTTAATAATAATAAAAGTGGTCAAACCTTGGCTCAAAATTAAACCCATAATTAATTATTTTTGGTTGCACTTAGAAATGCTTCTCTGATTTTTTAAGAAACAATTTTTAAGTGAAACAAACATGTATGATAAGGAAGATCTGCATTACATGGGTGCAGCAAATTAAAGCTTTTTTAAAAGATATTAAAAGATATGTGAGGACAGGCCCAAGTCCAGCTACTGAAGTCTTGCAGTGTAAACCTGGCAAGGCCTAATTCTGCGTACTGCAAACACAAGGTTAGCAGCTCCTGTACAGACATTGGAGAAAATAACAGGTAGGAGTAACCTGCACCAACAGGTACCATGTACACGCACACACACGCACATACAGGGTGAGAATGAGACAACACTAGATAGAGAAAGAGAGAGAGAGAGAGAGAGAGAGAGAGAGAGAGAGAGAGAGAGAGAGAAAATGCTAAAGCAGTAAGAAGGGGAAAGAAAAAACAACAGCTGAAAATGTAACTTTTGTAATATACGTCTACAGGGATTATCAGAGGTTCTTATCCAGAGGTACTAACATTTCCTAATCACAGCAGCAGTCCCCCTGGAGCAAGTTGGAGACAAGGGTCTTGCTCACAGTGTTTTTAGGCTCTTTTAGGGTTCTTTGAGGTTTTGAACCTCCACCCTTATAGTGACCAGCCTGGATTTCCACTCAAACCAGTGTCTCGAAAAGACTTGTACCTGTAACTAATCTCGGGTGCGTTTCCCAAAAGCATAGCAACTAACATAGTGTACATTAGTAAAACTCTGTTAAACTCTATTTCCAAGATGCTGTGACCCAAAGCTGGATTTTCCCAGTCCAAGTCACACTGGACCTCGGGCTAATTACTGCTGTTAAGGGTGAGAAATTCTTGGTGAGCTGTTTAGCACATGACATCAGAGGGACCCTGCGGAGAGCAGATCCAACATATGGAGCACTACGGCGAGAACAAACAATTTGCTAACCACCTCGCAAACACATCCATCATCACGACAGCAACAGTACCAACACGCCATAAACACACACGCCGCCACGTTCATGAATAATTCACTTCGGTGTGGACTTTCTCGTTGGGGTGTGTCACAGAGAACCCACAGTTACAGCACGCTACACCTGTTCATGATTAGACTGGCGGAGGAGAAAAGAAAGGAATGAGACAAACATTTGGTTGTGACCTAATCCAATCACAGAATGATAAAATGGACAGGAAAAAACATCTCACTACTAAATCTAAAGGCAAAAAAGCTTGCTCTCTCTCAACACACACACACACACACAAACACCAGAGGCCGTTTTTTGTGTACAGCCTATTCAGCATTTCTGTCTCTTTTCTCTCCGGCTGCACCTTTTTGTCCTCATCAAGACTTGTGAGATGTTTACAGTTTCTGACATTCACCGTAGTAGCTATGTGACTAACACACACACACACACTCACAAACATATACACACGTAGTGACTCAGTGATTCTTCCACAGTAATGTCTGCATCTTCTGCATCACAGACTGACCTAAGGTCTTACTCACACACTCACTCCTCTGAGGATAGGTAAGGACACACACACTCAGACACACAAAGCTCCAGGGAGTCTCTGAAAGTGAGAGATTATTAAAGGAGAATGCCCTTTTTTTGGTTCCCAGACCAAATGGAACATGGTTCCTCAGAAGTCTGGAGTGAAAAAGCAAGGCCAGCTCCCGTAGCTGCAGCTCCGCTGGCATTTCATACATCACTTTGATATACGACCATATCAGCTCACCCCCCTCTCTTCCATAAGCAGTGTATTAACACAACGCAGCCGAGCCTGGAATCAGGAACGCTAAACACACTACACACACCACATTCATCACTCTCCCCTCTGCATTTCCGTTCTTCTGTCTTCTTAAAAAAAAGATGACGGGAAATGGACATGGCATAGTTTCTACCGTTCAAAACAGAAAATATTTATTACAAAAACTTTCTCTCCATATGCAATTGAACTTCTCAACAAAGTCTAGGACATGGTTGCACTTTGCACTTCAGAACACTCAAATGTGTGCTTTGCTTATATTATGGTCACTGTGGTCATACATGTTTATACTTACTGTTGTAAGACCATCGAGACCATTGTCACTGTGAACACGCTACACCACGTTTCAGCACACAGTGCACCACAACTAAATGTGACCTCTGCATTTGACCTTTCCGATGAAGTAGCAGTGGGCAACATTTTCCTTGTGCTTTCCTTGTACCTTGCTCATGAATACCTCAGTGGTACCTTAAAAGGACTGGGAATTGAACCGCCAACCTTTCCGATCCCGGAGTCAACTTCCGATTCCAGAGCCAACTTCCTAACTGTTACACTATTACCTATATTTTACCTTACTTCATGGTGCATGACTCCATTTGCTTTCATTCACTTTTAGTCAACTCTGGATCCTTGTCACAATTCAAAGTGGGATGCAGACTTAAGGTACAAAAAACAAAGGATTTTATTAATAAAGCAGAATATAAACAACAGAATCTTCAGGCTTTGCCCAGAACCACAAAGACAAAGAGGCTAAGCACTCCGATGTGTAAAGAGAAACACAGCCAGCAACAGCATGGTAAGCCAAAACAGGTGAAAGAGCCAGACAAATGGTAGAGGCTCAAATACAAACACAGGTGTAGCACATTAGAGGAAACGAACCCAAACAAGGAGAGGGAAGACAAAAAATGGCAACATCTTGTGGACAAACATGGGATCACAGACCCGACGCTGACACTGTACCTTTATGATAATTCTCAAAGTCTCTTAATCATGGAGACTTACATTACTTATTACAAGGGCAGTCTCCCCTGAGAGACTTGCTTAAGAGAATTTCACAACAAACTCACAACATCTTGGTCCATAATTGAATCCATCAAACCACTACTACATCCCTTTAATCCCTTAACAAATTCATTTTGATCCATGGATTCAAGAACGCAAAAAACAGCTTCTGATCCAATTGAAATAGAAGATATTACATTTTCAATTTGGTTTACTCAAGTGGACATGATGCATGAAGTAGTTAATTAATATCCCTAATATTCCTTTCTTTTTATGTTTTACACCTGGCTGAGGGGAAAAAAACGTGACGGGGGGGAGAATGGATTTATTACTTATTTTCATTTGTAAACAGACTCTCCCTTTTGCCCGGGGTGGCGAGATGAGGGGGCAACAGGCCAGGTTGTGATAACTCAGTGCCAAGGACTCATCCTGGCACGGTTCTTACAACAGACAAGCGGAGGATTGTTCATTTATCGCTCCAATGATATCAGATATTAGAGTAAAGCAGAGTGGATGACTGAAAGAAGTAAATACAAATATTCTGTTTTTTTAACTATTGGCCTACTTGTTTTCAAGGCAGAAAGTGGGAGAGAGAGAGAGAGAGAGGATGCATGCCCTATAGGGACATACAACCCTGAAACTCTCTTCCAGTCCCTGGAAACATTATTAAAAGCGGCGAGAGTATCAGCAAAACAGACATACACTAAATTACCCCTGACAATGGGCAATTACTTATTCTCTCAGGTGTACTCAAAAACCCCAACAGGTGTACACACACACACACACACACCCTCAAGAGTATACCACTTAAGCTGTCAGATGAAGAATGAAGTCATTTAGACAGGTGTACACACACACACACACAAAACTTAATATCATCCCCTAGGACAGGGAGGGAGGGAGGGAGGGAGCGAGGGAGACAGTGGGAGAATTAGAGAAAGAGAGAGAAAAGAGGGAGGAGACTGAACTCTTAATTTCCTGTGTGCTGTGGCACTGACCCTCCAACCTTGGCTGTTGGTGTATATACACACACCCACACATACAGAGAGGGGGGTGAGAGAGGGGGATGGCTGATTGTATTAGATGAGGTAATGCACCTCACACACCTGTCTATATGACTCATACTGACAGCTGAGTTGAGTGTGTTTCTTTCTAAAAAGCCCAAAAGCTTTATCCATCAGATCTCTCTTTCTCTGTGTCTCTCCCTCACTCCTACCCTTTTACATGCACGAAAATACAGAAGCGGCAATAATGAGATGTAATACTAGTCACATCTGAATACACACACACACCCCCCCACAGTGGAATGTCTGTTGGTAGTGTGTGGTGACAGTAACGCTTGTGAAAGATTCTAACTAGTTGTTGCTATTTTGGGGAGGTGTCTCGAACAAGCACAATTACCAGGCTGTTTTATCACCATTTTCTATGTGTGTGTATGTAACCAATATAGAAGCAAAGACACCTTTGCTTCAGTGTCAGTAGATACATTTTATGGTGTGCGATTTACTTTTACAGCATTTAGCATATGCTCTTATCCTGAGTGACTTCCACTCTCCTAACTGCAGGGACAATTTCTCTGAAACTTCAGGGCTTAAGGGTCTTGCTCAGGGACCCAATAATGGTTGTGTTGGAGGTAGGACTCGAACCCACGACCTCTTGATTCAGATGGCGAGTATCCTAACCACTAGACCATCACACCCCCACCCCGGATCTTCTTATTCCCAGTTACAGTTTACACACACACATATAAACACACACAGCGCTGCACAAAATGGGGCAGCTGGTAGTGTAACGGTTATGGAGTTGGCCCCGTGTTTGGAAGGTCGCCGGTAAAGGTACCACCGACGTGCTCATGAACAAGGTACTGCCCCCAAGCACTGCTCCCCAGGTGCTGCCCATGTTAGCTACCCACTGCTCCTTCACGGATGGGTCAAATGCAGAGGTCACATTTCGTTGTGGTGCACTGTGGATTGTGGTGTGGTTTGTTCACAATGACAATCATTCACTTAAGATATAGGAAAAACTGCTTTTTTGGCAAAATATACATTTAAAAAGTCATATTTGGAATGATGTAATCATTCTAGAACGATCAAGTAGATATTGTGGGGAAGTAAATCTGTATAAAAAGTGTAAAAAAATACAATCTAAAAAATAACCTTTTACTTTGAGTATGAACTGTACTTTCTGTACAAATGATGCTCTATCAAACCGACTTGTTTTGTAGACCACTGACGGAATTTTCCATTTGTATCAAGCAGCCAAAAAAGTTGCAGAATGGTGTCTTTCATGCAATTTGGATGGAACTGCATACTCTGCAATGTGAATTTTAATGATGACACTGAAACAATATTTTATGCATCCCTAAAACACACACAGTAACCAAAATATTGGTCTTCTGACAAAGAAAAGCTGTCAGACAAAGGAGATAAAAATGGTGTGAATGAACAGATAAACATGTGTGCGCGCACACACACACACACTAACACACACACAGGACTCTTGCTTGCTGTAGAGAATGGGTCATATGCAAATGGGAGTCCCGGCATGGGCAGTAGTTTCCCACAGGCACAGAGAGAAAGAGTGTTCCTCCCTCTCCGCACTCTTTCAATAGGCCTTTTCTTCCGCCGCTGAGCCCTCTGTATAGCCGACAGTGGCCCACTGCATAGGTAGCAAGACCCCTTTTTCTGCTCCTCTCTAAAGCCCTAATACACAATAGCTCACTTAAGCATTCTCACACACACACACAGTAGCCAATAAAGCACAACCGTGCACAGCTACAAGAAAGGGGAGGGGGGGGGGGGGTAGTTGGGGTTGGGGGGCAATACGTGAGTTTTGGCTCTTTTTGTAGAGGCGAGAGAGAGAGGGAGAGAGTAAAAAAGATGGAAAGAAGAAAATCACGAAAAAATCACTTTGCAAAATCACTAAGGTTTCTGGAGCGCCATTCACCCTCGGAAAAAAATTCACCAGGCCCGATTTCTCCAGCACCAGCTCCTGATATTAGACCTATCAGCCTCTTTACTGTGTTATTTACATCACTGCGAGTATCTAAGCTCCATTGTAACTTAACGTGTATTGCTTTTGCCTCAGGCCATGAAGAAAAGGTCGCTTTGTTGAGGGTCAATTTCCCTTTCTGGCCTTTTCAGCAGCTCTGAGGTCATTTACAAAACAAAGGTGCCCGTTTCCTACTTTGCAAACTCTAAAGACGGTCAAAACGAATGGCGATACACAAACGGCCGAGCGGAAAGCTGAACTTGACCCAACGCACAACTCGCTACTCTCGCGTAAGCACTTTTTGTGCAAACCCACAATCGAGTTGTGCATTCTCACACTCGGGCCTTTCTCGAGGGGGGCGTCCATGTTGTTATGCAAAGCACAGGAAGGGAGAGGAGCTGCTCCGCCAGTTTACAACAGCCCCTCAGTGACACCTCAGCAGGCCTCCAAAAAACTCCTGCCGTCCCTCCCCCACCTGACCTCCACACTCGGGGGGGGGGGGGTCGGATGCCCTGGAGGGAGGGGTTTGTAAGGGATTGGCGGTAAGAACAGAAAATCAGAGCGTGCCCTGAGCTAGGATCCTGTCAGAGTGTGTGTGTGTTTTTGTAGGTTTTTTAAGCATTTGTGAGGACCCAAAAAAGGACCTGATTCGTCTGTTTTTGTGGCTTAATAAGGACATGTTTAAGATTTAAGATTCTTTATTTATCACATGCAAGTACAACATGCAGTAAAAAGTACCCTGATGTTCCTGCTCTTAAGACTGTATAAATTTTAAGGAAACATCCACCGATTATGTTAATTCCTAATGAACAGTAACTGTAACAACTCAAAAAGATGTCATAGCCTTCAGGTAAATGGAGTAGAAGGCCAGGAACCTTTCATGCAAGCTATGATGCAATTATAAGCTCGTATATATATCTATATATACATATATCTATCTATATCTGTCTATATCTATATCTATCTCTCTCTCTCTCTCTCTCTCTCTATATATATATATATACATGTGTGTTGTCAAAAAATATATATCATGTACCTTTAGAAATTTACAGAAAAAACTTTAAAGATTTAAGAAAAAATAAAAAAGTCAGACATTTACTTTTGGTTTCTAAGGTTAAGGTGTAGAACTATTAAATCTAGTAATTATAGGATTAAATGTAAGTACCTCACAAAGAGAGCAAGAGAGATGTGATTGTGTGTGTGTGTGTGTAACACACAGCCAATTTGTTTCGCTGGCCGCCTCACAATGGCACAGGGGGAGAAAGTGAAGTCATACTTTAGGCAATGCATCGGCGCTCATGGCAAAGGTCACTTAACATCTCCCTGCTACTGTGTCAGAGAGGAGGAGGAGGAGGAGGAGGAGAATGAGGAGAGGAAAACAGAGAGGGGGAGAAGAAAAGTGAAGGACTGAGCAGAGCAGAAGAAGTAAAAGAAGTTGAAAACACAAGCTAAAAGAGGCGGAGGGCAGGAGCGGGGGGACGGGACGCTAGTCGCCCTGCTCCTGACTCGGCAGATTCTCGGATGGACTTCTGGAGGAAGTGTCTGAAAGACACCAGATAAACGAAAATTTCCTCCTTGGCTGAACTGTGCATGCTGGGGGGAGACCTTCTAAATGCTAACAGATGGCTTTTAAAATGTTAAAGCAGCGTGTCATCTCACAGATACGATGCCACAAACACGCGTCCAGCAGCATTCCAACACACACACATTGAGAAGGTGTCTTGCTATCTTTGTGAGGTATTGCCACTGACTCTCACAATGACTAAATAGAAATAATAATACAGCTACACCTGAGCACAGTAACCAAAAGCAAATTCAAATGAAATGCTGAAACTTTTCTATAAATCAAAATTCCCTTATTTTCTTTATACAGAATTGTCGTCACAGTCAAAAATCTGAAAGGTCTCAGGATTTCCTATATTTTAGGGAACAAACAGATCTTCACACCTACTTAAAAACCTTATAACCTAAAACCCACACACCTTAAATAATGTATTTTGCTTTATATAATAGCAACATTTAGAATCTGTTTCCCCCATGAACACAGTCATACTTCCTATAATAGTGGAGACAGGTCAGAACATTACGAGCTGTTTTGTTTATTCAGGGTTTTTTTTTAAAAAGTTTATCTGAAATCCTCACACTGCGAATCTATGAACACAACCAAGGTAGGGGTGTAACAAAAAATCGATCTGCACCAATACATTGATTATATGATCATCAGGCCCATCGAAACGATTCAAAATGAAAACAACCATCAGACATCATACGTACGTCTGAAAGAGAAAATTGTTTGCAATTTAAATGTGTGGATGGCCTTAGGAATAAAAACGTCATGATATTTTAGTTGCTGAACAGAATAAACAGAAGTGTGTTATATCAGCATATGATACTGTCTTATATCAATCACTGGCTTCTGAATCCGGAGCCAGAAATCAAATCAAAATTTTACTGTCACAGAATTTGTGATATCGGCAGACATCAAAACACTGTCCATTGAATCATGATACCATCGTATTTTACCATTGTGATTTACACCCCAAGTTATCAGGAGGAAATAAACTGATCTAAACATGAAGTGCTCATCTCCTGCATATATGAAATCTTTATATTATCTCTTTAGCAAGTGCACTTTAGGGTCATGTTAACTATATGAAGGTGTTTAAAAATAATAACATCCTATAAAAATATCAGACTTTTACCTTATTTTGATTCTGCTACAATAGGAAAGCTGGGCATGTGTGTAGAAGGGAACTAGAACGAGAAAAGATTTTTTATGGAGAAACTGCTTCACAAGTCTCAACTTTGACATGTGCTCCAAGCCCAAGTACTTTTATCAGCCAAATAAAGTCCACCACACCTATCACGTGACCGGCCTGGTGGCACACAGCTTACCAACAGAAATAACAGAAAACAAAACAACTTGGGCGTGTGCTTGTGTAGGTGTGTGTAAAAATGGTTGCACCGCCACGTGTGATGGAGGCCGAGCCAACCGGCGCGCTTCCCCTGAAATCGGAGGTGTAAATTCAGGCCTTTACAAGGTCTCAAATTATATGAAAAACATACAGCCTCTATAAAGTTCCTTTGAAACATAACCTCAATTTTGCAAAGCCACTACAAAGAGCAGCACGCCCATGCGGCGCTGCCCTGTTTATTTTCTTAGCCATGCTAATACCGGTCAGCCACATTCCTGTGCTCCCAAACTGGGAGGTTTCGGATTGCCCTGCGGTATTCCTGTGAGCGCAGAGGAGGAGGAGGAGGAGGAAAAAGGAGGGAGGGAGGAGAGAGGGCAGGAGACAGGGGCATGCCTGCCCCTTCAACGACAAACACCTGTCGCCTTGCGGACAGTTAGCACCTCTGTGTTACAGCTCGCGCTTCTGACCACCTTTGGCTCACGTGGCTCAGGAAGGCCATACGGCTCAAAACGCTGACAGCTCTGAGATGACATGAGCAGACAGGTGTTAAAGGAAGACATACAGACCACAACTAAATAGAAATCGTATTTTCTTTTTAGGCCTATTTTGCTTTAGCTTACATGCATAATATCTGCTCGAATAGTATGCTGCCTAGCTTTAAACGTACAAAAAAATGCAAAATCTTGTCTGAAATCCGGATTTTTGAGATTAAACTTACTTACATAAGAGCTTCATGTGCGTATGGAGCTTTGGTTTCATTTCATTCTTTTGCTGCACAATATGGGCTTCATGTAATGTGTAATGTTAAAGTTAGGCAAACTAAAACAAAGATGTAATCCAACAACTTTTTGTTGCTTGATACAAAATAAAAACTCTCCCGGTTCACAATATCCATTACTAATTTACATATGAAGTCTGTCTGGTTTAATTTACTTTGAACTCTTCCCTTTTTTATTTGTGTTTACTTTGCAGATAAAATCCTTTACACAGTCACCCTAATCATTCTTGAATGTTTTATTCTTTCCAAATTTGAAATTCTTCATTTAAAAAAATCACAATATAAATTGCAAACAAAAAATACACATTGCAATGGCAAGTTTCCTCCACTAAGAGCCTGAACTAATTCCAAGGCAGACAGTACACACTCAAACTTTGCAGTGTGTATTTTCTTCTGGCACCATCAGGGCTCACATGGGAAATTTTCTGTTCATTCAGAATGAATAAGCCAAAGATACTGACACAAGAACAAACACATCTAGCTACTTTCATAAATACTACACAGCCACCTCAACCATTTCTATCTTCATTCAGCTGTGGCATTTAGCTTTCAGTTTGGACTGTGAGAAACAGGTGGGGTAGAGGTGTGTAAATCGGGCCTGAAGTGGGACTCCCAGACTGCTCTAATGAAGTCTCTCCCTCTTGAAAAATTCTTCACCTGTAGCCTAACAGCCTCCCTCTCTCTAAATAAGGACGAAGAGCTGAGCTTCACACAAAGCAACAGCCACACCAGAGATTTTTCACCTGGTAGCTAAGTGCTACCTCCTGTTCAGTTTGGTGATGTGCTCTCACTGGGACCAAAGACTAGGCAGCAGGGGACTAAGAATCTCCTTCCTACCCCCTTCTTTTTCTTTTCTCCCCGCTGCCATGCTGCAGTTAGTGCAGTGAACATTTACACAATAACAATCTTAATAGAATGACTAATAAGGGATATGTGCCAAAATGCACCTTGTCTGGATAATGCAAGTAGCATGAAGTAACAGGTTAATGGCAAGTTTATATCCTGCTAATTGTGTGGACTAAAACAGGATAATGGGTTCCTGGGACTGGTTAAGGGTGGATTTGTTTTTAAATGGGAGTCAGATGGTCAGTTGTCAGCACACAGCTCAAAACACCTTAGCAGACCTCCTGAGGTTCACTCAGCCATGCGGTGATTGCGAATGTAGGTTTGGGAGGCACTTCCCCCCCCCAAGAACCCACCAAATCTGCACTCATGTGGACATTTTGTCGTAAAGACTCACTGAATTTCCACCAACATTCCAATTAACAGTGTAATATATTTCTGTCTCCATAAAGAGCAGGTAAGCTACATGACCGTGTTTATCAGTATTAGGGGAGGTTGTGAACTTTTTTAGA
This sequence comes from Distichodus sexfasciatus, assembly GCA_032718565.1. Taxonomy (NCBI): domain Eukaryota; kingdom Metazoa; phylum Chordata; class Actinopteri; order Characiformes; family Distichodontidae; genus Distichodus; species Distichodus sexfasciatus. The sequence continues at coordinate 2,195,349 of JAVGVS010000021.1, read as the reverse complement.
TTATTGTCACTTTCCTTTTACTGTTACTCTTACAATTTTAGCTTGTATAATTTGTGCTATATTTTTGAGACAGACTTGCTATTTAAAGGACATTGATAGTACATACAGTGAAGAGTATCTTTAACAAATAAAAACATTCTAAATTGTTATATTGAAAACCTAGAATACGCAAACTGAAGGGAATCAATAATGTGAATAACTCAAAACACCTAAGAAGTCACAAACGTGTCATTATAACATGGTCCTTCAGTACTGCTGAGGCCATACTTCTAAAGTACATATGTAAAACACAAAATATGGACACCAGAGACTTTAAATAGACTTGTGGTCTATGAAGTTCATTTAAATGATGAACGGCCTGACCACATTCAACTCTTACCCAAATCCCACACACATCTACTAAGCAGTGCATCATATTTTGAACAGTCCTAGCTGCACTGGGTCGCAGTGAGGGCTTTGGGGTGTGAGCTGCAGGTAAAGGTAAGGGGCGGGGCGTATGCTAATGACGCAGCCAGGAAGCGCACATCACGCGCCAGGAGCTCTGAAAGTTCGCAAGCGGCTCCAAACGCGCACAGCGCATGAACCAAAACCGCCCTTTATAAGACTTAAGTTCGTCATTAAAAACACCCAAAGGGATCAATAAACATATTCTAAAAACAAAAAGATATTCGCGTTGTATTATCAGCACATCCTTAAAATATACGTCAGATTATTTTAGTGCGTCTATGAAAAATAATTGTGAATGCATCACCTGGAAAATTTAATAAACCTGATTTTAATACACTTGCATGATTATTTGCGATTTGTTTAAATGATGCAATGAATTCAGGTGTTGTGCGCAACGCAAGTGGGTCTCTCCGTGCGCATAACCTGCAGTGCGGTGAGCGGTAATCCCGCTCTAACCACACCTTCACATTCTCCGCGTAGCCCCGTCAAGTTAAAAACCGACAATGATGTTTCGCGTTAATAACTCCCGACGCGTTCTATCGGCGTCCGTCATTAACGGCAGGTAAAAAAAAGATGCAAGCCCGGCTTTCTGGCTTTCTAACAGGTCTCGGCGCACCGTAATGTAGCTTCAAACGAGATGCCTAGGTATAACACGGTCATGCACGAGGACAGGCTCGCACGACAAACGCTCAATCAGACATCCGACGGCATGCGAGAGACACCAAAACCCTCTTTTTCTACCTGCACAAGTTGACATTTGGTGCAACGCGCGAGACGCCTTCCACCTGCTCTCACAATGACAAAAAAAGGCTTCACAGAAACCGATTTCTTCCGCGTCTGCAAGTTCAGCTGCAGCATTAACACCAAGAAATGCGCGTCGGTTTTTTGGCTCGAGAAACCCGCGCGATGCTTTTGTCCCTCTGGTCAGGTGAATGCGGGCTACGCGAGAGCAGCAACGTCCACGGCGAAAACAGAAACGTGTTTTCACACCTGTCCGACAACGCAAATCAGTTACTTGAAGGCTCAAGTCACCTCAACCACAAATGAACGATTGGAAACCACAGTGCATACAGCCTTGCAATACGTTAATGATGTACAAAAATGTTTTATAAAAAAAAAAAAAAAAAAAGCTCTGACATCACACGACGTAAAAGCATCGCGTCAAAGATAAGTGCAACACCTCAGCGAGGAATGTGAAGAAACTACGTTGCCAACTCATATCTCCTTATCTCAAAATAACTTCTGCACAGTCCTACACCCACAAAACGGCAAAATGCAGGGCAGACCGCGTGTCCCACGAGAGTAGAAACGGCACCAAATCCCCAAACCCATCCACGCATCGTTCAAACTTACAAAAAATAAAGCAACTTCAGTAACGCGCTTTCCAATCCTAATGCAAAAACGCCCTCTCCTACAAGTCCCAAGTGGGACAGAGCAGCATGGCCTATGTGTGCGCATTCCTTATATAGGCTGCCGCAGTTGTTCTAACAGCCCTTCAGATTCCATTCCTCTCCTCTTCATCGTTACCACCCAACGAGGGGGCAGCCTACGAGCCCACAAACAGGTTGCCTTCACCGCCCTGCCCCACCCGATAAAGCTCCACACGTCCAAAACAGCGCATAAAACCACCTTAAAGATGAGGTTCGAGAACTTTGGGCAAAGTTTGATCCATCAGATCCTGTCAAAGAAAACGCACTAATATCCAGTTTTTTTCTGCCCCGGCAACGCGTACTGCTGTTATCAATGCAGTTACAGCGAAGGGAGGAAAAGTAGGACGTTTGACTCAATGGAAAGTCCGCGTTCAACGAGCGCGTCGTCTTCTGGAACCCTAAAAAGGCGAAAGCGGACTACGTTGTTAGATGTTTTCGGCTCTGAAATTTACAGACGCACTTAACGTTACCATCATATTCCGGGCTAGCTCGTTTAGCTACCTGCTACCACGCAGCCGAGCGAGCCGTAGCGGAACAGCCCCATTGTAAAACCAGATAAGTTTAGAAAATAAAAGCGAGACATACTTGAGGAGAAGCACAACTTCTGTGTAAACAAACACGATGTTTGTGATAACAAACAAACGTTTAAGTTATCGCACCGATTCATTTCAAACTTGCGGCTCACAAACAGGTACGTTCGAGTGAGGAAATAAGTTTGGATAGGAGTGAGGAAAACGGACGGCGTTGAAGAGGCTAAGGGGATTTATATGATAAAATGTTTACGTAAAAATGTTGGTAAATAAGAAAGAAAAGAAATGAGAGAAGAGATGGAAAGGGAACAAAAGCGCTACTTGAAGGCTTTATGAGCGGGGTGCGTATAACGGTCCGCGGTACCGTTATACCGCTAGGCGGAGGGTGAGTCGAGAGCCAGGTATAACGGTACAGCATACGGGCTATAACGCGGCGCTACTTTCCACTACTTTTGACTGACTAAAAAACCGGAGCACGTAAAGTCCCACCGGGGCCGGAGAGTCCGCGGGAAAAAGACACACCGTCCCGGTCGGGGAAATAACGAAACGCTTTTTTACTCACCGTTTGTCCTCCTCGGGTTCGCCTGCTTTCTGCGCTTACACCTGGGGCCATCCGCCATGATCCTTTCGCTGTGTCTAAATGCTGCCGGAGAGTCACCTCCTCTCGCCCCCACACCTCCCTCCACCTCCCTTCCACTCCACCTCCCCTCCCCGCACCTGGTTTACGACACTCCGCTTTACGACATTACCTTCTGGCCGCTTACACCTCTAGCGCGCTCGCTAGCGCCCACCAGAGAGGGCGGGGGGTGGGGAGAGAGAGAGAGAGAGAGAGAGAGAGAGAGAGAGAGAAGAAAAGTAGGGAGTGAGAGAGGGGAGAAAAGAGGTAGAGAGACATTAGGGGAAAAAAAGGGGGTGGGGGGAGTTGGGGGGGGGGGGCCTCACAGCCTGCCCGCTCGCAGCTCGCACGCGCGTTTGGAGCCCTGCGGACACGCGTGGTAACAACGTAACCTGTTCGTGGTGTGGAGAAAGCGAACTTTACACAAAGTTTTTAGGGTTTAACAGGTTTTAACTCAAAGGTTTGTTTCAGTCTCTTTTCTGAAATGATTAGTTGAATAGCACATGTACCTGTGACAAAATGTGGTGACTGAAAACCGTGACATAGGAAGTGAAATCAGCAGTTGTAGAACGAGTACTTAATATTTGTACTAAAGTAGAAGTTATGTTACATTGCAGAATTAATACTCAATCGTAAGTAAGTACTGATGTTTAAAAAGTACCTAAGTTAAAGTTACTTTTAGCCATTGACATTTGTTTAATAAGCATTCTAGTCAAACATTTATTCATTTGACTAAAAAATATTTTTTCTCATGAAAATGATATGTCTACTAACAGTCTCTATAGAACATAGTTGAGTTCACTGAATCCAGCTTTCCTGTCGAACCTGTTTATGCTATTCAATTACTGTCAATACTGTGTTTTGGCCCACATACTGTGTTTTGGGTATGTATAAATATTAAAAAAAGAATTCACATAAAAATTCATTTAAAAACTATGATTTTGTCCAAAAAATGAATGTTATTAGCATTGATTAAGTCAGAGTTCAAGGAGCCCAATTTACACATAAATGTACAAATACCCAAAAATGACTTAATTTACAGTAACGTGAGTAGTTGAAATTTGTTACTTCCCCTCTTGGAAATCACAGGCCCATGTTATCTACAAATGGAATGCTGACTGTGTTATTGCTGTGCTTGTTATATCATAACACACCAGGCTAATAAATAAATAAATAAATAAATGGAACACATACAAAGCTTAGATAAGGTTTCCCAAACAGTTTGACACACCATGTCTTGAACTGCCAGTATAATAAAGGCTGTGTTTTAATCTTTTATTGGACACTTTGATTTCCCTATAAGTTTTAAATTATACATTAGCTTTTTTTTTTTACTTCGTATTCAGTGTTAAGAAACGTGGGCAGAACTTCAAAGTGATGCCATTCATTTATCAATTATTTACTTTGATCTCACCTCATTGATGTGAGCTGTGGCTTGTGTTTCTTGTTTTTAAACAGACAATAAAGTTTAGCAATTTCTACAACTGGGGAAGTCGATTGCACACAAATACTATGGCAAACTTTGATCTTGTTTTTAACATGTCACTCTACAGACCTCTTTATATACTGGCAAAGTTTGCCAGAAAACAACTAAGAATCTTAATTTTTGTATTTAAGAAGTTTTACCTCCAAATAAATATAAATTAGGCTAGCACGACAGGGTATGTTGGTTTAGGTTATATATAACATCTGGTAATTGTGGATTAGAGGCAATGTCAGCTTTTTTGTTGTTCAGATTGTGTGTGTGTAGAGTCTGTAGGAAGGAGGAATGTGATATGTATCCCAAGGCACAGAAGGATCATGAGACCCTTTCTGCAATGATTCAATCCTCCACCCAAAGAAAGGGCTCGCTGTTCCTCGGGGACTGTTTATGCTGTTGCACCCAACAAGGGAGAGAAGGAGAGATGGAGAAATAAAATGGAAGGCTGAGAAATAGAAAGAACGAGAAGGAAAATAAGAAATACCATAAATGCTTAGCTGTACATCCAAATAACATACCCTTTTTAAAACATCTTATCATACAATAAAGTTTTACAAGATTCTGGTTGAATGTAAAGAATTTCATTTGAAATACGAAAGTAATAATTAACTCAGATGATTTATTCCTACAAGGAATAACACGAGCTGTTTGCACGGTCCGGTCTGGTGCCATTTTCTGCTCCAGGTCACAAAGGCATGTGTTGCAGCCGTGTTATAGCGAGGCAGAGCAGCAGAGGGCTATTCTTGTACCTGCTGATAACTATCAGATTTCTGCTGGACTTCACTTGGGTGTGGTAACCTCCTAGAGACTTCAGTGGACAGTCTTCACTGATTATTGGAAAACTACTCTCTATCTTTTTCTCTAAATCCCCCGCCATACACAGATGTATATCTGACATACAGTATGTACTGTACATAAAATAAATTATGACTGTAATATGTAGTCTACACTGTCAACTTTGTCAAATGTTTTACATTTAGTGTCAAATGGTACATTTTTGTTATCTACTGAGCAAAACTTAACATAATTCTTTTTAAAGCACCAAAATGCTCCTAACAAAAATCCTGTATAACTAAATGCTAAATTGTACCTTCAGCAACTAAGTTCAACAGCATGATGCAAAAAGGTTTCACCCTGCCAACAGGATACAATTTAGTGCTTTGTTCTACAAGGTACAATTTTGTTCTTCTTTCTATCAATGTATTTATGAACTTCAGCCAATAGAACTGCTTTTTGCTAGTCTGTCAAAAGTAACTATATGCCCCCAAACTAGAAGGAAGCTGATGTAAACCAAACAACAGGGACACTTAGACACAAAACGAAAGGTATATTTTCATGCCACAAGTGAGGCAAAAGTGAATTGGTTGAAATATGGAAAGAAAAAAACTCTTTTAAGCATTTTGTTTAACCTTGAGAAAATGACGAGTTGTACTGATGTGAGGTAAGCTCTAACTGGAGAGCAATATGTGAAGGACACAGTTTTATGAGTGTCTAAAGACATAATTTGCTCTATAAAATATGTCCTCTAGTTTCAACGTTATAAGATGCACTTCTGTGTGAAAATATCATGCTGTATTACTCCCTGTGTGCTCTTTGACTAGACTGTAGCCAGACAGGAATGAGGAAGGTGCCTGGCTCCTCATCATTCCGCTGTTTCTCCCTGCCTGTGGCGGAATACAGTGAATTATTCAACAGGACAAAGTGCTCTGTGGCTGTGCTGAGGCCTGAAAGAACAACACATAATAAGAGCATTAACATCCTTCAGCATCACACAAAAGTATGTTCATTTTCTGTAGCTCAAGGACTATTTCAGTACAAGATTAATTATTGCTACAGTTTTGATTCATAGATTAGTTTTTTTCTTGATTCTATAGAAACAGTTAGATTTCGTATTAAATCACTCTAACATTCACCACTGGCACTGGCATATTTAGAGTATTAAAAGTTTAAAGGGCAAAGCGAAGCACACAAAATATGTTTTCTATTTCATACCCATTTATGTCTAATAATTTCAGGTATAGAATGGTAAGAAATTTATTGACAATAAGATTTTAACACTGAAGTGAGAGATATTAGTTTAAGGAGACAAACCAGGGCCCTGACTTAATTCCAGAGGTCTGTGGGTTCCTTTGTTGATTGTATATGATTTGTATTTCATATGTCACAGACAAATGAATGTGTAGACATTCAAAATGGATATACTATGGGTCCCTGAAATCCTAGTGTTTGCCTCAAATATTGATTGATTGAGCAAGATATTGTATCTGGAAGGATGAAAAATCCCAATTAAACCAGGTGAACAAAGGCTACAGAACACCTGTAACTTCTGAAAGAATAAAAATATTTCTTATTACACATAAAGTCATTTTCATGGCCTGAAGGAGGCAAGACACTCCAGATAGATCTGACTGTTTGAATAAAAACCAAGGCAATGCACAACAGATTTTCTTACAAAGCACCTATGTAATCCTAAAGCATGGAGACAGACCCACACATGTGTACATGATGGTTATCTAGCTTTGCAGACTCACAGATGCAGAAAAGGAGAATGGGAGCGACAGAAACTCCAGGGACCCACCCTGGTGGCTGAACTCATTTTGGGGGGTTATTCCCAGCCTGACTTTCACACAGGTCCAGTAGGCTCAGCCATGAGTAAAACATCAGATAGAACGTCAGCCAGCACATAAGCCCTGGAGCCTGAACGCTAACAGGCACTGAAACACGGAGGAGGTGAAAAACAGATCTCCTGGCTGCAAGAGAAAAGAACAGAAAAGCACTTCGGCAAAGAGCTGGCATCATTGGAGATCAATGAAGAGGTGTTTGCGAAAACCACACACACGCTTACTTTCTGCTTTCATGCTAGAGCAGAGCAGACCGGCTGGAAAAAGACACAGCCGTTATTCAATGGAAAGTCCGCTCTTTTCCCATTTTCCTTGGATCAAGCCCTTTTAGCATGAAGTCATATTTTCTTGTGCCGATGGAAAACAAAAAAGTAAAAATAATGCTACCGCAAATATGAAACTGCATATAGAGATCCCGTGTTATTAAGATGTCAGGAGTCTCTATTTTCAGTTGCTGGTGAAGGGACCACCCAAACAGACCAAAAATAATAACACGAGCTGCCATCCAAGGGCTCCTGAGTCCACTCCACTCTTCTAGGCGAAAAATAATGCAGCAAGTTGATGCAGCTTGGTGACTTTTTTCATCAACCAAAAGTCTTATTTTTCTTGCTTTTTACAGCAGAATATAGGACTCCTACCCTTGAAAATAATTTGTCTCTATCCTTTTTTTGTCTTACCATTTATTTTAGTCCTTTTAACCTGTCTGTTTCCTTTTTTTTGTTCATCCTTTCTTCCTATTTGCCTTCTCCTTGTCTCTAATGCATGGGAGGAGGCAGACGTGGGGCTGGGGGATGGGGTGGAGGCAGAAAGCCATCCTCTGTGCTCTACATTAAGGGATCAGGCCGCATCTCTGTAAATGAGTATTGATCCTCCTCCTGGCGGGATCGTTTAGGAGATTAATGCTGGCGGTAGCGTTTGGGAGGAGTGGGTGAGGGTTGGTGGAGGGGGGTCTCCAGCCGATGTGGGGAAGCCAACACTGAGCTGCCCAGGACAGAGGGCCTGCTGTGGGGCTGCGTGGAGAACAAGCCCCTGCCTCCCCTCCTCACCATCTGGACCAACAGCTCAGGGCACCAGCTGCATGGGGGAAGGGGAGAGAGAGAGAGGTGGAGGCAATAGACTGAGAGAGGAGGAAAGGAAGGAAGAGGGGAGGAAGAAAGGGATGAAAATGAAAAGAGTTCTGCACATGAAAGGGAGCACGAGAGAAAGAGGGACCAGGTGAAACTCAGAAACAAGGAAGTAATGGCCTGTGAGAGAGGGGAAGTGAAGACGAGCAAAGGAGAATCACAGGTGGCAAAGAAAGATGGCAGAAACAGAATCATTCTAGCAGCAAGACGCGGAAAGGAATGGGGGGTGTTAGCGATGACAGAAAAGTCTAAATGAAAATTGAAACGAGCGATAGAGGAAAGCTTTGCGATGCTTAAAGAGGAGAGGTCATAACGAAAGCATAAAAGAGCGGAGTGGAAAGACTGAGAGAGGAAGTGAAAAAGAATGAAAGAGAAAGGGTAAATGAAAGAAAGAGACAGGTGAGAGAGAGATTGAGGAAAAAAAAAACATTAGAGGTGATGAGAGAAAAGGGGAGAACAGAAACGAGGAAATCAGCCATGATGGATGAGAGGCAGAGAAAAGCCAGCGAGGGAGCAGCACGGCTAAAGTGACCCTGGGGAAGGAACCCAGCACGGGGCCTGAGGAAGCCCCATTACACAATTACAGAGGTGGAGAGAACAACTTACTCAAAGGTGCATTTGGAAAGAGTTACTATACACAAACATACATCCACCATTTGACTCTGAATTCTGGTCTCCGTGAACAATTCCTACAAAGAAGAAGTCTTTTTGAAGACATATGACCCACAGTGGAATATTGAGTGTTTGACTGAATTCTAATAATTTTTTCTGCATTTACCATATTAAAATTTAAAAAGTTGTGGTGCTGCCTAGCTTAAATTATGTTAAATTCACATGATGGTTAATAATTTGTATTACACATTATGTAAATTGAACATAAGGAAGCCGCAGGTTTACTCTCTTCTTGACTTTCTAATTACTAATTTATAACTGTACAGTACTGAATGCTTTAAGTGCTACTGTTTGAAGCATTTCTACAATCAGCATAGGACACATTTTAATCCATCCCCCCAAAAAATCATTTTAGCTGTGATGGCGCCTTACAAGCGCTTGTTTGAGGGTAAAGTCACAGCAGTTCTGGGAAAAATCCAATTCTGAATGTCATAATGCTAAAACTATTCCACAGGCCTGCAGTCCTCACAGGCCCAACAATGGAATGTTTTGAAGGCGCGATCTAGATGTCAGTGGTGTGCTGCTCCCCCTCCCGAGAGCCAGATCATTATGAGCTCACTTCCTTCTCTGTGGACTGTCCCTGAACGGAGCCGTGCTTCTGACGCCCAACACAATCCAACCGCACCCAAAACAGAACAGCAAGACCTGGTAACACAACCGTGTCAGACCAATGTGGTTTGTCTCTTTACTCTACAAACAAGTGGGAGACATTTATTGTAAAGCAAATTCACTTAAACACCAGTCCATCCACCAAATATCAATACCTTTTGTGGCCTGTACAATTTTGTCACTTTGGTATTTGGACATCAGAGTGATTTGATAAAGAGAATAAATCTTTCTGTCGCAATAATGTCGGAAATAAAGTAGAAAGATGCCCTTAGGCACGTAGGTCCACTTAGGTTTACATGCCTAAAGTCAAATAAGCAGGCGTCAGAGATTAGGTGGTCACATGAGATGGTGAGAGAATCAAAAAGTGCCTTCCATTTAAAAGTGCTAATGTGGACAGCAATCATTAGCAACTTGCATGGAACAACTTGAACTTTTAGTTTTCGGTGATGACATTTTCAAATATTTTTCACTATTATTATGTATTAGATAAATCTGTGAAAAATTAGTTCTTTAGTATAGTATTCTATGCCGTTAATGTTGATTAATTGTAACACTATTATGCATGCAATATTACACTGGATGAAATGTTGTTGATTACTATGGATATAATATTATGCCAGACTGCAGAAGAAGTGCTTAAAATTGTGTTGACTAAGAACCAACAAAGAGGCAGAACATGAGTTTTTATGACCGTTTTGGAATATTATTTGGCAGTTTTGCTATGTAATGACTTGAACTTGAAAAACGGAAGCACAATTCAATTATTTGTGTTATGACGGATTGCAAAACTAATTCAACTGTGACAGTGGACATGTCAGAAATGTGATGTAAGAAAATGGTGAGTTTGAATTAGTTTCGCAATTAAATTGTGATGAAGTAACACTTGAATAAAAGAAAGTGCAAGGCTTAAAATCATCAAGGGGAGTATAAATAAAAATCTTCAATCAAAAGTGTAGATAAAATCAGCATTGATGTGTGTGGCAAAGAAAGAGAGAGAGCAGGAGAGATTTTGTGGATCGTCTAGAGAGCTGGGGAGAGTGAAATTTGTCATGCATCGCAGATCTTTTCCAAATGTTCCGGCAAAAGCTCACCTCACAACCACAGCTAAAAATTTATGCTGTGTATGTTGGAACTGCACAGTTTTCTACTGCTCTTTTACTGGCATGACTATCTGGAAGAATCATGGCAAACACAGACACACACATACGTTTACGGTCAGTATATCAGAGCTGTTTTTGGAGGCACTCTCCCACATTTGAGGTGAAGCAAAGAGGAAAAAATACCTGAGACAGAGAAAGAAAGAGGAATTTCATTTTTTTTTCATAGATTCAATAGTTCCAATGGTTTTGTCTGCCTGCTAAATGCTTCCTCAGTTAGAATGTGTTTTTTTCACTCTGAATTCCTTTTCTCGACAGGGTTTGTTTATACTGGTTATTAATTATGTTATGAAATTGTGACTTTTGTAAAAAAAAAAGATGAATTACAAAGAAAGCATTTTGCCAACGTCTATAATTTAATGTTTTTAAACAATCACTTATGCAATTCTAACTTGCATAATTGTTGGGTTGAGATTTATCTAAAAATACATCTTGATAAGACAAAAGGTTACACTATTTTATGTGCACTCTAAAATGCCTCAGAGGTCATGGTAACACTTTGCTGATCGACTCCTGACAAAGGCTAAGATGGACTCTTCAGCCATGTGAGTAAGGCATTCTGGAGATGATGGAGATTTGCTGCAGTTTCACTTCACTGAGAGCTTTGTTGAGGCTGAATGAAGGTGTGGTAGTGATGAGATGCAGTTTATCACAGTTACCACAAGGGGAAACATCACCTGATTCTACAGCATGAAAATATTGGACCACACACACTTATGGCAACAAATGCCAAAATATATCTTGTCTTTGACCTGCCTCTTGTCCTGATATAAACCCCAAAGAACACCTGTGAAATGTACAAGATCAAATATGAAAGCTTTATAAAAAATATTCTAATATTTTAAAATATTTTAATATGAAGAACGATGGTTTCCTTTATGCTTGTGCATACATTTTGACATCCAACAACAGCAAACTGCACACACACACACACACACACACACAGGAACTAAGGGTCAGCAGTGCATAAAAGCCATAACTGTCCACAGGCCCAGCCTCTCACCCCATAACTCATGGCATGTGGTGAAAAAGAAGAGGAAACATGCTAAAGGAATAAAAAATGACTTTCGCTGCACTTTTCACATCTACAGACCTGCTCGATGTCATGAACCTCATGCCACTTCTGGGGGAATGACAACGAGGAGATGGAGAGGAAAAACCACAAAGTCGAGAGAAAAGTTGATGGACAGAAAGTAGTTAGTGCTTTAGCAGGAAATAAACTCTTTAACATTTGATTTACATGTGTGAAGAGCCTTTCATTAAGAGCGAAACAAGTTGAATCCACAGCCAAAATGTTAATAAAAGGTTCAATTGTTCAGATTATGTAAATGTGAACCAGCAAGAAGTGGGGTGCATAAAACATAGATTTTTAAAGAAATAAAGCTACCACTATAAAAATCGGTTCTTAAACTTTATTATTCTAAACTCAGAGATTGTAGCAGATGGCAGAGATGATCAGAAATCATTATTAGCGTCTATTGTCTGTGTAGGTTCTCAGTTGTCCAGAACATGGTTATCATGAGGGCTTGAATCGAAGGCAAATGGACTTATTTTCAAAATTCTTGAAAATGTGGTAGTGATGAGATGCAGTTTATCACAGTTACCACGAGGGGAAACATCACCTGATTCTACAGCATGAAAATATTGGACCACACACACTTATGGCAACAAATGCCAAAATATATCTTGTCTTGATGTTCGTCTTTGACCTGCCTCTTGTCCTGATATAAACTCCAAAGAACACCTGTGAATAAGAGTTTTGAAAAGATGTCCAGTTGCATTCTGTTCAATCCCTCAAGATTAGTGGCTATCCCCTTACAGAGAAAGAGTTCAAGTAGGACTGTCTGCAGCTGTATTGAACAATTTCTCAGAGCAGCTGGTTGGCCATCGTTCAAATGTCAAAGTCATCAAGTCACTGCCAGAGAATAATATTTCCAATATGCAGTGTCAGTGACATACACATACAGATGTTCAGGCAATACCATGTGCCAACTGGTAGTATGGTAGGCAGAGTTACTAGTCCTCCTACAATGTTACATTTTCCTCTTTGTTGATCAGCAACAACATTTGACCTTTACAATGATGATGTGGTCAGGTTTACACCTATGAGAAAAAAAATCTTGTTGGTCAGTGATTACTGTGTGAAAGTGGGAAACCTTCTCAAATAGGTTTTCAGCGTTGATGTAAAACAGCTGATCAACTTCAATGCTGTTCCAGCTACTGGGTCTGTGGATTACCACACACCACACTGACTCACTCCTTCTCTCTGTGTCTCTGCTGACGATGACAATTTCAGGGACAAACATGTCCAAATGGCTCCTCTCACAGAACAGACACTCGTAAAGTTGTATAGCTAACTGCCAGGGAGGAAGAGAGAGCCAGAAAGAGAAGGAGAGAGAGAGTTAGCTCAGTCAAACTCCATCAAAGGTTGTCTACAGGTATCTCTCTCCTCCAAGCTGCCATCTGTACGTGTCTGGCCTCAGGGAGACAAGTGTTTCATTTTGAAGTTTTACAAGCTTGGAACTAAGAGAGACAGACAGAGGAAACATGCGAAAGAGAGAGAGAGAGGGGAAAGAGAGAGAGAGAGAGAGAGAGAGAGAGAGAGAGAGAAAGAGAGAGAGAGAGAGAGAGAGATGATTCATTTTAAATTGCAGTAAGAATGTTCTTTTTTGCAGTAGAAAAATGGGTTTGTATGTTACTCTATGGGATGTTAAATTGCTCCCTGGTGCCACTCAGTATAGACAAGTACAGTTTGTTGCTGTTGAGAAGCACAATGAACATCTGTTCAATTCAGCACAAACCCGCTGAGACACATGTTCCAATGTCTTGAAGCATGAAGTTACATTAGGTTAATATTGATCTGAGTGAAGTGTAGTTATCTTCGGCCTGGTTAATTTGATGCTCAGTACATAATGTTCATCTCAGCCATGATCAAAACACTCTGGTTGTCATCACAGGCATAATCAGCACACATGATTATTGCAAGCAACTATAATAACAATACAGTAAGAATGCTAGTTGTTATTATTATTATTATTATTATTATTATTATTATTATTATTATTATACACATCATACCAATATTTTTCTTCTCTCATGGGCAACCTGTCTCTCTCCCTCACACACACCTGCGTGCACACACACACACACACACACAGTCTATGTATTACTATCTTTGTAAGGTCCTTCCATAGACTCCCATAATGACTAAAGTACATAATTTTACACCTACACCTAATCCTAACCCTAACCTTAACCTCTGTAACCAAAAGCACATATTTTACCTCTTTTTGTAGTTTCTCAAATACAACAAGCACATTTTGTATAAAGTCATTTTCCTCATGGGGACCTCTCAAATGTCCCCACAAAGCCCAAAAAATGAATAAAAATAGTTTAAGGGGACAAAACGGCCCAAAAAGGTCCCCACAACGCATAAAAACATAGTACACACACGCACGCACAGTCTTGTATTACTATCTTTGTGAGGACTTTCCATAGACTCCCATAGTAACTAAAGTACATCATTTTACACCTACACCTAATCCTAACCCTAACCTTAACCTCAGTAACCAAAAGCACATCTTTTACCTCTTTTAGTTTCTCAAATAAAACAAGCGCATTTTCTATAAAGTCATTTTTCCTCATGGGGACCTCTCAAATGTCCCCACAAAGCCCAAAAAATCAGCTAAGAGTGATTTTAGGGGACAAAAGGTCCCCACAATGCGATAAGCGCACACACACACACACACACACACACACACACACACACACACACACACACACACACACACACACTGGCTACCATGGAAGGAACATTTGTGATTTTTTAAAAATGACTTTAAAAGTTTTATAACAGTGTATGTTACTAATAAAATAATCTTGAAAATGTTTTTTTCTTTCTCTCAATTTAAAAACGTTCTTTATGAAGGCTACTTTAATAGAAATTCAAGCATATCTTTTTGTTTAAAGCATAAAATATAGGCGTTTAAAATACCATTAAAATGTTAAAACGTTAATGTATTTAGATATGTCCTAAAATGCATATAATGCGCGTAACGTACCGACTGGAACACAACACAACTGAGCATTTGTGAGGAATCTGTGAGTTATTAAAACAACTTGTGCAAATCTGTGTCTCTAGAACCACTTGATTATATTTTCTGTTTATGCTCTTGTCACTTTGCAGCCTCGAGGCTGGGCGTCTCTAGTGGGCGGGACATCTTAACACGCTCCGAAACGCACCATTGGCTAACGGCGTTTTCGCCTCCTCTGATTGGCCACATTTCTTCGACACGGACCGGTGTTGCTTGAGCCGTACCATTTTTCAGAGGGGTGAACAGCAAACAATCTTCTATAGCAATTAAACAAAAATAAGAATATATTTTCTTTTCAGTACTATTTCACCTGTTTACGACTACTTGAGTTTATATTTTATATGTCTCTTCGCTATTCGACGGTGTGGAGTTGACCAACTTTTCACAGAGTCGACGACTCTCCCTACAGCCTGTAACTTGTAGCCGGATTCAATATGGCTGTACAGAAACAGTTATGAAGATCTGTCGTTCTTCACAAGAAATTAACATGTTAGCAGATTTAGATTCATGACGAAGCCTGCGAACCAGGCGGGGGACACACTTTAAAAGGTGAGGCAAATGATGTTCCTTTTGCTTGGTGACGAGCTTTAGCTCTTTCCTGCAGAAAATCAAACCCAGTGGGGCTCCTGTGCAGCCTCATTACGACGCTGCCTTCAGCCAATAGGAGCGAACAGCGCGAGCCAGGCCTGCGCTGCACAACAACACAAACTATAGCGAACACACAACAGCAGCAACAGCCCGATCGATCCGAGTTTGGGATTAAAACATCTACTACTGTTATTTACCTCTGCGACCACCTGAGCTTCTGCTGCGCGCGTTTTTGTGACGTCGATGTTTGGATGAGAGACGTGTTGAGCGACACTGCTGTCTTTTATTGTGTTTCCATAGCAGTTGACTCCTGTTAGCGATACTGATAGTGATGCTGAAAAAAGCTGAGTTGTGTCCGAAAAACAGAAACTTTTTTTTTTTTTTTTTTTTAAATCATAAGCAGTTTTTGCTATAGGTACTGTACGTCTGTCCTTCCGCAAAACATTTAACTCTTAGAAAATGCCCTAACTGTTCATTGATCTGCTAACTTATATTTACTGCACATTTAAGGCGTTTATCAGATACTGTCACCCAGAATATGTTACAATTCCAAATCACAGGAACAATCTCCCTGGAGCATATTGGTACGAAAAGACTTAATCACAGCTCAGTGGTCTGTAAACGATCCTACCTGTAGGCCACCATCCCCAGTTACACATTATAAGCTTGTTTTAAAATAGTTGTGCTCCTCAAAATATGCTTCTCAAGTGTTTTTTTTTTACATATTCTTTGACAATATGTCCCTCTGTGAAGAGATGACGTCACATTTTGCCTACTGTTGATTATAGAGAAGTTGCTGCACACAGCAGTGATCCTGCTCGCCAGAATAGAAAGCAATATTTAAATTTATGCCATTATTATATTAAGAGTAGGAATGGGCAATATTACAACATTAACATTTTGCCTTGATTATGATTAATGAGCAGTTATTCTGTTTTGGTTTGTGTTATTGTTCACTGGCAAGGTTTTTAATGTTAAGATGATCAACTATTAAAGCTGGAATATTTTCTCTAATGAAAGAGTGCAAATCATTATGATTTTAAAATAACAGAAGAAAACACACACAGATATAGTGACAGACTTGACGGACGGAGTCACTTGACGACAACACACACTAGTGTATTTTTAAGGGGACACTACATGAACATGCACTGGGCAAAGTAGTTACTTTTTAAAAGTATTAACAGAATTAAAAAAAAAGAAAAAGAAATAATCATAATGTGAATGTCACTTTCTTACATGCCCAGTCCTAATTAAGAGTGGTCTACATGGACAGTCCTTGGAAAAACTTG
This sequence comes from Distichodus sexfasciatus, assembly GCA_032718565.1. Classification (NCBI taxonomy): domain Eukaryota; kingdom Metazoa; phylum Chordata; class Actinopteri; order Characiformes; family Distichodontidae; genus Distichodus; species Distichodus sexfasciatus. Next base: position 2,178,689 of record JAVGVS010000021.1, on the reverse strand, counting down.
GGGTTAAAGTTCTTGCTTAGGGCTCAATGGCGGTAGTCCTGAAGGTAGGATCTTTTATTTTCTGAGTATACTAGACCACCTTTAGACCACCACCACCCCAGTTTTATGTGACAATCAATTCACAAAGCATGCCAGTAAATCACGATCAGAACTGCCAATAAATAAGTATCGCTTTCCCTTAGCCTTGAAGATTGACTGTGTCTGTGATGCATAATTCAGTGACCTGTCTGCTTGTTATGCTTTCTGAGCATGCATATGGCAGTCATAACCCTTACAGTGTTCTCTCTTGACCCTAGACGTTACTGGTATCAAATGGCACACAAATGAGGTGTTCTACATTCAAAAGTAACTTAAATACAACACTATAAGAGCTTGTGGAGAGCACCCTAAGTACTGCTTTACATCAGCAATTGCAATTAGTTGAGTATTAACTGACACCATTCAGCTTTTTTTCAAGTCAGGTAGGATGTCTGAGATGAAGTACAGAGCCCTTGACAGTTTGCCTTTTTGCTACATTTGAGACATTATGGAATACCAAGCATAGTAGATGAATGTGGCTTTTTCATGTAGTGATCTAAATTATTTAGGACTTTTTAAAGGTCAGCTGAGAAGACATTGTTCCAACTGAACAATGTTAGGTAAAAGCGAATGTTTATAAGCTTCTCATGCAAATAGCAGGTTTTATCTTGTATTGGAGTGTGCTTTGTGGTGGTGTTATACAGTAGCTACATGAGGTTATGTGTGTATACGTATATGTGTATACGCAGCCCTGTCAAACCTTAACATCAGCTTTGCACAACTAACATTCTGAAAGGAAGAAATAGAGTTCAGCCTCTGCTGCGGTTGTGTGAGGAGTGAATTTGTAATAACTCGGGTCCACAGAGTCCCGTCTTCAAACTAAGTGTTTGCTGAAGGACAGGACACCAGTAGGGGAGAAAAAATACTAGACTTAGCCTGTAATCTGTGTGCCGAAAGCTGAAATTTAGTGCGGTTTGCACAGTAGGTCTGCTTTAATCATCATCTGGGAGGAACATTAAATTCTCAAACAATTTAGTAGGCAGACTCGTTTAAGAAGATGTGGTCCAAATTGTCATTCTGATTACTGGGGGAAACGGTTATTATTGACATCTCCAGCAACCATAATGTATTCTCTGTGAGATTATAAAAGTCCCTCTGTCCTATTTGTAATGGCACACGAGAGTATAGAAGGATTAAAAGTGAATTTAAGTGAGTGATTGTCAGTATGTACACAGCACACAGTACACCACAACAAAATGTGACCTCTACATTTGACCCATCCGTGAAGGAGCAGTGGGCAGCTGATGAAGGTAGCGCCCGGGGAGCAGTGCCTGGGTACCTGTGTCCTTGTTCATGGGTACCTGAGTGGTACCCTTACTGGTCTGGGATTTGAAACACAATTTCTCCCACTTCCTGAAACTGTGAAAATACATAACAGTGTTGAGTTATTGCAACTGTTTTGTGCCACATTTCCAGTGCTTTTATGAGTGATTCTCGGATGGTTAAGAGGGAAAATATATTGGTACAAGGACAGGCACATTATTCTTAGATGGCATATCTTAGATAGAGTTTCACTGTTTACACGCTGCTGCCACGTTACTGTCAAGGTTGTTTACCCACCGTAAGCTGTTTGAACATGCTGGAGGAATTCTGAGGGCTACAGTATTTTAACACCAGCTGTAAATATTACAAATAAGGTGGTTCAGACAGAAGGCTAACTCTTCTGTGATGACTCAATCAATCAAGAGCTGCAGCTGGTCCTTTCTGTGTGTGTGTGTGTGTGTGTGTGGGATGTGCTGTACATACTGTATAGATTAGAGTGGATGGTTATCATTCTGGAGGATTTCATCTAGCCAGATGCAACTTGTTCTCATAGTACATTTGTAAGAATTGTAATGGGGTTGACAGGGGTTTTATTTGTCACCTACACAACTATGCAAATTCAACATGCTGTGAAATCCAGAAAGGCCAAAAGCAGGTCATTTTATAGGCCAAATGGATTCAAATGACCCAAAACTTCATTTTTAATTTCCAGTTGATCAGATTTTTTTCCCCAACTTTATAATGTTATAATGTAATCAAAAGGAAAGAAGAAATAAAGAACATTTATTTATCAAACAATTATTCTATATTCTGATGGATAACAAATGGATAAAGAAGTGTTTCTGCAATAGAATGTTAAACCATAGAATGCATAATAAAAACTTTGCAACTTGGCAATAAAACAATGTTCTTACTATTTCTAGTAGTTATGTCTACAGTTTCAGCAGTTTTATTCTATACAAAGCCAAACATTTCTACAGGCACAAGTCAGTTTTCATAAGAAATGTGCTGATATTGTAACTGTGTCAGCATTTACACATCGAACTATGACAAATCTGAGTAGTGCAGGATGTCCTGAATACAACAACTTAAAGCGTGTATGGCTAACTTCTACTCACGCACTAGAATAAGCCTAAAAACAAAGGTATTGTGTTTTTTTCAGTTTTTTAAAAGATTTTTCAGATTAATCGATGAAAAAATCGATAGAATACTTGAATACTGCCAAAGCTGCCCAGTGCTCCTTTATGGATGGGTCAAATGCAGGGGTCACATTTTGTTGTGATGCACTGTGTTGTGCTGTGCTGTGTTCACAATGACAAATAATCACTCAATTTCCCTTAACCCCTTTATGTGGCTTTTTGTGAAATTTGGCTCATTCCGTGAACTTGCAATTGACTGTGATGATCTTAGACCAGGTGTGACTCGTCAGAAACCAGATGGGAAAGAAAACCTGGCTAAAATTCTGGCTCTCCGAGACCGGAATCTGACCGTGAAATAACCCAGCAATGAATTAATTAACGTATTAACTTGCATTAGATTCAGTTTGTGTTTAAACATGCAATGTGAGAAAAATCTGCCTCTGCGCTCTTTTCCCTTCATCGTAATGATTTGGTCATAAGAGGAACAAGAAACTCATTTACTGATATTGATGCTAAGTAATGAGTCACCATCTCTTGGTGCCTGCTGTATGCTTACTGGCAGCGGGAGCGTGCAATCACAGTTGCAAAAGATTATTAAGATCGGCGTCGTCTTGCTGTGTTTCGCTGTGGAAAAATAGGCACCCGGTCCATTTGGAGGATGTAGAGGTTTGTTTTGGCAGGTGAAAAGATGTTGTGTGGTTTCACATGTGGCGAGAGAGAGGGAGATGGAGACTCTTTCAGACCCCAAATGCTTATTTAACATTTCCGGTCAGTCGGAACCATGTCAACATTTCTATGCACACACACATTTATACCCATCTGCATTCACGCAACGCAAACCAGAGCGCATAAGAAGGGAAAAGGGATCACTTTCTTAAACATTCCTTTGCTCTTGTGTGTTTATTTCTTCACGTTTTTGCACATTGCTAGACTTGAGTGTATCTGTAAGCATTAATAATACAATGCGTGCCCACGCGGCAATTAAGGATCAAAACCGCACAGGAATCAGCCCTTTAATTACTGGGGAAGTTCCTGAACACATGCAGAACAAATGTCTTTGTTTTTAGAACGCTGTCCTTCGCGGGAAGGTGCAACGTTGCGGCCAACATAAATATATGAATCGGAGGCCTTGCGTGTTTTATGAGCAGTTCTCCCTCTTTGTTGAGCGGAGCACCGTTTGGTGTAACCTTGATGTCAAATTTCAGAATTTCCACTGTAATATTACACCGCCGTCCAGATCACACACAGCCATGTCATTTGTTTTTTGTTAGATCAGCAACATAGGGCTGACACATCATCTGTGGTCATGGAAGTCAGATGGCTTTAGCATATGTAGTGGTCACTGCTGCTGAGTGGACACTTGGATATGGCTTGGGTATACTTTGGAACTGGCCTGTAAAGGTTTTGGCTGTAATTTGGGGTCTGTGGAGTACATGCGTTGGGACAATGGAGTTTACACTAGCAGACTGATGTCCTGATTCCAGATGTGCAATTCGAGCATTCGATAAACTTTTACTTGCTCAACACTCATCACGTGGTCAGAGACTAGTATTTACAATGGTACGTCCATCTTCATCAATACATTGATTCAGTGATGCGTGAGCCCATTGCATCAAACCAAAACATCATACATACATTGCTTTTTTATAGAACAGATGTTCTAGTGCGAAAGATTGTTTTTCATTTAAATGTCCGGTTGTGCTCAGGAATAAAAACATTCATTCATTCATTATCTGAACCACTTAATCTCTATCGGGGTCACAGGGACCAGAGCCTATCCTGGGACTACAGGCTTGATTCGGGGATCAACCCTCGGTGGACACCAACACGGGGAATCAAGGTGTCTTACAAACCACATACACCTTGAAAGTCTTATTTAACAAACATTGTTTTTTGTCAGTCTACATTGCAGTTGAGAATGCTGGAATGTGAGCTTTGTTCCTACGTTCAAATATCATTCATGAACCTTGGAGCCTCGTGGCTGTTACATACACTCATTATTATTGCTTACCAGCTATGTCACGCTTCCATTGATTAAGTGTTTGAGAACATGTTTAGGCTCATGTATGGGATTGTTCTATGTTGATGGACAGAGCCAGTGTGTGTCCTCATGCGTTACACATGTTGAGACATGTACATGACGGTATCTAATGACTATTTGTGCAGTAAGTGCCATAAATACTGTAGAGAAATGAATGGATAATTGTGATTAGTTTAATTAAAGGTGCAAGTTAAAGGAACATGTATATATGTTTATATGGAAATCTTTCATTAAGAGTAATTTAGGGCTGCAACAAACGACTATTTTTGTAATCGAGTAATCTATCGATTATTTTATCGATTAATCGAGTAATCGAATAAAAAAAATGTAAATGAAAATGACAATACATTTGTTATTAGGCTTATTCTACTGTGAGTAGAAGTTAGTCAAATACGCTTTATGTTGTTGTATTCAATTGAAAATGAAGAAACATGAAGTTCAAGGGTCATTTTGAACCAATTTGGCCAATAAAATTAGTTGCTTTTGGCCTTTCTGGAAGAAAACTGCATTTCCCACAAGCCCCTGCGCACGCCTCGGAGCCGCGTCACAATAAAGGGTTCAGCGCGTTCCGGAACGAACTATAAAAAAAATTGATGGGAAAATCTTAATAAATGGCTGTATTGTGAGTGGAAGGCTGGTTGTTGTGGTTATTTATCAGCTAAATTACGCATTTTGTCTGTAATAAAGGGGACGTTTTGACGGAAACGGAGCGTTTTAGCGAGTAATGGCGCTTACAAACAGCGTGCGTGTTTACATCGCAAAAAATGTCATTTATGCGTTTTCATGAATTTACTTCTGTTTTTGTGCACGGAATATCTCACAAATACGTTCACATACAGAGGGATCTATTCTCGCCTTGATCGCGCCACTGAAAATATTGTGCGTCATTAATAAGCGTCTCTGTGAAACGCAAGCAGCGCATGCTGTAGCGACTTAAATGACTTACACGAAGCTTCGATTCTAGAAAAATTGCCTCGACCATTTTTTGTAATCGAATTATTCGAGTTATTCGAATAATCGTTTCAGCTCTAGAGTAATTGATTAAAATAGTCAGTGGATAAATTGATGAACACAATTTGTATCATGTTTAACGTGAGTTCGTGTAGCCATAATGGGAAAAACACTGAAAAAATGGAGGTGTATTTTTTGGCTAGTAGCACCCAGCCCATTAAACACACAACCAAAGGTGATCTGTGTGTTGTTGGGTCTCCATGCGTAGATGTCAGAACTTTATTCTTTTATTCAGAGCCCATTAAGCCACATCGTGTTCTGTTAGGGTTCTTGTACACATAGTCATTTTAAAAAGGGGGTTGAACCTAAATTTTGTCTCAAAAAGAGACAGGAAAGAGCAGCTGAGCAGTGAAAAAAGCTCACCTTGATAAGTGTACACTTGAACAAGGAAAATGCATAAAAGTGTCAATTATGGATGTTGGTGTAGACGTGGACCTGGGGCAGAGTGGATGTGGTAATGGTCTGGTGAATGTTTCATTCCCTGCTAAATTGAACTTCCTAGCAGCGTGTAGGAAGCATCTCACCAAGCTTCCAGCAGAACAGGCTGGTTAGAGGCCTAATGAAATAATGGTTTTGAAAAGCAGAGAGAGGAAGTGTTTATCCCGAGTCACTGCAAGGCCAGAGTTAACACACAGGAAAGAAATAAGCCAAGACTGACTAGAATGGGACCGTAACAGGGAGGAGATGAAAAGTGGACAGGCATCTATACCTGCTTCTCTGACCTTGCATGAGTGTGCGTGTGTGTGTTGGCAGGATTTTAGGTTGTTGTGAGGACCTTATATTCTTTTATTACAGCATTTAGCGGATGCTCTTATCTAGAGCGACTTGCGTTTCCTAATTGCATGGACAGTCTCCATGAAGCAACCAAAGGTGAAAGTGCCGGAGGTAGGATTTGAACCCACAACCTCTTGCTGCAGAGTCGAGTATCCCAACCAGTAGACCAAAGTTTTAAAGGTAGTATTATTTAACACTTCATTATTTTAGCATTATTTTTAAACCTAGTTACTTGGGTTAGGAACGAAAGTACCTCACCAAAATTTCTTTGTGTATCAGAGTCAGTATGGGCAGGTTTTTAGGTGGTGATGAGGACCTCATTGTCTGCTAAAAGATAAGAAAAGAGATCTCTTTAAGGACATCTAGTGAGTAAAATTTGGGCTGCTCCAATACGTGGGTCGGGTATCTGATCGGTATCTGAACTGAAAAAGTTGGATCGGTGCATCCCTAAATATTTTGGTGGATGAGTTAAGGTTGTAGGTAGTATTGTTTACATCTCGTAATAATGGGATTCAATGGATTTACCTTAAAAAGATCTCAAGACTTGTGTGTGCGTGCACAGGGTTAAAATAGCAGCTCATACATGGCTCCCACTGACACGTCACTTGACCTCTTGCTTTAAAGTGGTTGATTAGTTTCAGATGTGACTTGATCCTGATAAAGGCGTCTCATTTCTTGATTGCAGTGAAAATGGATGCAGTTCAGATGTGTAGAACCATGTGCCATAGTTCAAGTGAATTTATTGTGTGATGCCATTTCTTCTTGTAAATAGTTCCCATGGGGTAGAAGAACTAGCCTGCATCAGAAGCGAAAGAACCAAATAGCTGTTGATGTTGCTAGACAGGAAACTGCTAAATAGCAGAGTACTGACGGCCAATCTGTCTTCATCCTTCCATGAACCAGGGTCCCGACTGATGTTACTTAGGGACCATTATTAAGTGTGAGGAATACAGGAAGTACTTGTGGTACATTTACCTATATCACAGTAAGTGCTAAGTGCTTTTACTTCTCTCTGATCTTTCTTTTTCTGTGCTGTTCCATCTCTTTGTCCCTTCCTGCCTCTCCATCTGATGAGATGACTTCTCTAAGACTGACTCATTCTCCATGTGCTGGAGTGGTAGATGGAGCAGCACAAACCTTTAATGCCCGGTCCAGGAAGCTCCAGCCTTGCGTCACTACCTCTCAGTGCCAGGCCACACACTCACATAAACACACACACGGGGTAGTAGTCATTTCCAGTATTTCGGTGTGATGGATAAGACAGATTTCAGAAGGTTAGGGAGAAAGAACTAAAGAGGATGTCAGGGCTGTAAACAGTAAATGAATGTGTTTAGACTCTCTGACTGATTTAGTGTTGCTCATTTCTGTTTATACAATTCATATTTTCCCCTCTAATACTCTGCCATGTTTATTCACGTTCCTCTCAACTGTCCAACTAAAAAAAGAAAAACAAAACTTTGAGAAGATATTGATTTTAAAGAGTATTTGTATTAAAGAGTAGTAATGATATTGATGTCAGGAATCAGTAATAACAGGCGGATCTAGTCCATTAAATGAAATGTTTATACCACTCGGATGAAATTGTGAAGTTTTTCAATTTGGTTTTACATTATTTTATTGTGATGTTTACATTTTATTCTCAGTCGATTTTGACTTGACTCTATCATCGGGTGGTGGTCTAGTAGTAACATACCAGTTTAATTACCAAGAAGTCATAGGTTCTAATACAGACTGTCCCTGTAATTAAAATTTGTTTACTTAAATTGTAATCACTGTTAATGTTGGAGGTTTTTGTGGATGGACATGATAAAAAAAATTATATATTATAATGCATTTCCACACAGGGAGATATTCAGCTTATTGCTGAAACTCCAAGTTGGGGCAGTTGATAGTGTAACAGTCAAGGCATTCACCCTGTGATCAGAAGGTCACCGGCTCAAGTCCCGGATCGGTAAAGGTACCACTGAGGTACTCATGAGCAAGGTACCGTCCCCAAACACTGCTTCCCGGGCGCTGCCCATGTCATTACTCCTTCATGGATGGGTCAAATGCAGAGGTCACATTTCGTTGTGGTGGCCTGTGTGCTGTGGTTTATTCACAATGACAAATAATCACTCACTTTCATTAACCAAGTCCTAGGTATATGTATCAGTATAGGAACTGAAAAAAGTTTGTCTACATCTTTAGTAAAGAGACACAAAGAACTGCAGAAGATACCCGAAATGGCATCAGGTAGACATTAGGGAAGTAACGATACATCATTCCACATCAAAACCTCTTTTCAATGATTGCTGAGCTGATAACATCGATTTAAAATGAAAACATTGATCAGAGGTCACTGTACATTAAACATGAGATCTATTTTTATTAAAAGAGAAGACATTCTTCATTTAAGTAAATCTAATGATAGTTATTAGTCTTTTAGTTGCTTTCTGATTTGATATGAAAGGAAGTGATTGTGTTAAATGTTGTTGAATTCCTATCTTTGCAGACATTGAAGTAAGGCTGGGCGGTATGGCATAAAAATAATATCGCAATATTTTTAAGCTATATCACGATACACGATATGTATCTCAATACCTTGAAATTTCCTATAAATCACTGTATAAATGATAAATTCAACCCTATATTGCATAAAATGACACCAATATAATGAATTTAGCCAAAGTTTAACATAGTAAATGCTTTTATTTTAAACCAAAGTATAATATAGCAAACTTTATACTTTATATTGGGGACAGACAAGTGGGCAAGGGGAGCCATTGATTGCGTGCTTATTAAACGTGTAAGACCTAACTATTAAATTATAATTATAAGGTCGATAAACTATAACTTGAGTTTAACCTACCTGTCGCCATTCCTCTTCCTCCGTCATCTTTGGTTTTTCTGTAGAAACTGTCTGTAGCGTGCAGTCAATCACAAAACCAGGAGCCATCGGCCAATAGGATTCGCAGGCAGAAACTGCCAAAACCCCGCCCCCAAACTGCCAAAACCCGCCCCTTTCAAACCGTGCGCATAGAAATCTCACTCGAGCAAAAAAGCCGCTCGTCAGTAATGTACTTTGCGCGCGAGGACATTTAACACATCGAGAGGAAAAAAGACATTCTCGAGAGGAAAAATACAGTATGCGCACAATAGTATCAAAACCGCGCACCGCGATTCTTAATTTTGTGCTCTCGAGTTTCAGATTTGCGCTCGCGACTTTGAAATTTACGCCCGCAAAATTTTTGCGGCAAGCCATTTTGCGCGCTCTAGCTCTAGTTTAAGCAGAGAAGCTTAACACGAAAGTGGTACAAAACGCGCATGCACTAGAGTTTTCTGGATGGGCAGGGGACCGAGCTGTCCGCTTTGACGGGGCAGAAAAACTAAGTACATGCTGTCTGTTTAACAATAACGTTAGGATTTATACTCGATGGTCACGATATAGTCATTTACTACATCGCACGTGGAACAAGCCGAGATAAATCGAGTATATTCTATATATCGCCCACCCCTACGTTGAAGTTTTTTCATTAAATTAATATAATATAGAAACGTGATAAAACTTGTGATTTACACCACTAGTAGACATCACTGTTTAACTGGACACATTGGCATAACGGACCTGTTTAAAAGCTCCTCAGACCCAACTTTTAAGCCTCTTAGCTAAACCCTCAAGGTAGTATTTTATTGTTTAAAGTTTGGAGAGGTTTATCCACCCTGCGCGTAATCTCTGGGTGAGACGACTTTGGGATGAGCTGTGTTTTCACAGTGTGCCAGCTGACTTTGAGAATTGTAGTCCTCCTTGTTTAATAGCCATGCAACGTTATCCACTGGGACTCTAGCCTGCTCTGTCTCTGAGAGTATGTTAGTGTGTGTGGAAGTGTGAGAGAGAAGGAGAAATAACCTGTGGGACAGGGACTGGTCATGGAGCTTGGGACAGAGTATGATGTGTCAGGATTGTGTTTCACAAAGACGATCCTTATCGACTGATAGGTGCATGACGTTATGGCCTGAGAGAGGCCTAGAATTGTGTGCACAAGCAGATTTTTAGGTGGAGGTGACCACCCAATTTTTACAAACTATCTAGTAAAACTTTTGTTTGCTATATTTTTTATCTTACCTTTATTGTATCAGGAAGTCTCTTTGATATTACAATCTCTTTTGCATCAGTGTCTGTGAAGACCAGTCCTTTTAAGGAAAAAATATTTAATAGAAACGGTGCAGCATTTATTTCAGAAAAAGGGGACCTTCCAACAAGGGCAAGACTGTGTATGCATGCATTTGGGGGCTCCAGATGAATTTCTAGATTGCACAACAGCCGTGTATTTATTTATTATATAGTAAAAGTATTTCACAAGGGCATGAAAAGCTCAGCAGGGTGCACACACTGTTCAAGCTGAGGCAGCCTTTACACATATGTGACCCTCCACGGCAAAACCAGTCGCTTGTCGCAATGGCGGTTTCCGAGAAAAACGACTGTTTATGTTGCGTGGGGTTAATATTTGGATTTTTTGTTTTTAGTGTTTTGAAACAGTGGAAGGTCTATACTGTACTGTTGTGAATAAATTTGGCTGAAAAACTTACCCTTTCCATCCTAAAAACGTGACTTTCTTGAGGTGAGGAATTCAATTCCAGCAGAATGTTAAAAGTTTCTGTTTTGACCGCTCTACTCCAATATTTACGGTAAATCCACGCGCTGACTAGCGTGAAGATATTTCTCCGGAATCCATCTTCATCTCCCAAGTTCCTAACGCAGGCAGGCTATCCGTGTGGCTGTGAATGCAGCGTAGGCTACCGTAAATGCAAACGTAGCCGCGACCGCACCAAGCGTCTGTGAGTGCTACGTCGATAGTCAACTTCAAAGGCGGATTTCTCCGTTTCTCACTCGGCGTGACAGGAGAAACGCGACTCCTTTGAATGTTGATATCTCAGTCATATGTTGTCCGATTCATTCGATATAGGTATCGTTTTGAAGCTTGATTTATGCCCTTTCATGAAATAATAACTCAATTTCGAAAATTTGCGACAAGCGACTGGTTTTGCCGTGGAGGGTCACATGTAAGCAGCTACAAAAGCGTCTATTGCCTATCACATCCCACAGGTTAAATCTGAAACCCTGTTTACTACTTGAGACACTCGAGCAGTCATGCAGTTAGTCGCATACGTGAGTAATTAAAATGCAAAATCTCTAAACATTTCTGCTACAGTAGTGTTGAGCAGGGACTTCTTATTAGGAACAACAAACTATTTATAGTTATCCAAATGTATTTGTTTCTGAAAAGCTAAATGTCAGCAGTCCAGTCATATGCATAATGAGTATGCCGTTCTCTAAAAAACATTTTTTATAACGTAACCTTAGGCATGCCAGATCAGACATCGAATGATGCACAGTTTGCTTAAGCATGAGAGCACAGGGTACAGAGATAAAATGACAAAACTTGTAATTGTCTCATTACATACAGGCTGGGATGTGTGTAAAGTGTTTAGCAGCAACTGTCTGTTTTGATCAGGCATCATCACCATCTGAGCTGAAGCTGATGTGTGTGGGATAAAATAATAAAGGCTGAATGCATGACTTTCTACAAGCCAAGTTTTATGTCCTGCAGGATTCATCATATTTAAATACAGTTCTGTGTACTTACTTGGGATGTTTTCACACTTGGTCCGTTTCAGCCCTCAGAGCAAACTCGGATCGATTAGTCAGCATTTTTTACGTGTATGTGAACACGCCAAACGAACTCAGACCCCTCTGAAACGAACCGAACTGAGACCACATCGGGAGGTGGTCTCAGTCCGGTTCGCTTTAAGTCCGTGACACGGTTCGTTTAACTCGCGCCTTATGAACACAAAGTGCTCCTGGTTCGCGTCGACAGTTTTTGTTCAAAGTGAAAACTACCCAGAATGCAAAGCAGTAAAGGTGTGAGAGCTCCATAAGTATGAAGTATGAACAGAAAAAGGACTGAGGCCCCATCTGAGCTGAAGTGGAAGAGAAAGAGAACCGAGTCTTCTTTCAAATGAACTCACAGTGTGAACATCAAAAGAACGGAGTTCCCTTTCTGTGGGTCTGCTTTTTGGACCGCTTCTAGAGGACTGAGTTCGGTTCCTTTAAAGAGGGCTAAATGTGAAAACACCCTCATTTTATTTTCCAAAAATGCCAACATTAGTATTTTTGGGTTGGCCAGTTTACAGTTACTGTAAACTTATGCTGAGTGACTTTCATGTTCTAGGCTCTAGCAAGGATAAAAGGCCTTGCTCTGAGCCAGAGTGGTGGTAGTTCTGACATTTCTCAGCAGATAATTTGGAGGATGAGAGTACAGTTAGGGGTGGGCGATATATCGAATATACCCGATGTATCTCGGCTTGTTCCACGTGCGATGTAGTAAATGACTATAACGTAACCATTGAGTATAAATCCTAACGTTATTGTTAAACAGACAGCATGTACTTCGTTTTCCAGTTTTGCTTTTCTGCCCCGTCAAAGCAGACAGCTCGCTCCCCCGCCCACTCAGAAAATTCAGCACATGCGCGTTTTGTACCGCTTTCGTGTTTCGCTTCTCTGCTCGCACATCAACGGCAAAATTAGAGCGCGCAAAATGGCTTGCCGCAAAAATTTCGCGGGCGTAGATTTCAAAGTCGCGAGCGCAATTGTGAAATTCCAGAGCGCAAAATGAAGAATCGAGCGCGTGGTTGTGATAACATTTGTGCGCAAACTGTATTTTTCCTCTCTCGAATATCTTTTTCTGTCTTGATGTGTTAAATGTCCTCGCGCGCAAAGTAAATTACCGACGAGCAGCTTTTTTGCTCGAGTGAGATTTGAAAGGGCGAGGTTTGGCAGTTTGGGGGCGGGGTTTGGCAGTTTCTGTCTGCGAATCCTATTGCCCGATGGCTCCGGGTTTTGTGATTGACTGCACGCTTTAGAAAGTTTCTACAGAAAATCAAAGATGACGGAGGAAGAGGAACAGCGGCAGGTAGGTTAAACACAAGTTATAGTTTATCGACCTTATAATTTAATAGTTAGGTCTATTAAATTATAGCACGTTTAATAAGCACGCAATCAATAGCTCCTCTTGCCCACTTGTCTGTCCCAATATAAAGTATAAAGTTTGCTATATTATACTTTGGTTTAAAATAAAAGCATTTACTATGTTAAACTTTGGCTAAATTCATAATATTGGTATCATTTTATGCAACATAGGGCCGAACTTATCATTTATACAGTGATTTAGAGGAAATTTCAAGGTATTGAGATATATATCGAGTATCGTGATATAGCTTAAAAATATCACAATATTATTTTTATGCCATATCGCCCAGCCCTAAGTGCAGTCCTGCAGGACGCTGGCGTTTGCAGAGAAACATATATAGAATACTGCATGCTGAAATACAGTAATTGTTGTTGACAATAGTAAAGCTCCATGGTTACCTAAAATAGATGAGTGTGCAAAAAACCCCGAATCGAATCGCAGTTCTTTCCCTGTTGATTCAAATTCGATTTATGCACGCCAAAAAAACGATTCATATTTCAACTAACGCACACTTTTTCCCAGACGCCAGTTTAGCTTGCCAATCCTATACGTGACACAGTGGTGAAATCTGCCCAGATAAACCTCCTCCGCATGAACATGAAGGAAATGCAGTCAGTATACGTACATATGCATTAGATTTAATAAACTAAGATTTAGTAATTAGATTTAGTAAAGTAAATCTAGTTATTTTTTGTTAATCTGTCACAGTCAAATAGGAAAAGTAACTCGAAGCAGCAATCTGGAAACAAATTCATGTATTGAATCGTGAATCGCTTATGAATCAATCTGTGAGATTTCCAGAATGGTGCACCCCTAGTGAACTAACACACCTATTTTATGAATGATCATGTTTGGATCATGTTATTTCAAGGCTGACAATAAGACATAATTATCCCCACCTTTGGTATAGCCCATGTCTTTAAATGGACTGTACGCCTTGTTTTGGAAAAATAGGAAAATTATGTTAATTGTTGCAACACAATGCAACTTATTTAATTGATTCAGTGTATTCATTAATTCTTTGCAACATAAACATAAATGCAGTACACTCTTGAGACTGCAAGCAATTAAGCTAAACTAATTAAACTACTTAATTAAAGATAATGCTCATTAAGACATAAAAATAAACATTCTTTTAAAAAGTCATAAAATATGCAATTATCATATCAATTTTAAATGTTTTTTTTTAAATAGATTTTGTCTGTTTGTGAAATTTCACTAATTTGCTCAAACGTGTTGTGTTTAAACATTTGCACTGCACTGTTAATTCCAGCCATTATAGCTTTTGATTTGTTACGTTTTTCTTCTTATCATAAACGTACAGGGTGGGTGAATTCCGAGACCTGCCTTTTACAGCAGATTTCCCAGAACAAACCTTTTCCCTTTTTTCATGAGGAGGCTGCGTAAGCTCCGGCTGTTCAGATGGAACCTGACTCCTGTAATCAGGACGTTTACGTCACAATGAATCAGATGCATGCATGAATAATTGGCAAGCTGCTGCTGCTGAATGCATTCTGCTTCTGTCTACATTATTCAGGAGTATTTATGTGCTTTCTGCACTACGTTTTTGTCTGGTTAATCTGGTGTTGCGTTTGGCTGGTAAGATGTGTGTTGTGTCTGTAGGGCCAGTTTGTAGTGAGAACTCGTTGGTATTTTATGCAGTTTGTAGATACATATCACACTATAATAAACCATGTCAAATGTAAAATATTCAGCTACAGTAATGGTCACAGCTCCAGCATAAGTATTATTAAGTAATATTTACAGTCTAAATATGTCTTGACTGATGAGAGGATAATTCATGTATCTACAAAATGTGTCTGTTTGATTTCTCCCTGAACTGATTCTTTAATACCACTGAACTCTTGATACCACTAATTCATCAGTCAGAGTATGCAAAGACAGTCAGGATTGTGTGTTGGTGGATTTATACTTACAAGACACCACACAGTCTTACTTGAATGACCGCTCCTGTGCAGTGTAACCTTCTAGCGCGTGGACTGTCCTTCTTTTTCTTTCGGCTGCTCCCGTTAGGGGTCGCCACAGTGGATGCTCATTGTTTACATATTGATTTGGCAAGTTTTACACCGGATGCCCTTCCTGATGTAACTCTCCACATTTGTCTGGGCTTGCGACCAGCACTAAAAAATAGACCTACTTGTGCATCCCCGGTGGACGGGTTAGAGTTGTGTGTAGGATATTCTATGTTTATTAAAGGGTGTGTTCTCCCTGGACATGAAAGTACATTTAGGCAAGCTATGAAGTCACACCCAGTTAAAAGCAGACATGATCAGCCTTTTATAGCACACAGGGGCTCTCCCAAAGCAGAAAACAGCATGCAGGTTTTAACTCGGGCATTGTTCGTCGTTCGTGGTGTGACCTGATGGTAAAATATTCACTTGCGAACCAAAAGGTTACGGATTAGAGTCTGGCTCGTTCCTACTTCCAGCACTACCACCGCTGAACCTCCCTCTAAACCCCACGGAGGCTGTCACTATAATTAGAAAATAGACGTTGCTCTGGATAAGTCTGATAAATGCCACAAATATAAATGATGGTAGTGTTTCCTTCTGTAATCTGAACTCTGTTGCCTGGTTTTGTTCTAACAAATGGACGTTTATCGCTCTCAAACACACACACACACACTCCGAGGGCCTGCAGCAGAGTGTGTAGTAGTATGCTCGGAGGTTCAGGCTGGCCGGCTGTGGCGGAGTGTGTTCTGGGTTTTAGTGGAGAGATAGTGAGGTTCAGCATGTACCTATCACTACTAAATGATTGCTCATTTCCTGTGCAGAGGAGGAGAAGGGCCAGTGTGGAGTAATAGAGCCCAGCTGCCTCATCTGGACCTTACCTTTCCTCTCACTCCCTCACTTTGTCCACCGTTTCCCCCCCCGTCTCTCTCTCTCTCTCTCTCACTCACTCACTCACACACACATACACCCACGCTCAGGTCTTGCTGTCTTTGTGAGGTACTTCCAGTGACACTCAAAACCAAAATCAAGCGGTTTGTCTCTTTTAGTTTTTCCACATAAAAGCTTTAAAATGATTCCTCAGTGAGGAACAATCCTCACATGCAAAAGTGTTCTCATAAAGCAACCAAAATCCTTCGTAAGTCCACCTTAAAACATGTCTCTTCTCTCCCTCTGACATATACACACACACTCACCCACACACACTTCCCACTACCTCAGAGAGGTCTCACCTGCCCATTTTGGACCATTTCTGCCGCACTTTGAGGTTTCTGTTCTCTCTTGCTCTTTCCTTGACCTCTTTCTACTCACGTTCTCCCACCTGCAGCTGTTTTTTCTCTCTCTCTTTCTCCCAGTTTGATTTTTTTCAGTTTGTAAAAGCAGTCCCCCGTTAAAAGATCCCTAGATCTCTCCACTAAAAACATGCTGAAGGTAAACAGGCCCTCGGTCTGTGTTCTTCTCTCTCTTTCTGTCTTTACAAGTGTGTGTTTGTTCTAATTTTGATGTGTATGTTTGTGAGGAGAAGGGGATTAGTGGAGGGAGGGATCAGTTCCAGATTCCATTCCGAATCCAAACCAGGTCACGTGACCTAGAATGGAACTTTTCGTAATGACCAGCTGTGGTCAACATTCCACTGGTGAGGCCACTTCAGTACAGCCTTTTGTAAATGGTCAGTTATACAGCAAAGGTTTGTGGTAGGCTAACCCAATGAGGTGTGTAATATTTCAGCTCTGTCTTTCCATATTTTCTCAACGCTGTCCTCTTCTAAATAATCCAGAAACGCCAAGAAATAAATGTAGCAATAGGGTTTGGATGAAGGTAGCTCCTGGACTGCTCGTGTAGCCGTTCAGCTGGACCGTGCAGACACCTGGCTGGACACATTGAAAAATGATTTGCCATAAATCTGCAGAACATCTCCCTGGGTTTTGGTCATGGGAGGAGTGAAGGTCTGAAGTTCTCACTAAAACGTGTCATGGCAAAACGTGAGATGAAGCCTTTGTCCCTTTAAGAGCCTTTGAAGGATCCGTAACTATGGATGAACTATGAGTTTTACTCATCACAGAGGCAAGTTTTCCAGAGAATAGTGAGCAGTTTTACATGCTTAGTGTGTCATGGGCCGCCCTTAAATTTTCTATAAAAAGTGCTTTTTTCATAATGCAACTAGGGCTGGGCAAAATGGCATAAAAATAGGGATGCACCGATTGCAATTTTCTTGGCCGATTCCGATTACCGATTTTTTTGTAAGTGTGATCGGCCGATACCAATTTTTCCCGATACCGATTTTTTTCCCAGATAACAGAAAATTAGAGCTACTGCGAGTAGTCGACGACATTGACACAAAATAATGGATTTCAACTTTTTTAATTTAACGCAGTAGTTACTTTCCCTGTTTACTAGTTACTTTTATAATAGTGACATATAATATTGGCAGCTCTACAGCAAATACAAACAAAAACCTAATTTTCTTTGATATATTTTCATAACAAAATTTCTTTACAAATTTAAATAAACAAAATGTAACTCGTAAAATGTAACAACTCCGGTAACTCGACGTCCGAAAAGTAACGCCTACTTGGCATTGTGTATTTTGGGCAGAGGTGATTTATCAGATTTCTGAAGTCTGTATCCTCAACTATGGAAAATGGCTGATCATCTGGTGATCATCTTGTGATTCACTTGTGCATCTGTGTTCATGTTGAATCGGGGACAGGCAAGTGGGCAAGAGGAGCCATTGATTGCGTGTTTATTAAACGTGTAAGACCTAACTATTAAATTATAATTATAAGGTTGATAAACTATAACTTGTGTTTAATCTACCTGTCGCCGTTCCTCTTTCTACGTCATCTTTGGTTTTTCTGTAAAAACTGTATGAAGTGTGCAGTCAATCACAAGACCAGCAGCCATCGGCCAATAGGATTCGCAGACAGAAGCTGCCAAAACCCCGCCCCCAAACGGCCAAACCCCGCCCCCTTTCAAACCGCGAGGACATTTAACACATCGAGAGGAAAAAACGCATTCGCGAGAGGAAAAATACAGTTCGCGCGCAATATTATCACAACCGCGCACTCTATTCTTAATTTTGTGCTCTCGAGTTTCACATTTGCGCGCGCGACTTTGAAATTTACGCCCGCAAATTTTTTGCGGCAAGCCATTTTGCTCGCTCTAGTTTTGGCATTGATGTGACGCCGTAATCACGCATCCAAAATTCATTTCGTCGCCGCACGATGTCACCCCATTCAAAGTGAATGAGAAACGCCTCCGTTGAGCGTACATGTGAACGCTTCCCGAATGCGTGCGTGGCTGTGCTGCAAGTAATGCGCATACACAAGATCGGTTTGTAATCGGCAATACGTGTGAGTGATCGACCGATCACCGATCAGGCCAATCAGGCC
Source organism: Distichodus sexfasciatus (assembly GCA_032718565.1). Classification (NCBI taxonomy): domain Eukaryota; kingdom Metazoa; phylum Chordata; class Actinopteri; order Characiformes; family Distichodontidae; genus Distichodus; species Distichodus sexfasciatus. The sequence continues at coordinate 2,160,014 of JAVGVS010000021.1, read as the reverse complement.
AAAAATCGGCCGATTCCGATTGCTGGCCGATCGATCGGTGCATCCCTACATAAAAATAATATCGCGATATTTTTAAGCTATATCACGATACTCAATATATATCTCAATACCTTGACATTTCCTCTAAATCACTGTATAAATGATAAATTCAGCCCTATATTGCATAAAATGACACCAATATTATGAATTTAGCCAAAATTTAACATAGTAAATGCTTTTATTTTAAACCAAAGTATAATATAGCAAACTTTATATTGGGGACAGACAAGTGGGCAAGAGGAGCTATTGATTGCGTGCTTATTAAACGTGCTATAATTTAATAGACCTAACTATTAAATTATAAGGTCGATAAACTATAACTTGTGTTTAACCTACCTGCCGCTGTTCCTCTTCCTCCGTCATCTTTGGTTTTTCTGTATAAACTTTCTGTAGCGTGCAGTCAATCACAAAACCAAGAGCCATCGGCCAATAGGATTCGCAGGCAGGAACTGCCAAACCCCAGCTTGACTTAATGTCCAACATGCAACAGTCTCTGGCTGTATGTCACATGAGTAGTAGCCAGTCAAAGCTGAAGCCTTGTCACTCACATCACACTCACACACAAGTCCAGCATGAAGCTCCGAGAAAGAGAAGAGGACAGAGGAGAGTTTCATCTGAGCTTGGTGTTTGAAAAATAAAATGTTTTGTCCTTTTTTTTTGGTTCCAATTATCGTTAACCAGCAATAAACAATATTGATATCGGCCCGAAAAACCAATATCCGTCGACCTCCACTCTGCAATGTTGGCTTTTTTGTGTTTTTATCAAAGTACTGTCCAAAATGGCACATGGGGAGCATGCTAACCAGATCTCTGTTAGGACATCATTTGAACACTGCAGATGTGTTATAATGCCAGGTGTAAATGCAGCCCAGCGTCGTTTTCTCCGGATATGAAACGCACGTTGATACCAGCTGTGAAGTTGATCAGAGTTTTTTTATCTGGGCCTGTCTTACTTACTTCCCCACTCTGTACTGCTGCTCTGTTAAGAACATCTGATTCCGAGTTTGGGCTTGATTTGGAACCACTTTATTGTGAACGCGTCTCTTTGTAGGGACTGAACAGGGACTGTACATAGACATGCCAACACTTCGCTTCAGCCATGTTCAGCTTGGAAAGAGAGTATTGTCAAATATCAGACCTAAACTTACTTCATAAAACTGTGAGAACCCGCTTCCATCATCACGGGGGACATCTGTTGAAAAGAATGAGCCAGTGTCACGCTACGTGTAATCCCCAATGTACTCGCTCTTAACTCAGCTCACAGTGCATTCGCTATACATATTTGAAGTCAACCAAGTTTTATTTTGGTAAAATATGTCACTCCGAGGATGTGCTGGAATCTATTCTGCACACGTGAAGAATCACTAAAGCAGGACAGACTGTGCTGTCAGCCCCCCTGGTGACTGATAGATTAACCCAACGTTTTTATATGCTGTCTGTCCAGTCTGTCTGCTGTTTTATCACTTGTTCTGACTGCCATTTCATATTTCGTTTTTTATAGCATCTGCTTTCAGTGTGTCTTTTTTATTATTATATTTTTTAAATGAAAGAAATCAATTTCGCAAGGAATCTTGCATTGAATTCTTGCTAGAATGCTTCCTGTTGCAAATGTGTTCTTGTTGTTGACCTAACAACAAGGTTTTGGGTTTTCATACCTTGAGACTCTCTATCTCCCTGCGTCACTCCTGTGTCTCTTTCTTCTCTCATCCTGCCTATTTCATCCAGAATCTCGCTCGCTCAGCAGAGGTTTGATCGTCGCTGTATTTTTAAGCAGAGATCGGTTTCTAGAGCTCTCACAGCACATTGTGAGGTGGAACGATGAGCTCGGAACTGCTGTTGAGATGAAACCAGTTGAAATATTTATTACAATTGATTGGAACACACTGCAACACTTGTTTTCATCTGTCTCACTTAACTGTTTGTGATGATATTAACCAGTCTGTTTTGGGAAGTCTAAATTTGAAGGTAGTTTTGTAGGGCTGCAACAACTAATCGATTATTAAAATAGTTGGCAACGTTATTAGAGGCTCTACGTTATTATACACATACGTACAGTAAGCTAACCAAAGCCCCAGTGGCAGTAAAGCACCATTAAGCTGGACGCCGACTGCCGTAAAAGAAGAATAAGAAGGAGACCAGAACCAGTGGCGTGTCTTGCCGTCACAAAAGCTGAAGTAATTGCGTAGAAATGCATAAATGACATTTTTTGCGATGTACACGCCTGCACTGTTTGTTAGCACGCACGACTCTCAGGGAAGTCCAACGTTCATGGCAAGGCAGGCGCTGAACACAAAAACACATGCGTTGCGTCTGTTAGCGTGCACAACTCTCTCAGGGAAGTCATTCACTAAAGCGTTACAGTTCAGTCAAATCTTCCCATTTATTACAGACAAAACTCATTTTTGGATGATAAATGACAAAAACAATCAGTGTTCTACTCACAATACAACCATTTACTTGTTTTCACTGTTTGTTCCAACATGTGTCCTCCGCGTTATTGTGACGCGACCCTCATGTGGAACGCCGTCTTTCGCAAAAATGTAGTTCTCTCCCAGAAATGAGTCAAAATTGAGTTATAGGCCAAAATGGCTAAAAATGGGCTAGAATGGCCAAAACTTAAATATTTTTTCATTTTCAATTAATCAGAATTTGTTTACAATGTTACAATGTTAGAGAGTAAAAAATAAAAACAGAGAAATAGAAAGTTTGGTGTTCTTTTTATCTGATTAATAATTGATTAATCTAAAAAATAACCAGCAGATTAATCAATTAACAAAATAATTGTTAGTTGCAGTCCTGCAGTTTTGACATCAGCTGTATGAATGTGATTTCATAATTATTACAGATTATATTTAGTAGATGGAGTGAGGAAGTGGCCTGAATGAATATTTTGCAACAAGTATATACATCTACATTCATTCAGGCCACTTCCTCACTATCTGAAAATAGAAATCTACAAGAAGCAAGGGTCAGCCTGGGGGAGAGAACCAGAACATGTACAAAATGGCATCATCACAACATGGGTTGAAAATGGGTTGGTGATGCCGTATTTTACATTTTTACAGCTGTCGTTGTTCTTTTCATATGGACGTCCATCTTTTCACACAAGCAAGAGGGATTTGTTTTTACTGTGTGTGTTGTTTTCTGGGACAGGATGCTTGCATAACCAGTCAGCACTCCACAGTTTTGCTAAGCCAAATTCCCAAGTACCCCTGAGTATGTTAAGTACCTCAGCTGTTTGGACACTTGATCATTTTAACTGGAACCTGTGCCGGAACTGATCCGGAAGATAATATGAAAGTGTTGCTTCCATTTCTATTTTAAGTTCGTTCCCAGTTCCAGTTGTATTGTGTAAGTGCCCAAAGCCTAATCCACCTGGACCAAAACTCAAATTTAAACTGAATTAATTTTAGTGATTTTTTAAAAAAAATATCCTGTTTCCGTTTAATGTGACTAACCAGTGAAGCAGTCCATCTCTCCCCCTGCTGCATGTCTGTGCTCTGACACATTTCCAACTGGGAAACGGTGTGGAAATAAGTCAAATCCTTAATTCGTTATTTTTCCTGCTCTTTTTTTCCTCTTCCCCACACTCTCTTATGGCAGGAAAGGGTTACTTTCCATGTTTCCTGTCCAATTCCCACAGCCTCAGCTCCTTTCGGCTCGCTTTCTTCATACTAAACATTCCCAGGCTCCCATAACCTCCCGGCTTCCTCGCACCGGCCAAGAGCGGTCCCAGGTGAGCGCGTGGGCGAACCTCCTGTTTTTAAGGATAAAAATCTCTTTCTCCCTACCGTGGTAGTGGTGAAACATGGTTTCTTTTTCTTTTCTTTTTTTGTAAGCGTAACCCATCATCAGGCATGGGAAAATATTTTTGCATGAAAGCGATGCCAGAGATTTGGGCCGGAAAGGCGCCAGAAGTGATGCTATAGGTGAACCGGGAATTTTAGCGCCTATGAAGGTGAGTTTAAAATCTGTTCCAGGACCTGGAGAACTTGCTCATAGCCAAAAATCTCCTGTGTTCAGGCACAGGGACCTGAAAGCTGTCACAAGAAGCAGTTCGTGCTCGGCGTTTGACCAAGGGGCTTGTAAAAATGGCACCTCCCTCATGTTGGAGCTCATAAAAGGATGATGCATTCGAGAGCTATTCATCGGCTCTTAAAGCCTTCACTCAGTGCACGGGATCTGTTCCCATGACAACATGGAAGGGCCAGGACCGCGGAGGAAGTTTATGATCAATTTGACTGATGTCATGTGGTCACATGACACCTAATATTTCCTGTTGCTGCTTCTATATAAGTGACCCTGTGGTCATGCAGCTCTCCAGAAGTGTGCGCGGCTCTAAATGGACGCCTTGGAAGAAAAGGGATTTAACGGTTTCCTGCTAAAGCCAGGAAGTGAGCAACGTCCTATGCTTTGGCAGTGTGGCTAATTACATCTTACGTGCTTCGTTTAAGATGATTTGGATCTGTTTTTATCCCTCTCCTCTTGTCACCAAATATTTTTCCCACGCTTTTGCATGTCGTCTTTTGACACGGCATTTCACTCGCTGCACTTTTAACCCAAAACCTCAGAGTCTCTGTAAATGGAAACCCAGGACAGAGCGGAATGAGCTGCGCTGATGTTGTTTGGATCCGACCCAGAAACGGACCTGCCTAGGCCCTCTAAATTTAGTCCACTGATACAACTGACTAATTGCCCTGCGAGCACTAATCATTTCCAGCCCCTGAAGCTCCTCAAACAGCAGCCAGAGCCAAGACGCTGCTGCCCTTGTGCTGCGCCCGCGCCAAATATCAGCGTCTCGCAAAAACAAACAGTGTGTGCTAAGAGCTCCATGGGGAGTTGTAGGATCTATACAGGGCTTTTGCACGCCTGTCTTATAGGGGTGTAAATCGCAAGATTCATCATAATGCAACATATTGATTCAGAGGACAACGATTCGATATCTGCCAAGATCACAACATCTGCAACAATACAGTTTTTACAGTTCAGGGGTTAGCAGCCGATTTGAAGCAATATCATGCTAATTTTAGGGTGTTTTCACACTTGGTCCATTTCAGCCCTCAAACACACCAAACGAACTCAGACCCCTCTGAAACGAACCGAACTGAGACCACATCGGGAGGTGGTCTCAGTCCGGTTCGCTTTAAGTCTGCGGCGTGGTTCGTTTAACTTGCGCCTTCTGAACGCAAAGCGCTCCTGGTTCGCTTCGACAGTTTTTGTTTGAAGTTAAAAAATAAAAATAAAAATAAAAAACTAGGCAGAATGCAAAGCAGTAAAGGTCTGAGAGCTCCATAAGAATTAAGAATGAACAGAAAAAGGACTGAGGCTCCATCTGAGCTGAAGTGGAGCAGAAAGAGAACTGAGTCCCCTTTAAAACGAACTCACAGTGTGAACATCAAAAGAACCGAGTTCCCTTTCTGTTGATCCAGTTTTTGGACCACTTCTAGAGGACTGAGTTCGGTTCCTTTAAATGTGAAAATAGGACTGTGCGATATGGCAAAAAAATCATATTGCGGTACATTTTGAGCCCTAGGCGATAGACGGTATATATTGCGGTAACTTTTTTTAGACCAAAAAACGTAAAAAAGAATTGCAGAAGGTGAAAGTGGCCCAATGTCCTTATCATTTACCTTTCATTCAAATGTAATATGTAAATGTAAATATTTTACATTCATGTTTTTATTTCGTTCTTAGCTTTATTTATTTACTTTCTCAAATTTCTTACTTTTATTTACAATGACTTGCACAGTCTCACGAGGGAGCCAGGTGTTCATTTCAGCACATTATGCCTGTAGAACTAAGCATGTGGCAAATAAACAATCTTTAATCATTTCTGCCATTAAATAAAAAGGACATTTCTGGCCAAATCCGTCGATCGGACGTGGCGTGTCGAGCGGCAGACGGAGCGGTTCCCTTGTCGAAACATACAGGCCCAGGCCGGAAAAGTAATGGTGCATTCTTTGGCTTCTCTCATATTCAACAGCATATATTTTGCAGATTATGTTTTTCTGCTCAGTATCCGAGACCCTAAATCCAAACCATGTCCAGATTATGGACGTTGCACCCGTCTTATTAACGAGCTGCTCTTCCGTGCACTCTCTCTCCATTTTCCGAAAACAGATGCGTGGTGTGGTTTTCACGCATTTGACGCGACTTGATTACGTCATTTTCGCGGGCGAGGAGCGGAGATTTCAGCGGTATGCCGGTATGATCAAAATCTCTATCGTTGGCCAAATTTATATCGCATACCTTTTATACCGTTTATACCGTCCACTCCTGTGTGAAAACACCCTAAGACTATCATTTGCTAGTGCAGCGTAAGGCCATTCGCCACATGATTAGAAGGTTGTCTGTTTGAATCCCATAAAGGTGAGGTACTCGTGAGCAAGGTACCGTCCCCATGCACTGTTCCCCGGGCGCTGCCCATGTCAGCTGCCCACTGCTCCTTCACGGTTGGGTCAAATGCAGAGGTCACATTTCGTTGTGGTGCACTGTGTGCTGTACTGTGCTGTGTTGTGTTCACAATGAAAAATAATCACTCTTTCACTTTCGTTAATGCAGCATGTTATGTAACAAGGTGTAACATCATGTCTGATGTCTGATCATTGTTATCATTTTTGATCGTTAATCGCTGTAACAAGATATTGATTTCGATTGATGCCTTATTACGCCCCTAATTTACAGCGAAATCATGGCTTCCTGTTTGCTCAGCTTTGGTTGTGTTAATGTGGTGCAAAATTTCTGATTCTTGTCACAGAGAGAAAGCTGGGTCGCTTGTTTTCTCTCAGCATAGCACTTTCTTTAGCCATTCTGCAGACGCCTCTCCAGGAGCATGCGTCGTGTCACATCGCATGCTACCTGTCTCTGCACACAGCAATACAAACCCATGACCGAACCTGCGGTCTCACACAGGAAGCGGCCGCCACCCAGCGGATATCCTCCCAGTTCCCACCTCTAAATAAAGGCTGATGGGAGGAAAGGCAGAGGAGAAAGAGAGAGAGAGAGAGATTTATGTTTTCATGTATTACTGCGTCTGATTGTTTTAACCCGAGTTGTTTTGGAGCGCGCTATACTACAGCTGGACATAATACCCGTTGCTCCTTCTATAATTGTGTATGCCAAGCTTGTATGTCTTTTTCGTTTTGTTGGATTTTGCCACTTCCTGTGCAATTCCTGTCCCTTCTCGCACAGTGAAGAGAGCGGACGTGCCTTCTCAAGGTCGGATGACCAGGGGGCTTCACTTTAAAGTATACACATGCAGAATTAGCGGAAGGTATACACATGCAGAATTAGCGGAAGCCAACTTTAATAGGAGTTTCTTCCTGCACTACGAAAACTCTGCTCAGAAATAGAAGACTAATATAAACTAATCAACCTAGAGAAGACTTGTTCGCCACTGTGTCTGTAAATGTGTATGTGTATGTGCAGTATATCTCCAAGCCCGGGTTTCAGTATCAAACGGAAGAGGTGGATCAAAGTCGAAGTAAAGTTTGTCTTTCATATCTGATTTCATGAAATCAGTTCATCTCCAGTGTAAAACCCCTCTAAAGGCTGCTTAAGTTGTAAGACTGCTTCATACATGTGATATTTGTCTCTCCCTGCCTCCTTATTTTAATCTTCATTTCTACTCCAGTAAAAATCTTCAGACACCGTTGCTGTAAACAAAACTCCACACAGAGGATGTGAGATGGATATGTTTAGCAGAGCTTTAAGAGACAGAAGCTGTGACGCCTCTTGCTCAACACCAATACTTATATACACATTATACACACACAGACACACGTGTCCTCAGTGTAAATGAGGAATCCTCCTTATGTAATGTTTATTCATTCATTCATTCATTATCCGAACTGCTTAATCCCACCCGGAAAAAACCTACACGAACATGGGGCGAGCATGCAAACTGCACACAGAAAGGCCCTACAGCCGTCCCCAGGGTTCGAACACAGGACCTTCTCACTGTGAGGCGGCAGCACTAACCACTGCGCCACCGTGCCGCCCATGTAAGGTTTGATAGTCACAAGTTGCTGCATCCAGTTTGCCCCATCTGTGTCTAAATTGTGAAATTAAAAATTAATTTAGCTATTTTTAGGAGTGGTAGCGGGGGGAGCTTACAGAATTGAAGTGTATGGCAGTTGCATCTTCCTGTACTGTGATCCAAGACCGTGGACGTTTGTGTCACGGTTTAGAGTTCAGTTACACTCCGAGTACGTACAGTATGTGACGTGGTAGTGATCTTGATGCTTCACTGAACTTTACAGAAATTCGGCCGCAATGTCAAAAGAAAAAAATGAAATGTCAAATGATGAGTCAGCATTCTTTCCCGAGCTCACGTTATCGTTACCTAAGCATTAGCGCCTCATCTCACACCGTCCTGTTACTCCTCCTTCTAGCCCTTCTCCTCAGAGGAAGACAGACGCATACTGTTGTCTTGTGTCATCGCTCTAAGCACGCTAGTCAATGAGCGGAAGTCTATTGGCCTTTTTAAAGCAGTAATTGATTTCTCTCTGTGCATCCTTTACTCTTACTCCTCCTCCTCCTCCTCCTCTTCCCTGTCCTCATCCGTTCATTTGCCACCGCTCTTGCTTACTGGTGGTGTTCCCTCTCTTCTTTCCATCCCTGTCTTTTTCTGGACTTGAAAATTAGCCGTTACGATGAGACTGCTCGGGCAGCAATCAATTGGCCGCGCTAAATACGCCAAAGTCCCTCGGCTGCTCTGTAAGGTCACCTGTGGCTAATCGCTAACAGGAGACATGCCCCCGATTTCTTTCCGCCGCTGTGTTAGCGCGTAGCTAATTTAATAAGTGGAATGGGGGGAGGCGGGGGAGAGGGCGAACCGTAAGAAAATGTCAGAAGCATTAAATAGTTAACGGCTGATGTGAATTTACGCAGTTCCATTTTAAAGCGCACGTCAGCGGAAAAGAATTGGCTCACGGCGCGGGCATTATTGAGAGGGAGAGGACCGGGGATATATTTTAATGACATTAGCAGTGATTGGATAATTTACGAGGATGCTTGGCTGCTCGTGCCCAGTGCGGGTCGTCCATCACAGGTGCGTAGCAGAAAACCTGACGGTTGCAGTTCAGTTGAAACCTTGAGGTGGTTGCCGTGTTTGTGTGTGTGTGTGTGTGTGTGTGTATGTGTGTATCAGCCTCCAGAAATGACTCTCGGCCGCTGCTGAGTAAGACGACAAGGTGCTCGGCATTTCAGAAGCCGAGTCAGTTTTTTGTGGTGTAACAGAACCTGATGGGGAGAGGAGGTTGGAGGTGAAAGATTTTAGAATTACTAATCGTTCTTGTTTCTGTGGCCAACATGCACCTGAACACCGATCTCTTGTTGCTCTGTGGGAGGCAGTGCTCCACCTACAGGGGCCTTTGATTGAGAGATAAAAGACTGGGGCATCCTCACCTACGCAAACACACACACAAACACGCAGACTTCTCTTTGATTTCTTCCACATTTAAACTGAGTCTGTGGTTTTGGCTCTTGATCAAGGGGAGGTGTCCCAGTATACAGGTCTTTTAAATACCACTCTGACCTTTCTGAAGGTGTCTGAGTTTGTGCACATTTCATCATGACATGCCAGTTTTATTCTCCCACATACAGTACTGTGCAAAAGTTTTACGCAGGTGTGAAAAAATGCTGTAAACAAAGAATGCTTTTAGAAATGGAAGTGTTATTCATTTATTTTCATCAATCAACAAAATGCAGTAAATGAGCAAAAGAGAAATCTAAATCAAATCAATATTTGGTGTGACCACCATTTGCCTTCAAAACAGCATCAATTCTTCTAGGTACACTTTCACACAGTTTTTGAAGGAACTCGGCTGGTAGGTTGTTCCAAACATCTTGGAGAACTAACCACAGATCTTCTGTGGATGTAGGCTTCCTCACATCCTTCTGTCTCTTCATGTAATCCCAGACACACTCGATGATGTTGAGATCAGGGCTCTGTGGGGGCCATACCATCACTGCCAGGACTTCTTGTTTACCAAACACCAACACCAAATAATGATTTGATTTAGATTTTTCTTTTGTTTGCTCACTTTGCATTTTGAAAATTGATAAAAATAAACAATCATTATTTATATTTCTGAAAGCATTCTTTGTTTACAGCATTTTTTCACACCTGCCTAAAACTTTTGCACGGTACTGCTTACATTTTCACCCTTTCATAGCATGCTGGGTATGAAGGGATGGGGGACGGGATGATCGTCAGGCTGTGTTCACTCCTCCAAAAGGTGTAGTTCAGTTCAGTTATGTCTAAAGACTTGATTTACTATTTTACATTTGCCATTTTTGTAGTTATACAAGTATAACGTGTAGTGAAATGCAAACATACACTCTTGAGACAAATAGCGTTAAATAAAGAAAAACATACAGAAAATACAGAGCATCTCTAAAACATTAAAATTTCTATAAAATGCGGAGTTGCGCATGTTATACCTTGACTTATCAAAAGTGCAGTGTTGAGTTGGATGTGTCTTAAAGTGGGGTGTGTCTCCCACATAGAGTTGTATGAATTTAAGTGAGTGATTATTCCATTCGTGAAGGAGCAGTGCTTGGGGACGGCACCTTGCTCATGATTACCTCAGTGGTACCTTTTTATCAGTCCAGGACTTGAACCGACGAACTTCTGATCAACTCCTTAACTGTTCAGTTGTGTGTTTATTTTATGTCCTGGTTGAGACATGTTATGGCCTGAGAGTAGAATTGGCTATAATACTTTTGTAACATTTTGTACTTCTGATTTCAGCAGGTGAAACAGACTGTAACTGGGGTGAAAAGAGTCTCTGGTGCTCCTGTTTGCACTGGTCCTGCATCTCTTTGTAAATCTCTTAATGTAAATGTCCCTTTGAGGTCTGCAGCGTTCTGCTGTACGGATCACTCTCTGTAGGGCCTTATGGTCCTGGACAGAGCTGTTCCCAACCTAGGAGCTGACACGTTCCAGAGGACCAGAGTCAAACAAGTCTTTAGGAACACTGGAGAGATCCCAAACGTTCTCGGTTGGTCGAGACACTGCCTTGCCCTTTTGGACTGGACTGTCAGTGTTTGAAGCTACAATAATTGGTAACTACACACTACTTATGATTTGAAATGAGTTTTAATATAGTAGTTATCTACACTACAACATATAAAGAAAAGAACTACATTGAAGCTATTTCACTGCCGTGAATTCATGCTTCCGCCTTAGACAAGGTGGATTCCATCTTCTTATTCCATCTTGCAGCCACCAAGAGTGCACTGTCCTGTAATAATTGTGAACCACACAGGGCCAGTATCCTATTAGATTCTCTTTCTGTGAGTTCAACACCAGTCAGAAACACCCGATAGTTGAAGTGCTAAGCCTCATTTCGTATAGCTTTAGATGGTTCAACAACAGTGTTCTAATCTAGTGTTCTTCCAGAAGTAAGTGAAAGTCTGCTTGTTGGTCAGATCTCACTTTCTCTCTCTCACTTTCACTGTCTCTCACTTTTTCCACTCTCACCCGTCCTATGATTTGTTTGGGGGGCTTATTCCAGATTCCTACATGGATCCTTGAGGGTCTCTGTGGGATCAATTTAAAGGAAGCTCTTCCCTCTGCTCTCCTCCGCTCCAGTCACTCCTTCAGTCCTTTTCTGTCTTCTCTTGTTCATGTTCAAGCTCCTTTGATTTCTTGAGGTCCGTCTCTCTGCTGGTGACTCTCGGCTTATGTTAGTGGTTCTGCAGGGTCTCTGCCAGCACATTGTGCCACCTGAGGGGAAAGTACACATTTATTAGAATGTGCTAATCAACCAAACTTTAGCTGCTATTCACATCCGGCCCCGGAGGGGGCTTAGCCTGTAGTTTACTGTGTGTACTAATTTGACTAATTAGGCTGTGACCCCGCAGGTGAGCTGGTTAGTTACATCAGTGCAGAATTTTATTAAAAGAAAGGTTCAAGACGCACAGATCTATGTAAATTATTTTCATCATGGACTCCAGTAGGGTTATGGATGTTTTTGCTGGTATTGGGCATGTGGTGATGTGCTTAGTGCACACCAATGGCAGCTTATCATTTATAAATGCAGTGAAACAGTTATATCTAGGGCAGCGTGGTGGCGCAGTGGTTAGCGCTGCCTCCTCAGCACGAAGGTCCTGGGTTCGAACCCCGGTGACTAGAGACATAGCACACGGGGGGGGTGTTTAGAATTGTCCGGGATTTTGAGCTGCCTAAACATTCGTCACGTCATGATGACGAAGACTGTAATACCCACTACAGCTAACTAGACTACAGCACTGCTGATTTACAATGCGTGCAATGGTGTCTCAGGCATTGTCAGTGCTGCCTGGTATTTACGCTTGTCAGATTTAGATGCACCACCTTAGCAGTATAAATAATTGTTAACATTGTTAATTAAGGCCAAGGGGTATGAAGAAGTTCTTCCATTCTGGGTCATTAACAGTACTACTGTTTTATTTCCATACTGTAGGCCAGGCCTAGATGTATATAAATGTAGAAATTCCGGAAGTTGTAATTGGTCGTGATTGTATTTATAATTTGACTTCCCCATCCCAGAACACCCCCACTTTTGGAAAGCTTGATACACCCCTGCCGGTGACTGCCGTAGGGCCTTTCTGTGTGGAGTTTGCATGCTATCCCCGTGTTCACATGAGTTTCCTCCAGGTGCTCCAGTTTCCTCCCACGATTCAAAGGCATGCAATATAGGTTAATTGGTGACTCTAAATTGGCCTCCGTAAGGTGTGAATGTGTATGTGATTGTGTGAGTGTGTGTGCCCTGCGGTGTGCTGGCGCCTGCCCAGGGTTGTTCCCCGCCTGAGCCCGCAAATTCCCGGGATAGGCTCCGGTTCCTCCGCGACCCCAGTTGGGATTAAGTGGTTTAGATGATGACTGACTGACTAACAGTTATATCTAAAGAACCCCTACACTCTAAGAAAAACTGGTTCTTCATTAGTGCTCTGGAGAACCTTTTTATGCCGTTTAAGCATTTTCAGTGCTTTGAAGAACGCTGTATGTTAAAGTATGACCTTAATAGCTATTGACCCTATGCCTAACCTACCGATGGCTGTGTGGAGAAATGTAACAGATGATATCTACCACTTCCTTTTAGAGAGATCAGTTATTGCAATTTATATAAAGTAACTGATAACTTGACTCAGTTAAGTTTTAACAAACACTACATTGGAACAAATTATTGCATATTGCACATAATGCACACAAAGATACAAATACTTTTTACATTAAATTCCGCATGATCACTCCATGATAAATGGTTCTGCAAAGAACCAATGGGTAAAAGGGTCTTTGTAGAACCAAAGAAGGTTCCCCTGTGGTAAAATGGTATTCCCCAGTCAAATTATAATTGGAAAATAATTTTGCACTTTGTAAATGAATGACTATTACACTAAAGATTTCATACAGTTGCATTTAACTGTGTCTTCAAACATATCTCTATCTCTCAAGTCGTTTGGGGGAATATTAATAATACCCTTCATTGCTAACAAAATAACTTGAACCCGTCAGATTTCCCATAATTCCCACAAATAATATTTTGTGGCATTTCTTAAAGAGTTATGAAGTGTTCCTGTGGCAGTTTCAATGGCTAATTTTACTTACATTAAATGACAAATTGAAATGATTTTAAAAGGGCTTTTTTGGCTTTAGATATATGCATATTAAAAAATGAAAACCTTCACTAATACTACCACAAGAGATTTGTTTAGCCTTTTATTCTATGAGTAATTGGTAGTTGATGTATATGGGTTTTAAGATCTGAGATATAGTTTTCTACCTCTTATGAGAGTTTCTGTCAAGAAATTGAATCCATTCAAATGTTTTGTCTTTTTCACCATGAAGTATTCCCGAAGTAACGGACACGCTACCTGGGCCCACGGTGCTAATTTAGTGGGAAAGGATGTCAGTACAAGAGGAAGAGAGAGAAGGTGAGGAAGATGGAATGTCCGTCTCCTCGGGTTGTTCTTTTTGACAGGCTGAGCCATGCTAAAGGGAACCCTCAGGCTTGAATCTATTATTCACATAGACTGCTGTAGATCATCTCTCTCTCTCTCTCTCTCTTCCCCCATAAACGCACCCACGGAGGTGTAGGAATGAAAGCTGTCTGCTGTTAGCGCTCGGAGAGTACATGGACAGTGCAAAGCCCTTTTGTTAAGACATGAATCACCAGCTTCCCCACAAAGTGCTGCTAGCAGGCAGGTCGTTCGCTGGAGAGAGCGCTGCGCCTCACTCTACCTGCACTGGGGTGAGAGGGATCAATGCAAGGTGCTGACTCTTTAAACGATGCCGTTCGCATGATATTCTTCCTCTGCCTCCGGGTCAGGGAATAGAGTTTTTTAGAAAATAGCTGCTGTGGAGAGGATCTTTACCTTCACTGATGCTGAGCATCAAAGCATTCTATCTGTACTCCATCCATTTATTTTTTATATGCTGAAAAATGTGAAGTTAAGATGATTTTTTTTTTCTTCTTATGTCCTTTTATAGAACCAGCACCGCGATCACGGAACTCACAGTTAACCTGAAGAGATGCAGACCCAGATACATGTGAAAGCCTTCAAGGATCGTCTGTTCCAGCAACTGTGATCAGTTAAGGTTCAGATACAACACTCTCACACAGGTTCTACAACGAAAATGTAGCTCGATCGATTAAGGCAGAAGTGGAATGCTTAAGTACATGTAGGTTGTGATTAGAAAGGCCTGTCTTGCTAAACAAGTTGCCAGTCGGCTAAATGTAGAAGTTCTTTGCAATTTTTTGTTGATTTCAGTTTGTATTCACCTGAATGTGGTGATGGTTTTATTGGATTGACATGCTAATAGCGGTATAACAGTCTTTACGCCAAAGGAGTAGAAAGTTGCACTCACCTCATTTGTCTAAGCTGTCTGAGCAAAACTGAAATGCTATTTTGCAAAAGTGTAGACCTTTAGGGTTCAGGTATTTAAACAGTTTTCTGTTCCATTTGTCTCAGCTTTTTTGTTTTGGTTCTGTGAAGAGCATTCAAATAATTTAGGCCTTACTATCAGACAGTTTGGCAGTTATCTATTCCGTCTGTCTTCAAAGTGTTCATTATTTATCTGTTAGATAGACGACCTGGCCAGAGATTGGTCAAGCTTGTGTCAGCACAGACACAAAATATGAACTGATTTCTACTGGTAAAGTGAAAATCTGGCAGACGTTTTACTTTCTAAAGCCAGACCTGTCCAGCGCTGTCTTATATTTCATATTACATGCATTGCATCATTGCATTTAGGCAGTTGTTCTATTTATAAGGTAGGTTCTGCAGTTGCGGTTAGGGTTTAATTGGGCGGTGGTTTTTGGGAGAAGGTCGTTAAGTGAAAATAACCAGCATCGGGATATCGGCTCTCTCTGTGCCTCCCGCTCACGTGTCTCATAATGATGACATCAGTGTGGCTCCCTAATTGAGGTTTAATGCCAGTGTGTTACGCTGAAGGGTGTAATTTCGCTCTCCTCCCCTGACGCGCTGCCGCTCCAGGCTAATTTAAGCTGGGGAACAGCTGCGTGTGATTTTTTAACCAAACCCCGTCAGCTTTGTTTGTGTCTGTCACTAAACAAGCTTTTTTAAAAAAGCCAACAAAGACACCTGTTGGTTCTTTTTTTTTTCTAAAGCTTCAATAGCACCACATTCCCCCCTGTTCCTGCACTGGTGTCTGTGCGCCTCTTTAACAAGCATTGGCCCTGAATCACATAACTTTCCTCGCAGCCTGCCTGCTGCTACACTAAGAGCAACTAACACCAATTTACAAGTGAATCAAAAAGAGATAGAGTCAGTGCAAGTTGTTACATGGTCAGTCTGGGCTGTAATCAAAAGACTGTCCTTAAAAGGTAAAAGGAAAGCTGCACTGTGGTTTGATTGAAACCTTCAACTTAGCCGTGCCATTAGAAAGTTATTTAAAAGGGCATGAAACCCCCTGTTTTCAGTATAACTTCACCACAATGCTGAAAGATGCTTTAATCTGGATATTTAATGTACTGGTCAGACGTTCATTTTAGACATTTATCAGTCCTTTGTTCACCAATATCTTAATACTAGTAAGCCAGTACCTAAAATGAACAGCTGCTTTTACTAATTTACTGGCATTATGCTTTTCCAGACCATGTCAAAGCACATGTCAAAAGTTAATATCTACACTATTAAAAAGAGCACATGAGATAGCTATTGGTCTTTTATAAATTGGCAAAATGAGCAAAGTGCAGTAAGTCCCCTGGGTGTTCCTTGAAGGGTATTTGGGTATCAAGATGATGTTGAAAGACAAAGGCTCTTGGCTGTTCTGACAATTTGTTCCACAATCTTGAGGCATGGCCTTGGTGCAGTGCACAACTTGACCAATGCCGATGCATTATGTACAGTAGGTTCTGTAGTAGTAGGGTAGTAGGGGAGCATGTTGGAACAGGTGAGCTGTTGATGTTTACAAGATCTGAGTTGTTTGATGTGTTGTTCTGAGTAGTGGCAGTTTAGAGATGACCACAGACTGGCTGAGTAAGTGAATCTGTGGTAAGATATGGTCAGGTTGTGCTGATGTTCTAAAGAAGGAGACGGCGTGTTGTGGGAAAGCTTGTGAGAAGAGAATGACGGCTTTTCCCCTACTGTGACAACAAGGTTTCTTGCTTTCATTGCGGGGTGACAATAGACTTCTTAACATGGATGACATGTTAAATGAAAATTGCCAAATTGCCAATTGTACACAGATGTCTCTAGAAAGAGAAAATGAAAGCATATTAAACGTTCCTATTTTTCTTTGAATGCGTCAGTCATTATTGTTTTCTTTCACTTGTAAGGCATATGTGTTACTGAAAATCTCACGTATGAATTTCTCATTTGATTTCAGTTTTGTGTTATTGGGTGGAGTGTCCCTTTAAATCCATTTATCTAAAGCAGTAATTGAATCAGATGACAGGTGTATTTTACCTGAATCAGGTGACAGGATTTTATTTCACAGAGTAATCCAATCCTGCTTGAAAAATCTGTTTGGTAATGGTCCTGCCAAAGTCTCCGTTCTGTTTGAACTGCATTAACAAACATGATTACAGCAGTTAACCCATTACACAATTAGTCACACTCGCCTCTCACTCATTAAGCGGTTTCACTTACATTCCTGTGACATAGTTAATTCAGCTGATGGTTGGATGTAGAAACACACCCAGTTAAAACTGTTTCAAAGGCTAAATGTTTATTCATTTTAATATAGTGCGTTTGAGTTTCTCATACAATATTCATAAATAGAGAACCACTCAGCAGTGCTTTATGAATAATCTATAAGCAGTCCTTAATAATAGGCCTGTTTTCTTTTCTTTCTTTTTTAACGTCTAATTCTTCTCTCGCTCTTGCGTGGACCTTTATGGAGGCTCAAACTCAGCTTCGTATGAACTGCCGGTGAGGTCATCTGTGTAAGGCAGCGTTCTAATAACGTCTGTCCTTCTGCTTACTTTTTTCTTAGATCAAGATGCTGTGTGCACGCACACACACACACACACACCAGATGAAGGTAGTGTTTTGGTTTCTGTTCCATCTTATTATGACTCCAGGGTTTTTCTATGACGGGTAACAACAAAAAGACTTCTTTTAGCATCGTTTTTTTTTTTTTTTACCCCAAGCATGATTTACTCATAATCAAAGACCTAGAGAGATAATGTGCACAATTATTATAAGCTTGCGTTAGACGTGTGCGCATATGTATGTGTGTGGGTGGCTGTGTTTAAATGGCAGCATGAGTTCACATGCAAGTGTTCAAATGAGCCTCAAGGTCTGTGCAAATGTCACTGTGTGTGTGTGTGTGTCTGTGGGGTATTCTACCTTGTTCTGAATGAATGAATTAGGTGTCTGACTGTATTATCTCCACTGTCTGAGTTGATGCTCACAGGGGCTGAAGATGTACCTTTAGTTCTGCTGAGTGAGCAGGTGCATAAACACTCCTTCATTTTTGCATCCATCTCTCCTTCCTTCTGTCGCTCCCTCCCTCTCTCTTTCTCTCTCTCTCTCTCTCCATCTCCTCTTCCCGAAAAGGAGCATTAACAGGGCTGGTCGGTCTGTGTGGATCAAGCATGTTGAATGAATAATGCACTCGATGAAGTCTGCCCTGCCCCTGCCACCGACCATTCTATCAATAAACCTCACAGTGTAGGACGCCTAACTTATTTAAGCGTCACATGAGCATGACAGAGGAACCTTAAATATGGCCCGTATCTCATCACTTGGTCACATGAAGGCTTTGCTGTAAATCGGCAACCCCAGCTGTCTGTTAAAGCTTATAAAATTAACTACCAGCATTGTTTTAATGTTGTCATCTATAGGTTCATACAATTGAAGATTGAAACCGTTGAATTGTTTGTTTCCTTTTAGTTTGATTTGTGTAGCAACAGACGTCACAAAGAAGGTCAAAGCCCCAAAACTACAGTTGCCCAGTAGTTTAAAAGGATCGAACAGATTGTTCTTTCGTCTTTATTGATTTTGTAAATTTAGACCGTCTTTGCATAGGATCACTGAATATATTCTGAAAGCTTTAGATACTAAAAACAATTTGTAATTCAGGGAAAAGTTTAGATGGGCATCAAAGCCGTCTACTTAATCAAAACATTAACTAACACTTAACCCTGTAAAGTTGGATATCTGCTGATACGATACAAGTCCGATATAGTCTCAGAGTCTTTTTTTAAACAGGAAACAGAAAATAATGCTTCAAAAAATGCCTGAAAACACTGTAACACAATAACACTATAAATTGAGTTTACAGTGTTATGCTTAAGGAAATACATGACTTAAATCCTGTTTTCCTAAGTAAATTTAATAATTACACACCAATATGTACAGTATATGCTAAAATAATAATTATTAAAATAATGTCTCAATAATGATTCGTTTAAACACAGTTGTTTTTGTGAAGGTCCCTAATCCTGTCGCGTTAAAACATTCTCAGAGATTGTGAGTGAGAGCTGGTGTTGTTCAGGAAATTGAACAGTATAATCACATGATTTTGGGGTTGTAGTGTGTTGCGTTGCTTGTTCTGCCCATTGTCATATGAATATGTATGAGTTAGATTGAATGTCAACCAACAAACCAACTTTAACGCACTTGCACTGATGCATAACGAATTGAGCGTGTGCGCATGTACAGATTGGCTGCATAGACTGGCCCAATGCCATTCGTTATCAGACCGATACCGAGCCACATATCGAATCCGTTTCATCTTTACCTGAAACACAAGCTAATTAATGATCTAAAGTCTGTGGGGCAAATAGGACTGATCTTCTGACTGCCATCTATTAGTGTTCATGGGCAGTGCTCCTTTAATCAAATAAGGAAAGTTACTGCTCAATGAAATAATTGAATAGGTAGTTTAACTGTGATGTAGGCTTTACATTGCTGTGCCTGAGTGAGTGTGTGTTTAGCTTCACAATACACACTAAACATATACACACAGCAATGCTCTGCCAACATCGCAGTTACACTACCGACTCACTTATTCCAGTGGGCAGAGTATTCTTTTAATGAAAGGTTATTGCCCTATGAAATAAGTGAGTTGGGAGTGTAATCGTGATGTTGGCTGAATGTTGCTTTGTGTGTGTGTGTTGGTCTTCAGTGTGTATTGTAAGCTCTTGAGTACAGGATCCAGCTGTATTGTCACTCTGTTTACCGTCGCTGGGAGACTGTGAGACTGATACATCCCTCTGCAGCATCCCGATCTCAGGAGAAATGTGAACTCCCTCCTCTGCCATTGACCTCATTATAAAAATAGACAGCTGTTTCACGCTCACCCCGTTACACTCCAGAGTTTAACCTCACTGTCAAGTTATGTTGCGTGGGAATCCCAGAAAGCGGAAAACTGAGAGCGTTGTATCAAAATAAACATGGATATTGGAATTCTTTATTGATGGCAAACTCGTAAATTTGGCTCAGCAGTGCAGTGTGGTTGGGTTTTGTTTTTTTAGTTTAAGTTCTTAAAATGTACATTTCTGAGTGATTTAAAACCGTCATGTTTTCAGGCTCAAGAAGGGTGGGCCAGGCCCCTTTCCAGTCTTGTTTAATTGGGAAGTGTTTTGATGTTTACACACTTAACGTTGCAGTCTTGATCATTTGAGGATGATGGGGACAGCACTGGAGAATGAGAAGTGCTCTCAGTCGATGTGCGATGTCAGATCCTGAGCCACGCACCTTACGGCTCTCATGAGTAGCTCTTCAAACGAAAGCCGGGGAGAAATTCCTCATTAGACGGGCGAGTTCGATGCTGCTTAATTTAACAGCTTTACTGCTAGTTACTGCAGTAATTACAGCAAGCTCCCCGTTTGATCTCCTCACACAATGTTTCCCAGATTCCCAAAGTCCTCCGAGATAGAAGAACAGCTGCCAAATTAGAGGGACTCTCTCTCTCCCCCTTTCCTGCTTTGCTCTTTCTTTCTTTCTCTCCTGTTTCGGCACTTCTCTGTATCTCTGTCTCGCTCTTGTCTTGCCCCCTTTCTCGCGTTCCCTCTTTTCTCCTCTCTCTTCTTTCTCAGCCTCTGGCTTTCACCAGGTCTCTCTCTTTCTCTCACCCCTCCTCTCTCTCTCTCTCTCTCTCTCTCTCTCACCCCTCTCTCTTAAGGCTGTTGAGAAATGTTGAGAGATTACTTGGGAAATGGATGTTTGCTTTGAGACTATTGATGTTGGATTATTTTGCCAAGGACCCCACCTCCTTCCTCTCACTTTAATAACACACCCAGCTCAATTTGCTAATTAATCTGCACGATTGATACTGTTAGAGGGGTTTAAGAAGGAGAGCCTTGACTTTCACTCCTCTGCATTCCGTTCAGAGCCTCAGTTTACCACCAGTGCACTTATAAGACACAATGATGCTGGTCTCTGAAGATTGACTCTGGATTTTCTTCCTTTACTTGGGGTTGATGCAGCACACGGATGAACAAAGTCATATCTAAACTGTTGTAAGTTTGGGAGTGTAGACACACTGCTCTCCATTCTAATAGGTGTGAGATAGCGATTCCTTTTGAAGCAACCTGAGTTCACCATTAAATCCCTGAAGTCCCCAATTCTGAATAAGGACAGAGGCAGGGGTATCTGCATACACTTTGATGTCGGGTCTAATATTCCTAGCATTAAAAATGTGCATACGAGAACAGGCTGTTTTTCTTGTAGCTCACTGTTCTGATGTTTTATGAGGCATAAAGCCTCAGAGTCTCAGCAAAGAGCTTCTCTCCTGTAACTACTCCAATTCACACTGCATCTTTTCAACTTTTCCACAGTCTCCTTTTGAAAAAGTTGCTTTTTTTAATAGATGTCCATAAAGTCTGTGAACTAACCTGAAGTGTGTGTGCAGTGTTTGCATTTTGAGAAAAAGAGACCTAGATGAAATGAGCTGATGAGTGAGAACTATGAGAAAATTGAGGAAAAGTCAAGATTGAAAGAGGAGTGTGAAAGAGAAAGGTGGGTGTTGCACCATACTGCTGCTTACTGTTGCCTGACCCGTTTAATAAATACAAATGTCACACAGCACCACAAAAGGTCACATAAAGGTTGAGGAAGGTGACTCACGCACACACACACACACACACACACACGCACACAACTTGCCCCTGGCCACAATACATGTATTTAACCTGCATAGAACAGCGAGTACTGTACTATTTTTGTTCATTACAAAATCAGGGTTAATTTTATTAACGAAAAAATGAATTTACATGCTCACAGCTTTTTCCCATGCGCAACATGCTATTTAGCGAGCACACAAGGGCTGTGTAAAAAAAAAAAAATCGATACATCAATGTATCGCGATATTTCCTTTCACAATATACTATATCGATTTCGAGCTCCAGAAATCGATATTTCCGAGGGTGTTAAAATGTTGTTTTGGCTGAATTATTAATGTAACGTGATTCATTAAGACCACCCAGATCGTACACAGCAACTTGCATTTCAGCTATGTTTTTACATTTTCACTGAACTCTAGAGTATCGCAATATATATAGTACCGCAATATATCCTGATATAATCATATCGTGACCCATGTATCGTGATACGTATCGTATGGTGAGGTCATTGCCAGTACCCACCCCTGGAGCACACAAGATGTTTCTATGTTCCACTGAGTGACAGAGTATAAATAGGGATTGGCAACACCGCTGCAATGAAAACAGGTGAAAAAGATTTATAGTCACATTTAATAATTCAGCTGAATGCTGTGCAAACGCAGTCTGTTAATGAATGATGGCGAGACGCCCTGAGACTTCAAATTAAGTGTTAATAAAACAACAAACTTCAAGGGACATTTATGCCACAGTGAATTAGCTAACTGCAAAATAAAATAACTCATGTAAAGCATATGAAGTTTTCTAGTCAGTGATATTGGGCAGTTAAAAGAGAGGAAACACGTTGACTAAAAGTAATGACTAATGCTTGAATGTAAATGAAAATACTTTTCGCCAAGTAAAACTAAACAATTTTTAAAAGTGTGTGATTATATAGAATTATTTATACTGAAACTGTTACTAACCTCATGCACATTCAGTGTAAAAGTCAATTTCCACTTTTGTAGGTAATACTGCATCCAAATTGTCTCTCTTTCTACCTCTAGTTCTACTTTTAAGTTATATTTAATACTCCATTTCTAGTTTAAAATGTATATTTTGTATTCTATTTATACAGGTACAGCTCAAAAAATTTGAATATCGCGAAAAAGTTCAATATTTTTGTCACTCATTTCAGAAAGTGAAACTCCTATATTATATAGATTCATTACACATAGAGTGAAATATTTCAAGCCTTTATTTCTTGTAATGTTGATGATTATGGCTTACAGATAATGAAAACCCAAAATTCAGTGTCTCAGAAAATTTGAATATTGTGAAAAAGTTCAATATTGGAAAGTCATGGTGTCACATCCTAATCAGAACATCTGCAAAGGTTTCCTGAGCATTTAATTGGTCTCTCAGTCTGGGTCAGTAGGCTACACAATCATAGGGAAGACTGCTGACTTGACGGATGTCCAGAAGACAGTCATTGACACCCTCCACAGGGAGGGTAAGCCACAAAAGGTCATTGCTAAAGAAGCTGGTTGTTCACAGAGTGCTGTATCCAAGCATATTCATAGAAAGTTGAGTGGAAGGAAAAAGTGTGGTAGGAAAAGGTGCACCAGCAACAGGGATAACCGCAGGATTGTCGGGCAATATCCATTCAAGAATTTGGGGGAGCTTCACAAGGAGTGGACTGAGGCTGGAGTCAGCGCATCAAGAGCCACTACGCACAGACCAATCTTAGACATGGGCTACAAATTACACATTCCTTGTGTCAAGCCACTCCTGAACCAGAGACAATGTCAGAAGCGTCTTACCTGGGCTGAGGAGGAAAAGAACTGGACTGTTGCTCAGTGGTCCAAAGTCCTCTTCTCAGATGAAAGTAAATTTTGGAAATCAAGGTCCCAGAGACTGGAGGAAGAGTGGAGAGGCACAGAATCCACTTTGCTTCAGGTCCAGTGTGAAGTTTCCACAGTCAGTGATGATTTGGGGTGCCATGTCATCTGCTGGTGTTGGCACCTGACCTGAACCCCATAGAGAATCTATGGGGTATTGTCAAGTGGAAGATGAGGGACACCACACCCAGCAATGCAGATGACCTGAAGGCTGCTATCAAAGCAACCTGGGCTTCCATTACACCTCAGCAGTGCCACAGGCTGATCGCCTCCATGCCACGCCGCACTGATGCAGTAATTCATGCAAAAGGAGGCTCAACCAGGTATGGAGTGCATAGAAATGAACATACTTTTCAGAACATTTCTGTTTAAAATATCCTTTTTTTGATTGATCTTATGTAATATTCTAATTTTCTGAGACACTGAATTTTGGGTTTTCACTATCTGTTAGCCATAATCATCAACATTACAAGAAATAAAGGCTTGAAATATTTCACTGTATGTGTAATAAATCTATATAATATATATATATATATAATATAATAATATATAATATGTTTCACTTTTCAAAATGAGTGACAGAAAAAATATTCAACTTTTTCACAATATTCTACTTCTTGTGCTGTACCTGTATATTGTTTGTTCTATATGCCCTATTTGTTCTGTGTTCCCTATTTCTTGTTGCACTGTGAAAACTGGAGCCACGTCGTCTCGTCTCTCTGTATATCTGTACAGTATATAGCAGAGATGACAAAGTTTACTTTGACTTTGACTTTGACTTATTTGTCATTGTAAACACACGACAGCACAGTACACAGTACAGCGCCACGAAATTAGCTACTGCATTTGACACATCTGTGAAGGAGCGGTGGGCATCCAACATGGGCAGTAACTTTCTCATAAGCACCTTGTGGTACCTTTACTGGTCTGGGATTCGAATTGACGACCTTGCGATCATGGGGCAAATGCCCTAAGCATTACGCTACCAACTGCCCTCCGTTTAATATAGAAGTCTAAAGACTAAGACTACATCTAAAGTAACAACCACAACAAACACTGTATATAACTTATTATGACAGTTTTGATTGTGTGGTTTCAGGCCTAGGCTTGTCAGGTTTAGTAGTTTCACTGTCATCGACCAAAGCATGTTGCTTGCCATAAATTAGGAACGAGGAACATATAAATCTTAGCTGAGAAAGAGGAGAATGGAATTCTGATTTGAGCGTGCCGAGGGAGCCTTCAAAGACACTAGTCTAAAAACAGAATCCATGAATTATCATGATTATTAGAGAATCTGAAATTTGTCTTTTTGGGGGGCTTTGCTGTAAAATAGTTTTCTCAAAGACACAGACAGGAGAGGATACTGCACTTAAAGAAATCATTGTTTGTGGTCCTGGCATTGCTCTGGTCACCTGCTTATGTAATCAGGGTCCTGTTCTGTCAGCCACTCTATGAATAAATCTGCTTCTGGTCCTGTCTGTCCTTTGACCATATGGAGCTCTGCTGGTAGCTGGCCATGCATAAGAGGTCTAAAGAGCACCTGACATAGTCCTAGCATGCTGACAGACCGTTGTCTTAAATGCTAAACCATGCATCTATCATGTTAGACCGGATTGTCCATGACAACAGTCAGAGTTTAAAACTTACACCTATAGTATCCTGGTCTGGCAGGATTTGGCTTCAGAAATGATAGTCCTTGTCACTGAATCTTTTTGGAAAAAAATCATCACAGACAGCGACTACAGCCTACCAAGATTTACTTTGACTCTTCTTTACCGTTCCACAGATCTCAATATACCTTTTTTCCCCCCAGCTTTGCATTATCGCCAACATTACTAAAAAAATGACCTCAGTGAAAATGTGATGTGGAACCTTGTGAGCGGAATGGCCGTTTTAATGGAGGAAATTTGCATTACATCGCAGCTCTCGCTAACCATGGTGAATGTAATAGTCAAATATGTCGCGTTAATTCTAAAGCACCTTGAATCACATTGAATCTTGCCCGGTCAGTGGTGATATTTCAGCTCTATTTCTCTCTCCTTTCAGAAGCAATGAGATTTACTTATTGATTAGTTCACATCCTGCATGCCTAGGCAAGTCCGTATTTTTGAAATTGGAATAGATTTTTCCTTTTACATTGATTGGCTCAGGTGACAGCTAATGACTCAGAGTTTCTTAGCGTGTGTGTGTGAGTGTGTGCCTCTCATGCAGAGACTAGTTTTGTTTGGTAGGTGCTGTCATATATTGGTAAAATGTTTAAGTTAAAACATGTCACTTGATAGACCTACAATGAATTACTGGTATATTGGGGTGCTGTTGCTGATGTGTGTGTGTGTGGGTGGGTGTGTGTGTGTGTGTGTGTGTGTGTAACTGTGTGGCTTATCTCTGGTTAGGAATCGAGTTTTAACTGCAACACTCATGCCGTCTCTCCATCTCTATCAGCGAATGAATAAAAACGAAAGATCGGCAAACTCTGATCTTGTTTTCCCCATGAGTAGTCCTGCTCTTGTGAGACGCAAGAGAATACACACAAGAACACACACACCACTGAACAACACTAGAGCACCTCAGGAAAGATAGTTCTGCCCTCTAGAAGTGCAAAATGCGCATTAAGTGAATCACACAGATTCATTAAAATTTATCCATGTGGAAGAAACAAAATCCAGAATAAAAAAGCACAGATAAACCCATATTCATTCTCCCTGGGTGACTTTCAGGAATAAAGCTCTCTGGGTTGTGTGTTATCGAAGACAGCAGCTGGAGTTTTTGTTTGCTTTTTTTTTCCTTTTTACTTTTCATTTTGACTCTGTGAGGTGGTGTGAAAAACATCAAAAAAGGCCTTCTTGAGGATTCGAAGCTTGATAGTGAAACGTGTGTTTCACAGGACAATTTAGCCAGTGAAAACAGTGTAGCCAGGCTTGTATGTGTGTGAGCGAGCACCCGTGTGTCCCCACCTAGCTTATCAACTGCAGATCCTTTTCTTTCACCCCCCCCCAGACCTGCAGGCCACTGCAATAACCCTCCCCAAAATATTGCCTTCCCGACTCCCACACCCCTAAGCTGCTATCGCACAACCACAGATGAGGACCCTTACTAACAGGCCAGACAACACAAGAACACATACACACACACTTTACACCCCTTGTGTCTGCTTCACCATCCCTGATTATCCTGCCACCTCCCTCTCTTTCTCTATCTTCTCCCTGCTGTTGTTTTTCTACCTTTGAGTCCACACTAATCTTTACCCCATGACATCTGGAATGTCCCCTGGTTTTGATTGAGATAAACTCTGTGTGTGTGTGTGTGTGTGTGTGTGTGTGACAGAGACAGAGAGAGAGAGAGAGTGTTTGAAGTGTCTCAATCCACTACAGTTTGTCCACTAATCATTAAAAAGTCAGGACATTGTGCATCTGCTGCCATTTTTAGTGCTGGTTTTAAGATGATGAGCATAACCTGATGAGAGCTCAGCATGCAAAATGCCTGAATTTTTGCACCCTTCAACTTTGGATATATGAGACACATCACTGAAATCTGGAGAACGTATTCCCGATTTAGTCATCTAAGTTGCATTTTTGGAATACAGTATTCCAAGTTAATTTGACTGCTTTCCAGAGATCAGCTAATATCTATCAGGCAAAATGCATATTTAAAAAAATATAATAAACCATAGATTGCCTGAGCTAGCAAGTATGATGTCACAATGGGACAGAAACTGTACCGTAACACTGTACCATTACAGTAAGTCTTCAGTGAAAACATTCAATAGTAAACATTCAATAAATGAAAATGGACAAGATGACATTTTCACATTAAGTAAACACGTAAATGAGTAGCTCTGAGCCTTCTGGAAAATATGAATATAAGGCCTGCATGTCTTGCATATGCCCTTTAAATATTATAAGCCAATAAATAAAGGGATACAAGAGATAAAAGGCTGTGATCTTGTGCGGTTAAGGGAGAGAGGGTGGTAGAGGGAGAGACAGACAGAGGGAGGGAGGGAGCAGAGTGAGAGGGAGAGACATAGGGGGATGGAGGGAGACAGAGACTGACAAAATCATTTGATTTCATTAATATACACTGCATTCTCTTATAGAAGATACTGAGTTCTTATGTTGTGTTTCACATTACAGAATCACAACAGCAGCTATGAAAACCCAGGAGCAGAGATGCAGCCCCCTAAAGACCCACATCCAGAGTGAGTACTATTCCCCCACCACACACACTCACTCCTACAGCAATGAGGGATAGCTTAATAAAGTATTTACATATTTTACATCACAGTCTTGTTCATTGTGTGCTGTATGATGGAATATGAGAATCAGTGTTCATGTTATTAATGTCCTTTTTCCCTTTAGCCGTTGTTGCCTCGTGCTTATGTGAAGGCCGTTTTTGAGGTATATCTGACAGTAGTGAAGCTGTTGCATCACAGTGATGGTAGAATATGTGTTTACAAGCCCTTTTCAGAAGTCCAGAATTTTTTTTTTGTGAGAAAGCTTTCCTGACCCAGTGACCGTCAACTGGCCGCCTCAGCACATTCTTTCACACTTGGCTGAAGCACACATACACACACACAAATAAATGAAACACACACACATACAGACTGACCATAACTCCTCCACTAACATAAACACTAGAATGTCACCTTTGAACTCCTCACCTCTCGCCTCCTAATCTATCTGGCCACTCCCCCTCATTATGAATCTGTCTGTAACTAAAAATAAGTCCCGTATGGTTTGTCCTTTTATGTTATGTTCCGCATTTATTTGTGATGAAATGCATGATGTTTCCCTGGTAACAGAAAGAAGCTTCAGTTCATTTCATTTTTGCACTTCTATCTACAAACACATTTCTTAATTTTATGTCTTCTAGCAAACCTCATGTCTTCACCATATTCCACCCCCACTCTCTCTTTGTAAAGGGAACGGGTTAGAGGCAAAATTAAGTTTAACCAAATTTTCATTTCTATCAAACAGTCAGTCAGCCAAGAAAACATATTTAGCTTATTTAGTTCTGCACTATCGTCATGAGGCTACCATTAGCAACAACTAATAGACGTTTATGTTCCCCAAATTAGAAATTATGTGTTTGGATAATGTTCATTTCTCGGTCATAAACCTGAATGATTTTTTTCTTGCAGATATTTGCCACAAAGCTCCAGTACAAAACAGAATATACCTATGTAATGTGTTTTGGCTTACTGACCACATTTGGAGTACATTGAAAATGATCATAAATTAGATTTTTCCATAAACTGTTCTTTTCATCCAAAAGAGTATCCAAAAGTTTTTGCCCTCATTTTCTAATTGGATTGGTGATAGAACAGATTCTAAATCTGGTTTGGATTGGGGAAGTTTAAAGTCTGGATTGAGAACCTCTGACCTAACTCTTCACCCCATGGTTTACCAATCAGTGCCAACTCTTGACCTCCACGTAGACCATTCCTTTCCTCCACTTCTCTGCTCCAAGTCACAGCTGAACTGGAATCAACTGTCCAAATAGAGTTTCAGTATTCCATAGCATGTGAGAGAGGGAAAGTGCCAAGGTGGCATGTACTTTCCAAATAAGCCCGTCTAACCAAGCACTTCCAGGTGTTAATACTGAAACCTTAAACAGAGTGTATGTTTCTCCATTTCTTTCTTTGACAGTGAAATGATTGTTCAATTTCACAGAAAATAAGTGTAAGCTTTGACACCTGGTGCACTGGAAGAGATTCAACACAAGAACACAAGGGAATAAAATGGACTTTGGTCTTTGCTTTCATCAGTCATACATCTTGGGACCTGTATTACCTGCCACAGTTATTAGCGTGTCCCAAGCCTAAAATGATCTACATCATTTCATCTGATTAGAATAACAAATTCTCTTTCTGTTCTCCATTTTACCAGATTTTGTTGGAAATGTTGATGCTAATGTCATGACGGTACAGCCTTAGGCAGCTTTTATGCACTGATTTGAGTACAAATCAAAACGGCCTCAGATTGTGCGAGTGATGGCATGATAAAGGCACTGTGTATTTGAATCTGTTTTTATCCATAGACAGTTAGCACTTGATTTCTTTGATAAGAGTAGAGGAACTGACATGCGGTGCTCTTTTGACAGGTGATGTTCGGCCCATGGCACAAATGAAGGCTCTCCAGTTTCGCAGCATTGCCCCTAAAGCTCCAACAGTGGCACCGGCCCCTGCTGTTCTGTCCTGCCAATCCCCCTCCACCCTTCCAGAGGCTTCAGTAGCTGTCAGTCCCAAATCCATCCTGGTACCTGCGCAAAATTACGCTCTAATGCAGGTGGCTGGACAAGAGGGTACCTTCTCATTGGTAGCCTTACCTCAGACACCACCGCAGCAACAAATCCAAAAGAATTTAAAGCTACCTATACCCAGATATCAGCCAGTGAAAAGCAAGAAAACCTCAGAAAAGGCCATATGTAAAACACAGGGCTCAGCCAAAGTGGCTGTGTGTTCATGGGCCAAGTTGTCGACCGTGAAATCAAACTCTGATTGTTACAGTTCAGTAGAAAACCCTGAAAAGTCATCAGAACAGACTGCGCGGGTGGAGTCTGTTTCATCCTCTGAAGTCTTACTTCCAGACAGTGCCGTACTATACCAAGGGTCTCAGACTGAACAAGCCAAGGAAACAAGTTTGAACTCTGCCAGCAACCTCAGTTATCCAACCAGAACTTCCACAAGAACTACCCTTGTTGCTCATGTCAATAACAGCTCTGCAGTCAAAGCCCAGGCAGAAGGTACAACCTCTGCAGGAAGTGCTATTACCGTTCTCTCTCCCACTCTCTTCAGCAAAGCAGTGCAGATAATTCCATCTCCTCCAAAGGGAAAGCTCCCCATCCTACCATATGCCAAGGTGAAGAACTCTCTCCTGACATCAACTGGCCATGCCAGCTCCCAATGCCTACAGAAGAGCTCATCAATTCAGGCCAAAAACAGCCCGAAAACCCTTCCAGATGTCAAAGCCAAGACTACCGTCAAAAGTGTAAGGAGTTCCATCCACATGCAAGGTACAGATGCCACCCACAGCAAAAAGCCTTCAGGCATGCGACGAGGGAGGAAAAGGAAAACAACAGAGGACATTCTGGCTTTTGAGGCAAGGAAAAAGAGATCTTTGTCATTTTTCCGTAGAAGGGTGCTAGAGAAAGCACCGGGTGGAACCTTGTCCTCTTCCTCCCAGGAGAAGGTGGTGGACATTGCAAAGAAGTACCGTAGCATTCGTCCAAAGCCTGTTGTAGTAATGGAAACTACTGTCCCTCAACTAGTACCTCTACCTTCACTCTCAACCTCTGACAATCTTGACCAAGACCTCAGACTGAACCAACAGATGTCAGGAAAACCTTTGCAACCCTGTCAACCAGGCTTAGTGTCCATTCAAGCTGCTGGCCAGCAGTCTGTGACTGAAGCTGGACGTGGCAGTGGTCTCGTGTGCGTAAGTGGCCGTCCGCTCCACCGATGCCCGACCTGTGAAAGGTGTTTCCAGTTTAAGCATCACTTACAAAGTCACATGAACAGCCACAGTAACCTGAGACCATATGGATGCCCAGTCTGCAGGAAGGCCTATGCACACTCTGGGAGTCTGAGCACACATATGAAGCTCCACCATGCCGAGGGGAGGCCCAGGAAGAGCCTTCGCTGCGAGTTCTGTGAGAAGGCGTTTGGCTATGTTGGAGTCTACTTCAGCCACCTTAGAGAAGTCCACAAGGTCATTCTCACCGTAGAGCCATCCATCAGTCAGCACGAGGAGAACACACCAGTAGAAGGGTAAACGATGCTGCATTTTCTCCTAGTCACTAATGAAAACTTGTTTTATATGAGCAGTGTGTACATTGTGACTTCAGTCCATGCCTTGTACAAGATGGCATGAATGACCTTGTGACCTCTGCCTTTGAAAGTGCAGTAGGTGGCTGACATGGGCAGCACCTGGGGAGCAGTGCTTGGGAATGGTACCTTACT
The DNA here is from genome assembly GCA_032718565.1 of Distichodus sexfasciatus. NCBI lineage: Eukaryota > Metazoa > Chordata > Actinopteri > Characiformes > Distichodontidae > Distichodus > Distichodus sexfasciatus. Next base: position 2,128,614 of record JAVGVS010000021.1, on the reverse strand, counting down.
CATGGTCCTAGATTATCCATGTAATCCATGTAATCCGGAAGACTCCCCTTGTAATTAAGAAATGCAACTTGCTCTGGATGAGAGTGTCTGCTAAATGTCACAAATGTAAATATAGTCACCCTCTTTGTATTCAGAGCTGGTCAAGTTCAAGCTACAGGAACCCAGCTGACCCTGTTTTATTTGGGTGGCAAGATATTCCAAGCATTCCATTGAGGTTTAAAGAATAAAACATTTGATAAGAACCACCCACCAATCAAGCTGTTAAACATAGTGAATGTAAGTATGTTTTTTGGGTCAAAAACTGACAGTCTAGAGAATGGACATGACAGATTCTAGTCTTTAACTCTGCCCCAGCAAGTTTTCATAATTAAATCTGAAAACTAGCAACATAATCAGAATATCTGTGTCTTAAATCCTGTTGGTCACTTTCCAGAGTTAATGGCACTTGGAGTAAAGGAATTCTTAAAAATATTTTTATTTGCTAAAGAACTCTTCTTGTCTTTTCTGTAAAAAGGTGAATAAAGGACTTTTGGATTTGCCAAATGTTTCACTTGACATTGAAAGTTTATTATTAAATCTGCAGTTGGTCTATTATTTAATTATATAAATCACTAACAATATGTATTTGTATCTGTGCAATACAGCTTGTCTTCGTATGGTGTCTTTCAGGTGCACAGACTCAGACGACCAGGCCTCGCAACAGCACGTCGACCCAGTGGAGCTGCAGATCAAATGCGGCCGCTGCCAGGTCATCACTCCCACCTTTGCTGACATGAAGTTCCACCTGCGATACGTCCATGGCGAGGAAGTCCAGGTATGTCCCGGAGAAGGAGCAGTGAACAGGGGCCGCGAGGCCGAGGATGAACTGGTCAACCTCGCTGCCCACTACTGGAGGCAGCTGAACGAGAGACGCAACCTGGTGCGCTGCGGCACCTCCGACGAGGAGTTCTTCTCCAAGCTCAAGCACCACCAGCCCTCCCACCATCACGAAGCTTCAGAAAGCCAAGTGGAGAAGTGTAAAGAGGAGATGGATGATAAAGAGCACATGACCAGTGCAATGGCGAAGAGTGTGACTCTGGCAGCAGGCTCCCACTTTAACTGTATACTGTGCAGTGAGGTGATGGGCAGGAAGCAGGACGTGCTGGAGCACTGGAGGGAACGGCACAACTGTGAAAACCCCGCCATACTGTGGGAGGTGCTGCGCTCAAGAGAAGACAACACTCCTGGTCACAGCCTGAAGTAGCGCCCTCAGAAAGGAGAAGTGACCAGTACTCCAGCGTTGTGTTTAGTAAATTAATAGTGACAGCACAAAAGGAACAAGTGGATTCGTTTCTTTTTAATTTCTTTCAAAGAGTGTTTGCTTTTTGCACTGCATTATTTTGATACTGATTTTTGTACCACTTAATTTATATTTTTCCTTTTTTATGCATAATCACATCCATTTTATTCACCCTTTAGTTCTATGAAGTGGACAAAAGACAAAAAGATTTAAGTTCTTTCAAAAACAATGATTAAAAAGATTGAGTTTTGAGCATTACGACAGCACACATTTAGTTTGAATTACTGTTCATATTAGCGGGTATTGTGAACGCTGGTGCGGGAATCTGTTGAAATGCTGGTCATTGTGGGTTTTCTTTGAGATTGGGATCATGCACTGAATGTTGGTAAACCACTTCTGCTGTTTGGCTCTGACATGACAAATGCTTCACTAACAGGAAAGTCCACCAAATGTGTGGTGTCCCTGCATTATACTGATTGCTTAGCAAGTCTGCTCAAGTGTTTGTATTGAAACCTAGTTTCCTCTAGAGATTTCAGTGGAAAAACTCAAGATGTACTTAGGGCTAACAAAAACTGGATGCTTGTGTCCTGGATCAGCCTGGTCTTTTGCATGAGTCTAACTCTTGTATTTTAGCTAAACAGTCTGTTCAGTCAGTTTAGCTCTAATCTAGAATTTGTTTGTAAAAATGTCCCACAGTAATGTCAGATCTGCTTATCTTGGACGTCATTATTAATTATTACAAATGGTGCTGAAGTAATGCTGATTTGTTGCTTTGTATGTTCATAGAGATCTTTCCTACCTTTGTCCCGGATCTGCGCTATAATCTGATGCTGCCTGTGTCTCTGCTGAAAAAAGACTTGCTCAGTGAAATTCTCATGGGTGCTTATCTCAGTTAAGAGTGACATACTGAGACGTATACTAAAAGTATAATTTTATATAGAATTTCTATTCTTGGGCAAGTTTGTGTGGGTGTGTGTGCACGCAAAAACAAAATGTGTCATCTGTGTTCACTGTTGTGTTCTGAATTTTCCCAGTGAGTGTTAGGAGTGGTCAACTGCACTCCTGAAAGGTCAGAGTCCAGCTGATTTTGGTGATTCCTTACTCAGATGTACCCGATTGAATTAATCATTTACTATGATTTGTAGCAGATTTAGAGCATTACAAAATCTCCTTCCTGTACTGGACTTCAGCCCTCCAGGACCTGAGTAGAACACTCCAATGTACATTTATTTAAATTGTTTGTGTGTGCGCGCGTGTGTTTCCGTTCTTAAGTATCACAGGGTAACCGAATGTACGTTGAATGTTCCAAATCCCTACCAAATGTTATATATGTACACAGGTATAGATAGTTTATATATACACATATATTGAGAATATATATTTGCATAGATGACATAGTCATGCTGCTGTTGTGTCTCAACTAGAGAAAATAATTTAAAAGATATAAATTGTGATATTTTGGAAATAGAAAAAGCCGTTGAATGTTGGATAAAAATCTAGGTAACTTTGTCTTGTTGAGCTTAGCCCTTTGGCTGACTGTTTTTCTTAACTGGTGAATTTCCTCCCAAAGCTGCCCTGAAACCCATATTTTTCCTCTTTTAATGGGGGGGATAAAAATACTGCATAGTAGGGCTGGGTGATATTACCAAAAATTACAGAGGAGCTGACGGTTGAATTGATGTTGCTCTTGTTAGCATCACCAGCACAAGCTTCTGCATGGTCATAATTTGTGACTTGAATACACTACAACGGGGTCACCATATCTATAAATTGCAGATGATTATTTTTACTGTAAATGCCAAATTAGACAGATTTGAGATAATATTGCCCAGCTCTATGACATGTCTGTAATTGCTTGCATTTTCAAATCTAATGAAATGTGTTAAGTGAATTGTGAGAATGTACATCTGACCTGTTCGCTGTCTCTAAAGCTGATAAAAATTAGGGCCCACAATACTAGCCAAGGCGTATGTACATTATGATGTCCTCTTGTTCACTGTGATAATTGCTCTAACCTGTTGTATGTGGCTTAAGCTTGGCTTGGATGAAACTGGGCTCTGCTCCTGTCCTAAACTAGTGAAGAAAAATTCACGTAATTGATTGGTGCCTGAATAAAGAAAACTAACTAAATTAATGACTTTTACAGAGTTGATTTCAACAGTTTTATGTCTGGGATATGAGGAAATATGGATTTATCTAGGAGAAGTTAGATTTTCTCTTCACAAAACACTTCAGAGCGGTAGTTTCAGAATGAGGTGTCAAAGTGTTGTATTGCAGTAGAAAGACACTCGGGATAAGCCAGTGTTGACACAGGTGACTTAACAACCTTCTGTTATTTTGTCTGTTAATCCCTTTTTTCTATTAATTATCAGAATGCTGCAATCTAAATGAAGTGTAAAACTGCCTGCATATTTCTGTCTCCAAAAGTAGCAACAGAACACATTCAGCAAGTGGAATAGGGTTAAAAGGAAACCACGTTGCAGTCAGCAAAACCTCTGAGGATGAAGGAGAATGAATCTGCAGATGATCCAAGATGAAGCTTGAGAGTGGAGAAGCATCACAGATGGTGACAATGCCACAGGTGAGATTGGAAAAAAAAAACTAAGTACAACATGGATAATGTGTAATAAACTGTTAAAGGATTTTAAAGTTTCCAGCAGGATAGCAAAGAAATTCGATGGAGGTGGATGTGACCTTGGTTTTCCAGAAATGTAGAGGGATAACTGAACAAGATGCAGAAGAGATATGCAAATGGTTGGGGAAGATTTTGAGTAACATAGGTTGCAAAATATAACAGCCTTCTTCCTCTTGTTAAGGTTCAGCACAGCAGGTCAACTACCTTGTTGTCCGCATTTTGAACTGACAAAGGTTTTACACTTCCAGCTTACCTGGGCTTGGGACCGGCACCAAGAATTACACTAACATGTATACCCAGTGAGTGGGTTTTGCAAAATATTATATAATATTACATAATATTAGTCTCCGTAACATTTAAACATTCAACATTGCACTATTTATCAGCATTTACATATCAAACTATGACATCTGAGTAGTGCAGAAAGCCCTGAACACAACAACATAAGGCATGTCTGCTAACCTCTACACACACACACACACACACACACACACACACACACACACACACACACACACACTGAATAAGCTCAAAACACAAAGGCAGAAAAAGGGCCCCAAATTCTCTATGTCTGTATGTTAAACCAAAAATAAGCTTCTGATTTCCCCTGCGCTGTTCAGCAACCCGATTCCAGTCCGGTTCTGCACGAAAAATAACAACCAAATAACCCTGTAAAATGGAAGCATTCATTTTAAATATTGTTTCTTTTTATGACAATAATATTGTAATAATGATACTCATTGTTATATTCCACACTCTTGTACCACAAAACCCTGTTTACTCTGCATTGTTAATTGTGCAACCACTAATATTAGAACTTAATCTTTTAGTCTTTTTTTTTCATCTAAGTTTTTTATGTAATACTTTTTTATACAGCTTTAATTTTATTTCTGTAGGGCTCCAATCCTGAGATTTTTTTCTTGTTTCTTCTCTCGTCCAACACATTTCATTGTAGTCACCTTTAACAATTCAGTGCGTTCAACACCATGTTAACATACGTGGATAAATAAAACTGAACTTTCATTTCTGCTACTGGCATATAGAAATGATCGCCATACATTTCTAGTGGCTCAACATGGGGAAAAGCAAGAAATAAAACACCCACATTTGCATTACTTGGAGGCAGGTTCAATATTGTGTGCATGTTATAAATAAAATAATGTGGGAATTATTTCACACATGGTAGAGCATAACACAAACATTCTGTTTAACCCCAGATGACCTTTCATGCAGACAGTACGCCCTTATCGGGTCTATGTTGTTTCATAATCATGTAATTATTGGAAGGCTATATTTGCTGCAAGACTTCATATGTAGGTTACATGAACATGGAACAGTGGGGGCATTGGGTCAATTTTCATTGATACATGATGGACTCCTATTAACCTCTCATGTGTTAGTACACAGGCGCTATGCATCCACAGTACAGAAACGCATGCAGCATCCCATAACATTCAGCCCATTTTACCGCACACCGCAGAATCTCAACCTTTTAGCCTTCAATAGCTAGTTAATACCTTAAGAATCTTGAACTTACAGTAGAAACCACACATACTGTGAATCACAAGTCTTAGAACTTAACGGACATTATATTAATTGCTCTGTATGTAAAAGTATATTAATCACAAAATTGAAGTAATTGCATAACAATGACATTTTTTTCACGCTTGTTTAGGCACACGACTGTCCAACATTCAGTACAGCCACCAGTTTAGTTACAATCTTTCCCCTTCTATTACAGACAAAAACTAATTTTAGCTGATAACAACCAGCGTTCTACTCACAATATGTTATGTACAATATAATTTCAGTGTTTTACGTGTATATGAGTTCTTTACCCGAGTGGCGCTGGGGGAGTGTGGGAAATGCAGTTCTCTCCCAGAAAGGCCAAAAGCAGCTCATTTTATAGGCCAAAAGGAGTCCAAATTGACACAAAATTTGCCAAAACTAAAGTATTTCTTCCTTGTCAACTAATCAGAAAATATTTATTTTCCATTTTATAATATGTATATATATGTATGTGTGTGTGTGTGTGTGTATACATGTATATATACATATATATATATATATACATATATATATATACATATATATACATATATATATACACATGAATGCATTTATTTATCAAATAATTTTTATTCTTTATCCAGATGGATCTCCAAGATGGATGTGAAGTGCTCACCTGACACTAACCTTTATTTTTCCTCAGTGCACTAAAGCCCCAGAATGTCTCTCTGCATAATAAAGACAGACACTGTTCTTAATACTATTACTGGAAGTGTATTCAGTGCTTCAGCACTTTATACAACACAAAGATGGACAAAAAGTAAAATGTTCTACAGGCGCAGGTCACATTTCATCACAAATGGGCTGATTTCAAGACAGTGTCAGCATTTACATATCAAACTATGATCTGAGAAAGAAAGCCCTGAACACAACAACACATACATATGTCTGCTAACCTCTACACACACACACACACACTGAATAAGCCTAAACACAAAGGTAGAAAAAGGCCCAAATTCTCTAAGGTCTGTATGTTAAACCAAAAATAAGCTTGATTTCTGCGCTTGTTCAGCAACCCGTATTCCAGTCCGGTTCTGCACTTAAAAATAACAACCAAATAACGCTAAAATGGAAGCATTCATTTAAATATTGTTTTTTATGGCAATACATTGTACACGATACTACGTTATATCCCACACTCTTGTAATATTCAGTCACTCCCCTGATGTTTTTATTATTGATTTTCAGTGCTCTGCAGTCAGGGAAACTGTGTTTCGGAGGTCGTGAACGCCTCAGCTTTCAGCAGCTGTGCCCAGAGAGAGAAAGAGGGAGAGAGAGAGAGAGAGAGGGCACGAGTAGCATCGGAGTAACATGTTACTGGCGATATTTCTTTTTAATCATCGAGACGCTTATTCTTTCATTCTTCGCCGCTTCTTTCTTTCTTTCACATTGGAAACATGATCACTCACAAGAGATCAAAGCCCACCCCTCTAACAGGATTAGAGGATGGAGAGAAAAGAAGGAGGAGAGTGCCTGATTTAGAGATGGAGTTGCGGAGCACTGAGACAAGTGAGAGGTCAGAGACAGAGGGAGGGGTGAAGAACATTTGAGGACAAACAACTAGAAAGGATTAACGAGAAGAGAGAAAGTGGGATCGTAAGAAGCTACTTCCAGAATATAACATTTGCAGGAACAGGTATAAACTATAAAGAATGAATTCTGTAGACTCAAACACAAAGTTCGCAAAGTTAAGACTAAACTTTCAAGAAAGAAGAAATACTGACGCCTTTATGTTTTCACAACATCAAAAACGTGAATTATTTGGTAGTGGACTAGTACAGTGATGCTGTAATTCTGACTCAAACACAAAAGTGTAGATATGAGCTTCATCCAGGAAGTAGAAAGGGAGGGGATTGACTCTCACTGAACCTAAATGGTGACTAATGAAAGGATGTTGCTTTACCCTGTTGCTTCCTGGAGACTGTTTTTACAGATTTTACTCTAAAAAAAGATCAACACAAGCAACAGCAACCACAATGTCTATTTTCATGCTTTTGGGATCATTATAAAGGTAACACTAGTGAAATTACTGTGGAATCAGCGTACATTTTACTGGGTCAGAATAAAAGAAGATGCAACACTGCAGAAAAATGAAAGAAAAAAAAAAACTGCGTTCACAAAAAAAACAACAACATTATCTACGTAACCTGCGGAGTCTGGGCTTTCATATGATATACAGTATGCATGGTTAGCCATCGTAGTATAGATTCTATTTCTTCCACGTAGACCGACGCAGTGTTTTTGTTCTTTCTTTGTTTATGTGTTTGGTGTTGGAATTGTGTTATGTTTAGGTGAAATTTGTTTGGGATATTACACAAGATTCTATCGGTGACGCTGATGTGCCGCATGCATAATGTTTGTTTACGTTTACCGACTATTTAAAGCCTTCCCGTTCTGTCCCCGGTACCGGGGGCGATCGGGCTCAAGCTGTTAAGTCTACACAATTCTTCAGCGAATGTTATACTGCTGTAATATGTGTGGAAAAGATCTAGTCTAAATTAAAAGATGTCTAAATTTAAAGAAAAAAAAAACTACCTGTAGTCCAAAGTGACGGTAGGTTAAGAATTAAATAGAGTTTTCAACCACTAAGTTCAGTGTCCCGATAAGAAAACACTTACTGACTAGTGTGAAGAAAGTTATTCTGACAAACTGATAAGCTCAAGCCTTTTCTATTTAGCAAGCCAGGTACTAACTAGAAGCTGGGAGACCACTCCATGCACTTCATGTTCATAAATGTGTAGAACTAGTGTGTGTGTGACTTCAGTGTCATTGCTTGCCTCTGTCTGCTCTTTTCAGAGGTCGGGTGGTCCAGATGGCGAGACTCACTGTGCTCCACTGGCTTCTGTGGTGACCGCCCAGAGGGACAGCAACCATCTGCCCAGTGCGTCTCCATCCACACATACACACTCACACTCCACCTCTGACCTAAACAACACACACCACTTGACAGTTGAAGCCATTTGTTTAGAACCTCTCACTGGAGCTCAGCACTCTCTACTTTCTACACGCTTCAGCAGATAACAGAAGTCACGTCCAGCCTTGACCCTGACTGTAGGTCTGTAGGTCAGATTAACAGCATGCGTGAGTTGAGGTAAAGGTCTACACCCATCAGCAGTGTAGGATGTTCACTGATCACTGTGACGGAAGAGCCCAAAGTAGTGATGCAGTTTATTCTACTTTCCTGATTTCTTTTATGATGTCCAGTAAACACCTCTCCCTCCTGTATCTTAGGAAGTTATGAGATTAGGAGAGGGGTTAAAGGGGTCAATTCATTTTTAAGTTCAGACAAGACATCTCTCTGTCTCACTTCTCTCGGATTAACAACAGTGTTGATTAAGCTTCCTCGATTACATTTGGCTTGTTAATTGTAATTTGGCCAAACAAACATTGATAGTTTCAGGTATGATTTGATCCGAAGCAGACTACTAAACTCAAGATTTAAGGGTCTGGTGCCTAACATCTCATTTAGTGCTTAAACTGGCCAGCTGACCAGCTTTTTATGGATTGTTCAGGGCCGGGTGTTATCCTAGAATCTTCTATACACTGAATATACTAGATTGCGAATTTTAAAAATTGGCACCCATCTATTTCCTGTGAAAAAGTTGCAAATCAGAAGGTCAGAATTAGTGAGCTATTTAAACAAATTATGTGACATCCATTAAAACTCTCAAGCAAGTCATGAATGAATTTTTCAGTCAGGGATTAACATTGATGACTGTGTTTTCTGATCACAACTGGCTTGTCAAGTGTGCTAAAGCCAGCCTGTATTTATATTTCCCAAAAAAGCAAAAGGAAACATGGTTTCAGATATTAATTGATGCAAAGGTATCCATTGCTGAACTAATAACAACGTGGAGATAGCTAATATTAGCTGCCTAACTACGCCAAAATGCTTTTGCTAGTATTGGATGAGCCGCTGATTTTTCTTCTTGTGGGTTAGTTTTTGTGTGGGACATCATGGAAAATAGGCTTTCTGGCATGTTCTAAAAAATCTGCATGATCTCACTAACATGAAAAGTTCACAAACGGTGGACACTATGTCAGAACTAGATCTACTGTTTTTTTCTCCTAGGTTTCCAACTTTATTTTGTAGCTGCTCGTTCATAAAATTCAGATGAAAGAATTTAGTGCAAAATCAGAGTGGCATAATTCCCCAGAGCATCATCTAGATGCTGCCCAGGTGAAACGAAGCTGTATGTTGGATAGTTCATGATCAGAAGCTTTTTTTCTCTGGATAACTGCCTCCTCTTCCTCCAGGGTCCACGGCTCTGGGGAAGTGCAGCATGGCAGCATGCTAAAGAGGGTTCTCTGGAGAATTAGCTCTGCCTGAGTGGTAACCTACATTCCCCCAGCCCATCTCCTCCTCTCCCATCTCTCAAATAAGGCTAATGACATACCACAGGGCTCCAGGACACTGCTACCTTTTATTATACATTCTCTCTCTGTCTTCTGTGTTCACACATATCCCTGTGTGCCTGCATGCACATGCACACGTCTTGTGAATATTAGGGCAGCATACTGGGTGCTCATGTAGGACACACCATTTCATTAGCCACACCTCACCCTGCCTAGCGTAGCGCCTGTCTAATGGCTTCAGATGATGTGCACGCTTGTAGGCTGCTCACTGAAGTAACGTCAAGGTTCATTTGGAGTAGATCATCCGTTTCACACAGAAGCGAGGGGGAAGGCTCCAGTTCCAGAAGTCTAGACAATTTAGCATCCAGTTTCTTAAATACTGTCACTTAACATGCATACATACATTTATATATACTGGTCAGCTTTCATATCATTATGGCCACTCATGACAGGAGAGCAGGTAGCGTGAATCTGTTGGAAAGTTGTCGGTTTGAATCCCGGCGGTACTTTGGAGCTGCAAACGGTCACATTTCGATGTGGTGCACTGGTGCAGTGTTGTGTGTGTTCCTACAATGCCAACAATCTCTGGATTCTTCACTGAGCCTCGCCTGTGTCTGTGCACAGTCCCAAATGCTACAAACTGTGATGCCCTGTGTGTTCAGACACTTTTGTATTGCAGTCCGCATCAACATTTTCAACCTACTGTAGCTCGGATAACACAGGCCAGCTCTTGTGAATTTTGGGCGCTTGGGACACTTTTGGTAGTTCCTGACCACTACAGACTGGGAACAAATATTTCACAAGAGTTTTGGAGATGCTACATCCCAGCAGTCTAGTCATCACAATGGTAAAGAAAGACAGAACTGCTCGAGAGTTATTCCTTTAAGTTCCAGATACTATGAGCAAGGTCTCAAGCACTGCTCCTGAGTGCTGCCAAAAAGATGCCTGCTACTCCTTCACGTATGGATCAAACCAAAAGATCACATGTCTTAGAGGTGCTCTGTTGTCTTGTGGTGTGTCTTCACAATGTCAAAATAACTCAATTTCAATGACTTGCAGTCTCTTTGTCAGGACATTTCCAGGCGCTTCCCAGCAGTTTAATCCCAAGGACCAAAATGTTTGCTGCCCAATATATGCTCCTCACTGCCAGGTGCCATTTTTAACAAGGTAATTATTGTTATCGGCTTCAATTCTCACACTCGGTCGTAATTTTATGGCGATCGGGTATATACAGCCAAAGTCATCTAACCCATGGTATAGATGATATACCGAGCGAGACAATATGGCTCCAAATACACATTTCTAAAGAGACTATAAATCTAACCTTGAATAGTGGACGTGCACAGATACTGTAGTAAAAATGTACAGACAATGTGAATAAAGTAAGTACTAAACACAAGATACCAGTGCTATGCACTGTAAAGCCATACTGACATTCCATCTACTACAGTTTCCCCTCCTATTTATTTTAATCAATATGTTTAAGAATGGATTACATTAACATAGTGGCATTTAGAAGTCATCCATCTCCACTCCAGCCCCCTCCTCGCCTCTGTTTCATTCTCCACAACATCCAAGACTAATGAGGGTTCACACTTAGCAATTAAGAGAGACACTCCATCATTATCACCTTTGTGTACAGCCCCCATCTTTCCTGAGCTCTCATAGACAGGACGAATCAGATCACTTGGGTCCCCACATGACTAACTGTTCCCTGGGGAAGACCTGGAGCCCACCTCAACAGTCAGAATCAATTATCACTCTTCTCTCTCTCTCTCTCTCTCGCTTCAGTGAGTCACCTTAGTCTCAGCATCTTTTCCTTTCACCCCGATGTCATAGCACAAGAGAAATGCTGTTCCTCTGCAGAAAGATGTGAGAAAGAGCTGGGAAGGCGACAAATCGTCACTGATGGAGAGGAAATAAACAAAGAGAGAGAAAAGTTGTAGGTGGGCAGTATGGCGTATTTAAGGAGGAGTTCAACATCCACCACATTTCTTTTGCATGCCAGGTCTCAGTCCTGAGGTAATTTTTCAAAAGCCACATAACAGGGAAGGAACGCTAATCTGCTCAAGTATCATTCCCAGTCTATGCATACAAAGTAGGGTTGACATGGAGGTCGTGGGAGAGGAATATGATTTTTGGCAAAGCTATAAATACCGAGGAAAAAACACAACAGGCCTGCACTCTTTCCAAAGTCTTTTGACTGAATAACCAGAGCGAAAAGGAACACTGATGATTCACACCAACAAAGCAGCTCTGCTTTAGAGATATCTCCAAACAAAATGTCCAAAGGTTAAATATGCAGCATAATAAGCAGAATAAATATTGTAGATAAGAAATATGTTTTGAATATACTTGCTCATTTGGCCCTACAAGAAACAGCACAGAAAACTTTTGACATCCCCTAAGGCACCTTCCCTGAGCACTACAGCAACATGGAACTGATCCAACTACGTCCACCTCCAACTATGCTGCAGGCTTTAGTTTTATACATTACATTTAAGAAGAAAACTTGATAGCTGAAACAAAACATACACATATAAAAATAGTTTCACATGTAATACTACAAATGGAGTCAGACAGCATGACTCTCTCCACCTTTCTCACACATAGTTTCCAGCACAGTTTTTTACACTTACATTTTCCCAAAGCCAGAAATTGAGTTTGGGGGAAAAATCTTGAAGGAAGATGTGCATACCTTCAAACTCAGAAAGGCTTAAAAAGGTGACAATCCTAAATCATTCAACTGCACCCCCCAAACACCCCCCTGCACCCGCCCTGCCACCGCCGCACCAACAGACATTTAGATGAATTCATCACAGAGCATGTAATTAATTAGATACATTTTTAACTCAGTTAACGTGAATTCACTGATATTAGCTGACATCTTTTGTATTATAAGCTGAGGCTAAAACATGTTGGAAAAGGTGACGGATCACGAAAAACAAGCTTAAGTTACACGTTAATACAATAGCAAACGCTAAATTATATACAAGCATATTATATTGTTGGCAGATAATGAGGCTATACCTCAAAAACTCAACTGGTATCCATATAGTAGCTCCACAAAAATAACATTTTTGTGGTAGCTGTATTGTCCTCTGCTTTTGGCCTCATAATGCCTTTGTCAAAGCATTTTCAATGAAAACTTTTAATATACAGTATATAGAGGCTAAGAAGTCCAGCGTTAGCCATCTTGAGAAGCCAGTGAGTTTAAACAGTGAGTTTAACAGCTTCCTGCAGTGATGAAGAGCTTGCTTGAAATTTAAGGATGTGAAACGTTTGCTATGCAGTTAATAAGAGAGCAGAGGAGGTGGTGATATGAAATCCTGAGGTTTGGATCAAATTCTCAGGACTCAGCTTTAAAAAAGCAAGCAGCAGGTCAGTATAGCGTTCCTATGTGGTGATGAAGGGGTGAAATAAAGGGTAGAGCACAGTCAGATAGATACTCGCACTAAAGCTGCCTATGCGTGGGGTGAAGATGGGGCTTTTCTCACAGCGTTGTTAAACCCCGTTTTTAAAAATGAGGGAATTTGAAAGTCATGCACATTATAAGTGATGATGGAGAAATGAAAGTAAGTAAGTGTGAGTTAGATACATGAGTTTTTCTGCAATCTGTGACGAGTTGTCACATTCGAACATCTGAAATTGGTTGCTGACTAAAGCTGCAATTCAGGCTGATAAGCAGATGGACGAAGTTAGATTAGATACACATGGAGCTGTCAGTGATATTCAGCACTGTGCTTCAAGTCGTTTCCTATCACAGCCTGAAAATACTAGAATTAGTTAAATTGGTGGGTGTCAGTGGGAGGACGGAGGGTTGAAAAGAAAAATAGAAGATCCAGCTCTAAAAGAAAGCCATCAGTATAAGTATAAATGTATTTATAGGGTTTGAAGTAGAGGTTAATTGTTTTAGGCCAGGATGGATGAATGGAAGAATTAATCTCAGATATCAGATAAAGTCGGGATAAAGTCGCATGTAGAGTGAATGACCTCGCTTTTCAAAGAGATCAAAAGAGTTGGTGGAATGTAATAGGAGAAAAGGACGCCAAAAGGTGAAGATGTGGAAAAAAAAAAGTAAAAGACTGAAATTATTAACATTATATGGCACTATTTTAGACAAGTGGGCAAGCGGAGCCATTGATTGTGTGCTTATTAAACCTGTAAGACCTAACCATTAAATTATAATTATAAGGTTGATAAACTATAACTTGAGTTTAACCTACCTGCCGCTGTTCCTCTTCCTCCGTCATCTTTGGTTTTTCTGTATACACTTTCTGTAGTAAGTAGTCAACCACAAAACTAGAGCTATCGCCAACAGGATCAAGAGACACAGAAACGTACAAAACCCCGCCTCAAACTGCCAAACCCCGCCTAACTGCCAAAACCCCGCCTAAACTGCCAAACCCAGCCTCTAAACTGCCAAAACTCCGCCCCTTAAATTGCCAAAAATCCAGCCCCCAAACTGCCAAAACCCCCGCCCTCAAACTGCCAAAAATCCAGCCCCTAAACTGCCAATATTTCGCTTTCAAATCATACAAGAGAAATTCACTCGAGCAAAAAAGCCGCCAGGTACCTTACTTTATGCTACAAGACATTTAACACATCGAAAGGAAAAAAGACATTTGAGAGAGAAAAAAATACAGTTTGCACATAATATTATCACAACCGCGCACTCGATTCTTAATTTTGTGCTCGAAGTTTTACATTTGGCGCCATGATTTTGAAATTTACGCCCACGAAATGTTTGCAGCAAGCCATTTTGCGCGCTCTAGCTTTGGCATTGATGTGTTCGCCATAAGTAACATACTTTGCACTGGGGCCGTTGGTACTGTAATGGTTAAGAAGTTTGTCCCGTTATCGGAGGGTTGCCGGTGTTGCACCACCCAGGACCACAAAATTCTGTGACCACCTACACCACACCTAACCCCTAACCGAAAACGACGCTGTGAACCTGTCTTTCGCTGCAGAGCGCCCACTATGGGTCAAGCAGAATTTGACGGTCACAGACTCCGTACAACACCGGCTTCGGGCCCGAACTACAGAAAAGGCGGGCCACTGAGGCACTCATGTGAAAGGAACCGTCCCCAAGCACTGCATCCCGGGCACTGTATATGTCAGCTGCCCACTGCTCCTTTCACGGCCAGGCTAAATGCAGAGGTCACATTTCGTGCTGTGTTCACAATGGCAAATGATCACTCACTTTCACAACAGTCCTTCAGAAAAAAATGACTGAATATCTCCCTATACGAAAAGAACCAAAAAGTCAAAGTAATGTATTGTCATCTCAGCTATGTACAAGTATGCAGACAGAGGAGATGACGTGGCTCCAAGAAGGAATAAAGTAGTGTAGTTGTTGAAGGCAAGAATGCTCACAGGATATGACCTGAGCTAATGTGTGATGTAATGTTCTCCAGCTCTCCTGAACTAAGCTGGTGGGTGAGCTGAAGGTCTGCCGCTGCAGGCAACAGTGAACTCAAGAAACCAGGAGGTGCGAGAGACAGTCGTCCATCACTACAGCCATGCTGACTTGTACTGCAGGTGTGTGAGTGAGTGAGTGAGAGAAGGGAGAGAGGAGAGAGAGAGAGAGAGAGAGAGAGAGGTGAGTGAGTAGGGAGAGAGACTTACAAAAATGTGCACCATTATCAACAATCAGAGGTTCAAATATTAATTCTGTTTCTTAAAATGAGGAAATGTTGTTGTGTTTAGTTTCTCATCCTTTGCTTTAGTGGCAAAATAAAATGTGAAGCGTAAGAGAAAGTAGATGAGTGGAATTCGGGCACAATTATTTAACTCAAGGACTACCAAGGGGTAAAACTCATAGCTGTTCTCAAGGCTGATGAGGTGTAATTTCTCTTCTTCCCTTCATAGCCCCACCTCTATCTGCCTCTCTCTTCCTTTCGCTCTCTTTCTCTATATCTGTGAAATTTTTTTTTTTTAAGTTCAATCCGGAACTTGAAAAGGGAAAAATAAGTTAATTGGTAAATTAGGATCATCAAATGAATAATAACTTCATGTTTCAAATAAACTATAAATATAAAGCTAAAACTCAGGAAGTGTTCTCATGTTGAATGTACTCAGACATCTGGCAGTCTTGTCTTTTAAAGAAACACATCTTTTAAAAAACACACACACAGAAAGAATGAGGGGTAAATATGAATCAGATTAGTCAGTGCAGAGGTGGTGAGAAGATTATGAGAAAGAGAGTGAAAAAGTGCATGTGTGTGTGTGTGTATCAGAGCCAAAAAGGGAGTGGGCTGGTGGCAGCACCATGAATTACAGAGTTTAGCATGCTCATATTTCTGAGCTATTGTATGCGCACACTCACACTGGAGTGTAATTACGGAGTGTTATCTGAGATTACCAGGAGTAGCTTACACCTGATGCCAGGGAAAGTGCTACACACTTTAAATATTTAATCAAACCATGGTGAATGAACTTATCGAGGCAGAGAGAAAGAGACCTAATTAAAAAGAAAAAGATTTAAATTTCTTCTGAATATTCTCATTCAAAACTATTTAATCCAAATAAGTTAGTGAAGCCCAAAAAAAGAGCATTAAGGACAAAGCGTACAAAAATGGTTCAAGAATAACTTGACAAAATTGTGCTACAGCTGTTTGGCTGCAGTGCAAGTGAGATCATGTGTGAGAGAGAGTGACAGAGAAATACATATTACAGAAGCACCAAGTTGCCATACAAATCCTGGAGCATTTTAGCAAGCTTCAATAACAAAAAGTTATATGGGTTCATGGGCCAATATGTGTCTTGATCACATGCCAATGATTAGCTATCAAGAAGCCTGGAGATGGAGTGTGAATTGAGTACTGACTACATTTATCTCACAGTGTGGAGATAGAAGTGAGGCCTATATTCTCACCAAAACATTCTTATGACTAGTGTTGGGACAATTCTTTAATTTATGTAATCTTTTAATTTATTGAATTGATTAAATTATTTTGGTGTATTGGCAATAAGATGTAGAGTATTACTTGATTGTTCATTGTATGTACGCTTAACTCCACTCTATAATACAGCCTCTATGATTCTTCTTGAAGTTATAGTTAATAGAAAGTGGAAGGAAGCTTAATATATATGGATTTAATATTTACATTTATATACTATATATACTGTGTGTGTGTATATATATATATATATATATATATATATATATATATATATATATATATATATATATATATGTACTGTATTCAATCATTCAGTGTTTTATTCTTTATTATCATGACTATTTCCATTGTAGATTCTCACTGAAGGCACTGTGAATAAACACATATGGAATTATGTAGTAAACAAAAAGTGTGAAATAACCTAGAACATGTTTTATATCTTAGATTCTTGAAAATACACACTTGCTTTCTTTGCTTTGATCACTGCTTTGCACACTCTTGGCATTCTCTCGATGAGCTTCATGAGGTAGTCACCTGAAATGGTTTTCCAACAGTCTTGAAGGAGTTCCCACAGATGCTGAGCACTTGTTTTTGCCTTCACTCTGTGGTCCATCTCATCTCAAACCATCTCAATTGGGTTTGGTCAGGTGACTGTGGAGGTCAGGCCATCTGGCGCAGCACTCCATCACTCTCCTTCTGGGTCAAATAGCCCTTACACGGTTCATTCATAGTTTTGATGCCTTTAGTGAGAATCTACAATGTAAATAGTAATGAAAATGAAGAAAAAACAGTGAATGGGAAGGTGTGTCCAAACTTTTGACTGGTCATGTGTGTGTGTATATACAGTATATACAGTATACACACACACACACACACACACACTGTATAAACACAGTACATGTAGTATATAAATGTAAACATTAGAGAGTCTTTGTGATTAATTAATTGCTTTGTTTTCTTCGCAATTAAGTTAGGATTGTCAAAACGATTAGATGGGCAAAGCTTATGTTGGCAAAGCCGTCACATACATGTTAAGTGAACTTGTTTGGGAGATAAAGAAAAGAAAACTTGAAAACATACACTTAAAAGAGGAGGGAATTCAAGCAACAATTATTTTAGTCAGGTTTATGAACGAAAAGTTACTTCAGGCTGGACTTTTCCCAGCCAAGTCTCTCTGAAACCCATCTAGTTTGAGGCAAGAAAAACATTTTGATTGAAACTAAAACTAACAGCTTTTTAGTCCTTTGCGGCCAGCACATTAATAGAAAGAAAGGTAGAATCATGAGGAAAGAGAAAGTGAGAGGAGAGACGTAGCAGATTCCTGGCTTGACAGCGTAGCTCTAACCCACACGGCCAGCACTTTGTACATGTTAATAATTCAGCCATCCGCAGTTCATTTTTTATTCTTTCATTTTCCTCTCCCTACTTTCCTACTGATCCTATAGTTCTGACTGTGATAAGGCCAGTGAAAGGCAAACGGTCATTGTCCTGTCACTGTCCTTGAATTCTCATCACTCCATAAAGAGCCTTGCATCAATATTCTCTCCATTCCTGATGTACAGTCACCTTTCTGGCTTCCTTCATTCCCCATAAGCCACTGCTCCTCTGCTCTACATCAGGCTCTAATTAACCTTTTGTTACAGATATGGCAACATCCTAGCAGGACTGGAGTGTAACGTGTAACACAGGTCTTATGGTATGGTTTTCTGATGATACAACTCTGGATTAGAAGGAGTGTCTGGGTTATTTCCTCTAGAAATAGGCAGCAACTGATAGAGCCTCAGCCTTGATATTTTTATCTCGGTTTTTGGAAAGGCTTAGCTCTGATCTACGTTTTTTAAGTTGTCAGAGCAATAGAAAAAATAGGTCATGGAAAGAAAATGTTGATGTCAAAGTGAAAAACATGCAACAAGCAAACATACAGAAACACACTTCGTACAGGCACACAGTCACATCTTAGGATCTTTGTCAGGTACTTCCACTGAGCCCCATAATTACTAGGATCTAAACCATAACCGCAGGAATCAAAAGCAAATCCTTTGACTAACACAAAGTGACTGATATATACGCAGTTGTGTCTTACTATCTTTGTGAGGTACTTCCACTGGCACCGATAAATACTAGATCATAATAAACCATACACCACACCGTAACCTTAACCAAACACAAATCTTTTGATTCTTTTAGCTCTTAGGCCATGTCCACACGTACACGGGTATTACTGAAAACAGAGGTTTTTCTATGCGTTTTGGGTCAGTGAAAATGGAGGTTTTTGAAAACTCCGGCCAAAGTGGCGTTTTTTTGAAAACTCTGTTTCTGCGTTTAGGTGTGGACAAGAAAAACGACGATTTTGAAAAACGGACCGTTTTGCGTCACACTGTGCGCCACTCATATGAAGTCACAGTATGCCCCATGTCTACATTAGGTTTTGACAGCATTTTTTGGGATTGCGTGTGGACAGAGATATTTTTGAAATCGTGCTCGTGTGGACATGATTTTAAAAAAAAAAGAAAATGGAAAATCTTCATTTTCAGAAATACCCGTGTACGCGTGGACATGGCCTTAAAATGTTAACTTTTCCATTAAAGCCTTTTTTCTGATGAGATTTTAAAAAATGTCCTCATGAAGCCACAAAAATCCGACAAATCTCAGATTTTCCTATCACTTGGGGTCCTCACAACACACACACACCTAAGCCCTGTTGGCTTTCCCATCCGCCTTATTGTCTCCTCTTACATCCCTGGTGTAGATCTTATTCATTGTGGGAGGGTATAAGGCGGAGAAGATGCCGAGCACCCAGATCTAATGCGCGCGCGCACATACACACGCCTTCGATCCATCCTGTCTTACGTCACCGGCATCTTCTACTTTCATATCTTTTGTAGTCAGTCACACTGAAGTATTTGCATTGTTTGTTTTCCAGATCACTCATCTCACACCTAAAAAAGTAAATACTTTCTGCACTGACTACTAATAAATGATGAATGAAGCCCAGCCTTCAGTACTGGTAAGTGGCAGGTACAACCAGAGCAGGTGGACACATGATTTATGAGGAAGATCGTTTTACCCCCCCTCCCCCATTCTCATCTCTCCCAGCGGACATGACCGTGTCCATTAAAAATGACATCACACGGCCTCCAGAGCAGCCATGTGCAGCTGTGAACCATAAGAGAAGCTCAGCTAACCCGAAATGTCCCATATGAATCTGAAGTTCCATACGAACTCTCTCTCAAACACACACACACGCAAGCTCTCAAGGCAAAGAGGAGGCAAATTACATAGCTCATGTAACACATCAACACTGCTTACCTACTTCATGTATTACAGTCCTCCCTCTCCATCTCTCCCATACTTCACATGCACCTAAACAGACACCGATAACACACACACCAATACTCACAAAAAGCTCAAATGGAAACCGTTCATCAAACACATTGGCACCATATAATGAACAAATGGTACGAAATAAACCTCCTGAAACTGGGTTTGTGTAATTGAATTAAATCCTGTCTAGTACCCCAAACACTCCCATAAAATCGCCCCACTACCCTCACTCACACACGCACACACACAGTTCCTGACAGGTGTTCTGCTCTTGGCCAGGGCTCGCTGAGGGACAGCAGCAACTGTTAAACCCACCTGTCTTTTCTCTTCACTCGTTTCTATATTCTTTCCGAGTCAGTTCTTGTAAAAACACCCTCATGCTGGCCCGTTAGCCATCTTGCTTGAAGTGTGATGTCATGTCTGTTTTTTGGAGCAAAGTCGTCAGACTCCAGTCTGCCATGGCCACACCGATACCCGGGTTCTCCCCTCACTTAACACTGGCACCTAAAGTATCACGGCCTTGAGACAGGTCTTCATCAAGAGTTCATCACAAGAAAAGCTAAGCCATGTGCTAGTCTGCTTTCTGCACTCACTCTCACACACACACTCACCTCTTTGATATCCGACAAGGTTTTTCCTTAATTCATGATAGCATTGTGCTGACTAAACCAAGTCTCTACCAAGGTACCTAAGGTAAAAAAAGCTTTTCATATTCATGTTTCTGGAAAAAAGAAGAAAGTAGAGGTCGAAAGTAGAAATAAAAATGTATAAACAAGACAAAGCACAAAACAAGCAAACTCACCTATTATTAAAGTCTTTTCTTCCTTGCCGTCTCCTTATCTGCCTCTTCATCATAAATGCTACTCAGGTGTGTGTGGCAAAGCTCCATTTCCTGTTCATTAATAATTCTGCTCTGCTGAGATATTCCCAGAGCTGCTAAGCTGGTTGACAGGACCGGCCTGTTTAATTATGACAGAGGACAGCAGTCTCAAAGAGCAGAACTTCAGAGGCCTGGCAGCTTACGCAACTGTGGACAGGAGAACAGTGTCTCCTAATGGCATGATTAACACACTTATGACTATGAGAAATATGAGAGTTTGGAAATATGATTACCATTCCTTTCTGTCTGTACAACAGTTGTACCACGTACATGTCACACACACATGAAGCAAGTGGAAACGTAATGACTTCACCACTATAAGCTCACACATTTCTAGGAGATCTAGAAAAAGCAAGACTGGGGGGTCACCGTTTCTGGACAAGATCACACTTTTGGCCAGAACTGAGTCTTGTATATGGTCCAGAGACCAAATTGAAAGCACATTTCTGTAATTTGGCATGTTCCTATAAATGCAAATAATCACTAAGTCTGTTTTTCTTGGTGTGGGAGGATACCACAATAGCGGCTTTCAGGGTTTGAGATTTAACATGTTTTTTCGATCAGGTTTTAATCCTGTCCAGTGAACATCTGTCTAACTGAAAAGGCACTGCAGGAAACTTGACAATTTTACTTCACATTAGCCTGACAGAGGTAATACAACAAGAAATATTCGACTCATTGCTGTGTTTAAAAAAAACAAACAAAACTCTACTTCACACAATTCAAGTCAAATTTTTGCACAGATTTTTCTTATCAGCCTTCAACTGCCATTCACAAAGTGTTAAAGTAGCATTCAACATACTGTCTATTCATTGGCCACAAATAAAAAGATATATTTGAAATTTCTTGTAGGGACAGAGGTTACACATTGTGACCCAGCGCTGGTAATAAGAAGTATAAAAATCCTAGCAATATTGCTGTGCCTGGAGAATTTTACAACAGCAACACCCACTGCCTGCCCACTGCTGTGTTGAAAATGGTTTGCTGTGGGAAGAGTACCTGGACATCACAGGTCTTGTGGTTCAGAAACTGACCAGTAATGAATAGAGTAGACCATGGCAGCATGGATGGTAGCATCATACAGGTTAAAGTTTGTAAATGTCCACATTTAAAATGGACATAAAAGGTAGTTGTACCCAATTAAGAGGGCAGTGTGTGTGGGCAATGTTGTGCGTCAAATTCTGCAACTATATCTGTTCAACATTCTGGGAGGCGGTGGTCTGGGAGGTTCAAATCCAGTTTTATCCTACTGCTAGAAGTATTGCAGTGAGGCCCCTGAGCATGACCCTTAACCCCAAATGCTCCAGGGGGACTGTGACAGTAATTATGAAATGAAAGTTGCTCTTGATAAAAGCTTCTACTAAGTGTCGTAAATCTGATCCTCACATCTTGTAAATTTCATATAGAGATGATGTTTTGGATTTTTTTGTTTATAAGATAAAAAACTAACACATAACAACTGATACTGACTGATCCACACACTAAGTTTGATTGGTTATTTAGTGGACAATCAGGTCCTCACAGCAACCTAAAAACCTGCGCTACTAAACACCCACACACACTCACCTGCATCTGTTTTAAATAATTAAGCATCCACCAACAAGCATAAACACATCTCAAAATCACCTGACATTTAATTACATCAAACTAAACACAGCTTTTCCACTTTCCTTCTAAACTCTTACTAACACACCGGGAAACTCCCTAACCTTGAGCACATCAGTGCGAAGAACACGTCGTACATCAATCCCTGCCCTGGCACTGCTGAACACTGCACACAGAGCCCAGGCTGTGTAAACCACAGCTCATTGATACTGGATCTGGCAGAGGAAGGCAAGACCTCCAGCCAGCACCAACATGTGTTACTGATCGAGGTAGAACTGATATGAATTACACACCCTCTCATCTGTCTCTATGTAAAAGGTCAAAGGGTAGGGCCTATAGTGGGTTGTTGTAATGAATTCTAATTGCCGTTATGTAGACTGGTATGATGTAAGAGCTCATTCTGAGCCACACAGCTCCCTGCCTAGTTCATATCCACACAGGCCATTTTAATAGGAACCCCGAGAAGCACTTACATAGCAACTATATTTACTGGCTGTTTAATTACGAAAATCTACCTTCACATTTTATTTGTGTAGTGACCAACATTACACCAGCTGTTGCAAAGATGGGCACCCACTACTCTATGTACCATTAGGCAGTTTCTGACTATAAGATTCTAGCTATTTAGGTGGTGGGCCTTTCTCAACACTGTCATAATTGTGTGTTTTACTGCGGTGAGAACGCTTTAACACTAGCATCAGCTCCAGTTTGAAAGTGGTCGATACCAAAATAATTATCCAGCAAAGAACATTTTCATGGTTGAAATTGATCACTGATTAATGACACCTGGAAGGTTAACTAACACATGAACTGTATTCCAACTAGATCGACCTGTAGTCGAGGAGTAACAAGTATTTGTGCTTTACATTTTCAATATTTAGCAGACACTATCTAGAGCAACTTTTTCTAATTATCTGGGCAGTCTCTCTGGAGCAACTCAGGATTAAAGATCTTGCTCACAGGCTGAGTGGTAAGGGTTGTAGTGCTGGACGTAGGATAGAGCCAGACTTGGGGCCAGTTCCCCAGTCGAGAATTAAGCCTAGTGCTAGACTAGCTTTGAGGTTGAATGGTAAATCTCCATTGGTACTACAACTTAGTCCAAGACTAGGCTTAATCCAAGAGCAAGAAACCAGCCCATAATGCCTTGGTTAGCAGTTTTATGCACTGTGACCTATTTTTCTGATACATTCTCCCTGGAGCATCTTGGGATTAAGGGTCTTATGGGCCCAGTGGTGGAGGTGCTGGATGCTAGATCCCACAACCATGTATGCTACCACTAGGCAACCACTGTTCGTAAGTGTTAATGCTTGTGAAACTTGTTTCAGGGGGCCCCAGATGGATGACCACAAGATCTGCCAGAAGCTAACAACAATCTACTGTAGAAAAACGCTAGGACTTATTAACCAACTGTTCTTATAACTCACTTGTGCAGTTCTTTAACAAGATTATGATATTTACTGGTGTTTTCTTAATTAACATGTTTCTACACAACTGAATTGCGTATTTCTTAAATATTTCACATAAG
Source organism: Distichodus sexfasciatus (assembly GCA_032718565.1). Lineage (NCBI taxonomy): Eukaryota > Metazoa > Chordata > Actinopteri > Characiformes > Distichodontidae > Distichodus > Distichodus sexfasciatus. Next base: position 2,104,536 of record JAVGVS010000021.1, on the reverse strand, counting down.
TCAAATCACCAAATTCTCATCCAATTTTGTGCTTTTTTAAAAGCTTTTTTCCCCTCTCCGTGCTCTAAACGGGACCATGGCTGTGTTCACGTAACCCCCCGTAATGATGAAGCTGCCAGCGTGCATCTTCTCTTCTCTTGCATAGCACAGAACAGGGACAGAACTCTACTCCAGGCGATAGCACCTCCTGCTGGGAATGCTGAGCAACCAGAATCCACTCACCCATTACATTTCTTGGCTTTTACCCACACTGGCACCAGTGTATACAGGGGGCGTAAGAGGTGGGCTTTCCTACTGTGCCTGTTAAAGCACAGATACGCTTGACTGTACACATTTCTTAAGGTGTAGGTAGACATTGCCGAGTGCTGTCCTCCCTGCCTTTAGTACATTAGTGGCTGCTTTTTTACCGTGCACATATCGCGCAGCAGATATAAATCACACGCCTCTCTTTGGAGGGGTTTTGGCCTGACCGACACTTCCAGCAAAGACTAGAGGAAGGAAAGCTGGAGAGATCCAGAGCTCTCACGTTAGCATGAGTCGAGCTGACACAGTGCCGTGAGTAAAGCCTCCCCCCCGCTGATCTACACCTGAAGCTCTCTCCAGGAAAACATATTTGCGTTGCTTCTCTCCTTTGTTTCAACACAGACTCTTCTGTCTACAAGAGAAAACCGAACCCACAGATTTGTCTTCATATTCCATTCAACTCCTGAAATTTTACGACTAGAAAATCAGATACAGCTGGCAGTGGTGCCTAGTTCAACTGAATCTATCCAGCCACCAGTGTGGGAATGTACTTCAGCGCTTTGCATTTGTAGGTCACTGGTCTTTTGAATCTATTATAAACAAATACATAAAGAATGTAAAGTCTTGTGGATGTCGCATAGTGCCCATAGGGTATCCACATGAGTGCAGGGCATGTCAAGATTCATCATGTGTATTGTTTCTGATTAAAGTGAAAGTGAGTGATGTGTCTTTATGAGCACACCACAGCACACAGTGCACCACAACAATTTGTGACCTCTGCATTTGACCCATCCGTGCGGTATCAGTGGGCAGCTAACCTGTTTCTGCCCAGTTTCGAACTGGGGACCTTTCGCGTGTTAGGTGAACCTGATAACCACGACGCTACAGAAATAGACTGTGCAAAAAAACTCGATACATCAATGTACCGCAATATTTCCTTTCACAATATACTATATCGATTTTCTAGCTCAAAAAAATCGATATTTCCGAGGGGGAGAATCATGCACCACAAGCAGTCTCAGATAACTGACTGTACACTTTATTATGTTCAACTTTATCTTAACGTTTGTAGTGTCCACTAGTTCAGTGTGTTAAAATGCATAGACAAAGTTGAAATTCAGTTCTGAGTTATGTTGTTTCGGCTGAATTACTACTGTGACGTGAACCTAATCATACACTTGAATTTCAGCTCTGTTTTTACATTTTTACTGAACTGTAGAATATCGCAATATATCATGATATAATCATATCGTGAGCCATGCATCGTGATACGTATCGCATCATGAGGTCCTTGCCAATACCCACCCCTATACAGAAACCACATAAGAACATTAAGATAATTAGAAACACATTCTAACATTGTACTGAAAGGTTGATCTTAGACCCAGTTAATCAAATCACTTCCCCTTTATGTCCCCAAAAGTAGCAAAAATGTCAAATCAGTGTTTTGTCTATAATATTATGCACATTAATTCATCTTGGACACCATAAACACAAGATTTTTTAAGTGTACGATTAAAGTCCTGCCTGTAATATTCATGAAGTCCCCAAAACATCCATCTAAGCAGACCAAAACCAAAAACATCTGCACGTCTTGTGGAAATATTATTTGCTTGCTGTGAGTATGATTCTCAATTATATATTATGAGAAAGTAATAATGTTTGTACTACAAAACATAAGATATTTAACCTGACATTATTTAAGTCCAATGTAGAGGCAGAATTCCATTAAACATGCAGCTCTGGCCTGTGTCTGCAGAGCCCAAATGCTGTGCAAATCGGGGTCTTATTAAAGGACTCCGTATGCATTCTCAAAACAATGAGAGGTGAAGTAGAGCGTGGTGAAAGACTTCTACGTTTACAGGTGATCATCATTCCAAAGTCTTGCACACACCTCTACATGTGTATCCACTAAACAAACTTACACATCGATTGGAGCGCTGCTGAAAGGAAAACATATCTTCCAGTTCCAACCAGTCAAAGTTTAATAACATTTACTAACATATTGCTGAAAATGTTTGTGCATGCATCATCCAATCATATCACTTTGAATATAAGAGAGCATATATCCACCCTAGGTGACATCCAAAAATACGCTCCTCTGCCCTCTTTTGTCTGGCTTTCATTTCCTGCCCCTGGGAACTGTGTGTGCGCGTGTGTGTGTGTATGTGCGTGTACCTGGAAGACCATGTGGAGCATCACATGGTTCTGGTTTAGGTGGAAAATCAAACACAGTTGTGGGCAGGCGATGGTTTAACCAATATAGGCACTTTAATCATTTTTATGGACAGTGGGAGTTTACAGCTTTTGTATGTATTTATGTACTAGAGACCTGGGCGCGGAGGTAAATCGTGATGAGGAGAATGTGATGTTAACCATAAATTTGTATTAAGGAAAAAGGGTAAAGGCTGACCTATATTATCATTACAGGTATAAGTTACAGCTTTAAATTGTCTCCCAGTCTTTGCTAATTAATTAGTAATGTTGCATTAGTTACCTTAGTACAGGCGGTTTGGCAGCTATTCTCGCTAAAAGATGATTTGACTTTGTTAGTTTAGGTTGATGATAAGACCTCATTAGGCCCATTTTTTAAACACTAATTATGGTCACAGACATGAGCCAGATGTTGGGAAATGATACTCTCACCTTGCAGCAACCTGCAAAATAAAAAGCAAGCGTTTGTCAGCTTGATAGTCGTTTACTGTGCGTGTTGAACACAGGGAATTATCCCCATCATTTTTATTTTACAGGGGTAGTAAATTTAAAGTAAAAGGCCAAATACTAAAACACAAACAAAATAAAGTTTGTGCTTTATAGGCAGACTCTAAGAGTTCCATTTGTGATGGAACAATAGGTTAAATGGTTGGCGGTTGAATCGGGTCTGGCCATAAACCTGAGCTGGGAGGGTTAAGTTTATTTCCTTGGCTTTGTCCACTCTGTAGAGAGCTTACAGAGAACTGATCATATGTGAGTCACACTGTCTCCGCCTGGATACGGAGCATTGTGTTTGTGTGTTGACTCCCTGCTCGCTCATTCACCTAAACTGTTACACCTGACCCTCTTTCCCCTATGAGGATATACACTGCTGTTCTGTTATGCACTGAGAAAAAGGCTGACACTGTCACTGTTAATAGTGAATACTCTATACAACATGAAAGGATATTCAAAGAAAAAAGTCAAAAAGTGGGCAAATTCCATGTGTTAACATGATATGGTGGACAGGCGTAGAAGAACAGAGATTAACATTAGTCAGGGAGAGAGAGAGAATATAAATGACAAATAACCAGAAGAGAGAGATGATGGAAAAAGAGGGTGTCCGTTTATCCGTCAGATTTACTGCTGTCTCATTTGTTAATCAGAACCCCTAATAACGCCAGGTGGCCAGAACATGTGAGTGGGTTGTGTACGGGCCAAAGAACAGAGAAAATAACCACAGTGTGCACATAACACGGGATTACATTTTACACACTGAGCAAAACATGTACTGGTCAGGATTTTGTCATTAATAGCATATGATGAGAGCCAAATTCACTCATTAAACACTTTAATCATGCCAAAGGAATCACAAGAAGCATATAGTGAACAATATATAACACACTAACGTAAGTAAGCTAATGAGGACCTCTTCAGGTAGGATGGCACTTTTAAACTCTTTGTAGGTCTAATGTAGGCAAGGCATTTTCCCCTGGAACACACCACACAGGCCGCACAGGGCACTGGGACTGCTGGTGGCCAAAACCCCAAATCCACAGAGGTATTAGCAGAATCACCCACCAGCCAGAGAAATCTGGGTTAATACAAGCAGCTAAATACCACAGGCGAGGAAAAGAGAGAGAAAAACAGAAAAGGGGAAAGAGCATGAAGGAGGAGTAAAATAAGAGAGCTTTGCACAAGTCCCTTTCCCATAAATCATTATAGCCTGTGGCCCTTTCAAGTGGGTTTGAGCAGGAAAGACAGAGCTTTGAGCAGGAAAATTCAAGCACAAGCATTTTCCAGGAGAAGCAGAAAGCGAGAGACGTGGCAACACTGTAGTAAAAAAAAAAAAGACTGCAGAAGGAACTGTCAGAAAAAGAGACAGATTAAGAGACAGATAGGCAGAATAAAATCAAGACAGAAAGAAAGACAGAGCAGGAGGTAGAGCTGTGAACACTAATTACTGTAGATAGCGAGTTCTACAGTTCTAGGCCTAAGAAAAACAGCTGAGCAGACTGCTAACGAATGCCAGTGCAGCCGACGTTCCTGAATCCTATTGTTCTGACACAGCTTTCACCTACGGCTTAATCCAAGAACACTGAGCAGTGGGCAGGAGAGTGGCAGGGCGCTGGCTGTGGGCCAAAAGCTGCTAGCAGGGCAGCCAGAGATTGCAGGGTCTCTACACTGCCAGGCTGTGCTGAAATTAACACGGTAATCAGAAACATTATGTTCTTGTGGGGAGCGAGCTGGAGATTGGCAGATGGCTAAGAGCATTAGAGATACCTGCCAAACGTCAGCCTGCCCACCATTCCTGGTGCACTGGACGATATGGAGGGGGAAGAGTGGCCTCCCCGTGCACATGTGGCATATGGAGGTGTAAATATTGACTGATATTCTAATTACTACAGGCATAATCTAATCATTAATCACATACACATGGACCCAAACAGGGTTTTACAAAAACTGAACTGATGTTTAAGACTCCGTGCTGGACTGATATTAATGTCTTCATACTCAAATTTGCATTTACATCATTTAGCAGATGCTCGTATCCAGAGTGACTTACATTAAATAATCACAGGGACAGTCTCCCTGAAGTAAGTTGAGGGTCTTGCTCACAGGCCTAAGTGTTTTCTTAAGGCTCTATTGGGATTTGGAGACCAATCATATGGTCAACAGTGTTTCAGTCTGAGACCACTGCATCATCAACGCCCAAACATTACCAAATCTGTCAATTACTGCTCTGCAAGGGAGACGAGGTACTGAAAAGGTCATTGTTAAGTCCAGAACAGTAATCACGCGTTCCATTTGCCGTTGGTGCTCGGTTTCCAAGTCTTTTTCCGAGGGCTGAAGCCAGAAGTGACGATATGCGTGTAAATATCTCAAGTTCAGAATCCAAGATGACTGCTTAGTGCAAATGCTGCAATTTGTTTACATTTTTTAGCACTTTGGTGTTGTCTGTGTCTAACTTGGTCAGCTGCGTATGTAATGCAGCGTTGTTGTAGTCGATAGACGTGTTGCTACGGTCATGTTATACATGAAATATCACATTATTGTTTATCAAGAGGCGATGCTAAATTGGCCGATTGATGATGAAAACAAATGACTAGCTTAGTTTTCCGAACAGAAAGGTGAACAGGATCAGCAACTCAAGATGGAGATAAAAAGTGTAGATGTGTTAGCGTTAATAAAGCCTAGCCTCTTCTATCCAAGTCCAGCTCTGCTGTGACAAATGGAACATATCCAACTCTGTTTTCACTGTGTTTTTAGCAACTGTGATGTAATCTCAACTGAATCTCGTATCTAAAGGCAAATGGAACGCACCATTAACCTTAAACCTCTTTTAAACAAACTTGTATCTATTCATTTGTGGATTTGCGTCATTATTTTTAGACAGATAATATGATCAGTAGCTTTATCTCTGGAATACATTCATGCTTGGACACCATAAATGTTTACCATTTGGTATTCACAGAGCAAGACACAAGTAAACCAAATGAACTTAATAAAATTTGCCATCATTACCAATCATATAGGAATGTCTCCAGGTAATTTAGCTGTTAAAGAGTTTTTACCTTTATAGCATTGAGCAGATGTTCTTTTCCAGATTTACTTTTTTCAGCGACAGTCTCAATGGAGCAACTTGAGGTTAAGTGTCCTGCTCAGCGACTCAATAATGGTAGTGCTGGAGATAGGATTCAAACCCACGACCTCCTTGTTCAGAGGCGAGTGTCTACTAGACTACTAGACAATGTCTCTGACAGGATTAGAACACACACACATACGTGTTTATCTTTAACCTGATGAATAGCTCAAGCCCTTAACAACTGAACTACCATGATTTTTGTCTAAAACAGCTTTTAAGCTTGTTCAATTTTACATTGTTCCAATTCAAATCAACTCTTTTTTACACTTTCAATACTGGAGGCGGCATACCAATAGTGGCGAGATGGAAATACTGTGGTCTTTAGTGCTTGATTTTCTGCATGGTTTTTACTGCAGTCCTTTTTCCCCATCTCGTGCAGCGTTGAGTCTAAATGGTGCCAGCTCAGGAGAGAAGCTGCTTTGGCTTTGGAAGTTTCATTCCCTCACAGTGAGCCAGCGAGCATCAGGGTAAAACACGCCAGCTGAGGTTTGCCTTTGCATCAATATGGTACAAACCATCAATAGTCCAACAGTCAAGATCCCAGCTTGCTCACTCACTCACACACACACACACACATCCACACACAGGAATGTAAGAGGGAAAGGTGAGATGATGTGGAGGAGGAGGGAGTGTGGAAAGCTGTCATTGTGAAGCAGGCCCACAGACTCTTTCATTTAGCCTGTTTCTGAAATCTCCTGCCTTTGTCAGACCGTGTGAAGGAGAGTGGTGCGATATGAACACAAACACTCACACAAATTAGATACACACTCTGGTCTGATCCAGAATATGGTCTGTGTATATTATTGTAGTGTGATTGAACAAAACCCCACGTAATGAGGCTCTGTTTCCTACTCTGATGAGTGATGTGTGTACGTGTAATTCTGAAGGAAAGTGAGGAGGAGAGGTACGCAGTACAGACGTTTAAAAATGTGTAATAAAAAGGTGATCATATTGCCAAATATTACTGAAATGTATCCAATGACATCACATTAGCATCCATATTTGAGGCAACAGATCACCATCTCATTTATCAAGCCTGTGTCAGGAGTACATTTACGCTCTGTATTCAAGAAGTTAGGTCTTTGGGTATAGAATTTGTAATATGGGAGACAAAAATTTCATTCTAGTTAATTCCTTAGTATTGAAGACATATCTTCAGTTACATTGTACCTTTCACTTGGGGTCCTGCACATATTCACATTCTATCAACTACCTGATTCATTTCACTTCAAGCTTTCTCATGTACTGGTATCAGTTTCAAGCATAACAGCTTCGATTCACAGCCATTAAAATGTTCCCCATGTCAAAACAGCCTGCACCACCTACACAAACATTTGACATTTAAAAGGCATCAAAAGAAGCAGATGCATGGTGTACTAGCTGTTTTTGACAGCATTGTTATACTCATTAGAAGGTTATTTTTTGTTTTAGACATACTTATTTCCAAGAGAGCAATGCATTTTTGTAACATGCATTTGCACAAACATGCACATTCCTCAGCAAATACGCATATTTTTGGATATATAAAATGGTCAGTGAACCTTGGAACAAGAATTAATAATATTAAAAATTCATTATTCAATTCCAATAGAGTCCAATGAACTATAGTTTAACATAGTTTGATAGACTAAACTATATTACACTATAAACAATAAACTATTTTCAAAAATAATCTGTCATGATGTTTTCTACAGTCTTGCACACAAAGGCGCAGTGCGAGCAGGGTACAGTTGAGAGTACAGTACCAGCTGGACGAACGTTTTACTGTATTTGAACACATGAATACCTCAGCTGGAGACACATTAAGACCGTGTCATGTCTCCCCCTGCTGGTCATAATGTGATACTGCGTGGAATAGATTTTTTAAAGGCATCTCAGCAGTTTGATTTAGTGGGTGAAACAATACCCAGCTAACACACCCTTGTGGGGCCTACATGGGCCGGCTGGGCTCTAAGTGGGCTAGTAAACGGGCTGATACTGAGGCCAGTTGGGAAGCCCAGCAAACCTAGATTTATGGGGCACACATGGGCTCTGCGTGGCTTTATTTGGGTATACAAAGATTACGTAATTTTGGTGCAAATATATCCAAAATATTTAATTTGCTTTTATTAAGCATACGTTTTAATATGTTTTTCCAACTTAGTGCATTTTACCATAAAAATGTTAAATTGTTTTTATTTATGGTTTTATTTCAATAACGGTATGTTATTAGCAACATCATACCAGCTCTAACTATGTAACATTTTTATCTACTTTAGAAATAAATATTTTATTTTAAAACCTGACATGAATGCCACATGTGCGGTTGTTGGATCCAGACTTGAGTAAAGATGTGGTAGGGATTGCTTTTGTGGATATTGACACTAAAATGGCTTGTGAAATATTTTGTGCTGTATGCTGTCTCCTGGATATAAATGATATTAGACCTCATAAATAGTACTAAGTGATTTTGCAATCGAATATCCTGTTCATGCCCAGCTACGAATCATGAATTGAGTCCAAATCGAAGCGTGAATTGATTAAATCATCAAGCACATCATTGTTAATTGATTCCAAACTGAACTGTGAATTGAACTGAATCATGAATTGATTTCAAAACAAATAGTGTAATCATGAATCAAATCATAAATTAAATAATGAATCAAATTATGAATCAAACCATGAATTATTTCTAAATCAAATTGTGAATCAAAACGTTAATCCAATCAAGAATCGAAATGTGAACTGACTGAATCATCAATCAAATCATTGTTAATCGATTAAAAAATTGAACCATGAATTGATTCATGAATCGATTTCAAATCAACTCATGAATCAAATGGTGCATTGACTTTGAATCAAATCATGATTAAAATCAATCAAATCATGAACTGATTTAAAATCAAATTATGAATGATCACAAAACAAATCATGAATCAATTCAGAATCAAATCGTGAATTAAATCATGAATCCAAATTGAATCGTGCATTGAATATAATTATCAGTCAAATCATTCACGATTTTAAACTGCACTGTTAAAACTGGAGCCACTTTGTCTCGTCTCTCTGTATACATACAGTATATAGCAGAGATGATAGTTTACTTTGACTGTTTACAGTCGACAAAAAAGCATACAGTACATAAATATTGAATGTTGAATGTTGTCAGAGCAATTAAAATGATCTATTTAATATGAATCTGGAAATATTATGGAAGCCACATTAAAAACAAGAGGTGAGCCTCGCGAATTCTCAAAGGTTTGACCAAAGATTAAATATGCCGATAACAGATCACTGTGTTTTTGTCAGGAGACCAAATTTACCCAGCAAGTCTTACCACGGCTCGCATAGTACCGTTAATACAACGCCCGAGGAGATATAAAGGCCAATTTCCCAGTCTAGGATTAAGTCTAGCCCTAGAGTAGCTATGATGTTGAATGGTGAATCTAAAATACAAGAAACCAGCCCTAAATTTCTAAAGCAGGAACACTAATGTTACCTTTCTCCAGGTGCGTGTAGTGATAGTAAGCAACACTGTCCAAAGTATTTTGCATATATATGTACACTTTCTCAATAAAGTATGAACTTGTGACTTGTATGACTTGTGCCAGGTATCTCAGTTTTGGGTATTTTCACATGCTTTGATTTTTTGGCAGTGCCCGGGAAGCAGTGCTTGAAGATGTTACCTTTACTGGTTCGGGACTTTAACTGGCGACCTTTTGATCACAGGGCCAACTTCCTGACCATTACACTAACAACTGACCCAACATCTGAGCAGTGTTGAGGTGTAGACTAAAAAAGCTTGAAAAAGGCTGGATAAAGATTATAGATTAAAAAGACAAAAGCTGCTTTAAGGAGTAAATAATTAAATAAATAAAGTTTTCTTGTTTTAAAGTTATCTGCACAACTCTGTGGAAGATAAAACAAATGACAATAAATGAACACATTTGATAAGAATAAACCCACATCATTCATTGAAATTAACACTGTTCATTGTTTATTATCCTCTAATATTTATATATTCACAAAAGTCATAAAATTGCAGACTATCATATAAACTGTACATGAAGCAAAGGCACTATACATTTGTTGATTCTGTGTAAGGAGATTTATCTCCCTTGCTATAATATTTAATAAATTCACGTCTAAGCACATCCACACACACGCACACACAAACACATCCCCACACGCAACTTCAATACTTCTATGGCAGCGGATGAATTAGTGATGAATAGGCTATGAGTGGCATTAGTCTGGACCATCACTACATTACAACTAGAGTTTTCCTCCCACTGTGATAAAATTCAGTCTTCGTACTGTACGTCTTTTGCATGTAATTCCTAGATCTTGATGCATGTACAAAGAATCCATTTCCAATCTATCAAAAGCAAAATCTGTGAAAAACGCTGAATGCATTACTGTCTCTTCTGTGTCTGTGTTTGGAGGCAAAAGTATGGTGTCATGTCTTCTGCTACATGGACAAGTAGTGGAATGAGTGTACAAACAGAGATAAAGGAAAAATAGCACACAGGAAGACAAAACCTCAATAAAAGAACATTTCTACGATTATTTTACAGTTTTTTACAATAAAAAAAGAAGAGAAGGAGAGAATAGAAAAGGAGAAGGAGATATGCAACAACAGGTTGGTAAACCTCTGCTGATATGTCTACGTCCGACACTCCTCTCTATTCCACTTACTGCCCTTTCCGACAGGCTCACACCAACTGCATTCACACCAGGGTTTTAGGGAGTGCAATCTAGTAAGGGAGTGTGAGGTCCGTCCACATGCATGTCCACACTCATCCTCCCGTGTCATAGTGAGTATCACTTCATCTCAACAATCCATCACACCCTTCCGCTAGAACAATCCTTTAGCTTTCTTTACGTTCACCTGCTTCCATCCTGGCAACGCTTCATACTCACTCCTCGTCATCTCCAGCGCTTTCTGTTGAGGTGAAACACACACACACACACACACACAATTACTGAGGAACCTGCAGTTCCACTAGGTGGTTAAATAAATCTCCATTGCTGACACCGAGATCCTAAAGCAAAGACGTCTAAAGCAAAAAATGGAAATGTTATTCCTTCCAAGCTATATTCATTTTCTTACATGAACTGTAATGAATGCTAGTGAAGTGCAGTGGCCTGAAGATGATCCTTTATTGCTTCAGACTTAAATACAAAGTTTATACATATTTCAAAAATATGGAATTTTAATTGTTAAATTGTTTAATTGTTGGTATGCTTAACAGAAGTGTTGAAATTACGCGCGTAATCGATGCATCACGATGCAGACATGGCCGATTTTGCGTCGATGCAGTGGCAGACCGTAATCGTTTATATCAGGGATTTTCAACCTGCGCTCTGCTTTCCCCTAGTGGTCCGTGGCAGCATTGCAGGTGGTCCATGACACGCAATCCAGTTTCACTACTTAAAGGAGATATACGTAAGATTGTGGCCAAAACTGGTACCGTAGTCCTCCTCAGACTCAAGGTTGCCAGACATGTTGATCGTCTGTTGATCATATAATGCTTGATTATTTGCGAAGTAGTTATTTATTTATCACATAAATTAGCTAACTGACAATTATTGAAAATTAGCCACTTCGACATCGGCCTTCAAATTCTTCTGTTTTCAGCCGTCTCCATTTTTCATACGCATCTCCGGTACTTCATCGTCGTTTTGGTTCTGCTTTTGTCAGGACGTTTTTGAGAGTCATAGCCAGGCCTTTTAGTTTTAGTAACGTCAGACATTTGTCATCCAGAATGCTTGTGGCTGCAGCTCAGTGGTAACTGGCAACCTGGATGCCTAAATCCTGCTGACTTCGTGATTGGGAGATAGCGGCGGGTGGAGGCTATAGGCCAAAAGACTAAACCAATGCATGAACATGATTTGCGGACTGTACATGTTGTCAGTGAGATCAGTATTTCAAATGAACATGATTCCTTAATCTCTGGTGACATATTAGGTTGATTTTATGATTACTTGTCATACATGTCTTACATATAGCTCCTTTAATTTTTAATTTTTAAAAAATATATTTTTAAAAACATTTCCAGATGATTTGGGCGTCTTTATGAACAATGAATGTAACGCAAATATCTCATAGTAATACAAAAATACTCTCCATCTCCATGGGACAGAAGCAGTTGAAAACCCCTGAATTATATCATAATGACACTGCTTGGTGACTTAAAAATTCTAGTTAAAAAGAACATCCAGGTAGCAACTATGACTACACGATCTGCGATCCATGCCCAATCTGCATGTCATGTGAAGTTATGTAGAAAAATTGATGGGATGCATCATGATGCATCGAGGCATCGTATGGAATCGAATCGTTGACCTGATAACCGTAATTGAATCCTGAGACCAGTGAAGGTTCACAACTCTAATGCTTAGTGGAAATAAACAGGACAGTCAGCAAACTGACAAGTGAAAAACTCAGCTGGAGTTAAAAATCGAACAAAAGAAACAAATCAATTCAAAGTGAAGAAGCTAAAATGCGTGCAGGAAGAAATCAGAAGTGAGTTATAACTTGGGCCAGGTGACGCACGCGCGCGCACACACACACACACACCCTTTGGGTTACTGAAAATTCAAATCTGTGAGTGATGTGACAAGCCAATGGAATTCTAGGTGATTGATTCCAAACGTAAGCATTCTGTGAATGTGTGGAGAACACCAGGCTTCTTTAAAAAAAAACTCACCTTCCCACAGGCCCCTACACCCTGAAGGTGAAAGGAAAATTTAATCTCTGTCAGACTATGCCACCAGAGGACAAAGAAGACAAAAGGAATTAGACAGAACGGACAGATGTTACAGAGACTTTGCACATGACGCTGAGGAAAAAGTGAAAAAAAAACGAGGATAGAGAGATGCACACAAACACACACACTCAGACAAGGGTGCAGCAAAGGCAAGCCTAAAATCTCAATTTTATCACATTTATTATCTTAATGCACCAGTTGAACAGAAAACGTTTTTGGAATGACCATTGTACAGTCTGTGAGACAGGAGTTCAGGATTTTACCTCAAAGTCTTCGTCTGATAGGTAGATTTCAAGGCGTAAAGGGTCAACTCCTTCTGGTAAAGGTCGCGCCACTAAATCTGCCAACGGATAAGTTGTTTTACAGAGCCTGGCCAAGACATCCTCCACAAGAATGATCTGATTACAGACTTCTGCTTCCTGCAGAACAAAACAAGATGGAAGGTGACTAGCCGGATAAGGACTAACCTGTACGCCTTCAGTCCATACAGGGGTATTCTGGGCATTAAATGTCTATTTGATAGAGAATGAACACAAGTTGAATTGTAAATATGAAACATACACAAAACAGGCACCAAATAAAGTCTAGTAGAGCGTTTTTGTTTTTGTATTTGCAAACACAGAGTATTGGGTGTGTGTGTGTGTGTAAACCTTCTCAGTGATCTCAGCAATGTCCTCTCTGTGCTCCCAGCAGGGAAACATGTTGGTGAAAGTTAGTGGCTCCAGTCCAGCGTGGATCAGGTAGGATTTTGGAGGCTTTTTCTCGTTCTTCTCTGTGGTTAGCAGATACAGACACACACACACACACAGTCTCTGTATTACTATCTTTGTGAGGTCTTTCCATAGGCTCCCATAATGACTAGGTGTATATAATATTACACCTACACCTACATCTAACCTTAACCTCAGTAACCAAAATCACATCTTTTACCTCTTTTAGTTTCTCAAATAAAACAAGCACATTTTCTATAAAGTCATTTTTCCTCATGGGGACCTCTCAAATGTCCCCACAAAACCCCAAAAACAGATAAAAGTGATTTTAGGGGACAAAAAGGTCCCCACAATGCGATAAATATATGGACACACACACACACACACACACACATTAATGGATGGGTAGTCACAGTTTATATACTGTATGTTGTACAAGAGTCCATTTTTCCTCAGTCCTATATTATGAATTCTGTATCAGAAATCCTCTCCCTCCTTCCAGAAGTTTTAATTGCTCAGATGTAAAATTCCAACCAAGCAGAAGGAGAAGGGGAGCAGAGTCACCAGTAACTGGCTGACAAAAGTGAATGCATTTAAGTGGTAATCAAATACAAACCTGACCAGCTTTAAACTCGTCAATATTCATGGTATTGCAACCAGATACTAATTAGGAAAGACACAACAACCCATCTACAGTTTGTCAAATATAGAAAATATCTTCAGGAATAAATACTGTGTGTTTAGAGTCCAATAATCACATATGTAACAAATCATAGAATATTCTTCTCCCTTTGGATCCACAGTAAGGATGAGTGCATCTCACAATCCACACCTTACGAAAACACCTTTTTACAGTTTTACATCTCAACAAAACCATCTGAAGGAGTGGTTACCTCGGCAATACTGGAGCACGGTCTCCATGGCGCACTTCCTGTCCGAGTCCCACCTGATTCGGGCGGAGCCAGTTTTCTCGCTGTCCTGAGGCCACCAGCCCTGCCACAGGTACACCTCATGATGGTTATCCACCAGAAACAGAGCTAGAAAACAGGAGAGTCAGTCAAAATTACAGCACTGCCTCATCAGGAAGAAAAGAAGGCTTTCGTATCTGCGCATAGCCAGTTATATCAGTCTCCACAAGACTAACTGGTAAATTCTTATAAATGTATATAATCCTATACAACACAAATACCATAATCGGGTGTAGTGTTAGCGTGCTTGCTATGACCCACTGCACCTGGCTGAGCGGCCGTGTAAAGATCCTCCTGATGGAAGGGCATGGAGTTGACCGAGTTTGGTTCTCTGGATGGACAGATCAATTCCACCGCAGCAAACTCCCCGGACGTGCTACTCATATGATACAGCCGCGGGGTGAAGTTAAATTTGCCGAGGTCTAAAACAAATTCATTTGAGCGTTAGCTGGTTAAAACATGTAGAAAATGGGCTCTAACATGCTGCTTTTTAATCGGCGCTCACCGTGAATCATACAGTCGTACGCCTTGCGGTCGCGCTTCCCTAAAGCTTCCCAGAAGCCCAGCGGCTCTGTCCCTTCATCGCACTCCTGGATGGTTACTTTACTGCTGCTGTGAAGCCCCGCCTCCAGAGGACACCTGAAAACACAGTGCTAAGATGACCACACTGTATATGCTGGTGTTTATGCTTACACAGACAAGACAAAAGATTTGGTGTGCACACTTCGTTGTGATCTGTTAAGTACCTACTCAATGCAAAACCGCTGGAGGCATCAAATATTAAAAATATTTTTGGAAAACATTTGGTTTTGGAAAACAGGCAAAAAAGGTGCTTAGATTTAGAAAATTGCTACATTCAAATGAACACATTTTGAATCAAATTGATCAAGTTAGAGCCCCTAAAGGAAACCAAATGTGGCCTTTTTGTGATTTTGTGAACACACAACTGCTTTGTGATCTGATTTAATCTTAGTAAATATTTATGATCTTAGAGCCCCATAAAGCAACAAAAGAATGTGTGTTTCCTGTCGCTTGTCAACTCACTGCTCTTTAATCTTGTTGGCTGCAGTGCACCCCACATCCCGTGTGTGTGCTTGGGCCTTGCAGCCGTGCCACAGGTACATGTTGGCTTTGGGGATGTTCAGCAGAATCATGGATGTCCGTGAGCGAAGACTGCTGCAGTGACACACCACCTCCAGCAGGTGGCCCTCTACAGGCTTCTCGCCTCGGACAACGTACAAGCGCCAGTCGTCTGTACACACAGAAAAAGAAATGGGTCCTATAAGGGCTAAACCCACAGTGAAGCTACGTTTAAACTAAGTCTAAAAATTCTGTTCTACGTCTGAGTAGATTGGAGCTTGTTACGGGAAGCTAAATGTTTTTTTCATGCTCAACATGAGTTTTCATATTTTCTTTAATCGCATGTAAAGAAGACACAGTGAAGCTTTGTGACACAGTATTGTTCAGTGTACTGCATGATCTGCTCCGAACACAGATTACACAACAGTATCTAAGCTAGGCAGCAGTTTCCTGCTTTTGTTTCTGTATTCATGACTGGCAGGTTGGAAAAAGGAATGACATGACGGTCAAAACACATTTTCCCACAGCAGTTGGTGTGCCAGTCAAAATGATACTTTGACACCCTTCAGTTAAAAAAAACAAAAAAACAAAAATCAGCTAACATTATTAAAAGGAGTTTTTCTACTTTGGGTCACAGAACATGTTAATAAAACAAACTGGGACTAAAAGATATAAAGTAACAAAAGACAGAGAATATACAAACAGCACAAGCACAACAAAAGAAAGATTAACATAAATATGCAGAAAGAGAAAAAGATTAAGAACGTAAGACAGAAAAATAAAGAAAGACCATATACTTTGTGCATTTTCTTCCTCCTCTTCCCTCTTCCCCGCATGAACAATCATCCCTCCATTAAAACACTGCAGGAAACAAGGCGGCTCCTTCCCCTGCTGCACCTGGACCTGTAGGATGCACACAGCATTATTAAACTGTGACGCGAGAGCTTTGCAAATGTTAAATGAATGTTCCAGCCAAGCTACCTGAGCTCCTCTCTCCTCATCCAGCTCCACAGTCATTAGCGCTGATGTTCCTTTCTCACTAACTGTGGAGTTACGACCCTGCCAAAAGAAATACGAACACTTCTCCTTCCCCGGGCCGATTATTCGCTCTGAATTCAGCCTCTTCCCCACTATGAATGGGGGACACACACACACACACACACACACACACACACACAGCTTATTCGTGACATTTCACCCCAAGATGCATTTTCCTCATTTTGCTTATAGCATGGCGCCTAACAGATGAGACTTTAATGATGTTTGGTGTTAAAGCAAACAAATGTGAAATCATACACAGTAAAAGTAGAGAAAACACACCTGCTGTGCTGACCATGTATTTCCATTTCACCACATAGGTGTCTCCCTCATGGAACTGGCCGATGCTCTGTTTAGGCAGGCGACTAAAACAAGAACAAACACGCATCATGCGTTCAGGTCTAGTCCAAGTTTACATTCAGCTTCCTCCTACAACCATAAGGTTTATAACGTTTTACTTGCGGATTATTCAACTTAATGTTGTGTTGAGATGAGAATGAAAAATACACGCACCTGTAGTCGAACTCCAGAATATGCCACACATCTATGGACAGGGTACTGATCTCAAAGTTTCGTCCATCTTCTCCCTCCACTAAGCCATAGCCACGACCCACATCTGCTCCGTCCAGAATAGTTCGCACTGGCGCCCGTGACGGTGGCAACATCAATGAGACATCATACGGACGACAATCTCCCCCCTGCACATCCTACAATATTAAAAAGAGCAAATTTTCTCCTACCTGTAATATTCAGCAACACTTACCGTTGTAGAAACCAGTTCAGTTAAAACTTCACTCACTGAACTAAATTAACCTCAGACTCAGTTTGCGGATAAGATCAGACCGTTCTTGTTAATATTGATTACTACAGCCATATTACAACCATGTTACTGGACATGAAGTAAAACACTACACATTTCTCACGACTGCAAAGTTTCCCCCTTTAATTATGTGATTGTGTCAGCAATAACGTATTGTTCTTCATTTATTCCTCCTACAGTTTTTGCACTAGAAACGCTGTTGTAACTCTTAAACGTGCAGGCTACAGCGGCGTATGTTGCCATCATTCAAGTTGTCCTTACCTGCACTCGTTCACGAGTTCTGTCCATTTTTCCGCCCATAAAAATGTTATTTGCATCATTATTTTGTTATCCACCCATGTTCGGCGCCACTACTCTTCCCAATGTCGGATAACTCTAACCTCTACTTTATATTTTGAAAGTTGTTTGTTCCATTTTTATTTTCCATCAAAAGGTAGTTTTCAACAACTATGTGAGAAGTATATAAGGCTCTTCATGAAGTGTCAAAAAGAGAAAACAAAAGCCTGTTGTAAGCCACATTTAACAAATTCAGGGAAAATAACAGATGATTCATGAAGTTTTGTTTTATTACATTTTATATAATAAATTTAAGTTTTTAATTTTGACAGCTTCTCTATAACTCTAAGTTAAATACATAAGTGACTTTGAATTGTGCTACAGCTGTAACTATCGCAGTACCTTGTGTTCGATATCTTCTGTGTCGCCATTCTTCTTTGAAGCCTTTTTGGAGTCCGCCCAGTCTAGAAACTTCTCCTTAAACAGAATAGTCTCATTGTGCTGCGTCAGTCTTCCAAACACGGCCCAGTCGGGACGGCCTTGTCCTTTCCTAAAACACGGCAAAACATCCTGCCATAATCATCCACAGTAGACATGGTTTTACATTCATAGAACCAGTTGTGAATAAGGCAGCGAGACCTGGTATTTCAGACACTAACTAGCTAAGCCCTGTTTATAAACAGTGACATTTTTGGCAGGGCCCTTGACAGGAGTAATGAGTATTGCATCGACGACATAGAGAACATACTCTACTGACAACAACAGAGTACACATACACCACCAAGCAAAGCATGACGTTAAAAGGCCTTTGGTGCTAACAGTTAAGCGGAACACTAATAATACTGACAAAAGAGGAAACAAATCCTGCACAGGCGCAAAACCTGCTCTTCTTGTGAACATGGCCAAAATGTCTGTAAATACCTGGGTATAAGTGAATTGCAATCTCCTGGGTCTAGTGGGTTGATATCGCAGGTTGTGTAGTCAAAGGTTCCATTCCACAAGTGCTTTGCAAGCTGGAAGGCCACTTTCCTCTGAGCTAATGTCACCTCTTTACCATGCCACACATAAACCTCACTGCCAAAATCAAAAACCAGGACCTGTGTGCACACACCAACACGCACATCTAGAATGTTCCTGCAAAATGTACATTCTTTCTCTAAATTATCCTTCATGTTAAATAACAGGACCTGACCTCCGTTGGGCTGAGCATAGAGCAGCGAGGCATCCGTCCCCAGTAGTCATCATCAGGCACAAGCTTGTCCTCCCGCAACCTGTAGACACAGTTTGTCTCCACGATGGCCGTCTCGTAGGACTCATCTTCCTCTGGGGTTCCCGCAGCTTTTTAAAAAGTAAAAAAAAAATAAAATCTAAATTTCTTGAGAGAAATTCTTTCAATAATTCACAAAAAGGTAAATGAAGAACAGATTATCACACCTTGGTAGCTTGCCTGTCCTCCCAGACACTTCCAAAACTCTTTGGAGGCATGGCTGTGAGTGTTGATCCCTTCTTCTACGGTGTGGACATACGATGCCCTGCAGCCCAGGTCATGCTTGGTCTGTATGAAGGTTGCCAGCTCTGCAGCCTGCACACACAAGACAGTGGTGACCAGCAGCTCATATCGAGAAAGAAAGAGAAAAGCACTTTGTGATAATAGAACTAAGGAACCTAAATGTGGCCAAAGGTCTTAATGTCGGTACTAACTTGTGCTTGTCACCTTAGCATCTTTGGATGTAGCGGCCCTGTAGGAAGTCTAACCAAACAAGGCTGACCAAAACACTGCATGCCATTTAGACACTTTCACCCAGAGCAACTTACATTTCCTCATTACAGCTAACTGTTAACTGGTTTTAGCCTCCCCCAGCATTTATAAACACACCTGCTGTTCGTCCTTACACTAACTAACACAACACCCGTCACAGCACAGCTCACATCTAGGTCAAGATCCTCTCCAAATAGAGTTCAATGACCTCAAATGTTTTGAACAATGTTTTCGCCTGCTTGACAAGCATGTTCTCTGTGATATGTTTCCTGTCTTTTACAACTGATTTCCTGTTTCCGCCATGTGGTTAATTTTGCTGTTTTTCTGCACGTGGAGGACGTGTTAAAATATAAATATGAGGCAATTTAAAGGGACCGAGATAATATTTCAAGTTTTGCTTGACAGTTGCGTGTCTGCTTGCTTTTTTAACTGTAACTTGCAAAACACTTCAGTTCCTGTCGGTACACAGTACCACTGACTAAATGTAGATATAATTTAAGGAAATTTTTTAATCCATGCTATATGGACCACAATACATGCATGCCTAAAAACCAGGGTCCTAAAATATTGCATAGACAATCTCTATCTCTAGACGTGTGTGTGCACTCATGCAATGTGTGTCTCTATGTGCACACTCACTTTGGCCTTCTCAATGACATTTGCAAATTCTCCAGTCCAGATGAAGCAGTGGTGGGGTGTGACCAGGAGGAAGCAATCACCACTGTTCAAGGACGACGCTCTGGGCTCGACTAGCCTGGTCTGGACATGCCGTCGACCTATTAACAATAAAAAACAAACTAACAAATGCATCATTGGTCTACGTGCTTGCTTATTGGAAAGCATAGGCTTAATAGAGCATCAAAAGTGCTGTCTCACTAAGGGGAGCTTAAAAGCATAGAATATTTATAAGACATTCTTATTCAGAGCGTATTACTAGGGATGCACCGATACCACTTTTTTACATACCGATACGAGTACGAGTATTTTTATTCGTGTACTTGCCGATACCGAGTACCGATACTTCATAGATTCTTAGATGTAATTCACTGGGAGGCAGATTTTATTTTTTCCTTTGCAGATTATAATAAGGCTATAATAAGGCTAAATATCAAATCATAAACACAAGGCTATTCCACGCCAAAAATAAATATCTTTCTGGTTGTAACAAAAAAAAGTGTCATCACATTAGACAAAATGTAAATATAAGCAGATAAATGAAATGAAATGTACTGCATAGTTAACACAGGCAACTTAAAAGTCAGTAAAACTTACTCTGTTGACACATTCAGGGCTCCGGACAAAAGACGTTAGGAGCCTGGCTTGTTTTTACATTATGACTAACACTTCCTCGATTTTGATTGGCTAGCAAGAGAGAAGTGATATTGACGAGCAAAGCGCTGTTCTAGAAGTTGAACGGATTTTAACTTGAAGCACTCTGAGTGCTGCGGGTAAAAAAAAAAAAAAAACTGTCCACCAAACGCTTTTTTTGAGCTGAGAGTGGATCAAAACCTCACTTCCAAAGCACTTTCTCAGCGCTTGTTGTTGCTAAGCTACAAAAAGTGTCGGGAACTTCTGTGTTCGTTCCTATTTCATATAAACGTTGTAGCATCTTCTTTTGAGTTCGCAAGTTTAGATGCCGCTATTCGGCCTCATCGTAACGCGGTCTTCTTTTACTGTCTATGGATTCAGCCGGATTTTTATGTTTATTTATTTTCCCCGCTGGGGACGTAGTCACGACGGCCACCTTAACTATAAAGCGTTGCGGGAAACGCTGGGGCTGAGACTATCTGCGCATAATTAAAAGCTGTTTCTTGCTTCTTTAAAAAATTTTTCCCTTGGATTGAGAGAGACAAAGAACAAAAAGAACAAACTAGTTGGAAAAAAATCCAGCCGCACTGGCGAACACTGTAGTCGCCATCTGGAGCCCTGGATTTCACATGAGCTTGTGGGCAGGACCTCTGAACCTAAGTTTCTGGATGGTTGTCTCCCCCTAGACATTGAAGTCAGGTGGGACAACAAATTACATCCGCCGACTACGACGTTTATTGCGGTGAAGTACCATTGAGTGGTATCGGTGCGTGGTATCGGCAATTTATTTACAAGTACGAGTATATTAATGAAGTATCGACCCGATATCCGATACTGGCATCGGTATCAGCGCAACCCTACTTCTTACATTTCCTAAATAGTTACAGTCTTGCTGGAACAATCTGAGGTCTAGTCCTGTGAGGTCTAGATGGTCATAGCCAGCATGAATGCACACAGTAACAGTTACCATAACAATAATCGTGCCCTCTCCAAACTGCATAGAAGTTTGATGCTTCTCCACTTCACCAACGTAAACTTACTGACACAATAAACCTTTCAACACAAATAGACATTACCTAATAAGTACACCGACAATAGACTACATATGGCTAACTGAGTTCATAACTCTTACCCAACAGTGCACATTCGACAATGACCAAACAAGGTTACAACAGATGGTGCATATAGTTTAGCATTCTAGCATTGTCTCTGCAGGTGAACAGTGCATTCAAAGAACAGTGCTCTTAAATTGGAGAAAACAGTGCAGTAATTTAAAAATGTGTCTATGAAAATGAACACACATTACTGAATGCCCACTCACCTTTGACCTGCATGAGCATGGTGCTTTTGAAAGGCATGGCACTGTAATGGGAACTCTGTTCGGAGATGTTAACACTGCGCAGATTCACGCTGCTGAAGTTCTCTTTACTCGCCAAGCCGGCTAGAGCTGCGGCAGTGAACCCAGTTCCCTTAGCCACTAAGACAGATAAAGAGAGAAATATCAATTTTACTCACCTCAAAACTGAGCACAGCACACCACAGCAATGCAGGCTACCTAAACAGTCCAAGTCCTGCATGTCCTAAATTCTAAGAAACATGCAACACATTGTGCTGTGAAAAATGCTTCATGAGAGTAAAAAAAAAAAAAAGCCAGTGTCAGTTGTACTTACATAATACTTAATTCAACTCAGCACCTTTTGCAATATCCCAATCTTAATACGCCTCTTTCATTCGCTCTCCCTTTTCATTTTTAGTTTCATCTTATTCACCCAACTTTTGCTCAAGCCTTCACTTCATGCACCAAAAATTAATATAAAATGATATCATCTATGTCCATGATCCTGAATTGGCTTGCATTTTTTCATCCGAGCATCATCTCTGGGGCCTTCATTCAACATCTGGTTTAATAAGAATCTCATACTAATCTCTATCTGCCTTCCAAAATCACTCACTCTTCTGCTGTGTGATTCTCTTGCTCTCCAGCATGCCGACGTTGAGTCTCTGCTCTGTGTACTCATGTCTGATGTCTTCGCGTGCTGCCAACAACTTTAGAGGGTTCCTGGATGATTGGACGTTTCGGGCCGGACGCACTGCTCGCTTGTGCTGCACCATCGCTGATGTAAGTCTGGGAAACGTCCAGATCAGAAGTCAAGTAATACAGGCCATTCAGGACTAGTTATTCATTCAGGCTTGTGCATTTGGCTCTGAGAACTTTATAGAAGTCAGGATTAGTCTCTCCATGATCATCTTAAAGGTATAAGTGACTTTGCAGCACGTCAAAGAATTCAGACTGACAATCAACTCAGTATTTACTGTAATTTCATTAAGACTTTTTAAACGTCACCTTTTGTATATAGAAAAAGTGATGCACCGATCCAACCTTACTGATACTGATACTGATGCCGATACTTGGGCTTTGGGTATCGGCCGATCCCGAGTACCGATCCAATACCAGTTGGTTTTTTACCTTTACAGTGCTAAGAGAATTTGGGGCGTTTGTCTATACCTTTGTTCATAGGCTTATTATAGTGTTTGTGTAGAAGTTAGACATACATGCCTTATGCTGTTGTGTTTAGGACATAAGGACAGTGTCTGTTTTATTGGATTGCAGAGTTTTATTTATGTAGAGATATTCTATGACTTAGTACTATGAAGAAAAATAAGGTTAGAGTCATGTGGAAATACTTCTTTATACATTTTGAATCTGGTTATAGAATAGAATTATTTGATAAATAATGTATCTTTCTATATTTATTTTTTACTCTAACACTATAGAATGTAAAAAATGTTTTTCTGATTAACAGTCATTTTGGCCATCACCTCATTTTGGACTCATTGTTGACATGATTGCGGTCCACATGAGAGTCGTTTAACATGATGGTGTTCCACACAATAAAGCGACGAATAAACAAGGAAAACCTCGAGCAAACAGCTGTATTTTTGTTATTTATCAGCTAAAATATAAGCTTTGTGTGTAATAAAGGGGAAGATTTGACTGAACTGGAACGCTTTAGAGAATGTTGGACTTCCCTGTGAGAGATGCACACCAACAGCACAGCCAGTAACACACAGATTGCGAGCGAGAGCTGGCGTTGTTAAGGAAACTAAACAGTATAGTTGCGTATAATTTGCTTTTGGGGTTGTAGTGTGTTGCGCTGCTTGTTCTGCTCATTGTCATTTCTATATGTAGGAATTGGCGTGAATGTTGAACGAAGTGAGCGTGCACGCATTCGCAAACGTAGAGAAACCTACAATTAACAGATGGGCTCCATGCCACCGATACCCGATCCAGCTATTTGAGTCATTATCCGACTGATATTGGATCGGTGCATCCCTACACAAAAACCTCTCTGACTGACTCCAAAGACACTAACCCTGACACAAAGTTTTCGTAAATGCTATAATTGAATGAACTCTGCTAAATGCAACAATTAAAGTAACTCTGGTCTTACTTGGGCATGTGAGTTCCAAAAATGGTGTCAAAGTCATCACTGATCTCCACTCTGCTGGAGACATTGGCAAGTTCCTCTGTGTGTCTGTAGAACTTATCAAAACACTCATCATCCAGAGTCATGACTTCTTTAACGGACTTCTCTGTGACCGTTAGAGTTGTCTCCTGAAATCCTTCAACTAAACCACATAGAAGAAAGGCTCGGTAAGCTCAGAAGGATAAAAAAGGATTAAGATTTTAGTTTGGTATGTGAAAGTTGAACAGTCAGGTGCCATAAGGATGCTAACCTTTACTGTTGAGGCGACCCAGGAAGGACTCCAGCTTGTCCAGCTTCCTGTCTGATTCAAGTTTCATATCCTTTCTGACTTCAATCTCTGGAAAGAACGCAAACAATATTTGGAAAAAAAAAATGTCTAAATAGAATAAATATTATATTTATCATTCACCATTCTCTATTTGACAAAACATCACATGTAAAGCACGACACCACAGGTTTTTATCACTTTACTGGAAATGTATAACTATGGGTGAACAATCACTAAAGACTGCTAAAGATGTTTGTCACAGCACAGGGACACCACCAAGATATATCAACAAAATCCACAACCACCAAAGGAGAAAATATTTGATGTTGCTCTACTCTTGAGTTTGGCTTAAACCAACTCTGCACAACCAAACACTTTATGATGATCAAAAAAAATCATCACATCACAGAAGACTTCACAAACACAATATCCTGCACAAAAACACATCAAAACACCTGAATCTTCACTGTCATCTGATTCTTCTCAATGGAAAAACAAAACATGATTCTTTTGAATAATCAAACTGACTATGTATGTAAATTAAAACTTCATAAATGTATATGATAAAAAGTACTTTTGCAAGGTGTAGTTGTAGTCTCTTACCTTCCTGAGGTTTAGAGATGATGTGGGAGCCATTTTTGTTTTTAGAGATTGTTGGGGAGAGACCTGGGTTTGCAAGTGCTGTGGGTGCAGCCAGACCTGACACACACACACACACATTAATTAATTAATTTATTTATCAGTCAAAATCTGATCACGGAGATTTAAAACACAAATGTCAACCACTGCAGGGCAATATCATATAGTTGCGTATTATAACATTTCTTGGTGTACAGTATTGATTCCTTATGCAAATGCACAATGCTTTTGGGAAATAACATGAATTTCACAAGTGACATTTTGGCCCAGAATTGCAGTGAAAGTATTAAAAGTATGTATCAAAAATGCCTGATTGAATATGCTGTATAAAACTTCAACTGACCTTTCTTTACCATACGACCAGCCACAGTGAACTGCGTGGAGTCATTAGCAGCTCCACGCCCCTTTACCTTCCAGGCACTCTCCTGAGCAGTGATGAGCTGCTTACGCTCCTGGATGGACATGTCTACATGCTCAAACCGCTGTTTCTCCACCACCTCGTCTCCCATTTTCTGGATTACAAAGTCAGACACAGGGAAATACAGATTGGGCACAGGGTTAGAACTGAATTTAACATTCAAAGTTGTACATTTTCTCAAATAAAAACTGATCCCTGGTTTTCGCCAACTCGCATGTTACTTCTCAGTATATGCCCCTGCTGACATCTACAGGCCAAAGTCTTCAATTTCAAACATGTACACAAGTGGGTACAGACATGTGAGATAAGTATTGACCCAAATAACAGTGAAATAGGGAACAGAAACATCCAACCCAACAAACAACGCCCATGGCTGGCTGCAGTACAAAAATACAATTCATTGCATTGTTTAGGTTTGCGCTGGTGGGGGTGTGTGTGTGTGTGTGTGTATCTGTGTGTTTGGTAATGGCAGAGGGCACCTTGCGTCTCCAGGGGTGACGTTGATCCGCCTGCACGGGCAGGAGGCTCGTCTTCATGGGAGGGTGAAAAGCATGAGAAGGAGGGGTCAGGAAAAGATAGGGATGAGGAAAGAGTGGTAAGAGAAGATGTCAGATGAAAGGATGCAGATTACACCTCCGAGGCTTCTAAAGACAGGAAAGGCAAGACCATGCCGCTTTATTTAAACTCACGTCATACATTAATATTGGCATTTCAGGACTGCACTTTAGCACAAAGAAACTATTATTTGCGTCAAAAAATTGTTCCACTGCGCACACATGCACTTAAGCTGTGGAGGTTATAGTCAAGTCTAGGTAAACTCAGTTTTGCAATTAACTTAAGAAAATCTAATAAATCCACATGTGATAATTACATGAGGCTGTGTTAGTTCCAGAACACACATCCAATTTCGAGAAGGCAGATTTTCTGAGGAGGAGCAGAGCGTGTGAAAGTTCAACATCAGGTAATCAAGACTAGAATTTTGTGAACTTAAGGTATCCAAGGTTTTAAAGTGTTATGAAAATGAAATGAAAAGAGTAGCAGTTTAAAAAGAGTGACAGGGAAGGGAAAGGGCTGGGATATGAGAAGAGGACTGTGTACGGAGGTATTGCCTGTATAACTGTTAATAGATCAGTTAAGTCCAGATAAGCTCTGCAAAACGTCTGGAGATTAGGGTTTAAACTTAGCAACTCAATTGAGACATACAATGCCACGACAGAACAAAATGAAACAAGACGTCCTACATGAAATGATGGGGGCTAATTTGGGTGGGGGGAAGAATGTGCGTGAACTTGACACTTCTCCGTCTCTCGTTCTCTCACCTGGGAAGGGGGCTCGATAAGTTCCAGAGGTTTGGAGGCAGAGGAAAAAGGGGAAGAAAACACAGGTTCCTGCAGGTAAGTAGAGGAGGAAATAAGACAAACAACAGGATGGAAAGATGTAAGAAAAGGATGGAGAATGAAGAGAGCAGGGAGGGCAGCTAAAATATGGGTTTTCATGAAAGTGCTATATATACATCTGTGATGATTAAGAAAACTGAGACAAAGCTGAAAACTAGTATTGTTCAAATTGGAGGAATACTGCACATAAGATTTCTCAAACTTAAAATAAACAGAAGGATTAAGTTTGAGAGGCACTTATAACATGGACAAAGATAACAGCTGAAATAGGCAAACCTGGTCCAGGAGCGCAAGATTTTTTTAAATTCTATCACGTCTACAACTGGTCATAGGGCTGTGATAGAAACTGACTAAAATGGACTCATCAGATAGGACAAAAATCTATTAGACACTCCTGAACTAGGGGCACCTATCGCTCACTTACAATACACAACACCACACACCAAGACCGAGTACCACACAAGTCCCATGGTAGCAATGACAGAACAATGATGGCAACATCAATCAGGTTATGAACCAAAGTCACTGTGGTGTAAATGGTGTAATTTGTGAGGTCTGCTTGTTTGGCAGGTCAACATAGGGAAGGATTATCTGCATTGTCATCATGTTCATAAAGTGTGAGGAACCAGCAAACCCACCACCAAGAGCAATGGGGTCAATTTTCAAAACCAGCATCAAACACCATCACCATGATAGTGAGCTCAAACACATACACACACCCACACCCACATGTCATCACCACAATACACCACCAACAGCTGAATTAAAACCCAAGGCAAAGGAGCCATCAGTGGACACTCTTACCCAGAGCTGATCAGACACTGCAAAGTCATCTATCAATCCATTGCCCTAGAAAAGGGGGTAAAATGAACAAGGAAAAGACTCTTCCCAAAGACCTCCAAGCTATAATTAATTACTTGGAACAATTCTTCATTCATCATTAAAGCTTTGTGGAGACAGATGTCTTCCACTTGATTAATCTGAGGCTTATCTGTATATTACTAGATTTCTATTTCTTAAAAAGACTTAATAAAATGTATTATCTATATGTATATCCCACATGAAAAAAATAATTTGTTCCTCATTTGTTTTTTTAGTTGTTTCAAAAGGTGAAGAGCCCAGACAAAAAATAAGATGCATGTAGAAGCTGTAGTTTATCTGGTGTAATCATTAACTGCTTAAAAAATTACTGAGCAAACTCATTTCATTTGTGGTCTAAAATTCTTGCTGCACAATGAATGGATGTCATATACATTATATATATAGAAGGATCAATAACAGAAGACAAAGGGAAAAAAAGCATTTTGCATTGTGATGAGTGAAGTGAAAAATCTGATTCTTGCAGTCTAAAGAATAGATCCAAACAGAGAGGTGCATGTGAGTCCTTGTTTCAACAGAACATAAAACATAAAAAAGGCAGAAAGGAAGACACAAAACTATAGAATTACCAAAACCAAATCATGCTCCCAGCATTTTATTAGTTCAAACAAGTAAAGCAACAAGAAAACATGCAGAAAAGTGATTACCACAAAATTGAGGTTATGCACATGCATAGAGGTTTAAAAACTAGAACATTTCATAGTGTCACTGCTATAACTGGGTACGGTTACTGGTAGTTAATGATTAAGCGTGATCGCAAAACACAACATAAATAACATACGGTTGGACATACCTGTAATTTATTAATATATCTTCTCATTTGACATCAAATCAAGGTTTTTCAGCAAAACTGAACAATGCAGATTTTGTCTATCGACCCTAGTTGCTAGGAAACTCATATCAGAAATTGGTAAAAATGACTTTACATTAAATCTTTCTAACATGTATGTAACAAAAACCGTTCTGAAGTCCAACAGCCTACATTTTAAACACTACTGTTCTGTTGCAGAAGAGAAACTAATCAAAACAACTTTTAACTTTTCACTAGTGCTATCCTGCTGTTTAGAAATGACGGTGATCTAAAAATCACAACATGCAGTTTCAATGTTTAGTGTAGTTTTAAATGAAAATGGATTAACTGTGTTTTGACAGTACAGACAATATGCAAATCTAAATACAGACATGCATAACATCAATAACCACAATTACCACACACACCAAACACGCCCTGTTCTGCTACTGGTGTAGGCCTGGTCTGGACATTTCATTGTTCTCCCTGCTCTCAAACACACCTGACTAAACAGTAACAAGCCGTTAAAGAGACTTGATACTGGTTTACTGCAGAAAAACTGCAGCACTGGAAGTAGACAACACCAACAGCCAAGTATATTACAATACTGATAAAGAGTATATAGTGACACCACTGTTTTAAGTGATGTCTAAACAGAAGTAAACTAGTACATAGATATCGTGTCGTTGTTTTAGCAATACACTACACAGAGCATGCCTTTTTAATGATTTTATTCAATCATAATCCCCATATTATATTCAGGTACATTGCCCATTGGAGTGAACCTTTCAAGCAGTAAGTCTACAGACCCCACATCACCCACCTTTATCAGACATTCAGCATGCAGACAGATGGACAGAACAAGTAGAATATGCAAACAAAGCCCAAAAGTTAATGGACAGCACACCCCCTCTCTGTTTCGACACACTCCAGACTGCCTCTCTTTAGAAAAAAAAAAACTTTTTGGATTGAACTTCAAAACTATAAGATTTGGAGGGTGTGTTTCAAAACTGACTGTGATAGCGGTCTTTATAAGTAATTGCTGAAAGTTCAAGGTTCAGGGGTTACCTTCTTCTTAAAGGTTTGCTCCACCTCCCATAGCTGAGCATGCCTTTCTGAAATGGCCACTTGTACGGCATCCTGCTTCTTATTAATCCTGTTTCTCCAGTCTTCCTCACCACTCTTCCTCAGCAGAGCCAGCCTGGTTACAGAAGACCACACACACCAACACACATTAGGACAATTCAACACTGCAATAGGTTTAAAAGAACCCGATGGACATGGATATGCTGCAAAAGAGAAATAGCCTGCAAGCATTTCTCTCTCGCGCTCTCTCTTAAACACACATCAGACAAACATATGTGCACAGATAAAATATGCTTAAAAATGAGTGGTGGGCATAGATTAATTTTTTTAGATTAATCTCACTGTAATCTTGGAATTAATCTAGATTAATCTAGATTAAAATGGCTCATTTGAATTCTGCCGAAGGCATTCAGAATATGTGTGCTACCCAAATAATGACTAAAAGTAAGTCTTTGAGAACGGGAATGGGAAATGTTACGAGAATAAAGTCGAAATGTTACGAGAAAAAAGTCGAAATATTTCGAGAATAAACTCGTAGTAATACGAGATTAAAATCGTAGTATTTTGAGAAATAAAGTCAAAATGACGAAAATAAAGTCGAATTTTTATGTGAATGTTTAAGATATGTTCTGTACAAGCACGTCGTCTGCGCCAGTGAGTTAGCTCTACGGAAGACCTTGCAAACATCAACCGTCAAAGGTAAGGTTTATTAAAATCTCTTTAGTATGCATACACATTTGTAAATGTAGTTTGATATAATTTGATAGATCCTCCACATCCATAGTTTCTCGCAATTCTGTGATTTTTCTCGAAATATTTCGAGGTTTTTTTACTCGTAACATTTCGACTTTATTCTCGTAACATTTCGACTTTATTCTCGTAAGCTTTCGACTTTATTCTCGTAAGCTTTCGACTTTATTCTCGTAGTTTCGACTTTATTCGACTTTAATCTCGTAATTTTAGATTTTTTTTTAAAGGTGGCACTAAAAAAGGGGGCGATATTTTTTTATCGCCCGATAAGAGTCTCACGTTAACGCAGCACTTTAACGCCGATAACGGCCCACCACTATTAAAAATACTAGATCACCTATAGGTTCGTTCAAACACAAAAAGCTGCAGTTCTTTAGAAATTTCTCATTATGTAATGAATCAATCTTAAAGCCACTGGGTCACTGGTTTCAACATAACAGCTGATCATCAGTTACACAACTGTCTGATCACGGGTCAGAGAGCTTAGAGATGCCTGTCTCCATCATTACAAACAGCAGTGTAGCACTTTCTAGTAAAGTCACAAGGCATCTGTGTTAGTGACATTACAATTCCTATCTTTAAATCACAAACTCTGCCATCAAGCACTTGTACTTGAACAGATACACCATCCTTTAATGATCATCATGATCATCTCTGTGTCAGCTCAGTCATGTACAGATAAACCTTGTTTACTTGTTCACTTTTCATCTGTAAAAAGCAAACCACATTTTTGCTAACAGAGTGGCGGTGAAAAAGACAAGCCTAAGACTACAGTGTCCTAGAAGCTTTGACATCCTGTAAACAGTCTAGTAATCATACTGACACTGATTAACAAGCGTGTGGCTGAGACACAACCTTATATAGCCATGCTTCAGGGGCCCTGGTTTCTGTCATATCTTATTAGTCTCCAGTTAATCAAGAACAAACTGCACTACGTGGCCAAACTATTTTATCGTCATTACATTTATTATTAGTAGAAGTAGAACAATCAGGCTAAAACAGTATTACTCGTCAAAAAAGCCTCCTTAAAAGGGTGCAGATAGACATCCTGTTTTCATGGTTGAAGTCATTTCAGCATTTAAACTGCACCGGCTGATGCCCTCGAAGAGAGAGAGAGAGAGAGCGCGCGAGAAGGAGAGAAAGAGAGAGAAAGAGAGAGAGGGAGCAAAAGAGAGAGAGGGGGAGCAAGAGAGAGAGGGGGAGCAAGAGAGAAGGGGGCGGGGGGGGATGCAGCAAAAAACAACTCACCTGTCTTTGATGGACATCTGTCTGGCAGACATGATGTCTAAAAGTTCATCCACTTCTTCAAAGTGCGGGTCTCTCTCCCTCTTTCTCTCCGTGTCCTCATGGACCACTGCACTAGACTCCTGGGACTGCAGGCAGTGCGTGTGAGCGAGTGTGTGATGTGGCACAGCCGTCCTCCAGTTTCCAGATGAGGGCTGTGATGCAGCCGGCGCTGCTGCAGATCGCACGAAAGCTGTCTGCTCCGGAAGACCTGTTACACATAGACACACGCGCACGCACACACACACGCGCACACAGGCACACAGGAAGCCGTTAGGACAACCCCAGTGGCTGAGATCAGCATGAGGCTGTCACACATGCGTCAGGGCGGGGTGTGTGTTTCTCTCTGGTGTCCAGCTATTGGTGTGAAACTCACACATTCAATGAGTGCAAAGTGTGATAAAGCATTTGCATGAAGTCGCTTAAGTGTAGCATGTGAACGTAAACTGTGCACATTTAAACAGAGGAAATCTGCTAAACCACGGGCCTGCATGGGAAAGAGCACAGCCACAGCAGGAAGTGGCTTTTCAAACGTTACAGTCAGAGGCAGATAAACTCTGTGACATTATAGGAATCTTCTTACATCAACACTGCATCTGTTAATCTTTTGTAGGGTCAGATCAACACAACTACACACAGGACAACACTTTCGTTTGTTAGTAAGGTTGCGCACGTTACGTAAACATGGTATTGTTTAGACAGTACAGTCCAAGAAAGAGAACATCAGACAAACTGAAATAATGTACCAAAAACAAGGCCAGGTTTTAAACACATTAAACACCCCCGATGTCATACCTGCTACTGCTGCTGCTGCTGTTTTTAACCCCTGTTGACCATCAGTTTCCTGGAGGTCACAGGAGATCACCGGCTCCTTGCTGTGTCTCCTCTGATCATGCCACTCTCTGACCGGCTGCGTCACGCTCTCTGGAGATGGAAGTTTCCTCTTCCCCAGGTTTGGATCGTCTCTCAGCACTCCAGAAGGCTCAGTGTGGGCTGTTGGCTTCTGGAAGTCTGTTCCAGGCTGAACTTGGTGCCATGATGGGGGCGTTCTGTCATTACAGGCCACACTGGAAATGTTGGGCGTGGTCAGGTGAATGTCTCCAGCATGTGTTGTGGAAACCGTGGACGATTTAATGGAGGAGGTGGTGCTTAAATGAGACCCACTTCCAACCTGTGGGTCGAATAGATGGAAACAGAAAGGAAATAAAAGAGACAGAGAAGGGTTTTAGAGGAGAGTGAGCCACAGAAGAAAAAGGAAGAGGCCCACAGACAAGAAATAAAGTGGGGGACAGTAACAATGGAGGATGGACGAGAAAAGGGTGGGAACAAGAGTGGAAAAAGAAGTAGGTCAGTTGTTGGGAAATAACACAAATAAAGTGCTGTGACACCACAACATGAATGACACACACAATCACAGACACATCATGCTGACTAATCAGCTGACTCCATCATACCCGTGTCACTTTTCTCACAACCGCAATGCACTAATCACAAGTATCTAAAGATGCAAGAAACACACAGACAGACTCTTGCTCAAGCCACTTAAGTCCACAAAAGCATGATCTCGCTCTTTTCCTTCAGTATGCTTGAATTTGGCACAAAAATGACATACTTTGGAATGGGCTTATCCATGACAATCTCTACATTCATCGAGAACGGAATGTGATACAGCAAAATCGGCTGTAATGTGCAGCTTCGCACAAACATCACACATGCAAAGACATCTCAGCTCAGAACTCGGGTTCATACAAGCACAGTTTTACACAGAAGCCTCCACAGCAACTCATCCCAACCTTGTTCTAACAATAAGCAGATGGGATATAAATGACGCTGCAGCATGCTGACCTGACTGCAAGCCATAAAACACTGTTCTAAAAGCAGAACCGTGTGGTTCGAGAAAAGTTCTCACATGTTCCAGATCACTCAGTCCATCTGAGCCTTGCATTTCCTCATCAAAAAGGTCAGAATCCATTCCGTCCTGCACCAGAGAATCAACAACACTTTTGATGTATGAGAAATGAGGATTGATAAAAATGTTTAAGGTCTTTTTATAGCTAAATCAAAATCTCTGTCTATCTGGCAAGGCCTTGGGGGCAAGAAACTTGAAGAGACCCTACATGATTCCAGAAGAATGTTGGATTGAGGTGCGAAAAGACTAACTCAGCATTCAGCACACAAAATCATGTGAGACCAAGATGAAGCGCAAGCTGAAAGTTAAAATGTGACCTTATTAAGTTCGAAACACCACACAACCTATCATGGCCACGATCTACCAGAATTTCAGATTTTTGGCATTTAAGGAAAACCAAAACTGACTCATCCTCTCTGCCTCATCAGTGTGGTGAAACTCATTTAACGTTTCTCTCCAGTATTTTATTCCAGCTCAACAACAGTCACGCACAAGTCAAGCAAAAAAGCTACATATAATGACAGAAGAACTTCATACGCAATCCACCTCTCCAGATACGATGGGCTGAGTCTGGTAGCGGGCGTTACTGCGGCGTGCCCGGGTATCTCTGCGGGCGATGGGGCTGAGAGTGGAATGCTGGGTAAGTCTGTTGAAGATGGCCATCTTCTCTGCCAGGCTGAGAGTGGACAGATCCGGCTCCTCCTGGGCCTGTTCAGCAGCAGCAGCAGGAGCAGGGGCAGTGGGGTGACCCTTCTCCACCTGTATGCCATCCTGGCTGAGCTGCTGGGCCTCTCTCATCTGCTCCCTAACCAGAGAACTGGAGAGAGAGAGAGAGATGAGCAGATTCCAAAATCTCAAATTATAGCTTCTATTTACTCTGTTATACAGCAAGGTTTTTTTTTTTTTTTTTTTTTAAAAAAGGAGTCTTCTTCTCAAATAAGACTGACACATGCATTAAAATTGGGAAGAACCAATCATTAAGCCAAAAACAAAACTCTTTAAGCCAAAATGGACACAGCAAAGCAATCAGAGCTAAAATGAAGCTCATACATACTGCACAACTTTCTCAAGGACCTGCTCAAACCTTAATCGTGGACCATTTATCCACATGAGGGGAATAAATGCCCTGTTTTATCTTTGTTGTGAGCAGACTGATTGATCACCACACATTTCTTCTGGCATATATCAGTACAGCAGATGCACTTAGGAGACAGCAGAAACATGCAGGGCTAATGGAAGGCAAAGCTCTGCTGAGAATGCCGGGTATTACCAAAGTGGGCCGTCATAAATCCCTCTTCACAGCACGGTGACTTTGTTCTTGATGGGTCATTAATACAATAACTTATTGCAATATGGCCTCCACATACTTAGTAAAAAACATTAGAGAGAGTGAAAAATGTAAAAGTGGGCTATGTGCACATAAATATCCTGTTTGGCACTTAAAATAATAATAATAATCAGTTTAGCAAACAGTCCTGAAATACTGGTTAAATAAATAATTAAAAACAGATGCTCTTTATATGTGACTCTTCTCACATTATCCTAAAGCCACCACAAGAGGGGGCACTTTGCATCCACACAAATTCCACGGCATCGTTTTAAAATTGTAAAACTATTTTATTTAATCCAAGTCTTAAGTCTAAGTCTAAATAGAAACCAAACAGATGTCAACTTCACCAAACATGAACCCAAGAGGAACATATTAATGGGCAGCATGAAAATTAAAGTACATGCTCTCTGTGGGAACGTTTAGACATGTTAGTATCAATGTGAGTGATCATGCCTGCCTCCCCCCGCCCCAAATACACACTTTCATGTGTGTGCGTGTCAGTGACATTTCCCAGTACCTGTGTTGGGTGACAGTAGTGGTGACTAGAGTGGGACTAGGAACACGAGCTACTGAAGAATGAACAGACACAGTCTGTGACTGGGGACCAGGGACACTTCACAACACAAGAAGGAAGAGAGAAAAGAAAAAGCGATGAAGGAACGAGAGAAGACGGCAAAACCTCTAAGGTTTCATCTAATAACAAAACAAAATGAGTTACGAAATCACTGTAACGACTGTTCTTCAAAGCCTATTAAATTCGACTGCATAACTTATTGAAAAGATTTTGAAAGAAAGACAGTTAGGGAGAGACAGAGAAAGACAAAGAAGCAGGGAAAGATGGACTTTGTATACAACTTGTGTGTGTTCTTACGTCGCAGCGATGACTACTTCATCTGATGTTACAGGTTGCGTGCGGTAGCGATCTTGGCCTCGTCTCATTCTGCGGTTCAGGGCAGCGTTTTGACCCTGGGGCTTCAACACTCCGTGAACGCTCTTCTCCAGCTCCTGAGGCACAGGATTTCACCAAGAATGAGATGGCTGAGAACTTTCCCATGCATAGAAAAGACTAATCAATGTGGGAAATTAGTTTTTAAAGTGAATGTGTACACAGTTACAGCAGTGATAAAAGTGTGCACATACACACACACATACCCTGAAGAGAGAGCGTTTGGCAGCAACACTCATCTTCGCTCTCTCATCCAGTTTCCCCTCGTCCACTGGGACAGACAGAGGGATGGACGTGGCAATAAAGAGAACATTAAGGAGAAAGTGAGACAGAAGGAATATTCGTGAGAGCACACTGTTCAAAGCACATGCCTTGCAGAGAAACACAAAATCCAGCACACATGGTGAAAAGATTTCCCACTCAAAAAAAAATGCATTCCTGCTTTTCACTCTGACCAATTTCAGGCAAATTATTTCTGCTGTCAACAAGTGGAGGGACTAAAGTTCAGAACCTGGCCACAGGCCACAACCTGCTGTTCAGAGGCACTGCAGCTTCATTCAGACGGATTTCTGTCATGACTTCAAAAGTTAAAGTAAGATGACACAAGGGCCAGCAGGTGTGATGATGCTTTTGCGCTGACATCATACATAAAGAACGAATTATGACAGAACACCAATTAAGGGTAGAAACACATACCCAAAGTGCTACAGTAAAACAAAAACAAATACTAGGGTGTCTGTGTTACTGAAATACTTGTGATTATTGGTTTAAAAGGAAATTAGTAAATTTATTCATCGCTTTTATGCATGAATTATGTCAAAACCTAGGGGTGGTTTTCCATTCAAGTGGACACTATGCATTAAAGGCTTAAAGAATTCAAAATGCAACAACACTATAGACTGTTAGGGAGAAAGACAATCTTTGTATTTTGCATTGAAATATGTTTTACAGTAAAGTCATATGATCAGAGGAATACATGACTAAAGTTTTTATAAACCTACTGCTATCATCAGACTACAACAAAATACAAACAGCTTCTGCAAACAGTACTTTTGCTCTTAACATCGGTGTGGCTTTTCTATCTGCACAACCGCGCTCTGGACTACAATATCATCTGTCCATTTGAAAATGTCTTGTGCCCCATTTCAGAGCGAACACTGTCGTGAGCTTCTGCTTTATAGGCAGGGAACAGCTGTAAGTCTGAAATGTGGTAGAATGAGGTCACGCTACAACGTCCCAATAATAGAAAACAAGTAATATGAAACATGTAAAGGGTTTCTATCCAGAGGTTTGGTCTGCAAAACTATTTACACAACTGTTCTGGACAGTCTTACAATATACGAAAAAGCCTTGATTACACAAGAACAATGTACTAATAAAATCTGTTACGTGCCAATAAATATGACATTCACAACAGCTATTCCTGTACCAGTAAAAATACAGTTGACTCACCTTCGGTGATTTGTGTTTCGGCAACGGGGCAAGACCTGCGCAGAGCACAAAAATCTTAGAGATCTAATGAACACAAAAGATCAAGCTGATGTAGCTGCAGTTAGCAAATGTTTGAATCAATGCTGCAGGACAGCGATAATGTTAAGAGCTGAGCGAGAGATCCGCAAGATCTGTGTTAAAGAGAAAGAGAGTGAGGTAACAGTAGATTACCAGAAAACTACAACACTCCTTGTTAGGAAAATTAGGCACAAGAGAACGAGCTGAAAGCAGATATTAATACAGCATTAGAGACAACTGCCAGCATACCACAGGACCAGGGGAACAACAAGAGACCTTTGTATTCTAATCCATTGGCGGAACAATTATGTTTTTAACATACAAGGTACAGGTGCACAAGTATTTCATTTCAAAATGTTATGGTCATGTAACTATGGATATTACTTTGGATAAGAATGTGCATGGGGAAAGGACTATATAATAGAAACTGTAAATAACTTCATAAACGTGTGACTGTCGAAATGTGAATCTGTCCCTTAAAATCACTAAACCAGCAGCAGAAAGATTAATGAGGGCCAGACTCCAGCTGACAGACACAACAAGCACATTATCACATGAATATAAATTAGACAAATTGAGCACAAGCTTTTAATATGTGCAAATCACAGTTAAGATAACTAACTGCACACATCTGAGAACATGCACAAGCAGCTCTTTCACCACCCTACCTATCAGACTCCTCATGCTCGGCCAAAGTGACCGGCTGAGTCCTAAACCTCTCCGAGGTCTTTCTACTCTCATTGGGCGATATGTATCGCCGGGGGCGATGGCGCACTTTGTCGCCGCCTCTCTCACGTCTCCAGGGCACCTCTGTAGCCACGGGAAAACCCTCTACCCTACCACAACGGAATGGGGGAAGCAAGCAGCAGCGGAAGAAAGAAAAGGAAAACTGTGTCAGAACAGGTTCGAGTGATTCCAAGTCGGAAGCAATTAGACCCGTCTCCAGATTCATGGCAAGCACTTGTGCAAGCAAGCTGAACCATCTTTAAGGTACAAAAATAGTTCTCCAGCTGGACCCAAACTCAAGCAACTTTCCAAGAATGAGATGAGCGCTTATTGTTTCTGCCAACTAGATGTCAGATGTTAGAATTAACAAGCAATTAAATCTATTTTTTAGGTTTCCCACTACTATTTGTTGAGAATTTGGGTTAACTGGTTAATTTATGAGGTTAGCCCCGGCCGGAACCCACGTTAGGGAAGGTTGCAGACGGTGCGATATGTCAAAGATATCACATACTGTTCTGGTTTTCGTGGACTTGTGGTACTCTCCAGGTAGGAATGGCGGAGCTGTGCTACAGAAACCCGCACGTCTGTGGGTGAGTGATCTCCATTGGCAATGGCCTGGGAGGGAACAGCCTCTTTACCGTGGTTGGCTTCCTGAACGGGGACTGAAGGAGCAAGAGTGGTTTGCACATTCCCTGGGTCTGATATGTATCGAGGTCTATCTGGAACCCATTTTCCACTGGATGACAGCGTGGAGGCCTGGACGGTAGCCTGGAAGGGCGGATCACCGACTGCTCTCTGCTGATACCTGCCATCAGTTCCAGTTCTTTCCTGAACCTGCCTGGTTTTTGCCTGCATTTCGGTGGCTTGAAGTCTGGAGATGTGTTCAGTATGCTCATCTGTCCTTGACCATCCTCCCACCCTCCCTGTGGGCTCTCTTTCAGAGACTACTTCTCTGCCACGACCCTGGGCACGTGAGGCCAGAACTGCTGTCTCTGGTCTTCCGTGCCAGGGGTCGTCAGCACTTTTCTCTCTCCATCTGACCTCAGCGGGCAAAACTGTCTTCCTGCTCTGCTCTGCCCTCATCTCTTGTCTTCCCTCCCTCTGACTTCCCAATTGGGTCCCCCCACATCCGGCTTCATGCCAAACCTGGGGGGCAGGCTCATTGCCCACAGACAGGTAACTATAGTATCCAGCATCCTTGGGCTCGTCTTGCCCAGCACGAAGGTACTGCAGCAGGGGTTGCTGGGAGGGGAGTTGGGGGAACGGCTGCTCCCCGTAGCTGCGGGAAGGCTGAGTGTAACGACGGTACACAGGCATCTCTGCTGCTGTGGAGCCTGTGTCGTGAGTCCTGTGTGCTGGCTCATCACGAGCTAGTCTCTCCCTAACCCGGATTCTTCAGGATGAGAAAGAGAGGAGTTAACACCAATAGAAAAATGTGTGAGAGGGACAAAAACAAATAATACATATTTATGGGCTGACAGTGATGACAGTTTCTGCAGCCCTAATCCAAAGCCTCTTTTCTCTAAAGATTTCAGTTATTATGGTTTGGACATTATTATCAGAATGTGGTTAAATTGTCATCCCGAAAATCGTTGGGAAAACATTTAGATGCTCACAAAGTATTAAAGTTCATCTTCCCTGTGGCAGCAGCAAAGAGAAACATGTGGCAAGCTGAAATACATCCCAGATGTACTGTTACAGAAAACGCCTGAGGGATGAAGGGATTCAACACTGAAATCTCAAAAAATGAACATAAAACCAGAATAACAGAAATGAAAAAAGGAATATATATTCAGTCACAATGGGGATATTCACCTCTTTATCTTGTTATTCATCAAGGCAAAGAGCAACACTTCAGAGCACAAACAACCCTGTTTTTAAGGAGGGAAACTTTATACAACCCAAGTATTACAATTGTGCTTACAGTCAGCACTACTGTAAATAATGACGTTGGCCTCATTTAAGAAAATGCAATCTTGGTAAAGGAATTTCACATTAATCTTTGATTACTGTGTTTAAGGTGAACAAACAAATCTCCCAGCAGGTGGTAAACAGATGGCAAGGCTCTTAAACCTTTCAGCACAAAACTACTGTACCCTACAATCACTCTGTTTTTTTTTTTTTTTATTTCAGTGAGTGCATCAACATAACTTATTATATGCAAATTAAAAAACGTAAAGCTGTAAACTCTGTAAACGTAACAATGTTATATTCTGGTTTGAACAGCGATCAGTGCAATTCCTCATACATCTGCTCACTATTGTCAAACCTGAGATACAAATACCCAGATTATATCTCAGACAGAATCTATCAGTGTCTCTTCTTTCTATCTGTAGCCCGTTTTCGGTTTTCTACTGCAGGACATTTCACTTCCAGTTATTAAAAGCCACTCGCCCTGACCAAAGCATAGGCTATGGCCTCAACCCATCTGTTAGCGTTATCAGTTCACTATCACATAAGGTGCTGACAATTTTACAGTTTTCCCCCTGCCCCTGAATCATTTCAAATACAGACATGTTTCACAGTCTGTGTGTGGACTGAAACATGTGAACTCTTCATATTAAGTCATGATAATTCTTTTGCCAAAATGTCTGCCAAAGATTCAATCAGCCCATATGCCGAGTGGATTATCATCCTTTTAAATAACTTTTCTTAAAGGCAAATTAAGATGCTTGACACTAAACACCCCCAGCAGGACCTCCTATAGCGAAGTTAAAGCCAATAAAAGGATTTAGTCAGTCAAATAGAAACCTACAGTGGGGCAATGAAACCAGGGCAAGACCATTTTAGTTCCAGACAATAAGCCGTAAAGTGGCTCTACACAGAAAGGACCATCACTAATGACTTACTTTTGAGAAAGGTCACAAGGTGAGTAAATGCATAAGCATCAATTTTATCATTTATATTCTCAACAAATGATGCACATGACCCAAGATTGGATATGCACATAAACATAAAAATGTAAGTATTAGCTTTAAAAGCATAGCTGCCTTGTGGTCCTTTCTTCTACATGCGTACCCATTATGTATGTCCTGCTATACTAAAGCTCTCAGTGAAGTCTGCTGACTCAAGACAAGGGAAATGAGAATAGAGTCAGGGCCAAATATTTCACCCCTTACATTCAAAGACCTCTCCTTCCTCTTCCCAATGTTCTTTCTTTGGTATTGGCTAAGGCAGCAGATATTGTGAAAAGTGTAATGAGGTCTACCGTCAGATTAAAACAATCACTTTAAGCACTGCAGTCACGAGACACAGGAGGAAGGGGAAAGACTGCCAGGCTTGGCAGAGTCAAACAAACCAAACCTGGAACACAGCTTGTCTGTAAAATGAGCATAAGGAAGCTTGGCACTGGATATTGCACGGTTGCTTAAGTTTCCCCATTGTAATGCATGACCTACAGGGTTTAATACCCATTTCATGTTATCAGCACTTATTCTACGATGGTCTGGCAGATGACAATTAGTAAGTGTAAAATATGAAAGATGGAGAGAAATTCTAAATGGGTTCACACACTGAGGTTAATGCAACAAAAACACCACCAACACTTGTTAACAGTGTGGAATGGGACTGAGGGAAGGTTTGTATTTTGTAGAAATGATAAAGGCCCCATATTATGAAGAAAAAAAAAAACCCTTCACCTTTTTTGTTCTTTGGACATCCATTTGGGTCTGTACTGCCTCTACACACACTGTATGTTTGATAAAAATGGTCAATTGTGTTAGTATTAAGGTACAAATGTCAGAAATCGAGCAAACGAGCCGTTTAGATTTCTCCCCTAGTTCTACTTCTCATTGGGGGACATTAGATGAGAAGCTCCGCCCACCAGGTAGAACCACATCCTGACCGCCATGTTTCCTTGCCAACGCTAGCGTAGGAATCGCAATGAAGAAGTCTACCGGCGGAGTGTTGTGTTGAACATGTATGGCCGTATGGATGGTCTGTTAGCAGCAGCCATGTCGATTATTTTCACGTGAGGTAAACTCTCGGCATGCTGTCTACACCCCTGTTCAGGAGTGGGGTGTGGGCAGTGGCGGCTCATTTGCATATACTAATACTAATGAGAAACAGCCTGTTCTGAAAGGGACTGAAATAGGAGTAAAAAGCAGGTGAAAATGCCTAATCTGAGAGGTATTTACAGCAAACTACTTTAGAGACATGTTTAGTGGAGCTCGTAGACCTATTTTAACTTGTTGAAAAAATGGTATAATATGGGACCTTTAAAGCACAAATCCAAATCCCTTCTATTTAGACTTTTTTTTTCTTTTTTAACACACCACTATAGTTCGAACACTGCAGAGTTTAGATATGATTCAATTCAAGGTGAGGCTGATGATTATACAAGCCGCTGCAGTGTGTTCGTACCAACAGAAGTGAGACATCCTTGGTCTAACACTACAGGCTAATGTGTCTTTTGAACTGGGCCATGGGGTTAGATGGGTATTAATGAATTTGTAAGACACAACCAGTGATCCCAAAATGGAGATACCTGGAGGGCCAGTTGATTGGGGTAATGGTGTCTCCTTCTGAATCGGTCTGGAGTGACCACTGCGTTGCTGGATGACTATATGAGCTAAACAAGACACACAAGGGAACATTATCTGGCTAGACACATGAAAAGCTTTGTTCAATTAAGCACCTTGTACATTTAAGAACCTAGTGATAAATACCCCATGGGCAGTGACAAATCTGAGTATCTTAACTAGACCAAACACTTGTCAGAATCTCTAGTAAACAGGTCAGAGCAAATCTCAACGTTAACAGTGACCAACCTTCCAGCAATGACAGTAATGTGAAGCTGACCTGAGATGGGACAAGAGTCTCTGCCAAGTTATGAAATTTGAGCTTGTGTTGCTGTGGTCTGGAGCTTTAAGGTTATGTCCTAAACTCTTCACCCAAACCAGTCAATGGAAAGGAACGCTGACATGTCAAACTGAGTTAGACTAAAATCCAGAATGACCAATGTGGAAACATACAAGAATTGGACAACAGTGTTGCTTTATAGACATTGGCAAAAAGTCATGATAGGAGGTTATCTGGATCAACAAAGGAGATTGTGTGGATCTACACGCTTGCTGAGCCAAAATCACACAGTTTAATCCACACCATATGCAACACACACTGTGCAAAGATAAAAATCCTAAAACTCTGCACCTGAGAGCCAGAGGCCTCGTACTAAAAATGGAACCACAACAAGCAGCACCTGAATATTCAACAACAGAAAAGCCAGAAAATCTCCACAAACATCTCATTAGTTTAAACTGTTTCTACTTTGCTTGGAAATCTGAAGCAGGAGACCTGAAGAGGATCTAATTATGAGTAAAGAGTAGGGATGCACAATAATATCGGCGTCATATCTGAATTGGCCGATAATTGCTTTTTTTTAAGTAATCGGTATCAGACCAATGCTTAGATTTGCCTGATATTTACCGTACGTCGGAAAGGCCAAAGTCTGAGGTGGGATTTTCTACGGCCCTTTTCTACTCGCCTTCTGTCTTAAAATGTATTGCATTATTTTATACCTAAATTCTGAGCATGCAGTGGAATGTTCATGAGCAAAATCTCTTGTCTGTACACACTCAACTCTGCCTGCATGCACGAAAAAATAAAATTGCGTGTTTGCCTCACTTTGCGAATGTGAATTCGCACTTGGGCTGTGTCCCGAGCTGCGCATGACCACACTTAATAGTATGATAGTTACAGCGCTCTTATCATACTTTTCTATGCTGTAGTATGCATCTCAGGAAATAGCTGAGGTCGTAGCTTTACGGCTCTCTACGCACTATGTAGTGCAGATTGGAGTGTCAACGCGTCTTATTTGACTTGGTACACTACATAGGGTGGGAAGAGACTTTTTCTTAAAATGTTGTGCACTACACTCAAACTGCTCTGCCTTCGCTCGACTTTGCTTTCATGATCGCTTGACTTGATGCTGTGTTAGAAATGTCAGAGTTTTGAGCACAAAATGGAA
Source organism: Distichodus sexfasciatus (assembly GCA_032718565.1). Taxonomy (NCBI): domain Eukaryota; kingdom Metazoa; phylum Chordata; class Actinopteri; order Characiformes; family Distichodontidae; genus Distichodus; species Distichodus sexfasciatus. Next base: position 2,060,356 of record JAVGVS010000021.1, on the reverse strand, counting down.
CTTTGGCGAGCAAAATGTCTTGTCTTTATGCGTGCAAGTCTTCCTTCCTCATTTATTGGCATCGGTATCGGCAGAAATAAGCACGGAAATATCGGTATCAGCCAATAATTCCCTTATCGTGCACCCCTAATAAAGAGTCCCAAAAAAACGTCACATTTTGACACAAACAATGCTCAGTGGTGTGGATCAGCAATTAAACGGACCAGTGTGATTCCCAGCTTCTACTGGAAGAGCCTGTTAGAACCATTACAAAGAGACTAAATGATCAGAATGGAAAGACAGGAGGAGGAAAAGTACAAATCTGACACGGGAGAGATGCTAATCTTGTGGTACGAGTTTGTTGAGGGAGTACTGCAGCAGGAAGTATGTGAACATGGATGTGTATAAAGATCAGATTCAGGCATTCTTACCCTTGTCTGTGGAGAATGTTGTGGTCCTGCTGTCCTATCAACAAATCCCCAGGAGTAGTGGCCTGTTTGGCATGTCGGCCCGCCTTAGGTGAGCCTGGGATCCCTGTTATGTTTGGTTCTCTCGCCACTGGGGCCTTGGAGGACCCTGAAGTGTCCATGTAAGTGGCAGAGGTGTCAGAGGGAAGCCCACCTCCCCTCTGCAGCCCCCTGTCCTGTGCTCTCCGCTGGTTCTCCAGATTCATCCTCCTCTCATGCTCAGAGAACGACTCGGCCCTCTCCCTGCTATAGTCCTGAGAGGCGGCAGTTTGAGCAGCGGTTCCGCCAGCCCGAGAGCGTGAGGTGTAAGCATTGTGCTCAGCCTCGTCTCTTCCCTCCACCTGCATCCTGTACTGCCGGTCCGAACCCTCAGGTTCTCTGCGGATTCTGGAGTAGTGGGCAGCGTGGTTGGGGTCCGCTTCTTCATCCAGAAGGATGCGGTAGCGCTCAGACAGCTGCCTGCGTCGCTCGGCCTTGTAGCGGGCAATGCGTTCTGCCTTAGACTCCAGCTCAGCAGTGTCTGCAGGGATAGGATTGTACGAGTCATCGCCATGAGAGAGCTGAGGCTCTGGCCGGAAGCAGGACCTTGTTGCGCTGTCTGAAGCCATTGGATCGGTCGCACCTGGACCATCTTTGCCAAAGTGCTTAAGAGGGACTGAAAGGGAAGAGGGAGTAACAGAATGGTTTTCATAATTCGCATTTAAATGTGCCACTGCTGCTGAAACCACAAAAAGATGACCATGAAATTAAAACAGAAATGAGCATTTCCTCAAACTGGATTTTACCACTTTATGCTAAATCTACATTCATATTTACAGCAGTGCTTCCCAAAATCCCTTCCCCCTTTATACTGCCTTATTTGCGGTTTTCAGTTGCTCTAGTCAGCTTTATAATGATGTTTCATGTGAACGCTACGTTTATATGCCAGAACTAGGCAGACACGATGAGAGGGTTACTTTTCCTCTGTAATTAACCAGATGTCAGTCAGTTTGGTCCAAATTTGGTCATGATTAATGTGCACAAAAAAAATTATAATCACACTTCAGTTTTCAGGATAATTGTGTACGTTAGCTTTGTCAGCCCTACTTTCAACATATTTTCTCAAAACAGCCTCTATACACTAAAATGGCTTGAAAACAAACTTTCCTTGTTTCCTGTTATTTTTTTTTCCCCTGAGAATTACTGTACAAGAGTTACTGTATTTTTGTACACAATCAGATCAATAGCATGCTCATATTATAAATGCTTTAACTCACATATTGAAAACAAAAACTGTGTAAGATCTCATATCTTACCTGTGCAAGGGTCGCATGAATCTGCTGCACGAGTGTACCTGGGAGTGTCCTCCTCCAGAAGTCGATTGGTCACCAGACCGGCACCTGGAAGTGACAGCTGAACATCAGTGTCGATTCCTTCCAGCCGCCTTGCAATTCGCTCTTTCCTAAATTTGAGTTGAACAGACAGGAGAACACATGACCAAAATGTTCCTATAGATACCAGTAAGCATTTAAATGAAATAAACTCTGATAAACATCTCACCTGTTCATGTCCCAGCAGTCACTCTGGCTTGTGCTAATTCTCTCAAAACGCTTCCTTAACTCTGAGACTGCAGTGACAGAGAGAGAAATGCGGGTTAATGTGTCTGAACTCAAAAAACTAAATCTGAGTTCCTCATCTTTCAATCTGTTCACCACTGATATAATAACAACTCTAAGTTTTCATTTTATATGATTTAAACTATAAATGTGAGACTGGATTCACCTGTTAGACTTCATAACAAAAGCTCTTATATTTTTCTTTCCATTGTGTAACATCTTATCTACACAGTAAAGAGATCAGCCTCTCTCACACACAAACAGGCACATCATGAGTCCATTAAAGTCTGAAAGCTCTCAGGCAACACTAAAATTTTCCTGGCTTTCACAGCTGTTGGAGTGACTCTACAGTGCAGAGCCAAAACTCTACAAACCAAGAGCCTTGCAATGTGGGGATGTGTGGAGAAAATGCACAGCAGGTCTCTCATACCCAGTATGGCTTAATATCAATAATTAAACAGTGAAATCTTCATGTTTAGCAGTTACAGAACTTTGTCAAATGGCTCAAAATTGTAGAACAGTCCAGATCCATTTCAATACATCAAATTAAGAAGTTCCAAATAATTATAAAATAAACCAATTTGTATAAAATGTCTATATGCATTGTCACAATGCGAATCCCTCGTTTCATTTCACTTCTTCAATCCTATCTTACGAAAAACATTCCAGTGCTATTGTGCCTAAACAGGTGAATCACAACAATAATAAGACTAGAAAATAATCTATAATAAAATAATATAATATAAATAGCTCATTCTTAATTTCACACATAATAAATTCCCACTGTGCCCTTATGCTTTGTTCCTTCACTATAGATAAAGCCACTACCAGTCCAAAAATAAAAGGCCACTTCACAAGTCAACTTAAAATTCCAAGCACATCCCTACCACTGACTGGCCAGTTTCTACACAGCACCAGTAAAGACAGTTGCAAATGTTAAAAGGTTACACTAACCACAAAGTGCACATAAGTCAAGTTGTCTAAATTTGTGGTGCCAAATCCATGGTGTGTTTGTAGTGCTCAGAATCCAGTCTTAAAAAGCAAAGAAAGTTGTCAGGAGCTCTTACCCGAGAGAGGCTGGTACTGAACTGGAATGACTAAATCCTGCTCTACCATTCTTATATGAAGTATAAATGCTTTTTAACACACAAAACAAGCCCTTTCGCCTTTCTTACATCTAAAATGACCACAATGTGTGCCAGTGAGAAGGAACAGACACTGGTCTAGGAACAGGTGGCTCCCTGCGGGCCAAAAATAGTCCTTTATCCTACATGGAGCCCAGCCCCCAGCCTAACACCTTCCTACCTACTGGGCAGCACTAAATCCGCTCCAGGAACCACTCAGTTCAGAACTGTAGTATATTTAGCAATAATGTGTCATCTTAGGGGGTGGGGGGATGGGGAAATGTAAATAATTAGAACTGAACAGGTACATTCAGCTTCAACTGAGCTTAAGTCTTGGTAACATTTCCGTAAGGCCTTTGTGGTAACACTACATTCAGCATTTAGCCTCAAGTGGCTAAAATTTTGATTGTAGGAGTTTCTCAACACTGTTTTATCCCTTGGTACGGTTTCTGCTTACATTTGTTGTTGGGGCACTATGTGTACTGAGCACAAACCAAAATGTGGAGTAAGAACCCTGGTAATTCAAACCTTGCGATGCTGGTCTAGTGGTAAAACACTTGCCTACAGCTCAGAAGGTTGTACAGTATGTTCAAATGCAGCTCTGGCCTGCCTACAGCACCACCAAGAGTCAACCCCTGATAATGGAGACTGTAGCAGTAATTAGGACATGGAAGTTGCTCTGAATAAGAGCGCCTGCCAAATGCCATAAATGTAAATGTAAACCTGATATGATGGGGCTAATGTAACACACCAGGTATCCACCCAGATCCTTTAGCAACAACAACAACTGTGGTCTGTACTGTTTTACTCTCCAAATTTCTTTTTAGAAGTTTTTGCTTAGGCCATTTTTACTGTTGTTTGCATCTGTATTTTGTCCTTTCCAACTTTGCCATGTTACCAGACTTCAATCTCTTATCTGCATCAAATGGATTGTTTAAAACAATTAATTACAGAGTATGGATGGTCATCAAACAATATTAAAAATAAACCCCGATGAACAAGAAAAACAAAGTCATGTCTTGTCAATTAGATCCTATAAGGGCCTTAATTCTGATCATTTTGGAGAACCCATCAGATACTCCCCTGATTTCATTAATTAGGCCCCATCCACACAGTCGTTTGAATCTTGGATAAATGAACACGCTTTCTGTGGTGTTTTGTAGCTGCGTGTGATTGACTTCAGTGAGGTGTTACACTGGCATCTGTTTGACACTGTTTAACACCAACCTGCAGCCCAATTTGTAGTTTCGTGTGTTTACCTGTGGGGGCAGTAATCAGGCTATCCAAAGTGTTTACCTGGATACATGGATAGTTCTGCACTGAGGTCACCTAAAACCAGTCAAACGTCCAATTCAGATGCCCGTGTGGACGGGGTCTAAGTCTCCTTTTGCTCATGTGGATTATTAGGGAATGTTAAAGCAAAAGTGTGCAGTGACTTTACCCTCCTAGAAACTGGTCAGCTTTGAAGAAAGCGATTGTTTTATCGCAAAAGAGTGGGGTCTTATTGAATGGGCTGGATATTTTGGACTCACCCTTGGGTAAACTGGCCAGTGGACTGACATCAACAGCCTTGTTGGCCTGGGCTGCCTCGTTGGTATCCTCAAATGAGAACTGCTTCTGGAAACTTCAGAGAGAGAGAGAAAGCTAGTTTTGAAATTTATTGAGGACTGAAAACAGTTTAAGCAGAAATCAGTGTTGATAACTGCAACAGACACCACAAACTGAAGTAACAATTTTGATTGGTTGTATTAACAAATTTATTGTAGGGAGATAACAATTTTCAGTCAGTGAACCATCAAAAATATTTTTGGTTTGCCACTGTGCTTAATTTTTGTTTAACGCTTTTGTTGATTTTATATAACTGTGTTTTGCCATGTCTTATTATTTCTGATTTTGTTTGAAAACATTTACAATGCACAATAATCTATTTCTCACTGCTGGAATTAGATACTGCTTTGAGAAGAATTTTTTTTCTTGCCTGCAAATGGGATTCTGGGATCTTGCAAACCGCAGGACTCCAAAATAACTATAACGTAAGTATATTTTAAAAACAGAGCAACGAGCATGATTCGACTAATGTCTGACTGATCCCCTTCAAGATTGAACTAATTACCATTAGTAAACTGCATTGACTTGGATGCCTTTTTGTGAGCCGTTAACACACATTTGTGACTTGGATGCCTTTTTGTGAGCCATTAACACACATTTGGGATGAAGAAACTCCACGTTAAGAGCCATAATAAACATTTGTTGCTACTTTTCTATTGTCACTCTTTAAAAGTTGCATAACGTAAATGGATGATAACTTACCTAAGAGCCTTACGCTGTAGTTTGGGTCTGCTGGATTTGGCGCTGGTCTCCCCTGTGATGCCTGTGAACATAAAGAAAGAAAGAAAGACATTTCACAGATGTCAAGAGATTGAAAACTGATGGCCGAAGGATTCCATAAAGCAAGAAGTATGATAGGAATTTTACATTTAGATGCATAAAATAGGAAGAGCTATTGCACATGTGACAGCAATTATTGATTAAAATAATATCTCAGCAATAACATCACTCAAGAATGTGAGACACTAATTCTCCTGCATCATCTGACATGTGAGCTGCGCTGCTGGAGCTTGGTGGGAAAAACGTGTTTAAATTTCATCTTTCAGTTCATTTTCTTTCTCCTTCTCTCTCTCTTTCTCTCTCTCTCACACAGACATTATTAGCACCCACATCTCCACTTTCAAGCGTGCAGTTTTAGGAGGGATGTGTGGATCACCGCTACAGCTCTCTCGTTCTTTACAAACATCATTTGAGACGGCAGAGTGAATGAGAGATCTGGACGCTGCGCTCAGGACTCCGCTGTGTTTTGCTATTGAGAGTGTTTTCACAGCTGGGAAGAGTATCCGCTAAAACATTCCTCACTCCCCAGACAACTCCCTTCAACTCACTTAGCGCAGCGCCCGCTGATGAGGCAACCGTGAGCAGAGAGACGTATAGAAACCACAGAATGATAGGTGTGAAGACTAAAGCGAAGAATCACTCACGTGCATGCTTAGTGCAGAACCTCAAACACACACACGCATGCACGCTCCTGGCAGTATTGTTGATCCATAACCCCAAAAATTCTGTCCTCACCTTTTGATAAGTTACACAATTTAACTAGCAAAAAACAACTACAGCTGTTCTAACGAAAAACATTCCTTGTTGGGTTCACAAAGCTGTGCAATCAGAAATGTGTGAGAACCTGCAGATGTTGCATATCTGAGGCAACTAATATGAATTCATTTCACATATTTCATGATTTTCCTCTAGCAAAGAATGTCTGGAATATCTGGAGTTGCGCAATATTGGGAAAATGTACAAAAATCTTTCTGCATGTAAAAAACATAGGAATTGAGCTCAACTCTTAAAAGAATCAAACTTTCTAGAATGACAGTTAATTCTGCAGAATGGTGCACCTGCACAACAAATAATATTTTTTAACGTTTAAAATAATGTTTAATTCCTTCTTTCTTGAACTTTGTCATAAAACCATTAATGAGAAACTGAAAATAAAAACAAAGTGAGTTTTCCTCTTGTAATCAGCCATGAAATCTTCAATTTTATTTACCTTTCCTGACATCATACATTCTGCAATATGATCCACATGGCAATGACAATGCTGAAATGATCATTCCTGCAAAGCTTAGTCAAAAATGCCACGTATTAACACATAACAGATCTGGCAACGGCAGTCATGATGTTTCTCTCAGAAACTTGAAGCTCAGGTGATGTGCTTGGCTTTGAGCCCTATAATGCAGAGACACTAATAATATACAGCCGGCTGTGACTTTTACAGCACTTACAATGGCATGCTAGTTATCCTACAGCTTTGGGCTCAAACACACAAATGCACACACACTCATACACAAACACATACCCACACAGACCTAATATTCAAACCCTAATAACAGGACATGGGGAGATATAAAAAAACAACAAGTTTGGACAAGCCAATCTGCCATGACGCTATTTTGTGATTTTCCACCCTCTTCATAAGACACACCAGCTTTTCACACCTGTTTTAAAGCACATCCAGTCATGGTTAATGCTCTAAAGAGGTGATAAGCCTGTATGACTCAAGTATTCTGTCATTACTTGACGATAAGTCACGCTTCAAGCATGTGAAGACGTTAGGGTTCGAGAAACACAAAGTGTCCGGGCCTGGTTAGTTGCAAGTCTAGGTGGAAAAAGTGCTTCCTTTGAGGGCTGCTTTAAGCTATTTATGTGGCAGTTTGCTGAGTCCATTTGGCCATCTGCCATTTGATTATCAGCACAAAGAATTGTATACGGCCAATAAAAATGTAGGTCAGACAAAGTTCAATACAAATAAACCACAATCTGCCAAGGACACATCGATACAAAAAAACTACTACAAAACAAATTGTTTCACATCACAAATCATTACACATTTAAAGTGTATATTGGGACGTTAAGAGGTAAAAGCGGGTCATTAAAAAACTACAAACATGATGAAAGTTGAAATTAAAGTTCTGCAAATGCCGTCTTACAATAAGGTTAGAGTATAGCGAGGTATAACGGGATCAGAGGGTTTTCCATAGCAACGGGGAAGCCGTGAGGCATCATGGCAGCTGGCTGTTAGTGATGCGCTTGTCTCGGCTAATGAAGGATTAGCCCTCAAAAGGCAGAGGATTACCCAGAGGAAACACACAGGAAGTGTGTCACTTTAAACGCTATAGTCTCACTTCATCATTAATGACATAATTAAGACATCCAAGGCCAAACATTTTAGAATAGTTCAAGCTCAACTTGAAGGGGCACATCCTGCTTTGTGTATTTCAAGATAATGTTGCTCTGATTGCTCAGCAAAAGCTTGTCCTTCCAACTTTTCATTTTTTATCTTGTATCTGTTTCTTAACTTGTGTTTTGTGTTTTCACTTCCATGTGTTTGCTCAAGTATAATCCTGTAGCAGCTTGCATTTCATTATACATTGTTCCTGTATAACTGTGTATGTGACAAACTAAACTAAACTGAATCCTGAATCTCACACTTAAAGTTCACGTCAAGTCAGTAAAAGTAAAAAGTTACTGATTACTGATCCTAAAACGTACAGAGAGAGATGAAGGTTTGTAATCCAGACTGACTATCTAACAAAGACCAACACCTGTTACAAATTCAGTGAAACCAACCAGAAGACAACTTGCCACGCTTAACAAGCAGGGACATGTCCAGCAAAACGAAACTAAACCAGGACATTCAAGTTTGAAATAACACTGCAAATTCTGCAGACTAGGGCTGAAACAGAAGACTGTAAATAGAAGTGCTGAACAAACTCTATGGAAATAAAACGATATAACAAGAGTGTAATGTTCTGCCTAAGAATTATTCCCTCTCTGCTCTCAAACTGTCAAAAACAGTAACAAGTAAGTAAGTGTAAGTGTAAGTGTAAGTAACAAGCAAAGGTCATATCTGCACCACAAGGACTTCTAAAAAAAAACAAACAAAGCAGCATTAATGAACAGCAGCGGGACTCGGTCCTGTCGCGCAGCTGCACGAGCAGGCCCGCTCTCTCAGTAGCGGGACGTCCCTTCCGCGGAGCTGCGCAGCCAGGCTTCCAATCCACTCACCTTGACAGCACTTGACATGGCTGAGATAGTTGGTGATCCACGGGTTCTGGTACATTATGGCAAAGTTTTTTTAAAAAGGCAGACGAGGAAAGATAGCTAGCGAGAGAGAGAGGGAGAAGGGAGAAAGAATGATAGAGATTGAAGGAGTAAAAGAGAAGGAGAAGAGATGCAGAGGGAGTGAAGGAGGAGTGTGGAGGGAGGGGACTGCAGGCAGGCAGCAGCGGGCAGACTGCAAGGTGATGCAGACTCGGTTGCAGGAGTCCTGGGACAGTCCGTTAGAGAAGGGAGGGAGAGGGAGAGAGAGAGAGAGAGAAAGAGGGAGAGGGAGAGGGAGAGCAGAGCAGAGCAGTATAAAAGAGGCTGAGTGTGCAGCAGAATGCGAGTGCGCTAGTGTGAGGGGAAGAGAGGCAGGGCAGAGGGAGGAGAGATAAAGAGCAGATTCCCTGAAACAGCAGTCCTAGAAGCGTCTCTCTGCTTGGTAAGTGTTGGCAGGCAGCACGGCGCTGGAGCACGAGTTCCTACCGAGGACCGGCCGAATCGACGCTCCTCAAAAGCAGTGCAACTAAGCTCTGGGCTAAAACTGCTCACATACTGCTAATCAGATTACTGACAAGAGACTGCAGGGAAGAAGGGAAGGAAGCGGGGAGGGAGGGAGGGAGGGGGTGGGGGGGTGGGGGGGAGAGAGAGAGAGGGTGTGTACGTATATGAGCACATGGGGACAGCAGAGGAAGAGTGAATTCAATAGAGAGAAAGTGACCATCTCACAGGAATGAGAAATTCCATTCATCCCTGAGCAATGACAAGGATAGTGATGAGGGAGAAAGGGAGGGAGAGAGAAAAAGATGGTGAGTGAGAAGGGTTGGGGGAGGGAGAGAGAGAGAGAGAGAGAGAGAGAGAGAAGGGCAGCAGGATGAAAGTGAGAAAAGTAGGTGTTAAAACATCTGTCCCAAACACAGACTAATGCATGCTGCTGAAGCCAGGGCCGAAGTGGGGATATTAAAGCCTCGTACACACAAGAAGCAACATTCTGAGACACATTCCTTCCCACACTGTCACTACACCATTCCAGAGCTCAATGACTTCATGACTTCTCAGTTTCACTGGGGTGGGTGATGAGACGCTGAACATCCATCAAATACCACACTGCAAGACCCCCGTGCACCCCCAGGGCTCCATGGGATGAAAGATCACAAAAACCACAGAAACATACGGAGTGATCGTATCATAAATCCATCTATCTGCAAAGGAGGGAGGCCTACTGTAGAGGCCATGAGTGAGAAACAGCCTCAGAAATCACAATCACGGTAAAAGCGTAAAAACAACTTTCTCTATTTTGGGGAGGAGTGTTTGAGAGACCGGAGGAGAGGTAAAAAATAAAAACATCAAGGTATAGATGAAATATCATGGAGGAAGACCGAAAAAGTCACCAAGATATGTATAAAGAGAAATGTGCAGAATGGGACTGATCTGATCTGATGCTATCAGATGTAAATTAAATACTGACTTATAGTTGGAGCGGGTATCGGAAGCCATGGGCTGGACTGTGGGAACAATCAATTTCATTTAATCCATTCCATTCCATTTAGTTAGGAAAACAATGTTTAAGTGAAGCCCGATTTTGCCTAACACAAAAGAATGCTTCTACATTGCAGTTTATTAATAAAACACTAAACTCGGATCAGTACTTGGCATCGACTGATACGCAAAGCCCAGGCATCTGTAAAAACATGGGAACTAAAAAAGTTGGATTTGTGGACTGCTAAATCAAAGTACGTAAAAAGTGCGAACAGAGAAAGTGCAAGAACAAAAGGTTAATGAAAGGCAAAGACAGAGAGGCAGCGAGAAGAAAAACTGCAGGAGACTGCGAGCACGACTGTGTCAGGTCAAGCACTGACACAGAAACAGACTGGCATTTACCTACTATTCTTGGCACAATAAAGTGCCTGCAATGTTTCCACTGCAATATTTGTCAATAAATACACAGCAATGCTGAGAACAGAGAGTTGGTAAGAAGGGAGCAAAGAACAGCAAAGCCCATCACAACCAGGACTGTGCCACTCAAGTCCACATGTGTGCCGGACTCCAGCTGCTGAGAGCAGAATCCGATGGAAGCCAGAGAGATCAGAGCACCTTCACACAGGATCCATTACAGCACACAATAACACAACATCAAAGACATTCCACAGCATGAGCTAATGCCCTAAATAATCATCACTTGAGATGCCATAAGGTCCTAACTAAGTCTGAGCGCTGACTGCATGATGTCAGGCCACAACTGGCTCCCACTTTAAGATTTACACTCCATTTGCAGAGCACGTCCTTATCAGACATAATAAACAGTCCTGCATCGATTAAATGACACATAATATACACGACATCATCCTCAAAACCCAAAAACAAAACACACCAACAAGTAAAAAGATGCAACCGAATATGCACATGCACGTACACACAAATAAATACATGGCTTAAATGGTTTATCCTCTGGCCTAGAATGCCACAGCATACAGCAGCGAAACTCTGAGCGAGAGCCAATTGAAATGGATAGAGTAAACTCTGGCAAACACCACTTAATAGAGATAACGGGATAAGAGTAAGTCAAAGGTCACTCACTCTAGCAATCTTACTATTGCTGTATCTCATATGAGACATATGGTTAGAGCAAATATGGGTTTCAGCACAGTTCCAGATCATCTCAAAAAACCAAACCAAAAAGGACAGCTACAAATTCATTACAGTATAAAAACAAGTTCTCCCTTTGGCATGTGGAGGTTCCATAATTAGTTTCATTTGTCGACTCTGACAAGAGCTTAACTGGAAAACAGGAAATGGTTTTGACTCTGAGAAGGGAGATGAACTTTGTTGTAGTCAAGATGGTCTCATTAAAGACCCAATTATCAACTATTCCTTAGCTTTTCCATCTTCATTAATTGCGGCTCTGTTGAAGCAGGAGGGCTTTATTCGAGCCAATTAGGAGACTTTATTAACTGTCATTATTTTCATGACTCTAGTGCTTTCCAAACTGCCCACTGTCCAATTCTCAAAGAAAAGCAAGAGGATTTAGGGGAAGCACTTTTGAGGATTAGCTGAGGATGGAGCCAGCCAGTTTCTCAAATACCCCTAGAACCCTCATCTCTACTACAAACAGATGTACGGGCAAACACAAAATCTCAGATGCAAAATCTGCGTCATTTTAAAACTTCAGCCTGGAAAAGGAAGAGGAGACGGAAAAGAAGAAATAAAAGAAAGTTCTGGAGCAAGCTGCTGCTTAAGTTTGCTGCAGGTTATAAAAGGCTAAATTTACTGCACCCCTCTGGATGGACATCAGTCCTCCACTCTGCTGGTTTAAAAGCGAGATGTCGGGGCAGACCAGGGCCACAGGGGCCTCCAGCAGAGCTCTGGGCCTCAGGCAGACAGATAGACATTCCACCCAGCCAGGAGCAGAGCTGACAAGGGGAGATATTCTTACTGGAGCCTGCAGAAAGCTGGACCAACATCACAGCCTCGTATCATCGGGTTGTTCATCTGATGTATCCAACATTAAAGTGAGTCTGCAGGGCGGGACTTAGGTTACACCGCAAGCCTGTTTAACACTTGGAATAGACAAAATCTTAAGGCTACAGATAAAACAGTAACACCAAACTTGGCAAAAAATGTAGAGCGCATTTTGAAATCAGCCAAAAATTTGAATATTTTTGAAGAGCTAATAGTTTAATAGTTGAATAGTTTTCTGGCTAATGCTCGTGCAGCTGGACAAGGTCAAGAGAATATCTACACATGGCTGTCACGTTTCCCTAAAATTACCCCCTTACACACACTTCACACACACAGCTCTGCCCCAATAAGGAGAGGTGTTTGCTGAGTGGCTGACTGTCACCGGTCTTTGCCTGTCCCTGGCTTGAGGCTTGTTTGTGAAATTGATGTCACAGCACAGGTGTGTGTGTGTGTGTGTGTGTGTGTGTGTGTGTGTGTGCGCCAGCCCCAAGAGACATTCGTCAAGGGCCAAGTTTATAACAGTAAACAACTGTATATATGACAAGTTCAAGACAAAAAAGCAAATTAATTCACTGTGCTGCCGACTGGCGCACACACACACATACATACATACATACACACACATACACACATACATGCAACCTTTATAGGACTAGCCAGAGAGGAAGTATCTAAACTGGGTTTATGTAACTGGAGCTGAGAGGACAGTAGCTACAGTAGAACAGACTGTGATGAGCTTGTAATGTGATGGTGAATGAGAATTTTAAGATGTCCCTAAAATTCTTAGTCAAAATGTATTAATATTTGGGTAGGCTGATCCAACATCAATATCACAATTAACTGAGCATTTCACCTCGATTATTTTTAATGAACCATTATTTAGTTTTTGGGTTTTACTCTTAGTTTTTACCCTCTTAGTTCACTAACAAGATTTGTACTATCCTTTCATTTGTAATAGCGCATAAACCTATCTATTTTTTCTGAAAGAGTGTATATATTATCTGTGTGGTTTTAAAATAACTGAAGACGACAGACGAAGATTGGATGCAGACTGGACATGGCAGAGTCATGTGACAACATGTGTTATGTTTTAAGGGGAAACCACATGACACTGGGGAAAGTAACAAAGTATTTAACAGCATTTTTAAAGTAATAATTGCCATAAGCAAGATTACGTCAGTTAGAGGTTCTGAAAGTCAGTTTTGATTAATTTTCGGTTAATTGGCTGGCCCTAGTTATTATGCCATGAACGACACAATGCAACAAATAGCAGAAAAGTAAAACCTGATAAATACTGCTACATAATATGGTTGAGGCAAAGCACCATTCTGGTGTCTCTCTGACGTCACAGTAATACTGTAGTCACCACACACTTTAGTAGATAAGACACGAGCGATGAGCTCATCAAAGCCTACTGAGTATTTGACTGTGCAGACTAAAATGTCACTTTATACAGGTCCTCCTACAGTACAGATTGACTTCATGCGGCAGGGACAAAGATAGCGGTATGCTGTGTGTATGGGTGTGTGTTCTATTTTAGCTGCTATACTCTGATGGAGAGGGCAGGTGGAGATCAGTGGACAGCTGGAGAGCTCAAGGCCAAGCACCGCCCCCTCTGACCCACACACAAAGTTCTACTTATTAAAACATTCGTATTAAAACATAAGAACATAGTCTGACACTACCTGTGTAATAAATGATCCACATCATTGGGGCATTTAACCATATGTTTTCCCATAACAATAAAAAAAAACTGAAATCAAATGAGACCCAGAAATTCAGAAAGGACTCAAGATGCATCAGTTCTAACAATCACACACAAAGCCGTCCCACGGGGGGTACAACAATGACAGTCAACGAACGTCTGCTACGCTTGTAATCTGGACTGTAAATAGGTATAATAATAATCATAACCCACTTACGAAGGATCTGTGCCTCTTGATCTTAGTCACGTTTTCATGAGGAAGACGTGGCAGTCCATTAATATTACTGCAAAGAGATCACACCAGATTTGTCAGAGGAATACTCCTTATGGCTGACCAGCTCACCAGGAGGTCAGTCATTGAACAAGTCACTGGAATATGGACAGACCGTAAGCAACCCATGAAGAGAAGACGCACACGCCCACACATGCCGTCGATCAACCCTCCCCTCGGAAAGAATCAGAGGCAGTTGCTTCAGTGCCCTCCAGGAAGGAATCAAAAGTTCACAAATATAGCACGGTGCTTTCCCACCGCAGTCTCACCGTGCCAGACCACGCCAAGCGTTGAGACGAGGGGGGCAATCTGAGGTGAGGGAATGAAAATAGCCAGATAGAATATGACACACGAATGTAAACCGGGGTCATGCAGTATGTGGCCGAACTACGACCTCTTCGAGTGCATGAGTGGTGAGGAAGAGAAGGAGAGATCTTGACTTACCAAAGACAGGGAGAATTATGTTTGACTAAGCTGCGAAGAACACAAGTTAGTGAGTGAGACGCAAAGCTGGACATTCTTCTATCTATTACAGATCATGACGGAGTCCTTATGTCAACTACTGAGAACGCAACACATGGCACACCAAGTAGGGCCTTACTGGATTGTCATGAGAGAGAAAGTGTGTGTGTGTGTGTGTGTGTGTGTGTGTGTGTGCCGAAAAGCTCTGAACAGAACTCAGAAAACAGAATGAGCCACATTCTACCACAGCAGCTGTCAGTCTTATAAATGAGCTTCTGTTCAGCGACAGCTAAATCTAAAAGTAACATAGTTTGTGCTCAACGTGCTCAAATAAGTTGACAGAAATCTTGGAACTCAAAACTCAAATCTGATTTTGAATAAAGTTTACTGTGCTTACAAATCAGCATATACATAAAGCTGGAGAACAAAGGTTTTGACAGTTAGAAAAAAGGTTTAGATGAAGGTCTATTTGAGGCAATCTACCTTCAGCATGGACAGGAAAAACCTCAAAAGCAAAGAGGTTTACCTTTCAACATTGACCACAGCACCATCTAGTGTTCCTTTTCTCCCTATCTGACACACAGACAGACATACACACACGTTTGTGAAACAATCCAGTTCTTAATGTATATTCCTGACATGTTTACTGACTGATTCGACCAGGATCTGGGCAGTAATCCAACAACTCTGAAGCTCCTAAACAAAAGTGTGCCTGTGTGTATGTCGATCTGACTTTGAGAAGCACTTACGCCTTCATTAGCTAAGTGAAAACATAACCGTTTGTATTTCAGCTGCGCAAAAGCCAGGGGAGATCACATGGGGTAAATGTGTGTCCACTTATACGAGAGCAATGTTTATGCGGCGTACAAGAGAGGTGCTAAAAGTCACCTAAACAGTTTCTTAATTATATACTAAATATTTACTAGCTATTCAGTTATCTACCTTTGTTGTCGCACTGAACCTACTGACAATACGAGATGAAAGGAACGGTTATCCCCAAAGGACCACACAGCCATTTTCCTTGAGAGACCATCTATAATCTCATGTTTTTTTCAGTTATCAAAAGCTTGTCCCCCTCAGTAAACATTTCATTAAATTTTTCACTGTAAATATTTCGACGTTACAGAGATGAATGAAACAACCTGCTATTTCCAGACCACCATCATGCCCTTTTGTCAACTGCTCATTCAGACAATCAAGCTTTCCGCCCCTTCATACGTACTTCATTCTTCTTACAGCCACATTGGAGAGGAGCCTGTTTTCGGTAGTGTTATTGCGCAAGTCTGTTGTTAACACTCTTATGTGTTATGTATAATTGCAGACAATTGCAGAGTTTTGTTTTATGTAGCGCTGGCTTGAGTGAAACCTATTTCAGTCCTTAATCTTCTCTCACTGTCATAGCCACTGATTATGATATGAAGATGAGGCTTAAGTGGACTTCTTCCAAACCTCATGCACACTAACAGCAACAAAACACCACTAAAACAGCATGAATGCACAGATTTCATAGGAATTCTTTTATATTCATTTAATGTTTTCTAATTTTATTTTGTAATATTCTTCAAAGTTCAAATCTATATGCTTATATAGCACAAAAATTCTTCATATGTAAAAATGAACATTTAGGCATGTTTGCCTTGTCTGAAAAATAAACAGAGATTAGCCTAGTTGAAAACAGAAATAAACAGAGACTGGTTGGGAAAAAAAAAAGCGGTGTCAAACCAGATTCTAGCTAAACACACACACACACACACACACACAAGCTCAATACTGCTCACTGGACACAAGCCAGCTGAGGTTTAGTATGGGCAAAGGGTGCTGCTGTGTCCCTTTGAGCTGAATAACATTGATGAGACTACAGACACGGCCCTGTCTAACCCTGAAATCAGCTGAAAAAGTGTGCATGAAAGTCAACTAAAGAAGTAGACATGACAAGAGCTGCACAAACAATTCAATCAGCTTAAGAGAGAGTGAATAACAGGATAAAAGTCTGACCTCTGAAACTCAATAAGTGTTACAACAAACTGTTGCTTCCACCATGAAAACACAACAATGAAATCATTAAAAGTTTCACTTTTGGCAACTAAACCTTGTGTATCATGTTTGTGGGCGTGAGGGAGGGTTTACTGGGGATTCAGCAGGGTATTACACAATCATTCTGTGGGTTCTTTGGTACAAAAACAAACCCCAAACTCTATAAAGGCAATCTAAAACAAAATGTGAAACAGAGGGCAAAGCTCTTTAATGTAATGCATATGCTTACATATTGCATTTTAATGGTTTTATTATGATGAAAAATCAGTCATATGTCTTATGGTCAGTTCAACAACGAGAGAGACAAACATTAAACAAGTGGAGGAATAGAAAGGTGACCCTGTTCTTTTAAGAATAACGATTGAAAAGGTTACTGCATCTCTATAATGAGGCACTGGCAGCAGCTATAAACGACCCACATGCTTAACTAACATGAGATACAGCCGCATGGCCATTAAGGCATTATAGACGAGGCAGAGAGATGGAAGAAAAGAGGAATGGGGGGAGAGAGAGATCAGAGAGACCACGTCAGGCCTTCGAACAATGAGTCAAACCCCTTACTACTCACTCTCATACAACCATCTTCCAACAGATTATGAAACATTACATCAATAAAAATGACAATTTACAATTTACAGAGCCAGGCAGTCTCATTCAAAGGGTTTGAAAAAAACTAAAAGATGAAAATGTACATTATTAAAAGTTAAATTTATGATTTAATCCATGTAATGACAGGCATTATCAACCAGTATCACAAGGAAGTTTATAGCAAAGTACATTGTTACATACAAGCAATTAGATTTGGAGGTTTGTGCCAAGACATTGAAAATAAAGAGTAAAACATATGCAAGGTGTTAATGTAAATAGTCATGAATAGTCAAAAAGACATAAGTTCGAATTCCACTCTACCTCTCATTCTGGTCTCTCCTAATCCTTGATGCTAACGTTTACCATCAGACTCAGTAAACTCAGAGAGGCAAACATAATCCACAAGGACAAAGCTGGGAGGAAGGGCACTGGAAGAGGGACTGGGCCCTTGTGGGAGGGACAGATAGCACAGCCCAGCATCCAACAAGCCGCCATTCAGACCCACAATCACACGGCAAACAGTGCAACCTATAATATGCCTTCAAACCCGTGCGACCCCAACACCGCAGGACGGTTTTGTTGGAACCGAAACTGTTGGCTGACTGTCGCTCTCGCTGACCGGACACGAGACAGAGAGTCTGCTGTCAAGGTGATGGCACATCTCGGACTGCTGTGACATTTTGTCCATTACTGATCAGCCAACCAAGAGGAGGAAAAAGAGAGTCATGTCTTACTATCTGTCTGAGGCACTTCCACTGATTCCCATAATTACTTACCAAAAGCAATTCATTTGACTGTAAGTTTTTAAATAAATGCAGGAACTTTTCTATAAAAAATGCTTTTTCTAACAGACCTTGCACAGAAAAATGTCTTTAAAAATCCACAAAAATTCAGACAATTCTGAGGTTGTTGTGTTTTAAGGGATAATCAGGCCCTCACAACCGCAAAAAAAATCCCAACCCCAAGCCCACACGCACACTTCAGTCTGAAAGGGTTTAATAAGGGGTAGCAGGCAGGTCATAATGGAAAAAACGTCTTTTTTATAAAAACAATATGAACCGGTGCCAGTGTGTCCATCTGGCAAAGTCACACAAACAATCAGTGTAAGCTTATTGTCCACTGGGATAACTGCATCTGTCTGGGTTAACGGTTAAGTGAGGAACAACAACTCCCAAATGCTGCAGTGCACTGAGGAAAATGCAAAACAACCAAAACATGATTTAATTTTCAATACTGCTGCTTTGAAGAGGAGCATTATAGTGTAAAATAAGGAATCAGAGCTTATTTTACAACCAACAATTTAGGACATTTAGACTTGGCTTAGGTCTAGTCTTGGACTAAACTGCAGTACTAAATGAGATTTACCATTCAAACTCAAAGCTAGTCTAGGACTAGACTTAATCCTCATCTGGGAAATTGGCCCTTACTTTCTAGCAACATTTAGCACTAGTAATATTTGTTGAGAAGAATCAGGCACTTTAGGCACTTGGTTAGGGTAACAGATTGTCCCAGTCAGCAGGCAGGTTATATGTCTCTAGAACTGATTGATCTGGCCAAAACAGATTTTGACAACAATTCTCTCCCACTCAAGTACATGTATCTTAGCTTTAAGCAACATCAAACATTAAAACATGTACTGCGCTGTGTAGTGTAGTAAATTACTACACTTTCACCCCAGGGACCCTCAACACAAAACTGCATGTATAAATTATTTAACTTTGTTACCACGTCCTGTAATGATCATCAAATTATTTCTTGGCAAAAAAAACTTTAAAAGAGGACCCTAGTGGAAAATTCCAAACAAAACTTCTCTTAATGGGGCAAACATACGTGCATGCCACCCTCTGAAACTCATGTGGAACACCCTCTTGCGCAAAAATGCAGTTCTCTCCCAGAAGTAAATCAAAAAGAAATTATAGGTCAAAATGAGTCCAAATGGGCGAAAAATAGCCAAAACTTCAATTAATCTGAAAATATTATTTTCCCATTTTAAAATGTAAAAAAATATATAGAAAAAAAAGAAACAGACTGTTCGGTTTATTAAAAAATGTTGGAAATGAATTCAGCAGATTAATCGATTAACAAAATAATTGTTAGTTGCAGCCATAACTCAAATATTTCTTAATTTTCTTGATTTATTTGAAAAAAGCAAGAACCAACAAAAGAACTAAGTAACCTGTACTAAAACAAGCCTAGTCTTGGACTAAGTGATCTTACCTTTTAACACTTTGGGCCAATTTCCCAGTCAAGGATTAAGCCTAGTCCTAGACCAGTTTTGAGTTTAAATGTTAAATCTCCATTGGTACTATAATTTAGTCTAAGACTAGGCTTAATCCATGAGCAAGAAACCAGCCCTTTATGTTTAAGCTAATCATCTAATAAGCTGCATGGAGGCTCACGTGACATTTCCTTCATTTGAGTTTACGCGTGGGTCAGGGACTTGTGATTTCAGAACGTTCAGTCCTCACACAGGAGGTTGGTTTGTTTGGTGGGAGATTATAAATCACTCATTATGGAGAGGCCTTCTAAACCACAAATCTCTGTAGCAGAACACCAACACACCTATGACCTCATTCTATGTTTGTGTGTGTAGGTATGTGCATACACAGTAAATTACTGAACGCAACACATGTTAAATCTCACACGTATTATCAAAATATCGCACCGGCTCTCAGGGAGGGGACGAGGGAAGAGAAAGAGATTGGACATTTACAGTGAAAGACGGCAAAATTTACAGCAGAACCGTCATATGAAGGCAAGAGAGAGAGATGGATAGAAGACGGACTCCTGTGAGTTTGTTGCTTGGGTGGGGGTTTGGTTGTGCCCCAGATGTGGCTGTTTGCACTCTGACGGAGGGAAAGCCGAGGGGAGACTTAATTGGAAAATCATGTTCTCTTTAGCACAGACCCACTGTTTCTCTCCAAATACAACGCCCTAACTGCAGCTCCATCTTTCTTTCTCTCAGACATCCCCATGTAACCATAACAACACACCAAACTTTAGAGTTGTTATACTGAAAACAGTCAGTTGTTGACAAAGAGGCCTAACCACATCTCAGATTCCATTTGACATCACCGCGGTGTGTTCCGTTTGACCGACGGACAGGAGAAAGGCATTCTGGAGACGCACCAAACCATGACCCCAGCAACGCAACACAGTGGGTAACAGATGAGTCTGTGTCAGCAAAAGACAGTTCTTTGTGTGAGACGCAAGCTTGTGCATGCATGCGTGTGTTCAAACAAGGATGCAAATGTCAAGGTGTGAATATTACACAGAAAGACTACATTAACCTTCCACAAGACCTATGATAGTGATACTTGTGCTGTATGGCCTAAGGCAGTAACAATACACATTTCATAGTATGGCACATATGTATTTCGGCCAAAATATGAATAATTTACTATACAGATACTATACAGAATTGCTTGCATGTAATTTGTCATCAGTTAGGAGCTCATGTTGCCACAAATTCTATTTTAGATAACTGAGCAATTACAATTTGCAATCCAAACCAGCGTAGCTCAATAATTGCATGGACTTTGAGTAGTCAGTAATGCTTCAGAAACAATAAAGTTGCAATAAGACAAACACAGAGCATCAAGCTGACACTTATCTGCAACTCAAAACTGTCATTTACAGCCTCCTTGTAGCAAAATGCCTTCACCAGGGACACTGGGTTGTGGTCTGGAGAACTCGAGGTGTGATGCAACCAAAATCTAACCTCCAAGTATCATCAGTACAAACTCAATTAAGGTACCTTACTACTATTCCACATTTGGCAGTGTGGGGCTGATAATCTACAGAAATCAGGAAATATAAATATGTAAGAAATTGTTTTGAGGGGCACTACAACTCCAGTGGGCACACCAGTCTAAGCGAGATGCTTTTTCCGGCTTGCCCTGGTATTCCATGGGCTCAAGCCAGTGTAGATCCAGACTGATCAACACATCTGTGCACCTCATGTTTGCTCTGTGTATGAAGTGGTGAAAAGCTCACTCTAGAGGTGTCTAAAACTTTCTAAGAATCAACTCTACAATTTTAGGGGTGTGTGTGTGTGTGTGTGTGTGAGTGAGCATTGTTTAATGTTTGCAGAGGGCTGGAAAACCGACTCATATTTGACACATCCTCCACTAACAAAAGGTCACATCCTGCAAACCAGCCGGACTCAAAGCCACACAAGGCCACTCAGGAATATAACCTAGAAAACAGCATAATGCTCTGGCTGAAGTTTGAAAACCAACAAGAGATTATTTACACTGTAAATGCATGCAATATAAATTTGCAAGCATTTGCAATATGAATTTCAGTGGATATTCTATCCTGGCTGTATTTGTAAATTAGTTACCTATTAAAGAGACCACATTCAAATGACAGACACAAGTTAAGAAAAAAGCAGACTGGAGCAGAATGCGCAAGACAGTTTATCCAGCATGTCACGGCACACCCTGTAAGGCCATTTTCACAACCCTCCACAGAGAGAACCAGATCCCAGGGGCCTCCAGCTGCCTCTTATCCCACAGTGGGGGTGGATTTGCTGGGGAAGGCTGAGGCCCCCATCCCTCTGTTCTACATCTCCATCTACCACCCCCCATTCCAGGGCCCCTATCGATGATGTAAGCCCTAAAATTACGTAACAAGGTCAGCTGTAATTCAGGGTTGGGGGGACGTCCTGGAACTGTGCTCTGTTCAAGGATAACAATGGGTGGTGTCAGAGGAGGTTCAACAGTTCTGTTCATCATTATGCATCTCTCCATAATCTTGAATGATGCCCATTTTGTAGCTGTTCCTGCTGTTCTTGCCCAGTTTAATTACTGTATTGCACAATAATTTTACCTCCTAGTTTGCATCAGGAAAAACACTGCTGACTTTGGCTGAGCACTGAAGTGCAAAATCCTCTCGGTGAATCCAGCAACGTGAACTGCAATATGATCCATTGTTTTGATAGAAATATTATTTGAGCTTAAGATCGTTTCCTCTGTGTTTAATTTCTTTGTACTAAAAATTAGTCATGACCCAAAACCCACAGTACCCATATCTTTATTAAATGTGTCTTGTTAGCCGCCCCCGCCCCCTGGGATATTAACACACTACAGTTTCTGCAGTAACGTAAACTTCCTGCATATTGGCTCCAGTGTGTGTGTCCTTTAAACCATGTGACCTGTCCTGAGCCATATCCTTCCTGCATGTGTTACAAAAAACAGTTTCAATAGAATATAGAATCAGCCTACCCTCATAATACCTTACTACAAAACAAAATTAATTCATCAGGCTCCAACTCCAGTCTCTGGCCATGTTGGGCGCTAAATGTCCCAGCAGCAGAGCGGCCTCACACACACACACACACCCCAAGTCCCCTCCAGCACACTGAGCCCCTCCTGTCATCATCTCACCACCATGCAGGCCACACAGCTGCTGCACCAGGAGTCCGGTGGCCATGCATACTGAGTGATGGATAGCAGTATTACTTTGTGGATCACATATGCAGCACGTTGAATGGAATTGCAGGAGTGTGTGCACATACAACACATTGTGTGAGTAAATAAAACAAAGGGAGCATCAATTTAATCCTTGCATACTATAGTTAACTCTTTCACTTGGTATATCTGAACACTCTCTCAAGTGTTTTAAACCTGCTGCTGATTACTTTAAATCAAAATTTGGGCATATTCAAATGACAGTTTCTTTAGGGAATATCCATCATAACATTGCCTAAAGTGCCTGAAACAGACCACGGGCCTCAAGCAATTCATCTACAAATCAGACAAGAACAATAGCACTTCTGAGGCAGTGAAAAAAGCAATCATGTTCAGCCAAGCACCGCACAGGCCAAATAAACATTAGCAGAGCAGACTAATCAGTTTTCAATAGTTCAAGAGCCTTATGTTGGCAAACAGTCCCACAAGGAGTTGCACCATGCACTAGAGTTATGGTGATACATTAAGATCTGGTGCATGTTTAATCTGCACAAGTACCCCTTATGGATAAACCAGGTTGCAGAAATCACTACTGGTTCCTTATGCACATCTTATCCATCATCAGCTATAGAAATGACAAACAAGTCAGTCGCTGCAGACCTTTACATTTCAAATCTATAAAATATATATACATTTACTTTTAGCTCAAGATTGCCCAACATTAAGCCGTTACCTGCTGTGTGAGCGTGTGTGAGAGAGATACTTTATAGAGAAAAGGGACAGAGAAAAGTCTGAAAGTGCTGACAGAGAGAGAGAAAGAAAACCCACAAGGCATGTCTTCATAAAAAAGGTAGTAAAAGAACTTGGATATCATATTTCATGAAGAACCAAGCACACACAACTTCGCTCAGCTAATCGCCTTTGAGTGCCCTCCTAGTATGTACAGAAGAATATACAATACAACTACATGTGAAATCTTTAATCTAGTAATAAGTGAGGTTGCAACTCTGGTAACATCTTTGAAGAGAATTCTATGTTTTCTAGACAAGTCCCTTTTTCTAATTAATAAATACAGTGTAAATCATGAAAAAGTGCAAAATGCTGTTTAGGTTTTCCTAAAAGCATTCTATAAAAGCATGACAAACATAACTATTAGGGCAGTGTGGAAGGCTTTTGGTATTTAATGAGTGTTAGATTTGTGACACTTGCAAACATGCTTTAAGTTGAATTATTTGAATGGATACTTTTAATGCAAAACAGTTTGTAAATTTAACTATAAAAAAAACTCACACACCGAATCATGATAGTAACTGAGGTGAATTATGGGGAACTTGACTGCAAAGCATTTTTGAAAACAAACAAACAAACATGACCTTTATTTAATAATGCCGAATCTAGATAAACCTGCTGATATTGTGGATAAAGGAAGGCGCTGTGAACTCAGCTTTACTTGCACTTTAAATGGACGCGTTTGCGACTACACTTCTAATTCTGATAAACTTATACCACACACGAAAGACGTGCACGTAAGCAGGAAACTAAACTGAGAAAAACACATAAGCAATAAAATATGCAAGCAATAAGAGAGTGTTAAAGTAATGACAACTTACTTGTTACTTTCTTGCAACACCATGTAGAAGCGGCGCATCAAACTCGCGCGTTCCCGTCTGTAGTTGGTTTCGAACGCGTCCGACTTCAAACAGGCTTATCTACCAAACAGGAGCAATGACCCCAAAAAAAACACTGGGGAAAATCAGTAAAATCTGCGTTTGTCACCCCTACATATATCCCTCTGTCTGTCTTTCTTTCTTTCTGTGTGTCTATCTGACTTGTGTAACTCTCTTATCCGCGTCTCCCTCTCACTGCCTCACTGGCGCTCCGCAGCGCCTCGAACTTACCGACCTGCTCCTCTCCAGCTTCCGGGCGCCTCGACTTCACTCTTAAAGGGCCCAAAGCTCAATGTTGTTACACTTCTGTTTACCAAGATCCAGAAAGATCGGAAGGAAAAATGCTTTGAACGATATATATTCTGAAAAAATATATATTATATATTAATTATAATATATAAAATTATATATAAAATTTCCACCAGACAAAATTCAATTTCTCCGCAGCCAAAGTTTCAGATTTTACAGGGTAAATATTTTTCAACAGTCTTTGAAAGTGTTACTGAAAACTTATTGCTAACACCCTACTGTTACGCCACCAACTGCTCACACAGCAAGGCTGACTCAAGACTGGATTGCCACCAACTGTAGTGACTTCATTAGTAGAGATGAATGGCCGCCAAACTCTCCAGACCTGAACCCTCTTGATTATGATGTCTGGGGCTCTATGCTTGAACGCTACAAAACATTTCACCCCAAACCGAAGAACACTGATGAGCTGAAGAAAGTCTTGCAGTTAATATGGGACACGCTGCTGTAGGATTCCATCAACAAGGCCATAAAGGGCTTCACAAAAAGATTTCAAGCTTGTGTGAAAGCTTGAAGAATTTCATAGAGATGTCTTTATTGGCATAGATCAAATGCAGAGGTCATATTTCAACATAACGTTACTGGTACGGGTGTCAAACTGGAAATCTTCCAATCATGGGGCGAACTCTCAAACTGTTATGCTACCGACTGCATTTTTGGTCTTTAATTCAGGATTACATTTAGCAGATGCATACCTTGAGTGATTTACAATTTCCTCCAGAGACGGTACCATGCAGCAACTGTGTTTAGTTGTGATAATTCAGAAGGAAAGCTAAAACTCATAACTTTTTGATTTGTAACTGAGTATTCTACCTCTAGGTTAGCATAACAAGTCAGCTATGTTTGCCTGTGTAGTTTAGCGGTTCCCTGTGTAGCATTCAATGATAGCTTCTGACATTTGTTTGCTGGTTTGCATGTCATTTGTGTACTTTCACAACTTTACCGTGTCCAACTTCTTGCCAATGTACTCCCTCCCTCTCTCTCTCTCCTACATCAAGCTACAGATCCTTACCAGGAAAGTATGGCTCACACTATACTTTGTTTGAGTGGTACTAATGATTTTGAGTTCAGGCACTTGTGGTTTTATTCTAAAAGCCATAACCCTAATGGCTATTGATCATCAATATCCCATTTCAGTCCACTGCATTACAGAACAAAAAGCCACAGTCTAATTGTGTAGACCACCGACATATAGGATTGTACTAATGAGAAAATAAGTACCGTAGTAAGAACTGAGACATTATTGTTCTTGTACCCTAATTTTCTCTGATGCAAATAAGAGGTCTGTAAACTACAAGTGAAAAAGACATCTTTGTTCTGGCAGGATAAAGATTTCAAGGATGGGTTTGAAGGCAAAGTGAACAGAAACACAAACCACAAACCAAAGCCGAACAGGGAGCGATTAATGCTGATGTGTGAAGTAAAAAAAAAAAACTTAAAAATGACCAGTGGATAAGCCTATATGATGATTACTGCAGACTTGCTTTTCAGCTTTTCAGTGTTCAGTCTGATACAATACATATGTGACACTGGCTGGTTTAAAACCAGCCAGTACTTTTATTAGGTTTTGGCCTAAGACATAACCTGAATTGTTAGAATTCTCCTGAATGTCTGACAAAACACATTTGAGTTGTAGTTCTGTAAATAAAGTCTTCCCGGCAAAACCTTATAGTCTGTACTGCCAAAGTAGAGGTTAAATTTCAAGCCCAGTTGGTATCCCATCTATGAGAAACATGTGGGTATCCCGGGCAAGAATTTATGTTCTGTGGTCATAGAGTTGCACAATACTTTAACCATCAAATGC
Organism: Distichodus sexfasciatus; assembly: GCA_032718565.1. Lineage (NCBI taxonomy): Eukaryota > Metazoa > Chordata > Actinopteri > Characiformes > Distichodontidae > Distichodus > Distichodus sexfasciatus. The sequence goes on along the minus strand of JAVGVS010000021.1, from coordinate 2,033,826 downwards.
ATAAATACAGGAAAATTCCTCTCATAACATTTTGCAATTAAAATGTAAATCTTGAGAAGGTCTGTTCATTATCTGAGACAGAGATGGTGTGAGATGGCAACTTTTAGGGAGGAAGAAAATACAAGGTCTCTAAGGCCCAAACAGAACAGCTGTTACATCAGGAAGGGGATCACTAAATGATCATCTGTCTCTTTTACAATTTGCAAGAGAAATTGATGCCATTGGGAAAAAGGCAGTTATTGTCTGTGGATAAACAGTTGAATAACTCTACCTTGTTTACTTGCACTATGTTGAAGGCAGTAATACTATGGGAATCAATGAGTTTGTTTAAGAAGAGGAACAAATGAAAGCAATGAAAATAACATGCTGTAATCAGAAGTGGGTTGAACAGTTAAATAAATGAAAAAAATTACTCATGTAGTCCTTGTGTTTCTATGGGAAGAAAAAACGCTATCAGGATTAGGGACAACAAATGGGTTCAAAGATCTTTACACTTGTGATCACAGCTTACAGAGTAAAATCTTCATTACAAGTCTATTGTATTGCAGTAATATTGACAGAAGAGATACAAGAAAGATACAACTTATATCAATAAAAATTAGAAAGCATACAGCATATTTTGTTGTTTATGCATAGATCATTATAAAACTAACGTATATAGCTTAAACCTTTAGTTGCTAATCAATAAACCTGACAACAAAAAAATTCCAGCAAAAATGTTTGAGCGTTTCAAACAGGTACCTAGAGATATTTAACATTTTTCTTTAATTGCTTGCTATGAACTCAAGCATGGTCTCAATTTTTCATTTGTTTAAAACCAGCCAGTACTTTTATTAGTCCACAAGTGCACATCCCACTCACATTGTGTGAATGATTTTGTAGTTGACGAAGACAAAGACTCTGTGATGCAAAGACAATCACACAGAGACACCAATCACAGGACAAACTCCTTCCTCTGAAATTAAATCCCAGTGAAAAGGTGGATTGCCACAAACACATGGCAGAAAATTACATGATGGTGAATAATATTCCATTTACATGTGAAAAAGAAGAGTACACAAGGTCAGCAGTGTGACTGATGTTAATGACACATTTAGCTGCAGAGGTGCGGCTCTGTAAAGGGCTGGTTTCACAGGAGAAAATTCAATAGTGACAATAAAACAAGAGCATTCATTTAGACAGCAGTTCTTCAGCTTCCGTTTTTACTGATGCAGGACAGTTTTAGAACACTTCTGAAAGACCCACCCATTATTAGTTAAACTTTCCTTACATTTTCCAAAAAATATTTATTAGATATTAAAAGATTTTGCATGCCCTGTTAGGGTTTGACTCACAAATATAAGACAATACACACATTTCTGAGTATTTAAGCCCTGTAGGCATTTAAACATTTTAACCATTTGGCAATTTTCTTTTCACAAATTGCTCAATGTTATTTCTATATGTGAATAAATCTTTGTTGAATTATTTGCTGAATAATTTGCTGTAGTGTATGAAAAAATAGAATAGTAGTAAAAATGTCTTTAAAAAGATGCAGGATTTTTAAGATGGATCATGGTTTCCTAAACATATGGAAGCTGCAAGATCTAAATTCATTGTAATTTCACTTGACAATGTTGTTTTATATGCCCCATATGCAGCATGTTCAGTGTCTAACTAAATTAACTTAATGAGCTATGACTTCTGAGTAAAGCAGAGAGAAAATTCCAATATGACTTCAATCAGTTCACAGGCGGATATACTTTAAAATAATTAAAAACAGTTCCAGTTAAATCACTAAGATTGCAAGTTATACACAGTATATACATCAGAAACATGAACATTTTTAAGCGTTGCTATTTTCCACATATTTCACTTCATTTCAGTTGCTGTTGTAAGTATTACATGAGCTTCAGGTATGTCTCTATATTATGTAAGGCATCCCGTAAAAAAAAAAACTTTAAGGTTCTACGCTGCATAATTAGTATGTGTCCTGGAGGACCAGAAACTGAGCACTGGGAAATCCTGAATAAAGAACAAAGATGACAAATGAATGAATTATTTAATAGCTCTGTGCAATGTGAGATTCATACTGACACCCCCTCAAAGGCAGACAGCATATTTTATAAAGACTTTGTCAGAACACTGAAAACTTTTTCATTTTTTCTTAGAGACAGATGTGAAGAGCAAGAAGGATTGAGGGAAGCACTTGGGAAAAGAAAGAAGAGATTTAAAGAGAAATGAATAAAGAAATATGGAGGGAGGGAGGAAGGGAGGGAGAAACTGACTGCCGGAAAATGAACAGAAACAACTGATGTTGTTGATGACTTGGGAGCAAATGCAACGTGAACAAAATGAGAAATGTAAAGGCAAGTATATTATAAAGTTCAATGTGTGTGTATGTGAAAGAGATAAAGAGTAGAGGGGAAGAAAGCAGGACATGTCTAAGTGCCTGTGTGCCTATATTAGAGAGAGAGAGAGAGATAATAAAGTAGGGGGAACACCAGAGAGATCTGTGTGTGAGAGTGTCTGTGGTAAATTGTGTGCATCAGTAACTGGCCCCCTCTTTGTGTATTTTGCAAGCAGTGAGCTGTACTCAGAGATCCCTCTCTGCTTACTACTGTAAATGAGGAAATCCCTGCTTAGAATTCTCCAGCACTGCTGAAGTACATTACTGCAAGTTTTAATGCCCAGAGATTAAGATCTGAGTCTAAAGTCTAAAGAACCGGTGATATATATATATATATATATCAACTTGATCCACCTTAGACATTATAGTATCTCTGTAATGATGAAATCTCCTGCAGTCCCCAGATTTTAACGTTTTTGCTGGTTCCCTTATTGTTGCACAACAAACTCACATGAGTCTAGACTGTTTTTTGGACTTATTTCCTTATGTCTGTGTCAAGACTGTTGAGATTTAGCTAGACTGTGCACATAAGTCACAGTTGGGAAAGGCTATTAGAACTACAATACACCAGGAAATTTTTTAATGGAGGTTGAGAAACTGGGAAGAAATAAAATGAGAGAAAATTGGTGCAATTGTATGAAATACCATGGATAAAAAAGTGGATCAAGATGTGCACTGAGCAGTGACTTGTGAAATGACTCAATCAACTTTTGATTGTTTGTTAGCTCCTTTATACCTACACTAGTCAGTGCCTTTTCACTTTTGGTCACTCCAAACTACAGAGATGCTACTGGTAAATGATGATGAACAGTATTTCTGATAAACTGACTAGCATTGGTTTTATTGTTAGTGAGTTAAAATGTCCACGTTCACATCGCTCTTCTGCATGTTTTATTCAGAGCAGACCATTCAGACACTGAATGGAGAGGGACCTCAGCCTGTAGGTGGACTCCAGTTACTCACACTAAATAATTGAGGAGCATCCACTCTATTCTTCTCTTTATTATCACCAGCAAATGAGTGAGAAATTCAGGGAGAGGGAGAGAAAGAGGGAGTAGGAGAGGGAGGGAGAGAGAATGGGTAAACATGGAGAGAGAAAGAGAAAGAAAGATAGAGGGAGGGTGGGAGGGAAGGAGAGATGACGAAAGGGAATTATGAAGGAAAGGAGGAAGGTAGGTAAATAGAGAAACTGAAAGAAAGGAATAGAAAATAGAAAAAGAGAGATATTATTTAATGACATCAGATTTCTGCTTGAAAAAGTACATAAAAACGTTTAAAATAATTTCTCATTCCTACACCAACATTTTTATCTTTTTGGGAATATTAGCATTTTCATGAATTGAGGTGGCATTTTTATACCAAAAGACTGTATTCTTTTTTGTCCAATCTCCACCACCGACCAAGACATTTAACCTCTAGTTGTACCCAGGGAGACTGTTCCTGCTGTTGGGAAATGTAAGTTGAGCACTGCTCCCCGGGCGCTTGTTATCTGCCCACTGCTCCTTCACGGATGGATTAAATGCAGGGGTCATATTTGGTTGTGGTGCACTGTGTGCTGTGCTGTGGTGTGTTCACAGTGACAAATAATCACTCACTTTCACATTATCATTGTTTCTGGGTCTTTTTAGGATATGGGACAAGTACAGAACCTGAGAGTTTCCAGAGATGGCATGATCTGCTCAGAGTCCAAATGTGCTTTTAGAATAATTACAGTACATTGAACACAACTCCTGAAAAAACAGTACTAGATTGTTTCTGGGTTTTGGCAGAGAGTGTGTGCCTCCTTGTTCTGTGTTCGGTTCAGATATAGAAAGAGGCATGTTCACAGAATCCAAAGACGGTGAGACTACTTTTTAATTACAAACCCTCTGTTCTAATTTGGCAGTATTTGATACTTAAGTGTGTTTGGCAGTGTGTGTGCCTCAGTGAATTACACAAGCCAAAGGGATGTGTAAGTCAGTCGAAACTCAGCTGAGCTGCTATCTTGATTTGAAGTGAGACACTAAGAGTTTGTACTCTTGCGTTTGCCAAGATCTAAGCAAGAGCTCTGAGATTTCTTTGAAAGGTTGGCTGGGTTGCCAGATGAGAGGCATTAGTCAGCCTTGGCCTGAAAGTGCATGCAGACATTAGGGGAGCCTTTTCTCTGTCAGCCTAATTGGAATGAGCTCATGACTGTTTAGCTGCAGCCCCAACGCTCGTCTACGTGTCCATTTCGGAAAGGCCACTAGGCCTGGTTCTGTGAAGGGATGGGTAATTCTTCAGACTAACCTTTTCTCTTTGTAACTGAAGACTCACAAACAAGATTCACTCAACAATTAAGGTTACCAGCCGTGACTAATCTGGGCTGGCAGTTTATGCTGCTGACCTTTGGGAATGACAGAGCTTTGTGCAAGACAGAGACAACTGATAAATCTGTGTAGTAATACTATTGATAGATAGTAGCGGTATTGTCTGAGTCAGCATGCAGAAAGGCAATAAGATTGAAACTCAGTACAGAGAAACTAAACGAAATCAAACCGAAGCTATCTACATAAAAGACATCGTATTCAAAACTAAGATGAAGGAGAGAGAGGGAAGCTTAAATAACATACAAACAAAGGTATAACACATCAGGACAGACAAACGTAGGAGAGGACAGTGAAATTGAGTCAAGTCGGACTTTGGTGGGGATTGCGGGCGGTGACTGTGACAGAACACCCCACCTTATGACTGTTCGAGGATGACTGGCCATGGTGAAGCAGCCTGTCGCCACTGTAACCAAAAAGAGACGAGACCCGATGACACTGGCGCAAGAGAGTGGTCACGCCATCTGAAGTAGAGATGGAACTGGGAAAAAAATGTCTCACATCACTGCAGGGAACACAAAGGCGGTGCTCGTCGCCACGGGAATGGAAGAGACAATTGGCTCATTGTCACCAGAAACAGGACCCACAAGAAGCACAAAACGGTGTTGCAGGAAAAATGGACACAGCAGTTGCTGTCACTGAAGGTGCAGACTGTCACTGGACGGGACCGATGAGGGCAGAGCTGTGAGGGCCAAGCAAGGAATAGGTTTGCCTATCTTCAGGCCCAGGAACAGCTCTGCTTAAAAACATAGACAGGAACAGGAAAAATACGTCAGTGAGGCTGGTGGGAGGTGATCGGGACAATCGGCCAATACAACCTAAATGCTAATATATTGATACTGATATTGATTAGTGACAATTTAAAAAGGAATTGCGAGACAGAAAGCGATCTTTCAGCCTTGCTTGACTGTCCACCAGAGGGTGCACTGTAACTGTGCCAACTGTTAGCGTTACAGTTTTGTACGAGGCACTCGAAATTGGTGTTTAAACAGCAGTGTTCTTTCATGATGATGAAGACTTTTAAATAACAAACGCAAAGGAAAGCTTTTTAATTATATCTATATATATATTAATAAATATATTATAAAATTATATCCTTACGTGGAGGTAGTGCAGCGGTCTCCGTGAATGAAACCCTGGGCCTATAAATTTGGGGGATTAAGAGATTTCGGGGAGAGTCTTTAAAAATTTGTCCCCTAAGCAAGGCTTTATCCCCAAGTTGCTCCAGGGAGACTGTTCTTGTAGTTGGAAAATTAGGTCACTCTTAATAATAACATCTGCTCACTGCTGTAAATGTAAATATCTCCTCACGCTTTTGAAATGGCCTTAAAATAATATATTGTTCTGACTCTATAACTTTAAGCACTGTTGTGGATAAACATACGTAACAAATCTACATTTTGAGGAGGTCTTAAACATTGCTCTCTAAAAGTACATCGCACGATCAGTAATAGTAGTGTTTGTGACTGTAAAGAGCTTTTGCTGAGATTCAGGCATAAAGTAACAAAACCCCCCTCACAATCCTTCCTTCATGTGTATACTCTAATTCCCTCCAATCTTCAGATTGGAAGTTCTGTTTCCTGAAGTCTTTAAAGCGGATTAGGATTAGACTGACGTCCAGAGAGATTTCAGAGTTGTACACCGGCTCCATCACAGGGCAAAGAGACGAATACCATGCTACTTAATTTGATTATTCTATTGATCCCCTAGTCAGAGCTCAGCTCACTGTACACAAGGGATAATGCCAGCTACGATCATGCAAGGGTTCGTGTGAAATTGGATTTGCAGTGTAAACTGGTACAATGGTGCTGTGTTGCTCTGCATTCAGAAGTCAACTCACATGACTAAGGCATGCAGAATAGAGGAAATTTAACTTCTGTATTTTATGCAGACAGTACAGTTAGACGAAGAATACACTCATTACTTTCAGTTCAGCTTTACGGTATCAAAATCTTTTAACCCCACATAACGAGTACCTACCCAATACCCACCTAGTATCAGTGCAAAATGAGTATTTTTGGAGGATTCTGGTGGAAATGTAAAAATAGTAACAAGTGCAGCCCATGCAAAAGGTTTATTAATGAATAATTTGTTTCAATGTACAAAGGAATCACTCGTTGAACAACTCATGTGTCTATATAACACTTCCCTTCTTTAAAATACTTCAAAAATAATGATTTCAATTTAAATATCTGTCAAAGCTTCTTTTGTGGAAGATAGAAATATGCAATATGAAATATAATAATGATTTATTATCTAGTACCAAATGTAATAGTATGTGAAACTTTCGTCTCAGATTTTAGATGCAACTCTTGTTACCCACAGTATGCTGGGAATGAACACATCAAGACTAACATGTAGAAAAACAGACAGTCTCTGTATGAAAAAAGAAAATTAAATAAAATATCCTTTATGCAACTTTACAGTTGTTCAAGTTGCAAAAACCCAAACCTTTACAGACAATTATACACCTATGACAATGACGACACTGAAGAAGCTGGGAGCTGAAGGCATGAAGTAATTCTTGTTTCCCAAACATCTATGTACTCTATATGGATATCACACACGAAGTATGACTCAAATCATCTTACTGTGGTAAGCCATATGCCAGTAACAGTTTTATGATACTTTTTAAACTCTTTTGCTGTTATTCATGTTCACAAACATTTTTACACAATATACACAGTAAATAAAAACAACAAACAAAAATGGATATTGCTACAACATGTATGAGATGCCATTACTTCTTGCTGGCATTACAGGCAACAAAAAAAACATTGGATAATTTTGTCAAAAAGCATATTAACACCATCCAAATACCCCAAACACCACACAGGAAAAAGAAATACTCACAAATTATATACACACAGTGACTGCAATCAAGCAACGGCATGGTTAAATAGCAAATACTTTTTAGAATATAGCAATTTCATTTTACAGTTTGCTTAATAAAAATAATTACACATTCTTAAACAGAGACTGTATAGCATTCTTTTGCATTTGTGAAATGATATAATGGACTTTCTGCCGGCTATTGCTAGACGCATACAGGTCATATTGCATAAAAATAAGAAAAGTCACAGCAAAGGTCATCACTCATTAAAAAGAGAAACAAAACAAGAAAAAATTATAATATCGGAGACTTTTAGTCTTTTGCATTTGTTAATATCATACCTAATACATACTTCATACCTAAATATATTTGTTTGCACGCTCCATTCACATTGCTCAGACAATGTTGGACACCAGAAAGCTTAACTGTTCACTTGCATATGGGATTTAGTATGGATTATTTACAATAGAACAGTTGAAATCAATAGGACCTAGTAATTGTCTAATAAGGTGGAAATTTTTAATTTTAACATTGATATGTTTATTTATACTGGTAAAATAGATATATAATTCCTCCTCCTCTGAGTAATTTTTATAAAAATATGTTCCTCTAGTTATAGCACAGTGTGATATATCTGGTCCGGCCTCAAAATATAACATAATTTGCACAAAACTTTTAGTGCATTGCTTTATACATCTCTGGGAAATTCTGCCATTGCTAACACAAAAGGAGATGACAAATTAAAAACTGACATTTATTTGACCTAAATGGCACCAACTAATTATTTTTTGAGTGTGCAACAAAAATTCTATATTTGTAAATTTGTAAACTGGAATCATATCCACGTTTTCTGCTGTGGTTTTCAGTAAAGTACATGCTCGTCTGAACAGCTGTGTCAAAGATTTGATGAGCAAAAACAATGTTTTCCTAAATCAGATGAAGAACATTCACTGGATTGTTGAGAATTAAAATGAAAAATAATATGTTAAAAAGGGGGAAAAAATAAAGAGTGCCGTCAGTTTTTTTTATGAAATAAAATGTCCCATTTAGAGTCATTTAAACACAGGTTATTTTTAAAGTTTAAAAAATGAAGGAAATCTTTGACTGTAGCCAGGTCACAGTGGTAGCTGAGTTTAAATGTCCATTGTGTTGGCCTGGCAATCTCCATGGTTACACCCTCTCAACTCGGCTGGGATCATAGGTGTCTGAGGATTTAAAAGAAAACAAATCTCTATGATTTGGTGAAGAGAAAATCAAGAAAAATTAAATATTACTCAGTTTGTACAACATCTGTATGACTGCAGTTTATTTAGCATCCCTTATGTAAACTGGATGATACTTCCCTCTTGTGGTACGAAACACTTACTGCGGCAATTTCACCATATTTGCTATTTACATATTTATTTGGTATGACTTTTGAGGCTATCACTGCTATCAAGAAGTCAATTCATTAACGTCCTGCAATATCAAGGATTGCAAACATCAACATAAAATCTAAAACCTCAAAACATTAAAATATTTACTGAAGTCTAATTCTGAATCAAAGTTCTCTTAAATGTGAGTGCTTAACAACAATCTACTGCATTGTAACTAATGTAACCCAAACTGCATTCTGATTTACTAAAACAATTTTTGCTTTAGAACTTTCTGTGCCAATAGTTCTTTAAAACGTATGCAACATGACTATTATAGTCCAAAATTGGCTTTGGACTAAGTTATGATGTGAATAAGTACTAACCTGAGACAGACTGAACATCATCATCATCCTCTATTGCATCCAGGACAGTGGTCAAACTGAAGGTAGCCGGAAGGGTGATTTCTCTCTTGGCCACTGTGCCACTGCGAGGCTGAGGAACTGGACGAGGTAAAGCCTTTGATACATCTTGGACTTCTTCTTTCGCCTGTTCCTCAACCCTCTTTCTGTCGTCCTCGCCATACTTTTTTTCGACAGCTTCCCACTCACTTGTGCTTTCTTCATTCTCTACAAATTGCTCTTTTTGTCCCTTTAGTGATTTCTCATCTTGAACTGACTTTTCATTTCGTTCCTCTTCTATTTCCTCTGTATTCTCTGTCTGTTTGGTAAAACTGGTGAAGCATGACATTGAATCGCCCTCTGCCGCAGGAAGAATGTGCTCTTCAGACGTTTCTTCATTTCTAGAGACACACAATGGTCGATACTCACTTGACTTTTCCTCTGGGTCTTCAGACACGTTTGCACCAAGACAAATCTTTTTATCACCTCCACACACACTCAAAGTCAACTCCTCGTCCTCGGTCACTGGTAGCGACAACCGCAGGTTACTTCGGGGAAACTCAGGCAGCTCCAGTATCACTTCATAACACACTTCACCTTCTGTTTCATCCTTCTCCATCTTCCATTCACAACTGTGTGCTGATACCTCTGCAATGTCCTCACACTCTCTCTTCACATGCTGATTGTCTTCACTGGGGTCAGTCTCTCTGGTTTGCAAAGGAAATGTTGCTTCATTTGTGCTATGTCCAGATTTCTCACTCGGTTCATCATCTTGGTTAATAACCAATGATTCTGCAGGTACAGCAATACCAAGAATCCTGGCTGCCCTTTCTTCAATGGACTCATGCACAGGAATCCCCTTGGCGCACTGAACCTGGTACAGGTTGCTAAGATCCTCTGACGGCATGCTATTGGCTCTCTCTCGAGTCAAAAGTGTCTCCAAATGCTCATCTGCTAATGTTTTCTCATTACTCCAGCTGCGATAGTCGGAATACACGTCATCGTCATCATTGTCATCATCATCGTTTGCCTCAAACCTAAAATGCTGGCTTCTGACATGGACGTGAGGTGGTCTTTGTGAGCTACTGACCACTTTGGCTTTAGTCTCTGTCTTTTTCATGTGGTCACTAGCAGTCAGGCAAGTATTGCTATTAAAGCCCTGATGATCCACACTGATTTCAGGACTGCTTCTGCTTTGATCTCCTCCACTGTCTGATGAAGTGATGTGTAAGGCCTCACATGTTTCTGAGTTGTCCGACGGGCTAGTAAGCATCGGTGACTCAGGGCTTAATCCTGCAGGTGAATCTGATGTCACTGTGTCTGGTATTGCTGTGTACACTGTAAGACCCACATCTTTAAGTAAGCATTCTTTTGGCACTGGAATATCAATCCTATGTGCAAATTCAGTGTCTTTGGATACTGGCACATCTTGCCTGTGCTGCATGTCAGCAATAACAGGCCCAGCCTTTGGTCTGGAGAGAGGACCTCTATCCCTGCACTCCTTGCCTGCCTCTGCTATGACACCACTCTGTAAGTGTGACTTAACATTCAAATTGCTTTTCTCGAGTTGCGGCTGAGAACTCAGTTCTATATGCGGCTGATTAACATCTCTTTTTGGCGCTTTCCCAGTCCTAATTACCTGGGAGCAGGTATTGCTCAGGTCTACGTTTTGCAATGCCTCATCAAGCTCATTTATCGTCTGGTCAATGTTTGGGCGTTTGCTATTATGATCTTGTAGCTCCTTGTTAATAGACTCAAGTTCCCCAATGGCATCCCATGGGCGCCTGTTGACAGGTTTTAATAAAAACTGGCCAAATGCCTCTTGATTATCTGGAGCCTGAGACTTGGGTGCACACTTCTTCAGTGGAGACGGTGGTGTTGGAGCCATTACAAGCTGAGCTGGGCTCTTTACCCTGGAGCTACTGACTGTCTTTGTATGTGAAAATGCACTGTTGCTGGAAAGGTTGAGGTTCTTTTGACCTTTCATGGGATACCCATAGTTGGGACTACATTCGGGGCCCACTCCACTGTCTGTGGTGATGTCAGAGGATGGAGGGTCATATGTAATTTGGTTATGGAGGTTTGGTGGATGAGCACTTCGCAAAATCTCAGGAGAGCCTGTCTGAGTCTGTTGGTTCTTATATTGCTCCCCTGGCCAGGATCCTGCATAACACAATTCTTTGTCAGCAATTGCTTGATAAGACCAAACATCTACAATATCTTTCCTAAGTGGAGCTTTTTCATAGGTTTTAGAGGTTGGGGAGCCGGCAGAGATCTTTGGAAGGTCTTGATTGTAAGGCTGTAACAATGAACTTGACAGTTTTTCATTGTTGTTGGGATCAGCAGCTTCCCTGCTTGCTACTGGGTTTATTGGGACTGACACTAAGCAGAACATGGTCTCTTTGAGTTTCTTCTTGTTTTTCTTATTTTCAGCTGCAGTTTGCGCCTCAAATTTTTTGACCTGTGTTACAGTCTCATGGACACCATGATCTGAACCAGAGCTGTGCTGTGAAGACATCACCAGAAGGGTATCTGAATTACTTGCCGGCGGGTGGTACCTGTTGGAATTTTCATCAGATACCAAATTTGAATGGCTCAACTTCCCCAAAACATCCTTAGGTGTTGCTAGTTCATTAACACACTCACTGATATTGCTTATCCTTGCTTCTGTGCTGTTAAAAGATTTCTCTGGGAGAAAGAAGGCACTGTCATCCGGAGACTTATCAGGACAAGGAATCTCTTTTCTAATGTTCCTGATTTTATCAGCATCTGTTAATGAGTTCCCATCAACACCCCCTCCTGAGATATGCCTGATGCGAGGGTCATCAAAGGGTATGTACTGAACATTCCCTAGCCTCTCCTCACTGTAGGCAGGGTAGGCCTGTCTCCTGCAGGGCATACTCCTTCGACCGTCTCTGTGATGATCTGGCCAAGACATCCCTGTCTGCCTCATAAACCACTCCTGGACCTCTGCCATTGCAGGTCCCTGCATATACGGATCTCCTCTAAACTGATAGTTTAGGGAACTGGAGTAAGTTCTGTGTCCTCCCCTGACTGCAGGTTGTCTTCTATAAGATGGAGGAGGAATATAACCTGGAGGCTCCATGCCTGATCCTCCAGGATCCTGTGCAAAATACTCCTGTCTGGTGAAAGGCAGTGGAGTTCTGTCTCTGGAATATGGTGCAAAGTCTCCAGAAAGCATCTCTGAGCTTCCACGCATCTGCTGGTGAACTTCATAAGAGGGAGGTCTAAGTGGTCGCGTAAAACGAGACTTTGATGGAGGTGCAGACTGCACGGCTGAGTGCCCACCATCTGTCCACTTTTCTCTGCTTTCTCCTTCCACGGAAATCCGTCCGTGGGATTCCCGTGACTGGTGCCCATTCTGCCAGTAGCTTCCATATGGATCTTGACAAGATGGTGATGTGCTTAAGTATTGAACACTGTCTGAGGGCACGGCCATCCTGGGTAGAGACTGAGATTTGGGTTTGGTCCTCGGTGGTACAGCGCCCTCTGCCGTTCTGGGTCGCCTCTGCTCCTGGGTCCATCTCTCACCTTCACTTTCAGATGTTTGGCGAGTCATGCCCACGGCTGGACGCCACTCCTCTGTTCCAAGGCTCTGGTACTTTCTCTCTGCTGCCATTCTCCACTGGTACAGCGCCAGTTCTCGCTCTCTGGCACGTGCATTATCTGCCCTGCGCTGCCTCTCACGGCGATGCTCCTCACTGCTTAAAGCCGACTCTGGTCTTCGCTGCATGCCCTCTGCCTTAACAAAAATGGCCGATCCTTTTCCATGTGTGTCTCGGAAGTCTGCATAGTCCAAGAGTGCATTGAAGTCTTGACCCCGCCTCCGCCAGTAGGACACATCTCGCTCTGGCCTAGTCTGAGAACACATTCCTCTTTGGCCATCGTGGAGTCTGAATAACAGGGAAAAAATCAACAAGAATGAGATTAAGTAGTATTTTTAACTATGCAGTTCCAGCTTAGTAAAATTTCATTCGTTTTGAACAGAAAGCCAACATCCACTATGTAAGACGCGTATATATAGCATCTGCATATAATATATAGCATGTGCGTATAATTTCCTTATCGCAAAAAAGTATACCACCAATAATTAAACATTTCAAAAGCAAGACACTTAATTATTGTTTCTTTTAAAATTGCTTTAGAATCTCCGCTGCCTCTTTAATGCAACAGTAACATATGGCTCTTTTCGTTAAGCCACTATCAAATGCAGTTACAGATCAGTAATGGAGTTAATTGTTTTATACAGTTTGTGTACATTGCATTTACTATTCAAGTGTCCTAATGAAAAAGATTTTTTTCCCGACAGTTAGTGCTGCATTGACTCTTCCTAGGAAACGGCAGTTCTATAATTAGTAGTATAACGATGTTCACATTTGAATTCGTCATGTATTATTAATGTTGGTGTTACATAAAGTATGAAGGATGGAATATTGATCTGAGGCCTCGTGGGACAGGGCAGTATTCCCTTCTGGAGATGTGTAGTTTACCGAAGGGGTTTGCCTGTAGCATTCGGCATGCACAGCAGGGGGAGCTGGGGGCTGTCCCACCACAGGGCTGTACACCACACAACGGTCCCAGATGAGAGAAAATGAATAAAAAAAAAGAGAGTGCCAAATCTGCATAATATAGCTAATGAGTGTGTCAGGAACAGAATGAAGGGGACTGAGAAAGAGGAGGGATGAGGAACAGCAATGAAGACCTATTAATGGATACATTACGCTAGCTGCAGGTTGTAAAAACATGGATGGATGAAAAAGAAAGACTGATACAGAGTAAATGTTCATGCGCATGAAAAAAGCTGTTAAAATTTTGTCCTACAGCTGAGGAAAAGTCCTTGACAGCTCCCACCTTTACATAACAGCCATCATCCTTCCATCCAGCCTCAACTAGAGCTGCCATAAGTTCCAAAAAAGGGGAAAACAATAGAATAAAAAAGAAGCCTGCTCTTAATAAACTGCATGTTTAAACGTAGTGCTTTTGGTCTTGTTGAGAAACACTGAAACCACCTCAACTCACCGACTCTCTTTGGAGAGTGCGTCTCCTAGAGAGTGTCCATCTCCTAGATTTCCGTTGTCCTCTAGCTCAGTCCTTTGCTTCCTCTCTGTGTCTCCAGAGCTGCCCCTAGACGATGTCTGCTTCACACCACCGCCACCATAAACACAGTCCGCCTTGTAGCCATTGACCGCGCCATGTGTCGTCCTCTTCTCGACGATTTCACACCGGCTGTTGCTCCGTGACGGCGGCGGCGGCGGTGGCTGATCGTAAGTCGCGCGGTGGGACGAGGATGAGTGCGAGGGGGGAGCGTTGTTGTTGCTGCTGCTGCCGCCTCCGACTTTGTATCCGTGAGAAATGAGAAGGTCCTCCACGCTGTACATGGCTCAGCGTCTGGTGATGTTCTGAGTGAATGTCTTCAGAGTTTCACACGTACCCCAGATGAGACGAGCATCGCAACAGCTGCACGAGAGAGGCCATCGCTGTGGGGGGAAAAACAGGATGAGAGAGGGAGTGTGTGTGAGAAGGAGCTCGTGAGAGAGTGAGAGAGAGAAAGAGATAGAGAGAGAATGCTGCCATTAATATGATTATCCTTCCAAATCCTTTTCATGTGGAGACGGAACCCCCTACCAAAGAGGGGACAGTCAAAACCCCAAAAGGCCCTATGTCACAAGAAGAGAGAGAATTCTCCATGCCTGTCTTTCTGTCTGCCTGTCTGTTCAATTCTCCACTTCCCTCATCTCCTCTCACCCTCCCCTTTTTCTCTCAGAGCAGCGATGATTCTCAGTCCAACGGTACAATAAGGTAGGAGGCAACACTCTCAAAGCATATGGAGTCAATAATGGGAAGAAAAACAACTGTTGTCCTCCTCATGTTGAGCAACTCCTTCTGTGCAGATGATTTGACGTGCTATGGTAATGCTGATGACACGAAGACATTCAACACTGAATAAGCACCACTTACAACTAACATTCAATCCAAACAGCAATCTGCACGATTTAATAATCTTTGAAATCCTTAAATTCCCAAACTTCACCTAGTCACCAAGCATTTACCGTTTTCTATAAGGTTTAAAGTAAAATCGGCCTTCAACTACAAGTTTAAAGTGGTTGTTGTATAAACTAGGGAATTTGTATCTGTGGAGGAGTGAAGTTAACTCATTTCTACTACACTCTCTTTCTCACACCCACAACTATAATCCCATTCCAGCACAGGGATTAACATTATTCCCCTGTTTTACTGAGGGTGAAGTTCAAATAAAATTGTAAATCTCTTCTGTGCATCTGTTTAACACTGTGGAGAGACTAAGTATGACGTCAGTTTACATGTGGTTCATTAGCTTTCCTTTAATCTAACAGTTCCCTTGGCACTAACCAATCAAAAGTGCTTCAGAAAAACAGTGAATATTAGGAGTCTGGTTTAGCTTTGGTTTAAAACTCTGTCATATGTTAGATCTCAGGAGAATCTAAAAACTGTCTTTAAGCCCCTGAGCCCAAATCTGCTCCAGGGACACTGTTTCTGTAATAAGAAGACGTAAGTTGTTCTAGAGAAGAGTGTCTGATAAATGAGTGTTACATAAGAAGTACTCTTGGGCAGTTGGTAGCATACCGATTAGAGAATTGGTCCTGTGATCAGGAGGTCACCAGTTCAAGTCCAGTTCAAGTAAAAGACCACTGAGGTAAGCATTTCGTTGTGGTGCACTGTGTGCTGTACTGTGGTGTGTTCACAATGACAAATATTCACTTACTTAAACAGTGTCTTCACTGGTAGCTTTAAAATAAGCTTTTTGGATGCTTAACAGAGCATGGTGTTGATTACTTGAGGTAATCAGTAGAACCTACACACTACTGGTGACAACATCTTTTTAAATTCTGAAAACTTGCTGGTTTGTAAGTAGTTTTAACCATCAAACTGATATCAGTGAAAGTAAGTGAAAGATTGTTTGTCATTGTGAACACACCACAGCGCAGCACACAGTGCACTGCAACGAAATGTGCCCTCTGCATATGACCCATCCATGAAGGAGCAGTGGGCAGCTAACATGTGCAGTGTCCGGGGAGCAGTGCTTGGGGACAGTACCTTGCTGGTACTGCTGATTCGAACCGGCAATCTCCTGATCACGGGGCAAACACTCTAACCGTTACGACACCGAAATGCCCCCCAAAAATATTAGCATTTTTTATGAAGTGGCTTTTCATGAAATCTGTAGAGTCAGCCAAATGAACCAAAAGAAAGCTGGATACAAACACTGATGTCACAGCTTAGGCTCTTGGTATTGTAACAGTCAGGACATTCACTCCATGATCAGAAGGTCATCCGGTTCAAGTCCCGGGCTGGTGAAAGTACCACTGAGATACCGTCCCCATGCACTGCTCCCCGGGCCACATAACTTTGTGGTGTACTGTGTACTGTGCTGTGGTGCGGTGTGTTCACAATGACAAATAATCACTAACTTTCCCTTTCATAACTTTGTAGTTCGTAGTATTTAGACACCTGCTTTGCCTCTTGGAGTTTTGAACATAGAGTAGAACATTTCCAGGAGTAACAATGCACCACAACAACAATGCAGCAGGCATTCATCTCCAGTCCAAACTGCAACATTGCCCCTCCTGCTGCTTCGTAAATGCTGCACGCAAGAGGGTTTAACCTCGATGTCCTTTATTCTACTTGAGCACATCAGCTCATTCATACACCAACATGCCTCAGTGCATCTGACTATGGAAGGTGAATGTCTCTAAGCGCAGAGAGCACTAATGCGATTATCTCTCTTTCAAAACCTTAAACCTGTTAGTCTTGGAGGATTGACTTGACTTTCGCTTGGTAACACCAATGCCTGTGTAATTTAAATCATTTAAAAAAGCATCTATATCTTGTAATGTCCCTTAAAACCTTCCTCATGAAGTACAACATACCAAGTCGGAATGTGTATTTAGATCATTAGGATTTTTTTTAAACACCCCCAAACTTCTGACTCGAAATAACTGCATTCCCAGCTATTACAGACAAAGGTCAAGAGAGTGGCCTCTAAAACAATATTGATTTGCTTTCTAGTTGTTTTCTTCTCTGTCACCTACCCCCATGCACACACAGACACACACAGACACCAAAAGGTGAGGAAGCAGTGGTTAGAAAGTCTTTGATAAATGAGATAACAGGGAAAATCACACAAATTATAAATACAGATTTCAAACATATGCTTCCTATTAACAACAAAGGCAGTAAGATGGAAAGGGACAGCTCTTATCAAAACCATCAGTCGTCATCCAGCACACACACACACATACACACACACACACATACACATACACACACGTCTCATTAACCAATAGCTTGCCTTATAAATTCCAGTAAACCCAGCATTTCATGGTCTAAACATTTGAAACAGCAGTCCTACGCTTGAGTTTTTGCAAAAGCAAGCAGTCGCCCCGCAGAATGTTGTCGATCCGTTGTGCTACTGAGTGATACATAAAAAGATTGTTGATTATAAAAACATTTGCAGCTTTAATGATGGAGACTAGGCTCCCTGTGTGACCCAGATCTAGTAGATTTGGATGATAACATTTTTTTAAAATAATGACTTGCTTTTATAGCTAACATATGTGGCAAGCTCAAAATAAACAAAACCACATGCGGAATAATGTCATGAAACTCCACTGAACAAAAACCACACCGAGACACAGAATGAATAAATTTCACAGACACAGTCAAGACACAGAGCTTATTTTGAGTTGTACACTTATAAGCCAGAATTGCAGAGTGCGAACACTGGTCCAAGATGTGACAAAATTCAAAAGCAATCCCTCAGGTCACTAGTACGATGAACCCTACATGTAAGTATGTGTGGAGTCCTTGTGGAGTTTATTTCTGTTCAAAATCCCTTATTACAGGTTCCAGATTAGAGCTAAATTGCTCTGAGGTATGGGAGAGTTTCCTGTGAGGAGGCTGAAACGTTGGCTCCATTCCTCCATAAACCATGAAGTATGGCTACGACCGTAGTCCTGCTCTCGCTCGTAAATAAATCACACGTTTTTTTGATCTGTACGGTTGGAGGGCATCTGGCCTCTTCCTCACTCCCACCAACCCATCAGGGCCATAGAGAGCCCAGAGCTGCGCCATGACAGTTTGGTGTCGCTCTTATTCATAGCCCTGGTGAGATTTGTGGGGTGTGTTTGTCAGAAATGGAGGAGGAAGGGATGGAGGAAAAAGGTGGCAGGACTTAAAAACGTGGCAGTCAAATCTGACGATTGGCAGTTTTTTTTCACTGTAGATAACAGATGCGCTTAGGCAATGCAAATTACTCCAGATTTGATCCATAAGAGTGCCGTAACTGCACTTTAATCATGACTTGCAGACAGACTGACAGTCAGACAGACAGATATATGTGATATCGAAATCTTCCATATTGAGAACTGTCAGTCAATTTCCACTTCTAGCTTAAAATGTATATTTTGTGTCCTATTTATATATTGTTTATTCCATGTGCCCTATCTGTTATTTGTTCTCTATTTCTTGTTGCACTGTGTAAACTGGAGCCACGTCTTCTCGTCTCTCTGTATATCTGTACAATATATAGAAGAGATGACAATAAAGTGTACTTTGCCTATATAAACAAAAATTGTAGACACTGTTTAACTAGCAAATGAGTTCCAGCAAACTAAATCACAGCAAGTTAATGCAACAAACTAAACTAGTTTGAAGTGTTAACAACTAGAGATAGGCCAATACCACTTTTATATGTCCGATACCGATATTGTAAATTTGGATATCTGCCGATACCGATACAAATCCGATACAGTCAGTCTTTTTTTAAACATAAAATAATTCTTTAAAATGTCTGAATACATGACTGAGATTATTGTTATGCTTAAGGAAATGCTTGATTTAAATACTGTTTTCCTAACTAAAACAATGTAATAATTACGCACGTGTATACTAAATTATTCGTTCTCAAAATTGTTCGTTTGACATATAAATATTTCTTCTTTCTTATTGATTACACTATAAAAATTGATCAATTGAAAATTAAATACTGAAGTTTGTCATTTTGAACCAATTTGGCCTATAAAATGAGCTGCTTTTGCAGAGAACTACATTTACCACAATCCTCCATGCGCCCCCCGGAGCCGCGTCACAATGAAGCATTGGGCGCGCGTTCCAGAATAAACGATGGAAAATCTAAATAAACGGCAGAATTGTGAGTAGAACGCTGGTTGTTGTGGTTATTTATCGGCTAAAATATGGTTTGTGTCTGTAATAAAGGTCATGCTCGCGGTCATTAACACAGCGCGCGTGTTTACACGAAAAATGTTTTTATGGATTTACTTCTGTTTTAGTGCACGGAACATCTCACAAATACTTTCACATGCAGAGGGATCAGGTCTTGTCTTGATCGCGCCTCTGAAAACGTTGTGTGTCACTATTAAGCGTCCGTGTGAAATACAAGCGGTGCGTGCTCTAGCGAGTAAAATGAATTAAACCAAGCTTCGATTCTAGAAAAATTACCTCAACCATTTTTTGTAGTAGAATTATTCGGAACAAGTTATCGGAACATATGGTTTCAGCTCTACTTTACCGCAGTGTCACTTCCCATGCATAACAAATAGAGTGTGCACACATTTAAAGATCAGCTCCATAGAATGGCTCAATGCCGCCGATACCCGATCCAACTGTTTGAGCCCGTTATCAGGCCGATACCGATCCAAATATCAGATCAGCTACATCTCTACAAACAACACCTGCACTTTATTATCTAACTAACAAATGCTAAAGAACAGCATGTCCATCCTGTCCACTAAAATGTTCCAGCTTAGCCACACCCTCATCATTGTTCACTCTCTGTTGCAGGAAAGCCACAAAAGTGTCCCTTAAGATGCACTATTCTTCCTGAGGATATGTGTGCTTCAGGAGAAAGTTGCAACACTGACACCGGCTGGAGATCTGACTGACAAACACTGATAGGAGAGAGTTAAAAACAGAGGAAACCTGCTTAAACGAGTCTGTCACATTTCACCCACACACTGCAATCCTCTGCCAGAGGTCTGTACATCACTGTAACTATCCAAGACCTTTCACCAGGACAAACTTTCCCCTATTCCTGTTTTTAACTGACATGCCTACTTCTGTTCCACGTTAAAAAAATCATTTCTCTCCTGTTACCACATGCAATTCATTTGACATTATTATTCATCCTTGAATAATATATCATAGAAAAAAATCAGTCTTAATTAATGTTTCCCATTTCCACAAAGATCACTTAATACATTTCCACATATTTACAGCAATAGGAAAAGACTTGTCTATGTGTTCCAGGGATTTCCATTTGGCTCAACAAAACAACATAAAACAGTAGGAAACAGCAAGGTTTTCACTGTCTAGTTGTTAATTGCAATTATCCCTTAATTTCTGGTATTGATATTTCCAGCTGGATAAAATAAATTACTGAGACCTATAATTATATGGTCTATAAATGTTGGTTTGAAGACTGTTTAAAGACTAAATCCAACCTCTGATCCAATTACTACACATTAACAAAAAAGGATAAATAGAAACCTTACAAATGCAGTCTCAGGTTTCAGATTCAGGTTTCAGTGGGGGCAGTCGGTAGTGTAACGCTTAAGGAGATGGCCTTGTGATTGACGGGTCGCCGGTTCAGGTACCCCTGAGGTACTCATGAGCAAGTTACCATTCCCAAGCACTGCTAATAAAAGCTGCCCACTGCTCGTTCACGGATGGGTCAAATGCAGAGGTCACATTTTGTTGTGGCGCACTGTGTGCTGTGCCGTGGTGTGTTCACGATGACAAAAAATCACTCAGTTAAATTTAAATTGTCATCTATGGTTTCACCAATGCAGTTGTAAATAAATGTGTTATCGATAAAATCCTTTCAAAATACAGTTTATCGTGAGCTATCACTTAATCATTTCTCATTGTGACACACCACAGTACAACACAGTGCACCACAATGAAATGCGAGCTCTGCATCTGACACATCCATATAGGAGCAGAAAGCAGCTGGCATGTGTAATGCCTGAGGAGCTGTGCTTGGGGACGGTACCTTGCTCCCAGTTATAAATTTATGCCTAACAGCTTGACGAACGTAGTAAATGACCCTGATATTGATTTGAGGTCACACTGTCCTAGTCGTAGTGTCAGGTGAATTACAGGATTTCTTTACACATAAGTCACACAGTTTTTTTTGCCCCCCCCCCCCAAAAAAAAACCCCAGAACAAAAACAAACCTAAAACCTAACTTTACACCCTATCCTTATTTTATTGAGGCAGTACCCATGGTTAGTAATGTTTCCTTACTGAAAAGCAAGCTCTTGGACAATAGAGTAAAAGTGAGTTACTCATAAAATGCCTTTAGACACTGGTAATTCAACTGGCACTGACATCAAAGAAGCATCAAGGCAGGAAATAATGCTTTTCCAAGATGGAACTACCACATTACAAAGTGCAGTGCCAAGTTTCTGCTTCACAGACATACACATGCTCCCCATCCTTCCATTTAACACATTTTGAAAATCTTTATTGCGCTGTGACTACTTTTAGAAACTAGTATTTAACAGGAGACAAACAAAATGTCTAAACTGTTTTTTAAAACCTTGCGTTAACTCTGGAAAACATTCAAGAAGAAACAGTGACAGAATTGTTCATTCAGTCATACTCATCCAATTTAGAATTTATTGTATTTCACAACTGAAAGCATGAATGCTGCTACTCTCCACCCAAACTATAAATTTTGAGGCTCCAACACTAGTCCTTGTGGTAAGGCTTGCTTCAACTGTAGGGTCAAATGTTCTGCTGCATCTTTATCTGTTCTGCTACCTTCTGTCTGTATGTCTGTTAATAAGGGGTGTGTTCCATGACATCATTTGAGATAGCGTACTTAAACACACTACTTCAGTTTACTGAAGGAAGTGTAGTGACATAAGTCTCAGCAAAGACATGGTTAAAAACAGATCCAAGGAAAACACATGATATCATTTACAGAGGAGTCCTATAGCTCGGAAAAATGGAGGGATTTTGCTAAGATGTGGGATATAGAGCTAGCAGGTCAATATATCTTGACGTAGGCTGCACTGCCGGCTATAAAACGTGAAGTACTGAGTTTAACTTATGGCTTAGGCCCTACTTCAGGCTGGTTCTCCACACAGAGCTGTTTTCAAACCGCTCAGCATGCCTGTACATAATTAGCATCCATCAAGGGGCTTTGACTACCGAGAGATGACAGTGACAAAGTTTATCAGTTCAAAGTGCCCAGATCAAAGAATCAGCACGCATAAGCACTATGCTAATTACCGTTTCAACTTGCCAAGAAATGTGATCTCAAATGAGGAGGAAGGAGGGAAGGAGACATTTAAGCAAACACCTTTCTGTTAAATATGATGGGACATAGATGAATGCCATGAAGATGTCACAAACATAGCCACAGTATATAAAATAAAGTTAGCCATTATAATGTTCATTTTAGCAAAGTGATGAAAAAATATTCTTGCCATTTAATGTTGATTAATAGTCCAAATATGACTTTTTTGTCATGTTGATTACACAGAGAAAAGGAAAAGCTCAACACGGTAACAACAACAACAGATCCTTATCGATGCATATTCCTCCCTTGAGTCCACTCATGTCATGGTAATTCATCTGGTCGGCAGAAACTGCGCAGGAGAAAGAGAACGAGTCTCCATATGTCTCCCATATGGCTATAGGTTCTATGCTCTATGACTCCATCAATCTATTGGCATCAAATGCAAGCAGCCAACTTTCATCACTTTTAATTACAAGTAATAATCCTGTTTACACTAATCTACATATGGTTACACTTTGCATCATATCACAACCACAAGGCACTTTAAAGTAGGTTAATGTTTTTCCATTATTGCTGTAGGTAGAATGAGGGGATTTTAAGATTTTAGGACTCTTACTAAGCCAGACTTTTTTTGACTGTTACACTACTTCTGCACAGAGAAAGTAATGACACATATGCATCTAGTATGACATACATCTGATTTTCCTCTTGCTAAACCCAGGAAATATTTAACGTCATGCATTTCTTAACTGCAGGAATCAATTTCATTAGCCATTAATCAGCAAATGAACTGCACATGGAAACCATTATCTGAGATTTTGCTTTGCTATTAGCATTATGATATCATTTTTCAAACATGCTAAACATGCACATTTTATGGAACATACAGTATACAATTGGCTCAGTATACAATTGGTTCATTAAATTCATTAGTTTGTCTTGTACACCTAAAAACAGGCACTTAAACCTAAATTTAAAGAGCCCTACACGTGCTGCTGTCACAGTTCCCCCCAGGCAACATTATCACACTGTGCAACATCTCACTATCCTCCCCCCTATTACATAACCATAATACATTATTTATCAAGGTTGAGAATAAATCTAGACAGCATTCCCGTCTCTGTGGAGATCTGGTGAACTAGTGGGAAAGAACTTCAAAAAACAATGAGTCATGGAATATCTTCCCAGCGTCCCTGAGCTGTTTGACCAGCCCTTTCCTCTACAGCCAAAGCTAATGGGACACACTCAGGCTCTGGACTTTCACAGTGAAGTCTTCTGGTAGCAGTGACAGCAATGACCCCAGTCCGCTTAAGTCATATGGGCTGAAAGAGACACTCTGCAAGAGTCTATTACTCACTCTTACACAAACACACACATACACTCCACACCCAGTCACATCTTACTATCTTACTGACTAACTACAACAGCAACAGCTTCAACTAACCATAACCTTGGCCTTAGAAACTAAAAGCGAAACGTTTCACCTTTTAGTTTTTCTAATAAATGCTGGAACTTTTCCATAAAACACTTCCCTCATATACAAAAATGTTCTTCCAAAGCCACAAAAGCCTAACAAATCACAAGTTTTAGGGGCTCACAATTACCAAAAAACCTGCCTGGACACACACAGACACACACACACACACACTACTCTAAGAGCCTCCCAATGGGAGTACAGTATGTCTCTCACAATGCTGCTACTATCTGGTGTATATTTTTCAGTCTGCCTAAACTTAGTTGGGAAATGATCATCTAACAGCATTACCTCTGCCATTAAAATACCAGCAAAAATAGGCACTGTGTCCTTTGGGCTAGAGTTTGAACAAACTCTATCCTTGAGCAATTTCCTTCGGGATAAATAAAGTTTTCTGATTCTGACTTCAAATATATAGTTTTACTTATACTTTCAAGTTCCACAAATGCTTATTTACACTTGGAGGTCCAAAGTAACAGAAATTTGATAGATTAACAATGACAATGACGAGCTGGAGGTGTATGTTAATGGTCTAGAGATAGAATACTTAGTTGTGGTTCTATCCTATGTACTGCACTACCTGCGCACCTAAGAAAAACTCTTATCCTCCAGAGAGACTATACCTGTAATTACGGTAAGTTGCTCCAGAGAGAAGTTCATTACGGACATAATTAATTACAGATTCAATGTTGCAGTAGATGTTTACCATAAATTTGGTAAATATATTCAAACATTACCAATTGATTCTATTTCTATGCTTTTACAACTCTCTTCCACCACAAATTCACAGAAACTTCAACAAGGACATAAGGACAATACAGATTAGGCCGAATATGCTTTCGTACAGCTTAAAAAGTAAAAGAGAAAAAAAAGCTATTTCTGTAGCACTTGCAATCTTTAGGAATTTCTGAGAGCAATTTTTCAAGCTTGAGATACTTGGCAAAAAAGAGCCTTTGTTGCATTCAAGTAATAATCCTGTTTTAGCAGAATGATGTTTGGCAGACTCTTGGACAACAAGAACTGGACACAAGGTACAAACATGATAATCAGCCTGAAGAACGTGTGTCTTTTATCAGTAGGACAGGAAGACATAACTGCTTAATCGATCTTAATAAAGAGGAAGGGCGTTTGCTGTGCTAGGACATTGGATGAAAGGAAAATTGATCTTGGCAATGTTTGCAGATGTCATTTTGACACAAATAGTGTTAAGATTGAGGCACATGTCTAGTATTTCATTTACATTAACAGAAGCAAAGGCAAACAAAACCTTGTATACACAGGCTTACTGACACACACACACACACACACACACACAAACACACTCTAAACCATATATAAAGACTTATAAATCAGTCAGAATGTATCCTTAGGATGTTTCAAGCTAAACAATGACCTATGAGATATATCCAAGTTTTGTTAATTGTAAACATTCATCCACTATCTCTTACCAGAAAAGAAACCTGAAATCAAAGATAAATACCCTGCTCTCCATGACAAATGCATCTATATCATTTTCTTCTTTTTTCTAAATCCATGTTGAGGTTTAGGCATGTCTCAGGACTACCTCTTCACTCTGAATCTACTGATACTTAGAGCTAAGTAAAGTCGGGACAACCTGAGAACAGTCCACTTTAAACTGACCTCAACTTGACATCTGCACATTTCCTACCTTCCAGTGTTTTGTTTTCTTTCATTTCCCTTTGCTGTGTCACCCACTAATGCTCAAAGGATGAAAACTGGATGTGGATTTAGTTCCTGAGCAAAATTTAAAATGTAAAATTAAAAATAAGATAAGGTTCGACCTGAAGTAAAACAGACAGAAAAAAAATCACGAAATTAAACAAAATAAACATTTCAATTTCACTTTCTCCATTTATGTTAATTGCAATTGTGTTGAGAAACAGACCTCTCATAAATTGGTCATCAATCATATTAATGTCCAAATGTCTTTGTAATTACCCCGTTAATTGTGGACACTCAAACTATGTGCTGTAATGGAGCAGTATGTCATAATAAAGATTACACATAAGTCTCAGATGGTCTGGACAGCGGGGATGACGGCTCATTTACACCTAAAGCAGCACATTAACCTCGCACTTGCCCCCTCAGTCGTTACCACCAAGGGCTGAACTGCCGCCTCTGACACTGAGGGAACATCAGCACGTCTTCACCTTGCTGTCAGACACACGGTGTGCCCTTTGAAGTGTTTGGGCCACCAGCTGTTGTCCACACACGGCTTTCACAACTGTTCTCCGGTCAGCTAGCTAACGCCACACAGCTAACCCTGGAACAGCTGCTAACGTTACAGCAACGCTAGGAAAATACAAAACTCTGCAAACTCTCCCATACGAAAACAACTTCTCGAATTGGCTCTCATTTACCTAATTAATGTCAGAAATATATAACTACCATATATTTAAATAATGTAAAATAAACTGTTAACTTATAGAAGTTAGGTAAAAAGATATGAGTGCTATTTAGGTAATTCACGTTCAACAATGTATCGCTAATTCGCATAAAATAGCTACTATAGCTCATTGATGTTTAAAATAAGTGGCTTCAATTCGGTTCTCTATTTAGGATTTAGTTAATTTATATAAACAGTAAATGGCAAAAAAATAATAATAATTTGCGTAAAAAGGTTACACAGTTATAAGCATATACTAACCAGCTACTCACCGTTACTTTTCACATCTGAGGTTAAGCGCGCAGACGCAAAACACGGTTTGTTCACCGCGACTACGTCACAATACCAAAAATGCGCCAGCGTCCTGACGTTCCCCCTCAGATAAAAGGTAAATCGAACGACCAACGTTTCTCTTAGGGAAGGGAAAGTTAATGATACAAGCCTAAATAAACAGAACAACACGTTTTCTGCTTTACAAGGCTCGCTAGCCGTTTTGGGCAGCACAAATCTCGCTGTCCGAGAAGCCCCATGTGGGATTCCGTACCATCAGCTCCGTTATTCAGCAAGTTTCCCCTCCCGAGCTCGTTACCTTCCCCCTGTAGGACGATGCCTCCATCACAATTCTGCATTATGTTAATCCTCTCCGGAGCCTACCAGCCGCTTGTGTGTGCAGTCGCGGGGTAAACGTGTTACTGCCTACCTGTGCCGGGGCTGTCGGCGGTGCTCCTGCTGCTGTCCCGCCGCAACTTAGTTCCGCACACTTAACAACGTGAATCCGCCTGCGGACGTTTGAAAAGGGGACGAGCTGATTTCCTCTGCGCTCCCAACGCGCTCTGAGTTGTGCTGGGGCGAGTCGAATATGATGGTTCCTCCCAAACTTCAGCTGAGGGGATGGAAACACCCATACACACACACACACACACACACGCACGCACGCACGCACGCACACACACACACACAGTAGCGTCTTGCTAAATATTGTGAGGTACTTCTGTTCATTCCTACCATTTTTACATCTAAGCAATATTAAATGACATCTCAACACTAATCCTAACATCAGTATGTAATAGCAAATTGTAATAAAATTTATTTTAAGTTTTCACAAATAAAGCCACAAACATCTTACAGAGGGGGCAAGGGGTCTTCTCAAATGCCCCAAAACCTGCATGTGCACCCACGACGCACTGGTTTACGCATTTATGAGATGACTGTCTTACTCTGTCTCACACACGCACACACATGCACACGTACACACACAACACACTCACGAATTATTACTCAAGACATATACAGTGCCTAACCCCAAAAACTCCTTTTCTTTATGAGGACCTTACATAGAAAAATGGTCTCACAAAGTCACACAAATCTGACAGATCTCATGTTGTCCTATGTTTTAGGGGATACCAGGTGCTCATAATACTTCAGAATTTCAATGTCAAGATTTTGCTAGGGGATCACCCTTCTTACTATGACTGTCTCTACACCTAACTATAACCAGTGTCGAAACCTAACTACAACCTGATTTAATCCTATATCTAAACCTAACCCAACCAGCACTAAGATCTTAAAATTGACATGCTCATATTTTCATTTAGGGTGGCACGGTGGCGCAGTGGTCAGTGCTGCCACCTCACAGCGAGAAGATTCTGGTTTCGATCCCCGGGTCAGCTGTGGAACCTTTCTGTGTGGAGTTTGCATGCTCTCCCCGTGTGCTCCGGTTTAGTCCCACAGTCATAAAGCATGCAATAAAGGTTACTTGGCCACTCTAAACTGGCCCTAAGGTGTGAATGTGCTTGTGTGAGTGTGTGTGCCCTGCTGTGTGTTGGCGCCTGCCCAGGCTTGGTCCCCGTGATCCCGATAGGGGTTAAGCGGTTTGGATAATGAATGAATGCATATTTTCATTTTTGGGGAATTTTTGGATAAATTCTAATAACTTTAAACATTTCAGGATATATCCACATGGAAATGTAACAGTCAGTATTAAGTATGTAATGGAAAAATAATGCTGAGCTTCATAACAGTTATGTGAATTATGAACAATAATTATGAAATCATTTTCTAACAGATGCTATCATTCTAATAGAACCCTAGTAGTATGTTTAAAGAACAATATGTTTAACTGTAATAATGATATCTTGTGAATTTATCTTATGATAAATGTCCCATCTATTCAAGGTGAATACGGACACATTTGCACACACACACACCCACATGCACACTCAAACAAACTCTACATACCTGAGTGTTTTCATGACTGACTGTTCACAGATGGAGGAGAACTTGAGTAATTCAAAAGAACAAAGGCCGACAGATTTCATAATATTGACACAGATGTAGCATATAACCGAATCTGCAGAAGATTTTTGATGAAAAGTGAATTGTTTGTATCTAGTAGGCCAGACTTAAACCACAGCCCACCTTACCGTCCAGAGGGAGATTTGCTGCGTTAATTTAGGGCAATGACAATCTTGGTTTGCTGTTCACTAAGATCTTAGAGATTCAAAAACATTTGCACATCTGTGGAGGAGGCTTTCAGGGTTATGAACCCTAACTGCTTTAAAGCTTTCAATAAATCCGGTTGACTTTAAATTACCTATTTGATGCTTATCTGACTCCTGTAAATCTGCACCATTGTTTAGGTCTGCAAAACCACCACCCCTCAATCTCCTGTGGCTACTTTAGATAAACATGCATAAGCAAAGTCATAGCTTGTAGAACACGAAGGAGCATCCGTTCTCTCCCCATCTTTTGTGTACCTCGGAATATGTGGTTGTGTAAGAGTAACTAATACCTGCACAAAGCAATTCAGCCCTCTAAATTAAATTTAAAAACAGTACATAAAAAGGTGTATTCCATGTCAAAAATATATTTCTATATTTCTATCTATAGGCCACCTAGCGTTACATCACACCTTTCAAACTAAATTCTTCCATATTATTTCCTCTGCTTAAATCATATGATCACATTTGAAAAACCATAAATTCATGAGTGTGAATGAGAGTGTGTTTGTGAACTATGTATAACAGACATGGCACGTGAGGTCTCATAGTAGTACTTCGTAAGGCAGAACGCAGATTGCTAGTCTCAAAGCAATGAGCTTTGCAAAGCCAGTTAATCAGCAGTAATGACTTGCACCATAACCCCTCACTCACACAGTACTTGGCATGATGAAACAGAGAGAGATTATCCATGGTGAAGGTTTCTACACACTCTGTCCACCTGCTTCACCTTGAACTCCCTGTGTAATGTGCTTTACTTGATACCAAGGTACTGATGAATATAATTTAACTTCCTTTTACTATATGTTTCTGAATGAATGATGGTGTCATATCATATTATTCTAAGCAAGCATAGCATCAGAACTCACTAATCTGAAATACCTGTTTAACAGGTATCAATAAAGCTCAATAATGTTTATATAAAATGTTGACACACATAATCCTTAAAGCTCTACATTTTAGTAAGAGAATGGTTTGAAGCATTCATACTTCACAATTCTGTGGTGTGCTGTTAGACATCCCATTATGCTACCAAGCTAAAGCCATGCATAGTAAAAATTGAAAAGTCAGACTGTGGTTTCAAGAAAAAAGCTTTCTAGAGTAGGAAAACATTACCATGGTTTACAGGATGATGCCAAAGTGAATTCAAATGAAATAACTACCAGTGTTCGTGGACAGAGTCTAACTCCAGACTGAAATCCGGCTTCTCACTCAAAGAGCAAACAGAACCCTATAATTTTGCATGGCTATTTCAGAAATTCTATGTTGGCTTGTGGTCATTTGGGACTATCCTATCTCAGCAGACTGGGAAATGTCCAAAGCCAAGCACTGGGTCATGAGGTGCCCCATTCCACAGACTTTTCTGGCTTGAACCCTCTGATGGTAACCACACTGATTGTAGTAGACACATAAAACCATTGAAATTGAAAACCCAGAAACCAGAGGGAAATTTTTTGGATATTGTGGTGAAGTGTATTTGCATTTGCTGTGGAGGAATAACAGGAATAGTCATATTGTTGATGGAAATGGTCTTCTGTGTCCGGCAGGAGATAAGGCTTTTTTTTTTTACCTTTGTTATGAAGATGCTTAGGTTAGTATGAGTAACCATGACATAAATATAGAATCCTTCTTAAATGGATCATCTTTGTAATTGTCTGATGCCTTGCTTATTTGCTCATTTCACATGCTCAGCTAAAAAAATAGACATTACAAATAAAAGGCATAGCCGAAGTTTACAAAGGGCAATGTTAGTTATGAGGACTTTTAAGAATTCCTGAATGCTCCACAATAGAAAATGAGAAAGGAAACTGTTGATGTCAGATCACTACCAGAAGCACAACTCAGAAAAATCTCTGCTTTTCTATTCCCAGCCACAGTGTATAATCTACTCAGTTTAAACTCCGGAAAGTAACACGGATGTAGAAAGGAAGGAGTCTGATTCATGTCACAACAGCCTCTTTGTTTAACCAAAATGAAAATTCTTTGAGTAAATGTATCCAAATTAAGCCATACACATGAATAGGGTCCATGCAGGACGAAGTTCAATTCAATTAGCCCTCAAGTTAATAAATAAATGCTTCAACAGAGTACCAAAAAATATGAAAGAACTCCGGAAATCCTAGTTTCTCTCACTCACACAATAAACACCCAAAGTGGATATTTGTAGCACTGCGGTGGTTTTGCCTACTCGCACACCACATTATATGGTGAATACCCTGAACAGAACAAGCAGACCTCCCAGTTTTTCCTTCTCCTCCTCCTCCACCTTGACCACAGCCAGTCCTTAAGTAACTGGGTATGCCGGAGCTAGCAACCACACTAACAGGGAACAGATGGGCATAGGGTGGAGACAAGAGATCTCGCAGAACAGACTCATTTGAGGACGTGTGTGTGTGTTGGGTTGGGGGTGGGAAAAGCATCATATCAGAGACCCGGGGCGGGGTGGGGTGGAGTGTTGTATAAAATTTTCCCCCAGATGGGGCATCTGGATATGGTAAGGGAGGAAGGATCATGGTGGGGAGGAGGGTCCGCATGGCAGCAGGACTGCATTCAACACTTGAGGATCATGTAGCATCAACTCACCTCTGAACTGACTGCTGAACAGCTGCCTACTGTGGATACGCCGATTCACGCTGATTCACTTTGATGTGGAGCAAGCCCATGGCCTCATACAGTGTGCTGCTCTTAGCTAACAAAGCCTGCTGCACTAAAACTGTGTCAATATGGCAGCGCATGCTAGTTTGACTTCATACACATCATACGCCTCAAATAAACACAAATAAAACCACATTACAATGTAACATGCCTGTGAGCATTGCTAAAAAATGTGGAAAAGTGATGGATTTTAAGCAATCACAGGTCACATCATGAGGAATCAAAAAGCTTTCATGTATTGTATTATCTATCTTTCCCACATAGATAAATAGATTTTGATTTGATATGAATTGTTATGCAGCTATGCAAAATTCGAGAAGGCAGAATGGCTTTAATGGTTATATTAATCCAAAGTTGTAAAAATCTGTACTTTAGCTAACGCTTTAACTGGGTTTAGAAAGAAAACAATATCCTTTGCGACAAACCACAATGCTGAGTCATGGAAACATACAGATAAAGTTTATATAAGAAATTAAAATATTATAGAGCAAGTTTGCATAAGAGACCTTACCACACCTAGACACATCATAGCACTAAATAAAATCTAACACTCAGAGGCCACTTTCTCAGGTCTCTTAATTAGTCCACCAAAACAGCACCCAGTCTCTATGAAACTTGTAGGTGCTTTTAGGGTGCACCCACTGTCTGACAGATTCAGACATGGCCAAATAAGAAAATAATTAAAAAGTAGTTAAAGGGAGATGGAATTGAGCCAAAGCTCCTAAACCACAGGCTGCTACTAAGCACTTCCTGTTGTTCCGTTAGAATGGCAAACGGCATCTGACCTCTCCCAGGCTGGATGAGTAGAGTCAACAGAATGGCTGCATCCAGACAGCATGGCTAATTTAATATGTCTAGCACATGCCCTTCCTCTGCCAACTGTGACATCAGACCACAACAGAGAGAATGCTGAGAGGGGAGATTCCCCATTATCAGCGAGAGAGAGTGTCAAAGAGAGAGAGAGCATTTAAAAGAGACAGAAGGTATCAAAATGAGAGTGCTATACTAAGAGAAACAACAAATAAATAAATAAGTAAAAAATAATATTACAGTAATACAGCTTTACAAGATTAACAAGGCTTGCCAAACTAAAACATTCTTCACGTCAGCACCCAAAATGAAAATTCTGGCCTTAAGCTCTGCAGTTTCAATTTAGTGGGCTGAAATTTAACAGCCTGTTTTAAGAGTCTCTGTTGTGTGTTTTGACGTGTGAGTGCAGAGTTTACAATCTGATCCGTACTCCAACTATCACTGCAGTGTTAAACACACACACACAAATGCACATACACACACTACATTTCTAAGCACACCAGAAGAACACACTGCCCAAATAATAGTTTATCCATGTTATGCTCCTGCTTACTTTTAACATTGTGTATAAATGATGTCACCTTCAGTACCAAGCGCCGCCAGCACATCTCTCTTCCTCTCACTGCAGCTCTACACACAGTCTGCAGGAGCAAGGAATGAGGCAGGGAGAGATAATGGGAGAAAGGAGACAGTCTGGATGAACTTTTTCAGGAAGACAGGGAAAATGATAAGATAGTCCCCGTGTGCTGTTTCAGTCCACACACACTCACACCATCCAGAGGTTCATATAAGAGAAATAATGAGAAAAGAGTGGAAATATGCACAAATATGAGGACTAAAGTTCAGCTGTGCATTCCGGGATCAAATTCCAGAACATCTGGAGGCTCGACTGTATGTGCTGGAATTCCACTGTTTTATTCCTGTAACCACTATTTCTGCACTGGCTAATGTGCTCATATGGACAACATCAACCTTCTGAGCTCAAGAAGTGAGGTGTGAACCCCAACCTCCACCCACACTGTCTTTAAGCCTCTCCAGAATAGCTCAAAGTATTTGTCCTAGACCAGAAAGATAATCACCAGACCTTATTTCAATTCATACAGAAGAATTGCACGTATTACTGTATAGCTGACATTTAATGATATGATGCATCTTATTTTCAGCAAACCTTCAGCGTTCTTGTCACTCCATCAAAGCCATGGTTTGTGGTCTGAGTATCTGAAGCAGTGTGTTGATATACATAAGACTAGGGATTCGAATGCCGGGATAACCTAAAAAAAATCATTGGGGCAGTTGGTAGTGTAACGGTTAGGGCGTTTGCCACGTGTTCTGAAGGTCATTGGTTTGAAATCCAGGACCAGTAAAGGTACCACTGAGATACTCATGAGCAAGGTACGCTGCTTCTCGGGCACTGCCCACTGCTCTTTCACAGACGGGTCAAATGCAGAGGATTGATGGTGGTCTTGTGGTATGATTCTTGCCTATGGACCACTGGGTTATAGGTTCAAATTCAGCTCCATTCTATTGCCAGCACTACCATCATTGGATCCCTACTTGCTCCAGAGAGAGTCACTGTAATTAGTAAATTCAAGTCACTCTGAAAAAAGAGTGAATATTAACTGCAGTAAATGTTAAGTAAAAGTTGGTATGAGCTAATAAAATAAACGCTAATCCAAATGAATCATTTCTATGGTTATACATTCTATAAGCAACAGGTAAGAACTGATTTAGAAAATATGTTAGAAAACTAGTACTTGATTACTGGTTCAAGGAGTAATTTCCAAGTCCAGTTTCCAACTGACTGAATTCTTTAGCATTATACACACATAATGGTTATGGCAGCAAAGCATCTCAACTTAGTGTGAGCTAAAAGTAAGCGTTCTATTTTTTGATCCACCACAATATAGCCACCACAGGAACGGGGGCGTTGTAGGAATATTGTTTTGAGTGTGCTGGGGTGCATAGGAGTAAAGTGTTCCTTAGTCCAAGTGCAACACAGTGGTCTGTGGTCTACAGATTCCTTCAGTGAGGCGAGACAGAGTAAACAAGAGAGAAAGACAGAGCGAGAACAAAAACGGTGCAAGAGGCTCAATCATGACATTTTACCCTCTTGGCGTAAGAAAAGAGCGTATTTTAAAAAGACGTGATTTATTTTAATAAAGGAAAGAAGGAAAATAGACTTCATGGACCTTTACATTTGCATTCATTTTAAGAATAAATCAAGGGCATGACACTGTGTATTTAAATGCATTTCAAACCAATGTGGTGACCAGAGCCCATTTTTAGATTTCTAAAACTTTTACAGCAAATGACAGCGGTTCTGCACTGGGAGGCCTGGTTGATGCTGAGATCTAAGCCAGTCTCCTGCATTCACTCTCTCACAGCCAGTGATCAAATCCTGTCTCTTGGCTTTAATCTATGGTCCTGCTGGGTCTAGCAAACCAAAGAGTAAGACAATGTGTTAAGCAAAAGAGAGATAAAGATGTCACTTAAATGTTTTCTTTGTCTTGAAAGTTTCAGATAATCATTAAGGTTTTAACCAACTGTGTCCAAGAGAGAGATAACTTTGTTTCTGGACTTAATGGTAGATCACATGACTGGAGAACTCATCAAGCTTTAACTGGCCACACACAAAAGCTAAAAGAAATCAATAAAACATTTAGTGAATAGGCAGCTTCTCAATGAGCAAATTGTAAACACTAAAACATGCAAACAAAACGGGTGAGTAGGATGGGAGCTGCCCTCTTAAAACTGGTGGGGTCAGCGGAGCAGTCACGTAATCCCTGGTTAAACCCGATCCCACACAGAGATAAGAGAAAGCTTTGCTATTACCCTCAGCTGAAAAGGGCTCCCTGCCCAAAGACAATAGTGTGACTAACAGTGCAAAGATGCTAACAGACGTTTTGCGTCCATCAAATGGGTAGATTAAGCTATTTTGTTTACCTTCAAATATTCATGAATTATTCATGAAATTTACTATCAATTCAAATGGACCAATCAGTCAGAAAACCTAAAGGTCCCCCACCTCATCATTATCTTCATCAACGTCCTCATAATGTGCAGCCCATATTTGTATTGGTGAATAACAAATTGACTTTTGCATTTGTACACTGTCATTAGCTCCAATAATGTAGAAAACCCATGAGTCACTCTATTACATTTCATGCAGGATGTGCATTGCGGTATCCAAAATGACATGTTATGACAATGTGCCTCCATTCAGCACCAAGACATCTCAATCAAAATAGAGCAGTGCACTAGAGGGAGTGCAGTTAGAATACAATGAATACATTACAGCAGTAGACAACGTGCCTCATCTCTGCAGTAGAGACAGACAGAGAGGAAGAGGGAGGAACAGGATTGACATCAAGTAAGTTTGCACGCAGCCAGCGGATGAAAGTTCATATGTGAATGACACATGCGCAAAACCACCTTATCTAGAGGTTAATCTCCCATACACACTCCAATGTCATCTCTCCTCCCTGAAGCCTGTCATCATTGTTCTGTTCTTTCTCTTTGAGGCTAACTGTTGGAAAGCCAGTCAACTCCTGAATGTTGGGAATTTCTTATTGACGACATGTGAATTTCAAACTACAGCCATCCCACAGTCCCAGCTCGCTTCCAGCATCTTCGAGACTCCCATGATCACAGAACTCAAGTTCCATCGGCATGGCGGTGTCGGAATGCTGCCGGGACCGATAGCGTGCTGCATTCCAGGAGATAAAAGTGGAGGGAAGTTAGATATCTGCTGCCTTATCATCAGAGAACAGGACCCATCCCACAGGCCAGAATACTAAAAATATAGCCAATCGCTCTACAGTGGAATACCAATTACTGCCCGTCAGGTATGGTTTATTTTGATTAGAGGAAGGAATTTCTGTAATCTAGAAAAGGCGACACATTTCCTCAACATACTTTAAATATATAAACTACATTTATTTGTTTCATTTCCTGTATTGGCCTGATTTAACACCCATCTTAACCCAACATTAATCAGTGCAGTGCAGTGCACCACTCAAAAGAAGGCCAAACTTAACATGCCCCCATTTGGAGGTTCTAGTAAATTGCCGCACCCGAGAATGTGTAATGTTCTGGTCATGGGAGGTCAGGTCTCTAAAGTCCAACGACTCCTCAACAGCTAGTTTGGCCTCCTGCCTTCCCAGTACTACCTCAATAACAAAATACACCATGATTAAGATTTGTTTTAGGGCCATATTTGGACAAAGAGATTAAATCAGCCCTGATCTTACCTCTAGATATACAGGAAGAAAAACATGGGATAATTATGAAGGTTGCTGCACCAGTTGTGAAAAACAGATTTTGTTTTAATTTTTTATGGAGAAGAATAGAAAAAAGGAGTATAATTTGCTTCCCAAAGTGACCAGCCTCTCCTGCAGTCAGAGATTTGTCATTCTTTTGAAGTTACTGGGTGAAGAGATAAAGAAATCCCATTTAAGTGTTTTACTAAGTCACAGCTAACAGTAAAATGTATGTCATTGCTGAAGAATGTGACCCAAATGTAGAAGGTTTAGTGATCTCTTGACCTCTGTACTAACTTTTGACCTAGTCTGTCTATATGCTTGAGATTTAGAATTTGGCCTTTCATAATTCAGGAACATCGCAGACCAAACACTTACACATACGTAATATGGATAACTATGTATATAATATATGGTGTGTGTTTGAAAGACAGAGCGAGAGAGTGAGAGAGAATGTTGTAATACAGCCACGTGAGAAACTCAACCCCTCATTAGAATTGTCAAGAGGGAAGGAGCTGATTATATGTGTGATGCTATAAGCAGAAAAGAGAATTTGACTAAATTATATCACTGCATTTAAGTGTGTGATTATGCAGGTACCAAGAGCTGGAAGCGCACAAAAATTTAACAGAACTGCACTTAGCACCCACACAGAAACTGAAAACAATGATGGATAAATCTATAAACTCTACTGAAATAAAGAATATCGAAAAATTACTTAGCAGTTCCACCAAATAAACAATGTACACAATTAACACCGGACACTTCCCTGCATAGCAGAGCGTGCTGGGCTGATAGAAACTCAAAATATCCTCACTAGACAGACGTGTGTGTTGGGGGGATAGGGAAAAGGAGGAGAAAATGAGTGAGTGAGAGAGAGATTACTTCCAGAACACACCCATGTTTTGGTTTCTTGGCTGTTGAGACGCGACTGGATCGATGACAAAGAAGAAACGGAACCAAACACAGTGTAGTGAGTGAATAACTGGACAATGACAAAATCTTGGCTTTTGCTCTCCATCCTGAATTTGAAGAGCAGTTTGGACTACGTTCCACCATTTTTGCGTACTGACAATCATGCAAACAACAGATCAACGTTAAGGACTTTCAGTTCTTGCCTGCCCTGGGTGGGTTATATAAACTTAAGAAATCATTTGACATTTATTCTATTTAGCGCAGCCCTGTGGCGCAGTGGTTAGTGTTGGCGCCTCACAGCAAGAAGGCCCTGGGTCCGATCCCCGGGTTGGCTGTAGGGCCTTTCTGTGTGGAGTTTGTGTGTCTCTCCCAGTGTTTGCGTGGGTTTATTCTGGGTGTTATGGTTTACTAGCCTGGTGGACCAGACTCTTTCACTTCACTTCACTTTGGGCAAAGAGGCAGGACATTCTCGATAGGCACACGTTCACTTCGCGGTGGGTTGGCACTTTGTTTGAACTTTAAACCGATTGGTTCCGGCTTCCATTTCTGTTCACTGATTGGTTGCTAGAAAATATCGTTGAGAGAAACCGCAGCATTTGGAGAGTATACTGACGTAGTACTGTAGCGAATACAATACCGAGTGGAGGTACTACGGCAACGCTAGCCTGGCTAATGGTTTCCTCCCACAGTAACCAAAAGCATGTGCTACAGGTTGATTGGTTACTCTAAATTGCCGCCTTAGGTATGAATGTGAGTGTATTTGTGTGTGGTGTGTTGGTACCCACCTCATGCCTGAAGTTCCGGGACAGGCTCCGTTTCCCGCAACCCTGATAGGGATTAAGCAGTACAGATAATAAATGAAAGAATTTATTCCATTTCCTTTTTTTCTGATCTTATGGTCTACATTTCTTAATGCTCACTTCCTTATTCCCGGGCTTAATGTTGTAGTGCTGGAAGGATGATGGATCCAAACTCAAACCCTGAAAAACTGACACCGCATTCCTACTTCTGTAACTCTTACCAATAAATTAAAATGAATGAGAAATTTCTAGTAAGTCACTTTGAAACACAGATGTGTTTTATGCTTCAGATTGTTTAAATTCATCAGTTCTGCATTACCACCTTTAGGGTACACGTTAATTTTTTCTCTCTATAGAACTCTATACCAGTTTTGAAGAAAATTACATTTTTAAAACAATTGCCAGCATCTTGTAGTAAAGCAAGTGTGGTAGTACAATGTTAAAAGGTATGAACAGTACATTGTGTTGCAGTTCTAACTCAAAACAGCAAACAAAAATGCTCCATAATCAATATTTAGTCATTACTGGCAATAACATGAAATTTTGCACAAAAAAACATATAATTGATCCTGCAAAAGATACATTGTAGATGCAAGCCCTTTAATATAATGTCAGGTCTAAGAAAAGGGTTACGTAACATACAAATATACATTCCACCACTTCTGTATCCTCTTTCATGGTGTGGAATGCAGATGGTAAGACTGTCCCTTAGGACCTCAGCTTATTATTTCAAATAAAGAAAGTTTCTAAATATAGGGAAGCAAGTGATGAAGGCTTCCCTTTTCTAATGTGGCAGAGAGAGAAGGGGAAAGAGAGGAAGAGGAGTCCCAGTTAAGCCTGCATTATCCAGCAAATCAAAGTCCTTCTATAATTACTATTTCAACTCTCCGGGACTTTTCCTCTCCCTAGCCAGGCCCATCTCAAACCTCTCGACTCAACCTCAAAGTGGAGAAATGAAGATTTTCTCTTTCGCTCTATTTAATTGAAACTCGCTAAAAAGTAGTGAAGGGGGAATGGGTGGGTGGGTGGCTCTCCAGTTATTATCCATACATTCTGAATGAACAGAATGTTTTTTATGGGATAAAGCAAGCAAAAGAATGAATAAGTACTATGTGAAAGAAGGGAGGACGGGAGAGATGCTGGACAGTGTTTGATGGTAAGTCTCCTGTCATCGTCAACACCCTCTCGCTGTACTAACCCTCCCTTCGTCCTCCCTCTGGGGTTTCTAAGAGTCCTATAAATACAAAAATATTCCTCTAATCTCACCTCAGCTGGCTCTCTCACTATATGACACACTAACTTTCTAACTTGTGAAATGAAAGTTGTAATGAATTTTGAGCGAAGGTTTGATCAGCAAGGTGCTGCTGTTATGCTCAGTGAAGAGGAAAAGTAAGTCTTGATTATTGACAGGAGAGCACTTCATCTTGCTCTTTTTCAACCCCTAATTCTTCTTCTTCCCCCCGCCCGTCTTCATCTTCACTACATCTCATTTCTTCTCTCAATAGCTCTTTTATAACCACCTTCTCCCTGCTGAATTTGATACAGCTTGAGTAAACATGCAGCGCTGGCCATGCCTGAGCAGTGGGGTTGAACTGGGCAGTAGCTTCACACCTCACGCTCCCTCCCTACATCACTGTGTGTGTGTGTGTGTGTGTGCAGGCGGATCGGGGTGAGGGTGGAAAATTCCTGACTCGTAAGCTAGCTGCACTCCTGGGCTCCCTCCCTCCTAAATTAAAGGCATGTGTGGAATCTTGAGCCAAAGTTCTGACAGTGAGGAAAGAGAAGAATGGCAAGAAGATGAGGTGAAGGGCTCAAGAAACAGTATATAATGAGAGAGAGAAGGAGACCGAGTGAGAGATGGAGAGAGAGAGAGAGAGAGAGATGAACAATGATGTGCTCATGACGGGGTAAAAAATAAACAGTGAACCTGGGGAAAGAAGGGGTTTAAAGGATTGATGCATAAAAAACCCTAGAAGCGGGAGGTTGAAGACAGAGTTGGGGAAAAGGTGTAGCGGGGCGCATCTTTTGTCTCCCTCATTCTTTTTCCATCCATAATCTTATTGGCTCAATTTCCCCTCCTGCACCCCATGTGTGGAAAGAGAGGGGCATTAGGGAGTTTTAAGTGCAGATGTGAATACTCCAAATGCCAGTTTAATAAAAAGAAAACAAACGTGCCCCACTTTCTCCAGCTTAACCTGGCCCACCGGAGGGGAATTACAACCTGCTGCAGAGGGGGATGAGAGAAACTTCTGGATGTGCTCCATCCCCCTTTTCTAACATCTCATCCCCTGGCTACCTAAACACAGATGGGTAAGAAGACACGCCTCAGAAAAAGAAGCAAGGACGTCTTACCAATGAAGTGTTTGCAATGGCTTTATATTTTTGACATAGAGATCAACATAGTGGACAAGATCTATCAATACATTCCACTGAGACATATTTTTGTTTTAATAAAGAAATAATGTACATGATTCAAGCAATAAAAATTATTTTAGCTAAATATATTGCTTGGTTGATTTGTGCACACAATAAGAAAAAAAAACCTTCACTTAAACTAATTTCACATATAAAGAAACAGTCTTACAAATTTCCCCATGATGCTCACTAATGAATGGTATGACACTAAGGAGACACTGTTCTAGCTGACCCTCGGGTTAGGACAGGAAATTACCATTAATATCAGTTCTGAAACTTCTTCGGAGTCCGGATGAACATAAGTCACCACCCACTGCTGCTGCTTCTTCACTAATGGTGAGGAACAAGGAAACTGATGAAATAAGCTTGTGCTGATAAAAAGAAAATGACCAAGTAGCAGTACTGTTCTAAAACAATGAGCATTAACTAATGAAATCAGATGTTTTACATGACTTTTTCAGCCTTTACCACAGACGCAAGAAGCACAGCCTGAAGAAGCAAGAAGCACAGCAAGGAGCACAGAGCCCAGAGAAATTAAAAACCTTTAAATGTCAAAACAATGTCAGTGTAAATGTTCAACATCATCTATCTTCAGATGACTGAGCCACTGGCTACAAGACTGTAATACTGTTTGCAGCTTGTGCTCATGGCGTATCTGCACACAGGACTGCAACCAATCCCGTCAATATAACATACAGCCCACCGAGAATTACGACTTGTGTCCACTCAAATGTGCGGATAAGATGCACATTTAGGACATATGATGTTTACAAAAAGTGCAGATCTGATCTGTTTGGAGAGAGTAACCTCTTTATTTTACGCACACTGATACAAACAAGCCAAGAGCCTAGAGAACCTGGAGACAAATTAGGAAGCAGAAAACAACTTCAACATGTAAGCCCCGAGGCTATGTGTTTATGGAGTGGGCCATATGACCTTGCAGGGGTCAACAACATGTGTGCTGCTGAGAAGGAGGTCAGCACCAAACACTCACTTATACCATCAAACTTGGACATTTTAGGTCAGTGGGAAATGTCAGTGTAGATGCAATGACCTGCAAACTGTTTAAATACTAAGAGGAAAAAGGCAGAAATATGTATACAGTATAAAAGAAGTTAAAAGGGCATACTGAGAATGAATCCTCATTAATCAAACCTTAATCACTGACCTTTTAAAGTTCTACACAGATAAATAAAACTACCATCAATCCTCACTGCATTCACAAATCAAGGGTTTACTACAAATTTGGCAGTCTGTATGTACTGGATGTTTATCAGAGGACTTGCTTATTTCTTCCAGACTTTCACTTCCACACTGACAGTATCAAAGACCTCATTGTTTATGTGACCTCAGCAGAGTGTTCTGACCCCAAACACCACATTCCCTCTCCGTCACTTTCTGCATTCCTACTCAACGGAACATAATTAGCAACTAGTAAATAAACTCCCAATGTTGGTGTCAGTTGAATTTGATATTGCTCAACTAATAGTAATATTGCTCTGGAATATTTAACAAGCCTTTAACAGAAATTGTAATGAAATTTTATGTACTTCTATTGCACAAAATGAATGGGAACTCCTCTTTCTCTGTCCTACACCACAGAATTCTTCTTACTGTGCTGTACAATAGTAATATACCACAACTTAACATGTATTTCCAAGCGAATGGAATACAGAATACACAAATAAAGAAGTGTTGTCTAATATGAAAAAAATGACACAGGAAATGTGCTACAGTTCTGATATGCACCAGAGATGGTGGGATTGTTTACAACAGAGATAGGAGACCACCACCACACAGCCAGACATATACACAATGCTGGGGATTTACATAACTGCAGTGGGACAGTAGGGAGGATCTCTGATGAAGGCCAGTCCTGACAGAGCTCGCTTTGTGTGTGTCGACCCACGTCCGCATCCCCACTGACTGATCTGGGGTGAGACAATGGTTGTTGAAAAACCATCCTCACTCTCTTCAGCTTCAGTTGTTCTCAGCAAACAGCAAGTTCTCATTAACATCATATTTTCCACCTCTTAAAGAAGCAGCCGAAGAACCAAAATGAACAAAACAAAGGTCCATAGAGCAGAGAAAGATATTATACTGCATCAACTAAATAAAACAGTTAAATATGTTTGTCATAAATCCTTAATACCAAAATAAGCACACTCAAAGAACCACCTTTAGTGAAAGTGAGTGATTACTTGTCATTGTGAACACACCACAGCACAGCTCACAGTGCGCCACCAAAGAAATGTGACCTCTGCATTTGACCCATCCATGAAGCAGCAGTGGGCAGCTAACATGTGCAGCGTCTGGGGAGCAGTGCTTGGGGACGGTACCTTGCTCATGAGTACCTCAGTGGTAACTTTACCGGTCTGGGATTCCAACCAGCGACCTTCTGGTCACGGGGTGAACGCCCAACTGTTGCGTCACCAACTTCCCCAAAGCAGAAAGAGAGCATCTAATTTTGCATGGGTGATGACCATGTGCAGAATGACTGCTGTTTGGTAACAGTGTCCCTCACACTCCTTAACATTCTTTTACTGAAAATTAAAAGGGCTTTTCCCCAAACTTTGAATTGAACTTTAATTCAATTCACTGCAGCCTCAGATATACCACAAACCATATTTCTCTTGTCTCAGTGAGAGGTCAGGAAGTATTTTAATAAGATTAGAGTTTGGAAACACCCCCCAAAAGTCTCTAACGCTGACAAACAGCATCAGTAGACACATAAAGCCAACTGTTAAGATGTTGTTTATGTTTGTAACAACACGAGAGAGGTATGGATTGCATGAGTAGTACTAAGATAATGTCAGGGATTCTAGTTAGACACAGGTGAACATACCCCTTTTTTCCCATCCATGTGTATACACCCACACACGCAATCACACGCTCACACGCCGAGATGAATCATTCCAGGTGGTAAAATAAGGACGGGATTTTCATGCGTCTCAAAGTTCACAGAGAAACCCTTCTGAGCGTGAAAAGGGAAATTAGATCCTACAATCGTGTCTTTCAATAATAAAAAAAAGGAAACGGGAGACTTACTACTACTGCCTCCTTAATGGTTCTAACAGAGGCATATCTCTGGCTTAACAGTTCCAGGAATGGATGTCATTACTTATGGATCCACAACCACTAACGTAACCTGAGCTGCTCAGGAGGTCCCATACTGATCTTTCACAGAGCTGACTCAATCAGTTACTGCTGAGAG
Organism: Distichodus sexfasciatus; assembly: GCA_032718565.1. Lineage (NCBI taxonomy): Eukaryota > Metazoa > Chordata > Actinopteri > Characiformes > Distichodontidae > Distichodus > Distichodus sexfasciatus. The sequence continues at coordinate 1,989,732 of JAVGVS010000021.1, read as the reverse complement.
AGTGCTGAGAGAGAGTGAGGAACAATGATATGACAAAGAGATTAATTATACTAATACTACACCCCAATCTTGACCAAACACTAACTACAAATGAAACTATACTATAGTATTATCTCTAAAACTCTTTTTTCTCCTTATGGTATTTTCAAACTGAACACCCTTCACCAAACTGGTCCTTTAGTCATTAAAAGATTAATCTTTTCACACTAAGAAAGATTTTCTCCTTCAGCTAACTTGTTATGAGATAAAATATTTGCAAAGCCAATCCCTATTAGCTTTGCTAGATCAATACCCAAGTGCCCTTGGGTCTGGTACACACCATAGCTGTATGGGTACAATCCCAAGATACTGTATGAAGGCAAGCAAGCTGTAGTTCAAGCTGCTGTGCAAGTGGAAAAATTAATTGTTTAGAATATAGTATAATTCAGGGGTCGCCAGCCCTTTGAACACGATTGACCAGTAGATCTTTGAGACGTTCATGTTAGATCTCGAATATAAAAGGGAAAATATATGGGATTAAGCGGTTTGGATAGTGAATGAATTAATATATTCAATCTCTCCTGATTAATTTTCAGTTTTGCAAGCGCCTCCTTCTATATTGGTCCAGCTGCTGCATTTTCATAGTAGCGTGAAAGAGACCAATGAGAAGTGTTCTTGCTGCAGATATTAGTGATGGGAATTCCAGCTCTTTAAGAGAGCCGGTTCTTATGGCTCGGGTCACCAAATAGAGCCGGCTCCCAAGTGGCTCTTCAGATTTTTTCAATTAATTTATTACCAAAAATTATGTAAGATTATGTGTAAAATTAATTACTAATATACAATGCATACTTTATATCAAATGTTTATTATTTATATGGCTTATTATCCTCAACATAGAACTGCTACAAAAAGAAATAAAATTGAAAGTACAAAAACAAATACCCATCTCAATTTGCTGCCTTTTTCTCCCAGTGCTTCAGTAGGTAGATCTCGTCTTTCTCCAGGGCCGAGGTCAGGGATCTTGGACTTGAAAAGGTTGGTAACCACTGGTAAAACGAAATTAATCACCTTCTTACACAGGATGACAAATACCAACTAAAACCTATTAAAACTTATTCAAACTCTTTTCCAGAGCAAACTGTCTGCCTGTTTCTGTGTCTATGCTGGAGCTCCTGCTCCCCTCATCACCTACAAAGCAACGGTCCATTACCAGGCCAACGCAGACACACTCATCCCAGACCTCCCCACAGCCTGCTGCACGCCACCCAACAAACAACCCACTTGGCTTCAGAAGTGCCTTGTACAAATTTTTTTTTAAAAAAGCCACGATGGATCCCATCCAGAAGTTCAGCTCAGAGGAAGTGTCTGTGCATGCACACAGGCAAGGAGCAACTGAAGTGAACCCTGGGAAAAGATTCACATTTACACCAAGACCGCTCGATAAAAAAGGTTGTTTCCACCAATCTATCATCATAAGTCTTATCAGCAGCAAAGCATGTCCTCAGTGATCCTCTAATGGCTGCTTAGACAGCTTCCCTCAAAAGTACACACACACACACATCTTCCTTCCTGTAACTGTGATAAGTGAGATGAAGGGGGGAAATAATATATTTAAACACTACATAAAACAGCGCAAAACAGGCTGAGAGAAACAAATTGTTGATGTTGGCTTTCCCTGTGGACCTTGACTCTTCTCTTACAGACCAGCATCCTAGATAACAAAGAAGCAGTGATTTTGTGTGTGAGTGAAGTCAGGCTCCAGTTGGTCATACTCACTACTCATTAATAACAGCTTACAGAGCAGGTCTGAATGGAGATGGCATCTGGTGCTGCTACCGTCACTGCTCAGTTATGCTGTTGTGTGAGAGAATGACGAGAGTGTGAGAGACAGACTGAATGTCTCGATGATTCCATGGAGTTATGGCTGTGGTGCCAGGCTCCTATTATACCTTACTGAGAGGTGGACAGCTGAAAGAATGCCATTCGTTGAAGGACAAAGAGAGGCCCAGTTTAACAACTAATGCGGAATGTGGGTGCACCTTCCTAATGAAAAAGCCTGTTAAAAAACAACGAGAGATCAGAATTTACCATCAGATTACAGAGCTAATTGCTACTGACTGCCTCAACGCCACCGGGAAGGAAAAGTCTCAAAAGCCCTCCCAGGTTTTCTTGGCTGGGAGTGTAAAGTTCCAAACTGTATCTTATATCAATACGAAGCAATAATGAGGCAGGGAGAGAGTCATAATTCCAATAATATATATTGTACAATGGCTGGAACCGATAGGAAAAAGGAAACTCGTTATTCCTTTCACAAGGCAAGATGTAAACCACACCACCCAACAGGAAAGCCACGTTTACCCAAGCATCGCTTAAAAAATGCGTGCAAAGAATATTAAAATAACACTCAACCCCTTTCCACACAGAAAGACAGATTAAGACATTCTACGGCAAAGAAAGCGTTTGTTTTTACCAGAAGGAGCTTTAAAACACTGCACTGCCGCTTAACTGGCAAAGGCCTCCAAAGTGCCTGTAAAAAAAGTGCAGTTTTAAACCAAAATTCCACAGGCCGGAAAGCAGAGCCCATTTTCATTACACATTGTTTTTCCTGCAAATCCCTCCTGTTTTTTAAAACCCTCCAGTCACCTTTCTAAATTCTTTCAAGCTCTGGAGAAAGTCTTGAGCCAAGGGTAAATAGACCTACAGAGTGTTGGGGGGTAAAGGAATGAATTTTCTAACAGTCTGAATCGCATGAGAGATACCTTCATCAGCCTAGTTCCCTAAAAGCCAAGGGTCAGAGTCATAAAACACCTACAGACAGGCTAATGGGTTTCCTTAAGAAATGCTAGGAGAGTTATCACAAATTCTGCTCTCACCTTTTGCTGATGTGAGGACTAAATTGCCCTTGTTTGTCGAAACACAAACAGAACTGATCGTATCTACGTAGAGATTTGAATCCAGCCTCACACACTTCATTTACAGAAGTTTGAGTTCTGATCAAATTCTCTGCTTGTCTTCTTTTTGACCTCTAACTACTTCCAAATTCCAGATATGCAAGCTATCAACACCCAGTATGTTATGAGAAAAAGTACACCTTCGTTGGACATCTTCTTTGAATAAAAGTGAGTCCTTCACCAAAAACAAAAAAATACTTGGGCGTTTCACACTTGCACATATTACCAAATCACACCTGATCACTTGTCAGCAACTTCAGGAATAATGCTGTATGTGCGGTACTAATGTACGACCTTTATTCAAGACTATTCTGAGAGAAGGACTAAGTAAAGTAAGTTTCAGATACAACCCAACGTTTCAATATGCAATTTTCCTTAATGTACCCAAGCTGTCACCAAGTTATCCACAAATTCATTGCACTGGGTGTCATTTGGTAGAAAAAACAGCAGCAATCTCTCCATTTTGTCCACTTCCTCCCTCATCACTCCATCTTCCCTCCCTCTCATTTTCACAGTTCTAACTCTCTTTCTCACCTTCTAGGCCAGATCAAGTTCAAAGCCATTCTTCATTTGGTGTTAAAGTCAATAACAGCATCTCTCTGCTTCCCTGCTTGCCATACTACTGACGAGAATGGCTGAAGAAAGCTATTTTCAACTTTATTCTTTGACCTCTGACCTAAGCAGGCGCAGAGCGGAAAAGCAGCTGTTTGGAGCGCACTCCTACACTTAAGCGGGTCTCCCAGGGGATGCAGTCTATTTTTTCGCCCCCCCCCCCCCTCTTTCTACATCTTTGCCACGTCCCTCCACCTTCCACCGCTACGAATCTCTAAACCCCTTCAGTCTCCACTCACTACACAGCTGCAAATGGAAACATGTCAAAATGAGCACACATTTTTAGGAAAATGTCTTTAATCCGATAAAAGCATTTAATTACAAGTCAGCCAAAATTTGTCTTACATTGTAACCATAAATACACGTACACCCACAGGGATGAATATTGAGTCTGCTCACACAAATCATTCCACATCACCAGTGTCTGAGCGGTCCAGTCGATGTAACATTCCTGTTTATATTGTATGCTGTTTGCCCACGAAATGAGCGTAAAGGCGGGTGAATCGTGACTTTCATTCACCTTGCCACCAGCCACCCTGTCTACAGGAAGCTAAAGTAAGCCTGACGCCACTGTCAGAACCTTCAGAAACAGTTTACTAGTTGTGAGTTGTAAACATACGTAATGCATGTTTTCTTAGTCTGGTCCAGTAGCATTTATCTGCTTCTCGCAGGTCTGACTGGGATGAATTAGCCATTAAAGGCAGTGAGTTTCTTCCTCTTTGTGAAGCTGTGCCTACTCAGTCTCATTTGGGCCATTGTCTGATAACTTCAGTGTCCTCCTCAAGTATTAAATCCCCCTGCAATCGAGAGCATCTTTATGCTCCTCTTTATCGCTTGGGAGAGAGTCCTTATGCTACCCATCACTTGGCTGCTTTAGTGTCAAGAAGCACACTGACCCCTAGTGGCGAGGGTTGACATGGCTCTGTCTCCCACCCGCTCCTCCACTGTTACCCTTCAGCGATTCCAACAGGGACTTTATTCTCTCGCTTGCCGGTTCCCGTTTCCTCTTCCTGCGACCCTTCACCCCAGCAGACTCAGCAACGGAAGGCAAGAGAAGGGCGGCGAGCCCCCAAGGTGGGATTACGTCGGATGATGCAGCAGCACTTGGTTTAATCACCTCTCCCTGCTGCAGGAGCCAAGCGCTCTCACGACACAGCGCCACAAACCGTTCCAGTTGGGTTGCGTTAACGTTTTTGCTAACGTTCAGACTCGTTTCAAACGGGTTCTGGATGTGAAGGGCGGCCGCCTCGGGTTTGTTCTGTTCTTTTCCCTGGAAAGAAACACCAGAGATTTTCAGAGTCACAAATATAAGAAAAGACGATTAGAACAAAGTGGCTGTAGAAACCCTGCTGCTGCAACTAGGTTTTCATATAAGATGTAAGAGATTTACAGACATTTACACTCGCCAGCAATTTGTTCCTTTGCTAAGACTGCAACGCATATTAGAGCCACTCTTCCCAATTCAACACCGGACAGTATCCATAAAGTGTCCACAGATTCAGCATGTTATTTAGTCACTGAAATGTTACACTTGCATGATACAGTGGCCAACAGCCCCATAAATAACCATGTAACTGCAGTCAAAAACTGAAAACTGACAAAGGGCTTATGAAGGACAAACGCATGCATACTGACAGAAAGAGTACAGTCCAACTACACACAAACACAGGTAAAATGCACATAAACTTTCAGATGAATCTGAACTCTCATCATCAGAAACTTTGTCCTAATACAGCTTGCCCTAATACAGTTAATACACTCTGTATGGATGCAATCTAATCGTCCAGTCAATACAGTCTACGAGATGACTGCTCATGGCCTCGGTGATTGACAGAACGATAAAAAGATGACAGATGGCTACAGGACAGGTGATGGCTTTACCAGAAGAGGCACAGCTAGGGGCCAAGGCCGACATTTACAGCAGAATTACTTCAATATATCAGCACTGCTACGGAAAAGCGAGTGCTGAACCTTGGAGGGAGGAAGGGAGGGAGGCAGTGGGATTGTGTGCATGTTTGTGGGTGGCTGGAGAGAAGGTTTGAAGGTTAAGCAAAAAAGGGAGGACAAAGAGCCTTGAAGCTGAGATTCAGAAGATTTATACCTAAGCAGACAGACATTTTTTGTCTTTTTATTGCAGTTATTTATCCTCCATCATCAAATGATTTGTGTTTTTGTTGTTTTGATGTACTTTCATGAATTAAATATTTGACTGTTTCCATTAATTTAGCCTTTATAGGTGGTTCCCAAATGGCGGCCTGTGGGCCAGGCCCGGCCAAAGCAAGTGACATATCTGGCAACCTCCTGTCACACTGGCAACAAACGTAAACAAAGATGTGCGCTCCCTATACGTCAGTGGGTTGACAACTCCGACAACAGTTGTGATAACAGACTCTGAACTTACCGGACATTATATTCATTACTCTGTTTGTGTAATTCCGTGCACAAAAACTGAAGTAATTGCATAAAAACGCATTAATGGCATTATTCGCGATGTAAAGACGTGTCAGCACATGCGACTCTCATATGGAATGCCATCATGCGCAAAAACATATTTCTCTTTCAGAGAAAAATAAATAAGTAAAAAGATTATTTATAAATAATATTAATATTTATTAAAATAATGTATTAATTACTGTTAACATGTTTGTGTCATTTATTCATAATACAGTGCAGAAGATAATAGTAGGCAGGTCAATTAGCTCAGACAGGAGCAAGAAAAGGCAGTGTGAAAAAATAAACAATACAAGTAATTACTGTTTACTCATTTGGCATGTGATGGAGATTATGGCTCCAAAAAAGCATTTGGTTTCTAAATATTTAGACACTGCAATCCTTATCAGTAAAAGTGCTGTGTGTGACAAGAGTGTCCTGCTGCACGCTCACCTTCCTGATGTTTATTGAGCTTCTGCTAAAGGCAAAATTGCCATAAAACTCAAAAAACTCCTGCAGCAGCTTCTCTGTGGAGAAAAATGGAAATCGTTAGGCTTTGATCATTTCTTGGCAGCAAACCTAAAGGGAAAACAGTGGATTTTGACTGCACTCTGCAGCTGTTAACACAGAACTTGGCATTTTAACAAATCAACTGAGAATACTTTGGCATAACCGTGCTTAGATTCTACTCACCTAGTGTGTCTGTGTTTTTCTGTACTCTGATTTTACTCAAGTCACTGACAATTGTGCAGTCATTCCCCTCAATGCTGCACTTATCTGATGAGCCTGAGGGACAGAGAGAGACACTTGATTATGATGCCTATAAACATATATTGTGCGTGGCCTTGGTCATAAGGACAAGTTCTGCTTCATAACAGGTCCTTGTGCCCTTGACTCAGGCCGACTTTAATAACTGTGTGTGTGTTAGAAAGATAGAAAGTGTAATATATGCCAGGACTTCATTATGTCCTAGTGGCATGCTGGATTGTACATGAAAGATAAATGTCTAATGCAAGCTTTGATCTGTGAGCCAAAGTACCCGCTACTGAGTGGTGTGGACAAACAGCAGTAAACTGGAGAGGATGGTAGGAGGGAGAGAGAAAGAAGGAAGAATAAAGACAGAGAAATAGCTGGTGCAGGTGGCACAAACACAGACAGGGACAAAAGCAATATATCAATGGTATAAAATAGAGGTGGACCGATATATCGGTCAGCTGATATACCGGGCCAACATTTAGCATTTTCTCTCTGCAGACAGCCCAGTTTTGCTGCGGTAAGCGGGTTTCAGACCGAACGTGGCATGCGCTGCACTTTGCTCTGAAACCGATTATTTTCTACAGCTTGCGCGGCGCAAGAGCGGTTTTGCGGCCTTGTGCGCGCACCGTGTCAAAGGTGAAATTTGTTGAACTTTTTGGACGATTACAGACCAATAGAATCCCCTAAAGCATCAAAGCAGGCTAGCGTTTGGTCTGCCCCTTTGAAACACACACACACTCACACACACTCACACACACACACACACACACAAAGCGGGTCTGGAGGAAAAGCTAATCTTATCAGTCTCTTGAGTGTCAGGAAATCTACAACGCGACATTATCGTCTTACCGGGACGTCACGAGGAAGACGATATGTTGGAGAAAGTTTTCTCTTGATATAGGCATGCAAGGTGTACTCTGTTGCTTATTGTTGGCAGTATATATATGACTGAAATACCATGTGATAGCTACAGGCTATTTTAGGTTTATTAATTGAAATAATGAGGTATGGTTTTCATAGGCATAGGGCTTCAGGATACCTCCCTGAAATTGACCCTTTTGCAGATTGGGATGTCCCAAAACATATTTAGAAAACCACGCCTACTTTTTGCGCTGAGCGCTTTTAAATAGCTAAGAACGTCGAACTGTAATGATACACCAAAACAGTTGTAGCTATAGGTAAATATTAAGGACGGTATTAACACTTTTTGTCAAGGAGCGAATCAACAATGTTTTTAAACGGGTACTAAAATCACTATTGATTCAGCTGCACGCAAGCCGTGCGGCCACAGGTGTTTTTAATCATAAACAAACATGTTTAATCGCTATATTTTCTTAATGGTTAATTACTGTTTGGAATAGTTTGTAAATTTGAAATAGTCAAGTTCAAATGTTATATATTTATTTATTGTTTAGACATTTATATTTTATTTGTTATTTATGTTTATATTTATGCTTAAATAAGTGTTAAATAAAATGTTAAGTTGAGAAATTTTGTGTATCCTTTGTTATTATTAGTGTGATATTTTTACTACACAAACAGAGGGAGAAATGTCTAATATTGGCCAAAAAAAAATATGGGCAGTATATATCGGCCATTGGCTGACTCTGACTTAAATATCGCATCGGGTTTTAGAAAACCCATATCGGCCCAATTTCAGTATAAAGCAAATTAAATACCTGCCAGGTTCTTGAGCTGGTCCAGTGTGGGCAGAATAGCAGGTGACCTGCGGGCCAAAAAGAACAGTACCATCATCAGAGAGAGACAGGATCCAGGCGCCAGGAATGCTGCTGGTGATGCTGTGCACACGAGCCCAGCACCGCACCGTGAACACCAGGGCACGGACACGAGCATCCACCCTCCAAACACATACAGCAACTCTGAGCTCTTCATCGCCACTCCTTGTGCACACGAAACGCAGAACTAATTACACTTCCTGCAAAGCAACATCACTTTTTCCAAACATCTAACTCAAAATACTAAAATGAAATCATTAACTTTATTATCTATTGAAAATGATTATGTACACAGTACTAAAACAAGGTTTTTTTTAGGCTAACTTGGTTTTACCTCAGAGTAAAGCCTGAAAGAAGCATTAAATTTAAATATCTTTTCAAGAATCGACAGTTTTCCAACAATTGTCTGCACTCTAAAGTCTTGATTAAAACTCGCATTTTAGCTTAACTTAAAATATATTTAAAGTTAATATGATGACCACACCAGATTTGACTGGACGTAACAGCAATCTGAGGTCAGGACGTTGTTATGTCTCCCCCTAGTGGTCAGCAACTGAATTCAACAGGAAAGGGCCAGGCTAAAAATAGACGTCAAGGGTATCCAACATCAAAGAAGAAAGTAAGAAATGCTGCTATGTACTTTGTAAATTATATAGATGGGTTGACATGTCTAGTATATATTAATTGCTCTTGAAACTCAGGTTCTTTAAAAGAAACGATTCTTAAATGTACAATCTCTGGCAGTCACACTTTCAAACCTGTTTTAAGTAAGTCTGTTTGAAGGAAGTTAGTATGAAAATCCCCTTGTAAAGTACATGAATTACTCTTCAAGCCAGTTAGAACCTAACATTTTGAGAGTATTCTTCTAACAGCAGTTTCATTTTTAAGTTTTAGTCTCAATGTAAACACTCACTGCTACCTTAATTACTGTATAATCACACTTCTATTATAATACTGACTAATAACTCCCTTGGTCCTTAGAATAGCCAATTCTTTGTGACAGAAAACACGGTGCAGGACACATTCCTTTCACTCAGGTTCTGACATGACCGTGTCTGTCATCACATACACACGGTGAGAAACTATCACGTTTCGAGATCCTTACTAAAAGCAGAAATAGCTTAAACTCAGTTATCCACAAGAGGGCAGTGGATTTCATAAATGCTAACTGCTGGGTGGCTCCAGTTAGGATATTCGCCTCTAAACCTCTAACCTTCAGCACTACCATCATTGGTTCCTGAGCAAGACCCTTAACCCCAAGTCACTCAGTAAAAACTGCCCCTGAAATTAGGAAACAGAAGTCGCCGATAAGAGGTTCACAATGCTGCAAATGTAAAATGTAAGCCTGGTTTAAAATATGTAAAAAGAATCAACGTAATTTACCAGTGAACAAGTAAACTGTAAAATAAGGAAATTTAGAAATATCTACTGTTTAAATGAAAGGTGAGTTAGTGAGAGAAACAGAGAGTGCATACTTTGACTACTTTCAACAAGGCTAAAATGACTCAGACAGAGAACAGTGGCAGAATCTGATGATTTACATTTACAGCATTTAGCAGGATGTGTCAGATCCAGGCGCCACCCTATTTTCTAATTTCACAGACAGCTCCCCTGAGAGCAATTCAGGATTAAGGGTCTTGCCCAGGGACCCAGTCTCGGTAATGCCAGAGGTCAGATTTGAACCCACAACCTCTTGGTCCAAAGGCAAGTGTCCTACCACCAGGCCACCAACATATTCCATATTTTACAGTTTCTTCACTGTTCTTTTAAGAATAACAGAAGCCAACAATGCAGGTGGTAAAATCTTGATATACGCTGTGCTACGTTTCACAGAAAATGAGAAAGTAACTATATTGGTATCTTAATGGTGGTCCTAGTGACTATAAGGTTTCAGGATTTGTCTGCATAATGGTACAAATGAAGTTTACTCCACCACAGAAACACACAAAATAATACTGTAAGATCCTTGAATTGTTTGAAAGTAATCTGAAAGCAAGAGTGAATACTCTCTCATTTGTATTAGATACTGACATTCTGATTGTTCTCATCTTTAGTGTGCTATCTTGTGCTTTTTCTTCATCAAAGTTTCAACTGTAGATAGTTCAGGTTGCAGAAGAAGTTGCTGAGAGTGCTGGGAATCTCCTAGAGGTTCACCATGCACTGCAGGGGATCTGCCATCACGCCTCCCCAGAACTGACTTGTAGGTTTCTGTGCGGTGACAGCTGTAAATATACCATCTTTTAGCAACTTTAAGCTATGGAAGTGAAAAACAGGGGCTGCTTCTAAACTGTGTCCTTTGACTTTTTCATCTTGTTCTCCCTCTTGTACTGCCACTTTGTTCTGGGAGTAGTTTTTCCTGTTCCCTCTTTCTGTCTGTTAGTTTTTACCATCTTTCTCTGGAGAAGGAGAGTAATTTCTCGCCTCTGGCCTCTTTTTCAGTCTTGGCTTCACTTTGCATTTATAATCGTAGTTTCAGTGTACCACACAAACAGCTTTTACATGGACTTCCACTTCGCAATTTTCCCCAACTGCATCATAACTTTGGTGCGAGATTTCCTGTGCAGACACTGCATAATTACACTGCACTACAAATGAAAGGTCCTAATCACTTAGCAGCTAAACAACTTTCTGCATTGAATGAATAGGTTATTTGAAAGACGGCATCTGTTATAGAGTGTCAGTAGTACCTCTATTTATTTGATAATTCTTTGATCCACATCTGCATTTAAAACATTTAACAGACCGTCTCATCCAGAGCAACTTGCATTTACTGATTACACACCGTCCCACCAAAACTAAGATGACAGGAGCATTACAAGTTCGGGGATAGATTTTACATTCTTATCCAGAACAACTCTCATTTCTAATTACCGGGAGAGTCTGCCCACCATCTGTGGGTTAAGGGTGTTCTTCAGGGGCCTAATGACAGTACTGCAGGACCACCTGGTCTGTAAGCGAGTATGTTACCACTAGATGCAGTATATATGTGACGCTGAATGAAATCCAGCTAATGTGTTTATTAGACTTATTGAAGAAGAAAAACCTACAAAGTGAACACCTTTATTAGTTATCAGCCGCAGCATTGTAAAAAAGCTTAATGATTATTTTGTTGGCCAGAATACAATTCACAGCACAACACAATGAAAGGCACTCCTACCCCACCCCATCTGTGAAGGAGCAGTGCGTGGTCGATATGGACAGTTCTACGGTTGTAGTACCGAGGGTAAGCAGGTCTAGTGGTAGGATACTCGTCTTTGGACGAAGAGGTTGTGGTTCAATCCGACTCTCTGGCGTTACCATGACTGGCCCTGAGCAAGACTCCTTAACTCTAAGTTGCTCCCAGGAGAACTGTCCCTGAAATTAGGAGAATGGGTCGCTTCTGATAAGAGCGCCTACAACAAGCAATGAGACCGGCCCCAAGACCAGCTTTTGAAGGTCTCTGTCTTGTCTCGGAATCGGCCGTATTTGTACTCGGTTTTGTCATGGACTCGGACAACTTCTCACTTCAAGTGCGAACCAATGATGTTGCTGCCGACCACGGTTACCCGCCCTGCCTTCACGCACGCACATGTGTGCACATGAACACAGGTGAAGTCGAGGGTATCTGGGTGTCAGGCAAATCGGCTGTTCAGCAAGTACCTCGTATCTTTGGGGTGAGTTCGGTCTTGAGGAGCGTTCTGCAACTGAGGTTTGTAGAGTTTAACATATGATGTTATCAGTTTGGATATCTGGGTTCCAGTGAAGTGATTTCCCTATTATAGATATGTAAGAGAGAAATACTGATTAAAACATCTTTAATGTTGCTTAGTGTATGTTGTTTGCTTTGCTTAGCTCTTCTTGAGGGCTGCTTAAGCTTTGCATGTTTCACTTGTTTGTCATGTGGTGTAAATCCTGTATTGGTTTGGTCTCGGTCTCGACTTGGTTTCGGACTTGGTCTTTATCCTTCATGTCTCGGACACACTCTTGTATCGGCTTGTGACTCTGGTCTGATTTAGGTTATCTTGACTACAACCTCTAGCAGCGACCGGTGAACAGAGCTTGGGGACGGTAATTTTGCTCTATGAGTACATTCAGGTGTACCTTTTACCAATCCAGGATCTTTAACTGGCTAATTTTGCTACCATGGGGGGTGAACATAAAGCTATTTATTATTCATTAACCACTTCGTCATCTAATCTGTTAATGTGAAATTAATTTATTCTGTTATTTGCTGTGAGGTCGAATAAAACTTGATGGCTGGTGTGAAAATCTGACAAGCGGGCATCGGGCGTTGAGAATTTCGACACCTACACAGCCTGGGCCAAAATTGATCCACACACTCCCCTCAATGACAGAGAGGATATTTGGGTGACGGCCCGGCCTGACGACCTCTTTTCAAATTTTGGTACTTGAAATGGCCCTGAACCCTGGAAAAAACAATAAAAATTCTTTGGAGTCAAAAGATATATATATATATATATATATATATATATATATATATATATATGTTCCCCTACTGTTGTAGACAGTGTACTGAACATATGTTGACATATTATTTGATGGGAAATAAATAGGTGCCTAAATTCCTTAACTTAATAATAATAAAGTGAAGGAATAAATAGTAAAAATGAACATTCAGTACTTGACCACGAAAATGGTTGACGACCAGCGCTAATTATATATTTTAATTACAATTTAGCTAGCATAGCTTAGTAATTTTATAACAGTTCTATTTAGAGGTTGACCGGGCCGATAAATGATATTTGGAACTAATATGCAAAAAAAAAAAAAACCTCAAAATTTGGAATTTTACAAACACTAAGCTCAGCTGAAACTCTTCTCTCTCTTTCTCTGAGCTTCACGCTGCACTTGTGTGTGAGTGTGGTGTGAGTGACGAGGCTTCAGTGTTGACTGGCTACTTCTCGTGTGAAATATAGCCAATCAGTGACTGTTGTGGGCGGGACAGTAAATGAAGCCGCGAGTCGAGAGCAAAGACACAGAGAGGAGAGACGGCAGTGGGGCCTCAGTAGCGCAACTTGTAATTACTTAATATCGGTTAAGGTCAAAATTAAACACCTATAAAATGCCAATAATCGGTTAACCCTTAGTTCTATTCATATTACAGCATACACATAATGACCACAAACATATCAGACAGGTTCTGACCTTCTTATGGTTCTGGCCATCCAGGTCCAGAAACATATCCAGGTCACACCCCAGTTTTCCAAAAGTGTTGACAGAGGAGCCAAAAGGCCTGATGATGCATTCCGGGAAATAGGCAGCTGCTATGTCTCTGAGCAGAGAGCACACTAGGAAGCGCAGGCTGATGTTTTCCTCTGTCAGCTGATATACCTCTGTCAAACACTGCAGTTGCTGGTCTACCTGGAAATACAGGGAGAATAAAAAACATTTTATTCACATCTAAGACACATCTACTCAGATGCAAAACGCAGGTCGGCACACCTGACTAAACAGCTGTCAAATATGGCACCTCTTAACACAGACACTTATAAGAAGCAGGTGAGCAATTACAGCCCAAGTATTAGTGTTTAAACCAATGGCTTTACAAACAGGAATTGTAGTGATTAAATCTATTTGTGAGTGACTATGCATTAATTCTTGCAGTCAGGCCATCTCTCATCATTGCTTTTTTATTTATGATGACCCTTTAACAAAGTACTGTATGATATACAGTAAATACAGACTTCTGCATATATGTATACAGTGATCTGGTCAAGTTTTTTAAAAAGACTTAAGTTCTCAAATTAATCTATAGAAGTAACATACGCTTTGTTGCTTAGAGAGGCGCTGGATCAGCTCATTGATGGGAATGGAAGAATTTTCAAGACACTTTAGCTTGGTCTGTCCACTCAACTGGCTGCCTGGTCCTGTCCATTTTAATGAGAGCAACCGCGACTTGAAAGGCACAGGAGCTTCATGCTCAATACTTGGGATGAAACAGTTTTCTTTTAGCGCTGAGATGCTATCCTTGCTGGAAAATTCAACCACAGCATATGTGCCCTGGGGAACAGTACAGATTATTGTTGAGGATGAACTCTTTACAACACATATTAGCATCAGACCAAAAAAAAAATGTAAAAAGCGCTGTTTTAATACAGACAGATGTAGTTTAAAAAGAATCTCATATCATAAGAAAAAAATCTGATTTTCTACTATGTAACCTACAGGTGTGGTGAAGCCCATTAAAATGACAGAATAAAAGGACTTGAGTACAATAAAAAAAAAATGCATCCTATACTTGTTATACCCTTTTACTGGACAGTCCTTCTCTGCATCTGAAATATTGTGGGATTATTTAAATCTACACAATATCCCACATTTGGCTCTGCTAACATATTTACATTTTCATCATACCGCAATGATACATTCTGTGTAAATCTTTCTTTTTAGCTTCTCTTGTAAGTCCTGTCTAACAGATGAGCTATTTTGTGAGAACTGTGTAAAATTACACTAGTCTCATGATCACAAAGTCAAATTTTGAATCATCCCATTGAAAATGCCATAGACAGAAAATGACAATGTTTTGAAATGTACTTACATAGGTCTGATAAAAGAAGTAGTTGTTTATGTTGCCATGTTTAGATATGTAATCTAAGAACTTTTTCTCATTGATCTTTGGAGGGCAGCTGATAAGGACGGACCTCTCAGCTCGTTCATGCCTTTCCTCCTGGATAGCGAGAAAGGATTTCTTGTCTTCTGCTGCATCTAAATAGGGGCAGAGAATAATGTGAAATAAAACTGGCAATACAGTAGGCATGACAATCTGCAATTCCCTGCGGAAATCAGTGTTAAGGGCTACCTGAACACTGGGACAAAAGTGTATACTACCCAACAGGGCAGCCACACAATATACTGTTTCGATCAACATCATTATGCACAACAGTCACTCACATGTGCAAGGCAATGCCAAAAAAGGCAAAATACATAAGACATGTCCTGCTACAACATTTTAGCTCCTTGTTTTAAAAGGATAACTTGCAACTGGAATAATCTACAAGAGACAACATCCCTGACTCTCATTTTATGCTTCTTGAATAAGGTAAAAAAAAGAACAAAAATATATGTATATATATAAAAAAAGAAGAAAAGGGAAAAGCTGCCTTTTAAGCATTTTATTCCATTTTCTAAGTAGATGCACTCTCCTAAAACATCGCCCCAATCATTGAATCAAAGATTATTATGTATGTGCAAATAAAGCTCTTCAAACAAGCTGGATTATTCAAATCAGCTGAAGAATCTTCAAAGACACTATTTAATAGAATTGTCTGTTTAGAATATACATATTAAACTGCTGCACATTAAATACAAACAATTGCACAATTGTATTTTTATACCTCTAGTTTTGAGTCTATATTTATTTATATATTGATTATAGTTTATTGATATATATATGTGCATATTCTATGTGCCTTCGCTGTTTCTTGTACTTTTTAAAAACTGGACACACGTCGTCTCGTCTCTCTATGTACTTGTATAGAGCTGACATGACAAAGTTTACTCCACCGAAAAAAATAATCTTTACATTAGCAGGTGCTCTTATAAACAGTGACTTACACTCCTAAAGTACAGGAACCGTTTAATTTGAGCAACTGGGACTTAAGGTCGATCATGGGCCACACGGTGGCCAGAGAGTTTTACATTAAACAACACTGGACAAATAATGAAACTTCCCAGATTCTAAATCGTGTCCAAAGTCTACACAGACCAGGGGGTAAAGGCAAACTCCCCAGATGTTGTGATCAGTGTTGTAACCACACGGGCAGCTAACCGGCGACACGAAGCGAGTCCTTCTATATCAACAATCACGTCGCTGCAAACACGACCACATACCGCTTTGGACAGTCTCGTTAACTTTCTGCACAGTATTTGCAAACGTCGTCCTACTCAGCGAACGACGTGCTTGTAATTCCGACTTTTGGCACAGTTTAGCAAGTCTCCTCGTCCCCCTCACACGTAACCTACACACGCCGAAGCAGGCCGCCATCGCTGGACTCAAAGCCACGCCTGCGCACATCGCTTTCTACGGTGGCCGTCAAGGGCGTTTGTCGTTTGAGATTGTACTTGATAGTTTGAATCGAGGACAACTCATGAAAACGTTCATGAAAATTCTACACAGACATTTTGAGTGTTGTTTGTCTTTTATTTGTTTTACCTGTTTATTTGTTTAAGTGAAGAACGCCATTAAAATATAAACATAAATGGATTATATAACTAATATTAGTTTAATGTTACATTTTCATATGTAATATTAATACCACTCGTTTACATATTAATTCAGCATTAGATATTCATAAGTAACATAAAATAATTTCGGTTGTCTGTGGGAAATTTAAGAAGCTGCACTTCGATTAACTACACTTTTAATATCTTGACGGTGAAAAGTGAGTCATAGAGAATAGCTTTAATTCGTAGCAAAAAATTGTGGTGGAAGTGGAAAGATAACGTGACCTAAGATAAAATGTGACTGTGCCGAACGAAAAACGAAACCACGTCTGACGCAAGCGGCGGTGATGCAGGCGGCGCGCGATGGAAACTACGCTTATTACAGCTCGCGCACTCAGCGCTGCCACTGCACATTATGGAGCCTAACAGAGGCGCTACGTTCTTCTGAGCTGCACTTCCACACCGAGGTGAGCAACAAATTTATTATTTAATATAACGAAACGGGAATGTAGATAGAAATGCACCGCTTTAACCATTCAAAAATATCTTTTTAATTCTTTTAAAGTATTTTGTTGATTAATAGTTACAGTGACGCTTATATGGAAGTTATATATATTATATGGAAGTTATATTTATATATATGCTTTTCATGTTTAAAACATTTCTTAAATCATTTACTTTGACAAGTCATGTTTTATTCCTACTAACGATTAAATACGACGTTGTCTGAGGACAGTGTTGCTTTCTTTCCAAAATATCTCACATGATTTGAATATGAGGGGGATGTTTTCAACCCGACTTACTTTCCCCTTAGAACGCCTCTCATTTTAATAGACGAACTTGGTTGGCGAGAGACATATTTCTTCTGTTTTAACAGTTCTGCATGATCAGAACTGCCTGCTTTTGTCTTTTCTTTAATGAAAAACATTTTTTTTTTCATTAGTGTAGCTGAGGATTTACTTAATGTTTTATCCAACCTCCATATTTTAGGCCTCATAGTACCAAACATCCAACATGGATTTTAAGAACGACAATGCTGGAATAGAACTACTTCTGGCCCACATGAATATCGGGGACATTATCCAAGCAGTGGAGCATCTCTACTCGGAAAGAGAGGAGCAGGAATCAGGGGTGTCCTTTGAAGATTGTTTTTCTCAAGACGATATGGATGATACTGAAGAGACGTCAGACATGATGAGCCCCACTGATTTGGTTCCACATCTTCAAAGCCATAAAAAAGTCCGATATGGGACCACGTCTGACCTGCTTGACTTCGTTAACATGGTGTCCAATGCTACGGCACTTGCAGAGCTAGAAGACGAGATTGGGGTTCTGCTGAATAAGGTGAGCTATTCTATGACGTTCAATTCAACTGTATTTATATAATGCATTTACTATATAATTGTATTTACATTGTGCAAATCCTCCTTCTCTGAGCCATGCCGGGTTGAGGTTAAGCATTTTAAGTGTATAGCGTAGAGCGATAGATTTTAGTATTTAGATGACTCCTGGCACCAAGTGACAAAGCCTGTAAAGAACCCAGGTGATCATGCAGTCCAGTTCATCCTGTAGAGAATTTAATGGGTGCCTACAAAATCCAGGTACTACAAAAAAATTCACTGGCTCTCAGATGGCCACAATAAAAATACAGTTGACTAAAGCAGTCATTGTTCATATCATCGTACATTATAATACATTTAATACACATTGTGTTTTGAGTTATTTCAGTAATGCCTTCTTCATTTGTCACTTGATTTGTCTCGTGGCCTCTGTTTCATTCTTACTTCCTTGTTGCACTTGTACAGACTGACATGGTTATCAAGGAGGGGCGTTATCGCTTGGACATGGACGTGCTCCTTTTCCCCTGGCGGCTAACCTACAAGGCTCCAGGCTCGGGTCATGTTCCCAAAGGCTCTTTTGGAAAAGTCCACCTGGCACAGGACACTGAAACACGCAAACGAATGGCATGCAAGCGGGTAAGTCCAGGAATGCAAGGAATGTTTGCGCTGCAAACCAAAGGCCTGCAGTTTCCAGTCAGCTACTTGGCTTTCTTTCCCATCAGCTTATTACAGTATATCCTGTTTGGCAACACTTAATATTTAACATTTGTGACAGATTAACAAGAAGAGAAAAGAAAACTTGTGTTTGAGCAAGCAGTTTGTGTGCTGGTGCTATATATAGTAGAATAGGGAATGGTGTAGTATAGGTGCAAAAATAAATCTAAGCACATATTAATCAAGCATGCTGGTCAATTGGGAAGATGAACATAAACTTGGTTGCAAACAGTAGTTAGTAGATAATGCACTGGGTGATTAGGAAGGTACAGTGGTTTGGGTACAAATATGATCACATGTTTGGCCTCATATTTGAAGGTATCATGTGTCCACAAGGCCCGTGACAACTTGGGGAACAGAAAAAGAAAAGAAGACTGTTATAGGAAACTGATCTGCAGCAAGAGAAGCTGTTGCTGCAATTAGAGAATGTTTTGAAAAGGGGAAGAGAGTACAATAGGAAAGAACCTGATTTCCCTAAAAGGCCCTTCGGAGGTCTGGCATTAAAACCTCCCACACAGACAGGAAATGTGACTCCCCTTCACAAACATACCACCTTGAAAGGACCATCCACACAAGGCACAAGCTGCTGAGAGTTAGAACAAAGGCATAGCCTTGATTTTTTTAAAAAGTTGCTAATAATGTTTATTGGTAACCACCTCATAAAGGCTTATATTTTGATATTCTACTAAATTATAAATGTTAGTCGGTTGTGTGGAGCAGCTGCTAGAAAGACCTGATCATGAGGCAGTCCCAAAGTACACATGAAATTGTGTATTTTAGGTTCTTTAGGGTATGAACATGTTGAGAAACTTCTCTTTGTTGCACACCTTTGTAAGGTGTTTGGCATTTAAAGGCACTAAAGCTGTACCTGTTGCATTCCAAAGTCCAGAGAAGTGGTTTGTATACCCTGATGCAAGTATTCATAATAATGCAACTACTTTCATAGAACTTTGGGAGTGCCCCACTATCAGCAGTCTCTAGCAGCTGTGTGGCTTGATATACTTGCTGTTCAGCTCATGGATTCCCCCACAGTTTTTGTTCTGTACTTTATGACAGCTATCTTTTACACACCATACTAACTTATCACAGTTAAATACAGTTACACCTACACTTACCAAATTATATCAGTTTTCATCAAGTCATCACAACTGTTTTTTCAAGCTTCTCCTTACCTTCTCAACCATGTGCAGATCCCTTTGGAGTACTTCAAGCCAGCAGACGTGGAGATCCAAGCACGCTTCCGTCACGAGAACATTGCAGAGCTGTATGGGGCCCTGCTGTGGGAGCAGAGTGTGCACCTTTTCATGGAGGCAGGAGAGGGGGGCTCTGTATTGGAGAAGCTGGAGAGCTGTGGCCCCATGAGGGAATTTGAGATCATCTGGGTCACCCAGCAGGTCCTGCGTGGACTGGAGTACCTGCACTCACACAACATCATACACCACGACATTAAACGTGAGTCCAAGAGGTCATGATGCCTCTGACAACATGCTACATCAGTTTATAATTTTACAATGACATAAGAGAAAAGGGTTTATTATGGGTGCTTTTTAAACAATAAATCATATGCATCAAACTTCACACTGAAAACAGTTTTTTCTGTGTTGTTCTTAAGCATCGTGGGGCAAAAGCACATGTCCAATGCATCTTATTTAGATCTTAACAGTTTCAAAGCAGGGTATGAGCGGGAAAAAAATTGTCTTCAGGTAAATAAGATTAGAATCCTGTGTGGTAAAGGACAGCGTGTAACATTGCAGGAACTGAAAACTAGGCCACTTGGAGGAAGTTGTGCTGTTTTTTGTTGTGGTCACCACCTGGTTTAAGTGTTTAGCCTTGTGGAAGGTTTGGAAACACAGCTTAACTCTATGGCACAGTGTGTGTGTGTGTGTGTGTGTGTGTGTGTGTGCGTGTGTTTGTTGGGCTATGGCTGGCAGCATTCCCTTGACTTCAGTCAGACTGAGAGCCATTTAAATCTCAAAACTAAAACTCATGACCTTTAAGACATTTGGAAACTCCAGCTTTATAAAGAGTAAAACAGCATAAGAGCCAGAGTGTGTTGAGGAGTTTTAAAAAGGCTGACCTGATGCAGAATTCTGCCCCGTTCTCTATGTTGTTGCCCTTTAGATTTGACATGTTATTAAGGCTAGGTAAACTTATAGGGGAGAGGAAATGATGGCTTTGTGGGCTAACGTCCAAACATCAGCAGATGTCTGACATCATTTTAACCAGAGAAAGCACGCCTCTGATGAAAGAAAGCAATGAGTTTGATATCTGCAACAATCACTATCTGATAAACAGAACAGCTTTCCTGGCAGTGAGTTATTTGGTGGGGTGGAGGCGAGGAAATGTTTGGGTGCATTCATCCTCCAAATGCTCATCTCTTTTTATCTCCATCTCCCTCTTCCTGTAGCAAGCAACATTGTGCTGATGTCTGCTAAAGCTGTGCTCGTGGACTTTGGCCTGACTGTTCAGATGACAGAGGATGTGTACATTCCTCGAGATCTTAGAGGAACTGAGGTGAGTGTTCCATATATATATATATATATATATATATATATACATATATACATATATATTGTTGTTTATTAAGACAAGTAGTCCAAAGCCATGCAGTGGCAAAACACTGTCCAGTGGTTTCCCCAGTCTGAAAGTCTAATTAAACCTGGAAATTGTCTTATAAATTGAATCACATGCGGAACTTATCAAGCACTCCTTGACCATGTTTGCTCATCTCTGATCTGCTTCATATGCTTTTCTGACTTTAGCACTTACCTCTAAAAGGGGAAAATCCCAAGAGCATGCACACACACACACACACACACACAACACAGAGTTTCAGAGTGGCTTTGCATCCTGGTTAGAAGAGTCAGTGAAGAATCTTTGCCCTGTGTTGACAGATCTCATCTAAACTCCCCATGCTTTATAACGCTTTTTGTTTATAGTACATTGTGCTTCACTGGTCATGATGTTTTTTCAAAGTGTGTAGTCCATGTGACTTAGTAATGGTTTAATGTTTTTTGGGGTTAGATTTTTTTTCATGTGGGAGTCTCATGGTTCTCTCATGGGATCATGGTTTTTTTTTTCATCTGGGCGATCTATGCGACACACACTTGCACACACACAATGATGTAATCTGCTCAGCAGAAGGAAATGATCAGCTAAACAAATACTGTATTAATAATGCATTTCCTCATTCTGTTTTATAACATTCATGTAAATATTTCTTTTACTCTAAAAGTAGTTATGCGTTCAAAAGTATTAAAACACTTATAGCATTTTATTTTCCCTCTGTGCAAGATACATGAGCCCAGAGCTGGTTCTGTGTCGTGGGCACAACACAAGACAGACATCTACAGCCTGGGCACCACCATTATTCACATGCAGACAGGCAACCCTCCCTGGGTCAGAAGATATCCCCGAACTTCCTACCCCTCCTACCTCTACATAGTAAGCATACTACATAATTACTGTGTAATTGCTCACTGAGCACCCATGTTTTTGGGTCAAATGATGCACTCTACTCCAGACATCATATATTGTGTATTTCGTCTGTCTCGAACCCAGGAGAAAAGCTCGGATTGTGGATTTAAATGTTGCCTTGTACCTCCTACATAATACAACCATAAAACAAACCCGAAAATAGCATATTGGTGGTGGGAGGTTTTAACTGGCATTGTTCTTACATTTCTCTCCCAAAGTGCTTGAATTACATTCAGATTCTTTTAAGACTTACTATTTCCAAAACGAAGTTGAAACAAGATTGCTCAGCATCACAGGATCATGGTATTCATGTGATGTGACGACTATTTCTCTTTTCCATGACCTAAAATGTCCTTCTGTATTCATCATCTGGCATTATTGTGAAATATTTGCCCAGTGCATTTTTTACTCAGTCACTCTGCACTGTTTTGCAAGCGCTGATAGAGGAAACAAAGTCAGACAGGAACCTTCCGCTCAAAATCTGTAAAGTGGATTAAAATAAAAGAAGTAAATCACTAATGTAGCTAACCATGAATAAAAGGTTAATGTTACTTGCCCCATTATCTGTCATTCATGTCTGGCCAAATATAGTGTTTTTTTGCTGAAGTATGCCTTCTATAGAGGAGTGAGTTTCCTCTATAAAATAGAGATCTCACAGTGCTGAAAAAGGGCAACAAACAACATCTCAGTTCCTGTTTCCCACCCAGTGTGCAAATGTCAGCTGTTTCACGTTATAAGCAAATTTCAACTCTGTCACTACAAAGCCGTTTAGCTTCTAACCTACTTCCTTCTTTCTCGCTCGCCAGATCCATAAGCAGGCCCCTCCTCTGGAGGACATATCAGAGGACTGTAGCCCTGCTATGCGCCGCCTCCTGGAACGAGCCCTGGAGAGAGTCCCTTCGCGGAGGAGCTCAGCCACGGATCTGCTAAACGAAGAAGCCCTCCATCCCTCGCGAGAAGACCAGCCTCGCTGTTGGAGTTTGGATTCCGCCTGGATGGGGCACATCCTCCTCTTGAGGTCAGATGACAGACAGCACACAAGGTATCACACATGTGGCATACACACCAACACATCTTGTCCATCTCGTTGTTTGCAATGCCTTAACTTTTATCTCTCTTATCTCTCTCTCTCTCTTCTTTCAGACTCCTCCTCGCTGTTCACTGGGGCACAGGCCAGTGTAAAAAGGTTCCTCTACATGAACCTTGGCGCTCTGGCTGGCTACTACAAATTTGTCAGGGGTCCTCCCAACTACAAGTATAGCTAGGAGATTTGGCAGATTTTAATAAGGAAAACTGAAGTCTATTTAAGTATACTTGAGCATGCTTGTGGGACTGGAAGCATCAAAGGTCTGAAGGTACCCATCCATATGGACCCTAGCTATGTCCATAAAACCAACTAATATGCTAATGCTGTGGCATCAGTGACTCGTGGTCTAATGTCAAGTGTTGGTGGCAATTTAACAAACAATTTGTTTAGTAACGGGCTGAGAATGTGCTAACTGTTGGAAAGAACTCTGGTCTCACATCAGCTAATCCTGTCCAACTATGGCTTAACTACAAGAGGTGATAAAGCTGGGTGAGGGAAAGTTGCAAACTGGACACTCATTTATCATGAGTAATTTGGATTAAAGTTGTTGTGTAACCGGTCAGTTTCTAGGAATGGGAGGATCTGCACTGAGGATGAACTGTCTTCCAGAAAAAGTGTCAAATGAAGGCATGTGTAAATATTTTATAGAAAATGAGGTCATGTAGTGTCCTGTTAGTCGTATTCCACAGTCCTTCAAGGAGAAAAAAGCATGGTTTATTGAACTGTATGTGCCACCTGTCATTACTAATCCATGATTAATTATTTTAGATATATTCATTTTGATGATCTAGGTGGTTACTGATCATGTTTTGTAGATTGAGGTAAAGGTAACCTTATAGAACTCAAATAGGTCAGCAGCACACAGACGTTGAATATGATTTGCAGGATCAAATAATAAGTCTGTATGTGAATTTCGCTTTATTATTCACAATATGCTCATAATATAAAAGCATTATAAATATCACCCTTCACATCTGTTATACAGCATAGCTTCCTTGATGGAACAGTTATGAGAAATGTTATAGCTGTATATGTTGTAAGTTGTGTATTTTGTACTTCAAGTAATACACAGCCATCTTTTTGGAGAGTATTCATTCCTGTGGAATATTACTTTTATTGATGAATTGCAGTGCAAAAGATCAGCTAATACCCCAGATCATGCATGAAAATGTACCTTTTTATTTGATAGAAATCAATCACATTTAGCACTTAGGGAAAAAATAAAAGCAAATTTACACCTTGTGAGATGGTCCTCTTTATATTGAAACAATACGTGAAATTAAAGCAATATCAAAGTTGGTATCTGTTAATACATTTGTTGTGATATGTTGTAATTGTTGTAATTTGTCCAAGTAGCACATTTAATTGGTTAAATAAGCCATAAGGCTACATAAGTGTGGTTCTTACTTTTCCGGTCCTTACTATCTAACTAATTTCATTGGACTGTAACTATAACTTAACATAGTTCTAGAAAATATACTTCTATAGAAATATTATATTCAGTCATAGTGGAAACACAGACCCACTATAGTGAAATAGTCATCTAAAACAATTTTCTCTTTCCAGCTGCACTAGAGAATTATAATTAGTGTGATTAATGATGCATGTGTCCCATGAAAATACCTTCAAATGATGGTTCTCCCTTCAGATCTGAGTCATTAATTACTTACAGCCAGCTTTATAGATATTGAAGTGAAATGACATTCGCACGAGGTACTTTAAACTATATTAGTCTTTAATGTCTAGCTCAGCTTCAGAATGAAAAAAACTTGTGTGGAAGGCATAAATAAGTAAGTGACTTCCAGCACTGAAGAAAGGCTCGCCTGTGCTGAATCTGCATTAAATGTGTGATTAAGAGTGAAAGAGAGGTATACAGTAGAGAAACGGAAATAAAAGAGGCAGAGAAACAGACCGTGAGCGATATAAAAAGAATCAGAGACAGACTGTTATGGGGGTGGAATGGCAAGAGAGAGAGAGAGAGAGAGAGGCAGAGAGAGAGAGACCCATGGGGGGTGGAATGGCAAGAGAGAGAGAGAGAGAGAGAGAGGAGGCAGAGAGAGAGAGACTATTTATAAATTGGAATGTAGAGAGAGAGAGAGAGAGAGAGAGAGAAAGTGTATTATTATAGAATTGGAAAAACAAGAGAGAGAGAGAATGTGTTATGGGGAGTTGAAAGAGCAAGAAAGAGAGAGACTGTTGTAAATTGGAAAGGCAAGAAGAGAGACTGTTATGGAATTGGAAAGGCAAGAAAGAGAGAGAGAGAGAGAGAGTGAGAGAGAGAGACTGTTGTAAGTTGGAAGAGCAAGAAGAAGAGAGAGAGAGAGAGAGAGAGAGAGAGAGAGAGAGAGACTGTTATGGGGTGGAAAGGCAAGAAAGAAGTGAGAGAGAGTGTTATGGGAGATTGACAAGAAAGAAGGGCTGTATAGAGGGTGGAATGGCAAGAGAGAATGTTATGGGTGGAAGGCAAGAAAGAGAGAGAGAGAGACTGTTATGGGGTGGAAGGCAAAGAAAGAGAGAGAGAAGAGAGAGAGAGAGAGAGAGAGAGAGAGAGAGAGAGAGAGAGAGAGAGTGAGAGCTGAAGAGTCAGTTGAAAAGCGGAAGTTTCCTCCACTGGCGGTGTTCCATTAGCGTCATGGTACGTGCGAGAGGTTAAAGGTATTCCCTGACTTCATCAGATCAGAGCCCAGTGGGTTGATGGCAGTGACCATTTGACTTTTGACTTTTGTAAATGTCAGCAGAATAAATGGCAATTTCAGATATTCAAGGATAAAACCCGATGCTCAATAAATTAGGAACATAAAATGGCAACAAAAAGTGGCATGCAATTATGGACGCACACTTTACACGTATAAGATTCTTCTGATTTTCTGACGTTCAGTATATTACAGTTATTTATTATTAACTTACGTACCAGAGTACACTTCTCAAATACCACCCAGGAAGTTTAATCACAGGGTGTTTCCCTGCTTTTCACACTTTCCTGTAGCTAATGATTAGCTGATGAGTTGATTCTGGCGTGGGTGTCTGCTCAGGAAAGCCCTCTAGAGATTTCCATATCACACTCATCACGTCAGTTATGACACATTTTTAGGGAAGGACATTTTAGGGAAAGCGCCTGGTCTTTGTTCTTTATCAGGCAAAGCATTAGGTATAAAACGTTTGTTTTGAAGTTTTATTTTTTAAGTGTAAACATTTAAGTATTAAGGTCACATTTATAATTCAATGACATAAAGACAAAAATGTAGACATAAAAACGGCAAATGTAGGCGTAAATGTAACTCAGTTTAATCGCTTTAAATAGTAATTATTAATTAACTATTATTTTTTTTTATATATTAATTATCACTTAATTGCCATGTTGTTTTAATTATCATCATCATATTTGTTATTGACAAAAACATAATTGTAGTGTTTAGGACACTCAAAATAAGCGCACTAATTCCAAAACCCACTCAAAACAAGAAATATCCAGCAGGGGGCAGCACAAGACAGTTCTAACAGCAGCTTCCAAGTCAGGAGCTCAGACCGTCCCCGATCACACCTCAAATAAAGGGTTTTATAAGCTGATTCAGGCCTGTTTGGAAACGGAACACCAACATGATCTCCAGTAATGGAAACACCCTTAAGGGCAAAAAAACATCCAACGGAACACAAAAATACCAGTTTGATCCCACTCAGAGTTAAGTCTATGTCAAGATGGTTTTTCTTTGTGGGCTTTTAAATATATTTAGGCTAAGAATATAAACTAATAAGTAAAGACTTAAGATGTTTATACCTTGTCGTTGTGTTTTATTTCCATTGTGTTATGTCTGTACATACTGTAAATAAAGAGTTCTGGAGTTTAAGTGGTACCTTAAATAGATAATTACAAGGACTAGCCATCTGAAGATCAGCACCCAGGGTATTGAACTAATTAAGCTGGTATTTTGAAATCAATGTTATTTAGACACAAACTTTGTTAAACGTATAATGCATATTATGAGAATTCTGCTTAAGTCTACATAATCTAAAACAAGGAACCGAATTTCAGAGAAAAAACCTATTTGGATGGATATCTGATGATATGTTATATTTATGTGAAGATCTGAAAAACTATAAAGCACCGCTACAGACAGAGTAGCACACGGGACCTGGAATTTAAAAGGCAGGTGTCATGTTTTATGTTTAGAGTAAGCTCAATTCAACAGAGTTGGTCATCTCTCTCATCCTTATCTGCCCCCTGACAAGGCAATAATTTGTTTATTTCAAGGCGTTATCTGAACCCTCATCTGAAAACGCCTACCCATTCCCCTCTGCTATTTTGCTTGGGAGAGAGTTTCTTAAGCAGAGGCAGACAGATAGCTTGTGGCATGGCACCACTGATGTTAGTGTAGGCTACTGTGTACAATAGGCCTTTCATTAAATACACAGTAAACCAGAGACACACTGTTCCCTAATCTCTCCATCTCCAGACTGTACAAACAGAGAGTCACCAGAACACAGTTATTACTTTTCATAAGCTATACATACATGCTTTCCCTAACAAACTAAACCAAAAACTAGGCCATCTGGGCCCTCTGAGCTCTGCCTGTCACTGGTGACTGATGCCCGGAGGGGTCTTCCGGAGTCAGGGACCTGCTCAGTCATCACGTCCAAATATGTGCCCCAACTGAAAAATGCATTTTTTCATGCCTCTCTGATTAAATATTCTCCGGTTTATTATGTCAGCTGACTGGGATTACTGTGCTGGCTTTAGACTTTTATGATCAAGCTTATTTTTGGACTTTGAAGTGGTTCTACATAAAGTGCTTGGCGGCGTTTGGGGACTGGCCGTGCCATTTGATGCTGATCTTGGAGCAGCTGGCTTTCTTTCAAATGTTATGTGCACATGTTAGAGCTGTGATATGTTGGGGCAAACAGACATTGCAAATTTTTTTGTGAAACGTATTGCAATATAGGGAGGTAGTGGTCTAGTGGTAAGATACTAAGATGGTATTTTTTGTATTTTGTAAGAGAGCATCTAGATTCATTCATTCATTATTCGACCTGAGGATCAAACCCAGAACCTTCTTGTTGTGAGGCAACAACGCTAACCACAGCTCCACCAACAAATTTAAAGACTTAGAGGTTAGTCATGATAAATGGCAAACTTAGAGATTAGTCATGGTAAATATAAAATGTCGTTCTCTTTTGTATCAAACTGCAAACACGCTGAAGCATAATTAAATTTGACTTGTAATGTTATGTCATATTATTGTGTGGTGTGATAATTGTGCATCGGCATATCAATATTATATTGATTATATATCAAATATTATGAAGTACATATTAGATATACTGTATATTATTTGGAGTTAAGAAACAATGAGAGAACTTTAATCTGGACCAACTCAGCAGGTCACATTCCTACCCAAAAGGCAGGTTGTATTTTCAGTAAAGCAGACCACGCTTACTGTGCCATACATACATTATGTGTGTTTGTGTTCTCAACAAATGAATCAGGCACTACCTTTTTTACCTCCAGCTAAAAGGTTCTGAGTCTGGTTTGTGTGTGCGCACGTAAAGGCCAGATGTGCCTTCAGGGCATAACACTGGATCTACAGATCTCTGTCCAGACATGGGCAGTGCCAGGGCAGTTGGCACCACCATGCTGAGAAGGGGGTCACAGTGTAATGTGTGTCATACCCTGACTCACTAAACTAACACACACTAAGGGTAAAGTCAACATTCAGACAATGCCAACAGCACGGCTATGCCAACATCAACACATGCGCGAACACTTTTTCGAGCATACTTGCTGGTATATACACACACACACAGCTGACTAAATGGCTTTCATCTATTTCCAGAAGTGAAGGACCCATGTTCACTTGGAGTGTGTGGAGTAAAAGTGGAGAGCATGAAAAATACATTTACTTTAGACAGACTTTTTTCACTTTTTGCCTCACTTGATTTGATGGAAAAAGGCCAAACGTTTTTCAAATCCAAATTAAAGCAACATTTTGCTTGTTTGCTCATTGAGAAACAGAATTTGGCACGGAGTGTGTTTTTTTAAGAGCACTGGGCCACAGCACAGCACAGAGCATTCACACCCACATGAGCAAAAACCCTTAAACTGGCCCATTTTAACAGTGCTCTGTTTGGATGCTGTACAGTGCACTAAGCAGAATGAGGGGAAATGAGGACGCAAACAGAAAACTGCACCAACAGAAAACTTCAACGATCTCTGAATCATTTAACTGTTTAGTTCAATCATTCATTTGGTCATCATCATGAGGTCTCTTCCACGCATAAGCCACTTTGCTCTGTTGAAGCGAAGAAGGTGTAATGGGAGGATTATCATTCCATACTCATACAGCTCCCTTTAGCTTTACTTTTTACTACATGCTGGCTGCAAACTCACTTTTAATGGCATGGCAACAATGAGCTACAAAGAATGAATTAGCAACTGGCCCTTCTTAGTGGCTTGGGCAGGAGTGACGAAGCATGATGGGCCAATGTCTTTTCTCTTTAGGTTGATCTCTCCAGATTAGTCTTCAGTTAAAGAAACGCAATAATTCCATGGCACAATTTTCCAAATACCCCAACTGCTTGATGAATATCGGCGAGCATTCAGTAAGCTGTATGGACATTTGAGATGTCCTCTCCTGTCTTTAACCCTGCATTTGACACAGAGCAGAGCAGTGCCCTGGTGGTCTTTAGAAACACGAGCACATGGGCCACTGGGTTTCCTCTACATGTACGGACTTAAAATTACCTGACAATGTGGGACCTCACCGCCCATAGACATTTACAGCCAGAGCCAGGATCACTGGAGAAATGCGATACTCCAAACGGACATCCATCCTGCTTGCTACATTCATCCAACCATCTAAACTATACTCTCTCATTCAAATACAAACAGACATCCTGCATACTGTCCACACACACACACACACAAAGGCCTCTTTTTGTGACAAGCCGGAGGGAGACATCTGATGTTTAATAATTGAGGTATTTTAATGCAGCTCCTGCTGACGCTGTAGAAGGCGAAGGACAGGACTAAAAGCTACCTGTGAATTCCTCAGGTATTGAGTTACAAAGCTCAGTTCTGAGCTGTGTTTATGTTCCTCACTCAGGCCTTCTCTCAGTAAGTCACATCTCAGAGCCAGGACAGACTCCGGAGCCCCGTCTGAGCATTCAGACATCCACACTGGGATAACGAGGCCTAAACACACTC
This sequence comes from Distichodus sexfasciatus, assembly GCA_032718565.1. Taxonomy (NCBI): domain Eukaryota; kingdom Metazoa; phylum Chordata; class Actinopteri; order Characiformes; family Distichodontidae; genus Distichodus; species Distichodus sexfasciatus. The sequence goes on along the minus strand of JAVGVS010000021.1, from coordinate 1,959,289 downwards.
AATTACCAGGCTTCCTGAGGGTTGGAGACTCTTTGAAACTGCGTGCACTGCAAAAAGCAATTACCTCTAAATATGCAATAATCACGTTTATAGTTTAAACCTTAAGACATTATAAATTATTTAGAAAATTATGGGCTATTTCTTTATGGTATACTTTATGAGTACCGCAGGACAGTCCAAAGATTAAGCACTTTGCAGGTTTTTCCAGTCATCTAGAGGTGAATAGAAGTTTCACAGTTGGGTTAAGTTAGTCACTTAGTAAAAACTATTAGTATTAGTGTTTACTGTGGTCTAGCTAACAGGCAATTAAAAATATTTACAAATCAATCTAAAAATGTTCAGTAAACTGTGCTAATGTTTCATGAAAAATATAAATAAGAATGAGATTTTGTCCAGATACACAAAACAAAGATTTACTCAAGTTCATTATGTGCAGTTATTTAAAAGCCTTCATTACAAATAATGTCAGAAAAAAAGACTGAAAATAAACTTTCATAAATAGTACTTTTATGAATATAGAAAAATGTTTAAAAATCACAAAAATCCTTAAAAGTGGTACTGGAATGTGCCCTCTAGTGTACAAACTCTGCAACTGCAACACTAACAATACTGTTTTAAAATGTAATTGATTTGCCATAAAAATTATGATATAACTTAAATGCAATTATCAAATAACAGTTAACTATAACAACAGGCCAAGTCATCAGAACTATTAATGAAGCAAAACCTATAAGGTTATACTTTTGAAGCACCCAAATGTGTAAGATAACAGCGCTAAAGCAAAAAGCAACGTCCATATGGTATGAAATGGAACATCCTTCCCTTAGTGCCTGGGAGGATGGAATGACCAAGCGAGCATTCTAATGTTCAATGACCTTTAACCTCTCAGCGAGGTAGCGCTTTTTCATGCCTGTCAGACAGCATGCGCTCACAGGAGAAGCTGTCGGCAGGAAGACATTGTGTCTCAGTGTCCTTGTGGCTAATCCTAACCATGCCACCCACAGACCTATTCTCTCTCTCTCTCTCTCTAGCTTTTTACTCTCATACATACACTTTCATTTAGTCTCTATTTGCATACCACTCTTGGTTGTTTCTTGCTGTAATTTGGGACCCATATGACACACAGTTTTAGTTTGAAATTCTTACCATGAACAACATGTTCATGGCTTAGCACAGTATTTGAACTGTGTTGCAGAGCCTTAAGTCATGCTTTCCCATCTGATGCTCTTACTGCTGCAGTATTTTAGGGGGGAAAGGCTGTACACTGTTAGAATGAGGACTGACTTTGCCTTTTATCCTGTACTGCCATAGCATAATGAAGAGGAGGAGAAGAACATTTGGAAAGAGAAATTGCAAGAAAAATACACCATACAACTAAGGGAAAAGGTCAAGTTGGAGGGGGAGAAGAGAGATAAAGAGTAACTGCACAAGTCCAAGACACCTTTGACCTTCCTTCCTTGCCCTGCTGTGTTTGTCTGTTAGCAGAAATGTGTGTGTGTGTGTGTGTGTGTGTGTATGTTGAGATGGTGGTACGGCTTTCTCCAACCTGCCCTATCTGTCAGGTCTATTTCTTTAGCTAATGTATAGGGCTGTCGATAACCTCTAATGACCATAAACTAAGTGCACTGTCTCTCTTTCTCTCTCTCTTACACACACACACACACACACACACACACACAAACAGAACAGAAATGGTAGCCCCCCTCTCTAAAGACATACACGCACACACACAGACCTGACTTCTGTTTAACATCTATTGTCCAAAGAGCTTCTGTTTCTTCACGGGGCATGACAGAGGAGGTCTGCTATGTTTAAGTCTGTAATGACTGTGTTAACCATCTAGTTTGACCATTCTAAAGGGGGAAATGCAAATATAAGCACAAAGGTTTGGGTGAGAAAAATTGATAAACATTTCTGAAATAGATCTATTAAGGTGTGCACTACCAAACTTATGAAATGTTCTATCTGAACACTGTCAAAGAACTGGACTCTCTTACATAAGTCTCCACTGCATCTATGATCTGATCTCATGTTTTCATTTTCATTCACGCACTGAAAGAAATGACTCTGGGGTACAGTAATATATATTCCTTGAAAAATAGTAATGTTTACACTGTAAAATTAATTTTGGAGGGAACTCAATAAAGACAAAGAAAATTACACAATTAATTTGTGTAATCAGTTTAGTGAGTGGGACAAGTAAATCTTACATGAGATTTTCAAATGTTATTTAAATGTATTTCTGTCTAGGCACTACACCTTTTTTTTTTTTGCGCAGTAAGTCAGAAGGCATGTTGAGGCAACAGACAAGTTCAACAAGAAGACGTTAAGTTTGCTACTTAGTGGAGTCGATAGCGGGAATCGCCATTTTGCCAAATGTTGTTAGGCGTTTGAGTTCATTTATGGCTTGCTGTATAATTTGATTGTCGTATTTTTGGTGTACTTACAATGTACAGAGTGAGCAATTGTTCGTAGTTAGCCTCAATAACAAAGGATGTAACTGCATCATCTCTTTGGTCCGGTGAAATAGCTTGGTGTTAGCATTACAGTTAAGCATTACAGACACATAGGAGTTAATTAATATTTAATTAATAGTGATATTCCAATATGAAAATAATTCATTAACACTTACTCAGTATTTCTGACTGCTCATATATATGTTAAGGTAAGTTTTACTTGATTCTCATAAGTAAGTTGCACTCAAGGTTACAGCATTAAAATTTACTCAAAAAAATTGAGTGCAAATTGTTACTAAGATTTTTTTAAAGTAAATTCTATGAGTTATTTCTTTCAGTGTGGCATCTAGCGGACAAAAGTGCAATATCCTCCCGGGACAACTGCAGTAACATAGAACTCTCTCACGCAAAGTATTATTTGTTTGTATTACGCTTGTTTTTATATTTGGTTATATGTGTGTAGTTTGCATTGTAATATTCTGTCTGTATAATAAAATAAATAAAGAAATAAATAATAAATTTACATTTGGGAAATGGCAACTAAAGGAATTCAGTTTTAACTGTTTAACCTCAGTGTCATTAAATATTTCACCTATACCCTATATAGGTTTTAATATCAGAAAGGTACTGTCGCCAAGCACTGCTCCTTGGGTTCTGCCAAAAAGCTGCTCAGTGCTCCTTCATGGATGGCTCAAAGGAAGAAGTGTCAAATAATCAATCAGTTAAATTAAAATCTCTAAATACTAATGGCAATGTATGCGCCTCGTTTCATGACACTTTCTAAAGCAGAGACTGTGTGTTAAACTTAACCATGCCGCCAGTACTGACTGATGTTGAGCTGTCTAAATGAACAGAAGCTGAGCACCGCTTTATGGGAAATAGAGCACACAGTCTAATTAAGTCAAGATGTCCCGCAACTCACTGACTTTCTCTCTCTCTAAGTCTTGCCCCCTCTCACCCCTCTTATCGAGCCATCGGATATTGCTAAAGCTATTTTTCTACATACAACAGTCCCTCTGTCATTTAAAAGAGAAAAACAGGGAGCGGAATGTGTGTGTGTGTGTGTGTATTATTGTATGAGGAAGCACTGTGTGCAAGTGTGTGTTTTGGGGAGACTGTCAGTCTGGGTGCTAGAGGGGTCTGGGATGTCTCCTTCCTGCTGACTTCCTTATCGTTGTGGCAATCCTGAATCTATGCCTCTCTGGTGTCTGCCCCTTTTCCCTAGACACATGCAACCAAAAACAACACACACAGACACTCCTCTGAGATGGGATGCAGGAAGTTTTCTCTTTTGCTCGCTGTTGGAATGGCCCCTACGTGTCTGCAAATTGTGTGTGTGTGTGTGTTAAAGCACTTTCAGGGGCCCCTGCAGTATTGAACTGCTCATTTGTTGTGAGAGCCATTACTATGACAGGCTGTTTACTGAGGGAGGCAGATTAGAGCCGCACTCCACACTGCAGCTAATCCCCCAAACTCCCCTCTACAAACACCAACCGTACACGCTGGCCCCCTCTCTCCCCTCGTCCCTCACTCCCAAATTTGAGAAAAACAAAGCCTTCGGTTTCTCTCATTTAGAAATGATGTTTTACAGTTCTTTCCTTATGCATAATGTGAAACTTATTGAACACTGGCGCCATCAAGGCAACTGGCTGAATTGTGCATGCAATCCAAGGCAATATCTTTTATTACATTTTTAAAAATGAAGGCCTGTGTTGGTGAAGCTATGCTAAAAAGTAATTGAGGTAGGATTTAAGTTCATCCTCAGTTGACAATATGACAATAACTTCTTTTAAACGCCTGCCCACAATGAATTATCTTTCTAGAGGCTTGCAATTATTGTATACAGTACATTCAGGAACGTTAGGTTACCCATGAACCACTAACAAAAACGGAGTTTCTGAGATGAATGAACAAGTTATAAGTTATTACAAGATGTGTGGGCAAGGACTCGGATAGTCTGAATCACTACGTGTGATGTTACGCTAACAGATTACGACAAAGATTACTCAGAACACTTTACTGCAAGTATGTTCAAATATTGACTGGCTGTGGTTTGCTGCCAAGGTAAATTCCAAGTCGTGGTTCAGTTGTTGTATGGAAGAAAGCAACTAAATACTGCAGTTGCAGAAATTGTTGCCATCTGATGAATGTGGACTCTAACATGAGTGACTTAAGTTCTTCTCCACTTCAGTTAGCAGCAATGTTCCATTGTAGGCTGTATGGAGTTTTTAAACTTCCAACACACTGAATAAAATAAAACAAGAGCTATGTGTGAGTGCAGAATGCCAGCATTACTTAGACATGCCCAGTTTAACATATTTCTGTAATCTGGATAAGTCCCTGTTATACATGTAGCATTTCACCACAACGCAGGAGATCAGGAGTAAATGAACACAACAGTTTACTGAAATGTCAAAATCAATCTGAATTGGTTTTATGTCTGAAATGAAGTCATTTTAGTTGTTTAGCTTGGCCGTATTGTCTTTATTCTTTCACTGCAGTTTGAAGTATTATTTGAAACTTCAGGTACATGTCAGGTAGTTTATTATTTCTCTACACGTTACTCTCTTCCTTTCTTTTTGGGTACAAGCTAATATTCGTCTCATCAACCTTAATAAAACTTATAGGATATAAGTATCAATATTCAACAGATTTGGAAGTACAAATCAGCATATTTCGATAGCCTACTCGATAGACTTCGAGTAGACTTCGCTCCCACTGATCTCATCTCTAATAAAAGCTGTTCAGATGGACGTGTTAGCCTTAGACATTTGTAATTTCTTTATAAGGATGAACCGGGCTTACACATTTTTTCTAATCAGTGTTAACTGATTTCATTCAATTTACCCATTATGTCACTGAAATATGACGGTACTGTCTTAACTAGATCTACAGCTACACCTCCAGTTGACTCAGTTTAGACTATAAGAACTTCAGCGATTAGTGTATGTAATCTTAAGACCCAATTCATGGAATCAGAATTAGGATGAAGTTTATTGTCAAGTAGAGTTGGGGTCAAGACCACCTAAACTGAGACCAAGACAAGACAAAGGCCAGAGTGTGTCAAGACCAAGACAAGACCAAGACTCTGAAGGGTCGAGACCGAGACGAGACTGAGACCAGATCAATGCACGTTTTACACCACATGACAAAGAAGTGCAACATGCAAAGCCCAAGCAACATTAAACATGTTAATTCAATATTTCTCTGTTATATGTCTATAATGAGGAAATCACTTCACTGGAAGCAGTTATCCAAACTGATCACATCATATGTTAAACTCAACAAACCACAGTGGCAGAACACTCCTCAGGACCAAACTCACTGGTTTACAGGATTGCAGAGTTTTTATTATGCAGAGGCATTCTATGGCTTACTTCTGTGAAGAAAAATAAGGTTAGTGTCAGGTGGAAACACTTCGTTATCCATTTGGTATCTATCTGGATGCAGAATAAAAGTATTTAATAACAATAATCAATTTTTCTATATTATATTTTTCCCTTTTGATTTCTCTCTAACATTATAAAATGGGGAGAATTTTTCTGATCAATTGAATGATGAAATACAAATATTTTGAGAATTTTTCACAGAATTACTCAGACATAAGAGTATTTTACATACATACACATTTCACATAAAGAGTAATAAATATACTGTCCGATAAATTCAAGGTCTTGTGATTCTGACGATAGGTGTGAAGTTTATGTAAGTTAAAGGGATTCTGAGTTATTTAAACACTAATTAATAAACAATGCAAAATGGTTTCAAACAGTTAATAGTAATATTCTCAGAGTTGTGGTCTCGGCTGGTCTTAAAATAAAATCCCGAGGCCTCTTTGCCTGAATCCATGACAAGCCTGACTACAAATACGGCAGATTCCTTCCAAATGCTCTATCACATGACTGCTTCACCAATCAAACGGTGCGAGGCAGTCATATGACTACACACAAAAGATGTGCGGACACATACATATACAGACAGACAGGCACACACGCGCACACACACACTGAGTGTATTGACAGTTCAAGGACCTCTTTATGCACAGTCTGCCTTGTTCTTGTTTTACATCTTTGCCTGCTGAGCCTTTTGTTTAAAGTTATTGCTGATTATTGTACTGTTTATTGTGGCTGAATTAGGCTTAATTTACGTTACTTTGCATGAATTAATTTTGTTGTTGTTGTTTATGTAATATAGCTTGGTAATAGCCGAACACATTGTACATTGTTATTTTATATTTTTGCATATTTGATTATATGATTAACCAACAAATCTTTAAGTTACTCAGAAGTTACTCAGTACTTGAGTAGTTTACCAAGTACTTTTTACTTTTACTTGAGTAATTTTTTGGATGACTACTTTTTACTTTTACTTGAGTTATATTATTCTAAATTAACAATACTCTTACTTGAGTAAAAGTTTTGGCTACTCTACCTACCTGTGGACATTGTTATATGAATCTGCTAATAAACAAATGTTTAAAAAATATTCACATCATGTACACAGTAGTTGATCAAAACAACTTGCCAAACTATAATCTGATAATAGTAAATCTGTTAAAAAATACGTTCTAATGGCTTCAACCTATGTATAAGTACACTTTTAACTTATGACAGTATTAGCTGGTTGGTTCATAGGAAAGAATGAATTATTAATGAAGTTCCTGGTGCCGGTGAATTTTAGCTGGTTACTGTGGCTTGGCATTAGGTGAGATGTGACCACATTCACTTCTTCCACCCATTCTGAGGACAAACACACCGTTCAAATACACAGAGGGTTTGAATGGCTTTATCAAAGCAGACAGGTGCTTAGGAAAGGAGAAACTTCTCGGAAAAAGTGCAGTGGAAGCTCAGTGCCAGAGTGGACACAGTTCCGGATGCTGCCCCACCTGGGAAAGTATGTGAAGTGGAAAAAGCCTCAAAAAATAGAAGGAAAATTAAAGTAATAATTAAAACAAAGTGCTGACATGGGCAGGAGAGTTCAGCCAAAAGCCTCAGTAGGCAAAGAGAACACTCGTTAACCAGAGAGAGGCACTAATGCCTGTATAGATTTTTTTAAAAACTTTTTTTTAGGTTTTAGCATTATAGTATAGAGTCTATTTCTCTGGTAAATTTTAAATGTTTATACAGGATGCCAATTTAAGAGAATTTGACTTGCAGATGTGCAGATTTTCATTTTTTAAAGATTTTGTCCCCAAAATAGTTTTAATAGTTACAAACACTCACAGCACTCACACCCAAATACACACACAAAGCTGCATGTCAGCCTAACACAAGACTTCTGATAGAAACAGAGCTGTACTTGCAGCTGAAAACAATACTGAGAGTGAGGTTTGTGTAAACAGAATACACTGCGTTCACTGTGTTTTACTAAGGCCTTTATTCCCTTAGCAGACTTTAGAGTTAGAGACACTCCTCAAACACACACAATATACAGTGGCGCCTGTCTTCATGTTCATTCACCAACTAAACACACACTCACGCAGTCATGCACACACACAAACACCGTGTGACTGTGTGTGGCTACTCTTTGTCAATGCCTGTCTATGTGTTTTGTGTGAGGGTGTGTGTCTGAGAGAAACAGACAGAGGCACCATTTATGTCAGTGATTTACTGTGTGAAGCACACACATTTGCATCCCATCCAAAAATCACAAATTTCCACGTATCCTGTCTTCTTTTTCCTTCCTCTTTTTTGTCCCAGACGCCTTTTTCTTCTACATCCTGGACATGAGACCCCAACAGAAGCAGTGGGCCTGTGTTTACCGTCCCACCTGAACACTTCTGGAAGAGGGAGACAGGAACAGCAGTGGCACACAGAGCCTTCATTGAGATCAGGCGATAAAATCAAGCGGGAAGGTTAAACCCTGAGAAAACACTGTGCATTAATGTTTCTTTTGATCAAGGAATGGCGAGCCGGAAGCCTCCAGAATGTTTAACATTATTCAGCAGCTGTCAGTCGGCTAGGCACAGAGAGCCTTTTACGCTAACGCGAACCACAAACTGAGAAGAACAGCAAATAGCGAACTTGAGCGGTCCATCAGAGGAAGAGAAGAAAATGTTTCCACTAAATGGCACGAATATGCAAAATATGTATTTGTGTACATGAGCAATTTTCATTAGTATTTATGCACACACTGCATTTCCCTTTAGAACAGTTTTGAACAATTTCTGGTAATGAAATCAAACTTTTCACTTGCTTGGCAAGGATTCAACACATGTACCATTCTTTTCTGTGAACTGTTTTCCTATGAGAACTTTACCAACACCGAGTTTTCTCAGATTTCTCCATAGCAGTTCGTTGCACAAAGCAACACAGGGGAATAAGTGAAATGTTCGTACAAGTTTTTGAGTTGTGTGTGCTTGTGTATATTGGGCGTATTTACGTGTGCGTGGGGGTATAAACTTTCTTAAGGCTCAGAGGATCTTTTTAGGCCAAATCTTCAGACCCAACCCATGTAATGACGGTCAACATGGGACCCCTTCTTACCCAGAGACCTCCACTCTTCCTGCTACTATGACAACAGGATGGGCAGATGGGGCACAGAGGAGAAGAGGGCGGAAGGGAAGAAAAAGGCAGGAGAGTGGAGGCGGCTCTGGGCCGGTAATGAGAGTTAGGAATGGAGGGATGGAAACAGGAAGAATAGATTCCAGGAGACTCGTTTAAGAACAGAAGAGAAGCTTGAGACACCACTGCTCCCAAAGAAGGTTTTTTCCCCTTTCCTCCTTCTCTCTCTCTCTCTCTCTCTCTCTCTGTATGTGTGATAAGTAATGGTCATACTGATTAGCAAAAAAGGATTTGTGAATTTTATCCATGTTTTTTTCATTTAACTTTCACAATTTCCTAAATGTCGTAGAAAATGTGGATTTTTCAACTTCGGGGCTTTGACGATTTCAGAAACTTACCAAAACAAACATTTTAGACTAAAACTGTGAAAATTACCCCCATTTAAATCGGAAGCATTTAATCAATATAACTCTTTGACTTTTTCACTAGCATCAGTTCTCAGAGGAAAGACAGAAAAGTGTCTTTATGGCAGCGGGAAGCTGAGTTATTAGATCTAATCTCTAAAGAAGCCAGGGGTGAGAATAGATTAAATCCCACCCTGCAGAGAGAGAGAGAGAAAGCAAGTGTGTGAGGGAGAGAGCAAGTGACAGAGAGGGAGGGGGGGGACATTGGGGGATTGCATACGCACAAAATAAAGAGAAGCTGTACTGGGAAGGAGTGCAGACTGTGAGATGGACAGTGTAAGGCCTTTCCTGAATTTGTGGCCTTGAACATGACAGTCCAAAACTTGATGTATATGAAAAAAGGCACATACAATAGACTACTGTACGTACTGTACTGTAACGTTTTGTCTTACAGTCAGAAGGAAATGAAGCTACGTCCAGTTCAATAGACGTGAGTCAGTAGAGTTGTGCTCAGCGGTGGTGATCGGAACAGAGCTGACACAATCATGCTGGGACTGTTCTATTGGCCTCAATCCAACACAAATAATATCAGTCAGAAATAATTACACCATTCTGGAATTCCATTTCCCCTACATTTACCGTCATCTATTTCTTTTTGTGACAGAGGGAGTGAAGAAGGAGAGAAGACAGAATGGCAGCAAGAAATGAAAACAAAAATGAGAAAGACAGAATGAGGAAGAAGACTGGTCTGATGAGAGAGACGGCTTGTAATGTCTGTCCATTTGAATCTTCTCCACCATCAAAGATTTTCATGTCAAAAATGAATTCACAATAATTACATTAGGTTGGGTTCTTTGATTTTTAGTGCCAGACTGAACACACATGGACACAGTTTGTCTATAAACTGACCTTCTCCTTCATACAACACAGTTGCCCCCTCCAGTGCCCCCTCTAGGTTCTTTATCAGTGGTCTCTGAACAGGATCCAGTCTTTCTTCCCTTCAAAAGACCCCGACAGGCCAATCTCTGCTGCCATCTCTCTTTTTTCGCTCCCTCGCTTCCCCTGGTGGTCTGCATGTTGGCAGGCTGCAGGAGGCAGATGACTTTTTCCCCCGCTTTGAAGTGAGTGCATGAGTGAGTTAGAGAGTCACACAGCGAAGACTTCAAACACTACAATCGTGACAGTGGACATTTAGGACAGTATTTTTGATCTTCTCTCTACTCGCTCTCCACCCTCCTCTCTCACTGTCAATTAAAACTGTAACTAAATCCAGGACCTTGTGTTCCAAGTTTGTTGTTTAGGTCAAAGATAACAGCAAAGGTCTTAAGATTGAACAAGCATTTTATCAACACTTTAAACTGATGTATTTCTTTTGAATGTTAACCTCTGTGTGTGATTTTACTTTGAACCAACACAGTGCCAATCTTTAATCTCTACTCAAGTAGTGTGACAGCAGCATCAGTGATAAAGGACGAAAGCTACCCACATCCTGCCACCGCATGATTTCAAGGTAACAGCAGTTATGCCATACATGAATAGTTCAAACTTCTCTATCAAATGATCTTTTTTAAATAAATAAGAAAAAAATTATATAAAGTTAAAAATCATACCATGTCGGCTCCAATCCTACTTAGAGACTTGTTCCACATGCATTTACATTTGTGTGGCAGGAACTCACAGTTTTTCCTAAGGCTCTCTTGGGATTCGAACTCCCAATCTTAGGATCACCTACAACTTCAAATTTTCAGTTACTTAGATCACTTTGCCTGCATCGGCAAATTGGCCATCTTCATGATTACTGTTTTACTGCATTGATATTTCTATATTTATATATAGTACCTGCTAAAATTTTGTTATAATGCAGTATTAAATTCACTTTATATGATGAAAAGGCTCATAGAACCGCATCCATGGCTGGAGCCGTGCGTCTGGGTGAACTATAGAGAGGGGGTACGCTTTCATTTTGCCACTGGAGAGAGGCAACAGAAGAGGAAGGTCAAAGGTGAGAACTCTCCACAGGTCTCAAAAGAGTAAAAAGAGACAACACACACCCACACGCAGTCCTCTCTGTCTCTGCCCCAGCTCACACAGGAACAAACACAAACACACATCCGCACGCATTCTCCATAAAAGCGGAGTGATGTTTTTACAGAAGAGAGATCTGCAATCTCTATCCGTTTTAAAAACGATGCCACAAACCGGGGCTTAAAATATCCGTGTGGCAATGTATGAATGTTAAACTCTCGACCTCATCAGTACTCTGACCTCTGTGAAAGACATCAAATAGGAGGATGGAGTAAAGGTCATTTATTTTACAACTCTGGGGGATATAAACTTCCGCAGATTTTCCTTTCTGGTGTTCTCTTCCCTGCAGGGAAAACTCACCCCTCTAATTCTAAGCCACAAGTGTGGATTCCAATAAATTTCAGGAAAAGGACTCAAATATAAGACATATGCATATTATCGTCCTGAATCCTTCTTCAAAACTGCTTACATAAAGCAATAACAAAATCCGAGAATATCCCTGTCCTTCAATATGAAAGTAATTTGAAAAGAGGCAGATACAGAAGGAGTCTCTCCACAAAACCTTATTGATTGCTCGCTTGTTCATGCTAGCTAGCGTTTTCTATAGCTAACATTCAACTTAGCTGTCTAACTTAATGATAAAATAGCCAACGACAATATCACATTTTCTTCCCCTTAATTAAAAGTATTCAAAGTTACGCGATTAACAATTACTGACATCAACTTAAATTTTCACTATGTGTATCAATCACTGTGATTAATCACTCTTCTTTTTAACAACTCTGCCGACCTCAGGAACGTTACCTTTGATTAACAGAGAAGCAATGACACAATAAATAACATTTGGCAATGGCATGGTCACTTGCATCAACAGGTGTGCAGATCTAGACATTTGCAGCTAAAACACACAGCAGAGGACATTTTCACACAAAAGCAGCAATCACTGGGTCAACCTGACTGTCTCTGGTGGCCCAGTGAAGGCATACTCACTTATGGACCAAGAGTTCATAAATCAAATCCAGCTCGAGCCTGCTACCAGAACTGACTCCACTGAGGCCCTGAGCAAAACTCTTAACTCCATGTTGATCCAGGGAGAATCTCCCTGTAATTAGGAAATGTAAGCCTCTCAAGATAAAAGATACCATAAATGTAAATTATTACAAACCAAATGCAGCTTTTGTCATAGGTCATTCACAGGTGACATGTAGTAGTGCTGAAAAATGGTAGAGCAGTTCCAGAGAATCATTTCAAATATATAGATTTAAATCTGTTTCAAGTTATAAATAAAAGTACAATGAAAGTAAGAGTATTAAACAGAAAAATAACAGTTCTATGACAGTGCATTTCTGTAGAAACTATACAGTGAACCATATTTAAACATCTTCAAGTTCCTATAAATCTGAAATAGCTTCACATTTTAACATTTGTCTCACACTGTCTTGTATCCAGCTATGATCTACAATGCCAACTGAATCTGTATCAATAAATAACTGCTAATAAGTCGATTTCAGATTTTTGTCACTTGGTATCTTGAAATCCTTGCAACGTTGAACTTTTGGTGTATTTCATGTGCAGTGGATAAGTTCACATGCCCAGCCCTCAAGTGTCAGAGCTGTTTGGACAGCAGATGAATGTGGTGAATAAACACACTGTGTTTCCTCATACTAATGCAGTTAAAAGCCCTATAAAAGACAATAGCAGACCAATAACTGTCATCATTTAAGAGCTGCCACTAGCGATCCGCTCTGGGATAGTTTGGATATATTTACTTTCTCTTAAAAGTGTGTGTACGCTCACTCCACGAACATGTCTGCACAGGGTGTGTCATATGCACATCCAGGATGAGTCTGCTGATAAAATGGACTAAAAGGTTTTTAAGGGTTAGTGCATGTGAGTGAGTGTGGGTCTTTGTTTAAACGGCTTTGTGTGTGGTTTGTATCAACCCTCGGGTGATTTCATGTTGTCTGTGGTATAGCTGCCATCATGCTGTTTGCCTTCGGGTCACTAACACAGCTTATGTGTATGTCTCGTGTGTGTGTGTTTATGAATCTGACTTTGTGTTTTCCACCCTGCTAATGATGGTTCACTCTTCATCATTGCTCAAAATGATACTTCAGTCCTCCACTTTGCTCAACCAATTTCCTAAATCAGCTTACAAATCACACATTCTGAAGAGTAACAAGTTGAAGAGCATAAGACAAGAGATTGTAAGACTAAATCATATGAACATGAATTGGCTATAAGCACGAATAAGAGAAAAGCGACTGAGTGAAGACTAACCTTGGCGTCCTAAAAAGTAATTCTACTGCTTTACTTAAAAACTGTTTAGAAAGGTGAAGAAACAATATGTTTCGTCAATATGAAGAAAACTTTATGGTAACATATCATATGGGGAGGTGGTGGTCTAGTGGTTAGAATACCCGCCTATGAACCAAGAGGTTATAGTTTTAAATCCAGTACCAACAGCACTACCATCATTGGGTCCTTAAGCAAGACCCTTAACCTCAAGTTGCTCTCAGGAAGACTGTCCCTGTATTTAGGAAAATGGAAGTCATTCTAAATAAGAGCATCTGCTAAATGACAAATGTAAATATAATGTAAATGTAAATTTCTTATTCACTACTTTTGATAACAAGTAGCCCCCTAAAGCCCCCCTAATATAAACCTAACGACATCCATGAACACATATTACCGGATTTAATATTACACCTAAACCTAATTCTATACTTAACCTCAGTAATCAAAAGCAAACATATTGATTGTTACTTTTTAAAACAAAACTTGGAGCTGTTGTATGAAAGCACTTCTCCATTTCAACATAAAGTTACAAAAAATGGCCATATTTTAGATTTTTAATTATTATGGGTGGTGGTGGTCTAGTAGTTAGGATACTTGTTTTTGGATCAAGAAGTCTTGGGTTCAAATCTGACCTCCAGCACTATCACCACTGGGTCCCTGAGCAAGACCCTTAACCCCAAGTTGCTCCTGGGAGACTGTCACTGAAATTAGAAAAAAAATCAAGTTGCTCTGGACAAGAGAATCTGCATAAATTCAGCAGAGGACAGCAGTCTGGAAAGAGAGGGGGGGAGAGAGAAGACGACAGAGACAGTGTGAGTTTTATCTGGTGTTGTGAAGAGGAGCTGAGTGTCTGAAGAGTGTGTCAGAGATTGGTGGCTTTCCTCTGGGCTATTAGGAGTTGACCCAGGAGCTACTGGGAGGCACAGAGATAAAACCTGGACTGAAACACATCTCTATCAGTTGCCTAAGTATGTGAGTATATGTGTGTGTGTGTGTGTGTGTGTGTGTGGTTGCTTGCTTTCTTTTTCGTCTTTATTTTACCCTGAGAGACAGTATGTGTGCAAACATAGAAAATAAGGCTATATAGAGATGACTGTAGGAAAATTGCAGCCAAATTGTCTCACATACATAATCAGAAATGCTCCCCGCTGTGTGTGTCAGACGGCTTTGTGACCTGCACTTACCTTGCTTAACCTGTTGGTGGCATTACCAGACTTCTCTGTAAAGTGCATTATTAATGAGCACCAGCCAGTGTAGATTTGTGTGTTTGAAAAGATTACGCGCTCACACTGGACTTTATCCTCGGCTTCCTGCTTGCTTTTGCCGATCAATCACAGTCTAAATAAGGGAGCCAAGTTTATCAGGGCCAAGTTACCCTTGACCCTGCAAAGGTCTCGGCATGGAGGGGTCAAAGTTTATTATGGACGCATTCGCACTTCACAAATCTCGTTCATAAGCACAAACATTCATTCACAATGCGATAAACTGGGCCCACTAGAGAAATCCCCTGTTTTCCAGACGTGGGACGAATATGACGAAGGGAGGGATGCCCCCAGCGGAGGATGAGAGAATGAGATGAATTAGGTGCAGCAGGTAAACTAAGATACCTGCTGAAAAGTGGGATGAAATGCTGTCATCCCTCTACCGTTTTGCTGGTTTCTCTTCCTCTTTTGCGATCTCCCTGTGTCTCTCTCTCGCTCTCTCACTGTCTCTCTGTCTCTGGCCGCTATCAAAGCAACTTTGCTTTGGTTAACCAGCCACTCCTTTGATCCATGTCTGTCAGGACCCCAGGGGACTGAGGACTGCCCTTTTATCTGCCTGATTACTGGGTCCTTTCACAGAGGAGTGCAATAATGTGATTAGCTATAATACTAGTGCAGAGAGAGAGAGAGAGGGGGGCGGCTAAAGATGGAAGGAAGGACAGAGAGAGAGACACATGGGGAGAGAGAGAGAGAAAGAGACAGAGAGAAAGAAAGAGGGAGACAAAGGGAAATAAATAGAGAGCAGGTAAGAGAGCGACAGAGAGATACAGAGGGAGTCAGTAAGAGAAAGGGAGCAGAGGTACAAAGGACAAGAAAGAAAGAGAGAGAAAGAGAGAGAAGTAACATTATACAACAATGTACAGTTTCATCTGTCCCTTACGAAATGTAATCATTTCTAAAAGATCAAAAATATCATTTCTAATTCTGAATGGCTCTAAATAAGTAATGAGATTTAGATTTCAGAACTGCTACAACATACACTTCCAGAGGGACAGTTCTGCCTGTGAAGACAACTGTTTGTCCAACTGCCCGTTAGATATTTTTTAAAACGCCACTACCACATTCCCTTAATTAGCCGAACAAACAAACCTTTACAGCGTTCTCTGCCCTTATTAGGCAGTAATGTTAGTGTTAGGTGTTTTGACTGTGGTTAAACCAGTGGTTTGCTTTTCATTAATGGCCAAATCAGAGGAAGCGGTGTGAATGACAGCCAAAATAAATATGTGCACATGTGCGCATGCGTGCAAACGCAAAAACACACAGGCACGCACACAGATTAGAGATTTTACAAATGCTACACACATTTTGATGTTTCAGTGAGTCTTGAGCTGAGTTTATTCCCACATTTCCCAGGCAAATGACTGATTCAAGTACCTGCGTACAGAAAGTTAACCCTCAAATAATAATAACACACGCCTGTCCAAGACTGGACAGACGAGTGGGTGTGGGGTTAGAAGGGTTAAAAAAATAAAGGAAATACAGAGCCAGAACAGGTTTAGACCTGACCCGTATTCCCCAGCAAATATGATCTGATATGGCCACTTCAAAACGCTGAGTTCACAGGCTGTCCACCATCCAAACCATTCAACAATGCCGCTCTCTCTCTCTCTCTCTCTCTCTCTCTCTTTCTCTCAATTTCTCCTTTCCTCCCTTTCTCATATAACCCCTCTATGGTCAAAGGCTCTGGCAGAGCCTCCAGCCCTGATGATATCTGTGAGAGCACAAACAGAAGGCAGGGCATTTATTCCAAGAGCTCCACCGCCCCTCCCAGCCCAGCATCACCTCTCCTAAATTGCGCCCTCTCATCCCTCACTTCCTTCGTCCTTTCAGGACACGTTGAAGTGTGGGCAGGACCTTCCAGCCACCATGGAAAAGCAGGGACAGGCACGCACCCTGACAGAGATCTGCGTCAGCGATGTCAGTCCGTTCCCTCTCGGCCAAACCCGCTTCTCTTCTCATTCGGAAGAGATGAAAGAAATAAGTGAAGATGAAATCAAAGGCATGGAGACAGATATAGTTTGTTTTGGAGCTCCTGTCATGCCATGGGAGCAGGCAAGATAGACCCGTCGTTACAAAAGGATTAGTTAAAATCACACAGACTCTCCTGGGATTACGCCCGTTTGGCATCTGCGTTGTGTTGGTGAGCTGACGGAGCCGGAGGTCTTTTAAGGAGGAAAAAACACACAACTTTAAAAATGTTAAAGGAACACACGGCTGCATTTATGATGCAATTCTACCATGGTGATGGACAACTTCCTATATCTCAGTGAATCAGAAGCAAAAAGTCATCTTACATAGAAATGAAATATGAATAGATGCAAACTTATATACATACAGAGAAGTACACATTGAGAAATTCTCACAAACATGCAGCCAAACAAAAACACAAACACGGGTCTACAGACCAGCAGACACACATACACACTGAGACACCTTTTGACCCACAGAAACATTCACAGATTCTGAAACACACAGTCACACATACCTAATAAACAGACATGCAGAGATAAACACACACATGCACAGATCTACAGAGAGGCAGATATACACACATATTCAGGCACTGAAACAAAGACAGGCAGGCACATACACACATTTAGAAACACACGCAACACACTAAACACAGAGTCTGGAACTTCCAGTGTCTCACTAAATACTGTGTCATGTCCTATACTGCAGGATAAATGTGAGGTTGAATTACACTAATTTCAGACCCAGCAAACAAACTCTGCAGCACAGTAATTGCATGGTTGTGCTTCCCATCAACCAAACTATTTCCAAACTCTGCTCTCATAAATAGTGCGGTATAGTGAAATGCTTGGGCCTAAATAAGAGGCACGATGCTTTATAGGCTATATATGGAGCGATAGCCTCATCCTTACAATAACACCAGTGCAACGGG
The DNA here is from genome assembly GCA_032718565.1 of Distichodus sexfasciatus. Classification (NCBI taxonomy): domain Eukaryota; kingdom Metazoa; phylum Chordata; class Actinopteri; order Characiformes; family Distichodontidae; genus Distichodus; species Distichodus sexfasciatus. The sequence continues at coordinate 1,941,439 of JAVGVS010000021.1, read as the reverse complement.
ATCTCTGCACTTCACTACAGCCAGCTTTAAGAGTAAGAACATTTTCTTTTGTTAAAAAAGGCCCTCATCTGCGGTCAGCCTCTATAAGCCGCAGCCTCAATCAAAGGACCAGGCTTTAAACATTTCTATCTGTTGTGCGGGAACTAGGGCACTTCTGTTCCATGATGTTCCTGCATTAAAGTTTGTTCCATTCCATATTCTATAAAGCATTATCGGTCACTTCAAATACATTTTTAGCAAACGCTGCTTTCCAAACCCTAGTGACTGACTGGTTAAAGTCAAAATAGAATGGCATTCTTTATTTCGTGACCACAAATGTTTTGAGAATAGTGGCTGCTCCTTTGTTTCCAGTGAGCTGGGAATGATGACATTATGGGAGGTTTGAGGCTCAGGACCATAAAAATGCTCAAGTCATTTAGTAATGCCCTTTTTCCCAGTTCTGGTTCTTGTAGAATGGTACCTACATACAGAAATGCCATTATGCATCAGAGCATCAACAAAAGCCTGAGTAATATAATCTGTTTTACACAATTCTATTACATTTTTTAATATATAATCTATTTTTCACTCATACACAGAGCAGAGAAAACTAGGTAAAGAGGTTCCTTGGGGTTCTAGCAGCAATAGAGCAACAAGGGCCCTTAAAGCAATTAATTTCTAGAAACAAAAAACATTTATAATTTTAAAAAACACTTTAAATAATTATTGCATTCTGTTTCAATTGGAAAGATACACGTACACATAACTAATATGCATGAGCTGTTATATGAACTCAATTAAATGGTGCAGTTGAGTTCCACACGCTATTGTGTCTCTAATAAGCTCTGATTACTTCATTTTTTTCCAACATAAATAATCCATTTATCGCTTCTTCCACAGTCTCTCCAAGGATTCCTTTCCACCATGGTACAGTTCCATTCGGGGCCTTTCCAAGCTCTCCTTAAAGTGCAATCACGACACACAGCACCAGCGAGCAATACGACCGCATCCAACGTCTCCAGTCTCGTTTTTAATGAACCGCAAGCGAGCAGAGTGGTTTTTTTTGTCCCTCCCGCGTCACCACAAATCATCAGCTTACAGAAGGCAGGGTCAGAAGCCCCCCTCCACACCCACTATATGTAGTCCAATCCCATTACTTGCCCCATTATTTCAGAGAAAGACAAAGCAGGCAGGAAATGAGATAAATGCACTGAAATTACAGCCTGTGATTGGCTCGCTGCTCCCAGTGTTTAGAGTGTCTGGCACCATCGGGGCTGCAGCGCTGCTGACGGCTTCTCGCTGCCGTGTGGCTAAACGCTGCTTTAGAGGCTACCTGTCTGAAGCACTCAGGCGCTGAGAATAGATTTGCAAGGGAGCAATCTGAGTAAAGAAGGGGTTTTGTGTGTGTGTGTGTGTGTGTATTCCACAGCAGAAAAAGAGGAGGGCCTCCCAAAGTGGTTCAAGAGTTCAAGTAAATGTCAACATTTTGCAAACTGCTCTCGCAGCATAACATTAAGGGCCCCACACTAGCCTGTAATTGAGCGTCCTTTGACCTGCTTTCAGTTTGGTGGCGAGTAGCTGTAAAAAGGAAATGAAAAAAAAAAGTATCTTCCCTGCGTGGAGCCAGAATGGAAACCACCATTTAAGAAGCACAGTAAAGCATTCTGCTCTCCTACGAAGCACTAATTAGCTCCATGCTAATCAACGCTCGTGCTTGCGGTGGCGAATGGCTTTTCTTCATTTAGCAAGAGATGACATCCAGTTATTGGATTAGTGCAGTGTCTACCGCATTACTTCACTGCAAAGTTGTGCAGACACAGACGCAGGCGTGCACACTCAAGTTGACTATACTTCCTCACTGACTGACTGAATGTTGAAAGCTTAAGACCCAAAGAGAGAAATAACTGTTTCATTGATTTTGGACCAAAAACAGTATTATTGTAAAAAATTGTGCTGACACACTTGCACACACAACACACACAGAAGCTGGTTATATGTCCTCACTGCCTGAAACATGTAGGCAGAAAAACATGCAGAAAAACATGTTAACATGTTCGTCCTGCTAAAGAAATGCTGGCCCCTCATTGCAACCTAACTACTTCTAAAATATATCTATTAATTACGAATCATTGTGCAATTGCAATGTAATCAAGGAAAATCTAGAAATAATGTGCACAACCGCATCTGCATGGTTTACAGTATTGTTTATCAGGTCAGCCCACTGGAGTCAAACGCTATTCAGCACCGACCCAAATGATTTGTGCTGCTTTTCTTGGCCTAGGCAGAGGTAGTTAGATAATTCTGTTTGATTACCGGTAACGAGCAAAGGAAACGTTTTTTAATATTCTTCTACTCACATACTTCACTCCTACATGTTAAAAACTTCCTGAGCCAAATCAAGCCATTATGCTGAGTAAATACACTGGGGTAAAGCTACAAGATAAAATCCCCCTTTTCCCATCCTGCATACTAATGTGAAACCCTACCACACTAGTGTGAGAGTGGCTAGGATCTGTCTATGGATGCAGTATGTAGGAGGTTGGTGCTTAAGTCATCAGTCTCTGCATTTCATACAGTAGGTAGGGCACATCTGCTGGCAAAAAAAATATTTTACTCAATTCATCTGATTGTTTATTTGCCCAAGTTCAATATGTAGTAAAAAGTAAACCCGGTAAACTCCAGAGACTGTGAAAGTGATTTAAAATAGAGTTAAAAGTTGAGTTAAGAGTTAAAGTTAAAAACAGTTTCTTCTGTAAGTTTTGAATATATAGAGAGAACTATATCACTAAATATAGTATCCCATAAAATAAACATTAAAGTTTAAAGATTTACTGCTAAATGTGCAATTGCACATTATATTTATTGCCTATTAAAATGTGCCCTAAGTATGTCCTAAGGCGGGTGTGTGAGTTTTATGTGTTTTGAAAAACAGTTTGAAGTTGTCATGACGTGCATTTTTAGAAGATCTTACAGCTTCTAAGTTGATTAAGAAAAATGTGCTTTTAAATATTTTTACAAATGAAAAATCAACAGTGGAGGGCAAATGACGCTGCGGTGTCACATCCTCTTGTCCCCTAGCAGTCTGTCTGTCTGCTTCCCGTCTCTCTTTATTTAAAGTTCAAACATTTACAATCCTGTTTATATTTTAGCCAAATTAAGAGCCTGGCCTCTGGCCTTCCTTCTACTCTCCCTCTATCTCTCCCTCTCTCTGTCGGTCAATTTAACCAGGAAGTCCGCTGCTGGCCCTCTGAGATCGAATGTTGCCTGAACAATATCTCCAGTTGCCAAGGAAATTCTATATTCAAACAAGGCCAGAGCTGGACTGTTTGCTCGGGATATTACTAACGCACCAAGGTTCTGCACAATTACAAGCTTGTTAACTGTCTGTGCCAGAGGGTTTGTTAGTTTGTCTACACGTAGGTATGAATCTGTGATGGACTATTTCTTTTTCTCTGAATGTGTGGGTGTGTTTGCTCACACTTGTGTTCACATCTTCATTTCTGTGTGACTTTCAGGATGAGGGTGAAATGGAGGTTGGGGTGTGTGTCTGTGTGTGTGTGTGTGTGTGTGTGTATGTATGTGCTTCCACCTCTCTCTTTCTTTCTCCTCATTCTCACACACTCACATACTTTTATGCTCTTCCTCAATTCATTTATCTTCCCCTCTTGGCTTGCTCTCTTCTCTTTTCCTCTCATTTCACTATCCTGTTCATTTCTTCCCCTTTATCCTTTTTTATTCTTAAGGTTTATAAGTTGAAAATCTTTTAAAGCTAAAGTTGTATTTGTTTTATACTCGGACTTAAGCTCTGCCAGACCCGTAATGCCCATTTCCAGGGCCTCAGTTCTGGCTTTTTCTTATTTTAGCTTAATGTTTAATGTCTTTAACATGCTGTCAAGCTTCACTGCAACTCACTGTCTGCTGTGATGAAACCTTTATGCCTGGTATGAGGAGATAAAAGCGTCTAATAATAAATAGTAATTATAATCATACTCTGTGACGTGTTACCTTTTTCTGTGGTAAGTTGGTTGTATTTCAGAATAAGTGGTGGTGATGGTTAGGATAAAGTCAAGAGATCGTGGGTTCAGATCCTACCTCCAGCACTACCATCACTGGGTCCCTGAGCAAGATCCTTAACCCCAAGGTGCTTCACAAAGACCGTCCTTTTAATTAACAAATGGAAGTTGCTCTGGATAAGAGTGCCTGCTAAATGTCATAAATGTAAATATAAATATGTGCTCTATTAAATATCTAATAACACAACTGTACTTGGCCTGAAAGTAATAATCAACTTGCCCTGGTGGATCGGTGGCGCAGTGATAAGCGCTGCTGCCTCACAGCACGGAGATCCTCGGTTCAATCCCCGGGTCGGCCATAGGACCTTTCTGTTTAGTTTGCATGCGCTCCCCATGGTCGTGTGGGTTTCCGCCAGGGCCACCGGTTTCCTCCCACAGTCCAAAAGCATGTAATACAGGGGTCGTAGGCTTTGGTCCCCCTCAGCGCGACCTCGGTTGGGATTAAGCGGTTTGGATAATGAATGAATGAATGAATGAATGAATGAATGAATCTTGCCCTGGCTCAGTGTGAATTAGCCAGACCTAACTATTAGTAAATTCTGTACTTTGTTCTCAGTGCATGAGTCATGTGAAGTTCTGCCTCATAGATTGGATTTAGGACTGTTTCACACAAGAAGTAGCGGACTTCCATGGAATCCTCCCTGGTACTGGTCCAGTAATCTGAGGATCTGTAATAATCTGTATACTACTGTAACTTAAATTCATCAACACAACTTCATTTCCTAAATGTGAGTTTACATAGTTTTACTAATGAAAAAAATACAGAATGTGGAATGGATGACATTGAAGTGTCCAATCCTTCCAGCCGAAAGCTAGGGACCACTATTTTTTTCGAAAATTCCATAATTTAAGTGAGTGAATACTTTGTCTTTGCGAACACAGCACAGCACAACACACAGTGTACCACAACGAAGTGAGACCTCTGCATTTGACCCATCTCTGACCCATCCCTGTTGGCAGTTTTGGCACTCCCTAAGCGATATGTTACAAACTGACCCCAATTTACACTCCAAATTGTATTTTATCCAAATTAAGACCCCCGTGCAGGTAGCTGAATAATGGTGGGTTTACATGTTAGAACCAGTAGGAGCTGTGAAAAAAAACAGGCCTTGTCCTGTTTAACTCAAGCTAGACACTTGTGACCCCACTGTAATCTGTTTCAACTATAAAGCACTTTTTCATGTTTTTTCTCTTGTGTGGAAAAGAAGATCATCAACATTTTAATTTTAATATACGAAATTCTGCAGAAAATACATAAAACACCAGAAATGGGCACATCTGCTCCCAGACTGTTCTCTCTTACACAGTTCACACGCTGATGGAAAACAGACACAACCAAATATCATCAGAGACAAGCAATATGGTCATGTGCATTACCGCACCATAACAATGTGCCTCCGAGCTGCAGGGAAGAAAGAGAAGGGTTGTGGGAGGAGTAATCCCAAAAGTGATAAAATTGTTCAGAAGGTTCACATGCTTGCTTTGCATCTTGGGAGCAGTAGTTCTGGCTTGTGGCCCAGGCCCTACAGCAAAGAGCATCAGTTTAACATGATGGCCATGGTTTATATTATTTGACTTGGCAAAGGAAGAGGAAGCAGACACCTACACTGATTGAAAGCGGACCGAGATGAGGACCGCAGAGGGATAAGCAAGATTAGCCAAAACCTAGCCAAAAAACTAAACAAAATCAGTCTATAGATGAAAAGATGGACAAGCAGAATAAAGCGCTCACTTTTATGTGTGTGCATGAGACAGAAGGATTGCAAAAATAAACTTCAGCTTCTAGTATGTGTTTGTGTGTGTGTGGGGGGGAGACAGAGAGAGACAGAGAGAATCATTGGCTGGATGGATCAGGATGAATGAACAGAACCAGTTACAAGTTACTGGAAAGCTACTGTGCAGACTTGAAACCTTGGCCATTACAATTTCCCTGAATAAACTTCATTCATTCATAAAAGCGGGAAACTGGAAGCGGAAATTTAAACACAAAACCATATGCAGGGCAGTCCCTCACACACACACACACACACACAAAGAGCTACACTGGTATGAGGGGAGGCCACCACACAAGCTATAATTCCCAGCATTCCAAAGCGGGTGTCCAAGCCACGCTGACGTCTGTGCGTCTGCTGTTTACCACCACAAACTTCCTCTGTCTGTACATCACACAGGGAGGAGGCAGAAGAAGGAAGGGAGAGAGAGAGAGAGAGGGAGAGAGAGAGAGAGAGAGAGGTCTCCATTTAGGCAGCAAGCTGATTCAGCCGGAGAATCCCCCGTCTACTCCCAACTTCTGTTCCCAAATTTCTCTATAACCATACAGAGAAACAGATCTGTGTGTGTGAGAGAGAGACTGATTAGAGTGAAAGCGAGAGGAACATGGAGTTACTGGCTTACTTTACCATTTTATTTTTAGGATAATTGTTTGTATGATAGACAATATAGAATAAAATGTTATTGCATACTTCTTCAAACATTAATAGTATTGACATTGCATTATGCATTACTTTAGCTGTCCCATAACTGCCATCTGGCCAGGCTGACCCAATCAATACACATTAGTTATACTTATCTGCCAACAAAATTCAGCTTGACCTTAACATTGGATTGGCAGACCTCAGCTGCATAAAGGTGCGTTTTACCAAAATCTTATGGCTAATTCACCAATCATGATAAATCCTTAACTTAACCGTAACTGCCATGGTGGGAACAAAAATAATAATAATCATATATATTCAGCTGCCAGCCAACAGTCAACTGATTACTAGAATCAATTTTAATTTCTCGCACTTATCAGATGATCCGGAGTGACTTACATTTCTTAATTACAGGTACAGTTTCCCTGGAGCAATCTGGGGTAAAGGGTCTTGCCCAGGGGCCCAGTGTTGGTTTAAGCCTCTCCTGGGATCCAAACCCATTAATAAAAAATAAAATAATGTGTCAGAATGTGCTGCTGCAGCTACAGACACTGCCAAAAGGGCAGAAGATTGAACAAACACTTGGCATCACATATGAAAAATAGACAGAATTATATTTTGTTGATTATTTAGTAAATGGCTCTGGTGCTGGCTCCAGACTGAACTGAACTGATTGGAAATTGTATCCTAGCAGGCTTTCTGATATCAGCAAACACTGTGGTCCTATACTGTGAATATATGTATATCTATATAACTATATCAATTAAATATAAATGTTAATAAACATATAAATTGTTATTTACACCGATAATATTTATATGTAGCTATTGTATTAATGTGCCTAATGTCAGCTGTCTCAGTGTGCGGAACATGTGTCAGGTTCATTTGTATCTATGAACACATTTTCCTCACTGCAACACTGATAAATAATCAACTTTTCCTTGTGCACACATGGCGCTATTTCCTTCTGCTCATTTATCATGAAGGAGACTAAGCGGCAGCAGAGCAAAACCCTGGACAGTCACGGACTAGATTAGAGAGTGGATAACTAGATGGCCTATAGCAGAGAAGTCGCTCCTTTTTCCTCTGTATTACAGCACAACTCTTAATAGTCAGTCAGACTATTTGTACTCCATTTCCTGACATGTGATTGAAGCTAAATGGATGCAGTGTTAGTTTTTATAGGATCATTTATATTTTTAAAACTCTGTCATAAAACACAGCCGATGACAGAAAATGTAATTTAATGGAAGTCAGGAAGCACACACTTAAATGAACGAGACTCAGGTTTATGTTTTTATGTAATGACTTTTTGGTTCATGCTTGCTCAATCCAGCGAGCTCATAAACATTTCTTTCCTGGACAACAGCTATATTTAGGCAGATCAGCATTTTTTTTTAATTAAAGCAGGAGCCAATGCTAACTATCTGCAGTTAATTCAATTCTGGGCTTTTCCAGCAAGAGTTGCAGCTTTCTGTGGCCATCCATTCTATTTAATAGCACTGTGAGAGAAGGCTCCCCACAGCGATGTGTGTGGTAACACAACAACAAGCTGGAGCCAGCCAAGACTTCCCTACTTCAAGGGGGAAAGGGAAAGAAAGACAGCGCTCTCTGCCAGACTCCTGTCTGTTTTCCTGCAGAGGGATTTCCAGAGGTAAAGGAATATGTGAATAAGAACAAGAAGGAGGGAGAGGAAATGGAGAGAGTGAGAGAAATAAAGCTTCACTGTTGCTTTTCAGTCTTAAGGGGAAAATCCATTGTGACTCAGTGATGAGTGGTGGGTAATGGTTAGAGAGGAGTGTGTGTGTATGTGTTTGTGTGTGTGTGTGTGTGTGTGTGTGTGTTATTAATGTGAAGATATTGCACTGTAAGGGCATTTGGCTGGTTGTGACAAAACAACCAAAAGAATTCATTTTGGTTACAAGATACAGGGACATGGTTTAGAATTACATTTTTTTAATGTTTAGAAGAGTATGTTTTCAAAAAATGATATCGCGTAAGACATAGGAAGTAGAATAAATAATATGTTTGCAAAATGCAAATACAGTGATCAGCACAAACAAAGGGTGTGTCTGAGTGAGAGAAGAGAGTAAGACAGACAAAAAGACAAAGAAGGGGAAGAAAGAGGTTTGTAATTGTTTGTGACATAAAGCTGCTAATTCATTTTTATATTCCACAGTGTCATTCAGTGCATTGTAAACAAAGTGAATAATATTCCAATCATTGCAACACTCACTTACTTTAGGAAAATGACTACAAATCAACAGAGTGCTTATTTTAGACCTCAATTAGGATTTATTAATGTTATTTGTTACAGTTGCTTCAATTCCTGTTACTTGATCATTACTACATCATTTATTACAGCCAGTTACTTGTTGGTGTTTGTATATTATCACACCCTGTCACATATTGCACCAAGACAGCATGACATTTACATTTATGGCATTTAGCAGACGCTCTTATCTAGAACAATTTCTATTTTCCTAGTAAGGGTCTTGCTCAGGGACCCAATGGTGGTACAGCTGGGGGTAGGATTCACACCCACAACATCTTGGCTAAGAGGCGAGTATTCTAACCCAAAAGACTGCCACAAATCCACCAACACACTAGCATCTACCCTATTTTACAACAAAACGATTTTTAATTATGTCTATGATATAGTTACAAATATAAATATTTTATTATTGTAGTGTTTATAGGGAGCGCTCGCCAAAACAGAACTGAGCATTCTTATCTCTCGCCCCCATCCACTGCCAGACAGAAACACAATAGCACATCATCCAGCCATGAGAGTGGATAACACCGCGAGTCCAAGTCTTATGTTTCATTTGACACGAGATGAGCACATGAGCTAAGCGATAGCAGATAGAAGAGATCACTATCTGTAAGATCACATGGTCAGTCATACACACACACACGCCACATACCAGAGAGAGGCTGAACTGGGGGTTCAAAAGCATAACGATAACTTTACATCTTCACACACACAGATAGACAGCCAAGGAGCGTGTGTGCATCATTATCCTTTACAGTAGCTTTCACTCTGGGAAACACTTGGGGAAAACTTTTCTAAACATTTAATCAATGCATGTTCTTATTTCACGACTTTTAAGTGAATGATCTTTCTACATGACAGGCAATGTACAAGGCATTTAAACTAGAGGTGTAGCCGATCCGATATGTGGATCGGTATCGGTCCGATAACAGGCTCAAACAGCTGGATCGGGTATCGGTGGCATTGGGCCGTTCTATGGAGCCGATCTGTAAATGCGTGTACACTCAATTCATTATGCATGGGAAGTGACACTGCGATAAAGTAGAGCTGAAACCGTATGTTCCGATAACTTAAATAATTCTATTACAAAATGGTCGAGGCAATTTTTCTAGAATCGAAGCTTGGTTTAATTCATTTTACTCGCTAGAGCACGCGCCGCTTGTATTTCACACGGACGCTTAATAGTGACACACAACGTTTTCAGAGGCGCGATCAAGACAAGACAAGACCTGATCCCTCTGTATGTGAAAGTATTTTGTGAGATGTTCCTGCACTAAAACAGAAGTAAATCCATAAAAACATTTTTCGCGACGTAAACACACGAGCTGTGTTAATGACCGCGTGCATGAGCGCCGTAACTCGCAAAACGCTCCAGGTCGGTCAAAATGTCGACACCCCATATTTTAACCGATAAATAACCACAACAACCAATTGTACCGTTTATTTAGATTTTCCATCGTTTATTCTGGAACGCGCGCCCAACGCTTCATTGTGACGCGGCTCCGGGGGGCGTGTGGAGGATTGTGGGAAATGTAGTTCTCTGCAAAAGCAGCTCATTTTATAGGCCAAATTGCTTCAAAACGACAAACTTCAGTATTTAATTTTCAATTGATCAAATATTTTTTAGTTTTATAATGTTATAGTGTAATCAATAATAAATAAGAAATATTTATATGTCTAAATGAACAATTTTTGAGAACAAATAATTTAGTATACACATGTGTAATTATTACAATGTTTTAGTTGGAAAACAGTATTTAAATCAAGCATTTCCTTAAGCATAACAATGATCTCAGTCATGTATTCAGACATTTTAAAGCATTATTTTATGTTTAAAAAAAGACTGTGACTGTATCGGATTTGTATCTGTAGCGGCAGATATCCAAATTTACAATATCAGTATCGGTATCGGACATAAAAAAGTGGTATTGGCCCATCTCTAGTTTAAACCTGACGTTGGGAATAGCATTGTGTGGTCAAATAATTCAAAGATTTTGATACCATAATTTTACAGCATGAGAGCATACTATGAGTTAGTGACTAACAAAATATCTCAATATCATTAGTAACGCTCAAGGCATAAGAAACTGATTTGATTGATGTGGGGATGCAGTTTCTGAATGACACAACATTACTGTGTTACACACTCGTCATTAATCTTTATGACCATTTTATGAGCATTTTAACAATCCACTAATTATCAAGGCACATGTGACCTGGTTTTAGAGGGGAAAACAGGACCTGAGCAAAATCTATATTATTAATGAGTTTACATTTGTCTTTAATGTGGGTGGTAAGATAAATTTGGCTTTAAGCAAATTACAAACACAAAACCAACTGTTTTCACATTTGGCATAGCATCTAGAAATATTTCTATCCCATAATATTTTCTTTCTTAATATCAAAACCCACAAATCCTGCACTGACACTACATTTAACATGCTTTCCTTCCTATCTTAATGTTAATTCCTTCCTAATTCTGAAAAGTTCAGCGTATGAACCCTCTCTAAATTCTGCTTATTGACACATCAGAGGTTCAGACATCCCCGGCATTTTTGCTGCTATCACGATAGTGGAGACTCCAAGAGCTCTGAGTGTCTGAGATATCCGGCAGTTCCCATATTTACACCCTGAATCTAATCTCTGGCTCAACTCACACTTATCTATGTCTGTTTCTAACACACACACATAGACACGCACACATACACCACACAAATGCCAACAGATGCCTGGCAAAAGGCTTTGATTTACACAGAACAACGTCCCTGTGTCAACAGCTATATAATGCATAATGCTTATCACTGTGCAGTATAAGTCAGGGCCAAAGAATGATGACGACTTGATTAAACAATGTTTCACAAAGTAATCAAGTGTGTGTGTGTTGACCTCAGTTCACTGACGCCCAACAGCCGCCTGAAGACCTCCCCCTTCTGCACTTTCTACCCCACCAGAGAGGAGAACGCTTTGAAGAGATGCCTGATGGGTTAGCGAGATAAGACATGAGGAAGCTCTCTGGCTACTGGGAGTCCGGACCAGCCCTGACAAGCAGTGTGTGTGTGTGTGTGTGTGTGTGTGTGTGACCAGCAGCATGCATGTATGCATGTCATGTGTGCGTGTTGTGTGGTTAAAAACTAGATTAGGCACAGCAGTTGGAGGAGATTCCTGTTTCCCCTAGAGCTCCTGGAGACACAAGACCTAGGCGACAGGGCTCTCAGACCAACAGAGACGCTCTGTTACACACTGCCCAAAGCGCTCATTGCCATCCGATCCTCCGTACACACACACACACACACACAGAAACACACAAACAAAACATCTATTTCTATTTATAATATATTGAACTAAAACATAAAGGAAGCGGGCCTTCCATAATTTTTTTTAGAAATTAAATGTTTTTCTCTGCATAAAATTGAATTAAAGCGATTCATTGGTGGACCGTGTGTCTGACACATTATGAGTCCGGTATGGTGTGTTTTAAAGGACGTCTCTGCTTGTTGCGGCTTTGAGAGAGGTTGCAAAGGGCATCAGGCTTAAATGTCTGGATATTTTGTAGACTCTTAAGTATTTACGTGACCTGTGTTCATTAGTTGTAAGGGAAGCTGTGGTTTTAAACTACCTACAACATTCAGTCATTAGAAAGGAAAAGTGTTTAAGCAATTTTTTGCTCTCTGTCACCCAGTAAAACACTCAAGCAGACAGACTCACACCAAATTAAAAATACACCATATAAAAATATGGACAGTAAAATTAAACTTGATGTAGATTTGCCATAAATGTCAACCCTTGTTATTATTCGCTACAATAGATCTATTTTTCTAATATTTTACTGATGGTTTGTCAATGAGTAATATGCACACAAGGTTTTACCTTTCTAGCATTTGGCTGAAACACTTATCCAGAGTGACAAACATGAATGCTTTGCAGTCAAGGCTTTTGCAGCTGTTTATACGCATCAGACAGATAGTCAGGGAAGTAGACAGACGCAAAGTCATGCCAAAAAGAGAACGATGGCAATAAATGATTTTTTATAGGCTGTTGATTACTTCAAGGGAGACAACATTCGCCTTCAGAGCAGTCAGTTTGACTTACGTCTTTGGAAAAGGCACGTGTGTGCATCTTATACGCATGTGTTAAATGTATTCATCCTCTATTTAACCCAGCCTTTATAACAAACTTCATTCTATGTTCAACACAGGAAAACAATCAGTCTCATTTCAGTGCTTTCTGAATAATGCATCAAAGATCCCTACTGTGATAATTGGTTATTGCATTGGGGTTTTTTTGAGCACTCATACAAAATGCTAAAAAAGATGGCAAAAATGTGTAACTCTCTGTAGAGATCTGTTTCTGAGTGTGTTTTCCTCAGAGAAGTACACAATTTTCTCTATGTTTTTATAATGCAACAAAGCTAAAAGAATTTCAGCAGCAGTGTCAAGCACTACAGGAATCAACACTGTCTTTTTCACACTATCAGATGGTACATAATAGACACAAATTTTTGCATCCCCTTGCTCATTTTATTTTAGCAACAGAACTTGTTAAAGAATATTCAAATAATTTTAACCATTATGTGCAACATTGCATTATGGAACAGTTTCATTTGTTCTGTTTTAACAGTTCACAGTTGTGACATTCTTGTAACACTCTTGTCAGAATGAAATGTCTGTGTTGCTTGCATTCATCTTATCACCATGCAATTGTGTGATTTCACTAACAGTCTTTCCCCATGACCTACACTTTCTTTTGAAATATGGTGACCCCTCCCAAATATATTTGCACATGGAATTTTAGCATGTTGTTTTTGCCAAATTAAGTTCTTTATCCCTCATCAAGACCTATTGTTTAGCATAGTTTTTCAAAATATGTAATTATGTTGTTGTTTTTTTTTCTCTTCTCTGAAATAATTTGAAACAGAATTTTGGGACCACTGTTGAAACCAGATTTGTTGCAAATGCTGTACAAATGAATTATTCTATAACTAGTGGCATATAATTATTCCATGGTTCCAAATGGTTTTGTGAGTTTTTGTAAGAAAAACATTTTATGTCCAGAATTATACATGGTTTCACAGATACCAGCACAAATGAAAATGAATTGAAATATTCGCCCTATTTATATTAGTGAAGTGTTAAGTGTATTGAGGCAGATGTCCTAATCAGGGCTTGATAATCCCAGCATTTTATTTATCACCAAATAGCTTTTTGTTGTCTCCTAATAATGTAACATTTATTACAGAACATGTACATATTATTAGAGAATAAAATACCTACTACTATGATTTAATCTTTTACGTTCTATATTTGTATGGGAGCCTGTGTGCATTACCAAATGTCCCAATGCAAACTTTGTGGATTATGTCCAGTAATATATACATATAAAAGCAATAAACAATACAATGTCTATCAGAATCAATCAACCTGACCACACACAAAGAATCCCTTTCTTCACATTAAATCACATTGCACAGTACTTAGCTAATCTCTTTGATCTGTAGCCATCTTCAGAGTCTCGTCGTCTTCAGTGCAGTCTGGTATGTTAGCTTCAGTCACTGTCTAATCATATTCTACTGGCTACTCCATCACAATCTGTCTGTCTTAATCAAATATGACTGGAGCCAGCTTTCAACCGAAGCCTGTCAGATCTTTCTTTTTGTCTGTCTCTAAGTCTCATTTCCCCCTGATCCCTGAAAACTCTCAGGAATCAAATTAAAGTTGGTCTTGTAAGTTTAGTACATATAGTGCATACACAAAGCCAAATGGACAGACAGGCCTATAGCTGATGTCAGAGGTTTACACAGACAGTTAAGGCTTGGTCATAATTTGGTCAGCTAAATGGACAATGAATTCAAGCCTACCCCAAGGTTGTGGCAAAATGGCTTAAGGACAGCAAAGTCAAGGCTGTGACCACCATTCGAGTCAGCATTTGTGGACAGAAGTGAAAAAGTGTGAGCAAGAAGGCCTTATACCATTTCTGTCTGGAGGAATGTGACAAAATACCACTAAGTTATTTTGAGGATCTGGTAGAAGGTCTACATTTGCTTCAAGTTAAAAAAAAAAAAAAAGGAAAAGAAAAATGCCACCAAATGTTGTGCATTTTCTTGAAATATGTAGAGACAAAAGCAAAGAGTGTAGTGCTACTTTAAGCAGCTATGAAAAAAGTGTGTTTTATTGTTTGGCCCGGAGACACACACCCTTATTTGACTTGCTATCACTGTGGAGGAATTTACAAGAGCTATCAATCCATTAAGCAGAGGAGGAAAAGAGGAGAAAAACAGTAAACCAATCGAGAAGAGATTACACACACACACACACACACTCCCTTAGCCAAGCACAAAATGCTAAAAGCAGGGGATAAACTGAATATTTCATATGGACTTCACTTGACCCCTGGGTGTGTGAGTGTGTGTATTTCTCGGGGAAGAAGCATTTAACAATGCTTAAGTAAGCAGTCTGGAAGCCTTATGTGTTTAAAACATGGAAAGAAGCTCAGTTTAATAGGCTTTATTAACTGAATGAGGAACATAAGCTTTAGAAGCTTTATACCTGGAACATTTATTATTCAGGAAGTGGAAGTAAACAGCCATGCCAAATGAGTTGAGATGTACAAACACATCAGCAAAATAAAGTTTTATCTCTCCGAAACTTGCCAGTACCAGGGCAGTGAAGTCCACTGTAACATGGTACACTGGTATTGCATTGTTCTACTGCTAGAAGCCAGCAGTTCAGCAGTAAGCGTTTCCTCTCAGCACCATGGAATCGAGTCGCTCAGAAGGCGCTCCGTTTCCACGGCAGACAAAAGAAACCGATCAGCGTTTTTTTCAGGGAGTAATGAAGTGTCTCTCATCGCATGGTTCATTACGTTAAAGCACAGGCACAATAGCGTGTGTGATATGGAGCTCACTGATGCTAAATAGAGTGCTGGCCCTGCTGGGGTGGGGGGGTGGAGGGGAGTCAATGGGAAAGGCTGACTTCTGATAATAAAAGAAAGATGAAACTATTATAATACATTGGAGTAATTATGATATAAATTTTCCTGCATGATTTCAGCACATCTTCTCACTTTACTCAAAGGATGGGTGGGTGATTGAGGGGGCAGTGAGGCAGACAGACAGATCTGTTGTGAGAAAGAGAGGTGAAAAGGTCTCCAAGATGGTTTCCACTCCGCTAACAAGAAAACTTCCAGATGGAACTAATGTTTTAAGAAGTGCTGAGACGTTCTGATGCAGACTTTTAAAAATTTCATAGAAAAAAGTTTAAGTTTTATCATACCAGTACACTGAATGACAAAAATATTTATAACTATAACTTTTTCATACTGCTATTGCAGTAGTTTGACTCAAATGATTAATCTAGAACTACACGTAAAGACAGCCAGAAAACAAGCAGGGCAGAAAATGAGAGCGAGAGAGACACACAGAGCGCGTTTACTACAGTGGACAAGTTTATTGATTTTCACCACAGCAAAAGATAAGGTATCTGCTCACATGTTTATCTGGCAAGTCAGCCAAACCTAGAAACATAGCAACACCAACACAACAACTCACACACACACACACTCACACACACACACAAACCACTGTTATTATAGTGAGGTTTTAATCATGCAATTTTACTTTACATCTTTCAGCATTAATTTGTAGGCCTGCAGCATCTGCACTAGGATGACAATCAATGCCTGCACATTTCACCTGCCTAAAAAGCAGGTAAATTTGAGATTGTATTGAGTGAGACAGGATGACTGTTATAAACCAGCAGCCCTACAGAGTTCGACTGAAGCTGCCTGCTGACGCCTCATGGAGTCAATGAGAGCGATAACAAGCCATGGCTATGAGTTAAGTGGCGTCTGTGCTATCGAAGTTCCCTTTCCTATTGGGCTGAGAGGTATAGATTACCGTGTCACTTCCTTTCTGTCTCCCATTAGACCTCCTGCTCAAATCAATTACACACACACAGGTAAAGGGGGTTGAACAGCCATGCAATTCTTAATTTAATAATCTTAGCTTACGGGACTTGTATAAAGTCATAAAGAGGGTTGAGGGGTATAAAACTTAAATTTCATAATTTCATAACAAATTTGTGTTACAGACCAATGGCCAGAGAAGAAAAGGAATAATGTGATAAACTAATAAACTCTAATACATATATAAACTAATTCATATCATATATTCAACTTTATATTTTAAACTGTCCATTGACAAGAAACTTTTAATATTATGTTAAACTTCTTCCATTCAGAAATCCCAAGCGGAGATATCCGACTGACAGAGATCCTTCACAGATTGATTCAAATGAACTCTGGCGTCTGCCTTGTTGGCTCTGTGTGTGTGTGTGTGTGTGCAGAGACTTGGTTTGCGCCCTGGGGAAAGCCAAGGCAAGTCTCCTCCACCTTCCTGATCCCCTAATGATGAAAGCAGTGATTAAAGAAGGGTCATCCCTAAACTGTCTCAAACGTACACAAAAACAAATAAACAAACCAACACAAAGAGATGCCGATTGTCTCTCTATGATCAATACTTTCCCAGACCAAGCCAGCCCCCGCCGCCACCTCATCCTGGCAGTCCCATCCTGGAGACACATTAAAAATTCATTTGAATCCAAATCAAATGGATTTCATCTCCTCTTTAAAGTTCCATCAATAAAGTGCAGTCCTGGTATTTCTCTCTTTCATGGTTGTCGATCTGTCTCACCATTACCCTCCTAGACCTGGGTTCACCAGCACCATCACCTAATTTACAACCAACCACTGACAGTGACACAAAAGTGTTTTTCCCATGCGGAAAACAAAACTTTACCAAAACTCTGTTCTTTCTGCAGGGGAGGCAACGGTTTCGAAAAGTGCCATATGAAATCAGTGATGGTTCCAGGCAGGTCAGTCAGAGGTATTAGGGTTATTTAACCACAGGCTATGAGATAAGAACACAGGTCCGAGCAGTGTGTGCTTCTGAAGTGTGTGTGTGTGTGTGTGTGGGGGTGCCTGAGGCTCGAATGCATCAGTCCTGTTGAAGTGAAGGCTACAAACTCAACCCTAATCCCACACCAGTTTTCCCTTCGGACTGAGATGTGGTGTGAGCTTCGGGCGTGAGATTTTTCAGTTCATTCCTTAAGCCATTACTTGTACATTATAACTTTAGTATTTAATAGTTTGATCGCTGCAGAGTTTTCTGTAGTACAATTTTTATGTTTTACATTCAATTTACTGATACATATCAATGTGCCTTTGATGTTGAAATAAAAACTGAAATTCATAATAGTTAGCATTTGGGACCAAGCATAGTATGTGCAATTTGTGTCGTACTGTTCTAATGGCATTCAGGAAATAATTAAAATAAAATTTTATTATTTCCTGAATGCCACTAGAACAGTACAACACAAATTAATGTACTTTTTACATATGACAATAATACTTTGGATCTTGATTTATGAAAGTTATCCTGAAATATAATTTTCATACATGAATAATTTATTGGTGTAAAATATGCTTAAAATCAAATTCATATTCGCTCACACTTTAATTCAGAAATCTTTGGAATTCCTAGAAATTAAGTGAGTGATTATTTTTAATTGAGGGACTATTAAAAATAATGACAAATGGATTATTTGTCATTGTGAACACACCACAGCACAACCCACAGTGCACCACAACGAAATGTGACATCTGCATGTGATCTATCCAGGGGCAGTGGGCAGCTTTTTTTTGCCAGTGCCCAGGGAAAAGTGCTTGGGTTAGGGTTAATGCTGAAGTGCTGACATTTCGATCACAGTGCCAACTCCCGGACCGTTGCACTACCAACTGCCCCAAATATTACACCAAATTTGGGGCTCAAAGCCACGACTTTGAGATTAAGATTGTAATGCTCTACTGACTGTGCTAGCCCTGCTCAGTAAATCAAAAATGATTTAATAAACAATAAACTGATTGTCACTTGAAAAAGTCTCTATATGGTAATGGCCTAGTAGTAAGATACTGAGAGGTCTGAGGGGTCATAAGTTCAAATCCAGCTATATTCTACTGCCGACACGACCACCATTGGGCTCCTGAGCATGACCAACTTGCCTCAGGGAGACTGTCCCCTTTGAATAGGTAAGGTAAGAGCATCTGCTAAATGTCATAAATGTGTGTGAAACAGAGGAGGGAAGTCCAGCAGAGGGAGCTATTAGTAGAAAGAGAGAGAGTCATTCCCCTTTCATTATTCCCGGTTCTCCCACAGCCTCTCAACAGTTCCATTCAGCGCCGAGAGCAACCTCTGGCCAACCTTAAGCTTAATATGTAAAGCATACATACCCTTCAAAACGCTTTGACATGGCAAATACCAGCAGCCAGATTCATCAAAAATAATGGGCTTGCTTTAGTCTGGTGTGGTCGCCTTCCCCTCCCCTCCTTCCTTTTTTCTTTCACGCTCGCTCATTCACAGAGAGCTTGAGGTCAACGCTAAGCACTATTCTGCCATTACCAGACTGGAAAAAGTCCAGAGTCAAGAAATCCGATCACAGACCCACTCAATTTCTGGATTTGGGAAAATTCTGCTTTTCTAAGAATATGAATGGGCAGGGAAAACAGGGACGCTTTGAGGGTCTCACTAGTCACTTAGATTAAACATCGGGGAGAGGGGAAAAAGGTGGGAGTGGAAAGAACCCAAGCTTGGAGAAAACATGCAAAGACAAAACAAACTTGATAATGTCATCATCCTCTAACTCATGTGCCGTCTTCTTATGCACCCCACCACGGATTCTATTTCGGCTGCCCCTCTTTACCACGACCCAGAATTCACTGCAGCGAGCCCTCGTGTCCCCTTTGGCTCTCCTCTCGGCTTTTGTCTGGCCATCAGCCGGAATTAAGAGCTACAGGAGCTGCAAACTCATGCTGACATGAGCTGATGAGCACTGCCGTGGGCCGAGAGGCAGGGCTGGGCTGGGGTAGAGGGCAGGGACGTTGGGAAGGAGGGCAAAACAGAAACAATGCCCGCTGCACACTATGTGACCCTTTGCTCCGCTCCACAAAAGAGGAAATCTGTCACACGTTTGTACGACAGCTGAAGGAGTTCAGCAAACTTCTAATTACAGGTGAAACTGACGCTGATCTGACCCAACAAAATAGGCTAATCTTGCTCTCAGTCCTATTCTGCGTCTGTCTCCCTCACTGTACTGGCGCTGCTATATGAATGGGGCAACTCATTAGAGATGAAAAGGAGGGGAGCCGCTACTCTTCCCACTGTCACCACGGAGACGGGAACAGGTTGAGGTCAAAGGGTGGCGTCTCTGACCGGCTATTAAGCGTCCATCCCCACCCCCTTCCCAAATGCTCCGTGGCCCACAAGGTGTCGGATATGAATGAGGAGAGAAGAGTGAAAAGGTGAGAGAGAGAGTGTGTGCAGTCTTTGCCAAAAGGGAGAAGCAGATGACAAAGAAGAGTATAGAAAAAGTAACAAAAAGAAAAAGAAAAGACTGTTAAGTGATCAAAGGTGTCTCTGAATGTCAACACCAATACCTTTCAATTCCCTCTCTTTTTAATCAGTCTCTCTTTCTCAGTGTCTGTCTCTCTGTTTGTGTGTGTGTGTATTTTCAGTTAGACAGTGCAACAGGCAGACAGCACAGCTGTAGCTGATTTCAACCGCCCGGAGTTCTGACAGCTTAATGAGATACTTTATAGCCATTACAGATCTGCCTCCTGCCTAATGCCTTTAAATACACACACACACACACACGTCCTTTGGCACACATAAGAAAACAAATAAATGCTCCAGTAGCATATACTTTCTGCACATAAAATTTGCAAGTCCACTTAAAACAGGATGAAAGTTTCAGGACGGCAGGGTGTTACTAACCAACTGAATCTAACAAAAACTCTACTGATGGTGTGCAGAAGTCTAAACATAAATCAAATGAAAGCAACATATTTTCAAGCAAGTGTCATCACACACACAAGCAGCACACACTACACTCACACACAGTAACCCAATCTGCTTTTTGATGGCGTGTCATTCAACGGGCATCCTCCCATCCCGCCCCATCTCTCTCATTCTCTTTTCCTCTTTCCTCTTCTCTTCTGTTTTGCTCTCTTTTTACCCCAGTCTCTTGTTCACCTCTCCGTCTGCCCTGCTGCTTCCGTCTGGCTGAGGCTTCAGTGTGATCACAGCATTTCAGCGCTCCTCTTTCCATGGAAAGCTAATCAAAACTTCTCATCTCATTCCCACGAATGGCCTCTGGCTCACAGGTCACAACCTCTCAGGTGTGCCTTCGGCCCGAGCATTCGGATCTGCACGGCTCCTTAATTACAGCATACCATATCCATGGTCACCATACATATTGTATGTCTTTGTCTTGAACTGTATTGATTTTACCTTTCACCGTGTCCTATTTGTAATCCTGTGAGCCTGTGTACCTCTCATATATACCTAAGCAAAACACTTTTAACTCAGCAGAAAGACAGGAGGTCTTGGACAATGACCTACAAGTATTCTAACTGAGCACTGCAGGAATCACTGCTTAAAGACACAAGATCATAAGGACAAGACCAGTAACAGTGATGTAATGTCCTGAAATGCCCCCACAAAAGACTTAAGAGATGCCATTGATCACCTATGCCAACTTAAATGTTTCAATTGCAATCTTCAAAAGTTAAGTTGATCAGTTTTTCTTGTGGATTATGTATTTGAAATGTAACTGTTTACGCTTGGCAATTACATATTTAAAAATAAACTTAGCAATTGTGGAAAATGGGAGGGTCATGAACATTGTCATCCTAATTTCAATTGTTGCTCTTGCGCAGTCTGAAAAGATTTGACGGAACTTTATATGGAGGCGGAGAAACTGAGTAGAAAAGAAAGAAAAAGAGAGGGTAGAGAGAGGCGGTTAGTGAGTGAGTCTGTGTGTGTGTGTGTGTGTGTGTTCACTTCAGTGGACACGTCCTTTGGCCTCATTAGATGATTAACTCACTGCTCATTCAGCCATATGAAACAGGACACATAGGAAAGCTGAGCAGAGGAGTGTGTGTGTGTGTGTGCGCATGTGTCTGTACACATACATGTCTGTCAATACACACACATAACCCGAAATAAAAAGGTTAATATAAGAAGGCATCAAGTTAGAGACTGAGAAAGAAAAACAAATAATGAAATAAAACAGCAATAAACAAGAACAAGGAAAATATGTCTCTCTCTGCTAAGTCAATGTGAAGCTTTGATATCAACTTGCTTGAAACTACTTGCTAATTATGACGGCTGTATCTCAATTTCTCTCCTGCAAGTTGCAGATTGTTGTGTGAAAAAATTAGACAGACAAGCACAAGCTCCTCTCTCGCTCCTTTTATTCAACTCCCCCAATTATCCATATTCACTCCAGTGCGCCGCGCTGCCCTGCGTAACAAGCAGAAACGTCACAGAGAGAGACATAGAGGAGATGAAAGATGGGAGTTACACAACGAGACGTTATAAAAGCATTTGTGAAGGTCACTGTGGGCTACGCTGGACACTGGGTTCCATTTAGCGGCCATTTCACGAAAGCACGCTGCTGCTGCCGCCTTCTCAGCGGAGTGTGTAGAGGGGGAGGTGTGTGTGTAAGTGTGTGTGTGACAGTTGATGAACTGAGTTAATGAGTCGGTTGACATAAAGCGTATTCTCTAACGTTTGCTGTCTTTGTGCACAGCACTTGCTGTTGGACACAGAGGTACAAGAAGTTTCCATCGAGGAGTTAAAAATAGACCCGAAATAGCCTAAAAATAATGAAATGGAACAGATTATTCTCATGAATGAATCCAGAGCTCTCAGAAAAGCTCACATTGACTTTTACAGCTGAAGAGATCATTTTATGCACATCACACCCATAACCTTTTGGAGTTTCTCTGGTATTGCAGGAGAGCAAACGACTCTTATCTCTGTGTGTGTGTGTGTGTGTGTGTGCACGTAAAGGGACATTCCCACAACAACGGCTGTCTTTCCCACAGACTGCTTTCCGCACAGAAACCAGACAGGCACAGATAACACCAAACCAGCCAGGCCTGACCTCACTTTCACTGGGCTGGTTCACGCGGTTTGCTGAAAGACTCCTGTTCTTATCTGGCTTCCGCTAGCCAATCCGTTGGTACTGTAGCCATAAATAAAGCTTATTCTTAACCATAGTCAGTGACCATATTCTTATATGATACAAACTGTGTTTATTGTGTTAATAATTACTCGGTGTGTGAGAGAGGTAATATGCAGTGAACAGCAGTGCTTACCACCATTCAGATGAATTGACTGAAAAAGTATTAACAGCATACATTCATAGACTCTACACATCAAAAGGAAATATGTCATTGAGGACATTGATATGTAATAACAGTTCAGAAGTCTGAAGACCGCAAACAGAGTGTTTATTACGAAAGTGGACATAATTATGGATAAAATAGACAGAGTGTCTCTGCAGAGGCTGGGAGGGTGAAGGTCAGCGTCCAGTCACAGCAGCTTTATCACAACCTTAGAACTAATTCCTATTCTTTGTGGCTCCAAACGGCTGTGTGTGTATGTCTGTGCATGTGTGTAACTCTGCATCTGTCATCACTTCATTGTGTCGCCACCAATTACCCATAATTACACCTGGCAGCATTGGGCCCATTCAACCAACAAGCACAAAGAACAGATTTTCATCCAGCTTCTGAACGGGGTTATTTTACCTTTTCTTCTGCTTTCTTTCCCCTTTTCCTGTGTCCCTCATACAACACTTCTCAAATGCAAAAACCTGGAAGTAAGGAGTGTATCTGAGAAATGATGCCTAACCGTATCAGAAATAAATCCACTGGTTAAGCACAATTGTATTATTAGTGTGCACCACGGTACACAGAAAGTACTATTATGTATTGTTCATGGCTCAAGAGATAAGGATTCACACAGTGAACACATTTTAGTCAAACAAACTTTGAAATGATCTAAAGATTTACAGTGCAATGCTAATTCTGAGCTTGCCATCCGTGACAATTAATAACAATGGTCTGTGACATGTTGGTTTTTGTGTGTCGGTTACATTTTCCAATAATAGAGAAACAAAGGGTGGGTTGGGAGTTTAGTTTAATGATTAAAGCAGTCAAACATGCTCTTACGTCCCCAGCTCCAATTTAACTATCATTTGTCATCCATGAGTGACTGAGCTTCAGGCTTTACAGCAGCAGCTCTCCACTTAATCATATTTTACTGCCTGGCCTGACACACACCCACACACAAATACACACACTTCATGTACGACCTAGTGTTATTTGCATCAAAGGTCCTAATTTCACACCAAAAATCAGCTATGTTCAAACTTTGTGTGTGCTGCATACAATTTTTGATGTGAGTAATATGTTCCTCAAAGTAGAAAACATGAAAAGAGAATGCACACAAATAGGGAATGCACAGAATATTAGTTCAAAAAAAGTCAAGAAGATTAAAACCACAATTCTCAAGATACGAAGTTTACTAAAATTCAGATGGTGTCTTCATGGGACCCTAAGTGAGCAGAAACCCACATTCACTCCACTCCACTCATGGACAAATTCTAAGCTGAAAACATGACATCAAATTCAAGTTCACTTATTTCAGGTATGAACATGCTTCTGCCTAAATATTTTTCTGCAGGTATTTTACGTGTGCATTTCTTGTAAGAATAAACATAAAAATTATACGGAATAATTGTGTAATCTTATTGGATAGTAATGAGATTTAATTGAGGCCAACATCCAAAATCTTAGTAAAAACATTTACTAAGACATCATTTTTTGCAGTGCATACTCAATGATTTAATAGTGTTTCTGATTAGCAGAGATATAAAGAACTGGGGAAAGACCGAATAAAAAGACTTTTTAATATCCCTTTATGTAATTCTGCCCCCACCACAGCTCTTTTTTTTTTTTGAACCCCAGTTTCCAGTGACATCTTTAAACTGTAGAACGAGCTCTCCAAATGAGAGGTCAGCCTGCCGCCTGCTTCTGATTTAGAACATAAAGAGCTTGAGAACAGAGAGACCGACTGCTGCTACCACCGAGATGCTAACCGTTACCAGCTGTGTCTGTGTGTGTGTATATGTGTGTGTCTTTGCCGAGGCTCTTTCCCCCCACCCTCTACTACCGCCCTCTCCATCCGCGTCCTGCTGCTTCTTACCCTTTCTGAATGCACCATAAAGTGCAAGCATGTAAGAGGAAGTGACTTAACAAGGTGCGAGGACCCGACTTGACCAATAAGGGGTCACCTTTTGAGGGTCTCTGCCCACCACCTCCACTCTGACTGGCTGGCTGTGTTACCCAGATGTTCGGCCTTTAATGATTTTTTTAGCCATTAGGTTGATAGCTGTTTATGCTTGTGAAATGCTGGAATTTAGAACTCAGGGGAAGGGGCGGTGAGAGAGGGGGCATAACTGGGTATAGGATATAGGGAGATATTCTAGGTAGTTAATGCACCTAAAATGTTGTATATAAACTTGTTCTAGCCATGCAACAAGTAAATAAAATATACTGTACATTGTGTTTGTCATCATTGCGTACTGTACACAGTTTATGTCACTGGAGCACTATACACTACAACAAAGCAATGGCACATCCATAGAAAGAGTAGCAATGGAAAAAAACACTCAGATGTTTTCATAATTTACCAACAAAAAACACTTCATTGTAATCACACAAAAACAATTAAGAAATCATTAAAACACATCAGCCAATCACTTAAATGAACAACACTGTGGTTTAACTGCAAACAGAAGCAGCTAGTTAAATCATTCATTACTCAAATTATACATACATTCTACCTATTAAAATGCCAAGGATGTCCAATTGTTCCAAAAGTGTATAAATTAGTACGTTTCCACCTCACAATTCAACTTGACATACCATGCCAGAAGGATCTATACATCGACTGCATTTGGTGATATTTATAAATATATTCATTCATTTTCGCAATTTTTGTCAAAAAAGTAAAATGGAGTGAAATATTATCCAAAAGGGAAAAACTTTTTGTTTTTATTCAAAACTGTAAGATGCTATACTAATATAGCATGCTAAATAAATCAGTAGGACACCAATAAATATTTTAAAAGTTGATGTTAGACTAATATCTACCGTAATAAACTAAACAAAACTGCCAGTCATTACTGCAGTGGCTCTGTTCCCAGATCTCTGCCTCGTCTTTAACTCTAAACTTGATCACAGAATGGTCGCAAACTCTATTACGATAATCCTATGTGCTGCTTGGTCACAAACATGCTAAGTGAAACCACCTGTCACAGCAATGAAAACCAGCCCTTGCATTTTAGTTGAGGGGCTTTGCTATACTGAGACCCCTAAGAAAAGAGAATCATGCAACATATACTATATATAACCTATAGAACCAACGTGTTTTGGCTACATGAGTCAAGCAGAGACTGACTTGACCAATTTCTTGCATGTGTGTAGGTCTAGGAGTTGGAAGTATTTAATTAGAGTCACAATACGTTCTCTTCCCCCCAAACAACTCTTTCTGGAACTTCTGGAAAATCTGTCAAGCCAGGATTTCTAAATCATTTAAGACTTCTGGGATTTGCCCTTAATTCAAAAATTACATTTTATTCCTACAGTTGTCATGAATAATGCGTGCATATTTTTGTATTTATCCTTGTCATGAGATGCCATTTTTACTTCACAACACTACTGGTCAAAACATCTGTACAAAGCATGGTCATCAGCAACATTAAGAGACAGTTGTAGAACATTGTGCATGGGCCTAGACTGAGATGCACAAACACAAATTAACAGATGATTTACACCAAAAGGAAGAACCAAGAGAAGTAAATTTCGTGATCTGGAAAGAAGGCACACATGTGTAGGTGTTAATGCTGCCAGTGATCTTGAAGCACACGCCTGTGAAAGTGCTACAAAACTTATAACTGCAGCTAAAGGAAAAGTTTTGTCAGCCAAATTAACTACTTTGTGAGAGCAGGTAAAACTATGAAAGCTGCAATAAGCATCACAACAGATTCAACTTTAGTGTTTTGTTTTAAGAGTAAAAATAGTTAAACAGAAACTAGTAAGACTTACCATACAGTCTAATATTAAAGACTGCTTTTATATTAAAGCTCATCCTTGCATGTAGATGTATTTGCCAACTATGAAGATCCCCACCTTTCTTAATTTCACACACACCTCAAGTCACCTCATACCAAAACACTCCTATCCCCAAACTTTCCTTCATGACAGCTGAGCAATACAATATCTTGAGCAAGACAATGCAGTGGGGAGAAGCCAACTAAATAAAATTGGGGAAACTCAAGTGAAGCACATTATGACTTATGCTGAGAAAACATGAGACGCATGGCGAGCACTAGTGGCCTGGAGGTGCAGTTACACCCAAGACCATAGCAATATTGCATTATTAGACAGTACAGAAATGTAGAAAAAATTAACATTTTCATGCTTAATATATTCAGCTGCATGCTTGAATGAAATGCTGTCACATCTATTTATGCTTGTTTATTAACTGGCTTATTTGTCGTCATCTAATGATAGCTTAGATAAAACAATTTTAACGTTATACTCGCTTCTAATATATGAATATCAGTGTCGTTTAAAACACATATAATGAACTAATATGACATAATAGATTGACAGAAACTTTTTTTACCTCACATTTTAAACCTAGTTTGTATTTGGAGTGTCAGCGTTGGTCGCAGGAAAATGACGTCACACGCAGTTTCGCGTTGTTCTCGGCGGAGTTTTTGAGACGTTCAGGAATTGCTTATAACTGCTCATTAACGAAACACGTTCAAATATCTGAGGGAAATGTTTTGAGGGAAACGTTTTGGAAATCGTTTTCTTTGTCAGCTCTCAGTGTTCTAAACGCCTGCCACCAACTGGCGAGGAGAATGTCCCTGTTTCCGTCAAGTGTGGAAAATCAGACCATAAACATTTCCTCTGTTTGCAGATCCAAATGATTGAAACGTTTTGGAAGGAAAATATGGCTAAAGTCTTTCTTTAAGGGACAGAATATTTAATAACAGCCAAGTTGTATTCACTGTAAAACCCACTTAAACTGTACCTTTAAAGATACTTTACCAGTCAAAATTTAATTCGCTCTTTCAGTATTTGTCCAGTTCTCTCATCCAGCTTTGTAAATATTAGAGCAGTAATCAATATTGAAACCTGATTTGTACCAAAGTTTTTTTTGTTTGTTTGGGGTTTTTCTTTCTACTTACAGTTAACAAGCTAACCATTTTGAAGGAATTCTAGCTAAACACTTGTTGAATACAGTCCTACAGTTATTAAACTGCATTAATTACTTTGTTTGATATAAGTTAAATCCATTTGTTATGTACTTTAGTAAAATGATAAAACATTTTTTACTTATCAGAAGGGGACTCATCTAAACTCAAGCTAAACATCAAGTCATTTAGGTAAAGTTGTAGATGTGGTAGTTTCACTTCCAAGTCAATGAAGACAATTATTTTAAGGACATTAATTCTGTCTCTTAATGAACATTAACAAGCATATGTGTGTGGGCTCATGCCATAGAAACAGAACAAGAGAGCGACGAGGCTCTAGTGTGTGTATGTGTGTGTGGTTCTGATTCCCTTCATCCGTCTCTGTCTTCTTGTATGTAATGGAGCTGTATCTTATGACCACGGCATGGGCCATCTGGTCTAAGTCAGACTGACGTACACTACTCTGACTGCTGCATTTGCCTTTGCACTCTCTTACTCATATGCACAAAAGTAAACATACTTTAAGCACATCATACGTACACATACTACATAACGGTCAACATTAATTTCACTTAAACTCAGATACACAATGCAAGTATACACAGATAACATATACAATTCAACCAAGTCTTCCTGTGTTTATAGAAGCTAACCACTGCTTAACCAAAGGCCACAACACACATACATTAACCATATTGAATTTAACTCTGTTATTTATGCTTTACATTCATATTATTTTATTGCATTTGTTGATGTATTTGCTTTTTTAAAACGTGACAAAAATGTTTTTTTTAATATCATAATTTTTTCTCCACAGAAAAGCTCCTTGAGCTCCATTATTGGCTGTTTCCTCTCTCCCCATAATCCATTGTCATAACATGTGCCCTTATTTTCCCACCACATTATTCTACACCTCCCCCCGACTCTTTCCTTTTTTTGCACGCTTTCCTTTTCCACATCACTTCATTAACTGTCATTGGTGCCCCAGGAAGGTCAACCTTTACTGACTATTCTGTGTTATACACAAATGATTAATGCTCAAATCCCGTTTGTCCATCAAGACCTCCCATACACAGACACCGCAGACGCCACTGGCAGAGTGGAGAGAAAAATGGTGGCCACTGTGAGCAGGGGTACCCGGCTCGCACTTCATAAATTACTCAACAACTCTGCTGCTGGATTTCAGCATGCAGCCTCCCCAACTTAACCATGTCATAGTGATTTTCTGCAGTGTTGAGCTTGCGTATATACCAATACATTTCTGTCATTGTGTGTGTTTCATGTGAAAATAAACACTTTTCTGTTGTGATTATCTCAAGGAAATAAGAAGTAGGTATTTGCATGTGTAAAAGCAGAGAGCTGTTTGTCCTATCTCTTCTATCATGCAGATGTCATGTGAAAATTGTACACAAGAGCATGGGGAAGTCCAGTCCTTCAACTGACAGAAAACAGAAACTTGCATTATTTGAAGCATTGAATTGAGAAAGGCTGATTCACACAAAAGACACGAAGTCTCAAATGTATTAATAGTCTTGAGCTATTTGTGTGTGTGTGTGTGTGTGTGAGAGAGAGAGAGAGAGAGAGAAATGGATAGAACAGAGAGAGAGAGAGAAAAAAAAAGCAGTATCTATACTATTGTATCACCTAAGTGTGAGTGATCTCATCAAAGCAATGACCAGGAGACATGCGGGCGTCAAACAGTTCTGAAGATAAGGTGTTGTAAGCCAGCTATTATCAAAGCTTTTTGTATGTGTTTAGGTGTGTGTGGGTGTGTATGTGTGTGTATTGGGGTGTCAGAGGAAATCCCTCCAGCATTCTAGAACTCTAGAAGTCTACTATAGAAAATAGATAAGCATAAATGTCTTTATACTGTCATGCTCATCATAGAGATGCATTTGTCAAGTAGCTTTATTTATTTTTCTGATGCATGAGGAAGTTGTTTCTTTGTGAAACATCCGACTCCAAGACCTTGTATATGGTTAGATTATAAATGTATGGCATGGTTAAAAATGTGCCACCCATATGTCTATCAAGCCATTGCTGCCTTTCATTTTGCCAAAGTTGTTTATAAGTACCACATACTCACCTACAACTTGTCTTCCTGTCTGGCTGTCTGTCTGGCTGTCTATATGTCTGTATCTCTCTTTCTCTCTCTCTCTCTCTCTCTCTCACACACACACACACACACTTACACACACACTCCACAAACCCTATAATCTTTCTTAGCCATAATGTGGTCCAAATGACACACCCTGCCCTTACTTTTTTCCCCTCATTAAATGAGGTACAAGGAGAGTTGCATTTAAGCCGAGTTTGAAGGGTAAATTATAGCTCTCCTCACAGCACTGCTGCACACTACACTTTGATATGGAGCTGGTATCTTATATGCTTTAAAACGGCAGTATATCACGCGTATCTGTGTTATTTTTACTCTAATATTAAAAAAGCATGCTTTTCAACTGTTTTATTTATAAGATGCCTGAGCACTTATTCTTGTTTATGTAGGGCTGCAGAATGTTGCTTAAATGTATTCCTTTAGTCTAATACCGATTGTTTGAAAAATCTAAAATAGACATATTAATGCATTGTTGCAGCAAAGTCATATAGTTTTTGTGTCTAGCATGCATTAAGTCATTTTGAAAGAATTATGAACAAGGCAGTACAAAGAATTGCAAGCCATCTCCATATGTCTTCCCTCTCTCATTTTCTCTCCATTTCTTCAGGCCATGTTGGCTGGTTTGGCATCGTAGCATGTTAATACAGAAAGCAGAAATGCACGCTTCTATTTTAAAAGTTCGGGATTCGGGCTGCATGCTTTTCTAGCTGCCCTGAACTGAAGGATTTCATTTGTCTGCTGGTGACAGCACAGATCTCAAAGGCCCAGTCCTTACTGTCCTCTAAAAAGCATCTGAAACACAAGCCACAGTCACATGCTTTTGACAGAGGCATTGTAAAGTGTATGGCATGAAAGCTGAAGTGTATCAAGTCAAACATTACTTCTAGTCTTCATTAACAAGATCTGTGTAATTAGCAGGAGTTTAATGCCAGATGGGGGAGGGCTGTTTGGGTCATTTGGAGACAGTCTCCCGCTGGAGTAAATAAAAGCCCCTGTCATGGCGGCCTGCTGCGCACTGTCCTGTAATTTAGAGTGTCTCTGCAACCTAATCACTGCCTGACTGCTTGCTGTTATTACCTGAGCTCACGAGAGGGAGAGGCTCAGTGTGTGCGTATGTGTTTTTCTGTGTGGGCGTGCTTTAAGGTGGTTGTGAGAACCTGATTGTCCCCTAAAACGGGATAACCTAAGATCAGACAGATTTTTGCCTTTTTGCGGGGACAATTGAATATGTGAGGACTATTATTTAAATGTAATAAATACTGGAGTAAATTCAAGCACTCCACAAAGATAGCAAGACACGACTGAGTTTGTGTGTGTGTCTTAGTGTGCGTGTGTGTATGTGTGGAGGGAGGAGGGGTAAGAGAGAGACTGGTGCCAGTGCGGCAGTCTGACCTGAGGGCACTCATTACAGGCGTGAGGGACATTAACCTACAGACTTTGTGTCTCACACATTTCACACTTCAAACGTCTCTTTTTTCAGTGGACAAGGATTCCGATCGGGGGAAAAATGTCCCTTACTGTTTTTCTTCTTCTGACAAATAAAAAACTACAAACACTAGAAATACTATAGTTTTTCTGGTCCCAAAGTCTCAACAAGTGAACTCTTTTGCATTGCATGTGAGAGCAGCTGCTACGGCTTTTCAGGATTCTCTGGGACATCAACATTTCCACCTGTCTAATAGTCTGGCGATCTTTCTGGCTGCACACGTGTCCTAGAGCAGACAGACAGGCAGACTGTGGAATTCTACGAAACGGGTTGCACTTTAACTATGATGCTGACCTGCTGAACTTATTTTAGCATTTGTACAGCACTTTGGCTAGCACTAGCTGTTTAAAGTGCTATATAAATAAAGTTTACTTACTTACTGAACTGATGATGTCAGATGTCAATCCCTTCACTGACAACATTTTCTCTTTCTTAAAACATTTATTCTATGCAAGATCCATCTTCAAGTGAGTGACTAATGTTCCTTATAGCAACATTAAAACTCTCTGGGACCAGATCCTTTTTCAAACAACCTGGCCTTAAACATGCTACTTTCCCAGCACGAACACCTGTATCCAATAGCAGAGAGTTTCTGCTCTGTCATTTACCTACTAAATGACACCCAAAGAGCCTGAGGCATTAGAGCCCAGAGGAGGCTATTACCTGAACCTCCGCCTCAGACAATTGCAGTGTTTACACACAGCATAATGGAAAACTTCTGAACGAGTAAGTCGTCTGAACAAACACCCGGCAGTTAAGCAAAAAATAGCTTCACATATGCTTAAATATATGACATAAGCAGAGAAACAGAGTGCTTGTGAATTCCTTTCGTACTTTGATATACACCGTGGCAGAAAAAGCACACAAGGGCTTATTAAAATCGTGTGGATTCCTCATATGCATGCTGGCATAGAATTAAACCACCATAACTCTTGCATCTCTGACAGTGGTCAGAGACAAAACTGATCTAAAGAGACTTCAGCCTCACAGTTCATGCTTGAGAGACTTAGATTTATGTCTCCATGGCTTTGTAGCTTCGGGACACCATGTTGTCCTCTGCCCCTTCATCTGTACATACAAAAAAATCAGGGTCTTGCATCCTCCTGCATTGTACATTATAGCATTACAACCAGACGTTCCAGCCAATAAGAGGTTATCAGTGTTTTTTTAATTTTTTTTTTTTTTTAAAGAAAGAGCCCTTAGTGAAAAAAAGAATGAACAGAATTATGTTTCTTTTATAGGATTCACTGGAAGATTTTCAAAGGCCTTGCTCACATGGGAAGTTCCCTGAACGAAGAGGAAAAGAGAGGAAATGATAGTCTTTGAAATAACTGTCAAATATAAAACTGACAATATGTTTATAATGTAAATAAAAACTTATTCAAGTTTTAAAAAATACTAAAAATAGTTTACAAATGCTTTATATATTAAGGTAAAATTGACTATAATTTCTATGAACATTTAGCATCATATGTTCAGTGTATTTGTATAAAAATGACTCAGTTTTAGACTTTTTTAGACATTTATCTGAAAGATGGTTTTTCTCTAAAAAAGTTTTTTTTTTTAAATGAAGCTGTCACAGGACATCTTTCTCTCTATCTGTGTCTATCTGTCTTTCTCTATCTATCAATCTATCTGTGTGTGGGGAGGGGTGTGTATGTGTGTGAGAGAGAGATGTTAATACAGGAGAATCTGAAGAATGTTAAAGTCTGGTGACCTTCTGAAGCTTGAGAGCGGGCAACACTTTACTTACTTTAGATTAAAAATGGAGTTTGCAATTCTTTTTACCTTTTACATAAAGGGAACGAACTAAGCGACCAAAACTGACTTTTCATTACTACGAAAGCTGTTGTTCTTCACAACACTCCTACACACACAAACAGACAGAGGCAGCAAGGTTGCAGATAGTAGTGTTCCACAGATAGTCACATGGCACCACACAGACTGATAACTCCACGTAGTCGTCTGGGGTTTATTTTTCAAGACATTGGCAAATGATTGCCCAAACACACACACACTCCCTTAGCCAAGCACAAAATGCTAAAAGCAGGGGATAAACTGACACACACACACACTGAACAACTGAACATTAACCAAATCAGATTGTCACTGCTATTTGAGGCACAGAAATAAAATGGAAAATATTTTTGGTTTAGGTCATTTTGGCTTCAAGGGGTAATGAAATGGAACAAACCTGATTATGGGACAGCCCACAGTGACCACAGTTATATCATTAGCTAAAATGACGATTTCTGTCCATCTTGTAATGTGAATGGACAAGGTAATAATTATATTTTGTGTGAAGAGTTTAATACCAGTAGCATTAACCTTGTAAGTCTAATTGATTGATATAAAGTCAAATGTTTTCATTCTCTTTCATGTACTTACACGTACACATTTATATGTTAATGAAAAATACTCTCTACTCTATCAGTGGTATAATTTGCCGTTATATGATTGTGTAACTCAACAACTTGTCAAACATCCATGTTCATGCTTCTCAGAGCAGCTCAAAAAAGCATCAGACTTAGAAATTCCTAGAGATTTAACAAAACATGTAAAACCACAATTTTAAGCTTTTTGTTTTTCCCCACACGTGTTCCTCTGTTATCTGCATAATCTCTTGCTATCGTACATCTCTGCATATGATCTGCAAACAACAGGACAGCAATACAGTAAAAAATGGGGAAAAAAGGAATCATTCAAATGGGAAAAACATAATGGAATCATTGAAATGGGAAAAAGCAAGGGATGGATATTTTCTCAGGAGAAGGACAATGGGCCCTCTCCTCCATTCGCCTTTCCTCTTTCATCCTCGGAGGTCCACAAGGGAGGCAATTGTTGGGATACAATGCAATACGGGGCAACTTTTGAGAAGACACATCGCATTTAATTAACTAGTGGTAATGATCTCATTATTGGGAAGGGCTACTCTCTCAGAGTCCAGGGTTCGTACATACACACACACACACACAGAGGAGAGGTGAGACAGAGGTCAGTGGAGCAAAACAGGCGCTAGTGGTCTAATGCTTCTATGCTTATTGAAGAGAGTAGACAAGCAGAGTAGACAAGAGAAGAGAAGAGTAGACAAGAGAAGAGAAGAGAAGAGAAGAGAAGAGAAGAGAAGAGAAGAGAAGAGAAGAGAAGAGAAGAAAAAAGAGGATAAAAGAATTGCATTGTGTTTAAGACAGTCTCCTAAAAACCTTTTCCCTGAATTATAAGTCCTCATAATATTTTCTTTAGTAGATAAATGGACCTTAATGGAGAACAGAATGTCATAAATTCCTCCGAAGCCAAAGGCTCGATTCATGTACCCGTTTTTCTTTCAAAAGATGAGAGTTAATCTTTTGATATCACTAAACAAACATTCTTTCCTCCATTCTGCAAAGTTAACCTTGTCTGGCAGTGTTTTTGTTTGGTCTGCCTGTTACTGAACAGCCTCTTACACTTTTTCGATACAAGAAATTTACATTTATCCACTGAGGGGGATGTTGCAGCGTAATCACACAGAGGCCGCACAAATAAGGCGTGGGTGACATATATTTGGGCAAAAACAGACTACAACTGGGACCGAAATGTATGATTAAAGAGAAAAGAAATGAGAAGTACTAATAAGGACGGGTTTGTACTAAATACTATAATCCGCTCTGGAATGCTAACACACTAACTGACAAATGGCATAAAGAGACGGGTGGTAACGGAAGAAGGCAAACTACAGAGGCTCAGAGTGATGGAACAAGACAGAGAGGGAGAGGGAGAGAAGGAGGGCTGGTGTGGGAGAGAGTAAAAAAGCACGGGAAGGAGGGGAATTTTTGGAGAGGTTTGCTTATCTCCAGACAGGCAGGGCCAGAGTGATAATAAGCTCTGGGGACAACGTCCACTCCCATCACACACACCACGGCCTTCCAGCCGTGTGCGAGCGTGTGTGTAGAGGGTGGAGTGCTTTACACATAATCTCTCAACTTTAAAATCAGACACATCATTGGTTTCTCTGCACATCCTGATGAATCCCCCTTTCCGGTGTGTGAGGGTGTGTTTTCTTAATTTTTCCTCTCATTTTTTGCAGTAATGGAGTGAATTTAATTGAATGAAATGCCCTAATGCTTGAAAGCCTTCAGAAGCTGGTATTTGTCCTTTGTTAGAGCTGGCATTAACTTTGAATGTGACCTCTCAGACTGGCACATCCAAGAAAAGCAGAGCAGTAGACAGTTCACCAGTCTGTTCAGCTCAACTAAAGCCTGCTTCAAAAACACACACAGAACGTAATTATTATGTCTGTATTATGTTTTTCTTTTCGAAAGAAGCCATTTGTGAGGCTTATGGAAGTCACACCTTTCCCTAATTAATTAACATTTCAAATGTATTACCATTAGCTAATGTTAAATTAATCTCTTGTGTGGTGTTGCACCAAGATAGAATCACAATATCCATTTGTTTCATAGTTTTATGTTTACTATCACTCTCAGGGCAGGGTGAGTCCAGGATGGAGCAGAAAGCATAGTTTTTTTCTGATTTACTAGATTTTAATATAAACATGAGAATGGTTATTTAACATTTATCACATGTCCACATGTTTACTTTACTGCAGCTTTGTTAGCACAGTGCATCAGTCTCATAATCTGAAGGTTGTGAGTTTAATCCTCTCATGGGGCAGCCTTGTTAGGGCAGTAGGTAGCGTAAAGTTCTGGGCCGTTAAAGGTAACACTGAGGTACTCATGAGCAAGGTATTGTCCCCAAGCACTGCTACCTGGGTGCTGCCAAAAAAGCTGCCCACAGCTCCTTCATGGATGGGTCAAACGCAGAGGTCACATTTTGTTGTGGTGCACTCTGTGCTGTACTGTGGGGCGTGTTCACAATGACAATCACTCACTTAAAATTCATATTTTCTGATTACAGGGACAATCTCCTTGGAGCAACTTGGGGGTTACGTGACTTGCTCAACCACATTTTTAGGCTTTTTCATAAATTGAAAATCCCCAGTCTTACAGTCACAAGCACATATTAAAGCCTCAATTGATGTGACATGACCACTATGTGAGTTATGTTTAATATTAAAATGGTTAAGTTCTCTCTCCAAGCATCGCTTTATTTAAGTGATAATGGCAGAGTTAAGCTACGTAATTACACGAATGATTACCTGCAACACATCTAAATTTCTCTAATATGAATACGCCAGAATGTTTAAAAAACCCAGATGTCCTGCGTAATTCTCAAACATGTGTCTGCAATCAAACCATCTGAGTTTATAGGTGCAGGTCAGTGAATGCTCTTACATTAGATAAACATCTGATACTATAAGGTGTTCATTTCAAGGATTTGGGGGCTTTTAAGTTAGCAAAAGCACACAGACACTCGCACACATACTGCAGTGTGTCGACACGCGTCACGCTGTTTTCATTTTCAGGCCTTAACTAATTAATCTTGCACGTTGAAGCATAAGGTGAGTCCCTTTGAAAACACAGGATTATTTTTAATACCCCTTTATCGCCCGTGTTTAACTTAGTCTCCATCAGTGCT
Organism: Distichodus sexfasciatus; assembly: GCA_032718565.1. Lineage (NCBI taxonomy): Eukaryota > Metazoa > Chordata > Actinopteri > Characiformes > Distichodontidae > Distichodus > Distichodus sexfasciatus. The sequence goes on along the minus strand of JAVGVS010000021.1, from coordinate 1,904,410 downwards.
GATACGAGACTGTGCCGCCATTAAGCCAAGCCAAAAGCGCTGTTTGCTTTGGGCATTTCTTGGCTGGTAGCCACATGGCCTATTTGCAGCTAATATAGTGAGAAACAAGAATTCTTATGTAAACACCTTGTACAACAAGCCTGTAAAACAGGGACAAAAGCAGAGCTACACATCTGCATACACACAGACACAGATCCTGTCACAAATAAATACATACACAACATACTAGTACATACTATTTTGGTTGAAGCCTTGTGATATAAAGTCCATAATTGTTCTCTTGCAACTCCTATATATGTAGAGAGAGAGAGAGTTGAGTGTGTGTGTGTGTGTGTGTGTGTTCTTGTACTTGCTACTTAGTGAGAACCAAAATGAGTTTTTAACCAGCAGAGTGAGGACATTTTTGAGAAATGAAGACTTTTTTAGTGGTCCTCACTTCTTTAAACTGCTTTTACAAAAAAATATGAGTTTATTTGCAAAACTAGAAGTGTAGAAAGATTAGCTTTTGGTTACTGAGGTTTTGGTTAGGGTTATGGTTAGGGTTAGGGGTAGTATTTAGATACAGTAATATAGAAGTCAATGGAGGTCCTCACTACTATATAAGTACAAGGATGTGTGTGTGTGTGTGTGTGTGGAGAGTTACATTGAGATGGGGGTTTAAGGACTTTCCACAGCTAAAGGCTGTCTGCAGCAGGCCTTGCTTCCTCAGGGACATTTTCTGTGTCCAATGTAAACACAGATTAAATAATGGCCTCTACCCATGAAACCCCCCCACACACACACTCATACACACACACGCCTATCACTACAAGGTGAGTTTGTGATTGTAATAAACATTGACCCACCCTTCTTTGAGGATAGTAATTAAATGCAAATGTGCTCTCAGACCCTCAGTGACAGAAGCCCACAGACACAAACACACTCACACACACAAACCAGGTAACCCCATCTGTCACTACACATACGGCCAGACAAATGTAAATAGTAGCATTGTGTTTGGATCTGCTACTGGGCATGTTTGGGTGTGTTTGGGTCAGAACACTCGGTTATCTTATCAAATCTCAAGGCTGTGCTTGTATGTGTGTGTGCTTGCCAGCTATAGTGTCTCTGTTGCATGTATTTTGAGTGACAGGGAAAGGCATGTTATGACTGGTTTAGTGAAAAGGAGAAAATTAAATTATACTATACAATAGCAATGTGAGATTAAAGTCACTGTATCTGTTTAAAACTTACCAAGAGCAACACACAATAAGACATGAATCTCACTATGATCAGTAAACTAAATATTAGAATTGAATTCAAGCACAGGAATTTGGAAATGTGTATAATTTATGTAATTGGTATTGCATCTGCTCGGAATTTGCTATGTTCGGCTTGTCATTTAGACTCCTGTTGTAGTTGTGCTATTAGTGAAAATATCATATTTTAGATTTGAAAAACAGGTCAGAAAGCCTAGTATGTTAAAGACTAGATGAAATGTATTATAGGTACTATACATAATAGTAAATATTTCCTGCATGTTTCACTCTCTCTCTCTCTGGATTGCTCTTTGGAAATGTAAATCACTGTAAGGCACAAAGAGACCTGAAACTGATGGACCCTGAACCTGGTTCAAATAGAAACTGACTGCGAAAGAGGAAGCTCAGGTGTGATTAATCTTCCTCTGTTTATCACCTGAACATTTCTGACTCTTATCCTGGCAACTGAGATTGTTCTAAATTGCAGGGAGAGTCTCCATGGAGCAATTTTAGGGTTCAGGGTCTTTCTTTTTAATATACTTCCAGGACATCATTTAAATGACTGTGCCACCACCTCAGCAAGCTTTTGTATAAATTTTGATTCTATATAATTATTTGTAGCTAGCAAGTCTCTCATAGGACTCTGGGAGCCAAAGTATTACAGTAGCACAAACACTCCAGATGTTCCTCTCCATCCAGGTGTGTGTGTGTGTGTTGGCAATGTCTATGTCTCCAGGTGTTTAACACTAGACCAGAATTATTTACAAACTCCATGTAATGTTCTCATGGGAGAGAGAGGACTAATTACGGGAATGTCTACTCAGAAAAAGTTCTCTATCAGACCTGGCATGGATGCAACACGCTGTATCAAAAGCTGCTGCACTGGTTGTTATGACTTCAAACTTAACCTTTAGATACACTCTTTAAAAAGAAAATATTTGCTAACACACTCAGAGAAATCCCATCCTCCCACATTTTCCAGGGACACTGAAAACTGCACATGGCTGCTCTGATGAAAGCCTGTCTCTGCATTTTTTTCAGCAGTGCCTCCCTTCCAAAAGTACCAGACTAGTGTACCATAGTGACATGCTATTTAAACATATTTTTGCACTATTAAGTTTCTTAGGTTACTTGGAATTCAAATAAGTAACAGACCAGAGGCCTTGACACAAATGTGATTAATTACAGCATTGTAATTACACCAAGCCACAGATATTCTCAAATTTGTTCCCCCAGTGGAAGACAATGGTGTCCATGAAGCAGGTGTTGTCTCAATCTCATTACACAACCAATCCATATATTTAAAAATATAGAACATCTAGACCCACATTCAACACTTTCTTTCACGTTCTTTCTTCCTGTGGATATTAAATTAAAAATCAATTGAAATTAGGATTTAGCAGAATTAAGCAGTCTATTAAACGCCTTTTTGTCAGGACAAAATATATTTTGCAGCTTTGCTCTCTCCTAAAACAGCTCCATATAGCTTTGCACAAGTCCCGTTGTTCATTGTTTTCGAAATTTACAGAATGTCACTTTTTATAAGCTGTTTGCTGAAAATGTCCCAAGGCACACATATTTCATACTGCTTACTAAACAGCTTCAGCAATTCACACAAAACTTTAAATGCTAAAAGCCCCCATTAACTTTACTTTGTTAGCCACATTCACATATTTGGGTGGAGTATATGCCATTTTAATGAAATCTTAGGGTAGGGAATTTAAAAACTAGTATGGAACTATTTCACATTCTATAAAACATTCCCCCTGTGTGGTCTGTCTGCTTGGTTTAGAGTGGTGGTTGCATTAAGAAAGCAGTTACACTTTTCTTCCACCTCATCTCATCAGTGTCTAACTTTCCATCAGACTGTGTGAAATTGTTGCCCCCATGCAGCTACTGAATGTGGACTGTGAAGTGGGCGCTTTGGAGGCTCTCGGCCTGGCTTATTAAACTTTGGTTTCTCTGAGGGGGTGTGTGTGGGACTTTTGGAGTGAAAAGGGAACTAATTTCATGTGTCACTCAAAGTAAATGACGCCAGCTCCCTACTGCTGAGCACTTTAAGTTGGTGTAATAGTCGGGCATTAGGTGCAGACCACTTCCCATGTTCATGACTGGGATAATGAAACATGATCACATGCCAAGCTGAATGAGAAATAAGATTATTGCCTAAATCTCTCTGCTCAACCACTGCATCGTTAATTCTTCGCCTTCTACCAACAAACATGTTTGTCTCATTGTCAAGACGAAACTGAATGTGTCTTTCTGCGTACTGAGTATGTTTTTATCTCTGTTTTTATCTTAATAACAAAAACATTTAATGTTCTACATTGATAAATTGTGGACATAGGACTTAAAATACAATGTTCCAACCGTGTAGTACTTGTAGTACCCACTACCCTTTGTGGATATGTGATGGCTGTTACTTGGGTTTCACAACATTAACAGCATTTTGGAGAACGGGTGTCTGAAGAAACCTCCTAAATGTCTACTGGGAATCATATTTCACCCTCTCTTCTCCCTTTTTCCATCTCTTCTTTTAAGTGTAGTGGACATGACTGCTTATTTTAGGCTGTATTAGCTGAGGTTAAAAAGGAATGATCACCGATCCAGAAGGGAAATGGGAAGATGAATGGGGAGTGGAACAGAGGAAGCTCTGGAAGAGATGGGAAGGAAGAGAACAGACGGTGAGGGTGAGAGAGGGAGCGAAAGAGAGAGAACTTTGAGCAGTTTGTTTCTTCCGCAGCCTCCCCCTGCCTGTAACCTGATAGCATAATAAGCTCTGACTCCTGCCAGTAACTTCCCTATCCTTTGCTCGCTCTTTCTCACTCCCTCACATACACACATACATGCACAGTATGAACACACACACACATGTATAAAAGTTCTTATCAAGATAGAAACATGTACATCTCATGCCTGTATTATTGTTTTTAACATCCATAGATCTGGATATGGGTTACAATTCGATCTTTCTTGCTCACAGTCTTGTGAAAGTTCATGTGAAAAATGAGTTACATCTATTACATCAATGCCATCGGCCTTACTGGACACAAACAGTAGATAAACAATAAGTTATATATCAACTAGCATCACAGAGAGATGAGAAACTGAGGTTATATCAGGCACAGGTGTTGGCTGTTAAGAAGCACTACTTCATCTTGAGCTACTGGGAACTTGAAACGAGGGAGTTTGGGTTTGCATGTAAATCAACTCATTTTCAAGCTCACTGTAGTTTATGTGCAAGCCATGTGCACTGTCTATTACAAGCAGCGGGACAGAATGATGCGGAAGCAGAATGTAACATTAGACACGGGTAAATTGCCTTTTCTGCTTTGTTGTGGGGTTTTGACTGGCTTTGTCCTCAAGACAGCGAGAGGGGGAGACTTTTCTATTTTGAGCAAGTTTATTTTGAGGACAAAGAACTGACATCACCAGCCAAGTCAGAAGAAAGGCCAGTGAGAGATGGAAATGTGAAAGCAGGGAAATGCCACACACTCACACACACACACACACACACACAAAATAGCTTTTTCCTTCCCACTTTAGACAGCCCAATGGATATGCAATTGCTTATGGTTACCACATTTGCCAGATTTGGAAACTGAGATGGTGTTGGTTAGACAGGGCAGGGCGAGGATGTAGGTACTGTGTGCCTGTGTGTGTGTGTGTGTAAGAGAGAGAGAAAGAGAGGATGGGGCAGATATCAAATTTGATTTAAAGGTACTCAGTAGGTTCTGCCGCTCTGCATGCTTAGTCAAATAGCCGTAACATATATGAAGAAAAATAAACCATGTTGTCTTGTTACACTAACAAGGGTATGGTGTAATTTTAAAAACATGCTGATCAAATGCAAATGTTGAAAATGATTATCGTCCTCCTTATTTATATATTGATATAGACTCCTATAAGCAGTCTAATAATCAGCTAATTTGGACAGATCTAAAGAATTAAATAGCATTGTCTTTTCCATCTTTGCAAGCTCCAAATTGTCAGACTGTCTCTCATGACCTCTCTTCATCTCTCACTTATTTCTCTTTGACCCACTTGTTTTTCATCACCTTCTACATTCAAAATCTTTTTGGAGTTAAACCAAAAAATGGTTTAAAGCAGCTATTTATATTACTAAAATAATAATCACAGAGATAGCTAGAAATTTACATACTGCAGTGCATTCCACTTGAGTTCCTAAACAAGACAACATAAAACACATAACATCCAACTGTGTCTTGTCCCAAATTTAAGAAATGTCATTAGAGAAGGCAATATAATCCGTAGCCAAACTAGTCCTAACGCCACACATTCTCTTTCCTGTCATGTTAACAATCCAGGACACTACAAAGGATTCTACCTGCATGGCTACTGAACATGGAGGCCTTTATGGTAGTTGTTTCAGCGCACTGTAACTGCAGAATAGAAAAGTGATGAGAAAGAGAGAGAGCGAGAGAAGTATTAGGCTGTGATTTTAACAGCAAAGGTTGCTCTAAGAGAACTCATAAACTCATAAGAGACCTTGACCTTGCAGTAAACAGCTCCACTCCCCACAGTCACTTTCCTTTTACTTCCTCTTCATCCCTCTCTCTCTCTCTCTCTCTCTCTCTCAAACTCCAGGCAGAAATATGTAATAGGCAGAGGAACATTTTAAGCTGTAAGTAGGTTATAAATGAGATGAATTGAAGCTTGGATAATGCTAAAAAATTTAATATGTTAATCCTTTCCATCCTTGCAAGCTCCAGATTGTCAGACTGTGGCTCAAAACTTCATTTTATATCGCACTCCTTTCGCTTTGACATTTCTATTTCATTGCCTTCTGCAATACAAATCTTTTTGGGGTTAAACCACAAAAAGTGTTGTAACACAGTCATTTCTCTGTACTCCTAGGCTGTAATTTCACAATAATACACACTATTTCTTAATAGAGCATAATTTGGTAATTATAATTAGGTTAATTAATTATAATTTGGTTCTGTTCTATGTGTGTCTTGCACAAGTTGCTTTAATCAGCCCCTAAATTTTTCACGTAGCATTTTAATATGGTAAAAGAGCTGTGTCTGTACTGTAATACATTGTCTCTGAGTGATTATTTGTCATTATGAACACACCACAGCACAGCACCCAGTGCAGCACAACCAAATGTGAAATCTGCAGCACTGGGCACCTGAAGGGCAGTGCCCAAGGAGCAGTGCTTGGGCATGGTATCTTACTCATTAGTATGTCAGTGGTACTTTTACCTTGTCATAATTGTTCTCTTTAAAATTATCTTTTTACTTTTAACTATAGTTCTACATAGTCTACAATGATCATACATATTCACTGTCTATACATCATAATCCATAGTACATTAGGACTGTGGTCTATGATTAAAAAATACAACGCCTAACAATAAAATCCAAACATGGACAAGTCTTTAAACCAAATTTGTGCTTTAGAATTCTTTTTCTCTAGCCCAGTGTGCTCTGCTCTTGCATAATATCTCTATCCTAGTCCATTCACTTCAGTTTCTCAGTCTCCTTCCCAGAGCATCTGTCCCTGTCCTCTTACAGCTGACACTGCCTTCAAACAACCTCCCACTTTAACATGAGCCAGATAAGTGCAGTAAACCATCTGAGCAGATTAATTATTGTGCGCTGAGCAGCATGTCATAACTCACTCCTCCTGCAGCAGATGATACTCAACATGTGGTAGTGATGCTGCTCTCCAAAATAAACAAACATATATAATTCATTTCGTCAGATGGTTTTATGGCAACACTTGATTTTATTGCTAGGAGGCTCCTCTGGTGTTCATGGTAACCTGTCTTTAAATTCCAATTAGCCTACTTTTTTCAGAGACTTTATCCAAAACAGCCCCCACGATGCAGAAGAACAGATATAAAATCCTCAAGCAATTAAAGGATCAACAGTCTGATTAACTTTGAAACATGTAAACACGGTTTGGACCTGACAGTTTAGCGGTTTATAGCACTGCTGATAAATACATGCACTCCCATTGTATCGCGTTCAAACCTGTTAGACAGAATATATTTGTTTGCAACTAACCAGCCTGATTATGCAGGACTGGCACACATATACAACAGGCATCAAAGAGAAAGAAATTTGGGCGCTTCTCTTTAGATAAAAATTTGAATAGGTTTTTTCACATTTGGGCCAAACACTCCATTGTATCAAGCCACTTAGGTACTACACCCTTTACATAATTACTGAAAGAGGGTGGGGTTACAGGTGTGGTCTTTGGCATTCTTCGGCTATCACAAGCTCTGCAAAAAGATAATTACCTTTACAACCTGCAATACACACTCATGCCTTGGCAGAGAATGTTTTGGAAAGCCACAGGCTATGAGGCAAAGTTAACTCAACATGTGCTGTGTGGTCACATTCAACTGACGAGGGTCAGTTGAATGTTAAATTGCATTAGAATGCTTATGAACTATATGTTTATGGTTATATTTTAAGTGTATATGCATTTAAATAAAGCACCCTTGTCTTTGAGAGTTGGTATTCTGCAGGTTTACCCATCCAGTCATTGCCAATGATTAAAGAAATACAAGGTTTGATCTTGCAAGACCTTTTCTACCTTCCTGTTCTGAACCACTGGGGTTCTATAAGAAATTTAATCAAATGAAGTTATGTTCTAAACTAAGGTGTAGGAATTTGCACTAAATATTCAGAGTGAAAGTGAGCATCCAGGATCATTCCAAATTTTACTTGGCACACATTAGTCAACACACCATTTCCAGACAATTCAAATCAGAACAGACAGCAGTGAAACTACTGAAATGCTCTAGATGAACAGAAACTGATCCTAGAGCTATAGAAGGGTCGAAATCAGTGAGACTAGGCAGAAGTTGAGGTGATGCTTTTCAGAGGCAGGGTTAGTGCAGAGAGACACAGGCTTCTCTCCTTTCAGTGCAGTAATCCTGGGGCTCTGCACTCACAATACACACACATTATATCTCGGCAGGAGGCCTGGGGCTATGGCTGCCAAGCCCGGGTGTGTGTCACAGTTTAAAAAGAAGGGAAGAAAAAAAGATAAGAGGCTTCTCGGGCCAGAAGCCAAATCTGCTTCTGTGAAATCCATTATTAGTCTCAAGCACGCACGCAACCTTTACAGTTTTTTCACAACTTTTCTTTCCTTTTTTATTTACACCTATGTCTTGTTTTTTTGTTATGTTTCTTTTGACAGAAATCTGAGTTGGTGTGTCAATGTTTGTGAAACTTCTTTACACAAAAACTTTCTTTATTGTACATTTTCTTTAAATTCTGTATAATATGATGGAGCAGTACCCTATTTTGATATTTAATAGAGATCTAAGTTAGACTCCAAATCTATGAAGAGATTTGATACATGAGAATAATCATGTGGTTTTGGTTCCAGTGTTGTGGATTTAAGAGTTAATCAGAGTTCAGCATCTGACCTTTAGCTGAAGTCCAGCAAAAATGTCATTACATCCAGCATAAAGTGAGACCACTATTTTAGTATAAACGGCTTATGGGACATAGTGGGAGGTAATTCCTTGCAAAAGTTCATGTCTAAGAGCCTGGAATGTGTTGTGTGAAATGGTTATGCATGAGTTGCATGTATGCATTTTGCAATAAGAACTATTGAGTTAATCATGTCCTTTAATTTATACCTAAAATTAGTTTTATAATTAGTTTTATATAATAATCTGATTAATCTGGCCATTTACATTGTCATGTATCCAAATAACACCCATATCCAGCATCACATATCTATTTGGATAAATGATGCTGTAAATGGTTAGTTTAATCTGATGAGGTCTTATTAAATGCACCATTTACAGCATCATTTATCCAAATAGAGTCCTGAAAACATATATGACTATCAATCCATTACTCCAGTAGCCTACAACAGCAAGCCAAGAGGTATTTTTCCCTCTTATTGTCTTGTATCTGAACTTCCGTATACACTTCAAGCGATCAGTCACACTCAGTCACAGATGTCAAAGCCTCCCGGTCAGGCCTGGCCTTGTTTGGTTGCTCAGATAAACCCGAGTCCATTAGCTCAGCTGAGTGGAGTGGGTTTTAGCGACTAGGGGTCAGTGGCTGAAGCCGTCCTCTTAAGAGCCCGACACTGTTCTGCCATGTTTGGATGGGTTCTCCAGGGAAGGATCATAGTGTCTACTCATACGGAGCAGCCTCTTAAGTGCTCAAAGCCACACTGAGTCTGCAGATCAGAGGGGCTTTAGTCGCCGAGAGCGCCCTGGAGAGGGCTGCTATATGGACAGACATACTCAGGCCTCTGATTTTTAAATTTGCCTGACTGGATGTTACAATGAGATGCAGTGTGTGTAGATATGCACTTCCCCAAGCTTACTGTTATTAGCTTACGTGTTTAATCTTCAGCGAAGTTAACTGTAAGAAAATGCCGCTGGGATTAAAAAGAAAGTCTGGAGTGAGCTGTGGATTAATTTATTAGTCAGTACCATCACAACTGTCCAGGAGGCAAAAGACTGAGTGGCTTGGTGCCAGTCTATAAATTTGAACTGAGATCTGGTTTAACTAGAAGGTCTACATCACTTCAAATCAAATAAAATCACTTTATTGTGACATCACATCTTTCTAGTACAAGTGAACAGTGCACCTGAGTGACATGGCATAAAAAATATACAATGCAATAAAATATATAAAGACGTTAGCAAGTATATGTACAAAATATATTCAGTTAATTAACTTTATCAAACCCAGCTAAATGTATTTAGCCATTGCCAAGACTATCAGTTCCAGAAACTATTGTGATGAAGAAGGTTTATGTAAGAAAACCTTACATAATTTAAATGCCACTGAATTCTAAGGGCTCTGTGGTTATTGCACTTACTCTAAGTTATTGCACAAAAAAAGACTCGGCTGACTCTGACATTTGGGGAGACTAAATGTCCCATATTTGCTGGGACAGTTCTGGATTTAAGGTGTTTTCTGAAAAGATTTCTGAAAAGTTTTTCATGGATTACAGAGATGTATTTAAAAATGACAAATCATACACCAAGGCATTAAATTATGCCATCCTTATCCCCATAAGGATGTAACTGACCCTGCCTCACCCTGCCAAGCTGAGCAACTGTTTTTGCTGCTGAACACTGAATAGACAAGAGAAAAATACTGTCTCAGTTTTTTGCACCATGAAAACAAAGCTGCTGCTTCCTGTTAATTTTGGAATGAACTACTTTTGAAATTGCAAAACAACAAAAGCTCCCTGTGATAGAACACACCACACAGAAAGTCTGCAAATAATTTGGCAATGACACTTTTGATGATGGCAATTTTTGGTACTGAAGGCTTGCTGTTTTTATCATCTCTAATCTTTTCAGCCTACTGATGCTAGAATAAAATCTCCTGGAAATACCCACAGAGAAAGTTTCTATATTTAAGTGCTTTTAGTTGTGTTCCTACAAGCTCAGTTGTGAGCAGTAATTAGGGAAGGGCAAGACACTGCCAGTGCACTTTTCGAAAAATTCAAGCTCCTGGCTGACCTTTCAAACCAAGCCATTTCACCCACTTCAGAACACTCAACTGCTCAGAATCGACTAAACAAAACAAAAATAAAATATCAATTCAAAGAGCATGACATTTAGTTTTTTAGGAGCCATAACTACCCTTTTAAACATTCCCAGCATTATTATTTCACTCAGGAAAAAAAAAGATTTATATCTAAATGTTAGCTTGGCTTCATAAATGTTTGGAGAGGAGAGGGGCATGAAGACATGGTTCCGGATGGTGTTTTGCTGCCTTCAAAGCGAACTGCCTTACTCGTCTCTTTCACTCGGGCAAATATTTACTCACGCTGTCCATTAAATGGACACTTGTCAGGAGGCCGTCACTTGAGTTTCTAAGCCAACGCGTTCCCTAAGGGTACTACTTGGGATGTTCCATGTAAATAGCTGTTGCCGAATGATGGATTGTGTTTGTTTGTTGGAAGTGCCCAGGTTTATTTCATTAGCAAAGCCAATAAATAATCATCTGGGACAAAGATAGGATTTGTTAGGATTTGCTGAAATTAAAGTGAAAAAGGTCTTCAGAGGCATATTTTTCTGCTTAAAAATGATAATTAATGCCAAGTAGATCAGAAGAAAAGCACGGTCACTAGTGATCTAGTCTAAACAGATGGACTGTGTACACAACACAAATATTGAGTAGGATATACATAACAATGTTTAAAAATATTGACAATAAAGAGAATTCTCCAATTAAATAAATGATTCACTGTTATTTTGAAAGGGAGAAAAGAGCATTTGCATCTGTGATAATATTGTAAACATCGTAAAATGCTTTATTCTAAAGTTTACAAAAGAAGGAAGACTGAAAGAGTACATAAATAGTACATACATGAATGAATGCAGGGTTTTTTCCATCAAATTCCCGCATATCAGCTTTGGGTCTTGATGTGTTTTTCGTCATGCTTGTATAAGCCCTGAGAATGTAGCAGACTTTATGCTAACTCACTGTATAGGTTTCAACTGGAGAAGTGTGGGCCTCAGATAGGCCTGGAGGGGGGAAGGAGAAGAAAAAGGGAGAGGCAGAGAGACACCGACTCACTCAATAAAACTTGATTGCTGAATTAAAAAGAGGGCAGTTTGAAGTCACATCAAAACAAATTGAGCTTTTGTAGGAGCCTCAGTCGGTGCCCCCATTAAATTTGCATGTCAATACCAGCAGTCTGGTGGGCCAGGGGCATGGTAAATGAGCAATGCAAATAGTCCACACACACTGTCCTTTACACAGAGATTCTGAGAGATCGACTGTGCAGAACAGAACAGAAAGGAGTGGTTAAGGCACATTTGTGTATAATTACTGTGTGAAACAATGGTGTTAATTATTAAATTTGTTTTATACATTCTGACTTTATATTAAAATACAAATTACACTAAAGTAATGGCATATACATAAAACATCAATTTTAAAAGATTTCAAGTATTGATATTTCATAGAAAGATAGATGCCTTTCACAGCAAGTGATTAGAGATTCGATTTCGTCCAGGAGTTCTGACGTATCAATGTTTCAAACACAAATGAAAATAAACAAAAAGGTGCCAATTTTATAATCAGGATGCAGAAGTGATGGAAATGGAGCCACTAAAAGGTTCTGTGCATGTTTTTAAACACTTTGACTGCTGAAACATGTGATGGCTTTGGCAGAACCTTTCTGAGGACACAGTCGAAGCATTAGCTTGTCTAAACTCTTGGGCTTTTGTTATCATTAGCTCAGCACTAATAGTCCTGTGGGAAGCCATACTCACTAATGCTAGCGCAGTTAAGTGGACAAGACGCTAATGGCATCATCCAGGGGTCCTGACATCCAACAAGGTCACCTGAGATGGGGGGGTGGAGAGAAGATGAGCTGAGACCGACCAAGCACTTAAGACTGGCTTGTAGGGCATAGATTAACGCTAGGGTTGCACCAAATTACCTTGTCAGTGGAAATTCTTTACTGAGGTCTATTGAAGTAAAAATTCTCCAGGAATGTTTTGAGACTAGAACAGGTTTCAGCAGTAGACGTAATTACAGTCATTAGGTTAATGAAGTAAATCTTAAATGCACACATGTAAATGAGCTCTAGTTTATATTTTTTGCATTTGATTGGTTTTTAATTACAGGTGATTGAAACCCGTGTTTTGTTATCTATGGATAGCAACACAATCAAGCTTTTATATTTTTGCCTAACCATGCAATATTTATTAAGTAAATAATTGCTTAAGTAAGTAACTTTTAGAACATTTAATTTAGCATGGCAATGCAAATATGTACTTACTGATAGTTAAAGGCAGTACAAATGAATTTTATGTATATAAATCAGTTTGTGTGAAAGTGTTTGTAGTGAACGTTAACATTCTAGAAACGTCTTTTGACATGAAAACGTCTAAAGGTAAGGTAAAAATATCTAAAGCCGTTTCTTAGTGCCGCTATTGTTCTGCATTTCCATTACAGGCAACAATGACAAAAATCAAGGTATTTTGTTGCATTAAATCATTTACAAATACAACAACCTGATTTATAATAAACAATAAGTTAAGAGCTTTGAACATTTTATCTGGATGAAAAAATCCAATATAGAATAACTATTTGCTACAGTAGGTTCTATGTCTAAAGCAGGGTCTCAAACTCCAGTCCTGGAGGGTCAGAGTCTTCTGCCAGTGTTACTACTTGATTCATCAGTTCATCAGCTGTGGCCCTCCAGGACTCAATATCTCCTGCTTTCTTAATTTTGCAAGACTTCTGACATCACTAATCATTGATGCTAAACAATATATAGAGTTGTTAATGGCTGAAACAGCCATTAATCATTACAGCTGAAATAAGTTCAGCCATTATATACATCGTTCTCAAAACCTGTCAGAAATTACAAACAGCCTTGGCACTACAGACACACTGATTCAGTGTCTAATTAAAAAGTCAAGAGGAACTCCAAAATCCCAAACTATCTACAGTTACCAGGGCTTTAAGACTTTAATCTTACGACCTCAGTCATCACTGCTCTTTTTATTGAGTTGAAAACTCCAGGCTGAGTGAGTAGAGGAATTTAACTCTAAGAGCTCAAAGCTACTGACTTTCCCCTCAAATGCTAAATAAATACTCATTCTACCTCCAGCATTAATCCCCAGAGTGTGAGCTACAGCAAGCCGGCGAGATGTAATGTGTCCCCTTTGGAGGGGCTTCAGAAATGACGGAGTCCAGTGGAAGCCACTACGTTTGAACAAGGCCTCTGTGTTAACTTCTCTACACATGCTACTCACTCCTGACGAAAGGCATGCACACGTGTGAACGCACACACACACACACACACACACACAGTCAGAAATAAAAAAAATTACAACCAGTTGTGTTTAAACTTTTACAGTCAACACTGAGTCCTTTATTTATAGAACATGACTGAAAAAAGTCCATACTTGTACCCTGGTGTCAGTGAAATTCTTCTAAATCAACCTTTTTTAATGCAAAAAAGTATTTTCATCTCATTTTATACAAATGTGCAAATAAGACAGGCATTTTGAATCCTTCAGTCTTCAGTGTTAGTCCAGGATCCACAGGACAGGGCTTGGAGGGAGGTGGAGTTAAAAATCTCAGCCACTCGGCCCTCCAAGTTCTAATTCAAGTAAAGTGCTCCATCGCGGAAAATAAACAAAAATACACAAAAATACTAACACGGGTGTCCTTTTTCCATTTCTCTCTCTCTTCGCTCTCCATTACAATGGGTGGAAAAAGACAATAAAATTACAAATGAAAGGGGCATAATAATAATAATAATAAACAAATCGCTATGCAGTTCAAGCATACGCAGTGTCCACAGTCTCTCCCTCAGAGTCCGGTCCGAGGTTCAGTCCCAACATTAAGGCTTGGAGAAGTAGTCATACGAACTCCAGCTTCCCGTGGCCCGTGTACATCCCCCAGTGCACGAGTGAGAGAAAGCGCTCACCCCCACCGGCTCCTCCCACGCTCAGCTCCGCTTGCCGCAGTTTGTCACAGCCGAGGCAGCAGTTTTCGTGGCCTGTTACGGGCACCATGCACTCCAGGTCCAGCTTGGCTACGTGGCCCTTCTTGGCGTGGTGGTGACCATGAAAGCTATAATGGAGGCGGGAGAGCATCTGCTGCCGTTGGGCCTGCAGCCTTTTGTTCTCGCTGCGCAGCATTCGAAGGGCCAGCATAATCAGAAGCACCAAGATCAGGCCTCCAGCAATGGGCACTGCAATCACCGCTGCCCGGAACCACACCTCCTTGGCTGAGGCTAATTCCTGAACTTGTGTAATCAGGTTCTGGTTGGAGCCATCCGACTGGTAGCGGTCTAAAAGAAAGGAAGAGACACAAGGCAGCGGTCACTTGGTGTAGAATTTTAGAGAGTGAAATAAAATGTGAATACAGAACGGTAGCATTAAAAAGAAGAGTTTTAATCAGCAGTGTCTCTATACACAACCTTTTCCTAAGTGCTGCTTGGATTTATGTGTGTAAATTGTGCTCTGGCAAAAGTGTACTCCAAGAAACACATTCCTGCTCAGTGGGAAATTACATGATCCACGTGCAATAAAAAGTATGTGATCTGTATCCAAGCGCTCAAAGGTAAAATTGCCCACTACCCACACACACACACTACTGGAACACATTAAATGTCAGACAGCAGTCTGAAGACAGAGGAAATGTAAATGTTGTGTGCCTGTGTGTTATGAGCAATCAAATGGGCTGATGCTACCGAGAACTGGCTCATACTGTTATAAACAATTTTAGTGCCAACAACAAGCATCACAGTACAAACTTCTACTGTAAACCCTTATGTTCATCCTGGACAACTAAAGGCCTGGACAGACCTGAGCTTTCAATAAGGCGTCCATAATTCAATTTTTATATCAGACTGTTACCTGTGGAGTCACTCCGGGTGTGTGCGATGTCGTGCAGGCCCCTATAGTTGCACATATCATCATGACAGCACTCAATTGGATTTGAACCTCTGTTTAAAACGTCAATGCTCTTCTCAGTGCACTCGTCCACAGAGTTCACTACGGGGTCCAGACACCCGTGTGTTAGAGGTGAGTTCGTATTGAGCGGGTCCAGAACCTTGGTGAAACATGCGTTCAGCTCGGACTTGCACATGTAACCGGTGGCCACGCAGTGTGGTGCATCACAGTAGCACCTGATCTCTCCTGTAGACGAAAAGGCAAATCATATAAATTGAGACTCGTTTAAGACCAGTCAACATTTAAACCACAAGGAAAGCCAAAAAGAAAAACTGTCAACCAGGAATAAAACACTAGGCATACAACTTCATTTACAGGGCCTAAAGTTCTTTTACATTTTTAACCTTATTGCAAGTTCGCTTTTTAAAAAAAATGCATGTTAGAGCACTGCATTGTCATTAAACAAGTAAGCTACAAGTCATTCCGCCCTGCTGTTCCACCAACATATGGAAATGACACAATAGTTGTGAAAAAACTTCCCAAAAAGTGAAATTATATGTTTCATTTAAAAACTGAGCTAATGCAGCACCATAAATAATGAAGCAATGTTTAATAAGCTTTAGAGATGGTAAAATTGGTTGCATTCTGCTGCCAACTGGGAAAGATTTCTCAGCTGAATAAGTATGTTCAACTTTATTACGAGATCTAACATTTACTTAAGCCTCTAGACACATGCGTAGACTATTTGTCGATCCCATAGCGGCTACAAAACTCTTAACTTTTATAATTAATCCTCACACCCTGAAACTTTCTGCGCAGAGAGGTCATTTCAGTTTGTACTATAAAACAGGAATCTTGTAGCTTATAATCAGTGGTGTGTTTGCCAAAGTCAATTTATTTCAACCCAAATGGAAACTCGTAAAGGGAGGGAGGCTGTGCAGGACTCCTTCTGCAGTTTGCACGCAAGCTTCTGTGTATAGAGATGTTAGAAGGAGCAATGAAGTCTGCAGGAGCAACAAGTTTAATTTCCTTATTTCAGATCTTTACATATATGCTCTATAAACATGCAGAAAAGTGCAAATCTATTCTACACCTGTACAAGAACTCTAGGATGTGGGTGGACCTGTACGTAACTTTTTCGGATTAAACAGTTCATGCTAAATCTATAGCAACATTTTTAAAACGTTTTTATCCAGGTTTTAGGTTGTGTGAGCAGTAAAATGCTGTTGCTTGTCGACATGGTGCAACCAGATACCAACACAGACTGAGACACAAACACAAACAAACACAGGCAGTGCGTGTGTGTTGTTTTAGTTGTAATCTGGTTGTGGACACAGGGTTGGAGTTGCGTGTCTTTTCATTAGTGCGGACTGCTGAGAACGAGGTTCACACTTACATCTGTGCAATATGAGGACAAACTAATGAATAAAGCTAAATTTAAAAATGTAAGCATTGGATCTCTTCAAATATTTTGCCATGATTATATTTTCCTAATATATGGCACAGGCTCTTATTAATTCTATTTTTCATGTAAGGTGACAAGTAGTAATATATATATTTTTAAGGAAAAAGCTGGTATCTGCAAATAATCACCAAGATAAGGCGTCCAACTTTTATTAAGGCGTGTTAAATGGGGAAATTAAGCATACTAAGTAAGGGTAAATCTAGCATGTATTCTACATTAAATATACTAACGCTCTTTATGTTTAATTGAACAACAGTTAAATAAACAGTTTTGCTGAGAATTAATAGGAAAAGTCTGATAGGACTTACGGGTGTGTTAATTCCACTGCATTTGCGCTTGTGTCTTGTTATTAAAAAGTCCAAATTAAGCCCTTGTTAGACAAACTCAAGTCCGTCGTCCGCACGGACGCGTGTGATTTTTCTAATACTTCAAGTATGATCCCATTTCACACGTGTACATTTAACTTTCAATTGTCTGCTCATAACTAAGATAAATATATTTTAGTGGAGCGGGGGTGGAAGATGAAAAGATAAAAGTACCTTTGGTGAGGAGAACTGCCATCGCGCAGAGCTCCAACTGAAACCAGAGGGAAACCAAACTGGAATGGCGATCCATTTACGGCTACTGTTCCCAGTCTTTTTAAGCCTGTGGTGAGACCCTCCGAGCTGCCTGTCGCACAGAGCCGCTTACATGTGTTTTATACGGACATCTGTCTTCCCGTAGATCCATAAACTACACGGTATCCAAAAACAACCCGAGGTTAACAAACTCTCTCCGTCGTTCCATTTACTCAGAGAAAAAGCCAAGTGGATTCGGAGATTCCTAAGAAAGAAAACTGAAGTACGCGGCTACGGTGCAACAAACCATTTCATGCTGGGAAACTACTTCTGTAATGCGAAGTAAAAAGACGCGTAAAAAATGAGAAAATGAGAACAGTTTTAGTTGTAACAATCCGGCAGAATGTGGCTTTGGACTGGGTCCAGCTGCGCGCTGGTGACCGCTCTGAGCGCACTCAACCCCGAACAAGAATCAGGCCACGGTTTTGGGACGGATTGTAGCCACGCCCCTGAGCACTGCTATTGGCCGGCGTCGTTTTTTATTTACATATACAGCGCGATTGGCGTTTGTATTGGTTCACACCGCGGTCATGCAATTAATCAGTCCGCCCACCCGCTTTGATTAGGGTTTAGGGTACAAGTAAGAAGTTTAAAATGTTTCAAAGAAAGACCAGGATTAATAAAGCACATGTGAATGATTAAGTGAAGTCTTAGTCTACTTTATTATAAAGGCCTCTGCATTCAACATAAATGATCTATTAGTAAGTTGCACTTCCCTGTTTGTTAGGGACGACTGATGTGTGGATGAAATATTTGATCCGGACATTAAAGCAACTTGGTCAGTTGGCAGTGACGTGTAAAATAGCAAGGCTGCTGAAGTGTTGGAGGGTCAGAACAGAGAGCAGATGAGGAGCTTCGGCTTGAGCGCTCAGATAAATTAGCAACCCAAAGAGGCGCATGGCGCCAGAGAGACGACACAGACAGACAGTGACACTCAATTACCCCCAAGACAATCCCATGCAAAACACACACACACACACACACACACACACTACGCACACACACACACACACAGCCTGATCGATATCTCTACAGCCCTACCATCTGGCTCACATGTTTATCATTTGGAAAGCACAGACTAGAGAGCCTAAGGTTTGTAAGTTGAGTATGTGCAGATAACGGTGCATGTATAAAACTTGTAAAGGTAGTAATATTATAGGATATTAAAAATTTGTTTTTAAAAAATATACAATTTTTTACAATTAATGTGGTGTTTAATAATAATAATAATAATAATAATAATAATAATAATAATAATAATAATAAAACTGACCCTGACACAATTTTAATGTCTGGATCAGTCAGTCAGTATTTTGTGAACAGTTTAATTAATTCAAGCGTATGATTTCTTCACACTTCATTTTATGGGCGAAGTAAAACAGCGCCAATTAATTTAGTATTTTATAGATATTAAGAGTGTATGCTAAGGAATGCCACTATAAACAGGTTTTGAATGACAGTTGGCAACTAAATGGAATATTTAAATAAGAAAAGCTAAAAGATCTTACAAATTAAATTAGTGTACAGATGTAGTCAGTGATGTTGCTGATAGTGAGCGCAAGCGTGAGTTGGAGACTTTTGATGAGCGCTAGTTAAATATGGAGAGAGACAGACAGACAGACGCTCAGTTCTAATTGCCCTTTGCCTACTGAAAGACGGCAATCGATTCAGTGTCAAAGGCTAAAGAGCAGCGATTCCGCTCGGAGGGACACACAAGCGCACACACACAACTGGATTGACAGCAGTTGTGGTAATTGTTAGTCATTTCACCAAGGCGCCAGCCTCGTAAAGCTCTGTATCCAGCGGCTAAACGCTGTTGGATCACCTTTAACTTCACACGTTTTCAGAGGGAATAAAAATGACAAGATGACAAGATTTCCATACAGGGAACAAACCTCCAGGTTGCAGGACAGGGGCCGAAAGTGGCTTTATAACGTAGTTTTCAAAATAAATATAGACAGAAATTTTCGAGTTTGATAAAGTTTTATACACACACAGAGAGAGAGAGAGAGAGAGAGAGAGAGAGATGGAGAATCCCTGTTCGCTGTAAAAATTTTGTTACCGCTCACTGCGATGCAATTGTGTATTAATGTTGCTCTCTAGTGGCCATGATGACACAATGTATGGTCCAATAAACTACAAGGAGTTATACTAGTGCCTATAGAGATCACAAAACAATGAACAGTTAAACGTATAATATAAAAGTATAACCTGATTATTTTAAGGACATGTTAAAATTAATTGTTTTAATAAAATTGTGCAGTTTGGGAAACTTCATAAATCTATTGCAATCAATGAAGTCCTGTCCTGTGTTATAAGCCTTGTGTGGCAACTCTTCAGTTGGACTGCTTCTGTAGAGATCTGGCAGATCTTCCTGACTGTGATTTTGGGTGATTTTCTTGGAATTGGACTGACATCACACTATTCGTCTACTTTAATACTAAACATGTTTATAAGCAAGTCAAGCTACAAAGTTCAAACAGCAGTATGCAGAGAAAGTTGGTCATTTTGATGCCCCCATGCTGGGGGAAGAAAAACTGTGAGGGATCTGCTATTGAGCACAAGCCTAATCTGTGAACAGCTTCTACTCTACAAGAGAAACATGCAGAATAGAAAGTAGGTGTGAATGTGTGCATACCTGGCTGGGTGGGGGCCTGTAATACTGAAGTTAAAAGAGGGAGCTGTGAAGAGGGCTGTGAAGTGATCTGTGACTGCATTTACACATAGCATATAGAACGTTCACACCTTTAAAGAGACAGATACAAACAGGAGGAATGAGACAGGTGTGGACTGAGACTGTCTTTTTGGGTGGATGGATGGGTGCCACACTAACTTAAAGGGCCTACTAGTTCCATTGCAACAGATAAGGAGAATGCATCATTTTTTCCTGATCATTTTACAATTTCTGACCAGGAAGCACAGAAACAAATTCTAAAATATACAGAATGAAACATGAGGAAAGGGTTGGTTACTATTTAGTGTTTGAATTCCGGAAGAGTCTAAAATAGCCTTTCCAATAATCCAATTGAACAAGGAGACCATAATTTCTAGGCATGTCAAATTTCCCCAGAAATATGCTGCACACTTTCCACTATTAAATAGTATGAGGTACTGAATAATAGTTTTGGAAACAGTTGGTTAGACTGAAGACTGATCTACCTCTAGGGACAAAACCAGAGCACTAAAGGTGAATGTGATTTGACCACAGTTATTGGAGGCTACTTTAAACTCTAGGCCTCATTCCACGATATTATATAAAATTTGTTTTTGGGAAAAGTAAAGCCATTCAAATAGTATAATATTATACTACTGAGGAGTGAAGACAATAAGGTAATATCTTCCACAAACAGTCATGCAATAAAATTATGGAAATAAATCAGTCTCATCAGGATTTGTCATTTAAAATTGGTGGAATACCTAGAACTCAATTGCTTTTTTGTTTGAAAATGAGGCATCTGAATACGACAGATAAACAATCGACATTACATTACCGCGAACCAACGGTCAGCCAATCACGTTACGCTCGTTATAAATAATAAACAAGATCGGGAGAAAAAACAACCTCATTGTGCACAAAGCTGCGTTAACATGCGAGGAGTGTTGCATACAACGCTGTGTAAAAACACACGAACTGCGTAAAAGCGCACAAGATGCGTAAAAAGGCACGGAATGCATAAAAGCGCCAGAAAAGGCGTTCAGTGTTAGTCTGATTGTACTGTAGCTACAACTGTGAAACTTGAAAAGGTTATGACAAAATACAAATTACATAAAGTATTTGTTGATGAGATCTCCAGATATGCAACAACTCAAAGGGGATTTTTATAAGCATCCTGCGTCCCCTCTAGTTAAATCTATCTGTAAAGTAAATATATAAAACCTACAGGTCATGACTCTCAAACACGAATTACAAACCATATTCGTTGATGAGAGCTCTAGAGCTGTCATTTTCAGCAATCTACAGCAAGAAAATTCATTTTCTAAAAAAATCTATATTTACTGTAGTTATACTTGTGAAAGTTGCACAATATTTAGGTGCTGGCTCTGAATTGACCAACCTGGTAATTTAGTTCCAAATTGAGCATCTGGTGCCAAATTGGCCACAATGGGTATCCGATTTCAAATTGGCCAACGTGGGCATCTGATTTTAACTTGACCAAATTAGGCACCTGGTTTCAAATTTGGTATCTGGTTTGAAATTACTGGTTTGGGCATGCAGTTCCAAAATGGCCAAGTGGGAAAGCTGATGTCAAATTGGACAGCTGGTGACATATTGGGGATATAATTTCTAAATTGGACATTCAGTGGCAAGTTAATAAACGAGGCATTGGGGTGCCAAAGTTGGTCAAATCAAGCATTCAGTGCCAAATTGGTCAAATCGGACATCCAGTTCCAAATTATGCCCAGTTGGGCATCTGATCCTGAATAGTGCATAATTGGGTATAGGCTGCAAAAGTGGGCATCCAGTTCCAAATTGTGCCAAACTGGGGTCTAATTCAAAGTCTTTCCAAATTGGGTATCCTCTGTCAAATGGTGCCAAATTTGAATCTGGTTTCAAACTGAACCAAATTGAGTGTTGGCCACTGAATTGTGCTAAATTGGGCATCCATTGCAAAATTGTGCTCAATTGGGTATCCACTTGCAAAGTGTGCTTTATTGTGCATTGTCTGCTAAAGTGGGCAACCTGGTCTAAAATGGCTCTCCAAAATAGGTAACTGGTGCCAAATTTTTCCAAATTGGGTATTAACTGCCAAATTGTTCTAAAATGTGAATCTTGTTCCAACTTGGCAATCCAATACCACATTGTGCCAAATTGGGCATCTGGTGTCAAACTGGTTTTAAATTGTGCCTAATTGGCTATACATCACCACATTCTGACAAATTAAGCATCAGACATATACTGGGCATCCAATTTGGCCAAATTAGGCATCTGGTGCTAAATTGTGCCCATTTGGACATCTGGTTTGAAATTGTGTGATCAGTGCCAAATTTGTAATCTGCTGCCAACTTATGTCAAATTGGGTATTTGCGCCAAAATAGGAATCTTGTGCCAAATTGGGCATGTGGTGCTAAACTGTGCCAAACTGAGCATCCGATGCCACATTGTGCCAAATTGGGCATCTGGTGCAAAATTGGACATCCAGTGCCAAATTGTGCATCTGGTACCAAATTGTGCCAAACTGGGAAACTGGTTTCAAATTGTGCCTTATTGGATATACATTGCCACCTTTTGGCATATTAAGCATCTGGCATATACAGGGCATACAATTCAGCCAAATTGGGCATCTAGTTCCAATTTGAGTGTTCAGTGCCAAATTGTGTACCAGGTGGCAAGTTGAGCCAAATTAGGTATCTGGTGCCAAACAGGGCTTCTAGTTACAAATTGTGCCAAAATGGACATCCGGTGCCAAATTAGGTATCTGGTGCCAAATTGGGCTTCTAGTTCCAAATTGTGCCAAAATGGATATCTGGCACCAAATTGTGTCAAATTGGGAATCTGGTGCCAAATTGGGTATTTGCTTACAAATTGTGCCAAAATGGACATCCGGTACCAAATTAGGTATCTGATGCCGAATTGGGCTAAAATGGATATCCTGTGCCAAATTGGGAATCTGGTGCCAAAATGGGTATTTGCTGCCAAATTGTGCCAAAATGGGAATCTTGTGCCAAATTGGGCATTTTGTGCTAAACTGTGTCAAATTGAACATCCAATGCCACATTGTGCCAAATTGGGCATCTGATGCCAAGTTGTGCCAAAATGGGAGTTTGATTCCACATCATGCCAAATTGTGCCAAAAT
Source organism: Distichodus sexfasciatus (assembly GCA_032718565.1). NCBI lineage: Eukaryota > Metazoa > Chordata > Actinopteri > Characiformes > Distichodontidae > Distichodus > Distichodus sexfasciatus. The sequence continues at coordinate 1,880,902 of JAVGVS010000021.1, read as the reverse complement.
AGCTATCTTGTGCCAAATTGTGCTAAATTGGGCATCCGGTATCAAATTGTGCCAAATTAGGCATCGGGTACCAAATTGAGTTTAAAAAAATGCATCTGTTACCACACTGTGCCAAATTATGTCAACTTGAGCTTGCTGTGCCAAACTGGGCATCCTGTGAGACATTGAACCAAATTGGGCATACAATGCCTAGTTTGGTGTTGGGGTGCTACATTGGGCATCTAGTGACATACTGAGCGTCCTGTGCCAATTTGGCCAAATTGAGTGTCAACATCAGTCAAATTTGGCTTCCAGTTCCAAATTGGGCCAAACTGGGTGTCTGATCCCAAATTGTGACAAATTGGTCATCCAGACCAAACTGGGCACTGGGGCTCCAACTTTACCTAATATGGGGTCTGTGCCAGCTGTGGGCCTGGTAAATGGTTGCAGAGGTGTCCCACTGCTTGGGTGCTGAAGGTCTTGGTGATCATGCGCAGGTCGGTAAAGGACTGCATCAGGCTGAGATGGCGCATCGCCGCCAGGGTAGAGAGCAAGCTGGATGACACTGAGCATGATGCATGAAGACTGGAGACAGTGAGTGAGAATGAGAAATAAACACGTATGTATTTGCAAAGCATTAGCATATTGTAGCTTTTTATAATTGCTTTCTTTAATTCTAGATTATTTATTGCTCTTTTTCATTGTTCAGAATTATTTACAACAGTTACATAATATTCTACAGTTTACTATGTCTACTGTACAAAACATATTGGTGAATCAGGCCGAGAAATAACATAAATATATGTTTTCCAAGAACATTTAGCCCAATGATTTCCTAAGTAACATGCTTCCTAAGTAACTTCTATATTAAAACAGTAGCTTGAAAAGCTACCGTTTACAGCAGTTTCCTCAACACTGCTTGTGCTTAAATGAGTGTAGAAGAAACAGCAACACTGCTGAACCTTTTTATACATATCAATATCTCTGCTTAGGTTGAGAGGCTTGACAAAAACAGAAATTTTCTGACAAAATAGTCTGTGTGGTCTCTTTGACACCTATATGCTTGGTTTACCTAAATTCATCTTTTGTGTATTTGTCTGGTCCTTGAATCTACAGTCTGATTAAAAAGGGTGGTCTAGAAGTAGTATCCAATTTTGAGCAAGGCCTTTAACCCTATCGACTGCCCCGTAAAGAAATTTATTTTGGATAAGTGAGTCATAACCTTGAGTTTATTTAGGCAGAGCAGCTCTCCACATAAGAACTTGAACTCAAACAAACTTAAAGGCAATGCATCATATAAGTACTGGATTGTATAATCAGTATTTTAGTCTACATTAAATTTGATGCTTTAAATGTTGGTCCTCTGTAGTCTTGCAGACATATTCTATTCACATGCTGCCACCTGCTGGTGGACCTTAGCAATGTTTCCTAGAGTAATCTTAAATGAAATCATTCTTTATGTTAGCACTTAACTTTTTCTCTTATTAATATGCCATGTCCCCCACATTTTCTCTTGTCTTTTCATGAATATATAACTTTTTATGCTAAAATATATTTCAACAAAGTCATTGTCACATTTACATGATAATTCCAAATCTCATTTTTAAACTTCTCTTAATCTATTCTCCTTATTTATTTGTCCACCATTTCCCATTTCTTATAGGATGTTGAAATAGTGTAGATCAATGTTTTATCATTATTGCATCTCTCTCCTCGCAAAAGTAGCAACGTAAATAACATTTCACCGTAAGTAACACGTCTAAGAGTGTCCTTGTTATTTTGTAGCATGTATATAGCAAGACATATACAGTAGTCTTGCTGATCAAACATAAAACCGCAGTGAGGCAGACAGTACCGTGCCGCACGGAAAGGGGCGCATGTGAGCCCAACAGGTGCCTGTAGCTACTTTTCCTCTACGCGGAGGCTATAGGCGCCATAGGTTAGCTAACAGATTTTCATGGAGAGGGATAGGTGCATGGACTTCATTTGCAAATAAAAGGTATGAACATAAACAGTTTTCAATTTTAGAAATTTTATGTGTTTGTTTAATCTAATATTTAAAAACTAAAATTGGACCTTGTATGAAATAAGCCTACATTCTTTTCTTTTTCTTATTCTTTTGTTGGACAGTCTGTATTAATATTGATTACAGGATCATAATTAAAAACTTTTAAAACAACTAAATATTTGAATTAAGGTCAAAATCAAAATTAGTTTCCTTTCTACGTTCCTTTATTTGTACTGAATGAGTATGCACAGCAAATTTAGAACACATGCGGGTGCGAATACCTTCTCTCAACTCTCGTTGCTATAAATGTAACGTTCTATCTTAGCCAAATATGTATACGTGTGTAAAGAATGCTGATTAGATAAGGAGTAGTCAATGTGCACGCTGCCAATTGAATAGTGAGCAGGCTAGCCTTTCGGGTTCATATATTGGAAGGCCTACATCTGAAAGAAGGAGTGACTGCACGTTACTGTTGTTGGTGTTGGATATGTTGGGTGAAGAATCTTTAAATACGTGAGAGACTGTGCGGTCAATGTCGACCTTGGTTGAGTTAGGGTGACCAGATTTAAGTTTGTGAAAAAGAGGACACTCTGCAGCGCAGGTCTGGACGCTTGATTTATGCTGTAAGGCTATTAGAAAAGCGAGTGACAGTGAGTAGCACTGATGAGAATAACGCGTTAAAATAAACGGCCTGAAAAAAAAAAAAATTAACAAATTACTGTTTCCATCGTTTCAATGCAATTTTAACAAATTGGTCATCCAGTCCTAAATTGGGCAACTGGTGCCAAATTGTGCCAAGTTGACCATCAGATGCTAGTTGGTGGCGTAACAGTAGGGTGTTCGCCCTGTGATCAGAAGGTTGCGGGTTCGAATCCAGGGCTGGTAAAGTTACCCCTAAGGTAACCAGATTGGGCATCAGGTGCTGCATTATGCCAAATTGATTATCCAGTGCCAGATTTTGCCAAAATGTGCATCTGTTGGGCATTAAGTCTCAAATTGTGCCAAATTCAGCATCTGGTGCAAAACTGTGCCAAACTACGCATCCAGTGCCAGACTGTGTCAAATTGGGAATCCTTTGCCAAACGAAACATCTGGTGCCATATAGGGTCCTCCAGGGGTGGAAGTAACGAATTACAAATACTCACGTTACTGTAATTAAGTAGATTTTTTGGGTACTTGTACTTTTATGAGTAGTTTTTCAAGTGTGTAATTTTACTTGAGTACAATTTACACCACGTAATCTACTTTGCTACTTATAAAATCAAAAGTCGCTACTGAGTACGCCCACAATTTGAATTAATATTCAAACCTTTCATCTGCATCTTAGCAGCCAATAAGGCTGTGCAATCGCGACCGCGCCAATTAATCTATGACGTAAGCAAACAATAAACTCCGCTGCAGCAGCAGGCACAGGTGTCTGGAGGAACTACACAGTGGAGTACAGACTAATTGATAGACTGAAGATTTGGAGACAAAGAAGCCAAAATGGAGACAGAAGACAACACTGTCAACCGTGAAAATGATGGGGAAAAGACGGAGGACGAGTGCCCGCTGCCTGTTGTTCGCAGTGTATTGGGAAAAGTTTAAACTGTTCTATGCATTTTCAAAAACATTTTCGTCATTGTTTTAACAAACAAAATTCCTGCTTTATTTCTACATTTATTTACAAAACGAATTGCCTTTCTGTACCTTGTTCATCTGAGAAATGTGCTTTGAACGTAGATATTTTATACTGGTGAATCAAAACGAATGCCTGCTATTGACGACGCAATAAAACATCCATCGGTTAAAAAGTAATTAATAATCTGAGTAGTTTTTGAGAAGAGTACTTTGTACTTTTACTCAAGTATTTTTTTAACACCAGTACTTTTACTTGTAATTGAGTACATTTTGACCAATGTAACAGTACTTGTACTTGAGTACAAATTTTCAGTACTCTTTCCACCTCTGGGGTCCTCCAGTACTACTTTGTGCCATAGTGAGCATGTGGTATCACATTGTGCCATGCTGTACCAAATCCTGTGCTAAATTGGACATCTGGTGCCAAATTATGCCAAAGTGGGCATTAGGCTCCAAATTGTGTAAATGTTTTGCCAAATTGGGCACCCTGTGTCTAATTAAACACCTTGTGTCAAATAGGGCATTTGGTGCCAAACTGTGCCAAATTGGGAAACTGATTTCATGTTATGTCAAATTGGGCATGCAGACCCAAATTATGCCAAATTGGGCATTCTTGTGCCAAATTAGGCACCTGGTGCCAAATTATGCCAAAAGAGGCATCCTGTGCCAAATTGTGAAAACTTGAGCATCCGGTACAATATTTGGCCAAACTAAGCCAGGTGTGCTAAATTGTGCCAAATTAATGAAAAAAGCATCCATTGCCACCATGTGCCAAATTGGCCATCCTGTGCCAAATTATGCAAAACTGAGCATACTGTGTCAAATTGGGCATGCAGTGCCACATTTGTCTAATGTAGGCATCCAGTGCCATTTTGAGCGGCCTGTGCCAAATTTAGGCCAAGTGAGCGCCACCATTCACATCAGCCAAATTGGTCATCCAGTCTCAAATTGGGCACAGGGGTTCCAAATTTTATTAATATGCCATCTGTGCCAGCTATGGGTAGTTTCCACAACACTGGTTGTGCTTATATGAGGACGTGCACAGGGCAGGGAGAAGGTTGCCTGGGCAACTGTCCGTCTGCCCACTTTGTCATTGCTTCTCTGTTAAGCAAAGGTAACGTTCCTGTGGTCGGCAGAGTTGTTAAGAAGAAGTGCCGTTCTAAATACAGTATTTCATAATTGTACCAAACTGGGCATCCAGTCCCAAATTGGATATCCAGTACAAAACTGTGCCGAATTGGGTATCCGTTTCCAAATTGTGCTAAATTGGCCATCCTGTTCCAAATTGTAATAAATTGGGTATCTTGTGCCAAGTTGTGCCAAATTGGGGTTTTCTGTGCCAAACTCTTTCTGTGCATCAGATTCCAAATTGTGCCAGACTGGGTATCTGGTTCAAAATTGTGGCTCTGCTGCCAAATTAGGTATCCTGCACCAAACTGGATATCTGGTTCCAAACTGTGCCAAATTGTTAATCTGGTGCAAGACTGTGCCAAATTGTTTATCCAATGTCAAATGGTGCCAAATTGAGCATGTGGTTTCAAAATTGGTTAAATTTGACATACTATCACCAAAAGCATTTTGTAATTGTTTGAAGTATTCCTGATTAACCTCTTCGAGTTTCACGTGCATATCTACAGCACAGCCAGATTTAACTAGTAATTAGAATATATAATGATCAGTTCTATAAAATAAACTTTCTTAAGGGGTTTAGTTGACATGTTTTCTTTCACTAGAAAAATAGTGCTGCCTCTGAGATTAACCACTAGACATTTTGAAAAGTTAAATGTATGTTATTATACCGTGTGTTGAAAAAAAAGAAAGTTACATTTGGTGGCAACAAGCAAATGACACTCATTCTGTGGAATACCCCAAATATTACATGCATTTTCTGGCAAATGTATGAAATGTAATATGAAAAATATATTCCCAAAACCAACCTTCATAATATTTACACTGATCCTCAACGTCTAGCACGTTTTAAATACAATGTGGGAACAAGCGTCATCTGAGCTGTTTGGCAAGATACTATTTCAACAAATCTTTTACGAACACCGACATTTTAAACCTGATATACACTGATATTTGGTAAACACAAACAGCATTTATTAGTTATTTTGCCCGGTTTTACTGCCAAATTTATGCTTTAAGTCTTTTTCTTTGTATGTTGTATATCTGTATTTTAACAAAATACAATATACTGGACTAAGATAATCAAAATCACGTTGCATTCAAATGAGTTGTGGTCCAAAATATTTTATTTTAAAATATTGCTAACTTCACATTTTATGGTGACAAAATTAATTTAAAAGAAAACACGGTCTTGGTATCTCTATCAGTACATACACTATAAAAAATACACTATGATAAAAAAAATCCAACTATTTAATGATGACCCAACAATGAATTCAGTGAAAATTATTCACAAAATAATAGTTACAAACAATTAGGTATGCTTAATTTTCTCAGGCACTGTTAAAAAAACAAAAAAAAAGTGAATTTAGGTTCAAGTTGTCCAATATTTCAAGAAGCTGAGACTTTTGACATTTTGTCCTTTAAACTAAATTGTAAATGGTCAGATTCATGCTTGTAGGGGGACAAAATATGACCTACATTTAATTAATTGTTTTTATTTATTTTTAATTTTAAGCTAAAGATTACGTCAACAGACATTAACTGTTTACCATAACGTCTTCCCAGGTGAGCTGGCTGTTTCTTGTATTCTTCTAAGAAACGATCAGAATCGTCTAATATACTTCAGAATGAGAAAATCTGCAACATAAGACCTTCACAACATAAGAACTTCACCAACCTTTAAAAGCTTAGGATGAATCCTCTTCAGTGTATGACTTACAGAGTCTTCATTAACCTCTAAAAGCTGGGCAATAACCCCAAATCTGAATTTAGGAACGGTGAAAAGAAAGTCAAATTGAGTAAAAAAAAAAAAAAAAAAAGTCAGGTACATATTTTTCAAGCAAAAAACTATTCAGTTGCAGATATTCAGCCGCTTTTAATTAAATTCTGGTGAGACGATTTACATTCATATAAAAATTGTGTAAGTATCCTGCTTAGTGTTTGTAGCTAAAAACAAATATCCAATAAGAAAATAATGGTGAATGTCAGAATCTTAATGAAAACGGCAAAGAGCAATGTACTTCATAAGAGAAAGTTGGTAAACGAGGCCCAGCGACACCAGTCAGGAGGCCCTGAGGTCAGACCAACTTTTACACTAGGTAGCTTAACAGTAGGGAAATGGCCCTGTGATTGGAGGGTCACCGTTTTCTGACTGGTAAAGGTATCACTGAGGTACTCTTGAGCAAGGTACCGACACCAAGCACCGCCAAAGCCACCCACTGCTCCTTCACGCAGGAGTCCCATTTCGTTGTAGTGCACTAAGTGACAGCAGTTAGCAATTTGACAGTGAATGACCACTACGACACTTCCTCACACATAGGAAGCAGTCTGTCTGAAATATTGGAAAACAGTAGCGATGTAATCAAGCTACACGACATGTTAAAGACAATCTTAATTGTTATTGAGAGGCGATGTAAAGTTTTTGATTCCACATTTGCCCAAAATGGTAGTTAAACCGCAAAACGTTGTTTTAGATGATACTGAAAATGACAGCAGGAGTCTAATATTACACAAAACAAATAAGTATATATATATTATATATACATATATATATATATATACACACACACACACACACATATACAGTATATATATATATATATATATATATATATACATACACATATGTATATACACACACACATACACACACACATACATATATATATACATATAAATAAATGTATAAAAAACAAATTTTAGACGCGTCTTATAATGACTAATCAGGAAATAAATCTCTCAATTCAATTATTACATTTGCCACAAATGTGCCTTCCACAAAACCCACACCAAAAATGATAAATAAATAGGTCAGTTTTATTTAGCATGTTTATTACACACATACATTTCACATTTGACCTTCTGACCCAGGTGACCCTGCCCTGGGATTCTGATGCAGCGGGGTTGGTTATGTCCAGTCCTTGTCCGTGACCTCCACCTGACAAGCAACATCCTACTATCCAGTAGCACTAGCTCCACCTGTCCAATCAGCAAAGGAAAATGTGTGGCAATAATTTATGAATACAACATATGATATACTAGTAAATCACTGCAACTTTTAATAAATCTTTTTTAACTCCATTGTTACTCAAAGCAACTGTACAAAGGAAATGAACTCGCTTTTAATGCAAGTTAGTAATAAACTCCTCAAACTTTTTTTAAAAGTACAGCTAACAAAAATAAGAGGCAAGGAAATGAAATAAGAAAAAATAAACTGTTGGAAAGTCTGGAAACCAACTATAAAAAAAAAGTGGGGTGTTCGCCAGACAACTGACTGGTTCCACTCCACTCTTAGGAGAATCCAAAACAGAGCGAAGGTAGGGTAGGCTTTAAGATTGAGCCGCGGGAATGGTCCTCCCATGGCTTCAACACAATAATCTTCGGAGGCTCTTCCTCCTTCTTCTCACCACATTCATCCATCACAAAAAGCAGGCAGCACTGGGATGTAGGTGGCGGCGGCGGGTGCAGCTGGGCCATCAGGGCAATTAAGAGACCACTGAACCATTGTGAACAGACATGATCTAAACCTTTCATAGCATGCAGCTGGGGAGTAAACCATTGCAGTGCAAATCCAGAGAAAGAAAAGAATCAGGAACAGAAAAAAGTCCAACTGTCCATTCAGCAATGTTACATTTTTATACTGGCAGAGACAGATCAAGAGAAAGGGAGAGGGAAATAAAGCACAGGGTTTAACCAGCAGGGGTGTTCATGGGGTGTGTGTGTGTGTGTGCATGTCTGTACTGGTGCGCATCATCCCTTCTCATTGCCTTCGCTGGACCGTCCACCTGCGTCCCATGCAGGACTGGTACATGCCTGGGCGAGTGGCTCACGGATCGCTTCCAGATAGCACTTCTTCCAGATAGCTAGTTGTAAATCCTGCAGTCAGCCTGGAGCGCACTGGGAGCCTTTCTAGTTGGTATTGGTGCTGTTTAGATTTTATGTTTGGATGTCAAAAAGCTTTTTTTTCTGATAGCATGGCTTCCATGACTTTTTCCTAAAAACATATTTACAACATGGAAATAACATCTACAAGAAATCTATACATACAGGGCCCCCTGGACAAGACAGGTCCCAAAACCTCACCACCAAACTGGTCAATGGCCTCCACCCACAACTCCCCCCACCCCCGACCCTCAGTCCACACAGCTCAGCTCTGCAAGTTTAAGACTGGGCCCAGAACAGAGCGCAACAGAACTTCTGGGTTCTCTGGGGGTTCTAGGGCAAGAAAATGGGTTCCCACTCACCGTCTCTACCTTCTCTTCCCGTTCGGATCAAAACCCACATCAAAGAAACCCAGAGTTCTCAAACCATGAAGGAATTCTGATTCTTCAGCTTTTCAAGTTCTTAATTTGTTGTCTCAAAAAAAAAATGTATCCTGTAAGAGAGCCGCAGAAAGAGGATAGAGACAAATAACTATACAAATATGAATAAGAAAAAAAAAAAAACTTAAATGAAATGTTTTCCCCCACAGTGCAATGGAGGACCAGAAGGGTGCTATTTTTACTTAAAAACCATTTCTAAAACAATATTTTTGAACTGATGTTCAATAGTTGTTTTTTCTCTCTACAATTATAATTAGAATAATTATAACTATAATTACTAATATCTAAACTATTCAGAGAAGCATTTTATGTCCTGCTAAGCCTCAGATTAGGGATCACGAAAGTGGTAGGGGTGTACCCCTGTTCACGCAGTGTTGCTCTGGATCTCGGCTAATAATCACTTAGTGAGCCGCAGATTCTTTCTTCAGCTCTGTGCAGTTTTCTAGACATGTAACAACTTCCTTATGGTGTGGGCCTCCTCAATGCAGGACCATGGAGAGGCCTGAGTCACAAAAATGCAAACACTTCAGGTCCAAGAAATAGTAGTTATCACAAAAGCAACACTGCACCTTTTAGGCAACAGGTGAAATATCAAGCAAATGAGGCAAGTAAAATGAGCATTTGGATGTGTCTTACGAAAATAAACATATTAAAAATATTACAGAACAGCATTAATATTCCAGCAATAATATTTTTATAATAATGATGAATGCTAAAATTATTATTCACAGAAAAAAACAGCAGAAACATTCTTCTACATCTAAACCAAAATTTAAATGAGATTTTCCCCACTCAAACGTGGTTTTGTTCAGATACAGCCTCTGTTAGCAAAAGCTGATTAAATCAAACTTGGCAAACAGGAAAAAGTAAGAAAGAATCAACAGCTGATCCAACAAAACAGCCTATAAATATTTCTTATTACCACACAATAGATATGTAATGTAACTTAATGTTGTTTTTTCCTCCCCTAAAAAACAAACAAACAAAAACACTGTGTTTCTGTGAACTTTCATTTTCTCCAAGAACCTATTTTTGTTAAAGAAAACTTAATGGGCGGTAACTTGTTTTGAATGACAAAGGTTGATTTTAAACAAAGCTTTACAGTTCAAAGAACAGTTATGACTACAAAGCACTGCTAAGTCCTTCTGGATAAGAGCCGCCTGCTACAAATCCTTTATGTAAAGTGCACAAAATCGCTTCTCCAACAGCACAAATATGCTTCTACACCCCAACATAAAAGAATCAAGACAGCACACCACTGTGCAGTGCCGTACTGCTGGATGTGTTCTGCAGGCCAGCCTTGCGCGTTTGATGAGGTTCTCGCAAGGAGCAGCCAGTGAGGGCGTGAGCAGGCTGGTCTGCTTGCAGCCAAGGCCCAGGCGGTACTGAACCGCAGGCACTGCCTGGCCACCATACTCTGGCCTCCCCCGCTGCCATTGTTACTGCCAAGCATATTGCCACTGATGTGGGTTAGGGACCTGGAGGGGCTTCTCTGGTTGCCAAGCAAGGAGAACAGTTGCTGAGCCAGTGGTAAGAATGTTAATATATATATATATATATAACATTGCTAAATATATATATACACACACACATATATACACACACACACTATATATTAGGGCTGGAAGCGAGCATGGACAAAAGAAAACCTATCACGATTTCTTGAACAATATTACATTTTGATTTAATCACGATTTTGACACACACAGACATGTTTACAGTGTGAATATCAAATATTTTTCCAAAGGAAAAACAATTAGATCTTTTATCAGCACCTGTAACATGTCTCTAAAACAGACATAAGGCAAAAAAAAATAAAATAAAAAAATCACCTGGTAAAGGTGTAACAAAATGTCTCTAGAACAGACCTATGGCAAAAAGTAAATGTGTGTGTGTGTGTGCGTGGCGCATGCGCAAAAACAACCCAGACCACCAAAACCCCACCCCCACACTGCCAAAACCTACCCGCTTTCAAACCGGTGCAGAAATCTCACAAGAGCAAAAAAATATTGCCGGTGATCTATTTTGCGCCATGGTGGACATTTAATGTTCTAGAGGAAAAAGACATTTTAAAGACAATATTTTCAAGTACAACCGCCAAGTACTTGATTCCTAATTTTGTGCTCGAAATAATGCCTGGCGCACGCGACTTTTGAAATTTACTTTTTATACACACAGACACACATATACATATACATATACACACACACACAACCAGTCAAGTTTGGATTACCACCTTCCCATTCACTGTTTTTTTCTTCATTTTCATTACTATTTACATTGTAGATTCTCACCAGCGCATCAAAACTATGAATGAACTGCGTAAGGGCTATTTGACCCAGAAGGAGAGTGATGGAGTGCCGCGCCAGATGGCCTGACCTCCACAGTCACCTGACCAAACCCAATCGAGATGGTTTGGGATGAGATGGACCACAGAGTAAAGGCAAAAGAAGTGCCTGTGTCTGTGGGAACTCCTTCAAGACTGCTGGAAAAACCATTTCAGTGACTACCCTTACAGAAGCTCATCGAGAGAATGCTAAGAGGTGCAAAGCAGTGATCAAAGCAAAGTGTGGCTATTTTCAAGAATCTAAGATATAAAACATGTTCTGGATTATTTCACAATTTTTGTTTACTACATAATCATATGTGCTTATTCATAGTGCCTTCAGTGAGAATCTACATATGTAAATAGTCATGATAATAAAGAATAAAACATTGAATGGGAAGGTGTGTCTAAACTTTTGACTGGTAGTGTATACACACACACACACACACACACACACACACAGGCACTGTTACAGGAAAGCAAAACTCACAGTGCTCACTGAAATAACTTGAAACTGACAAAAGGAATAAGACTTAATTTACTGAAAATTAACAAATAAAAATCAGACATTGCTTTTGGAATTGAGGTTCAACAGAATTATTTAAAAACAAATCCAGGGAAACTGGCCTGACAAAAATGATGGTACCCCTTACTTAATATTTTGTTGCACAACCTTTTGAGGCAATCACTGCAATCAAGTTTATTCCTGTAACTCCATGAGACTTCTAGACCTGTCGACAGGTATTTTTGGCCCACTCCATCGCGGAGTAAACTGCTCCAGCTGTCTCAGGTTTGAAGGGTGCCTTCTCCAGACTGCACGCCCAGCCTTCCGCAGATGTTTGATAGATTTAGATCAGGCTCATAGAAGGCCAATTTCCAGAACAGTCCAATGTTTAGTTCTAGCCATTCTTGGTGTTTTAAGTTACAGTGTTTTGGGGTCATCATCCTGTTGGAGAATCTATGACCCGCGCACTGAGACCAAGCTTAACGCCAGGGGCAGCACATTTTGCTCCAGAATGCTTGATAGCCCTCGAGAGTTCACGTACCTTAAAAGAGATTCAAGACTCTCAAAGCAGACGAGCAAAGCAGCCCTTCCAGATCATAACTGAATCTCATGCATGTTCCATAGTAGGTAAGCAGTGTTTTTTTCTTTTGTATGCTTCCATTTGCATCTAGAACATGGAGCTGATGTGAACTTGCCAAAAAGCTCCAGTTTTTTCTCATCTGTCCAAAGGGACATTCTGGTACAGAAGTTTTGTGGTTTGTCAATATGCATTATGGAAAATTCCAGTCTCGCTTATGATGTGCTTTCAACAGTGTGTCCTCTTCGGCTGCCTTCCATTAAGTCCACTTTGGCTCAAACAGCTGGCGGATGGTGATCTGACACCGACGTATCTTGTCCTGCAGGAGTTCACCTCTAATCTCTTGCAGTTGTTCTGCCTCTTGGTTACCATTCAGATATCCGCCTTTTCAATTTGTCACCAATTTTCCTCTATGCCACGCCCAGGAGGTTGGCTACAGTCCCATGGACCCAAACTTGAATATGTGCAACTGTCGCCACAGGAACATCGTTGCTTGAGATGGTCTATAGCCGTTACCTTTAACATGCTTGTTCATATTTTTCTTTCTAATCTCTTGAGACAAATCTCTCCTTATCTGTCTATCATCCATGTTCAGTGTGGTACACACCATAATACCAAACAGCACAGGGACTACATTTCACCCTTTTTAAATAGGCAGACCGACTGGATGGCAAGCTTGGAAGACACCCAGATGTTAATTTTACAGGACACACATTAGTTTAACTCGCCTCACAGTCAAATTATTTTCAAATCTTTCTAGGGGTGCCATCATTTTTGTCCAGGCCAGTTTCCTAAGTTTGTTTTTTTAAATAATTCTGTTGAACCTCAATTCAAAAGCAATGTCTGATTTTTATTTGTTAATTTTCAGTAAATTATGTCTTATTCCTTTTGTCAGTTTCAAGTTATTTCAGTGAGCACTGTGGGTTTTTCTTTCTGTAACGGAAGGGTACCAACAATTTTGTCCACGTCTGTTTATAATTTTTATCTGGAATAAAAGGGTTCACACAACATGTGATAATGCCATACTGCACATTAAAGCTCAACCACAATTCTGAATGGGTGGCAGTGACATAGTGGTAAAATTCTCATCTAACAACCAACAATGTGTAGGGTTAGTTCTGGCTCTTTCCTACCTCATGCACTTCCACCATAAAACCCCTAAACAAAAACCCTTAATTCCAAGCTGTCCCGAAATTAGGATATGGACTCGAGTCACTTAGGATATCAGAGTGTCTGATAAAAGCACTCAGTGTAAAAGGAGGCACAAAGAAATGTGTACAGCATCAAGGCTGTATACTGTCGTTTGCTACTCCACTGCTGACCACTAGAGGGCATCCCAACATCAAAATAGCATTTCACCATTCAGTGTAGGAACAATAATACCATCACAGATGCTTCCAGCAGGTGTAGGTAACCAACATTGCAGCTTTTCCGTAACATTTCTGGATTACACACTCATACAAGTGGGCAAATTACATACACGCTCATTATTAATGCCAACACGCCATCGTTTTTCATGCATATGGTACAACTACATGAAAACGGTCCTCCATTTCATTCCATTTTCCTCAACTAACCTGCAACTTAAACCATGTGTTCTGTAATGATGCACACACAAACCTTTGTCTCTGCAGTGACCTTGGGGAGTTGCCGTTGTCATGGTGCTTGTCTGAGGGGAGGGGCTGCTGAGATGAGGGTGGAGGGAGAGAGGTGGATTTAACCCCCATAGCATTGACCTGAGAGAAAAGAGTAAATGTATAATGAAAGGCAGCTGCTCATTTTTAAAAGAGCAATAACACCATAAGCATGACTTTTAATCTTCCGCTGCAAACAGGAACGTAAACGTACCTTGGCCTGTGATACAGGTGTGGTGCCGAGTGGCGTTTTGAGGGGTGCTGTATTACTTTGAGGTGTACTGATCCTTGGGGAGACATAGGACCGCGGGGAGGATGCATCTGACGTCAGAGACATGGGAGACTGACTGGACTGCTGAGCTACTCCATAAGAAGAATGTAAAAAGAAAGGAGAGGGAGGGTCACATTACACGAAACAGCATAAAGTCAAAGGCATGTAGAGTTTCAGTGTTGTATGGTCTACGATTACTCATTACACAGCTAACCGCACAAGTCTGGTCAGCAAAGCTGAATCGAGCCGTAATTGTGGATGGAAAAACTCATGAAAATGTAGGAGCAAAGGGAGAAAAGTTTTCCCTCAATGTAAAACCATCTGAAAACTAGCCAAAGACGTCAATCATCTTTTTAGACAGATCCTCTTAAACCACGACATTCCCTAATGACAAGGTTCTTAGGATGTTCAAGATACTCAAAAAACAGACTGCGGCCCACTGGACACATTTCTTTCATCCTCTGGCTCTAGAGTTGTCATCTCTAAATATCTCATCCTGAACTTCATTACCTCACAGGCAACATCAGGGCCACATCTGCTCATGAACGCCATGAAAACCAGAAATAAGATGAACCGTATGACAGTGCACGGCTATGTGCCGCATCAGTGCAGGAGTGTTTGGGAAAAGTACCTTGACTCGAGAGCTGAGCAGCCTGGGACAGCAGTGTTGTGATGTTGAAGGCAGACGGACCCGCGGTCAAGATTTTATGAAGCATCGACTGCAGGGAAGCCTGGGTCACTGCCGCAGTGAGAACTACAAACACACACATTTATTTAAAAAAAAAATAATAATAATAATAATAATACAATTCTGAGTTCACATATAGCTAATGCACCACAGCATGCAACAGACCTGCAAAAGGTGCCTCACAGCTACAGAAAACTATACTGGGGCGTGAAGAACTAAACAGCACTTTTTGTACAATTTTGTAACACGTAAGCATGGAAAACAGGGCAACAACTGCTGAAACACCGCAACAGAAAGTTCAGCAACATACAGCATCAGCTCTCCTTTTAGGTACAAAGGAAGCAACTTATTATATGTAATCTGACTGAAGCAACATAAACAAATCAAGCACAATCGACTACTTGAAAATATAGTTCAAAATGTCTTTTGCTGCACTCTGCACCCTCCTGCTATAGCAAGGTTACCTTCATTGATCTTGGCCATATCCACACTGGCATTGTTCAGCTGCAGGGCCGTCTGCAGAGCTGGGAGAAGCTGGCGCAGGAGAGAGGGGTCCTGTAGGATTGTGGGTGTGGCAGGCGACTGCATCACTGGGGAAACCGGAATCGTCGAACTTGAGGCGGAGCTTGTGGGGTTGGCAGCACTCAGGCCGGACATAGCAGCAGAGGAAGAGGAGGAAGGGGTGAGTGAAGATGGCTTTTCTGTGGTAACCGCAGACTCTGTTTAGGACAAGAAAGTAAAGGTGCATAAAACAATAGCTTTGCACAGTCTATGGAATTACCAGTAAGCCTTCAGCAGTTCTTTGTCTGTCAAATTGCTTATGTATTGTGTTTAGATGATTCAGAAATTAATGTTCAGATGTAAGGAATATTTGTATGTCTACTAAACCTAAGCTGGACATATTTCTTGGCAAATAATTAAAACACCTTCGGAGGAACGTCAGTTTTGCAAATTTCTCATTCAAAACACAATGTTAAAATAATGAACACGCACTAAGTTTATCCTTTAGTCGACTTGCCCACTAATTTTGGCAGGCTAAAACCTTAACAAGAATCACATAAGTAACAATGACCACTGATCTGCACATTTTCATGCAAACTGCAAGTCAAATAGCTGTTCACAGTGCTGTTACAAACAGGTAAAGAAATCTAGAAACATGAAAACAGCATGTAACACTTATTTAACCATTCTCCAGACTGTCAATCAATTAACACAAATGCACACAAACGTTTCACAAAACAGTGTTAGAATTCTCACTAACGACCAGGTTCAGGCCATAAGGAGCAAGTCCAGGACGACAGTGGCAAGTAAAAAAACAAAAAACACTACTAAACAGTTAGAAACCGTGAGAGGAGTGTGTGTGTGTGTGTGTGTGTATGTGTAAGAAAAGTTACAGAACATATTAGTATTTACTGATCAGGCTAAGGCTCTAGCAGTTCCTGTTGCTTCAACACCACAAAGGCATAGTGTACACCATATTTACTGTATCAGCGGGCACTTTTTCAGGAGCAGCATTATTTTAGCATTCTTAAGTCACTAAAAGAACAATCTTTAGCAGACTAAAACCTAATGCCAGGAGTTTGAGTTAACGAGGCCATTATACTGGAAAAATTTAGTCTTCTGAACACAAACTATTTCAACATCTCATTTACAGTAAGAACACAAAATACCTATATCTTGTGTTGATGCTGATGCACAGCAACATCTGAACCATTCAACAGCAGCCTCATGAAACTCCACCATATCACATCAACCTTCACTCTACATTTCCCCTGAGACTGGACTCTTGTTTAAAGCAATTGTTTTCTTAATCTATTGTTCACTGCAACTATTTAAAAATGCCAAGAACTACTGTAATGTCAGAGCAGGGAATGTTTCTTTTGTTAAATCTATAAATGTCCAATAAATACAACCTAACTTTTGCCAATATCAAAACATCAAATGTCCAAACATCAAGATTAAAATCACAATGATGACTAGAACCTCAAAGATTTGTAAACAAACTAAACAAATTAAAGCAAATATGTCCAAGTGCTCAGCTGCATTACTCATTTTACAAGACGTTGTATTCTACATTTTGATGATGTTATGCCAGTACTCACTGGAGCCGGGGAAGGCGGTGGGTGTGGCCTGCATAGCCTCACGCCGGTAGTCCCTGTCTTTAGGGAAGCTGTTGACCACTGCTGCTGTTGCTGTTGATGCCACTTTAGTTGCTTCTTTCTGTCTCTGCTCTCTGTTTGGGGTGGTAGGCAAACACAGTGAAAGTGCTGCTCAAAGGGAAAACAGTACCAATACAACTACAAATGCACATATTCACGTAAAACAGACATAAATGTTAAATGGTTTGAAATATCTGCACCCATTAGAGTTGAAAACAATGTAAATATGTCATCAACCACAAAACACAAAAGAGCGCTACACTGTGTTTAAGCAATTTCAGCCCTGAATTTTAAAATGTTTTTTGTATTCAAGAACATTCATAGCAAGGTACAAAGTCTGAAAAACATCCCAAAGACATTTGCAAGAATTCTGATGTCAGTTACTGTAATATTATGTACGTTACATTTAGTGCTTCTTTACTTATCTGCCAAAAACCTGGGACAACAAACCCATCAAACAGCTTACTCAGCATTACAAAACTCCATTGTATTGTCAAATGTGGGGTAAACAGCATTGCAACTAGGCATATAATTTTTGTGACAAGAAAACAAGGAATGTTTGTGGTCAGGGAGAGACCAGATGAGCATGCTACAATACTGCCTGCCATTCAGTAGCACATTTACTTTGTTTAAAGTGTAGCACTCTAGACAGCAGCCAGTAGCGCAGAAATCCATTCAGTACCATATAATGTTAAGGGTTTTTGTTTCCTCGACAGTTTGGACCTCTAAGCAATGTCATCTCTGTGCAGGCAGGATTGGATTTATCTATGAAAAGTTCTCTTCGTAACTGAGATTTCAGTTTGTTTCAATGTAAACCAACATGCAAATTTCTACAGCAACTTCTTGACATGTCAGAAGATTCACTTTTGGTTATAGCAAAGCATTACCAGGGAAGCATGTTTAAAATGTTCCAATGTCGCCAAAGACTAAACAATGAGTAATAAAGAATGCATAAAGTGTTGGGTACTGAGGTTGGTACTTTTAAAGGTACCGACCGAATTATGTCAGTACTACCGGTATCGGTTCACGTCAAATCAAACGCTGCCAAATTATAGTACATTCACGCGCTCATCAGCAGCAGCAGCAGCACGCACAAGCTGCGCGGGACACACAGAACAGGGTGAAATGTAGGGATGCACCGATTGCAATTTTCTTGGCCGATTCCGATTACCGATTTTTTTGTAAGTGTGATCGGCCGATACCGATTTTTTCCCCCAGATAACAGAAAATTAAGAGCTACTGCGAGTAGTCGACGACATTGACACAAAATAACTATTAAAATTATAATTATAAGGTTGATAAACTATAACTTGTGTTTAATCTACCCGTCGCTGTTCCTCTTTCTACGTCATTTTTGTTTTTTCTGTAAAAACTGTCTGTAGTGTGCAGTCAATCACAAGACCAGGAGCCATCGGCCAATAGCATTCACAAGCAGAACCTGCCAAAACCCCGCCCCCAAACTGCCAAAACCGCACCCCCTTACAAACTGCGAGGACATTTAACACATTGAGAGGAAAAAACGCATTCGCGAGAGTTCGCGCGCAATATTATCACAACCGCGCACTCGATTCTTAATTTCGTGCTCTCGAGTTTCACATTTGTGTGCGCGACTTTCAAATTTACGCCCGCGAATTTTTTGCAGCAAGCGATTTTGCACGCTCTAGTTTTGGCATTGATGTGACGCCATACTCACGCATCCAAAATTCATTTCGTCGCCGCACGGTCACCCCATTCAAAGTGAATGAGAAACGCCTCCGTTGAGCGTATATGTGAACGCTTCCTGAATGCGCGCGTGGCTGTGCTGCAAGTAATGCACATGCGCAAGATCGATCGGTGCATTCCTAGTGAAATGTTTAAATTAATCAACAGTTATCTCAGCGTTTCAACGCAATTTACATTTACTGCAGCAATGGGATAGAAATCTATACTTAAGCAGTTAAATTTCCATTTGCTCCTTAAGCTATGGTGTTAAGTTTCGTTCGACTGTGTGACCGAACTTTACTAAAATCGACAGTGCGACATGCAACATTTGCCACGCAAAATGAGGAAACACTTCATTAAACATAAAATATACCTACAGGCGGATATCGGTACTGAACACCAGGCACCAGAAACGATATCGGTTCAGATGTGAAAGTTACCCAATCCTAATGACAAAGCACAAATTCTTTCTGAAAACTCCAACTAATGATTCCTCCAATTAATACTAAATTGCAAATAAATGTGATAACAGAAAATAGAATAAGCTCAAGAGAGGAAACCAGCAGCAACAGAGGACTGTGTCTGTTCTAAACGAGTATCTAAGAAACATTAATGGTATTGTAGCATGGCTTAGTGTGCTGCAATAATACTCTGTTACTTTATTTGGGGACAAAGTTGGAAAATACAAGCAGCACATGGACCGTACATCCGCACGTGCATACATACCTCTCCAGCCACTCTTTGGGTTTCTCCCACTGTGATACTTCCGTTCTGCAATTGTAGTAGTACTTCTTCCCTGAAGAGCTGATGTGTTCTGACCAATCATCTGCAGGGTCATATGGCTGGGCAATAAGGAAATATATAAATTTACACTTCGTCCCCAAACAGATGAGTAATATACATGATTCGCTATACTGCATACAACCTCTTTCTTTTATAAGACAATATACACAAAGCAGACATTTACCAAAGTGCAAAATGCATCTGCTATGAACACTAGTGCTCCAATTATGCTCACTGTTTTTATGAATAATTATGGCACTAAAAAATTTAACCTGTGCCCATGAATATAGAAATTACATGGCATTTAGAAGTCACTTTTCCCAGACAGTGATTGGGATTATTTAACCACACAGAGTGACAGAAAGATTAAAAGGGGCAAAGATGCAAAGATTACAGAATGAGAAGCAAGACAGTAGGGAGATGAGCATGAAGAGATGGCAAGAAAAACTGAGACAAGTGAAAAGTGAAGAGGAGGGGCTGATCGCGGGACCCAAAAAGAACCAACATGAGGAAGAGAGCTGCATCCTGATGCAAGCGAATGTAACATTAGGTGAGGAGGACGTCTGCGCATCAGCCCTGCAGGCTCGCTCTATAAGCAGACCAAACTGACTCCTCCTCCGCCGTAGCAGCAGCCCAGCCTGAGAAATGGCACCAAATGTGAGCCTCCAGCTTTGTACAGTATTAACAGAAAAGATGACCTACAGTTAATATCCTTTTATTTTTAACATGTAATGCTAAAATGCAACTGCTCCCTTTCTAAAACTTTTTACATTGCACTATAAGCCCAGGCAGACCAAAGCTACTTTTCCTACAGCAATTAAAAAAAAAAAAAAAAACTAAATAAATATTTGAAAGTCATTGATAAGTAAGCTCTTAAAACTGGCAAAGTAGTTCTAAAGAACCTGTCGTTCATAAGCATTCCCTAAAATAATTGTAGGAGAAAGTAGGTTATGATTCAAATGAGATTTATTATTAAATTCAATGGAATGAACAACTGTCAAGTTTAATAAGATGTATGAGTATATATTTCTTTCCAAGTTTGCATGACCTTTAACTAGAGAACTTTTGCCGGATAAATAGCGTTCCATCATGCTGGCAGACACTTGTTCTGACCTAATTACAGATAGCGTTAAAGGTGTTGTTCAGGGGTTCAATGGTGATGGTGCTGGAGGTCGACAACCTTCTTTGTCCTTAGACGAGTATCTTATCATTAGATGACCACCTGTTTAACATACTGACATTTACTCCCACCAGCCTGCACTCTAACACTGTAAAATAGATGTTTTGCAATGTACATCAGATGGACAGAAGAAGGGAATGACCCTGGTTCAACACCACAGAGATGTCACTATGCCTACAGCAAAAGCAGATAACCTGAACAAGCAAAAACATGCTATGAAAGGATTAAAAACGGGTAGGGCCAAATGAGAACGGGAGTTTTATTTCAGCGTTGATTTACACAGCACACAGAATGAAACAATGATTTAGAAGGGAGCACATGGGCCACTAAATATAGACCAGTCTCACATTCATTTTCAAACTCATATAGAAGGATTACGGCACGTTATTATCGCTCATTTATCAAATGCAGGCTTTGCGTGGTTCTACCACCCAATTGTAGGCAAAGCTGCTGTACTAAAGCATTAAAAACCTGCATATGTTGTCCCTTACACTCAGAGACCCTGTGACAAATACAGAAGCCTAGCAATTAGACAATGTTTTAAGTCTTTAAGGACATGCGATTTTACCAGCGGGTATCATACTGAGCTTTTCAGATTTTCAAGACATCTTCACATCTCAGAATTGGTGAAGTCCAACTTGTATAAAATCTCATCATGCCTGCACATTTTCCCCGCCCGCCCCCTAAAACGAGTTACTAAAACAACCGACGCAACTATCAAGTGGCTGAGGGAAGAGCAATTTATAACAAATATTTTTAAACGTAATGCAAAATCTTAAATAACAATATGCAGTTTACATTCTTTAATGTCTAATTGCTGCATCTTTCCACTCCAAGGTTAACGTTTTCCCTTTTCACAGATCACGCAACCACCACCTCCCCAAAGAGCAAAGATTACCAACAGTGAGAGGACAGATGGTCTGAGCACAGGAGTTGTTGCCACAGCACCAGACAGGGACTGTTTTCCCAAAACGTCACACCAAGATGTATGCAAGGTGGCAGAGAGACTATCAACAATACTCAGACATTTTGACATTGGTAATGTAGGCCCACAAAAGTTACTAATTCTTTAAAATATCAAATATCTATAAAATATACACCATGGCATATCAAAAAAGATAAACACACTGTAACAAATGTTTAACAGGAGGTCTATTTTTAAATTATAAAAATGTATTTTAAATGTCCAATTGAGTGCAGAAAAAAACAAATGATAGTTTTTGTTATTTGATATGAATGGGTCAGCATATGGTACTGTCTCATATCGATCTCAAATCAAAATCATATCAGACTTTGTTATATAGGTAGACCTTGAAACATTGCCCACTGAAACGATAATATTGGATCATGATGAAACTTGAACAATAGGACAAGGTTGTCACAGCAAGAAACGGAAACAAGCCAGTTTAAACATTGCTACCCAAGTTATCATTGCAAGTAATATTTGTAAAACAGTCACATACCTGCTTTGCCATAGAGAAAAATGCATAGACACAAGCCAGTACTTACTGTGTCTGATTTGTTGGGGTTTGAATGAGAATTGGAGCTGTGCAGAGAGCTGTGGTTGTGAGAGTTCTCTTGAGGGGAAATACTGGTCCCTAAAATAAAATGAAGAAAAAAATGAAAAGGCTAATAACTGTACTTGAGCATGGCCTCAAGTCCTATGATCACACTAACTTATGATAAACAAGTTATAACCAAGAGAGTATAAACAAAACCAAATAGTAGACTGCCAAAATCCAACTCTGAATCCATAAAATGTTCATTCAAAAAATCACGTCACTCCAAATAGTGCTTTAGCCCAAGAACAATGACCCTCATATACAGAGAATTTCAATAGTTTTACCTCTAATTTTCCCAACCATGATTACCATAAAACACTAACATAACTGTGCATCTAAGGAGGATGGAGAGGGAAAAGCACTGAAGCAATGACAAGCACTTGTGAGCTATACATTAGACATGACAACACACTGTGATAATGAAAATGAGAAAGACAGTTGATCTGATTAGTCTAGTGAGATGGAGCTGCATAACCGAGGTTAGCAGGAGTGCATTTGCCAAGTATACATATGCACAATAGGTCACGGCACTGAGTGATGCCCTAAAGCACTCCAACACTTCCCAATAAACCTCATATTCTCACTGGAGCATCATATCTATGGCAACCAGGAGACCCAGGCCACCCTCAGGACACAGACAGTCAAATACATGACAGAGGAAGCAATTCCAGAAATGAGAAATACAGACTCTAAACTACTATGTTAGATTCATGACATTCACAGCATTTGAGCTATACAAACATAAATGTTGTTAAGCTTTTAGAAGTGTTTTTATTAAAATGAATAAACATATTAAGAGCAGATCACATTGTTGTTGGCAGGTAGGCACTAAAGGAAACAGTAAATGATTCTATGTAGTACAGATTATAATTGTCTTGAACCTTTCAACACACTGTATGCATACTTTTTATTTCAGAGACTACAATAAAACTACAGATTAAAGTTATCACAGTTTAAGAAAAACTGGTTTGACAATATTTACTCTAATTCCCAAATTTACACAGTTGCTTATGTTTTTTTATACTAATGCAAAATCACTTTCGAGCTATGACCAGTGTTGTGTTTTCAGTGTTATTAGTCAATTCCCCACAAAAACAAGGTATTACAATATGAGAGCAATAGAAGAGGCTAAGCAGCAGCTCATAGAACACCCCCAGGAATCCTTCAAACGCCACTGGTTCAGCATTAAATGCACCTACATTAGACAAAAATAAACAGCAAGTAGACTACATATTTGATTCCATACTAAGTAAATCAGTGGTTCTTACTCCTAGCCCTTCCAGCCAACTTTCACATTAGTCATTCTGTATGTGTTTATGATAAAGCTACAACATCTGAACTAATACGGGTCAACAACAGGTCTGACTATACAGATGATAAAAGAGTGACATTTTGTGTCATCAACCCAATGGGACCCTCTACAGTACAGAATACAGTAGAGCTCTTTGAGGTGCCCAAGACATTTACACCCAGAAAAACGTGTTCGCTGTAGGCAAATTGACAAATATTTGAATCTTTTAAAAACCTTTTTGCTTCAGAAATCTTTTTTTCTGAAGTGGAAAAACAAAAGTGAGATCCAAGTCATGTCACTTAACATGTAGGCTCTGGTGTAAACGCATGATAAACATTTGGCCAAATGTACTATGTAATACCCTACTTACAACATTTGTTTCTCAGCTCGTTGTTCAGACACACAAACACACATTTAAGTTAAAACAAGTCAGACGTGACAGAACTCAAGACTGGAGAAATGGTCCCAAGTCATCTTTGGCAAGATCAAGTCCTCAAGTACAAGTTGTCTTATGTTGTTCTGTTCACGCTTACTTCAGTTATCAAGATATTTCAGGATCAGAAAAACTGATTAATAAAAGAAAATGTGTCCATATATAATGACAAGAAATTGCAGTAATATTATTTTATAGGGCTTGTTGGTCAGTGCAGAAGTATTTGTCTGCATCCAACTGCACTAAGAAGTGTCAGAAAGAAGAGAGAACAGGGAAAAAATTTTTACATTATAAGGCATTAAAAAACAAAGTGTGTTAATCCTGGATGTCTTACTGATTAAGCTTGTGAAGTGAAGATGAAAGTCACAAACATTAATATCAGCTTTTGGCCCACTCGTCCTCTTAATCTTCTTTCTTTTTGTGTTTTAAGTTCCCCAAACAGTCTGATGCATTAGATCCAGCTGATACTTTTCAGCTATTATTTTCTCGTGCTAAATAACTACATATCTTAACTAAATACATGTTTCTTTCATATCTGTCACTGTGTTAGAGTTTAACAGCACTTTGTTGGTTGAGTACAAAGACTCAAACCAGAGCCAAATCTGGTTATTAACATGTACATACAAATCGAGCAATTCAGAGAATCCAATCATAAATGACTGTTTGAACATAGCCCTAGATGACAGTATACTGTTGATTAATCCCTTGTGTTTTGAGGTGCTGCAAGCTGTTTTATGTAAAATGTGCTTTCCTTTATCTTTGGTGAAATCCATCACAAAAAACATCATGAGAGGGATGTTGTTAAAATGATCTTTAGTTTTGCTGACATCCATAATCTTTGTCAGCACTACCAACAAAGTACTCAGTATAACTGGGGAAAACAGAAGCTCTTAACCAAGACTGACTAATTTAAAAGGTACACTACACCATTCATGAAGCACAGTGTAAGCATGGTCCTAAATCCATGACCACACTGCAAGATAATTAACCACTTAAATCTGTCTAAACCCCTCAGAAACCACTGACAGTGCGTGCAGCATGCTACTGGTTTCATTCATAAATTTACAAGCACTACATTTCTACTACATGATCCAGTCCTATAGTGACTGCTTCAACTTAATATTTATAAATGTAAAATGACTGAACATCAGTTGAAAAGGCAAACATCTTTTTCTACACAACACCACAACTGCCTATCAGGAGGGAAATTAATGTTGCAGGAACTATCTGTAGACTTCTAAAAGAC
The DNA here is from genome assembly GCA_032718565.1 of Distichodus sexfasciatus. Classification (NCBI taxonomy): domain Eukaryota; kingdom Metazoa; phylum Chordata; class Actinopteri; order Characiformes; family Distichodontidae; genus Distichodus; species Distichodus sexfasciatus. The sequence continues at coordinate 1,855,486 of JAVGVS010000021.1, read as the reverse complement.
AGACCAAGACAGACATCTGGGGAAGTGTGTCAAAAACCTGCGGCTTTAAATGCCAAGAACACATGTAGCATGAAAATTATCAGCACACAAATTGTGAAAAAAGTGTGTGTGGTCGAATTTGTTTGCAAGTCTAAAAAAAATTCTCAAATGTACCAATTCTGAAATCAAGCTTGTCTGTTTAGGGGAAAACTGTTAATTTAATAGTATTTGAAATAAACCCTACTGCACCTTTCAAGGTATTTTGCCAAACACAACGATATACAGTTTATGCCAATTCAGTAAGTTTGGTAAAGGAGGCGTTACTTCTTATACAACGCGAAAGAAATACTTCCCATGACTTGTTATATTAGAGAGACAATATAGAACAAACTAATTTATACATATCTTAAAAATTAATCTTTATCAACTTGAGAGAAAAGAAATGTTGAACATAACTGAAGTTCACCTTGTAGGCACATCAGAACAAAGCAATTCTGTAAAACCTTGCTATTTTAATATGAATCTCTCACGTGTTTGGACTCATATGTCTTTGCAAACATTGCAAATTGTGTTCTAAAGTAAAACATGCAATAATGTACCTAGACACGGCAAATACATGATTGGGTTCATGCTTTCTAAAGAATGCAGGCAGTGAGTTGCACGTGCAGATGTGTGAAATACAACAGAATTGTAAGCCCAAACAGTGATGCCTAGAAAATGATGCCTGTGAAGTACTCAAAATCAAGTACAACAGACCAGCTTTTAACATAGATCTAAAACATTATCCAGTCTCTTATAGATCATAACAATTATAACTACTGGCTTGATCTGAAGACTAGCTTGCATGTCCTTACCACCATCTCTGTCTCTGGCCCGGTGTGGATGGACAGCCTTCGGTCTGCCGTGGCCGGTGCTGTCGAAGTGTTTGCTTTCAGGACTGTCAGACCTCCGGAGCATTTTGCATGGCGGAGTAACATCACTACTGTCTCGCATCTTCTCATGCCTATGATCGCTACCGGGGTGGCTCTTGGAAGAGTATTTAAGAGTCTAAAAAAGATGCACAGAAGAATATATCTTCAAATGAGACAGTTGAATCCTGAAATAATGTAATATCACTAAGACATAGCCAGCCTATTAAATAAAAACAATTATGTATTGGATTTGTTCTGGGGTGGTGACAGTGTAGAATACTTTATGTACCAACACTTCTGACTCGGCAAAGTACCACAAAACTGCCACCATTTAATCCCTGAGCAAGGCCCTTTGGCCCATGTTTTACCAGAGAGACGGCCACTGTCAACTGCTCTGGATAAGCGCAGCTAAATGCACATTTAATGCTGTTTGTAATCGTGATTAAGGACACAATGAATCGTGACTTAACTGGCACGTCATCGTAATACTAATTATCTCAAGTTATGATCAATGGCAGTAAAACCAAGTCTAATTTGGCCACCTAATATTAGATGCTAATACTTAAACACGAGAGAAAATATTTGGACCGTCAGTCTGACACCTCGTCGACGACGATGAATCCGAAACAGTTTGTTTATAGGCACATATTTGTCCTTTGCTAGCAAATATTTTAATGACCTAAAACCAATTAATCTCTGAATTCAAAAATTGTTTTTGGATGTACATTCTGACCAAAATCTTTAACGCAAAATATCGGAGACATTTGGGCCTTAACTAGCCAGCTAGCTAACTTGATAGCTCGCCGCTAGCATGCTAACCTTAGCCTCTGAAACTGGTTAAAACCAAAAACTAGCAGGAGTCAATTCGACGGTCAGTTCGCTTACACCTGAACTAAACTGTGTAAAACACGCCGTGTGTACGGCAATACGTTTTTTGGTCGAAATCGTAACCAGCCTGACACTTTTTTCGAGCTGTTTTCAGGCGCAGAGGCCTACTCTGCTCCAAAAAGCCCGAACTCGAGTGGCCCCGTTTTAATCGGATGTGTCTGAGACTGAGCCTTTAGCTTGAGCGCTACCTGGTAGGGCTGCGAGTCCCTGCGGTCGGTGCACCTACAAAATAAGCAGAAAAAGAGGTTAGACACACGGAAAGTAGGACAAAATGGCGGTGAAATAGTCAGGCAAACAGCATAAATGGACTCGCGTTCCTCAGTTAAGTTTTCTACTTATTTTGGCTGCACTAAAAATGGCGGATTGTCAAAGCGGAGAAGGAAAAGGAGGAAAAAAGCGTAACAGAAATATAGCTCTTTACCCATCGCCGAGTCTCGGTTGTTTCCTTGCATACATTACCATCAATGCCGTGTTAGTGTGTGTGGAGTAGATGTGAAAGATGTGGTTTTCTTATTTGTATTGTATTTGGGGGGGAAGCTTTAGCTTATCGAGAAGCCGATCTCATCTATTATTTCAATAGTTCCTGGCTATTCGAGTCGCTCTGCGCCTCTGCTAGTCGGAAGAGCGCCCTCGGTCCATCTCACACACTCATACACACGGTAAACTCTGCCCCTATCTACAGAAGAGTGAAGCTCAGGCTGCGCCGCGCCGCCCCGCCTCCACCCCGCGCTCCCTTAAAGGGCCGCTGCGCCTGCAAGACACTAATGTGGCTAACTATGACTGAAAGCTAAAGGGGTCTTTTAGCACGGGGCGCCACTATTGCTGTTTTATATCAGCTGTATGCCCCCAACATTTTTCATTAAATCTTCCAAGTTAAAGACCGCGAGGACATGGGGTGTATGTTGAATTACTCCCGCTGCAATGAATGAATGAATGAATATACGTGAAACATGTTTTGCAGCTGCAAACATATACGTTTGCAGCTGCTTGGTTTTCTAAAAGGTCACTTAAAAGTATAGTTTGCCCCGCCCCCCATCCGCTTTAATGTTGATCTTTTTAAGAAGTCAAGTCAATTTTTATAGAGTACATTAAACAACCGCAGTGGGCCAAACTCACTGTACAAGTAAATTAATAGTAATTTGGCAAGTGGGCGTTAGGACCTGGGAGTGTAGATTGTTGTGGCCGCTGCAGTAATCACGTGTTTTGGTTTGAGAGTAAATAGATATTCTGGTTTTAAACATGATTCGTCTTTTCTGTAAAAACGCTTACAACTGTTGAGTGAGTTGGGTGAGTGATTATTTGTCATTGTGAACACGCCACAGCACAGTGTATAAAATATTTATTTATTTGGGGGATGTTTCCCATTCCACGAGTCAAAAACTAATTAAAAAAATAATTAAAATCCCGTGATTAATCTTGTGTAGTGAACAACAAGTGGGAGATATGTCAACTTGTAGTCCTTCTAAACTGCAGTCATGGGGAGCTCCGTTCTGACTTGAAAGAGAGTAATACAGTATCACAGTTACTTTGAACATGTCATTTTCTGGTGTGTGTAATATTTGCATTCTTCGTGGTTCGTGCATTCTTTTAGTCGGTAGACGTTGGTAACAGTTGACATTAGCATTTATTGAACCTATGAACTCTTACTGCATGTGTCACATCACATCTTAATCTTCGATGCAATCTTAAACTTAATGCATGTGACACAACATCTGTGGACTAAAACAGCAGTAAGACTAGTTCATAGACGTTTGTTTATTTTCCTCAAAGCGCAGGCCTCTTTTGAACAGCTCTTTAGCGACATCTGCAGGACATACCGGTCAATTACATTTGTTTATTTGATATCGAGCCATGAACACAACTGGAAGATATTTGGTAAAAACACAACACAATATCCATACATTTTACACTATACATACCATACACTGTGCAACTAAATTATTATTATTAGGGCTCCCAGCACGCAATGCTGGAACTCTCTTGTTTTTGTTATATATTTTTTTCTTGTTTTTCTGCCACATGTAGTCAAAAGCGTAAGATACACATCTTTGTAACTTGGCATGGAGGTGCACTACCCTACCCTCTACTCAGGCATCAGAAGTGGTGTATTTATTAGCGCCTCTAATAACCACTTTTGTGGGTTTTGGTTCAATCTTTACAAACATGGAATTAAATGAATCTTAAAAAGTCCCATGTCAAATAATTACCAAAAACATTTTTTTTTTTAAATAACATGGCTGCTGCAGGTGCACACTTCAAGATGGGCGTGGCTTAATTGGATCAGATGAGCCCAAATCACAAATGCTTGGTGAGATCCGTACCAAATTTGGTAGACATGTGTATGGTAATAGTACAGCAGATTTTTTTGTACATTTTTTACATGACCACACTTCAAAAATGTATCGGAGTAAAAGTATGCAATTAAATGAGTAAATATAGTAAAGTAAAAGTGAAAGTTGACAAAATTTAAAAAAACCAAGTACAGATACTCCCAAAACATACTTGAGTACAGTAGTGAAGTATTATTATTTCGTTACTATACAACACTGCCTTTTAGAGTCAGCACACCCCAACGATTCAAGTTCAGTGTAGCTGGTAACAATAGAAACTAACACATCAGCACATTTCACTGCTTTTAATATGAGATCAGTGGGCATTGGTTTGTTTCAGACATAGCGAATGTACAAACTGATTTTAAAAGTTCTACTGGAAACTGGGATTTTGGGCTCAGTGTGGTGGTGCTTTACAGTTGGAGTAAAATAGGTCGGTGCACTGATAAAACTAATTTAAGAAGTGAAACTAAAAGCTTAAAGTAAATGAAAAAGTTATAATTTGGATAGAGGCATGCTCCCAGGTTGTCTGGTTAATAGTAATGTTGCCAAGAAAACCACTAGAAAGATGGAAGTTTGCATAGTGGATTGGCAATGTTGGGGGAGGGTTTTGCTCAGTATTAAGTGAGATGTATGGCCCTTGTAAGTCATTTGGGCTAGGACCAATTCCCATGGCTGTTATGGATCAGAAAGTCTATTCTAACTGCTACCATGCAGATAGTATGCTACTTAATTGAAGATGCATTTGTAGGGAAATGACACTAGTTCTTATTAATTAGGTTGAGTTGTTGACATTAGTTATGGTGCATCAGTTATTCCACAGCCCTGCAACTGAACACTAAAAATGCAAAGAAATATCCTCCATCAAGTTTCTTTGTAGCAGGAAGTCGTTCCAAAATAAAACTGCAAGGAGGGTAAATATGTTAGTGAGTTTTTTATTTAGACTGGAACAATAAATACTTCAAAAATTAAACAATCATAATAGAAAATAACAGCTAACAAACTTCCACTAATGCACAAAGCACAGCAGAAAAGAGAAAGGCATCCAGCTCGTCATAGACTAGTCAAAGACACGTCTCAGATCTCCAGGGACTCACCTTTCTTTTTAATTGTGGAAGAGGAAAATAATCAGGGCTCACTTGCATACGTCCAGCATTTTCAGTTCAATACCAAATAAAGCCCTTCATTCTCACAACATTTTATAAGCAGAAACCAAAAAAGCAGACAAACAGGTATCAACAGGTTTTGGGTACAGATTACAGCAAGTGCAAAAATAGTTTGAAAAATTCCAAGCAGGTGATTAAATGATCATGGCGGAAACAGAGATATCTTAGAAACAAACACCTTGTAATGTTATCTAAAATAAGGAATGTTGGTACCGTCCTCCAAATAGAAGACAGCTAATGCAAGCAAAATTCATAGTTATTTCCTTGTACATATATTGATAAGCATAGAAGCAGCACTAATTTGTTGTTAAAACCTTACATGTCACCACAGGTATTCCACATCAGTGTAATTTCAGGGCTGTTTTTCCCCCTCAAGACAAAAGGTTAATACTAAAGTACAATATTAAATACAATATGTTGAAGCTTATCACATGCTTGATCCCAAATGGAAACCTTGCTGCGCAATTTACTCTAGCACCACTGTGGAATGCAGAATGTTTCTGCTTGTATACACAAGCATTTTTGCAAGACATTAGCACAATATTAGGTTATGATTACAGTCAACATAGGTAAGCAATCAAGAAAATGTTAACACTGGTAGCATCTGAAAATCAGTAACTTTGGAAAATTAGAACGGGTAAACATTGAGTGTATGTACATGTGACTCATGTGGAGTTGGAGAATCACAGTGAGAGCAGAGCAGACCAGTATTTCACTATTGGTTTCTGAATAGTTGGTTGGAGTTTGTTACAGAGGGTGTGGATATCAGTATGGCTATGCAGAAAGATTATGTGGAAAGTCTGATTAGAAACAGCTACTGAAGGTCATGGCACTCTGGCTAGCTATTATTGGTTTAAAGCTCTAAAGGATTTCTCCAGTTAATTTTCAGATGAATCATCTACAGCAGTAGAACTCAGAAATAAATTAGAAACATGAACAGGCAGACTTGTGAGATGTATTTGCTTCTAGCAAAACCAATACTCTCTTGTGGTGATTACAGGAATGCACGTCACAGTTGGAAACAGACCATTTAGACTTTCATATATGCAGGTCAAGAGTGTTGGTACCTTCAAACAGTAGGTGGATTAAAGAAAGAGAAAAGAATAATGAAGAATAAGGAAATGTTGAAAGAGGAGTTTTGAATTTATCCCTCTCTAGCGTTGACACGGACCAGAGAGCTCTGGATGATGCCTGTGATGGACTCCACTCCCTCTCCCTCCAAGAATGAACGATGATCCCCTTCGATCACATGGACTGAAACCTTCCCATCACACACCTGCACCCAAACCAGAGATTTCTGTTAAAGAGTCTGAACCCCAATAAGGACCACCGATAACTCAATAAAACTGGATGTCTTGCTTTTTTAGAAGTAAGACACTATGAAATTTGCTGTCATGTTTGCATGTTAGAAAAAATTAGCATCGGCAAGTTTGCAATGAAAATCTTGAAGAAGCAGAGTTGTGCATTAGTCCTAGATCTGCCGTCTAGAAAGCATGTGATGTTCTATGATGAAGTGTTACTGCATGCTTACCTCATGAAGTTTGTAGTCAGCTCCCAGGCCATCTCCATAGTCACTGCTAGCCTTGGCCCTCAGAAGGGTGATGTTGCCACGGTATTTGGTGGCAGGGACATAACTGTCAGCAGCCTTCAGTTTGTAGTAGAATGCAGAGGCAGCAAAGAGGAGAGAGTCACGATTGACATTCTTGTGGCTTGAGGTGATCATATCCACAGCTTTGTTGACCCGAGCCTCCAGATCTTTCAGAGGCAACAAAGTCTCCAAGAGCTGCAGGGGAAGAGAGAAGAAGGGAGGGAGAGAAGTTGTGGGTAAGGAATGGTAGAACAGAGAACGAGAGACAGAGATCAAGATTAGGTTTATGCTATTAGGCACTGATCAATAATTATGGGGCTGAATCTATGATGTCATGATGCCAATTCTGTTATGTGGGGGATGGATGCAATTGGTGGCTGTCTTTTCAAATTAAACATTCCTGCTGCCTTTAAAAAACTGCTCTCAATGGCAAACTATCTTGTGTTATACTGTAACGGAAAGAAGAAAACCCGATCCTTGAAAGTTTATCAGAAGCTTTCTGGGAACAAAAAGTGAACAACTGAACTGCTGAATGCACCTTTTTAAATAGCTGTTTACCTTGTTGTATTCAATACCAGTGAACTGCTGAATGAATGCACACAGTGCCTCGGTTTCTGCCTCTGATTCATTGCCTGGGGTCAGCTTGGCCCTGTAGCTCTGTCAGAATGAATGTAAAAGCAAACAAGCGTAAAACACTTCCAAAGTCTAGCGCATTTTCTGTTGTGTTTCACATATGATGCTCCCACCTGTGTGTAGGCCGCCACATAAGAGTGAGAGCCGTCAAACAGGAAGAGGTATTCCACAGAGCTTTGTGCTTCCTGCAGTTGAGAGCACATCTCAAAAGCCACACAGGCACCAAAGGAGTAGCCAGCAATGCGATAAGGGCCCTCCGGCTGCACCTGCCTCACACACTCCACGTAGTACGCTGCCAAGCTCTGAATACTGTCGAGTGGAGCAGCTAAACGCACAAACAGAAATAGACACATTAATAAAGAACCTTACAATAATATCTGCTACTATAGTACATTTCAGGTTGCAGTTGGTGCCAGTACCTTTTGTGCACTGGAGGCCGTAACAAGGCACACTTAGTTTGGCAGTGAGGGTGCGGAAAGCAGCGATGGAGCCCTCAATGGGGTGGACGAGGAACAGCGGTCTTTCGTCGTTCTGCACATCATTCATGCGCTCCACAGTGGGACCATCAGGGTTCACCAGCATCAGGCTGAGATCAGACTCCAGCAGAGACTGTACTCCAGAGGGTTTGGCCTGGGGTGTTCCGGAATCTGTAAGGACAGATATGAGAGACTGGTTGATTACAAAAATTCAGTACTTTTTAATTACCCAGTGTCTTGTTGTGGTAAAAATAATGCTACAACTACCGCAAAATCTCATTCTCATATACAGCGGTGACTATGGCACTCTAATGTTTTCCCAGTTATTACATGTTAAGTTGTTACAAATCCCACTGAACACAGATATACTCAGACAAGCAGGTGAACAAATACTGACCGCCAGAGCCTCCTGATTTGCTGGACAGTTCACGCAGCTTGTTGATGGTGAGTTGGCGGATTTCTCTCATGGCCATGACAATGTCGTAGTCTCTCTCCAGTGTCTGTCTCACTTCCACCCCCATCAGTGAATCCAAACCCAGATCAGCAAGTGAGGCGTCAGCATTCAAGCTGTTCACATCACGCACACCTGAGCAAAAGGACATGGGATTAGGTTGCAAGTCTCTAACACGTTTTAAATGCACAAAACAAAGCATATTAGTTAGGATTAAACAGAATTACCCAGTTATACTGTTTTCCTTATATCGTGAATGTGAATGAAAACAACTACTTATGGAGACTGAGGTAAATTACCCAGGATATGAGCCACTGCCTCCACTAGGTCCCTCTGGCCGCTGCCTTCTCCCTTTGCCACTTGAACCCTCTCTGCCAGCACAAAGCTGGACATGACAGCTCGGTCTTGGCACAGGAATCGGTCCAGCACCTCCAGACAAGATGCCATGCGCTGGGGCAATGTTCCGCCAATCACTGCATCGTTCCCACCCATGGTCTCCAAAACGACACCCACATCACCGATGGCACCCCACTGGATGGCCAGGCCTGGGAGGTTGTCGTGACGGCGCTGTTCGCACACGCGCTCCATGGAGGAGTTGGCGAAGCCGTAGTTGCTTTGGCCAGCATTGCCACGGCCGCAACTGACAGAGGAGAACACCACAAAGTGCTGCAGCTTGGGACACTTCTGACGGGTCACTCTGTGGAAATTCACATTGCCATTTAATCATCATTATGACTATTACAGCATTGTGTCATCAGCTTTACTAGTACACATCAGTCATAAGAAACTACAAATCCTTCAGTTTACCTGTCCAAGTGGAGGGTTCCGTCATATTTAGGCTTATTGACCTCGATGAACTGCTCTGGGGTCAGATTTTCAAGCATGCCATCTTTCAGGACCTACAGGAATAAATGTAAAACCACCTTGTTCACTGGAATTTACAGCCTTGAGATTTTTTTTAAAAATGGACATGGGAACTTACCATGGCAAGGTGGAAGATGCCTCCCACAGGGCCCAAATTGCTAGCTTCAGCGATGAGGCATGCCGTCCCTTCCAGGGTGCTAACATCGCTGGTGGATACTAACACCTGGACACCCATAGCCTGCCACTCTCGAACACGTTTAGCCTGGTAACCTGTTACAAAATGTTGGCATGGTATATTGTTGTTCATGCTAATGACAAACATTAAGTACAAAAAAGTAGTTCCTTTGTGTATAATCTATATGAATTAGAAGTAGCTTGCTTTTCAACTAATGTGACAAACTGTAGCCAATGTGTTTTTAAAACTGGTTACCGTTGCGGATGCCAGAGCGGGAAGTGAGCACCAGTTTGCGAGCTCCTCTCTCAGTCAGCCAGTGAGCTAATTCCAGACCGAAGCCTCCCAAACCTCCTGTTATGATGTAGGAGTGTGCTGCAGGACAGAAGGTCCGGCAGATTGCAGGGATAGAGAGAGGCGCGACATCACACAGACCACTGCTCTCCTCTGAACGCACCTGCAGAACAAATGAATAAATAAATGCTGTGATGTGTATAAAAATAAAATAAAAATTAATAATGAGATGGGGGGGAAAAAAGCATACACTGAAGTGGTGACTTGTGTCACCTGGTTGCCAGGTTGTCTTTTCTCACCTTCAGCAGGACCTTGCCGATGTGCTTGCCCTGCGCCATGTAGCGGAAGGCATCCTCCACCCGCTCCCTTTCAAACACTGTAGTGCGGAGAGGCTGCACTACGCCATCGGTGATGCCCTTCTTCAGCAGCTCTGATACCTCCTCCCATTCACGGTTACCCTCCTCAAACAGGGCGTCCAGAAGGATGCCATGGAAGGCCACGTTCTTCAGGAACAGAGCCATTCCTAACACAAAGTGAAGTACAGAGTCAAGCCACCATGTTCATAAAGAACGCCAACCTTATTAGGTACAATTTCTTTTAGGCAGATTAAAGCTCAGCTCTGAATGTGTTAGTTCTCAACTTCAATAGCACGTCATTAGCTTGCCAGTTTCAGATGTTAAACGAAGTTGTTACTCTCAACCCAGCAGTGATCATGACATATTAAATACTACGGTATGAGACAAGTTACGAGGGGAAAAGGTGGCAGACAAAAATACATGTAAAAAAGATGATCACTAAGTGTAATCTATAAGAAATTAAATCCCAGCGTGATGTAGTTTGCCTCACTCTTGCAGTGTGCGCAACACTGATGGGATTAACAATTCCTGAAACTTACCCAGAGGAGTGTTGTTTGACAGGTCGTATTTGCCAATCTCCAGGAAGCGGCCATGTCTGGCCAGACAGCGTAAGCTTGCCTGCAGCTTCTCTTCAGCCAGGGAGTTCAGGACCACATCCACTCCTGGTGCCAGCCAAGTGAACAATACATCCATGAGCAATCTACTAGTTGTCATGAAAAACCCTACTAAATGATTTAGATGTTTTTATAGATATGTAATTTATCAGATCTAGACACAAGTTCTAACCTTTGCCCTGTGTGTGCTTCAGCACATGTTGCTCAAAAGAAGCGTCTCTTGAGTTAGCAAACGACTCCGCAGAGAGCTTTGGGAATCGTTCCTGTAAGTAGGCTCTCTTCTCTTTTGAACCTGCATAAGCCAGAAGAGGTCAAAGTCATATTCATCAACTTGTCAAGAATTACTGAATTTTTCTAACAAACAACACAATAGCAGGACTAAAAGGTTGGGTGTGCATGTGTGAATAGAAGTCACTAACCCACAGTAGTGAAGACCTTGCAGCCCATGCTGAGTGCAATGGCGATGGCAGCCTGACCAACTCCTCCAGAACCCGAGTGAATCAGAACACTCTCACCATGCCGGAGACGCCCACGAACCACCATGGAATAATACGCTGTAGCATAGACCACAGGCACAGATGCAGCCTGCTCCAGAGTCCTACACAAACACAAATGATTAGTTACACTACACTGCAATTACACAACAGATTACATTCTTTGTAATTTAATCATTTAATTTACAGAGTAAAACTTGGGCATAATAAGTTATAACTATATTTATTTACATATTTAAGTCAAACAACCCCTTAAATTCCTTAGACTTTTGTTGTCCCTGAGCTGCCAACAAAAGATTAAAAGCTTTGTAAATGGCTAGAATAGTTAACTATCTATGAAGTATAAAATATAATCTAACAGTTCTATGAAGGTCAACACACAGATTAACCCCTTGACCTCCTGTGTTATGACAGGACAGAAGCTGTATAATTTTGGTAGTTAATCAATTTATATACATATACAGTACACAGAATTTGTCTATATCCCATAACAGTAGCTTGCGGAGTGTCTCACCAGCTGGAGGGGACATCCCAGAGAAAGTGTTTGTCCGCATCCACGCAGGTGGCCAGGCCTTTAGCTGGCAGAAGGCCCATCACTCGCCTTCCGCTGAGATCTCGGCCAGAGAACTCCATTCCCAGCATGCACTGCTGTAGTGCAATGTCCCCTACACATAGACATTGAAAAATTACTTAGGAGCGGTCTGATGCTTGGAGGGTGGTGGTGTGGTCACCTGATTGTCTCTAGTTTTTTCCAGCCGGTGCATCATGGTCTAACAGGAAACTGTTGATGCTGTTGCCAGAATTAACTGCATCAAGTTGCTGTACTATGAGTTTAAACATGTAGATTTGCTGATTGCCAAAAATATAGATAATGTACAGCATTTTAAACTACGTATAAATGAGCATTTCCTCTATAAAATATGTATTAATTGGCAACCAAAATCCAACCGTCATGTGGTGTTGCTCTTTGACCAAGTTTGGTTTATAAATCATACGCTAAGGTGTATTTTGCACATCGTTTTCATACTGCTGCACAAGTTGAGCATTACATTATATTTAAATTTCATACACGTCCACTCTAATGAACTGTCATAAGCTATTGACGAAAGCTATTTGTGAAGGTATATATCCACAATGTACAAGATTATCTTTTATCATTAGTGGCTGCTCAAACTAATATGCACTTATACCCCTTGGAAAGAAAGAAAATATAAAGTATTTTCATAAAGATCATATTATAAATGTATTATTATTTGATTTAGTCAGTCTTTTTAATAGCCTTATAATTTTTGCAAAAAGCAATGGAATACACCTAAGCTTCTCTGGTCTTTTGTCTGGACATGTACACTGTTGAAAGTTGCTACATTAAAACACAATATTCTCCAAGCATTAGGTTAGTAGTTTGATTAAGAGTAAAAAGTTAGAGGTATTGTACCAGGGATGGCATCTGGGGGCAGTTTTCCAGTGGCCAGCATGATGTCTCTGAAGTTGAGTGAGGCATAATAGACGCGGCAGAGCTGTACGTTGGGACTGGAGGGGACAAAGTGGCGCAGTGGGGATGCGATCCATCTCAGAGAGGACAGATCACCACGAGTCAGCACGTTCACGTAGGCCTGCTCAGTCAGCTCCTCGCTCAAATCTACAAGCACACACACACGCGCACACACACACAGACACACACCACAGCTCAAATTCACTGTGCCAGGCCCACCACCGTCTTAGTGCTGACTAAGGCCCAGAAACGATGTCCACAAGGTCATTATGTATTTTACCTTGTGTGAGGAGCTGGTGCCTGAACACCCCCCACTGGCCATCTCGGTACACATTCATGCACAGGTCCTTCTTCAGAACTGTCTGCATGTCCGTATGTGTAAGCAGCAGGGAAGGGGAGGCTGAGTTCTTCTTTAGATTAGACACAAATGCACACCTGGTGACATAAGACAAAACCACAGATTCATGAGACTTATTTTAGAAGACATGCATCAGTCCTTTAATTCTTTAACATAATGCTCATGCCATAATGTTGAAGCTTTAAAAGAACTAACCGAATGCGGTTGCCTCCAGGTTCCTGTCTGAGGCAGTTGACCATTCCTACAACTCCATTATGGCCTTGAGTGGCAGTGAGCCAAACTGGTTTATCTGATGTCTCAGCCAGTATGCTCTGAGAAAATAAAGGATTTTAGATTGTACTGATCATTGTTTACTGCTTCCTTTCTCTGTGTTTTACTTAAACAAAGCTCTGTAAATAAGAAAAACATCTAAACTGATAAGACTCACCTTCAGATCCTCTACCCATTTGTAATCAGTGGAGTCCACTGTCAGAGAGATAGCCTGCTTTTCAGGAATTTGCCTACGGCCAAGGAAGAGAGCTGAGCCATAGAAGGACTTTTTTACCATGACCACGTTAAGAGAGGCCTGCTTGAACAGCTTCTCCCATTCCGCCTGCACAAACACGTACACAATAAAAACATTTCAAATGAAATCAGACATGCACAAAATGTATTCTGAAAATTTCATTCATATATTTCACATTATCTGCCTATTGTACATTGGTAATGCAGTTGTTTGGCCCTAATAATACTGACAAGTGTGAAAATATCCTTTTTCAATTGCAATGTAATTGCTAGATTTCTGGTATCAAAGTTCGCCTTCTCTAGCTCTGCGCTGGATCTAAATGCCTGACATTTTCTAAAAATTAAGAGATTACACCCAACTAGTATTAAACACTTATCAGCTTCTATTATTTGTTAGTAGCTGTAAATTACATTTTTAATCTTTTAAAGCTGGGCAACCTTCTACAAACCTGAGTGAACAGTCTATTCTGATTGTCTACAGAGGTGAGGAAGCTGACGGTCTCCCCCAGCGTGTCTCCTTTCAGCAGGGTGTGAAGCAGCACAAAGCCTCCGTCCCTGGCACTTAAGCTCAGGTTCTCCAGCAGAGCGGCAGGGCTTTCTACCGGCCCTACTGCACAGTTGCACACCACTAGGTCAGAGCCCGCAAGACCACCGGGGGCTGGAGCTTGCTGTGGGTCCCACTGAGCGGTGGAGACTCCCTGTTCCTCCAGCGAGCTCTGCTGGCCAGCCAGCAGGTCTGTGTTGAGGTCGGAGGCTGTGTAGTCCAGACGCAGCATGGGCTGAACATTGAGGAAGCCGAGAGCACGGGAGAAAACACGGCCATCGCTTGAGAGAGCCTGAAAAGACAAGAGGATAAAGTGAGGCCTGAACACAGGGCTGAATACAGGACATATAATGTGCATTTACATTAGGCTGAGTTAATCTTTAAGCAGACGTTTTATTGTACCTCAACAACTTTGAGTTTTCCCGGGGTGGCGTTCTCCAGGGCAATGTCGAGACAGTGGCGCAGGGCATGAGAGTCCAGCAGGCCGTTGAGCAGGGGGTCCTGGAGCAGACACTCCCTCTCCTTCTGCACTGTCTGCTCTAGCTCAGAACGAAGGTTCCCATTTAGCTCTAAGCCGCAAAGCACAGACAACAGGCGTAGTAGGCCGCCCTCCGCCTCCTCGCCAATGAGCTGGCTCTCAGATGACCCTTCTAAGCCAGGGATGGAGATCTTCACTCCCTGACTAGCCAGCTTCCTTTGGAGACGGTTAATCAGACCTGCCATAAAGACATCCCACTGTTACTTTCACATTCACATTCATGCCATTACGCATTTTCTAATAACAGAGACAGTTTCCCTCTTGAGAAACTTGGGGTCAATGGCGTTGCTCAGGGGACCAAGGTTATTGTTTTAGGCTCTCCCAGGTTTAACCGTTAATTTCATGGTCAACAGCAATGTTTCAGCTACTCGGACCACAGTGCCACCATTCACCTAGAATCTTATCACCAGTTATCTTTTTTTTTTTAGCACACTGTACTCTGTAGTAGAGGCATGAAAAAGTCTTGCCTTTGCATTGTCTCAGCTGTTCTCCTAGTTTCTCACTGGATTGCAGGTACTCAGTCTCCATGTACGGCACGAAGACAAACTCTTCCAGAGTGGGTGGGCTCTGTTGTTGTTGCCGTCGAGGAGCTACGGTGGCATGGAGACCACAGATCTGTACACCTCCTGCTGTAATGTTATCCAAGCAGCGGTTGACGTGGACATCAACAGCTGAAATGAAGTGAAGAGACAGGGTTTATTAAGACCTTCTAGACATTTCAACTGTGGCTGGAAAGGCTGTGCAAGCTGGTAAAAATAGGAACAAAGGCAATAAAAATCTTTACCTTTCATATTCTCAGTGTAGTCTTGCACCTTCTCCTCATGTACTGTGGGGTCTACGCACACCGAGCGGATTCGGGTGGGGAGGCGCAGGCTGCGACCGGCCAGGCCTACTACAATCATCTGTAGCATTGTGTCCAGGAAAGTCACCCAGTTTCCTGTCCACTGAAGCTTCCCATGATCACCTGCAAAACCACAGGAGACGGCATGTAGCCCAGAATCACTCAAGCATACATTTACGTCACAGTTTCATGTTTAAATGGTTATATAATGGTGTTTGACCTGCATTGTTGGACTCCAGAATGCCTTGGAAGGTTTTTCCATAGTCATACCCACGCAGGCGCAGCTCTTTGTAAATGTCTCCAGCTTTGAGGCGGAGTTTGGGGTCCTCTGCCTGCACGGTCACAGGGTTTGCCAGCTGAGAGCGGAAGGTCTCTAGCGCTGTCTCTTCCAGCACAGTTACCTTACCTGAAACAGTCAGGAGCATGAAACAATCAGTCATGATCGTGGCACATTACTACTCAGGGCATATCTCTTAAGAACTGAATTACAGACTTGATGCATGAGATTAGGCAAAAAGGACTAGAACTTACCACTGACAGCCAAGTTACCATTCTCAGACACCTCAAAGCGGTTAGTGGCTGGCATGAGGCGAACCTCCAACTGAACAGACCCTGTGAGAGGACAGTAATTGAAAATGTCAAACAAGCTCACAGACTTTGAGTTCTTTTATTCTGCCATGCAAAAACCTCTTTTATAGACCTAATTGAGGCTAGCTAAATAACACTGCGTCTCATTCACCAGTATCTGAAGATTTTCCTTAAATTTGTTCTTACGAAAGTTCCTAAGAAAAGTCTGTCAGATTCATGACATTATGCTCTTAAACTGCATAACTAAATAAATAAATAAACTGCACAAACAGCATTAATTAAATTAATTACACAACTTTATATATTTATGAATCCCTCCAATGACAAATGCTTACATTTAAATAGTATAATAATATACAACTTTAGTATTGTAGAAACACGAATAACCTCATAGTTTTGTACAAACACATTTTTATTTGTGCAATAGTGCACTTCGGCATTTGTAGGTTCTGCTCTTAACTAAGAAGAGACCTCTAATAATGAAGTTTTGGTGAATGTTGGAATTTTTGTGAAAACTGCATAAGTGGGCTTTAAGAAGAGATTTCTTCTTAAGAACGTTTGGTGAATTCAATTTTATCTTCCAAATAAGCTTCTTATATCTTGAAGCCTACAGGCGTTGTACATCATAACATTCAAAAATACTCACCAGTTTTGGGCAGAATAGTGGCTCGATGGATGGTGACATCCTCAAACGTTACAGGTGTATGGTCCATAACTGTACCCAAACTCCTCATCAGCGTCCTCCATGCCAACACCAGGTAACCAGTGGCTGGGTACAGGACTCGCCCATCAATGCAGTGGCCAATCATGTAGTGGTCTGGGGATTCAGGGTTTACGTCTGCACAAAAACCACCAAATGAAGTTATTTTCTTTATAATATATGAACATGGTAATAGGGTAAAGCCCTGAAAAGGCCAGAAAGCACCTACTCACCAATGTTGTACACAGTGGCTGAGGTGGAACCTCCAGAACCAGCTGGAAAGTCTTCCACTTTCGGTACGTCCCAAGTTTGAGAGTGATCCCACTGGATAAGAGGGGAGATGAGAGGAGTTCCAACTGGAACAGGGAATTCCACCTCTGGATAAAGTCTGTTGCTGTCCACGTTAATGCTATAAAGATGCATCAAAAGTTCGGAACATTTTAGAGATTGCCACATTTTTGCCATCTTAATAAGGTTTCATTTGAGTCGGCATTTACCCGTTCATGTAGACCTTTCCCATGTGAGAAAGGAAGAACTCCAGGTTGTTGGCATGCCCTCTCTTCATCAAGGGCAAAATGCAACAAGTGGGTTTGAGGCTGCGCTTCAGGATGGCCTGTTGGGGGAGCCAGAGTACATCTTGTAAGTACATGCCAAAAACCTTTTCAGCCGTTGCACTTGAAGTATGTGTCTTTCTGCTTGCTATTTCTTAGTCCTCTCTCACCTGCAACAGAGCGTGGGGAGCGATCTCCACCACCACAGCATTGTCAGGCACGTGGTTCAAGCCTTCCTGGAAAAGCACAGGGCTCACAAGGTTGTTGACATGGTACTCAGCTGAAGAATAGAGAGCCAGAGAGTTCTCCCACTCCTCCTGGGGGATAGAAGTACTGACCCAGCGTGCAGAACGAGGGCGAGGGTTTTTTATCACCTGTAAGGACACACATACAGAGAAGTGAGTGGGCTATTACTGTACTAGTGTCTCATAAAAAAGGAATATAAAACTGGTCATAAGAATAATCATAAGTGTGAACATATTCTAGACAATATTCAGTGAGCTGGATGGCCAGCAGGTGGCACTATAGTGCTAGAAAGTAAAGGTAAAAAGGTAATAGTCTGCCTTACCTTCTGCAGTGCAGACAGCAGTGCAGGAGCAATTGAGGCCATGTAATAGGAGTGGAATGCAACACCAGCACTACGCACTTCTTTCGCAAACACACCATTTTCCTTCAGTTCAGCCACAAATTTGCTGACTGCCTCCTAGACACACCCACCCACACAAAAGATGAATGTTAGGTAAGAATGTTGTAAATGTAAGAAACAGTCCTTACTTTGGTTTTCAGTGCTTTAATGGTGATTAATAACATTTAATGAGAATGAGGTATAATGGATATACCTGTGGTCCAGATATAGTAACAGTGTCCTCTGCATTGTGGCATGCCGGAACCACCCCCTGTGGACACTGGGCCTTACACTCCTCCCAGGTCAAACCTGCAAAAAGGCAAAGTAAAAGTAAACACAAAAAAATCTTAGACTAAGTTAAAAATTGTGTATGTTATGGCATTACTGGGCGCCAATTCTATGCCAAATTACTTACCTACTGCAGCCATGCCCCCTGGAGGCAGGTTGGCTTCTTTGATGCACCGTCCTCTCCAATAAGCTGCCAGGATGGCCTCAGCATGGCTGAGGGAGCCATCAGCATATCCACATGCCAACTCACCCACAGAGTGGCCCACGATTCCGTCTGGCTGGAGCCCCATCTTCTGTAGCAAATCTATTTGTGCAATCTGGAAAATCATTTGCAGCCCACACAACAGAGTCAATTCCACTGTCATTTAACCTTTTGTAAGGTAACATAAATAATCAACTGTGTTGAATACCAAGCTGCACAGTCAGCAATAGGGCAAAAGAGAAAGGTTCATGAAATATCCGGATTTCAATAGTTGGGTATTGCAACATGCTGTGTTGCAATGCCAAGACTGTCCGACACAAGTTGGCTAGTCTTAATTAAGCAATAGATATGCACAGGTCAATATTGGTGCATGTGTGCCATTGTGAAACCCTGACCTGAATGGCTGCTAGGCCCACAAAGGCATGGACTGTGTCCTCAAAGGTGTTCTCATCAGCTTCCATGAGCAAGCGTGACACACACAGACCTGTGTCCTTCAGGGCCACATCTGAGCGCAGAACGGACTCACGGAACTCTGTCAACTGCATCAGGGTACGGCCCATACCAGCCCACTGAGTCCCCATACCTGTTCAACACACACAGAAAAAGACACAGTCATCTTCAAGATAAACAAAAAATATTTGAGAATAATAGAGAACGATAACTGAATAATATTTGATGTGTTAATTCATGCTTTAGTATTTTACTTACCGGAGCAGATGTACCAAAGGGGTCTGGGAGTGGGGTGAGTCTGCTGCACCTCTCTCACCTCCCCCTGGGCCCCGAGAAGCTTGTACCCCCTGTAGGGCACGCTTGCGGTCGGGACAGCAGACACCTCATTAAGAAGAGACAAGAAGGCTGTGTCTTCACTATGCTCCTGAGCCTTCTGGAGCAGAGACACTGTGGCCTCCTCGGTACGTCCACAGGCCTGCACCAGCCTGGGGACTGAGGGTGTTGCTTCTGACACAGCTGGTTTACATCCAGGTGGTCGCAAAATGACATGAACATTTGATCCTCCAAAGCCAAAAGAGTTGATTCCCACGATGCCGCCGCGGACAGGCATGGGTTCACTGACCACACGCACACGCCCATCTGCTAGTGCAGGAATGTCTGGGTTGGGGTTGTGAAAGTGGATGTTGGGTGCCCACGTGCCATGTTCCAGGGACAAGACCACCTGAATATAGAAAGGAGGACAAAATATGAGCAATAAGACAAGACATGGGTTTCCCTGAATATGTCTTTGTTTATGGTGGCAAATGTTGCATCTTGGTGAAGTACAAAGTTGTAGTGGACAATGCTGTCTAACACTGATTCTCAAAATACGTAATGAATTACATATTTAAACTAACTTTTGCAAGGGCAGCAAGTCCAGAGGCCGGCTCAGGATGGCCCATGTTGGATTTGGTGGAACCAATAAGCAGTGGCTCTCGCTGTGACTGGCAGAAAACGCTCACAATACCGTTCACCTCCTGTGGATCCCCAACCTAGAAGAGAACAGTGCTATACAGTACAGTAATCTGTCCTTAAATGCTCTTTTAATTAAGGATGTGTGCATATTTACATGTGTACATACTGACTCACCTTGGTGCCAGTGCCGTGGGCTTCAACATACTCAACCTGCTCTGGGGAGATATTGGCCTCAAGGTAGAGAGAGCGAACCAGACGCTGCTGCATGTCCCCTGATGGAAATGTCACTCCTTGACAAAGTAACAACAGCACAAATCAAATGCCCATCTCTAACAACTTTGACATTTACAATCTTGCAAAGGTTTACTCATTGAAAAAAAAATTATAGCCATGATAATAACATTAATAGGCTGCCTTATTGTCCTTCTGCTTTTTGTTCCATATCCCCCTAATAATGACTCCTACCTGGAAAAAAGACATTGCCTTATTTGTGACCATATGTGTGTATTAACGGAAAGGTCTCTGACACAACACAGGCCTATAATGTCGGCCTGCAATGTCACCTGAACATGCCGGGGCCCCTGCAATTACGTGCCTGCATACCACCATGTCTTAGGGGTATGTTTAGAAACCCTGGTTGTTAAGTGTGCAAACAGGCACTGGGGGAAAGGGGACAGTCTGAAGTGGCCAAAGGAATCAGGTCACAATTCTCCATTACACTAATCTACACAGGCTTTCAAGGATTTGGCTACAGAACAAGGTAGTGGCAAAAGTTCACCACTACATAGGGATTTTGAACAGATTTGATGCTGACTGCTTAAGTAAAAGGGGTGAGACACTGGAAGATTAGCATCACTAAGTTTGACACCTTGTTCTTTGTAGCCATCTGTGTTGTTGCCAGCATTGAGTACAGTGGCGTAGACTCTCTTGGCCATTGACTTTTTGGTCAGGAGAACGGCCACAGCAGCTTCTGACCGGCAGTACCCATTTCCTGAAGCAAAAACGAGGTAAAAAATAAAACTTGAGAAAGCTTGCACACTTACAGTCATAAATCTCTATATACACTCATATTTCCAATATGGGGAATACTACTTTTCTGTCTGGAAAGAAACACATGATGTGGTGTGATGTAAATAAAACACCATAAAAAAAATCACCTGATGAGTCAAAAGACTTGCAGGTCCCTTCTGGACTGAGCATGCCCAGTTTCATAAACTGCACAGAAGTGTTGGGTTTGAGGAGCAGGTTGACTCCTCCAACGAGGGCTGCATCGCACTGGCCGTGCCGAATTGCATGGAAGGCATTCTCCAAAGCCAGGAGACTAGAGGAGCATGCTGTGTCAATGGCTGTGCTAGGCCCTTAAAACAAAAGCAGACAGTCAATTTACTTCTGAGTCACACAGTTACATCACCTCATGCAATACAGCGCACCATGCAAGAAATGACTCAGTACAGTGACTGCAGCCAGGACCTGGTCAAGCATTGGTGAGCAATACCTTAACTTTCAATTGCCAAACAATATTCACACGTTGGTTTAAAAAAACACACAAAACAATTCCAAAATCAGCTCATATGGTTGAAAATGAGCTCAAGGGGGTTCATTCTTTGAGCTGATTTGAAATGAAAGGTGAAAGATAATGCATACCATTAAAGTCAAAGAAGTAAGAGAGGCGATTGGCGAACATGGCACGCTGGCAACCGGTCATACTGTAACCAAGGAGCTCCTCTGGGTCTTTGCTGAAGGCCTCGCCTGCCTCGGAACCGCTCACGCCAATGTACACACCCGTCTTAGATCCACGCATGGACACTGGGTTTATGCCTGGAAGAAGAGTATATTGTCATGAAAACATTATCAATGATCACAGAAGCAAGTGTCTACCATAAACAACATTCTGCCCATTTATGCTGTGGTCTTGCATATTTTGTAATTCTGACACTGACCTCCATCAACGATGGCCTCGTATGATATCTCTAGCATAAGCCTCAGCTGTGGGTCCATGGTGTGGGCCTGTTTGGGATGGACGCCGAAAAAGGCTGCATCAAATCTGTCTATTTCTTTTAATTTTCCGTTTCTGCGAGGAAGGCCGTATAGACCTGTAAGGGGAGAGAAAGAGAGACATGCAGGATGGTTACTGATGAGGAAGGGGAAAAAAATGTGCTTTTTCAGCACAATTTCTTCGCAGCATAAAAGATCTAAGCCTGTTGGAACTTTAGCACATGAATGTGAACATTAGCAGGATGCCAAGAAGTGGAAAAGCAGTAAGAGGAGAGACAAGCCTATTCAGAACAGAGCAGACCAGCCAAGGCCACCATAGATTGGAAGCCAGGTAGGCAAGGAGACCAGCATTGTAAAGAAACGAAAGACCACAGTGACGCACGCTTAGGCAAGCCTTTACAGATTATAACTGGTAAGTTGTTCCATTGTAATTCACTTTCACTGCTTATATTACCTGGCTTCCACCTCCTGTCGTCCTCTGTGACCATGTCAACTCCATTGTAAAGGTTCTGCCAAAACTCCTCCAAATTGTCAGACTCAGGCAGACGACCTGAAATTCCAGCAATGACTATCTCCTCCATGATGGCGCGAGAGTTTCTGCGCATCCAAACCAAAGAGGAAAAGAGAGACAGAAAAAGCAGTCAGAGAGCCAACATCTCATTAACAATGGCAGCCTTTCGGTTTGCAGCTCAGGATTGTGTTCATGTACACGTGACCCATTTCAAACTGAGAGTGCGCGCATCATTGAGGTTACTCAGGCTGGGAGAGGGCTGGAGGGGAAGGGGGACGATCTCAGAAAGGGGGAGGTCGCCCTAGAGCACTGTAAGCTTTGTTCCCCGTTTCAAAGCCAGCACATTCACACTCATGCTGTCCATACAATGGCCATCAACAAAAGATGGGAATCCTGCTCACCACAAGATGCAGTCAAGCGCTATGTCTTGCACAAAGTGCCCCTGTGTTCTGTTCTCCTCAGAGGGGAAAGCTTAGGTGTGGGGGAAAATGTTTCCGGGGCCTTAATGTACTTTTATAATAAATTAACCTAGAACAACATTCTTTATCCCAGACGAATGAATATTCAACAATGCTTCCAATGCACCTGACCCAACTCATCATCAGTGAAAAATCTGTTGCACCTTAGTTAGCAGAGCAGAACTCAACATAATTTTCATCCTAATTTAACTATTTCAAATTTTGCAAGACAAAATGTGCTATTTAGATCACACTGTACAGCATGTACAGCATGTAAGACACTATTGTACTTGTGCAGTACTGCATGAAACATTGTGGTTATAAGCGGAGCAACAATGTCCAAAGAGTCTTTACATCATCACAGCAGGTTATCAAACCAGTATACAATATGGGAGCCCCTTTACTGTTTAATAATACCAAGCCCGGTTGTCCAAGTGTAACCTCTATGTGACAGTCAAATTAATACAATTACATTCTGTTCTTGTTACATTGAAATATCCTTACATAAAGCAGTGTTACATTCTCCTTATAGTCAACCAAAGACAGGAATTTTACATATTGAAAAGACATATTGATCATAGTAAGGATAATACTCTACATTGGTAATTATTTAGATTTCTCATCAGATTTTCCACAAACATTTCTTATGACAGAATCTAAGACAATACAATTTTTACCTTTATTCAAGCGCCAAGTAGAATACTGTAACGTTGCTGAGTGTTCATTTTTGGTGCAGTAGAACAGACCATAAATTAAATACAACATGTCTATTAGAGGGAATGTCTGATATAGGAAACACATGATTAGAAGTTTCCGTGAGGTACATCCTTGCTCACATCTTTCAAGGTCCAATACGTCATTTTCAGGACCCAGGAAATAGAAAATGATTACAATTTCACATTGCTATGTGAAACTACACCTACCTGTAGAAGAATGGAGTTGGGCAGGAAGATGGTGATGGGAGGAGTTACTACTACAGGTACTGCAGGTTCTGACACGCAAGAGTATGTCTTCATGTATGATAGGGAATGAGACTTTGCGATGAGTCATGCATGCAAGCACATTATTTTCTCATTCTTTATAGAATTACTAAATCATGTAGCAGTAATCAGACATGTGTAAGGAATGATAATCTGCTTAGAGTCCTATTAGAACAATATGTCAAACGGAGTGCCTTAATATTCAGAAACACCCGAACACCTCAACACAAAGGCCAGAGCAGATTGAGGGACCAAGTAAACGGATT
Source organism: Distichodus sexfasciatus (assembly GCA_032718565.1). Taxonomy (NCBI): domain Eukaryota; kingdom Metazoa; phylum Chordata; class Actinopteri; order Characiformes; family Distichodontidae; genus Distichodus; species Distichodus sexfasciatus. The sequence goes on along the minus strand of JAVGVS010000021.1, from coordinate 1,831,425 downwards.
TCCTAGGGAGATTGTAATCTACCTGACCCAGATCCAAAATGGCCTCTGCATTTACATGAGTCAAACAGACATGCTTTAGTGCCATCTTGGTGTCATCACCTGTAATGTGGGATTACGTATGTAAAGCCACAACAAAGGACTGCAGGAACATTTAAAGAAAGTTACATAATGACAACTCATTAACATGCCTATTTTTACAGCAACATATTCCAACTTGTTGCAACAGCCATGACATATTGGGGTGCAGTTAGCCGTGTATCGGGCATTAGAAAACTAAGAATCTTTCGTTGTTATATTGATGGACCACATGCTGGTATTGTACATGTTTTGTTGCTGACACTATACATCTATAAACCAAAGCTAAATGCATTTGCACTTGCACCATCTGAACTATTATTGTTCAGCATGACATCATCATCATCATCTATTCCTCTACAGCAGAAAGAAAGTAACTTCACAGAATGCCATACATATTTCATTCAGTGTAGGAAGGTTCCAGCACTACCATCCTTGAGCCCCTGAGCAAGAATTGTTTTGTTTTGATTTTTCCTAAATCCCGTTTTATTTTTTCCTAAATTCCATTTTTATTCTTCTGAAATCCGTGTTTTACATTATAATCATATTTATTCACCTAAAAGGTGTCTAATTATGGGGTGGATGGGGAAAAAAGAACAATGCAAAAGAGAAAAATTCACATTAAATGACTGTTATTCAACTTCAACAAAGTGCTGGGGTTCAGCAGAACATTTTCTGCTTTGGTAAAACATTTACCTGTAAACAACAAAAAACATTCATTTTTTCGTGCAACACAAAACGTTTCTGATGTGAGTTTTTGACTGTAAGCGGTCGTCACGTGTTCTTGCGGGTGCAGTCTATCGTGCACTGCTAAAACTCACAAAAGAGTTGTTCTCCCGATTCATAAATTCTTCCGATTCTGCTCTAAACTTAGCACTAACAGTCGAATTCCGTAATTTTTGAGGACTTCGGTGTTTCAGCCTCTTCGCCATAGCTGACCGTTTACTTTCCCCCTCTGTGCGTTTGTGTGTGTGGAAAGCTGAGTCTCGCCTCAACAGGTAACACGTACAGGAGGCTGCAGCGGCCAAAATGTATTTTAGAAACCATTGCTTTGCCTTGCCTACACAGCGATATCAGCGAATTATACGACATGCCGCGTTTTACAACAGATTCCATTTTATTTGTTGAATTCCGCGATTCCGTCCGCGTTTTCCGCATCGCGGAAATCATAGGGCCCTAAAGGATGGTAGTGCTGGTGGTTCTATCCGACTTCCAGCACTGCAATCCTTGCTCAGGGGCTCAAGGATGGTAGTGCTGGAAGTCGGATAAAACCAGACTAGAACCTATGATATCTCGATTCATGTAGATGAGTATCTTACCACTTAACCAATATCACCATGTCTGTCTGTCTGTGATGAAATGTCAGTGAGTTCATCTTAAGTTAGGTTTAAGTTGTACATTACCTTAATTACGTCAGGCATTTCAAATATTATGTATTACAAGTGTATTCTGAATGCTTTCCTCATTCTAAAAACATTAGATTATATAAATTTGATTATAGAGGGCATGATTGCACAAAATATAGATGGTCCAATAACATAATATATTTAGATAATTCAAAATAGCTTTAAAGTAGAGATTTCTACTTTAACACATCTTGTGTGTGAACGTTTCAGCTGTGGTGTGAGGAGTGTGTGGGACAACTTGCTTTAACGCTGCCGTATGCTTAGCAAACTGATGTAGCCGTACCGCTAGCGTAGCTTAGCCTAGCCTAGCCTCCACCAAGTGAAGTGAAAAAGATGCGCACTCACTCTCCACCCCTCATCTCCATTACCCGCGTCAGATTCACAAATAAAGCTCTTCTACACCATTTAGGATCATCATTTCAACATCAGGACAAATGTTAATCCGAGTCACGTTTTAGATTAAACTACTAAATTAAATAAAACTACAATGTAGTGTTACAAGGTAGTTTAATTGCTCATCCCTTATTTGAAATACGACACGGCTTGCCATACAATAGCCACCTGAATAAATATTTCACATCTATTGTGGCACAGACAAGTTATATATGTTACATCCAAATTAATTAGTTCGACAATTTGCTCACATTCCCGTCATTTGATGCAGGAAGATAAAAAGTAGAAAGTCTGTCCTACAAGTCGATTGCTTCCATTTATTCCATAGCCGTCTGATTAAAGATCTGTGAATAGTGTGGCCAGTATAAAATGCAGAAAGCATTTTACTCACCAGTTGGTGTAGTTTAGCGAAGGCTCTGTAAATACTTTGGGATCAATGTGCGTCCGACGTCAGTATATATCCTGGGTTGACCTATATCTCTCCTGGTGTTGCGTTTATCTCTGCGTCTGGAGCTCCACTCGAACAAACCCGGTGCTGTTTTCTAGCCTTGCCCTAAAATATTACTCTCGCTTCTTTGGGTCTCTACCTCTGTTTCATTTAAATGTCTGCCATGCTGTGTGGCCACGCCACATGGGCTGACAGTTGGCTCCGCACTGTAGTCCAATGAGAAGAGAGGCAGCACTCCCAGACCCAACCGATGGGGTGATTTCCTAACGCCGCTCTCTTAATTCCGCGTATAAAAAACTCGAGGTTACTATGGTTCATCCCCGGAAAAAACAGATGCGCAGCAACACACAGCAATGGCTGCGGGACCCGGCGCGGTCAGTCGCCCGACGCTTATCAGTTTTAACTTTATTGCTTTCGAAACAAGGCCAGAGCTGCTACTGTAGCTCTGTCTGATAAGCGCTGGGCCTTCGATTTGATCCGTTACACTTGTCTGCGATCCGCCATTTTTAAGTACAGTGTTTGTGGGGAGAGAATATGATGACGTTAACCGAAAAGGAGAAGCATAGTCTGTTGAAATTCGGGGGGAAACGTCTTAGAAGCATTATGACAAAACAGAGAAACTCGAGAGGAACGTTTATCCTCATGCACAGTACTTCTAAACTAAGACATGCCACCACAACTTGTAGCTGTTCTTAATTAAAAAAACAAACAAAAACAAAACCTGAACTCCTATAAAGCTCTACCTGTCTGTCATTTACTCACCAGGACACTGGCTATCACACGACACAACAGCACATCAAACTTTGTAATAGACAACAGATATAACACGAACGGTTGTTTTAGTTTGGTATGGATAGTTTTATATGCGTATATAATATTTTAGGTTAAGATTTCCTTTAACTTACTCAAATTGGGTGTTGGTGGCCTAGTGGTAGGACACTTGCCTTTGGACCAAGAGGTTAAGGGTTTGAATCCGACCTCTGGCGTTACCAACAATGAGTCCCAAGAGCAAGGGTCCCTTAACAACCCTAAGGTTTTTTTTTCAGGGGAACTGTCCCTGAAATTAGGAAATGTAAGTCGCTCAGGATAAGAGCGTCTGCTAAATGCTGTAAATGTAAATTAAAATGATCTAATTCTTCGTAACAGGAGTGTACAACATATTTTTAAGGGTTTACAACATATTGCACTTGTACAACTATACAGAGGCAAATAAAGAATGCTCAAGAAGGTATGGTTACATAGAAAAAGACTCTGAATAGCAGCTAATCGATGTATGAATACTGTCGTAGTTGAGAAAGAGATGCAGATCAAATAAAGGTCCCCAGTTAGCTTGGCGTAGTCTTTTGAGCCGGCGTTGTGTTAGGGTGCACGTGGAACAGCTTGTGCACAACTTTTGACAGTCGTCAATGAAGTAGAAATGAACCAATCGCTGGACGGAGGTGTGTAAGATTGACCAATGAGAATGAATGCAAGGGAGTTGCTAGGATATAGGGTGACATGATGACAGAAAAGGGGAGGGGCTTGTAACCAGACTGCACGGACTCTGACGTCATATAAGGGTGTGGCTTAAATCGGGTTAACTGGGTTCAAAAGAGTACCATTTTATGTGTTTACAATCGGTAAAAAATGCTACAGAGACACTGTGTATATAAAACATTTTATTTCCTTAAAAAATCACATTTTATTCATATGCACGTCACATTTTAGCATTATTCTGTACAATGGAATGCTAATCTTATCTGAAACCTTGCAACCCTTATCTCAAACTATAAGACGATTCTTTACACCTTAATGTTTACATTGTTTGAAGTCACATGAAGGAAAGGGACCCTTTTTAGAAACATGAAATGGGTACTATTTATTACATATATAATTTTTATATAAAGGTGTAATTGATGCATAAAATGTGCATTTCTGGAATAAGACAAAGTTGGGTGCATAATTTCAATAAATAAGTTGGTCACAGAGCTAGACAGCCATTTCACTTCAGTCTTTAATGTTGTAATTTCGAATCCTGGCTACTTTAGCAACAGGTCTTGTGTTTTTAACAGGCTGATTCGTAGTCCTGGCTGGCTTCTTCTTTTCCTGGGCCACTGCTTTTAAACCATGAACTTTGAGAATTAATCCTGTATTGGAAACATTCTTGTCTTGTTCACCTTTGGCCTTTGCAGCAACCCCATCTGTACAAAAAACACTGATAGTCAAGCAATGCAGTGGCATCATGACACAAGGTCACATAAACTTAGTGTGCTGTGAACGTGCACATGTCCTTCACTTGCTGTTAGATTACACTGCATCACAAATAAGTCATTTCTGTCTGCTACTTGGTCTAATTCATGTGTCCTACAGTAAATCCTGTGTGCTGGATTCAAATCTGGAGGCACATTTTGTCTATCACATCAAGATCTTGTTATATATGCAAAAATACTTCACATAAGGAAAGTTTGCCTTACAGTTGTGTGATGTTTAGAAAATGTATTTGTTGCAACTAAATTACAAACATTACATTTTTGCATATATAACTTGAGATCTTGATGTGATAGACAAAATGTGCCTTCAGATTTGAATTCAGCACACAGGATTTACTGTAGGACAAATGAATTAGACCAAGTAGCAGACAGAAATGACTTATTTGTGATGCAGTGTAATGTACTGTTCAAACATGCTTTAGACACTTGCTTTTGCGCTTGTGAGCGTTGGATATTGTCTGCTGGTATGCTGTGAGCATCAATGTTTACCTTTAGAAAGGTAAACATTGCATATGTGATCTTGGTAATGATTTTAATTATACAATTGTAAAAGACCACTGTTTTTATGTTGTATTTGAATTGTACTAATTGTGCAATTTCATTTACATTCATAAACACAAGATTTTCACTAATATATTTTGAGCAAACAAAGAGAGGCACCACTAAGATGATGTGCAAACCATTGCTAAGACTGAATAATTTTCTTATTCAGTAGATAAAGTCTCAGTTCACTCTGAATTTGCAGGTGGATTTCACCTAAAACTATAATTGTTTATTGTATTGAATTGGTTGTATGGTCTTGGACATGCCTAAGCCTTTGAACTTTGGTCAGGACAGGTGGGGTAAGTACTAGAACACAAACACCCTGCCACACTCTCTTTCACACACTTCAAGCATGCAGGTCAGCACTCCTGTGCCAGACTAGAAGTGTTCAGCCAGCACAAAGTCTCCCAGTTGATGAAAATGTCTGATCACAGTGTATAATCGTGAACTGATATGACAATGTGTTGCAATACAGGTAGATGGCAACACACTCAACAGTACAAACAATATCATGCCCTCATTGCCAATAAGTCTATATTCCACATCAGTATCAACTGATAAGATGGCATTTCATTATTTTTTAAAAGGTTGGGAAACAGTTTCGACTGGAAGTGTTCCCTGGTCCATCAAGTCCAACAGTACATACTGAGCAAACTCATTCATCTGCACATTACTGAAGATTTGAAGACTCTGGTCTGTACAGTAAAATTATGATTTGCCAAGATGACATGAATTATTTAATGTAATTTTATATGCTGACTACTAACAAAATGTATGTTCCCATTTACATTAATTAGAAGTTGTTTAAAAGAATTTATACAACTATTAGAAAACTGGTTGGTTACATTTTCTTTTTCAAGCATATAATCCTAAAATACACCTAATACAAAATTGATCAAATGTAAATGAACCTTGATTATTAACATAATCACATTTATATCATGTTTTTTCACTTAAATGATATAGGTTATAACAATTTAGCTTTTTATTTAGCTCTTTATAGTTAACCTGGCCTAATGCAAATGCTTTATCATTCATTGATGTTGTATGCTTATTCACATGAATATTGGCATGTTAAGCACGGAGCCTCACCTCTGTCTTCATTCTCGCTGGAAGTGGGCAATGTTGAACACATACTCTGCTCCAGCATCTGCCACATGTCTTGCAAGGATTCAAGTGTCTGGGCTGAACTGGGTGGACGGACTGGGACTTCAGACTCGGGGAGCACAAGAGGAGTATTCTCTTTACTAAGTGGATGCTAGAAGAGACAAATAATGGAGTGATACTTGAGAACTACTATCAAGGTGGGAAATTTTGTAACATGAAGGTATGTTTTCCCTGTGTAACAATGTTCCCTGGAGACAAAAATGAACATGTTTACATGTGATTCCTGGGCTTTAGCTGGTAGATTCCATGGGTTAGGGTGGGACAGTGGCGTGGTGTTTAGTGCCGCTGCATCACCGAAAGAAGGTCCTGGATTCGATCTCCGGGTTGGCCGTGGGGCCTCTCTGCGCAGAGTTTGTGTACTTTCCCCCTGCTTGTGTGGGTTTTCTCCAGGTGGTCCAGTTTGCTCCCCCTGTCCAAAATCATGCAGGTTTAGGTTTATTGGCAACTCTAAATTGACCCTATAGGTGTAAATGTGAGGGTATTTGTGTAAGCGTGTGTGCCTTGTGATGTGTTGGCACCCGTCCAGGGTTGGTCCTCGCCTCATGCCCATAGTTCTGGGACAGGCTCCGGGCCCGATTAGGATTCCATGGGTTGCTGATTGTTACTTTGTCCCCACTGTCACTCTCAGAGAAATTGGGGTTTAGCATTATAGGTTTTTTCATATTCTGCTCTCTCTGTGCATACTGCAGCTCCTGTGAGGAAGAGAAAATGAAACACAATGTAAATCACTGCTTTTCTAAATGGTTGTATTTCAAGCATTTGTTACAGGATCTTGTAATAATTCTAATAATACATCTGATAGGGCAGTTCAACAACCTCTGTTCTGGCACTCTCTAGTGGCCTTGCTGATAACATCATTGCATCAGAAGAATGAAAATCAGTTAAGAAATGCTATGAAAGCTTTCATTTACACAATGAGCTTAGATAAAATCATGTTCTCTCCATCATGTGTTAGGCGTGATACGGATAAGCTTGAGTATCTGTCCTACGAGCTGGAGCACCTGAGTTGTGAGTTTGTATTGCAGCTGCTCTAAAGTAGACAGGCGACCTTGGGCCCTGGTTACAGTCTCGGCTTTGGATGCCTTTTTCTCCATGGGGCTTTGGCTAGGCTTGTCTCCTGCATCTAATAAGATACAATAGGAAAAGAGGTTTGTTACTAAGTTAGAAAAAAAAAATCATTCTTGCTTAAAATGCTTCTGAAACTTGTACAGAATGATAATGCAATAATTGCTAAAATCCCAGGTCAAGCTGAACCTAATAAGAAATGTAATAGTGTGTAAAGTTGTTAGTGTTAAGATACAATTGTTCATGGGGAGCAAGTAAGAGAATCATTTCACAGCATTAAAATAAACAGTCGATTTCCTGTTGAGATACAGTATTTGGTTCTATTTGGCTCTGTGCAGATTTAGTGTTTAGCCCATGCACAGAGCTTTGACTACAGTCTTTTATAGATAAATTACGTTCAACTGCGTGCTCAGAATTTGGCACAAAATGACGCCATACATTTGAAGACAGAAATTCCAAATTGGACTTTGGACATGCCTGGCACATGCGCTACCTTTTCAACATACAATAAATGCGTCATAGAATATAGGCTGAAAATATTGGTCATATCTAAGCATCTGTCCGATGCCGATGACTTAAAAAAGAATCATCCAATTCCAATATGATTCCAATATTATCATGCATCCCTACTATAGACTCTTTGTCACAAAGAGGAAAATATCTAATATCTTTATAAATGTTTTATGAAACTTGGCTATTACTGAAGAAATGAATGTCAAAGCAGGTTTTACATAAGTTTCAAGTAACATTTTACGTGCTTATAAGCTCAGCGGAAGAACATATTTAAACTACAACTTACCGCACAGTCCAGCCTCTTCTAGCTGAGTTCTCAGTCTGTTGCATTTGTCTGTGATCCGCCATTTTTCCTTATTTAGACGTGTGATCCAGTGCAATGCATTTTTGAGTCTGCACTGGAGCAAAGATACATCAGCCACAGCAACATCTTTACCTAAACCCTGAGATAGCAGCTGCTGCCTTAGCCTCAGATTCTCATCCTGAAGCTGCTTTATCATCTCACTCTACAGAGAAAAAACATAAGGTTAAAAAATATGTAGTTAACACAATAAATTCATAGATAATAGTGAGGCACCTGCCAGAACACAATGTACATTTTATATTTACCAACTAACCAAACATTATAGTCTTTATATTCCCAAGCTTATATTCATTTACCGGTTCAAGTACGATGGGCTCTCTCCTGCTTGCAATGTCCATTTTCAGTGCAGACACCTGAAAAAAAGTGTATTTTATTTCTTTCTTGTATTCATTCACTGATTCTTAATGTTTTATTGCCTTCTGTTCAGATCCATATAGAAGACACAGCCTTATGCAAAAGTTTGGGCACCCCTGATAAAAATAACTGTATTAATTCATAACTTGCTAAGCTTGAGAGGCAGCAACTTAATTTTAACATATTTGATAACTTATGGAAACAGCAACAATTCAGTAGTGAAATATTTTTTATTGGGCCAACAGAAACAATGTAATGCTCATTTAAACAAAAATAGGCAGGTGCATAAATTTGGGCACCCCAAAGGAATAATCCCATTAATATTTGGTAGAGCCTCCTTTTGCTGAAATAACAGCCTGTAGACGCCTCCTATAGCCACTCACAAGTCCCTGAATTCTGGCTGGTGGTATTTTGGACCATTCTTCCATACAAAATGCCTCCAGTTCAGTCAGGTTCGATGGCTTCCGGGCATGGACAGCCTGCTTCAACTCAATCCACACATTTTCAGTGATGTTCAGATCTGAAGAACATTGTACTTGTGCCTCTGCAGAAATTCCTTAGTAGATTTTGAGCGGTGCTTTGGATCACTGTCGTGCTGAAACATCCAACCCCGGCGTAAATTCAACTTTGTGACTGACTCTAGAACATTCTTTTCAAGAATCTGCTGATATTGGGTGGAATCCATGCGGCCCTCAACTTTAACAAGATTTCCAACACCTGTGCTAGCCACACAGCCCCATAACATGATGGACCCTCCACCAAATTTTACTGTTGGCAGCAAGTTCTTCTCCTGGAATGCTGTGTATTTTTTTCCACCATGCATAGCGCCTCTGGTTATGACCAAATAACTCTATCTTAGTCTCATCTGTCCACAGTATTTTTTCCAGAATATTTCTGGCTTGTCCAGATGCTCTTTTGCATACCTCATGCGGCTCTTCTTTTTGCGCATCACCCTTCCACTGAGCTGTTCCTGGTACAAAATGCGCTGCGGACTGTGGATCGATGTACAATGACACCATCAGCAGCCAGATGTTGTAGCTCTCTGGAGGTGGTCTGTGGTTTGTCCGTGACAATTCTAACCAGTGACTGTGCCTTTGAGATATTTTTCTTGGCCTATGACATCTTTTCTTCACAAGGACTGTTCCTGTGGCCTTCCATATCCTAACTACATTTCTGACTGTTGAGACAGACAGACCAAACCTTTGTGATAATCTTTTGTACCCTTCTCCTAATCCATAAAAATGCATTATCTTAGTTTTTAAGTCAGTAGAGAGTTCTTTAAAGGTTCCCATGTTGCCACTCTCTAAGAGGAAACCAAGGACAAGTACCACTAGCAATTTATATATGTTAAACCATTTTATTTTTGATTGGTTGCAGCTGTCTTTGTAGTTTAAGGTCTAATTAGCTAATCAAAGCAATTTAGTGCTGCAAACTGTCGGTATTAAATGACTGCAGGTCTTCAAAGTAATGCAAGTGAGAGGCTGCCCAAACTTTTGCACATCCCATTTTTCAAACTTTATTTTATTTCATACAACTCAATAATGCTACATTGAGAATTTTGGTCTGATAAACATCCCCTTGTCTATATATCTCTAGAAAAAAAAACACATCTTGCTGTGATCTTCTCTTATGAAGACAAAGCTAATTATCATGCAACCTTGGAGGGGTGCCCAAACTTTTGCATAAGACTGTATTTCAGTTTAAACAGCACAAAAGAATATAAATAGACAACATGTACTGGACATCACACTCACCTGGTTACCTAGGGCAACTGTTTCCAGGTTATGAAGAAGGCTGCTTTTTTGGTATTCCTCTGCCTCTCTCCTCACCTCCTCCAACTGCATCTCTGCAGCAGTCAGTTTCTGCTTCAGTCCAGTTTCTTCAGTCACCGCTGCTCTCTTTTGATTGGCCAGTTCCAGGCGTAGCTCCTCATTCTCCATCTGCTTTGAGTGGCTCTAGTAGAAGATGTAAGACAGCTCACCAGTTATAGACTCCCAGGACTTTTTTGCAGACCTATACCAAACATATATCTATACCAGACCTATTGCAGTACCTGCTGTGTAAGTTGAGCCACTATAGCCTCCAAGTGGGCCAGCCTCACTTCCTGTTTTTTCAGAGCAGCGGCACTTGCTGCTTTCTCAACTCGTAGTCCCCCTTTAAAAAAACGAGTGTTCATAGAATATTGTTGTAATAAAACAAAATGATACCTCCTCCGTATTTTCTTTGGCTGACAAGTTAATCCTTGCTGTGACCACCATATCATCAATCAATCCTATTTTTTATGCACATAACATGCACTGCGACTCCACTTTGAAAAATAAGTTGTATAAAATTTTACAAGTAATAAAATCAAACTTATTTTACATGACTAGTGTCCAACTATTCCCTCGGCACACCTCAAAAGCACGTGTCCACTTTGTATTATGAAATAAAAGTTGTGTGCCAAAAGGGTATTGGCATTCTCAATAGTGTGTCAACATTGTACAACATTTGCTGTAACAAAAATAACTTGGATATTGAATTCTCTATAGCTTGTTAAACAGTTTAGGCACAAAGAATGTAGGTGGAACCTTTAAAAAAATGACAGTGTATGACATTTTGTGTTGCGAAATTAAATGTGTATTAACTACATGTCGTTAAGAGACAATGTGTAAAAGTCGGTACCTATAGTTTCATTAAGCGATCTGATGTGATTTTGGAGATAGGCGTTGTCAGGTGCCACAGGGAACCCAGATACAGCAGGGGGAACGGAGGGATTAGTTGTTTTAGAAGTCTCTTCTATCTGGTCTTCAAGGTGCCTGCATTTAGCCTTCAGGTTCTGCAGTTCTTCCTCCAGCTCCTTGTTGTACTCTACAGCTCCTGCAACAACACATCACACATTTCATATAAAATAATGAAGCTTGTTCTATAAGCATTAAAATACTATTCTTAAAGCTTCTCAGTATTCATTCTGATTTGCTAAATTGTGTCTTCAACGTCAGCAACTAGCACCTAACGCCCAGATGTAATGGATAATACTAGGAGTTGTTAAAACGTTTATGTATAATAGAATATTTTGGTTCAATAGACATTCAGTGTCTGATACAATATAATTTTAATTCAATTCAATTCAAATAAACATGATAAATATAAATAATATAATCACTTCCTTTTTATATTTATTCATGAGTTCAACCAGACATTTGAATGGAAACAAAATCCACATCTCTTGTTCAATATAATGTGACGTTATGATATGTCTGTACAATATGTCTGATTGCTGTTTTCATTTTGGCTATGGACACACTGATTACTGAATTGCTGTATCAATGTAGGTTGATGTATCCTTAAACCCTTAAAGCAGACCTGGGCATTGCCCAGTCTGAGGGACACATTCGGCCCTTTGTCTGTCCCTGACCGGCCCACCTTAGGACAGCATGAAATAACAAATTAAACATAAAAATAAAACATAAGTAGTATATTCTATGCACACTATTCAACTGCATTGCTTTTTTTGAAGGAGAAATAATGCAAAAATGTACATATTTCAATATTGCTTTTGTTGTTAAAAGAATGTATTGTTAAAAATAAAAGATATAATATGCCCTGATCCGCACATTTATAGCTTAAACATAACATCTAGTATTAACAGTAGGAGCTAATCAAAACTAGACAACTGTCTGTTTTTTAAATGAAGTTCAGTTGAGCAGAGTTGATTGTAGTCTATGGGTTCAGGCCTCCATGTCAATTCAAATTTGACATGTGGCACTTTTGGAAAATTCATTGCCCACCCCTGCCTTAGATGATACCTGGAGTGTTTTGTGAGGGGTCACTGTTCTGAATTATGACCGGGGTCTGGGTCTGAAGAGCATCTTTGCTCATAGCCTCCAGCTGTCTCTTCATGTCAGCCATCAACTCCCTTAGGCTATTGTTCTGTTGCTGGAGTCGCCAAATCTCCTCTGAGGGAAAACTATTGCTTTTCACCACGGCAGCCTAAGGGACAAGAGTAAGGATACAGAAGAGACAATACAGTGAGTACCACATTCACAAGTTCCCAGCCATTTCTTGTTTGAAAAAACAAACAAACAAAGATCAAGCTTCCCAGCTTTAGCATTTAATTAGGAGCCGCAGTTCAATTCTAACAGAAATCCATTGATGTCTGTACCAGGGAGTGGGACTGAACACAACAAAAGTTAAATAACAATTTCAAAGTCTGAATACAGCTTTCTACATGTGTTGCAGAGATAATCATTTCTTCACACCTTTGTAGTTGGACACAGGTAGTTGCCTAGAACTAAGGTAGTTGCAAAACTATGACTAAAGCTTGGAGAAGATTTTTGAAAACAGAATTATGCTCATTGACAAATTATGTACTACAAAATCTAAACACTTCTACCAACAAACCCTCAACATTTAACAGTCACAAGGCGCTGTTTGCTTAGCAGCCACTAGATGGAGACATGCGGGCACTCATATGAGAGTACACTTGATGAGGAAATGAGTAAGTGATTATTTATCATTGGAAGCACACAACAGCACAACAAAATGTGACCTCTGCATTTGACCCATCCGTGAAGGAGCAGTGGTCAGCTAACATGGGCAGCGCCTGGGAAGCAGTGCTTGGGGACAGTACCTTGCTCATGAGTACCTCAGTGATACCTTTACTGGACCTGGGATTCGAACCAGCGACCTTCTGATCACAGGGCAAACACCCTAACTGCTCCAATGATGTACTTTTGTATCTATTATTATTTTTAATTCAGTTGAATTATTTGAACTATATGGTTTGGAGACCAGCCTGAAGTGAGTGTTACATGTGACATATTTTTTCATGCTGATAGATTCTTCAAAATAGAAACTTGTTAGTAATCATCAGGAACAGCCAACTTTGTCAACACAATGCAACGTCATGCATGATTTCTACCATATCCGGGTCAATTAATTGCTAATCAGTTTTGACTACATCTTTATTTTAACGAACTGACCTATTATGAAGGGAAAGGGAACTGTGGTACATTGTACTACATTAACTTTACCCCAGGTCGGTGAGATACCAGGGTATCTGCACATTTTTGATATGCAAATTCAATGACTTTTAAGACCTTTTCAAGACCTCTAAGGAGAAAAATTAAGACCATCACGGTGCCAAAAAAAACCGCAATAGCCTAGAATTTAGTTGGGACCCTGGATACTCATGAACAAGGTACCGTTCCCAAGCACTGCTCCCTGGGCACTGCCCAAAATTAAGATAAACTTTAACACTAATCTTTGTTCCTCTCTCTGACCTCTTCCCACTGACCCGTAATTATTTCAAGATGCTTTCTCAGCTCCAGGGGTAATGTGCAAATTGAAATATCATAGTGGAATACCCATGGGAAGACAAAGATCATATTCGGGTCATAAGTGGGTCACACAAGAGAAGCACCAGTCCGTGCTTGGATTAATATTCACGGCTGATGTGGCAGTTGCACAGGTGCAGCCCGTCAATCTCAGCTGTTCTAAATGGATGGGACAGTTGTGTTAATGGACACAACCTTTTCTGGAACACGTTCACAGGAGACGTTGTGAACTTTCAAAGTAACATTCTGTTAGGGTCAGAGCATACCTCGCTGATATGCTATTTAAAGTCCCGCAAAATGCTGCATGATAAATGACCTGCAAAGCATGCCAAGAGAGGGGATGTGATATGAGTCATGGCCCTCTCTGACCTCTGATAAATGTGCTGGCAGCAGCCAGAGAAGCTGTTGTTGTTCTTGTGGTTAGAACATGGCATCCGTTTACTGAATGAAACGCCATAAATGATCTATTCTTTTCCTTTAAGCAAATAAATCATTTTTTTATATGTGCATTTGCTGATATGCATCACCAGAGAGTGAATGGATGAGTAAACACATCTTGATTTAAGAATAAACTGCAGCTGGTGCATTTGTGTAGTGAGACTTTTTTACTGTCTAACCTGAGAAGTGGTGATGGTGGTGGCAGCAGGTCTGGCCCCACAGAGAGCCTGATCTCTCTCAATGGTTACAGCCCTAAGCAGTGTGACAGTCTCCTGCACCTCCTGCTCTTTCTCCTTAAGCTCAGCAGTCACCTGAGAACACATCATCAATTAAACATATGTCAAGTACACTCTATATGAAACCATGATGTGCATTAGGCGTTCATGACTATAAAATATATAAAAACAAATAAGGGATGAAGTAAACACCTTCAAGTTCACTTTCTAGTGTGCTACCATCATACTTATTTTGAGCAATTAGGTTACCTCGTCTCTGGCCTGGGTCAGGCTCTGGATGACTTCCTCGCTCTTGAGATAGTGTTCGACTCGCACATCCTCACAACGCCGCTCCCAATCCAGCTCTACCTGCACCAGCTTCTTCTCCAGAGCTTGCTCTCTCTGAATCCCACTGGTTAGGTGTTGCTTATACCTAGAACAGCACTTTTACTTATGAGCATACATTCAGGTACTGTGTATGAAGGAATTTTGTTTAGCATATTAGACACTACATTAACTAAACAGAAAGACACACTCAACAGTGGGAGACATTTAAGAACAAAACATCTGCAAATATTATTAATAAATGTTTTTCTTCGTTCCCTGATGACATCAGCATGTAGTAACAGAAAAATACAAGCTCTGTGTCCTTGGGGGCCACTCACTTTTCTATATCCTCTTTACACTTTTGTATGTCTGCTTTCAGTTTGCTCTCTCTCTCCTCCACACGCAGCAGCTCTGTGTCCTTGGCAACCGTCTCTTTGGAGACCTGTGTGATGTAAGCATCCCAGCCGGCCTGCGTCCTCTCCAGCTGTGCACGAAGCCTTTCAGGCAACAAAAGGCGCTCTTAATCATAATAAAGAACACTAGTTCAAGAAACTCATTAGAAAACAGGAAACGATTATTGGTGATTAACAGTAAGTCAAGTTTTAATTATAATAGCAATGAAGACAAAAACAGTAGTTCTGCAGGGGTGTAGGTATTTCATCTTTTTAGACATGCCCATTTTTCCTAAATATGCTCACAAAATATAGCTAGTTCCTCTATACCCTTATATGGCTGCATCTATATACGTTCTCACATTCCTCCCCATTCTCAAAGTATGTGGTCTTATTAGTCCAACACTGGAATAATGATGTGTTTTGACTCATTATTGAGAAAGTAAGGGCATTTTTATGTTGTATTTTACAATATTTTGTAATAAAATAACTGATGTTCCTTAAGACGGTCATTGAACTGTGGAAGTGTGTCTTCATGCATCACTGTCTTACTCATGTATCTGCTGCACCCTGCTCTGGAGCTCTGCTGCATGGCTCTCTTGTCTTCTCTCCTTCTCCATGATTAGACCGTCCACCTGCCTTTGAAGTTCTGCAGTCCTCTTCTTCTGCTCCTGCAGGTCAGATGTATGGGCCTCCCTCATGGCCCCCAAAGAAGCCTCTCTCTCCCGAACCCTCCGCTCCAGCTCTGCATGCCTGTCGTCAGCAGCAGCATCACAACAACAATGCTCAGCACACAGCTGCAGCCAAGCACGCTCACCCTGAAGCGCACAAGCTATTTATAGTGCACTGTACCACAGCAAGGCCACGGTCTCTAAGTGAAAATGTTGACCTACTGATGCAGGCTAAATACATGGCATGTAATGTTCTTCCTAATAACACAGCAGAGAGGTAATATTAATGGGTGATTCTGTGGAAGAGTAGTCTTACTTCCTGTTGTTGGTTTCTTTCTCCTTTTTATGTCTGCATTCCATCTGATTGATTTTCTCTTCAAGCTCCTTAATCCTATAAAGCATCAACATATATGTTGAATCTTGTCAGAATCTAACATTATGCAGCATTGTTAGGTTCTGGTTGCTGACGGTACCTAGAGTCTTTAACTGCAGTTGTGTTTTTAAGGTCCCACTCTCTTTTCAGGATCTCTTTCTGTGCGCACTGATAGAGCTCTTCAGAAGCTTGCAAGGACTCATTCGCCTGTCTGAGGGCTTTGGAATGGGCCTCCACTTCTTTGTTCAGCAGAGTCACCTTTTAATTAAAGTATTACTTATAATAATTTGATCATGCAAAACATAACTGTCAAACAGGAACTATACTGGAGAAAACAGCCTAACTGTAGCTCTTTTGGCTCTTACCTTGAGTTCGTGAGACAACACAATGTTCTGCGTCTCATCCAATTTCAGATTGAACTCGTGTTCCCGCTTTCTCATCTCGCTGTCAAAGTCTGCTAGCATTTCCTGGCGTAGATTACAAAAACACAGGTCAAACTTCAGCTTTCCATTACGTTACATGTTCCTTTACATTACATTAATTTTAGAACTCTATATTTATGAAGAAAAATGCAATTTATCAGACATTCTAGACACCAACTTATAAAGCATCATCATAAGTGTGGCATTTGTGTGGATTTTATATTAAGCACCTGTGACTGACTCATTTCTTATATTAATAGATTTCCCAGTATGCTTCAGTGAACACACAAACTGCACAGTACATCTAAAATAGGTTCATATAGCATTTTTATCAAGTAATGGTCTAAATCACTGTTCTCAAAGTGGCGCAGTCGTGCGGTCCCAATCGTATTTGCTAAAAGCAATAAGCTGTTGATAAATATAATTTATATATTCTAAATTTACACATTTCTCAAGCTCTGCACAAGTTGTCCTGATACTTATCACTTGCCATTCAGGCACATCTCCTAGACAAAATGATATTCAGAAGGGGTAACTCTGATTCCAGCAAATGCCTTTTGTAGAATTTTGAGCCACCTTCTCTCAGATATATCCCAAACTTGCCCGGGTCTGAGAAAATTGCTCCTAATTGCTAACATTTGCTTTTGTTTTCATTGTGAAAAATTAACCATAATTTACCAGGAAAATAATGATATTCTCATATGTCAAAAGTCTATTTGGACATGGTTTATTTAATATCATTTTGGAATAAACATGTATAATGCTTTATATTTACAGTACTTATCAGACGCTCTCCTCCATAGCAACTTAATTTTCCTAATTACGTTCTCCCTGGGGCAACTTGCTGTTAAGGTCATCCTCATGGTCCCAATTGCAGCAACTCTTGTCTTTTTAACATCATCCTGCCTGCACTGCTCAACTGATTTAGTGCAGGCAAGACAACGTAGGATTTATACCAAGTGATGAATGAGCAGATCCGCTTAAAGGGGTAACAGACAGAAGGCTAAGTGCCCAGAATGAAAAATGTTTGACGATGTTACTTCAGAGATCTGTTCGTATCTTACTCACTATCTTCCTTATCAACAGTAGCTGCAGTCTTACCAGCACTTCCATGAAATGTTAAATATGAGGCTGGTGTGATTCTCTCAGTTCAACAGTCAAATGTCAAAGGCAAACTGCGCTGAAAAAAACAATGCAAAACCTATTCTGGGCGTGACACACATGGTATCGCATCCAGCTTCAATGGACTCTCCAATGTCTAATGCCCCCTCTTCTCTTTTTGCACAGAGATGCAAGGAATCCTCTAGTGACAGCAGAGACCAGAATCCGAGGAGCACTGCCAAGTGGAGTCATCTCTCAACTTTATTACCATACACAAACCTGGCAAGCACTAGTAAAGAAGGCTGCAGACTAGACAACACATCAGTAGTCAGATTTATTGATTTAGTTAATGCAGTAGTATAAACTACATTCTAGGTTTATAAAGCTGTGACTGAGGGACTAAGGGACCTATTAGCCATGGTTTACAAAGTGGTTCATTAAAGAGACACAACACTTCATGACACAAATCGTAATAGTACAGTTGCTTCTGAAATCAGATTAGAGCCACTACTTAGTTTTCCTAAAGCCTCTGGCACTGACATTTTGTGGGCCACTTGACATGGTGTTGTGTACCTGTTTCTGCAAGGCCAGCTCTCCGTCTGATGCCTGTATTTGCCGCTGAAGATCCCGCTTTAACGACTCATTCTCCTCCCTGAGTTTCTGAATCTCATCCTCTTTCATGCTAAAACAAAAGTTAATAAACTGAAGATGAATGGTTATGTATAACAAATGTTTGCTCAGATTTTGTTGTCTGTAATTTTAACACCAGTTAACACAGACTAATTTTTTAAAGACATAGCACAGAAAAGTGATCCACTCCAATGCCTGAAATACTGTTAATGAGAAAGGCTGAGTCTGGTCACCATGCTTATAAAAACATTTTTCACCAAAACAACTATTATATTCAGCACTGCTGATGATGAGAAAGACTTCATTTTAATGCTATCAGATACTCTGATGATAAGGATGTGCCATCTTCAGAGACCTGTGAAAAACAACTACTGAAATACTTGTTCAAATTCACACTAGATAATAAGTAATGAAGGTTTACATATCCAGGAGCTCAGTGTTTCTAGTTCAGCTTGTCTCTATATGATTCACATTTACAGCATTTATCAAGCGCTCGCATTCAGAGCAGCGTACATTTCCTAACTACAGGGACAGTCTCCTTGGAGCAACTTGCAGTTGAGTAGGATACAGTCAGACACAGAGTCACAACCTCTTTTCTGGTAAATAAGTATCCAACCACTACACCACCATAAACCCACATATCACCTTTTATAACAAAACAGTCCTCACCTCTGTACTCTGTCCAGCTGTAGTCGGTAATCTGCTCCTCTCTTATGATACTGAGATTGCAAATCTTCATGATGTTTCCTCTCCTCTCCCAGGGCATCCTGGAGTTTTGATAGTTGTATCCTCAGTTCACTGAGCTGCTCCTGTCGGACGTTGTCTTCACTCTGGACTCGCACAGCCATGGCATCATAGCGCTCCAGCTCTCTGTCCCGTTCCTCCAGTACTCCCAGGTTGTACTGGAAGTCATCCCGTAAGCGCAGAAAGCGTTCCCTCTGGGTGGAGAGCTGGCTATTGGCCTCAGCCAGTGCTGCCTCCAGCTTCTGAATGCGCAGAGCCTGAAGCTCCTTCCATTCCTTCTCTTTAGAGGTCAGCTGGGCCTCTAGGTCTCCAAAGTCTTGCATGGCTTTGAGTGAGAATGGTTAGGAGGTGACTGAAAGTGTGAGCGCTACTCAAAATTATGCCAGTTGCTTAGGATTTTATCTTGAAAAATTAATAATTTATGTTTTTGGTCACAAGTTAAACTTCATTCATAAGTCAGGCAGGTCAATCCAATGCCAACTCTTTTCTTATATTAATTACCAATTATGTTTCACTACATGTTGAGCTTGTACAAATATATAAAGCACAAATATAAGCTCTATACATTGTATTTTGCAATGTGATCAGCAAATATGTGTTCTGGACTTAGTAGTTTTATACATAATAAAAGAGCCAGATACGTTATTATCATGTTACTTTTAACTGTCCGAGTCTCTTGCTCGTTGTAGTCATCAATATCTAACACATTGTTTGTCTGTCTGTCTGTCTCTGTGTGTGTGTGTGTGTGTGTAAAACAAATTGGCAAAAATATATGATATTTTTGAACATATATTGTAGTATATATTTTGTATATTTACTTCATGTTGTACGTATTTATGAATAAGTACGTAACGAATAAATAACATTAAAATCAGGAAGCTTCGTCACAAATAAGTCTGCTTAAAATGTATTCTTACTAGAGCTGATCAAAAACACATTAATTGCCTTAAGCTGCTATGTTACAGTAGAACAGCTGAGATCTACTGATTATATTCTTGTTAAAAACGATTAACACAGAAACTTACTTTGGTAAACAAGCGCAGAGCCTGCGGCCATTCTCTGTTAAAGCCGGTGTGTATTATGGGTGTTTGGATGTTCGCATTATCCCAAGACTGCCGCTTAAGAAAACTCGAAAATAACCACTACCAAACACATTTGTTATACTTTTCCATCATGGCTGATATACTAACAAGTATGCATACTACATATGAAGTACATACTAGAAATATTGCACCTGGAGCTCAAAATAAAGCATAACGTGCTCTATGCCCACCATTTCACTTCACGGTTAATACAGAACAATAAATCGCCTTAAACACTTTAACACATATTTGAATGTTTTCTCTGCTCATCCAGATAAACAAAGCACATGACGAGCACACAGTGTGGAAGTGCGCCTGTTTCTATGGGAACATCAGACACTTGGAGTTACATTTGAAGTTTCCGGGTAAAACTATTTTTCTGACGAGGTGTTCCGCTTTTCTGAGCATTTACAGTCTGTTGTTCGTTGGCTGACATTTTAACGAGCATTTGTATCTTATTTTTTCCAAACGTCATAAAGTGCAAGGGAATTAAGACAAATTTGTAAAATTGCTTTGTTTGTAAAAAAAAAAAAAATAATAATAATAATAATAAAAAAAGCAGGTAAGTAGCATCCGAACAACAGATGGAACTGCAATATTATCACCCGGTGTGGAATTGCCGATATTTTGGAATGGATGAGGTCAATAAATGACAATTAAAGAAGAAAGGTTGAAGACAAATGCTTCGAGCAGTATAAGTGCTGACATTGTTGCATTGTAATTTCCATCACTGAAATTACAATTTACCCTCTAGTGGATGAGCGACGCGATGACAACACTAAATTGTAGTTTCAGTGTGGGAAGTTTCAGTACAGTCGTCCCTCGCCACTTCGCGCTTCGACTTTCGCAAATATATTCATCAAATGTAATTAAATATACAATAATAATAATATGATATTTGTAACGTCTTACAACGATATTTATATTGTAACGATATTTTCTCTTATTTTGTCTAATATATTGGGTAATACGAGTGTAATGGTGACTAAAGGGTGTTATTTCATGTCTAGAAGGCTCTAATAATGTTAAAACCCGTATTTAGAAGGTCGTATACAGGTTTTCTATGCTCTAACTACGAAAATATTCGATTTATAAATAAAAATCCTACTTCGCGGAAATTCACTTATCGCGGTAGAGTCTGGAACTGATTAACCGCGATAAACGAAGGCCGACTGTATTATATTTGTTGTGTTTTTATAACATTTTTCAAAGTACTAAGGACAAATAACAATTAGGTAATTTTTTTTTTTTTTTCGTTTCTGGAACAAAAGACTGGCTGATATCAGTATCAGATTTTTCTCAGGCTTAAAAATGTATTTATTTATTTTATATATTGGCCTACATCACACAGTACAATTTGTTTATCTGCAACATTCATATATTTGATATCTGCAACATTCACATATATTATATACCTAATTGAGGCATATAGTTGTGAGGCATTCTGTTTATCTCCAACATAACTCACGCTGTCATCCCACCTCGCACACCTTTCCCATTGCAGTCTGTAGGGATGTGAAGAATGTGCTTCCTGAGGCAGTACTGAGAATAATAATGATCCCACACAGCACAAAGGCCAATGGGGAGAAAGGAAACCAAATACCTGTATAAAACGGTCACTACCTGCCTGATGTCACGTAGCCCGGGCTTTGGAGTTGGTATTATACAGTAATACCAACTCCAAAGCCTGGGCTATGCCTCAAGTGATCATAGAACATTCCCATGAGTAGAATTTATCCAAATGATCAATATAAAGTAAGAAAACAAATAATACATAACTCAAAACCTCATTAATTAAGGTTAGCGTTCAATTAATTAATACTGTAGTTCTTTTTTCAATTACAAATAACTATAAAGGAAGCACGGAGTAGACATCCTCTCCTCTGCCTGAAGGGCACTGTGTGAACACTGATTCTGCGTATGAGAGAGAGAGGCTGAGGGGACAGAGCATCACCACATCCTGCACGTCCGCCTCTTCCGTAGCCTCAGGTGACTGAGAGGGACTCCAGTCTCCAAACACACACACACACACACACACACATAAATATATACACACACACAGCGGAATCCCACTAGAGCTTATCCTATCAAGAGAGGAGGGCAGCGAGAGTGGTGATGGTCCTGAGACGGGAAGAGCGAACGAGTGAACATATAATACATCCATCATCAGTTAAGGTACGTTCCGACTAAGCTGCTTCGCTATTATATCTTATGTCATTCTGGCTACATTCATCACTTAGAAAAAATGATTGCACTTTACTATTTTAATAGACAATGCTGAGTTTGTGACATCACATTTTCTCTAGTGAGAAGTAACAGGTCCTTCCATTTAGGTACGCGACAAGATTATAAAATATATAAAAACGCCTTGAAACATTTCTTCTAAAAAAGTGAAAGATGTTTATTGGTGCCTATCACTGTTCGCTAGACAAAAATAATCATCGCTAGTCTCAAACAATATTTTTGCGCGTTTTAAAAGGTCGCAAGCTGAACTGTAAACGCGTCTGTAGGTATTTCTCCAGCATGCCGACAGGCAACTGGGTGTCTTTACTACGGTGTAATTAAAGAAGCCAGCCGGTGTTAACGGATCATTAAGAAATCCAATTTAAACTGAAGTAAAACCCGGTTTAAAATCCACCGTTTGTATTGTTGAGAGAGTAAAAACAACCGAGAGTCGTCCATTCATGCACATGAGGAACTTCAGCCTTCAGCAGTAGAGAAGTAGCGGCGCTGCTTCAGTCACGTAGGCTGTATTGCGTGGGCTAACCAAGAGCGTGTGAGTCGGACTCGGTAAAACTGTATAAAATAGCAAACAGCCATTTTTACTGTCAAAATATAAAAGTACCTTAACAAAGTGCCATCGACGGGATCACTATACATGAGATTAAAAGATATTTCATCAGTATCTTTACACGATCCGCCTGACCGCTTGCGTGTCCAGCATCACATCGCGTGGTGCATCATCACGTAACATGCAATAGCACCGATGCCGCGTTTTGGAAAAGGACCGAACTGCGGTGGCACACACGAAGGAAACACGGACAATATCCAGCAGTAGTCTCTGTTGAGTACCTACATCACGTTATTTTTAAACGGTGATAGCGTGAGGAGGACTGGTCAGTGGTGGTAGAAGAATATAGGTCAGAGTAATCATACAGATCAGCCGTAATCTCCTCACGGGATTTTGCACTTAGAATCGACATGATTGTGCCACATATTTTATGCAAGGTCTTGATATGTTTGACCCAAACCCGAAAAGAAAGGTGTTTTTAAGAGTGAAACTGGAAACCAGTCACATTAGTGTCTGGATGAGCTGTGTTTTAATGTATTAGAATAGAATTTAAAAAGTGAATTACATCTATGGATTTGCACTGGTGGTGAGCATAAGCAGAAATGTATCATTACATGTAGCTCAAAAGATTTTTAAAAAGTCAGATGTTCTCAGGGGATATTGTGTAAAAAGTTTTTTAAAAGAGTAAAAATATATAAATAAAACTTTGATTTTTAAATGATGAACTTTAAGGATTTACAATTTCCAGCAATTGCACTAGTACTGACCATAGACAGAAAATAAACATTAATTTAGCACAAAATATGATTACATTGAATGTTCTTGTAAAATAAAAAAAACAATACATTTTAATGGTTTACATCTAAAGACATCTAAAGATATTTATAGCAGATATTTCAAGTATGAATTTGTATACATGTGTATAATTAGTAGAATTTATGTATTCTGAGAGGGGATTAGGATTTAGGAGACATTAAAAACAATTATTTGCAAAGATAATGTATACAAGTTTCAGTTACTTCAAATAGAGTTAAATAGCAGTCATACCAACTCTGAATGAGCAGCACCAAGGCCAAGTTTGTAGTTTGTACAAATATGCCGTGAATACGCAGGTCGGTACATTAACTTTAGTTTATGTGCATAATTGTGCATACAATGTGAGTGATTAGAGCAAGTAATGTATATAGACACTGTAAACATAACCATTCTATAAGATATTCTTAACATCTTCAATCATGTCTGACATCTAAGCATCCCAAAGTTATGTGCTTCATAATGTCAGTATATACAGAACGTTAAAAGTGGTTTGTACAGACACTATAAATATGTCCAAGTTCCAGGAGAGATACCTCACATTTTATGATTGTTTCAGTGGCTAACAGGTGAAAGAATCTTTTCTTCTAATCCAGTAAGGTAAGTTTAGCAGTTTATTGTTTAGAGACAGCAGCTATTATAGGACAGTAATTACAACTGCAAGGGACGGCCTAATAAAAGACAGCTAAGACAAGCTTTAGCAGGCCGAGATAAAAATAAGCCCATTACAATAGACACAAAAGATCTCTCTCTTTATAACAACAACTGAAGTTAACGCAGTTTCCTCTAGCTTTAACTATGTAAACTAGGGTATGACACCTCACTTCTGATGGCCCATTTGGGAGGAAGTGGGCCAATGGGGCAAACTGTGAGGTATTTTTTACCTACAGTACAGTAAGTAGTTTTATCAGACAACGGGATAAGTTGAAAAAAGATTTGTTGGATGAGCTATGTAATAATAAATAACCAAATATTATTACAAGTAAATCACTACTTGTGTAAATGATTATATGTTACTATGATAGAATAAGAGATAAAAATGTCTGATCCCCACACACACACACCAACAAGAAAACTCTCGTCTTGATACACATGATCCTTCGAGAAGAGTTCAAAATTCAGTACAACGGCCCAAATGAGAATAATGCTACTCATGACACTTAAAGGACCTTAAGACTTATAGGACATCTGGCTGTATTTCAAGATCATCAAATGCTTGAATGCTTTTGAAGGGTGTTGGGAGGAGTTAAGCAAGCTTTATCCGGCAGTGGTACATCCCCACCCCCCAAAAGCCCACAAGAGAGTCAGGCATGACCAGGGTTACACACACATGTGGACAGACACATAGGAACAGCTGGGTAGGTTGTATTATGCATGTAATTGTTATTAAATGATATTCTCTGTTCACTGGAAAACTGCTTGCCCTTTTAATATTTGGGTGATGTATTACATTAAATGTAATGTTTAAGTGTTTAAATATAAAAAAGCTTTAAGTGTTAAGTGTTGGTGCAGCTTCACTTTAAAGGTCATGTCTTTTGTTGCATGTTTGACATTGCTGTTCCTGGCTGTTAAGAGTAAATTTCATAAGAGTAATTTGTAATTAGTAATATAATAATTAGTAATTTGTTGTAAAGGATGTTTGCAACTGATACAATGAAATCTAGTGAGGTTTGCAATGAGATGCTAGTTATTCTATTTAGTTTCATTTGAGATAAATACCATGTTTCAATATTCCAATGAAAGTCTTAGCATGATATATTTTATCCCACATTTGAGTCTATAATAATTTAAAAGGACCAAATATTATTACAGTTCATTGTTTGGACATGTATTTGACAAAGATTGGATTAAATATAAAGGTACAATATCTACAGGAAGGGGTCACTTATGACTCAAGCTATACAGATTTTTTCTTTCAGTATGTATCATTCATTCATCTTCCTGAATGGTGTTGGTTTATTGCTTGTTGTTTTTAGCTCTGAGACATGCACTCATTATTTATTTATAAGAGAAGAGGGCAGTATGTCCTGGTCCAGATTTCAAAATGTTGTAATTATGGGAACCACTTGGGTATTCATAGAAAGTCTTGACAAGTCACTTCAGCTCCAACAAGAAATGCTGTTGAACATTAGCAGAAAACATCACAAAGCTGATCCTACTGCTGCCTATGGACACTGAGTTTTCTTGTGCTACTCACACAACCTTACTTACTCTAGCAGCATAGGTTTACAGAAGCTAAACACTAAACTCATTTTGGCTGATCAAGAGCTTATATTAGTCCATAAAGACTCATTATTCCAATGATCAAGCTGGGTCTTGGGCATTTCAAGCAGTTTGGTTCTATACCTTAGGTGTGTTTTACACCTTAATCCATTTTAGCCAACATCTGAATAGCAATACTCACAATATCATCCTCTTATAGACATCTGATAAGTTAAATTAGGCATTTGTCTTATATTTCTGATTGATTTAAATAAACCATGCAAAGAACGTAAGAGTAGGAACAGTTGGTTCTAACATTTGCCTCTAAGCACTGCTGACACTTTGAAGATTCACTGTTGTGAAATGCGTTACGTCACTGCACCCAGAGTCCTGCGTGCTTGGACAGAAGCATATCTAACAGCTTCCTGTAAATGCAAAGTTAAATTGCCAGTACTATTTCAAAACGTATAACTCACTGTAATATTATATGAACTGTAGCGGGTTGTGCTGTAGCTCAGAGGCCCACAGACCTCAGCAGATATTCTATTAAGAGTGCAGTGTATTTGTGACAGAAA
Source organism: Distichodus sexfasciatus (assembly GCA_032718565.1). Taxonomy (NCBI): domain Eukaryota; kingdom Metazoa; phylum Chordata; class Actinopteri; order Characiformes; family Distichodontidae; genus Distichodus; species Distichodus sexfasciatus. Next base: position 1,804,754 of record JAVGVS010000021.1, on the reverse strand, counting down.
AACAGACAGAGAGAATCTCATTCTGGATTGGCTAATGCTATATTGATTTGTTTACACATGCATTTCTCTTTCAGCTCTTGAGGGCACATTCAGTAAGAGGACAATCAGCCCATCTAACCCCTTTGCCAAGCAACAAAGCAGCCAATCATATATATTTGTGATCAAGTGCTGTAATCAAACATATGAAAGCACTTGGCAATATTGCGTAAAACATGTAGGCAAAATGGAAGCAAAATATTGGTGTGGTTACCTTTGAGTAGAAATATGTGGAGGAAAAGGTGAACAAGTTCAACAAAAATACACAGGATTTGCTTCCTGTACAAAGTTTGTCATTTTCATCTGAAACATAAAACTACACGGTGGAGAGCAGGCGCCAATGTGCTCTGTTTCGCGCAAGGCAATGTTTGTATGTTGATATTTCCAACATACTTTCTCTGTTTCTGTTTGGTGTAGTTTTGAGTCAACCGAACTGAGCACCATGGGAGGAGTTGCACTGGATGATGGAGGCAGTGCGGTGAAGGCTCCAGATGGAGGATGGGGCTGGGCCGTGTTGTTCGGCTGTTTTGTCATTACCGGATTCTCCTATGCCTTCCCTAAAGCCGTCAGCGTCTTCTTCAAGGAGCTCATCAAAGAGTTCGGTGTGGGCTACAGTGACACTGCCTGGATCTCCTCTATCCTATTGGCCATGCTTTATGGATCAGGTATGCAGGCCTAAATTAGAAGCAATGGACAATGAATACTTTTGATCTGCCTTGTTATTTACTAAGACAGCACAGGGAAGGTTAAGGTTGCCTATATTACATTAATGAATAACTTACGAAATGTAATAGGTTAAACTTAGCTTAAAATGTCTTCTTTATTATACCTATGGAATATATAAATTTGTCTTCTACCTAGTGAATGGCTAGTTGACAGTGTTTTTTTACATTTTACAGGTCCCCTCTGCAGTGTTTTAGTAAATCGCTTCGGGTGTCGCCCCGTGATGATGGTTGGTGGCCTCTTCGCTTCCCTTGGCATGGTCTTGGCATCTTTTGCTACCAACATTATTCACATCTACCTCTCTACTGGAGTTATTACAGGTAAGAGTTGCCGAATAGAAGTAATTTTATAGTGGGAAAATAAGTAATAATGTGTATTTTAACAATGACAGTGGGCATTGTATTAGCCACTCCAATGTAGAAATGGGCAGCTTCAAGTGCTAGGCAAGGTTGTTTACTTAATGTTTGATGTTTTCCAGGTTTAGGTCTTGCTCTGAATTTCCAGCCTTCCCTCATCATGCTCAACAGATACTTTAATGAGAAAAGGCCTTTAGCCAACGGACTGGCAGCAGCTGGGAGTCCTGTAGCTCTATGCTGTTTGTCTCCTCTTGGTCAAGCGCTTCAGTACATGTATGGATGGCGCGGCGGGTTCCTTATCCTGGGAGGTTTGTTGCTTAACTGCTGCGCGTGTGGGGCTCTTATGAGGCCCTTGACAGGTCCCAAGAAGAACGAGAAAGACCAGGAAGCGGCAAAGGCAGCAGAAGAAAAGCCAAAGTCAAAACATAAGTTGTTGGACTTCAGTGTATTTAAAGACAGAGGGTTTGTCATTTACACTATTGCGGCAGCAATTATGGTGCTGGGTCTGTTTGTACCACCAGTATTTGTGGTGAGCTACGCCAAGGAGCTGGGCAACGAGGACACCAAGTCTGCCCTCCTGCTTACAATCCTCGGCTTTATCGATATCTTCGCCAGGCCTACATGTGGCATTATTGCTGGACTGAAGTGGGTACGCCCCCGGTGTGTCTATTTCTTCAGCTTTGCTATGATCTTTAATGGTACCACTGATATTTTAGGCTCCATGTCAAAGGACTACTCTTCCCTAGTAGTCTTTTGCATCTTCTTTGGTATCTCCTACGGTATGGTGGGAGCCTTACAGTTTGAAGTGCTAATGGCAATTGTAGGAACAGAGAAGTTCTCCAGTGCTATTGGTCTGGTGCTGTTGGTGGAGGCTATTGCTGTGCTGGTGGGGCCGCCTGGTGCAGGTCAGTTCACAGTTCACAATCAGCCACAATATTTTTAAGGTAATGGTGTGCAACTAGAGTTAAACAATTTTTCTGTTTGCATTGTAGGACGACTCCTGGACGCCACCAAGGTCTACATGTATGTCTTCCTGCTGGCAGGCTGCGAGGTGGTGCTTTCAGCCCTTGTTCTTTGCATCTGCAATATTCTCTTCATTAGGAAAAAGCCTCAGCAGCCTGACTCTTCAGCCAAAATGGAGATGGCTGTAACAGAGACTGAGATAGAGCAGCTGAACAAATGTCTTTCAGATGGAGCTGAGGATGGAGCTGGAAAAGAAGAGCGTGAGCCTGAGAAGATGAATGCAGGAGAGCAAAGTTCCCAGGATGTGAAAACAGAAGTGGAACCTCAAGGCCAACCTGCAAAACAACCAGAAACCTTGGAGGCCAGTAAAGAGGAACAGAGCGTCAGGATGGACTCAGTAATTCCTGAGAAAGTTCCTGCCGCCGTAACCAATCCTAATGGGTGTGCGGTTGAGCCTGAGTCCTCTTTGTGATGACATACCTGTAAGAATCCAGAAATGATAGACTATTTTCAGAAGGACTGGAGAAAAGACCTGATTTAAAGATGTTGCAGTGTGTGTTTGGTGTTTTGTTGTTGCAAGCTTTCCTGTACTGCTCTGAAACAACGTCTGTGTGGTCATGTGCACTGACGCAAATTAAACTTAAGTCTAAATTTGTCCTTAGGGCTAGTTAGCTTACACTGCCTTGTATAGTTATATGACAACAGCACCTCATCTTCAAAATGCAGTAGTTTCAGGAATCAATTGTGAAGTATTTTGAAAGATTGCATTGAAATTATTGGAAAAAAATTACCTACCAACAGGATAAACATACAAGAGTGCTATTCTCTGTATTGGTGGAGATTTTTGACAGAAAATCTTCCATAATGAGATTTTGTCCAGGGACCCAACCTCTAACTACTCATGATCCGAGAAGAAAGATGATCATTCTGAGGTGCTGTTTAACAGGACTACACTGATTATTAAGTGCATCTGAGCAAGATTAGAATGGATTAATGTCTTGTTGAACCAATTCTTTGGCCAGTGATCATTCAACCATGGCAACAGCATTATTGTGAATATGTTTAATTGACCATGGCATACAGTGTTGGCAAGGCTTTATTATGTGTGTTGTATATTAGGTATACTATAAATAATTGTTTGTAGCTAAGTTATCATTGTGTATTTAAGGATAAAATTCATAAATTATCAGGTTGTAAAATTAGGTGTTGGTCAGCTAAATGAGAATAAGTTCTTTGTCCCAAGTGAAAGATGGTTTTATGCACAAAGATGATTGTCTTTATCAGTGTTCCTGCATGCAGGACATGAAAGTATCATTACACTCCACACGTTTCCCTCTTTCAACACACCCTGTTCAATATTTTGGCTAAATCAGGTGTGTTGGAGGAGAGAAACACCAAAGCAGCATACCTCGAGGACCAGCATTATTATAAACTGGTTTATGCACCTAAAGCAAAGACTTAATTATTTTTCTGAAATATTAGCTACAATTAGCTTTTAAAATGATTGATATTGGTACTGATACCAATATTTTTATTATTGCTACTGTTTTTATGTTAAAGCTAAAATTCTATTAGAATTTGTTTTATAGTTCTTTATTTGTTGTTTTCTTTTTTAAAGTTTTTTTTTTTCAAGTATCATTGTTTAACTTACATTTTTTAGCTCAAGTATGGCAGACACAAAGCTTTTGAATAGAATAAAAAATTAGTATGTTGATTTGCAGAAATTTTGTTCAAGTAATACTGAGAAGAAAACTAAACACTCATAAGACAGTTCTGCAGTGATTGAACACCACATACTGGACATACCTGTTATAGTGTTTTAGCTTGACCATTTCTGGCTATTTCAGTAGCCGGTTGTCAATTTCCTCTGAAGAATATACTAACCAGCAGAGTGTTCATGGTGATCTCTGTGTATGCTTTAAAACACTTGATATTTGGCTGTGCCTTAAACCTGAATTGCTGTCAAAAAAAGTCAAAAATTGATTATTTTAGAAATAAACACATTTCTGTCAACATATTGGTCATTTTTCTAATTATCCTCCTTTGTTGTTTATCTATATATAAACTAAAAACAGAAAAAACAAAGATAAATGAGACAGAACATATACTGTATTATTATTGTAAGTCAAGTGTTTATAAAGTTAAGTCAGCTGAGAAGTTTGGATATTGAACATGTAAAACTACACCTGTATTTTACATATAATCATTCTACTTTAGGAAGTATCATGAGGTAACCAAGCAGATTAAAGTAGATTATGTACCATGTGTATTCAGACCGTCCACAGCCGCAGTACTCGTTCACGAATGAGACAGATAATCAATCCTATTAGCACAGGATTTGTGCAGTATTTTCAGTCCAGTCCAGCTGGTGTCCACCCGTAAATGCATTAGCTAGCTGTCATTTCATCCACTCGTTTTGCTGCCTGACAGTTTGTTGATGAGAGACTCAGTCAGTTCGACAGGCCTGCGGGTTGCTATGGATACGTAATACAATACAGTGTAGACACAAGAGGAGCCAAAAGGAACCCTTTTATACCATCAGCAACATTCATTTACACCTGTGCGAAAAAGCTGGAACACCAGTCAGCTAAAAATGGTTAAGAGTATAACTGATGTCAAAGAGGGGACTGTTAGGAAACATTTCAATAAATGTGAAGAATGGAGTTTAATTAGTAATAAGCAATTATAGGCGCCAACCAATTCCATTTAGTAATGCAACCCAAAAGTGTATGCTCTGTGTGTGTGTGTGTGTGTGTGTGTAATCCCTCTCAGTCACCTGAGTTGATGGAAAAGATGGATGTGCAAAAACATCATGTAATTATGTTATGATGTCCTCCTTTCTGTCTCTTGCTTACATACACACAAACACACACAGTTACATCTTTCAATCTTTGACCTCCATGGACACCCACACAACCTAGATGAAAATAATACTACACTTAATGTTAACCTTAATCTCAGTAATCAAAACTTTTACCCTTTTAGTTCTTCGAATAAATACTGGCAATATCCCATAAAAGCATTTTTTCCATTATGAGGACCAGTTGTCAAACACTAATATATCGACACAATCACAACAATGTTAAATCACAAGTTTTTTCATCTTTTAAGAGACAATCATGTCTTCACAACTACCTAAAAGGCATCTGAACTGGACAGACTAAAATAAGACATTTCTAAAGATGCACAATATTTATCGGGCACTGTCATTTCAGCTGTCCACCCCTTGTTATCTGTTACCCACATAACATGCCAAACCATTTGTCATCCACCCTGGGAGAACTGCCCATCGTCTTACTTGGCCCACTTTCCTCACCAGGCTTGAATTCTTTGAGGTCCACACCTGAAATATGGCAGCATAAAATGTGCATCTTAAAAGTGGTCCAAAAACAGTTGGGCATGATCCTTAGCCTGAATACTTTTGAGTCTTGACTGTACCAGCGCCAGAAACACAGACTCAAGTCTGGTCAAACAGCTATTATTTCTCTCACTTACAAAAATACTTTAGAAAATTAAAGACAACATTGAACGTCATTAAAACAAATAAAAATGTAACATTTACAGCTAAAGCATGTGAGCCCAATAAATCACATTGTTTATAGACTTGTGGTGAATATGGTAAATAACAGTTCTGAAAATACACCAAGTCTCCACAAGAGGGCAGGTCTGTCCCGACACTTTCATGTGTTTACCTATCGAGGTCTTCACCAACCCCGAACAGATCAAATTACTTAACGGACTCATCTGCTGAAATATGTGCTATATCACCCAGATCTAAAGTTACAAAATGTCAGTTCCAAGTCTTGCAAATAAACTTTTACCATTCTGATCTACATTTATCTACAACTTTAAGCTCAATCAAGACCTGAGTCAATGTTCACAAAAAGCAGCACAAAGAGGGCTCAAATAATACAAGTAGTTCATTTATTTACACATGTACACCAAAAGAAAAAAAGGGTGCACAAATACAGTGATACAAATTGCAGTAGAGCTCATGGATTGGCATGACTTCACCAGACCAAAAGTGTAGAGCCCAAAGTCATGGGTTTAGAAAAATGGTATGTATCAGACATCTTTAAAGTAAGAACACCAATCTAGGAGCACCAAACTTCCAGTCCAGGTTATTCATCTAAAAATCAACTTCCTTCCAGCTTAGATCAGCACACCTTCCCTGCGATGTCTGATACACACAACCCAGAAGCAGGTTTTAGGTGTATCGGTCAAGCCACTTCAGTGCTGGAGGACTGTAATCACTTTACCTCATCATCAGATTGTGATTAAAAGCATAATCTCACTGAATGCAATTTCAGTTTGAGTTAATCAATTTAATTTTAACAAACACCTAGCAATCACATTCAAACATGTTCTGATGACTGATGTCTCTTGCTCTACTGAAAGGACTGGGTGTGCTTTTTACACAGTCAATAGAGCTGTGAAAGACAACAGTTAATTTCTACAGTTCTTAGTTGTCCAGCACTTCATTCCAATGGCTTTGAAAAAAAAAAGGGGGGGGGGGGGGGGATAATGCTTCAGAACTGACTGTGATCTGAATCTCATTCATACAATCTAGTAGGTGAAAAATTGAAACATTTACATGAATATTATACAATTTTCACAGTTTAGAAAAAGGAAAAAAAAAAAAGAAATACAAGAAGTGAAGGGCAGTAATTATACAGCAGGTTAGTGAGCTAGATGTCAGGAAAAAAAACTGGTGAGTTTCTCAGGGTCCCTCTAAAACCACTAAATGACCTTTTGGTCATGAATGAAAAATGTTTAGATTTTGGCCCCTTAGCGGTCAGTAGAAACCAAACAAAAAAGAGCAAAACATCAGGAACCCAGTTCACCTAATGCATCAGTTAGAGACAGACTATCAAAACTATAAAATTATAATGGATAAAATAAAACCATAAGGAAATGGGGAGAAATTAAAAAAGAAACACAATACACAAAATAGACCTAATCTAAAGTGGAACACAACTGCAGAAGCGTTGACATAAAAGGGGTAGGGACGGCAAAATGACAGAAGCGTGGCTGTGTAGTGAAGGTACTAGTCTGAAGAGGAACCAGTGTGAAGGACAATAGAATGTGGCTGGCAGGTTTAGTCTCTGTTGGATCACACCACAGGCATCTCCTTTAGACAGAAGTGATGTCATTATCCTCATCTTAGGTATGCATATACAATATACACCAGAGTGAAAAAGTGACAAAGTAAGAGACAGCAAGAGAGAAAACAAGAACAAGTGAGAGACCCTTTACAGAGGCCTGCTTGGTTCTGCCATCTGAAGAGAGACTGACTGCCCTGCTTATTGGCTGTTTAGAGAAGAGCTGTCAATCAGCCATGGAGAGGCTGGTCCACTGGCGCTCTCCGTGTTGCAGAGTGGAGGCTTGTGGAACATAGTCTGGATCTTAAAAGAGGAAGAAATGCTGAATTAAACATCGTCAGACCTTTATGTAACATGATGCACATTTCCAGTGTTGTGTGAAGATTATTTAATGTTGGTGTTTCAACTGCACTCAAAGTAAAGAAAGCAAAAACTAAACTTGTATGCAACACAAACACTCAACTCACCTTAGCTGCTGCCTGCCGTCACACGAGGATGTGGCCAGCAGCTACTTGCCGTGATGATCGAAGGGAATGCTATTCTGAAGTGAAGAAAGAAAACATTATTGGATCTTTTATGCATCCTTCACTGGTAGTTTCTTTAGGCAAGTTGTGCAGGAGTGAAAATTAGTTGTATTAATAAAATTAATTACAATATTTCTCTGACTATGTCCTTATACAATTACAAATTCAAACCGTAATATTTTTCACTTATGTTCACAAGCCTGAACACAAAGTTTGCTTCACATGTTCACAGAGTCATGTTCAAGCAATTTATAAGTATATTTGGCAGGAAGATAAGCTCAATTGCTGTCTGAACCTTGGACTCCCTGTACTTATTAATGGTCATCAATAACATGACTGTTACCCCAGTGTTGTGTATTTCAACCAGACACACAAGACCAAGACGTCATAAAATATTTGGATGTTATTACACTACTATAAAAATAAACGTTTGATGGCTAAAAACCATATTTCTGAGATGCCTGACATTATAAAAAGGAACAAGATAGAAAATGAAGTGATGAAATAAGAGCAATATTTAATAATAAAAAACATCACTAGATATTTGTAAAATTAATATATGTATTAGATATATCTAAGGTGAAACCACAATAGACTCACTCATGCTGGCATTGTACACCATCTACCACAATTCTAAGTCCAACAAAAGTAGCAGAATAAAAAACGCCAGGTTTTATTATATGATACATGCTGTTCTATTGTGTGTGCAGCAGAGATGGGGAGTATACACACATACAATTCTGGATTTTTGGTATGACTGGAAAACAATGTGGAATGATTTAGTGACATGTAAACACTAACTTCTGTTGATACACACATTTTGCACAACAGCTCTACATAATATTGATCGAATTTCTCACATGGCACAAGCTGTGGTTAGACAATCACTAATGCATTAGAGCTCTCTTAACCCTGTACTGAGAACTTCCTAGTACACTGGTAAAGCAACACTGGAGGTAGGAGTTGGATTCAAATAATTTTCAAATAAATTATTTCATATTTATTCAACAGCCAAATATCAGGCTAATTACACATCAGTAGTAGATCTGCAGCTTCAATTACAACTAGACACGCATCCTACTCGGACATCAGTGCAAGGTCTTGAACCTCAGTCTTGATCCATGCTAGAGTCAATGCACAGAAAATCATATCATTTATCAGTCAAATCCACACATGACCCTCTACCTGCTATGCTGAAGCAATCACACAGACCGTTAGCAGGCACTAGAGAGGGGTTTGTACCTGTGAAGTGGACATGCGAGAAGTGTCTTGGCGTCCAGTTAAGTCCGACGAGGAAACATTAACCGGAGCGCCGCGGTGAAGCCGCATGCTGACCTTCCGCTCCCGCTCCATGCCAGACACAGGTCTTGGTGAGGATGTGTTTGCTATAAAACCAGAGAGCAGAATGGTGAAACCATGCACTAAACGCAATGTGTGTTTGTTTATGTATAATCAATCACAGCCTTACCTGTGTGAGAGGTGGGTGTGAGAGGCGTTGGTGGGGCACCATCTTGTGCGGCACGGGGTCGTCCTGAGGCTGATGGGATGCCTCTGGTGGCAGGATTCCTGCTGTGCCTCAGCCTCTCCTCCCGATCTCTCCTCTCTCTTTCCGCCTCCTCTGCTGCTCGGTTAGCGCCCTAGGCAAGAACACAGATGTGGGAGAAAAGACAATGATGCACATTGCTATTCAGGTGCTCTCGACATCACAAAAGGGGTCATTATTTGTGTCAGCACTCGGCACATGGTAAAAGGCAACGTGACCATCTGTTGTCAAAAACAGAATTTTTGCAAAAGCACTACAGTAAAACAATTCCTGCACAATGTTAAGGTTCACAGTTGTTAATGCTTCTTGCCTTTAGGCCTTAAAGCAAGAATATGTATTGTATTGTAGGTAGCATAATTATAAAATTTTACTAATTTGAAACATAACTTACAAATTTCAGCATGTTCCAATCAAACACATAGTCGTAGGAGAAGCCTTGTCTGTGGAAGAGATTCCTGAAGAGCTGCCTCAAGTACGAGTAGTCTGGCTTATCATCAAAACGCAGTGAGCGACAGAAATTGAGGTATGTGGCAAACTCAGCTGGAGAAGGTAAGCACAAATACATACACAAAACGTTGTTAAAATCTATCACGCTCTTCACAGAGATAAAGACGAAATGCATCATTTCAGACTTCAACATGGAGCTGGTTAGATACGTACAGGGGTAGCCCTTGCAAAGGACTTCAATAGGAGTCGACATTTTCTTCTCACTGATGCGTTCATACTTCTGTCGCTTTGTGGCAGCCTTCAGCCCTTGCCATGGCAGTGAGCCTAGGTTAAAATACATCAGCACGTAGCCCAGAGACTCCAGGTCATCACGGCGAGACTGTTCTGTAAAGAGAGACACGGCAGTGTAAGAATGAGTCCTGTGACACAGTATGCATGAATGAGCAGTCATGTCATGGTAAGATTTGCTCATGTACACAAATAACAGTGCTTCCCATAAGATGAAAATATACTTAAAATCACTTGAGCATGAAACACAAATCTCCAAGCATACAAACCTATGATTTAAGGAGGATCCAAAAGGGGGAAATTTCCTTGTAAAACTCTACTAACTCAAGGAATAGATGTATTAGATCTCACACTTCAAATTAGGGCTGAGTGATGTGACCTCAAATCAATATCACACTTAATTCAACACTTTAGCTTGATTAAGATTGATGAACAAATATTTTGGTTTTGGGGGTTTATGTTTGTTTTGACCTCATAGTTCCCTGACAAGGTTTGTCCTATGAATATGCACAGGCATAAAAGTTTCTGTTATTCTACAGAAAGAGAGCGTATTTTATCTTTGTGATTTTAAAATAAGTGAGACCCACAGATGTAGCAGCAAACTGGACAGGACAGTCACCCAACAACACATGCGAAACTAGATTTTTTTTTTAGTCACTGTACATGAACACCCATGGCAAAATTATTAAGATTATAAAATTTTGTTAACAAAAAATTAAGACAATTTAATTTAAGTTTTAAATATCAAGTTACAACTTTACATTAATTGACAAGACACAAGAGCAGAAGCACAGCTTTAGCATCTCATGAGCCACTTGAAAGTGCAAAAGTGTTGGAGGTGTGTGACCAGGTGTTACCTATGCCAAGATGGGTGTTGATGGAGGCGTAGCGAGCAGTGCCAGTTAGATTCTTATTCTCTCGGTATGGAATGTGTTGGTGGGTTCGGGCGTCCCGGTACTTCTTGGCCAGACCAAAATCAATGATGTAGACCAGGTTGCCTTTCTTTCCCAGTCCCATCAGGAAGTTATCGGGCTTCACATCTCTGTGAATGAAGTTCTTGGAGTGTATGTACTCAATACGGCTGATCTGGAGGACAGATAGATTATGGTTCAAGAAAGAATGACCGCAGCAGTTTTCATATTAAATCAAAACTAAAACACCACAATAACTCAACCCTCTAATTCAGAAAATACTCTGCATGTATGAACACTAGTCAAGCATTAAACTAATGGGGCCAATTTAGCAATCTACTATTGAGCCCAGGTCTAGATAAGCTCAGTTTCAGTGGCTCTCCACTGGTCTTGCTATTTAGTCCAAGACTAGACTTAATTCATGTTCAAAAAACAAGCCACCAAACAGCCAACTAAGCAGTATACGTGCTGGTCCGGTAAACACATTAGAGCAAGAAAACCCATAAAAATGAATAAAGCCTAGCCCTAGTTTAAAAACTCTATCCAGTGCTTCTGAAGCTTCTTATGCTGATCGCATCCTGCTTCCTGTTCTGCTTTACTGTTGTTCAGATGAGTCTGTCTTACCATCTGGTCAGCCAGCAGTAGGACAGTCTTGAGGCTGAATTTCCTGGAGCAGAAGTTGAAGAGATCTTCCAGACTGGGTCCCAACAGCTCCATCACCATCACATTATAGTCCCCCTCCGCACCACACCACTTTATGGTCGGGATACCAACTGGAAGATTAGTGCAACCAAAAACATGTCAGATTACCACAGTACAAGCAGCAGGTGAGAAAAAAAGTTAGTCCTGGATATGCCTTTTGCTACTAAACATATTTTGCAATTAGGAATACACTGGACATACACTACAATAGTAATACACAGAATATCATACAGATCTCTAACTGTCCAATGTAAAAAGTTCTCAAAAGCAAGACAAATTGCCAATATTCTCTTATAAATCACAGTAATGGTGTAAATCACCTCCTCCCTGCATCATTTTGTAAATCTTGCTCTCAATGTGGAGCTGAGGATGCTTTGTCTTCACACATTCCAGCTTGATGGCCACTTCCTCTCCAACTGAAATGTCTGTGCCTAAGGGACAAGAGACCAGGGAGGGAAGAGAAAAGGGAATAGCCTCATTAGAACATGGGAAGCATTCTGCAACCGAAGCAGCATCTCCAGTGAGACTGTCCACTTTCAGAGAGGAGATTCCACTTGGATGACTGAAATTTGAACAATGACCTAATGGAGCAGACTGTGTCAAAGTGCTACAGAAAGTGTCATAGTGGATATATATACGCATACATATTCAAACTTTTGATTTGTGGATATCAGAGACTGTGTGACAGTGAAGTATGAATAAGAATTAACCTTGTTTTTCCTATTCAGAAAATCCAGTCTAATTGAGTCTTACTGCTCAATTAAATATATCCAAACAATACTCCTTTAAACTAAATAACATAACTTCAAAAGTGTAATTCCAAAAATCCCACAATTAAAACCAGGCAGATGTCAGTCAAGCCCCTTTCACTTCCAACTTTCAAACCAATCAGAAATGACAGGGTGTGGCAGTTACTGCAGAACTAACTACCTTCTTTGGCCAGAAACTCAAAGACCTGTTATTCTGGTTTGTAGTAGGTGTTTTCAGTGTAAACGTCTCATGGTTTACATCTAATTCAATCACCTTCTACACTAATCAGGAGTTCCATGCTGATATCATTGGATATAGAAGCACACAGAATCATCTGATTAGTCTGGGATTCAAGTAAGGGCATTCTTTCGACATTGTTGTTGAAAAAGCATGTAGGTTCAGGCCTGTCGCTACCTAACAGCAATGTAAACAGAACGGTATTGTGTGGCTACAGCACAGTTCCAAAGCTACTGTAAAGAAAACCAATAACAGACCAAAGCTGTTACATAAGAGAACCTTATGAAATAAACTGTGTGGCTCCTAGAATCCATATGACAATTCAATGTGCAAATACACACCTTTTTAAAATCTGTCCACTGAGCATTAGAAGAGTTCCAATTCTAGTAAAAAATCATGCTTTTTAAAATGGGGCTTTTTAGACAGACAAATACAGGGATGCAATAAGAGTACATCATTGCGTAAAGAGGCACTACACCCATTTGGAGTCTATAGCGTGTGATGCTGGGACCAACTGGCACTAGATTGGCACTTCACACCATAAAGCTAACACCTCCCCGAATGCAGGAGGGTTACGTAAGCAGCAGTATGATGAAGCATCAGTGTGAGGGTGCAAGGTATTGTGGATTTTTGCAGCCAAGGAACCATTGCCCGGGTGAGTCACACACCTGCGGCCTCCCCAGCGCCCAGTGACGCATGTGTGAGACCTGCTGCTGGGAAACCCCAGCGGCAAAGGAGCCAACACAAGTTTGGGATGGGACGGACTGAATGACAAAAAGGAAAGAGCTTCCTAAAAAGGGCAGACGGAACTTTCAGCCCACAATTTTTCCCAACTTACCGATTACTACAAATTTGAGCAGACTGGCAAGGATAGAGGAGTAAATTAAAATTAGCTTGAATGTATTTAAAATGTTAACAGTAGCCAGAGGCAAAAAAAAAAAAAAAAACTACTGGCACTGTTAAGAGAGAGGAGGTGAAAAAGTGGAGTTACGAAACAATAATGGCAAAGCAAATGAAGTTGGATAAGGCACCACACCCACCAACTCGCCTTTCAGTCACACCCGCACCCTACAGGACATCTGTAATGATCTGGGAGTTAAACTTCCTGATATGAGGTCAGCTCCTCTTCTCCATATTGAAATGTACATAAAACTCTAATTTATACACAAACTGAATTGATTGTCTTGCAATCTTTATCTCTCTCACACACATCAGGGTTAGACAATCAAATCACAAAGGCATCAACTTATGCTGGACTGTTTTTTTTCATTGGTTGCTTGGTTAAGGTGAGTGATACTTGTGTCATCTTGCTTCATTAAACACACAAGTGTATACGATGATGTGAAGAGGGGCGGAAAAGGTTTTAACTGATGTCAGCAAGATGAATCAACTGTCTTTTTTCCGAATGCCGATGCTGATTATGAAAATTAGCTTTTGTTGATTGGTCAATATCCTGACCAACAACACAGATCTGTCCCGCAATCTGAGGACAGAAATGTACTTCCTTTATTTTCAAGATCAACAACGTCATTTGATGCATTAGATCTCTTGTTCAGGATTTGCAATAGGTGGACCTGACACGCTATCCTGTCACGGTATGATTAAATTCCATTTGCAGATATCAGCAATAGACAAACTGAGATAAAGCTCCAGACAAAAACCAAACCAAAACTCCAAGATGAGACTTTTCTGCATAACAACTCAGCACCATAGGATACCTTTCCAACATGACTGACAAGTAAACCATAAAGCAGCTGACTATAAATCATTTAACTATCAACCCTTATAAAACACGACATGATGCTCAAACTAGTTCTATATTGTTTCTGAAGTCTCAACACAAAAGTACATAAGGCAACATATAATATATACAAAATACTGGAGAGAAACAAATATGGGCAAATGCCCTGACAAGGTGGTTACACAGTCAAAGGAAAACACCTACACACTGAGACCTTTAACATTCACAATATTGGTCCTTGATTTCACTCCTTGATTAAAAGTTGTCCTTAAATCTAGGCCTTAAAATGTTATTTCCTGCTCATGTACCAGAAGGTCAATTACTTGTTGCAAAGTTGTTCCACTACATAAATCTCACAATGCTGGAGGAACTGGAAGGGGGAGTAGAGGAAGCTAAAGAAAAGGAAATATCTAAATATATACACACGAGAAAAGTCCAGAATCCACAGAAAACAAGGATTTCCCCCCTACTATTACTCTTAACTTTCATACTGTGTCTTTTAACATGTCTAACAGAAGTCTCAAAATGGCATGTGCATATCAACATAAGCAAATCAGCTGAGCTGACATCACTGCCAGTTGGCCTTTGGATTTTTCTTGAAATCTGTCTAGACAGGTAAGTCCACGATGGGATTGAGATCCACATAAAGCCCAAACGACCTGGAAACTTCTGTTCCAGTCTGAACTAAAGGGACCAGACACTTGGCCTGAACTACAGTAGCAGCAAATACGAGAAGCCATGGATTTGAGATCACTTGAGATGAGACACAATATTTACACAAGCCGTGGATGAAACAAATGGGATAAAGATTGGCACGACAAATTTGTAAGATTAAAAAAAGGCAAGTTTGAGACTAATATTAGAGCCCACTGCTTCCTGTAATAAGACAATCAAATTAGCAGCATTTAGCCACATATTAAATCCACAGAAGGTACTTTTATGTTGCTGCCATGACATGTAACACAGTAAAATGCCATTTTAATGAGATGTTTTTCAGCCTGATAGTCGAGAATGTGAACTGGCTGTAACTGAGGATAGAGAGCTTGATGTTGGCTATACACAGATCACACAATCCAGCTCTTTTCGACTATAACAACTACACGTCTGTGCGGTGTTAGGTGTTAGTTCTTTATACACTCACCCAAATAAATGTCACCAAAAGATCCACTTCCAATTTTCCTGCCCAGTCTGTATCGGTTTCCCACTCGGAGCTCCATTGCTGATGACAACCTACCTACCAGCTAGTAGTACAGCTATTTCAATGAATAATAAATCGCAACTAAGACGTAAAGAACTTGTCAACTAACAGCAAAAAATAGCAAGTCACCAAAAAGAAGCTTGCTCGAAACCTCTCTACTTTACGCTACTCCAACCCCCCCGAATCCCTGATAAGAATTCGGATCCTTCCGACGGAATTCAGCTTTCACCATTCCTTTTTCAATCTTCCTCTTCCTAAAATGTCACAATATTGGGCTCGGATGAAAGCTTAACTCCTGTACATTATGCTCCTGTAGGTTTGGTGATCATTTTTTCTTGCTTTTACGAAGATGGGATTGGATTTTATCGCTCGACCCCTTCGTACCCGTCGATCGCCAGCTGTCACGGCCCTCCTGTCTTCACAGAAGAACACAAACGTAACGTCGTGACATCACTTCCCCTAGCAACGGCTCGCGCCCGGGGGCGGGGCTTCGCCACAACTGGGTTTATTAGGTCAGTCACGTCTAAAGTTCTGCCCAACTCCGGCCATGTAGAGGCACACATTTTTGAGTCTGGACACGTATTTCAGTGTTGGGCATACGATATAAAGATTTTTAAGTAGACGAATAAAGAAATATGAAGAAGAATATTTAATTGTTTAAGAAGTACTGTAGATATTCCTACCATGGACGCGTTAAGTAGCAGTGCAAAAATAACTGAATAATATATATATATATCTTCACAAAAATGTATGGTCTATTGTAATTTTTTAAAAATTATTTTATAAGGGCAATCATTTGCCCTCACAGATTGAAGGCTAGGGGCTTTACAGACCACCACCAACAAGATACTGACTTCTAAACTAAATAGCAAACAATATTCCATTTTTTATTTTTATTTTCCACAAGACGTAGAAATGGTATATACTGTTTTAATGACGTAATAATATTTATAATAATACTTATTTCTGATCCACTAATATTCTGGATTTCTTATGAATAAGCTGGATGATAGCAGCGAACTAAAGCAGTACTTGTGTGGTCAAATATATTTATGGAAGGTACATTTTTTTGAACCTTTATCCTTGTATTGAGCACAGTTTATTGTATTTAAAACAATAACAGCAATAATAAAGAAAAATTAATGAGACTATAGACTCAGTACTGTCGGTTGATTCATTGAGCGCTTCAACCAGCATCCGCGACACGCCCACACGCTCACTGATTGGCGGAAAATATTTTGATTGGTCTTTTAGCGGCCAATCACAACGCGGGCACGTGGCCGTAGTTTTTTTCTACGGTAAGTTGCGTAATAACAAACGCACGTGTTTTACAACGCGCAGGTCGTGGGTTGGGCGATCGTTCGTACGAGCTGTTGTTGCAACCGTAGTGAAAATGTTTTGTCCTTCTAAGGAAATTCGATTAAACTGACTACAGTTTACGTGAACATTATGTAGACAGGGTTTTCCATAAAATTTCAAAATCATAAAATAAAAATAAAGGTGTAAATTGCAATTGATTGTATACGCGTACCATTTTTTTCAGAAGATATGAGTTAGACGCTAAAAGCTAACGTTAAATATTTAAAAGTACAGAACAGGCTTTATACAAATGCAAATGTACAAACCTCTGCAAAATGCGTACACTTGAACTACTGATGGTATTAGTTTACGTTTTTGGGACTAAGATTCAACGTTCAATATACCTAAGCATAGAAACAAACATAGAATCATAATATAAGCGGAAACTGGATTATGGAGATGTTATCACTATTTTTTCTGATGTCCCTCTCTCCCTCCACACATCCCACCACATGACGGTGACGCACGAACACTGAGAGCAACAGTGTGATGGAACTGAACAAATCCACTCAGCTCCTGCACAGATGGCTCCCCACAATCCAACATCAAGCTTTGAGAGTCCAGCTTGAAAATCAAATTAAATCATATTCATTAATGCTAGCATTTGTGTACTTAATTTCGCATCACCAAGAAGGCCAAGTTTCATGTATAATACCGTATGCGTATGGTGTTCATGCCTTACTTGACAATAGTTCAGATGTCTATTAAATATATTTTTGTGCATTATACTGACAAATAACAATCCTTATGGTTAAATAACAATCACGCCTCAATTGTAATTTCTTCAGAAACTTTATTTGAATTCCTTGTTGGTGTCGACATCTAGTGGCTAAAACGTGGAACAACAGCTACATATTGTCAACAAGTAAATCGGATCACTCTGCAAGTTTTTAAAAAAGATGATTAAAAAAAGTAAAATAGCTTGAATGATTATTAATGTGCAAAACAGATAAAAATGCAATACAAGTAGAAATATTAAGCAACATATAGAGACATGCCATTGCTTTAATCCCCAGGTTTAATATCCACATTATTATTATGCAGGACGTAGCTGTGATAAGGACAGATCATTTGTTTATTTATATAAGATGATTTAGGACAAATCCATTACTGCTGGGAAATTCTTCTGAGCGGAAGTCTTGACCCCACAAAGTCTCACACGCAGATGTGCATTGCCCTCTTTATCAGCAGTTCATTAAACCAATGTACACTGTATTCAGTGCAGTACACACTGTAATCTGTGCCACATGATTGAGAAATAATATTATAAACTTTCATGTTGATTCTCATTGCCTTATATATATACTGTCCACACATAACACATAACTCCTCATCTTCTCAAAGCTCAGTAATTCACAAGGGTCCTATCAGGCAACATTTTGAATGAATCAGTGACAGTATGGAAAAAAGCACTGCAGAGAGAAGATAAACAAAGGGCTGTTTCTGTAGAAAATGATCAAAGCGGTATGGGCCTGATCCTTCAGTGCCCTTCCTGTGCTTGCATGGGGACTGAAGTGAGCTGTGTGAACGCTGTCCATTAATAACATGACGGCACTAAGATGGTCATGTTAGGCAAACATAATGTTTTAGAATATGTTTACATTATCAGGGTCACTGAAATTTTTGTCTATGCAAAGAATCTTATACACTTGATTTCCTTCCTCCATAATAAATGAATGCTACTGTTGATACCAGCAGTCAGATCTGTTATTTTTTGCTGTGTTTCATAACTTTAGACAAGAAGATTAACCCTTCTACAGAAGAGAAGACATATTCATGACATTCAGCCTACAACTGCATCTCAGAAACAAATCTTAGAAGCAAATCTGGACTAAATCTTAGAGGAGGTAAGTCAAGTAAATGAAGCATGATTTCAGTCTTGTTCAGTTTTGTTTGCATTCTTCTTTTTGTCCTGCAGGATGAAGTGCCACAGAATCATTGTGGGTCCACACATTCATAATTATGAAAAAGATGCGAGTTTTCATTGGTTTGATTGTTATAATCATATTTTTGTTTCTAATAGATTCTTTTTTGAATATGGATTCTATCCTAATGAAAAAAAAACATTTATTTTTTAGGTATTATGAAACTGATTTAGTGTTTAATTGGTAAAAAAATAATTTACCATCTTTCTTTTTATTCCACAAAAGAAGATAAATAAAACAAATGCCAACTACCAAATGGTCTGGGAATGTGGTGTGACATAAAACTTTTATTTGGCTCTGCCAGTCTTCTAGTTCTACTCATCTCTCTCTCTCTCTCTCTCTCTCTCACTCTTTCTCTCTCTCTCTCCGTCTCTCTCTCTTACTCTCTCAGATGTTTATAGCTATAACTTCACTTTCTCCTTTGTTCTGTTGTTGGTTTTTTTCATTCCTCCCTCTTGGCTGTATCTGTGCCCCTCCCTCTATCCTCCTCCCTTCCTGCACTCTCTTTCTCTGGCTTCTCATGGCATGCTGGTTTTGGGAGTGCAGGAGGGAGATGTCTCACACAGACTGACAAGCGAACACACTCTCAGAGAAGGATATAAAGAGGGAGAACATTGCCGGCTTATTATACCAGCGTTCACAGCACTGAACAAGGCAGGATCCTCAGAATAACATCACCTCTGCCTCTTCCAACACCAGAGGTAAGTGACTTCTTTAGGGCAAAGCATGCAGCTTACAAACAGCATAAATAAACACACGCGTGATTAGAACTGGATGCTTTTGGTGAAAGAGCTTGTAGCATCTGTCCAGCTGTGACATTATTTTGTTACTAGAAACTGGTCCATGTGGACAAAAAGTTGTCAGTGATGCAGAAATGCAATAGTTCAGGGAAACTTTGCACACTGAACTTTATGCTGCTCTGTCCCAGGAAAATATCTCAGCAAGTATTTTTTCCAGACCATTATGCTGTAAAAACCTAAAATTTGAATTGGAAAATTGCCTCACTAAATAATGATATGAAACATTCTAAACATTTATAGTTTTCAAATTTAGTGCAATATGCAAATTAAAAGCTCATCTGTGTTCAATCATGAATACACATAATTATAAAGAGGTAAAACAATATGGTGACAATATGGTAATCAAACCAGTGGCAGAGGACAAGTGATTAGCACAACCACCGGCCACACCAGAAACTAGGACAAGAATTCTTTAGGCATGCCATCACAAAGCCCAGTTCAAATTGCTTCATTTCTGGACTCAGTTCATGAGCTGGGGGAGAGACAGACCCGGAGCAAACAAAACCAGTATTTTTCAGTGGCTCATCAAACTTTAGAATGTGATTTGAATCTAGTTTAATTGATCATTCAGGTGTTTAGTTCCAGAAGTCCTGCTACCTCTGTCTACTGCTCGGTAGAACTAGGAGAGATTGGGGTTGGCGCTGGCGTGAGGTCATGTGGCCTCAGTCAGTGTTATTTATGTGGGTCAGACGTGTGGCTGGCCAGAATGATGTGCCACGTGGACATCAAAGTGACCTCACTGACTCTCAGCTACAACAAGGGAAGAGATATAGCTGCTCTATGTTTCATCTAAGGGTATAATAAACGTAAGATTCCAAATGTTAACTTAAAATTATGTCAGAAATGCTGGGATTATATGATTATGTGGAATTTTTCAAACCACTAGGAACCTGGTGCTGTCGGGTTTCACACATCACAGCACCTTTCATTAGGCTGACACGCACATTCTGGACCAAAGAGGTGTTTTTGTTTCAGTCCTTCAGACAGAATTGCAAATCTCTACCCTGAGGACATCCCCCACCGCTAGATAACTATAGTGGTTATTAGAGTCTCACTGTGGCACCTTAGAAGTACGATCAAAATATATGTTTCATGTTCAAAGCTTATTTTTTCACTTGCAATAATGAGCTGAACGTCAACTGCTAATTAATCACAACTTTACGGATCCTACTTTAACAACACAAAATTCAGACATGTTGGTGCAGGTTAAATACTGAATACTCAACCGCTGGCAGGATTTATAACAATATACCCCCTGTGTTTTGTATATAGTTGAATGAGAAGAATGAACTGATGGGTGAGGTTGAGTGAAAGTGCAATATGTCAGACAATAAGCACACAAATGCAGGTGTGTGATTCTCACAAATCAAACTAATGGGAAATAACCTCTTTTCTGCTTGACTGTAGCTGGTTCCAAAGGCATCATAAGGCACAATTATGGATCCATTCACTTTGGTCAAACTTGGTCAGCCTTGGTAGGACTGAAGGCTGCTGTATGCTTGAAAATATGTCATCGGGTGTCATATTCAGGATCACTGTACCTTAGTGTATATGATGGCACAGCGGGCCTGATATACTGACTTTGTGATATACTAATGGCATGTACAGCACTTTGACTGAAAGTGAGACATGAGCTAGCAGGTGGGTATTAGCGGCAAGAGCACGATGAGGGTAGATGCATACCATCAGATTGGAACAGTGCATATCTCATGTCTGTGGGCTCTCTTGAAGCATGAAACAACACTTCAACACAAATGAGGGCTCAAACAGTGCATAACTAGTGGTTAAAAGCCACATATTCATTTGGTTTGAAAGTAGGTCATGGTGCAGCTTATAAAATTTTCTGTTGTGTGTTGAACAGGTTACAGTTGAAACCTTTGGGCTTTGATGGGCTGAGATGAACATTAAACTGTACTCTAATGGTACATCATTTCTATAAAACGTATGCTAGCCCTGGCATCTATGGATTCTATGGTGGTGGAACACAATACAGCAAAAAACATGAACAGAACAATCTTTTTATCCAGTGCCTTTTTTATCCTGCCTGACTTACATAATTACAGATGACAGCAACATCCCTGGGACAACTTGGAGCAAATGGCCTTGGTCAGAAGCCAACTGTGCTTACACTAATGGTTTTTAGGCTCACCAAAGCCCTTACCTGGACTCAACTTTAGGCTCACCTGGTTTTTACCCCTAATCATAATCAATCTTCAGCAGCTCCAATAACAGCACAGCCACCTTTCTTGTACACTTCTCCAAAATGTTGAGTCAAAATCATGCTAAAGGTATTTCTGTCCAGTTATTTACTACATGCCATGACTGCAGATAATTGTGATACCCACCAAATTCACAGGAGTGAAGCTGGGAACCTTTCATTAGTACAACTTATCTTCCCCAGAAAAACAACCCATAACACATCTTACAAACACGCAGCTTGTAGCTTTAGTTCAAGAGAAGAACACTTTAAAATCATTCAAATTATTCATTTCACACAAGGTAAATCAAGAGTAAGGCTGGCCAAACCCACTGCTGTTGTGCCTTAAAGGACAGACATGTGAATACTTGCCTGAACTATTGTATAAAGAGAATGGAAAGAACCAAGTGGAAAGACCAAAGCAGATAAGTAAACAGTAATTAGGTATCATTGCAATGAAACAGTATTTCCAGTATCTCCAGTATTTGTAACAACACTAGTGGATTCTTTGGAGCTGTGAAAACATAAAAGAATTGCAATTGCATCGCTGAAGCCTTCCATTACTGTGCATTCACTAGCCCATTCTGGCCTTCATGAGAATGGTAAGGAAAAAGTAGAAAAACCCTTTTTTTCCTTTGTTTCCTTTTGTTGTTGGGCTCACAGCTCCCTAAATCCACACAGTTGTAGGTGGTGTCAGATGATATGAGGAAAAGCAGTGGGACGCTGATGATTTAGAGCGTGGTGTTCCCTGGAGCTGGGAGAAGCAATAACACTTTTGGGCTTATGTAATACGTTTACGGTCCACTCGAAGCAGATGTTGATAAAAGAGAGCAGTTTTTGGCTGAAGAGAGGGCGCCTCTAAATGACGTGCCATTCAAGTAAACATGACCTCCAGACCCTGACATCCGGAGGAAAAGGAGAGAATTTTTACCAAAGGCTATCAGATATGGTACTGTAAACACAAACAAGCATGAAATAGGGGGAGCAAACAAATAAACAGTACAGCATAAGAGAAAGACTTAGTAATGAGGTCATGTGCCCATGCCCCCCCCCCCCCCCACACACGCACGCACACACACACACACGCACACACACACACGGCTGATCAGTAATGAAGTGAAGGAGAAGGTCAAGCGATGCACAAGAGAGCACATCAGAAGATTAGTGAGGATTAGAAATCTCAAAGTAATGGACCACCAAAATGTTTCAATGTCCAAAAATTATTCTCTGTTCCAGCATCTCTTAAATCAGTAACTTAAAGGGTGATTTACACAATTTGTATTGTGTTGGTGGTGTTATTTCAGCTGCAGTCCTGTGAATGACCACATTTAGATATTCCAGTGCCAAGGGGCATTTTGCTACACCAACTCTTACTGAGATTTTACATAACATATAAAAGTCTCTCAGTCAAGCACTTAACCTACTGTCAACCTAGCCTCACTGTGTCATTTGCTTAGTCTCAAAACTGAGACCTACTCTCATCGTTTGTGTCTACTTTGCTGGAGATTGCGACAGCTGTGTCCAATGCTGTAATTTTCCATTTCTTAGAGAAAGAGATTAATTTACATTACTTCTGTATGTTTCTGTAATACCCTATAAAGTTTGGTTAAAGTCTAAAACTCTTTTTTGTCCGACTGCCTGGTTTCCACTGGAACAGTTTCAGAGTGTTACTCAATGAAAAACAACTTCTGAAAGCCACAGCCACTTGGAAAACATCAATTTCATTAAGTCAGAGGTAGGGGTGCTGTTGTCTTTGAATTGTGTATTTGTTTACTACTCATTGGTATAAATCATTTGTCAGTAATCTTGGGTATTAATAAATTAATGAATGAATGGCTTAATGAAAATGAATTCTAATGAAAATGAACATTATAGTCAAGACAGTGGTAATCATGGCACACATTAATGGGGAGCTCAGCACCCCTGAAAAGGATGTGAATTTGAGATGTTCTAAAAAATTTGACTTGGGAGCTCTCTGAAAAATATGGCTCCTCCGAAATCCACTGTGTAATTAGAACCCTGGTGGTAATGTGCAACTGTGCACACAAGAAAATATAAATGAAGACACCATAGTTATATAGTGTTTATGAATTGTTGTTGTACCTTTTTCTTACTACAAAAGACAAAAATCATTGCTAGAGAAACACAGTATTCTGAATGTGGCGAATTTCAGGATAATTTACAGCCACTGCTTCACATAAACGTTGCCCGGTGCAGAGCTTTTGTTCAGCAGAACATTCACTCATGCAGATGCCGCACACAAAGCCCTCTAAACGGCCTCCGCTGCACAGGGACCGGAACGCTTTTTCCGAAAACAATTTCTCAAGCATGCAAGTCTGCTTTGAAACGGCACATCAGAAAAGATCAAATGTAGGGAATTGACCTTAGGTTAATTGCCACTATGCAAACAATTACTCAAGTGGAGAGGTGGCGGTGAGTGGAATCTCGATGAGGTCTGAGATAAAGTAGATAAAAAGGGCAAATCGTGTAATTCTTCAGACTAATCAATCAATCAATCAGGGAAGACATCTGCCAAGGCCTTTCCGCTAGGTCCTAACAAAGTCATTTCTATCTGTCATAAAACTGGTATTTCATTGCTGATGTAGCAAGAAAATACCAATATGCCATAATCAGTACATTCTATAAGGGAAACATGATACAATTTGCTAATACATTATGGGACTTCAGGCTGGAGGACTGGTGGGCAAGACTCTTAACGCCAAGTTGCTCCCTGTAATTTGGAAATGAAAGTTGCTCTGGATAACCGTGCCTGCTAAATGGCATAAATGTAAATATAAACGACCTGGAGAGTCATTGTACGTCGCCGCAGTAAATGAGAAGGCAGTGCCCATCGCAAAAAGAACCAGAGAGGCTGCCTTTCCCCTGTGGTCTTGGATTCATTTAGTGTCTTTGTGTTTTGGTGTTGTTTTTGTTCATCTATTCGTAAAGCTTTAGTTTAAACTTTGCATCTGCATCCCTTTCTGTTCTGTCTTGCACCTCATTGACATTTCTGTTTTTGCACCATTGATACTAGCCACTGTTACAAGTTTAATATATTTCAAAATATGCTTCAGTTGTCATTAATACATTGATGCGCACATAATGGAATGGGATCACCTGATCATTTTAGCTGAGTAGCTACTGTTTGACTCTGGGTCACAAGGTTTGCATTAACATGTCAGACAACACGTCACGCTAGACCTGTAAGTATGTCTCATGTGACTACATGTGCAAAGGAGCCCATGTCTAAAGCAACCCTTGGTGCTAAACACTGCTTTACTACGAATGTGTTTAAAGCATGGCCTGTCCTAAAAGCGTCTTTATTGCTGTTTTCACATCCTCTACTTGCTGTAATTAAAATGTGTCTGGTCTGATTTAAGGGTAGAACACAGGAAAATGTAGCACCTTAATACTGCAACACCACTGACAAAACGCATGCAGTGTAGCTGTAGGTAGATTAGAATAGAAACTGAAAAAGGTTACAGAACAGGTCCAAAGCCACATTTTGCCAGATCCAAACATATTTTTTACCATCTCTAAAACTGTTTGGATTATTGAACCATAATTACTACAGCTACGTTTAAACAGAGAACTTGGATGCCTTTAAAAAGCCATCCTAAATTCTTTGTCCAAATTTAGTCAGTAAAGTTTGCATGACTACATCTGACCTCCTGTCCTCCTGTCTCAGATGATCCAAGCGTGCAGTGGCCGTGGGACGTCCTCGTCAGCCTCACCAGCGATGAAAGTTGGACTCCTCGTGCTGATGTGTGCAAGATGGGCTGAACCATACAGGCCGCCTTACACAGAGGAGGAGCAGGACAGATACGACCCCAGAGATTACTCCCAAACCTCAGACTACCATAGATACCCCAGGTGCCGACAACTCTGAAATATAGTTCATGTAATTTCAAAAGTTATTCCAGTGACAATGATGAAATGAGCTGTGCTCTTCATTTGCATTTCTTCTGGTTGATTTTTGCATGCTGATGGTACAGAGTGGTAATCAGTTTTTACTTTCCTGCAGTGAAAGCAGAACAACAGAGTGTCGGCGATGTTGTGACCCAGTGGAAGAACCCCTACAATATAGGAACACTTACCCACAATACCAGGTGGTTCCACAGATAAACATCACTATCCTCAAAGGTACAAAATTTCAGTTTAACAGGAACACGTAGATCTCCAGAAATTATTTAAAAGTAAACATTCCAAGACACTGACAATTATTCAATGCAATGCATAACCAATTCATTATCTTTTCCTTTCTTTATCTTTCTGTATTTTGCTTTGAGCTGTTGTATTATGTCTATAATTCTTCTCTGGAATGTCAGTGTGCAAGGACAAACGCCAGGCTAGTTAACCATGGTCTAACCTTAAAGAATAGGGGACAACAAATCAGAATGTGACTGACTTTGATGGACCTTTTGTTTCAGAAGAGAAAATTGGCGTCTCGATGTCCACAAAAACGTTATTTTTTTTTAACCAATCCTGAGGATTTCTGTCCTCAGTATATACTTTTGTAAGAAGTAAATGATAAGCCTGTCAACCAGCATACATAACCTACAAAATATAGCAAAAATTCACTTGTGTATGTTCTCTTTTCCATACAGGAGAAAAAGGGGACGTTGGCATACGAGGTCCTTATGGAAAAACAGGCAAATCGGGTCAGGCAGGTCAGAGAGGGCCTTCTGGCATTAAAGGCGCCAAAGGCAACATAGGCACCCCCGGTGAACCCTGCAAGTCATACTACGCTGCCTTTTCTGTGGGTCGCAAGAAGGCGTTGCATAGCAATGACTACTACCAGACACTGGTGTTCGACACAGAGCTCGTCAATCTGTACGGTCACTTTAACATGTTCACTGGCAAGTTCTTCTGCTATATACCAGGCATTTACTTCTTCACCCTGAACGTGCACACATGGAACCAGAAGGAGACTTACCTGCACATAATGAAGAATGAGCAGGAGATGGCTATCCTTTATGCCCAACCCAGCGACCGGTCCATTATGCAGAGCCAGAGCCTGATGCTGGAGCTGGAGAGGGACGACGAGGTTTGGGTGCGACTTTTTAAGGGTGAGAGAGAGAACGCTGTCTTTAGCGATGACTTCGACACCTATATCACATTCAGCGGCCATCTCATTAAAGCCAAAAGTGAAGGCTAGTGGAGCTGAGTGACAGTGCCTGTGGGCAAAAATACATCCATGTAATAAAACCTTATTATTATTATTATTGTTTTATTTCATTTATAGTGGACATGTATTATATACATTCACTGGTCATTTCATTAACAACATCTACTTTGCAGGTACAATTACAGACTACAGTTCATCAGTTGCCAGACACAGCTTGTTTTTGCCCTCCACTAGTCATTAATGGTGAATTTACTGTAATATTGAACATTTGACCACAAAAACATTCTTAACTGGATATTTATGGAGTTGTTGATCCAACCCCACAGTGAATCTGATATGAACATCACACCAGCACCATAATTCATGCCAGTCTAAAACCTTGTACCATGGCACTACCATGTCAGGGTTAGTGATGTACTGAACCCCATTAAAACCCATTGAGTAACTGCTGGAGTAAAAGTACTACAGTACCTGATATTAAAAGTACTAAACATTAAATGTGTTTTGCTAGTATTAGTAATGGTTAGTCAGTGAAATAAATACTTGGTCTTAATGTTTTAATTTGCTGACTTGCGTAATATAATAGTAATTCTCTAGTTCCCAATTCCCTAAAAATGGTACTGACCAGGGGTGTGTTTCCCAAAAGCATAGTTGCTAACGGTTTGCTAACTATGTTAGCAACACTAGGTTAGTTGCTAATAAACACTATATTAGTTGCTAACATAGTTAGCGACTATGCTTTTGGGAAACGCACCCCGGACTGTTGCACGTAAAAACCTGCAGATGGCGATATTTTCTTCATTATCTGTTTCCAAACTGGAAACTAACAAACAAACAAACATTGTTTTTGTTGTCATGAAGGCAAGATTATAAATGACAACTTTCATTATAAATGCAATAAGTAAAGAGTGATGGGGTGATGGTGGTCTAGAGGTTAGAGCACTTGTCAAAGTCAAAGTCAAAGTAAAATGTATTGTCATCTCTGCCATATATTGTACAAGTATTGAGAGAGACAAGACAGATTGGCTCCAGTTTTAACAGTGCAAACAACAAAGAACAAGGTACAAGGAACACATAAGGCACAATAAAATATATAAATAGAATATAAAATATATACTTTAAACTAGAAGCACAATATAAATGTAAAACTTTATACTTTAAACTAGAACGAGAGACAAGAACAAGAAAGAGAGACAAATATTGTAGTAGTAGTCAAGAGAACAGGTTCGCAATTTAGATCGACCAGCATTAAACGTGTGCCAGATCAGCAGCAGTTTGTGAAAATACTGTACCATCTGTAAACATAAACATTATTCATAAACATTTTCCTGAGACAGTTTCAGTGCAACATGAATGAGATTGTCCGTATAGTGTTGTGTTGTTAGGTTGTGGATTCGAATCCTACCTCAGGCACTGCCACCGCTGGGTTCCTGAGCCCAAGACCCTTAACCCCAGGCTTCTCTCAGGGAAACTGTCCTTGAAATTAGGAAATGGAAGCTTTGGATAAATGTGTCTGCGAAATTCTGAAAATGTAATTGTGAAAATTGCTCATAATGATAATACTAATTCCAAGCATAGTTCTCAAAAATGCTTATGTACAATAATGGAGTACAATTACTCAAGTAATCTTCACCACAGTTACTGTACTGAAACCAGGGTTGCTGGCAAATGAATATAGATACAGAAAGCAACAGATGGGTTGTAGTCTGTAATGTTACACCTTTTAAAAGTGCACATATAAGGTAGGTGTCCTTAAGTGGTCAGTATCTATGTATACAAGGTAGATGCTCCTAATAAAATGACTTGTGAGTGTATATTTAAAGGCATTTTGGTTCATATAACATTATACAGCAGTCTGATTATGAAGTGAGCAGAAAGGCCAGAAAAATATCAGGAAATCTGGGAACATAAAATTAACCAAACCTCCCTCCAAAGCTTGGCTCATGACATGGTTCATCAGATCCATTTCAAAACATCATATTTAACTGTGAAAGTGAGTGGTTTAAGGGATCAATTAAGACATTAGGTATCATTGTGTGACAATTTCCACATTTTTGGAAGCAACTTGATATCCTTGGACATTCAACAGGTAACTGATTCCATGTCAGGTGCATCATCTTGCACTAGTCTGAAGAACATGGTACAATGAAAATCTAATGACAAACGGTGCTTGCAATACAGTTTATGGTGCTGTTGAATATTTGTAACATGCGTATATAAAATAGTTTGTAATGTTTGTCTGCTATATTGTATCTCTGTATCTCTGTTTACAGTGTCTTTAAGCTTGTAAGGGATGTATGTGTTATAAAAAAGTAAAGAAAAAAACTAAATAGTGTAAAGACAATACAGACATATCAATATCAACTTTAAATGGGACCAATTATCTACTTTCTATCAAAGATATTGTTTATTAGATCAAAAAGCTTATTTATCAGAATTTAATAGCAGCGAACTGTGGGTTCTTAGTCCACACCACTTTAGAGTTAATACCTACAGGAATAGAGGCCTCAGGATGAAGCAC
Organism: Distichodus sexfasciatus; assembly: GCA_032718565.1. NCBI lineage: Eukaryota > Metazoa > Chordata > Actinopteri > Characiformes > Distichodontidae > Distichodus > Distichodus sexfasciatus. The sequence continues at coordinate 1,775,303 of JAVGVS010000021.1, read as the reverse complement.
CTTTATTGTCTAAAGCTGTAAATGTTCGTTTTTTTCTCCACATCACTGACATTGTGGCTCCATGTGTTACAGGTGAGTTACGTTAACATTTGACTGGACTTTTGAAAGCTCTAAGATGTATAAAGAAATGATGTACAAAGTAAGAAAATGCAAACACATCCAATAAAAAGGCAGTAAAAGGATGTATGTGTGTGTGCTGGGTGTGTTTGGTTTGTGTGGGTGTGGTCTGTTTGGACTCTAAAATGGCCAAGTATACTTGACCCAAAGGAATGCTTTGGACTTAGAAGATTGAACGTTCCGGAACTGGTTTCTCAAGGTCTTCCACATTCTATCCTCGCAAAAACACAACAAATAAAGTATCATTCTCGATAAAGAACCATTCTCAAGAGGCGGACATTTACTTTTGCCTGGACCTTGTTCATTTAAGCCCACTGTTATCAGTGACAGCATGATGATAGTCATTAATGGACAGTCAACTTGTGTGGTGCTGTCACATGAGGTTTTATGACAGTCATTAAAAAGTATATTACAGTAATGCATCACAACTATGCACATAGCATGTGATCAGTGTGTAAGTGAATCCAGATGTTAGTGCGATGGCCTGTGAGTCTGAAAATCATCCATTATACTCAGCAAATGTACAATACATGCCTGGATATGGCATAAATAAGAGGGTTGATAAATTAAATATGATAACTTTAGGTAACTTCGTTGCTTTAAAAGATTTCTCAAATGTCCAATTTGCTTTAATGTCCTTTGTGCTAATGCATAATGTAGGCTGTAGAAATGCACTGTAACATCTGCAGCAGTACTTTGTCACCCTCTTGTGGTTCTAATGAAGGAACTCTAAAAACATAAACAAACTAATTGATCTTCCTGCAAAATGTTTACATTTTCATCAGCATATTCTTTTATGGATATGAGCAAGATATTATGCTATATCCTATAATTATCACATATTTGTCAGTATGTATTGGTCTGTTTCGCACTGCATTTCAGGCTTTGTCTTTTACATCTGTTATTCTTGACGCAATCTGGGTCGCTGGTAAATTAATAATGCATTTGTTGTTGAAGAATGAATCCAAAACCTGTGACTAAATATTAAAAATGAGACCTGTCTAATGGGTTTTATGGTCTACTAGCTTTAGAGAGTGCAAAATCTTAGAGTTAGTGAATACATTTTATTAAGGTAAGGTGATATAACATATGTGAAACAGAATAGCTAGGATAGGACATGTGAAGGAAGAAATTCTGACACATAAAATAGTATAATCCCTTATATTAGGACTGATTTCCTACTTTTCTACGTCCTGTGTCTAACTGCAGTTACTGAACATCCTTTGAATCTCCTCAAACTACACCACATTTTACCCTTATGCTGTTTGAATCCATCACTAACTTTTTCCTTGCATTGATCTATTGGTTTCAGTCCTTGTCTATTTGCAGTACGCATTTTTAGTGATTCAAAAATATTGCAGTTCTAATGAATTAGGCAAGGATGACTAATAGTACATTTACTTGCATCCTATGGTGGTTTCTTCAGTCCAGTCTAGTTCATAATGAATGTCGAATCATTATGAATCAGAAGTAATCTAATTTATTTCCCAGCTATCCATCACGTGAATCTTGGATAATGGTAGAACCCAAAGTAAATGCATCCATTCACAAATTGCAGGATAATAAATATGTTCAGTATTTTCTCAGTGCTGAAACAGCACTGACACAGCACAACTTGGCTCGTATGTGATTCATGTGGAGCAAAAAAATCATCTCAGCAGGCCTTACAGTTGAAAAAAGGCTGCATGCCATAATACAATAAAATACTTAATCACAATGACAATGTAAGGCTTTTAACTTAAACAACTAATATTTTAGGAGTTTTATCCTCTGAAAATATTATTTAACATTTTCAAACCCTGCATATTGTGGCATAGTTTGACAAAAATAAACCTGCTGTACAAAATATATAAGGCCACTGCCGAAACTTGTATGATCAGAAAGCAAACTGTCATAATTATTGTCATGATTATTGAATGACTAAAATATGAAAAATAATTCCCAAACAATTCAAAACAACTTACTGAAATCTAATGCATCTCTTCTTCAGGATATATCAGAAATATTGCTTTCCAAATAGATTTTCCTCAAATACGTGTTTTGGGCTCAATACAGAAAAGCTGTGCATCAAATTAGCATTTTCTTAAAACCCCCCCCAAAACAACCAAAGCTGAAAGTCAGAGTCTTAATGTCAGCCGTTGCAGCAAGAAAATGTAAAGACGTTTGATGGCTAACAGTGTCCAGTCCATTAACAGCAACTGGCTGAATAGGTGCTGATGTGAGCTTCTCTACTGATGAGCCTTTATCTAGATGATAATGGGCCATCAGATGGTATAAAAGGGCCCAAAAGCATGTTTGCTCCACAAGCAAGCTTTTTCTGCAGACTCAACAACACAGCTCCACTTTCCAACGCTTTTAGCCCCCTTTTAGATGTCTTCTGAGAGCGCTTTCCGTTTAAGCCAGTTAAGCTAAAGCTAACTCTGCGCATCTGTGCTACTGATCTTCTTTGACAGAGCAAGTGAGAGAGAGAGAAGGAGGGAGCGAGAGAGAGATGAATCAGATGCTGGGTGGTGATAGCAGTGGAAGTTACTGCTTGGCCAGCTCTATGGCGAGCAGATTTATGCTTGGCTTCAGGTCTTGGCTCTCCCACAGCCTCTCAAATTAGATTTTCAGTGCAGGCCCTGGAGCACTGCCACTTAGCCACTAGCAAGAATGAGCTGCAAATGTTACACAGAAAAGAGAAGGAAAAAAGAAAATGACAAGACATCTTTCTCCCCCTCTGATTCTCTGGCTTGATGAAGAAATGTAATTTGATTTCAAAACCGTTTACTAGGAATTCAAGATCAAATGCTGTATAAAGGAGCCATGAAACTTTATTAACAGCTTTGAAGGAAACCCCCCCCACAAAACAACAGAAGGCCTAAAGAAAGCCCAGAGCCAAGCAAAATGCACAGCTGAGTGGCATGGCCGGAAGCAGTGACGGCTCTGCTGAACAGAGCTCAAATAGGCTGAAATCGATCAGTCAGAAATCATTTCCTCTGATTAAGCCTCTATTTCCAGTGTGTGCTCATGGTGCTATAGCTCACATTTTATTGTTTTTAATTTCTTTCCTTTTCGAGAAAGTGTACATTTATTGATTTTATATTTCAGATCATTATTTCAGAGGGGCACAAATTGTCAGGCACAAATATTGGCTATATAAGTCATAAATCTGCCACACTGAGTGAAAGACCCTTTGGACTGTACTTTACATTGATGGCAATAGGCAGACATCTGAGGCTCATATAGGCCAGATGGAATAGTATAGCCATTGCAAAGCAAGGGAACAAGAGGTTAAGCAAAAAAAACAAAAAACAACAGAAATATGCAAAACATGCAAAATGGTAGACAGTGCAGCAGGTTTTGGAGAGTACACACCATTATCTACATGCCAAAAACCCAACATATTACATTCAACAGAAAAATAAAAAAATTGCATCTAAGAACGGGTAAGTAATTAGCTACTTTAAAAACTTTAATAATAAATAATGATGATATGGTTAATGTTAGGACTAGAAATAAATTCAGACAAACATGTTGATCGTGCATCATATCCTATCAGGTTTTCAAAAATCGTGACAGATGATTTCTGATAATTTACTAACTCTACTGTTCAGATTATATACTAACAGGAAAGTAGTTTGGAAGTATAATAATTTACCATTTTGGTATTTCTTATCATTAATTTTGTTCATAAATTAACTCATTGACGTCTTTTTGGTCAACCTACATCATTTGATCTTTTCCTGTCCATTTCCTTCCCATGGGGTGTTGGCGGCCTAGTGGTTAGTACACTCGCCTCTGGATTAAGAGATCATGTGTTTGAATCGCCTGTCTGGCACTACCATCATTGGGTCCCTGAGCAAGACCCTTAACCCCAAGTTGCTCCAGGGAGACTGTCCCTGTAATTAGGAAATGGAAGTCGCGCTGGATAAGTGCCTAAATGTAAATAAATGTTCTTCCTTCAAATTTCATACTTCTTCTCTTCTGCTTTTTCTTTACTCTTCTTTCTTCACGTCCATCCCACACTGGCATCAGTTTTCTACTTTCCTCATGGCCTCCTAGCCCAAGCCCTGGCAGGCAGAGATGCCTTCGTCTGACCCCTCTGCCTCTCTGCTTCATTGCCAGTCTTGCTCTGTGAACCTCTTAGTCTCTCTTAGGCTTTCCAGCTGCCACTGAGCAAGAGGGGAAAAAAGCAAAATAGGTGCAAGAGCTAAAAGCTCAGCGCGGAAGCCAGCAAAACGGTCCAGCTGTAACCTATTTCCATCACTCTCCACCCATATAACAGCCATTACCCCTCCCTAGGCCCAGCAGAAGACGAGCTAAGCACTTTTCAGAGGAGAGAGGACAATTTGTGCTCGCTGGAGTGGCTCACCTGTCGACGGCTAGTCCTTGAAGTCCTTCGCCAGTGTGCTGGCATCTGTTTTCAGGGGCTGCTGAGTGCCATCAATTCCCCACCCGCTCACGGTAGGCTTGTGTGAAGGGACGTGGAACTGCTTCAGGAAGCCTCTCTCCAGTCACTCAGAAGCTCAGCTTTACTCCTCCAGTTCACCTTTTCTCCATTCCGATGCTTTCAGTGCAGTCAGATTGAGAATGTGCAGATATTCCTTTATTTGCAGCGGTGCGTTTTCACAACTGCTGAGTATGCACTGATACCACATATTAATAAAAGTGAGCTATTAAACCAAGCTCAATAAACAGTTAACTAACTACATAAAGTGTAATTTGATTTAATTTAAAAGAAAAAAAAAAAAAATCGAAGTCACATTTTTATGTGCCACATGGAAGCAGCTCTACCCCTTAATCCATCTTAAATTGTTGGAACAGACCTTTTTCTAGCAAGTGTTACTCAATTGCATTACAGTTTTAAGTACACTCATAGTTTTGTTAGAATGAAAGTGTATCTTTTCTACAGATTTATCTTTGAGGCCACACTTCTACAAAATGACCACTTGAGGGCAGACTTGGCTGCAGGTCCCCACTACGTACAGCCCTTTACTTAGTTTAAGGCTTTAAATGGCAACTCACTTCACCGTGGACCCAAATCTGTGCAACATTCTGCTGCTGTGGGTTTTTATACTCATTATGTCTTCTTCGCAAGGTCGGGTTTTGGCGCTTTTTAGGGATTTGGAGGAAAGTGAAATGTATTTTGTTCTGAACATCCATGTGAATCAGCCTGTGGGAACACAGAAATACACACATCAGAGGAACTTCATTACATAATAGAACTTCATTAACTTGCTTGAGTTTATAATTTGGAGAACATCAGAAACACAAAATCTACTATATCACGACAAAAAAGGCCACTACTTCTGAGTCAGTTCTACACCCACACCCACTCACCATTAAAATTGACGGTCTTAGGGGAGCTTATTAATAAGATTAATCAAATTTACACGGAAAAGCAAGATATAATTATTCATTATGTCTCCTCCAGATTATACACATAAAAGTAAGACTGGGGCACTGAACATAAAGAGCATATCATTTGTAGGATGTAATTTAAAATTTGGTACATCACCTCCCAATCCCCAAAAACAGGCTTTACAGAATAAAATGTTCATGTGAGACCTAAGAGGACTGGGAAAGAGTAGTCAGACCAGCATCTAAATCAGGGGCGGGCAATTCCAGTCCTGGAGGGCCGGTGTCCTGCTGGTTTTCCACCCTACCTGATGAGTATCTTCTGGTGATTATCTACCCAAGACCAGGTGTGAATGTCCTAAAGTCAAGTATGATGAAAAACCTCCAGGACACCGGCCCTCCAGGCCCGGTATTGCCCACCACTGGTCTAAATGCACTAAATTGTTGGATTAATCTGGATAATCTTCACTCACCTGAAACAGACTCACATGCCTGCAGGTTGGGTTCTAACCCCCCCAGAGGGAGTCTGCTATAGAATGACCATAACAGCACAGCATGCATATTCTATGTCTGACGGCCACAAGCAATATCAATTTTTAATTTGACGCGCGCTTTGAATATGTCGAGGCATATTTATTAGCATATGCCGATATATAATAAATAATCTACCTCTGAAGCCTGCTGGCAACATTAATATTTCATGGACAATGTACCTAAATGTACTGCTACATTTTAAAACAAAATTTTGTGGGTCTAATTTTTATGATGCTTTATTATACATAAAGGACTGAACTCTTGCTCACATATGTCTGGGATGAAGGAGGTGACAAGGTTGTCTGCAGCCGGCTCCCCCCAATCTCCGCCACCCCATCTCTCCTAATGACCTGCAATCAAAATTTCTCATTTTTTTGCTGCAGTGTGTTGCAACTGCATTGCACACAGAAATCACCAGCATAGAATTAACCCGCACAGAATTAAACTGAATGACATTTCATTCGCACCAAATCTAATATGTGAGATTAATTTTTGCACCGTATGAGTTAATGTGCCACTGATGTTGGTGCAGTGCAGGCTGGATTTGCCTGTTGAAAGGATTTAAATGGGCTTGAAAGTCATGTTATAAAGGCACAAGACTGGTGACGGTTGTGAGTTGCATTGCTTTCCTGCGCACAACAGGTTTATTCTCACGTCCTTAGTCCTGTTTGCAATGACTTTCCTAGTGGAGAAGTATCATTAAGTTGTTAATAGGTCTTAGTTGTGTTCCTGAAGCTTTTAGGTGCGACAGTGGTAATTCCTAGCCCTTTACTCTTAACAGAACAGACAGAACTGTAATCACTCAAGAGCGCAGCCCAACTCTCTCAGCATGGTCTTCATTTCCATAGAACAAATCATGTTAAGTAGCGTTAGGAAAAAAAGAGAGGTAAGGTGAATGAGAGCAAGGAGGATAAAAGGAGTAAGCGTGGCACAACTGCAAGAGAGAAAAAGAGAGTGACAGTGGCCCTGCAGCTCTTAATCTAAAGGGGTATTTGCTGCTTGAGCGACTGTGGTCTTAGGCGACCTCTGACCCCTCTTATGGCTAAGCTCTAACAGAGGTCTGCTAACCCGACTCTTGACTGCCCCGGGCCTGAAAGAATGACACCCTCCCTCTTTCTTTCTCCACCGCGGCGCGATTAAACATTAAGAAGCGCTCCAGGGAGGGTACTTCGCACAGGAGCAAAGCACGGATGATTAAAAGTTTCTCTGTGTTCAACATAATTGTATTTGGCAAAGGGACTTGTCATGGAAGAACTCTTCAAGCTCCCTCAATCACATTTTAACGTTCCACAGGCCTGTCGTTTAAGTCAACAAATATTTACATTAAAAAACCATTAGAGGTCCCCTTCTCTCTTGACGAGGGATCTCCAAGGTGCATTCGACCAATTTTTCCACTCGCGCGCTTCCCTTTTAATTGCGGACGATTAGAGTCTTGGGATGTGGGGATAGAGGGGCAACTGCCCTGTGACTGTAGGACTATAAAATGTTTATTGGCCGCTCCTGTTCTATGGTCACAGTCATGCGATGGGGGAATAGCTAGTACACAACAGGGAAGTGTTAAAAGAGGCCTCCCCTTTTTTTTAATGAACCTTTTATGGGTGTTCAAACCGCAGAATAGGCTGTTTTAATGGGTCGCCTACCCGGATACCAGCACTTTGTCCTGTCCCTTCAGCGTTCTCGTCCCAACATCACTTCATTATTTGGTCGACGAAAGCCTAGTCCGCATTAGCGCTCCGTTTGCAGTGTGGACAGCGCCCCTCCTCGTCTTGTATTCGGAGACTTGCTTACTTGCTCCAGCTTCCTATTCCCCGGCAGATGCTACTGTTCTGCCTTAATGGTGAAGGCTTCCAACTTAATTAACGTTAAATAATGAAGGGAATAAACATGTAGAGAACGCCGACACACTCACCACTCAGTCCCGCTCCATGGCACTGCCCACTGCGCAATCCTCTCCATGAGCAAAGCCATGACTGCATTATCGCAATTAATTTTCACCTGCAATAGATGCTGGATTAGTAAGAGGACAGAGTAAGTGAATGAACTTGCAGAGGGTGGCACTCTGCTCAGCACAAACCCTGGGAACCTAATGAGAGCTGTTTAGTAGAGAGAGAGGGCTCATTGGGAATGGAATGTTGCTCTGAGCGGCACGTGATGGTTTCTGTGTTTTTTAAATACTGCCATTAGCGAGAAGCTGTGATTGTGTGTGTTAGCAATCAGATGACATGGATTTGCCTCTCTTTCTTTCTTCCACTTTAAACAAGTTTTTTTTACTCCCCAACTAAAAATATCCAAAAGATTTACTCTTACTTACTGAGCTACAGAAGCCCACACTGGACTCACACTGGACATAAGTCCTGCATATTTCATGTGACATTGTTCCTGTCTTCAGTTTTGATAAATGCCAAACAATAAATCATATTCATAATGGGTTGAATGCTACTGTGTGGTCCCCTGGTAGTAAAAGCGAGATCCTATTTTTGTTGCGGAGGTGTTCACCTGATGCACGGGTATATCCACAATCAGGGGAGGGGCCCTTTGGTTGGAATCTTCATCTAGACTCACAGCGCTTCCTTCCACATCGTTGTTCTGTGGTAGACCTATAAAACACCCTGACGAGGAGTTGTCTCCACACACTTACTCTCCAAAAAAGAAAAACAGCCAGAAAGGAGAGATGAGGCCGTTTCATACATTGAGCCGACGTGCGAGTAATTATGTACTAATGTTTCTCATCCCCATGCTTTTGTTTTCCCACTCTTTTCTTATAGGATGAATAATGAGCGGGGCCGGCTGCAACAGCACAGGGAAAGTGGTCCGGAAGGAGCCGCAGTAATTCAGAGAGTCTCTTATCAAAACAAGCTGATGTGCATTGAGACGTGTTGATGCTGTGCTCTGCTGGGACTGACGCTCTGCTCCTCACCCTCCCTCCATCCTTCCCTCCCTCTGCCCGGCACCATGGCCCTGCAGCCCTGCAGCCGCGCTAATTAATGGAGCTACACATTCATTCGCTGTCAAACAACACGAGCATACCAGAGCAGGGCAGCATAGGCTCCTCTCCAGACAAACATGGAGTACGTGAGCAAGCACAACCAGCCATTCATACACACATTCTAGCTATATCTATGTGAGGTATTTTCATAAACTATATAAGCAAATAATACTACAGATGTAACACCTTTTCATTTTTAGAGCGGAACATTTTCAATAAAAACATGTTTTGTTAATGAGAACCCGTCTAAATGTTCAACATTGTCCTCATATATAATCAACAGATTATAAAATCTGTTTGGTATAATTTTTTATCCCTGTTAGTGTGGAGTATGTGTAGATCAATGTATATATGTATTCATATGCTGCGTAGATTTGGTCGTTCCTTATTGATCCTTATAGTTTCAACACCTCAAGAAACTGTTGTTCTTACCAAACCACTCTGATCCGGTGATCCAACCTGCCCCTGAGCCAATGTTCATTCAACACATAAACATGACACATGTTGGTGATGAACTCACATAATAAAGCTGGAGCGAGGGCCGAGGGTATCTGCTGCTCATCACCATAGTTACAATATTCTCCCATAATTAGTGTCTCTGCTCTCTCGCCTGCATCGATTTATATGGTTTCCTTAAACAGCTGTAGGGAACAGAAAGAGCCTCCGAGGACCCCTGGGCCTCTGTAGAAGGGAAGATCGAATGGAGCAAAGAGGAAAAGAATGGGAATTGGAAGAGAGAGAGGGAGAGAGAGAGAGAGAGAGAAAAGAGGATACAACAATGGTGCAACAAACAAGCACTGGCATTATTGTACAATTGCATGCTTCCATTTTAAATAGGCATGCAGGAAGCCAGCTGAGACTGTATTGAATGTGACTGAGATAGATGGGTTGCCTTAAATAGAAGTATTCCTCACAGTCAGGAGTAAACACAGCTAATACTCACAGGACCTTGCAAACCCCTCCGCACACACACACAGTCATATCAAGCTATCTTTGTAAGGTACTTTCATTATATGTGACCCTCCATGGCAAAACCAGTCGCTTCTCTCAAATTTTCAAAATAAAGTTTTTTATGTTTTTTACGTATGAAAGGGCATAACTTAACCTTCAAAACGATACCTGTATTGAATAAATCGGACGACATATGACTGAGATATCAACATTCAAAGGAGTCGGGTTTCCCCTGTCACGCCAAGTGAGAAACGGAGAAATCCGCCTTTGAAGTTGACTATCGACGTAGCACTCACAGACGCTTGGTGCGGTCGCGGCTACGTTTGCATTTACGGTAGCCTACGCTGCATTCACAGCCACACGGATAGCCTACCTGCGTTAGGTTAACTGAACTCGGGAGACGAAGATGGATTCCGGAGAAATATCTTCACACTAGTCAACGAGTGGATTTACCGTAAATATTGAAGTAGAGCGGTCAAAACAGAAACTTTTAACATTCTGTTGGAATTGAATTCCTCACCTCAAGAAAGCCACGTTTTTAGGATGGAAAGCGAAATTTAGCGAATTTCAGCGAAATTTATTCACAACAGTACAGTATAGACCTTCCACTGTTTCAAAACACTAAAAACAAAAAATCCCAAATTTTACCCCACGCAATATAAATGGTCATTTTTCTCGGAAACCTCTGTTGCGACAAGTGACTGGTTTCGCCGTGCAGAGTCACATATATATACGACGATTTGTCGATTCAGTCAACGATTCGATTAGACACGATGTACCACAATGCAGCCCTTCAATTTTTCTGCATTACTTCACACTGCACACAGATTGGGCATGAATCTCAGATCGTGCAGCCACAGTTGCTACCATGATGTTCTTTTTAACTAGAATTTTTATGCCGTAGCCAGAAAATCACCAAGCAATGTCATTATGATATAATCCAGGGGTTTCAACTGCTTCCGTCCCAGGGACAACCAAACAGATAAAGCAGCCTGAGTGTGGGTGGGGTGTGTGTATTACTTCTTAGATATTTGCATTAAATTAATTATTCATTAAGGTGCCCAAATCATCTAGAAATGTTTTGAAAGATGAAAAAATGAATATTTAAAAAAATAATTTCAGTAGTGAAACTGGATTGCATGTCATAGACCACCTGCAATTCAGCCCTGGATCACTGGACAGCCCAGGGACAGTGGACAGCCAGATGAAAACTTCCATTATAATCGTTTATGGTCTGACATTGCATCGATGCAGAATCGTCCAAGCCTGCATCGCAACACATCAATTATGCAATTAATTTCAACAACCCAAAAACATGACGATATTTGGGTGAAATAGTATGGCATTACTTTTGTGCCAAAATTCAGTTGAACTGTCTCATGTGTGTAAAGTATGCACTGGTCAATGTATAACGTATGTACTGCATTCATTAAGATATTTTATTCATACTTCCAGTCTCCAATCAGCTCCGATCAGGCCAAAGTTCTCAGTTTCTCCAATCTTTTCAAGTACAATCAGAATTTACAATCACACATTACTTGAAGAAAAAGATGCAAATAGCACCAGTGACATTCCTAGAAACACAACAAATCTATAAAACGCTCAGATGAAAAAATACATGTATGTTAAGAGTGAAGACATTCTCCAGCATTTAAAGCTCCGACTCGCAGCTCCCTCCAAGCTGTTACGCAAATATCAAAGCAGAACAATGTAGATTGAGTGGCAGGGGGTGAAAACTAAAGGAGAGTAAAAGTGAAGAGAGTGCAAACCGTGTCCTCCCTCCTTCTCCTTCTCTCCCCTTCTCTCTACTCCACTGAGCTGCTCGTTGGCAGTGGATCAGCACTGTTGCGGTGGCGTGTTTGCGGTGGGATTTGGAGACCTGTAGGCAGAGCACACACTGGGGAGCTGCAGTGTTTGTGCTTGTGTCTGGGAATGTGCATGTGTGGGTGTGTGTGTGTGTGTGTGTGTGTAGGGGAAAGAGAGAACGAGAGAGTGTGAATAGAGTTGTGATGGCGTATCAGGGAGACCTCAGACCATAGGCATCCAGAGCAAAACTGACCTGTGTTTAATGAGGAACACAAACATAAATGAGGCAGTACTAGGTAGGAGTGGGTGTGTAAGTGTGCGTCTGAGTGTGTGTGTCTGTCAGAATGAGCATTTCGTTTACTTGACGAGCAAACCTTCTCTCTCTCTCTCTCTCTCTCTCTCTCTCTCTCTCTCTCTCTTTTTCTCCCATCGAGTCCATGGTAAATATTTACTCTCATTTGAGGCTGTAATCTCATCCCTGTGCCTGAATGGAGGTGTTTTCCTCCTGCTCCTCGCCACACTCTCCCCATCTCATTTACTTCCCCTTGTTTTCTCTTAGCTCCACTTTGCGACATTCTCACACCTAATTGAGGCTGTCAGCTCTTAGAGGCAGTAAACTGTTTGGTACAACTTGCAAGTGGAAAAAATAATAACTAAAACCACTAAAAGAAAAGACCTTTTCCAGGGTTACATCACAGAAACGCTGCATTTTTCTCCAAATAAATAGTACCTAGAGAAACACAATTTATATGGTCTTGTTACTGATTTTTCACTATTCTGTCACACCATTTTCACAACATGCAACAAAACTTGGAATGTATCTTGCAGTCAATAAACCAGAAAAAATTTAACATTTTAACAAGTTTTATTTTATACCGTACAATCTAGTTACTGCGGTGTGTTGGCGCCTGACCAGGATTGTTCCCTGCCTGCGCCCACAAGCTCCCGGGATAGGCTCCGGTTCCCCCGCAACCCCAGTTGGGATTAAGCTGTTCAGATAATGACTGACTGACTGACAATCTAGTTATAGCACAATGTGTCTTGTTGAGTTTTTGAAACTTTGGATTTGTTTTTATTTAAACCTCTGCTCTTTTTACTGATATTACATTATTTTGTCATAATCTTTCACCAAATGTCCTAAACATATAGTATTCATTCATTATTCGAACTGCTTAGTCCCAACCGGGATGGCGGGAGGGGAACCGGAGGGCACACACTCACACAATCATAATCCCATTGACATCTTATGGGGCCAATTTAGAGTCGCCAATTAACCTATATTGCATGCATGGAATGTGGGAGGAGACCGCAGCACCCGGAGAAAACCCACGCCAACACAGAGAGAGCATGCAAACTCCACACACAAAGGCCCTACGGCCAACCCGGGGATCAAACACAGGACCTTCTCGCTGTGACCTTGACACCGCGCCGCCCTAATGTACAGTATATATTTCAGAATACATCCTGGAAGGGAGTAAATGTGAAAAATCAAGTTAAGTGATTCTGTACATATAATGAACAGTCTGTGTTCTTTAGTTTGAATGGTTCATAAGTTGTTTTCCGCCATTACACATCTGTCACAGCATTTCACAAAATATTCTCAATGTACATTACACACAATGAAATCTCAGAATGCATCCTATAGTCAGCAAATCAGAAGTTTTTAATGTACATGCACACTTTTCTTCACTAGCGTAGATGGTTTGAATCTTGCTTCTGCCTGCATTGACCTTGGTGTAACGCGTTGACAGTGATCATCATGATGGTTCCTCTCATCTGACAATATGTGAAGTTCCTGCTGAATGAAGGTGCGGCTTAGTGTCAGCTGACTCTCTTTATATCCCCACCACATGACAGACACCACATAACCGCTTCGAAAGAGAGCCCTTTAGAACGGCAGATTTATTTTGCGGAATGAATTACCAAGTATAATTAAAGCCTTAATCTCCTTTTTCCCCTCAACAAAACAATTTTGCACGAACCCAGAGAAGCAATCCAAAATTAATTTACCGCACCAGTGATTAGTATTAATGCTTTGCCAGTTTTTTCTCTTTTTTTTGCTCTCTTCTCCCTCTTCCGCTCTCTCGCTTGTGCGGAGCTCAGATGAAAGGATAGGTCCTGTTGTAACACATGATATTCATGTGTAATTAACACAGACCCGACGATGCATGCGGGGGCCACCAGGCATGTATTCTCAATAACCTCCATCCAGGAAATGGCAGATTTGGTCAGGAGGATATCAGGAGGAGCTGAGACTGAACCTTGTGGGTAAATTTTCTATGTGAGAGATGAGCCAAATGGCAAAGTAGTATTCTGGAGTTTGCCCTCACTAGCTGTTAGATGTTCTCTGAGGGGTTTTAACCTGTAGGAACGTAGTGTGTGTGTGTGTGTATGTGTTTGAGGGAGATGGAGGTACGATTTGGAGTGTGTGTACCTACAGGTGATGTTAACCGAGTGACAACCTTTATGGCTTGCATGGCTGACAGAAAAGGGAGCTCCTATAATGTAAATTTAAAAGCAAAGAAGATGAAGAGGAAGCAAAAGCAAGAAAGAACGACGAAATAATGAGGAAGAAAGCTTCATTTCTTATCCAAACTTATCCCCCCTCCTTCCCCATCTTTGCTGCTCTCTTTGATGCAAACTGGACAGTATTTTTCAGACAGCTCCTTAGGTGACCTCTGGCAAAGATGTAAAGCCTTGCTTGATTGGACCGGGCTCTTCATAGCATGCGTAACGAGGGGATGACAAAATACCCAAACATGGGATCGATGAAAAGAACGCAGCCCTGTTTGTTAGAGCAGGTGTGCACGCGTCTTTGGGTTGTTTTGGAGGACAGAAGGGAGGGATCGATGGCACGTTGGCTTTGTGTAGGTAAATGATCGTCGTAGAGATGGACAACCGCACTCTGTCTTGCGGCCCTCAGGGGACTAAAGACAAATTGGTCTAAAACCCTCATCATCCCTTTCACTCCCAATTTCAGTCTTAACACTGGCTTTGAGTGCACTTAGACACACAGAGCTACACCAAGCCCTGTCCCATCACTCTCTGGCACTGGAAAATAGTTCATTTAAAAAAGTTTACAGTTCTGTCCCAAGGTTACGATATGTCAAGCTCAAAGGTCGAATTTAAGGATCTTGCATACGCATTTATTAAAGAACAGACAAACACTTCTGGCAACACATGAATTCTCATGGAGGCAATTTACAATATGACCAATTTGGCACTAACTCAATGTTTCTTTACTGAAAAACAATTTTAATATCACATAAATCTCTATGAAATGTCAGTAAGAATCATTATTTCCTTATTACCCATAACAGACATAACCAGACCTACATCATTCTGTACCTTCAAGCCCAACAACCATTTATAGCACCAAGAAGCCTCTGTTTGTTGAAGAAAGAAATATTTATTAATAGTCATATTAATCATGATGATAATAATCATAAGATAATGATATAATAAATAGTACTGGTTGTCTGAAGCACATTGGAAGCATACAGAAAAGAACAACTCAAAGTTAGAGAGACCCAGAACAGCATAAGTTTCATCTTTTCATGTTCAATATTAATTTTTCGTATATTCATTTATTATTTTTTTCAACTTGTACTTATTTGGAACAATTGCAAAATATATATAAGGAAAATAAACTCAAAATATTAGAAATAGCTTTGTTGTTACGCTGAGCCAGTGTGTAGCATATAAAGAACACTTTTGTGTCTTTTTTTAGTATAACACATTTTGTATTGAGCTAAAGGAGAAAAAGAGCTTTTGTACATTTGTAGTAAAAAAGAAACAGGGCTGGAAGCATAGACACAGGATGGATGAATGAGCGAATGGATGGATGGTTACTCTTTCATTGAGACGGTCTACTCACACCCCCATTCAAACCTTTGTGCTTAGGGGAACTGGTGAAGACACACAGAACTACTGGACTGCAAGAAAATGAGAGCTTAGCAAAGGAAATAACTTAGTTTGAGATTATTCAACCTATTTTAAGACACTGAACTTGTTTTAAGCAATCCTTTCATGTGGAATTTTCTCACTGTGCACTGACAGATAATTTTGCTTATTTGAAAAAAAAAAAGCCTGAAATAAGCAAAATGGTCTGTCAGCGCAATATGATAAATTCACTACTTAAATAAAACATCTAACATCTGGAAATAAAAGGAATACTCTTAGAAAAAAAGTCCAAATGAGACCTCTCCCCTACATTCAAGATGTTTCCGCTTGCTAAGACTATTTTTCACAGTCTGGGTTATGGGTTTGACTGTAGGACTGGGTTTAGTCAAAACTGATCGGATTGCTTCAAATTAAATTTGAAGAAAGAAAAAAGGGTCTGAGCACCGTCGGGAGACATGGAGACTTTGTTGGGAAGAGTTTGGTGCATACCTGCTCTCGGGCCTAGTCGAGCGGGCGAACAGGAAGACATGTGCTGGCTGAAGGGAAGTTAAGAGCACAAGCACTTGTTTCAGGATCAGCTAAACAGAAGACTATGAGCAGACTACAGCTTGCATTTTTCTCTTGGCTTTGGGTTGAGGAACGGGGGGTGGGGAGGAGGGGCGGGATAGGGTAGGTGAGCTTGCTTTGGTGCTTGGGTGTGCGGGTCTACAGATTTAAGGAAGCTAGAGCACAGGGGTGAAGACAGCAAGCCAAATAGTACAGTGCAAAGAGCCGACACACACCTCACAGCAGAGTCAAAAAACCAGGACATGTAAACAAGATATATGTCTCATACGGACAAAAGCAAATTAACAAACCCAGAGGTCTCGGATCTCTGTGGAATTGACATCTTTTTTGTTAGTTTGTTCAGTCACAGTCTCTTTCAGTGCAGAATCGGCCACTCGGTTTTAGTGTCCCTGAAACAGCTTATCTCGACTGGCAAATTCCCATTCCGCCACTGCTGATGCATGGTAATGCTCCATAACTCACAGGTGTACAGACGCCTCCACTGCCCAGGATGTAGTTACCTTTAATGACCTTTTAAGTATCAAAGAAGTACAATCGCTGAGATACGAGTTGCCAGCTTCATAGAAAATAAAGTATTGTTCTGAGAGGAAGAATGCAGCGAAGAGGAGTTATATCTTTCTTTACGGAGGGGAACATGTCAGTTCTCTCTCGCCATAACACCTGAGTCCAAGGAAGCTCATGATTTTGCAAAGCTCGGAAATTGCCATCTGAAGAAGAGGGTTACCTACACGCTTTTTAAATGCACCATTCTTTTGACACTGAACCAAAATATGATTCCTGGGAAAAATCAACTGGATGTCACGTCAAAATCATTTTCTCTTTTAAATCCACATATTGAGCACTACCTCTTAACAGGAAGGTTTTGCATGTAGGTAAAATGTTCACATTTTGCATCAAGAAAAACAAAACTTTGAGAAGGAATTGTTTTTTCCCTAACGTAGATAGCACATTGTTCATTTTCTTGAAGCACAGAGGGTAAACCGTTCAGATTCATGAATACATCACGTCTCTCATGTTGTCCGGCAGGTCCGTTTTGGCTGACTGGAGCGCTCCCGTTTTTGCGTGTGAGAATTCAACTGGACTCCCAGAGTTCCACCTTAATCTCCTACAGAACTCCAGCATCAGAACAGAGACTAGCTAGACCATGTACATACATTTACAAATTACTGCTTAAAAAATAAGGACATGTACATAAAAAGTTCAAGAGTTTGAAGTACATTCAATAGCTGAAACAAGGAATCGGACAGACAGAAAAATGCCACAGAAGTAAAAATCTCTCAGTACATTGACAGTGCATAAATTTCCGTCAAAAATGAACCTGAACCACCATCGAAAACAAAAGATAAAATAATTTCAAGGGTCGCAAAGTCACAAATAGATATATTCATATATAAATGTTTTTTTTTCCATACTTGTAATACAATAATACAACATTAGTAAATGGCTACAATTGACATTTCACCATGCTCAGCAGCATGTTATTAGTACAACGTTTAAATATATAAGGATGTCACTAAAGTGGAGCTCAATAGAAGTAGAAAGGTAACAGACTTTTAGTAAAACTTTGCTTGCAACCCTTTGACTACACCACTGCCCATCTCACTTTGTTTCTCACATTATAGCAGGCGTGAGCCCATTTTCAAGATGGATGGCCAAACTCCTGTGACAATACCAAGCAGACAGCTCCAATTTTCTTAATTTGTAGCCCCCTGACACCATGTACAAAAGTGGTTTACTACACAGCACGGCCACCTCCACAACAACACCACAATGTAATGCTTTTTGGTAGCACTGGGGCCCCGAGTCTATGAAGCCCCCTTCCACCCATTTCCCACTAAGTCTCCTGCGACCAATACTTGCCCACATTAGAGACACACACACACACACACTTCACACTCTCACACGTACACACACACACACACACACACACCATTGTAAGCCCCAGTACTCCCATTCTACTTCAATGGGCCTTTACACATTGTGCTACTGAAAACAGAGGGTTGACAGACAGCATGAACAGCTATATGAACTGCATCTTTTAAACTGGTCCAATACAGATATTATAAGGTGGCATAGTTTTAGAATCTGCAACACATGACTCACTCTGTAGTCACCATGCAGCATGGGATCAGTCGTAAAAACCTTTTTAACACTTAAATCGTTCTTTAAAGAAAATCTTGTGGACAAGCTTTTGGGTGGTATATTTACAGGACCTTGACTTCATCTGTCTCTCCTACTGGAATACTTGATTTTTAACAAAGTTTTACGTATCATCTCTTCTTGATTTTGGGTAATACTTGGCATGAAATATGACAATCATAGTACAATGGATCACTTGGAAATTTTAAATCAAAACGTTCTTTTTTCTGTCAAGTCTAGTTAGAAAACTGCTTTCAGCCAGCAATACTGACATTTTCGGGAGAGATGGAGGGCACAGGGATGAATTTAAGCTTCTCTTTTAGGGCAGCATCTCTGACTAAAGGCCCATGACCTTTCCCCTGGGAAGTGATGCAGTTCAACAGGAACTTAGCCTTAGTCCACCGAGGCATTAGCTCTCACTGCTGAACCCACGACAGAAGGTCAGCGATGGAAGACACAGCCACACCACGCGCCGGAGCTCCGGACGAAGCCAGGTGGCATGGAATTGTGTCTGAAGGAGCAGCAGCCCCCTTGCCCAGCCCACCTCCCTTACCCAGCCTTACGGGCAGGACAAGCCGGTCTGCATCAAAAAGGGGAGGGGAGGGGTGAGGGGTGTAAGGGCCGAACACCTCTCACCCACCCCCCCAACAGCGCTGTACTGATGCGTCATTCACCTCTGCTATTTTTTTTTAAACATTTGTCTTTTTGTAACATATTTATACTTACATATATCGCTATATAGATTTTTATATATATACACTCATCTTTTACGCTTTTTGAAATCGTAAACTTAAAAAAGTTTAGAAAAATAAAAAGTTTTATGATGAGCTCTTCTTTCGTCCTCCATCCAGCCAGGTTGTCCCAGGTGAGAGTTACCTCTTCCTCTTCTTTGTAACCTGGCTGTCATTCACAACTTTTCTGTTAACGATGCCTCCAAGTCAGCCTCGGTGGAAGGGATCCTTTCGACTTCTTTTTGTGTTGTTTTTATATCTTTTTTTCTGTTTTTTTTGTTTCGCCTCCTTAATCCTTCTCGGTGTCCGCTATTTAGCTGATGTCCGTCTCTTCTACGATCCCACCTTTTCTCTTTTATTTACTAGAAACAGAAAAACATCCCGATAAGTGATCACAACAGGTAAACACTGTTAGCATGCACTCAGCAAATAATGAAAACTAATTAAACACTATACAAACAAAAAAAAAAATCCATTCGCAATGAGAAATCTGCTTATTACATTCGTTAATTTCATAGTCTCCGCTTGGGAAATAATCCTTGGATATAATGCTAAACACACATTTAGGAATTATCTTGCAAATCCTAGAACAGAGGGACTGAATAGAAAACAAGATACAATGAAAGAGCTTCAGAAGGGGAGGAACAGAGGAAGGGGTTGCAGTGTGGAAGCTAGACGGACATAAGCTGGATGGAGAGACAGAAGAACAGAGAGCGCGAGAGGAGAAGGAGGAGGAGGAGGAGGAGAAGAACAGGACAGGGATCGGAGGAAGAGGAGGAGGAGGAGAGACGGCGCGTCCTGGGGCTCCCGTCCTGACAGAAGCTCTCTAATTTAGGGAGATGTGACGCGTCACTGAAGAGCCTCAGAAGAGAGCACGGGCTGACTTTAATTTTAACATCACTTTGTAGTTCCTCGGCCCTCCCTGGAGGAGCCCACAGATGTGCTCTGGCATACTGATCAAGCCCGATGATGGGCTTCTGTTCTCGACACAAGCCACATTATCTAGTACACAGACTCGGGATTGGCTCCGAGCTCACACCTGACAAAGGCACAGAAATAGACTGAGAGGACGAGGTGCAAGCAGCCATGGGGGCAGAACACAGCTTCTAAAGCCCCTGCCCACACTGTCTTCATTCAGTCATAAAACACAGATGGTGTCTATCAGCCTGTTAGTACCCATACCTTACATGACATATCAGGATAAAAAGAAGGAATATGAGGATAAGCATGTTTTGTTTTTATTTAGACACAAAAACAGATGAAATAATTGTTTTTATATACTATACAGAACTTAACTACTGTCCATAAACAATGGATCACATAGGGAACATGTTATTACCAGTAGAGTGCTTTCAACACATGGTAAAACGAAATATATCCAGCACAATTCGTACACATGATCTGCACACAGCTAATACACAGTAAAGACTGCAGTAAAGGTAAACATATAAAACAGTACATATATATATATATACATATATATATATATATATATATATATATATATATATATATATATATATGTATATATATATATATGTACTGTTTTATATGTTTACCTTTACTGCAGTCTTTACTGTGTATTAGCTGTGTGCAGATCATGTGTACGAATTGTGCTGGATATATTTCGTTTTACCATGTGTTGAAAGCACTCTACTGGTAATAACATGTTCCCTATGTGATCCATTGTTTATGGACAGTAGTTAAGTTCTGTATAGTATATAAAAACAATTATTTCATCTGTTTTTGTGTCTAAATAAAAACAAAACATGCTTATCCTCATATTCCTTCTTTTTATCCTGATATGTCATGTAAGGTATGGGTACTAACAGGCTGATAGACACCATCTGTGTTTTATGACTGAATGA